>OX422217.1:238198518-240598518 GCA_949130495.1 Sambucus nigra
CACCTTAATTTCAATATAAACATATCTTATATATTACAAAACAACACTATTAGAGCCTGATATCACAATCAAAATTGCCATAATCTTATTTTCTTTGATATCAGTTGCATATTAAGTGTTTAAAGGCATACTATTGATGGAATCTCCCCCAACCATCAACACACTTAGAAAAATAATTTCTTAAATTAAATATTTATTTGTAAGGGTCTAATATGAAAGAAAGGATCATGTCCATCAGCCGTGGAAAATGTCACCTCATAAGTATAGGTTATGATGAATTAGCCAAAGGTTCCCTACCAATTGATGATTGTGTCCTCTCTCTCTCTCTCTCTCTCTCTCTCTCTCTCTCTCTCTCTTGAATATCTTCTAAATATTTCTTAGTGAATTCCACTCTAGTTCCTTCTTTCACTCCAATTTGGTCAAAGAACCACTTAAACTATGGGCTTTTTTATATGGCAACATACTTAGAATCTAGTTCAACCTGATAGACTTGAGGATTTTTAACATACTCTGCCTCTGATATATGTCCATAATATAATGATAATACCACATCTGTGTTACCTTCTTTAATCTTTAGTTCTTTATAACAATCACTCTCTAAACTTTTTTCCATAAAAGTTTGTAATACATTGTTGTAAAATGGATCATTCTTATTATCTTAACTACATTGCACAACCATGTTCGTTATCCCATATTGATGGTTAGACAAATTCTCTTCTTTTACATTTTTCAAAGGAGGAATCTATATAATACCTTGATAAACTTCTTCATGGATTTTCTTACTCAAGAAATAGCAGTCTTTTATTTAGTGTTTCACTCTTTTGTGTAAATCATGTAATTTTGAATTAAAATTATCATCTACGGTATGTTTCTCATCCAATATATTTTATGGTCCCTCTATTCCTTCTCACACACGGATTCTATAGCATTCTATTGATTCCTTAACATTACAAGTCAAATATGGAGGTATTTCTCCATCGAACTTTATTTTACCACCACCACCTTATTTTTAGGCTCGTTACTCTTTCTTGAGAATGTAGGATTCTATGGATTGATTTGTATACTAGGTCCCTCACACAAAAATTCAATTTTTAATAAAATTTTATCCTGATTAGAAATTATGCATACATGCGATGATAATGTTCAAATTAATTCTAATCACTCACACAAGTGAATTATGCATGCAAAGAAATAAGGAAAAATCCTTATAAAGGGTAAAACTTTTATTCAGCACTATAGAGTAACTAAACGACACTTTTAACTTACAGACTACTTAGAAGATTAAGTATAATGCGCATAGTCTTTAATTCCTCTACCAAATATGTCCTAGTCTAGTGTTGCCCATAGGAAGCGATCTTTCCCCAGTATCCACATATCAACATTCGTCATCTTTAATAATGAAGCTTCAATTACACAAGTCAACAATAAAGATAGAGTCTACAAGGGTTTATGCACGGTGTATGGAAACTAGGGTTTCATAAGTCTCACAAATCACATATAGAGATGAAATATTTGTCAAAATAAAAGTGGTTTTGGAAAACCAAAAAGGAAAAACTTTGGAATAGGTATTGGAAAATGCTTTTTGCTAAAGTTCTTTTGAAATTATGATATGAATTTCGATACGATAGGGTCATTTGAACAAAATAAGACCTCATTCGAACCAAAATAATAGTTTCATTCGAACCAGATCCAGGTTCATTATAACGAAAGCCCCTTTTTTCGCACAACCTTCTAATGAGCTTCTAATGGCATCTCTCTGTTAAGGCAGGGAAGTCTCATTTGAATCTAGTTCAAACAAAACCACTCATCTCATTCGAATGAGATCCAATCTCGTTTGAAGGAGACCTAAAAAAATTCTTTTTAAAATTCTTTTATCAAGAACCCTTGATTTTTAAGATACTAAAATACGATTCATATAAGTTCATCAAATCTAGATGTTTATACCTCCATAAAGTGTTGGTGATGCATCCAAAAATGGAGCTTGATCACTAACGTGTCTTCGTTTGAACTTGGAGATAATGCAGATGTATATTTTGATTTGAGATGCCAGTTTGTAACAGGATACACCAAAACTAATAAAAAGCTTCAGCTATGAGCAATTATAAAATTTTGCTCTTACATTTCTTTTTTCCTTTTTCATGACAACTTTCATGCGAGGGGCCTGGAATCCTCTTTGCTATGTATATTGAGCCATGTTTCTCAAGGTGAGCTCATTTTCATCTAGAAAGAATTTACTATCTCTATTGGAGAACTTCCCCCAACTTTTGTTAATCATGCATATAAATTGAGCTACTAAAAAAATATTACCCAAACATAAAACCGTACGATGCGGAATTTAGGGTTTACCTTCGAGATCTCTCTATTTTTATCTCATCTCTACATGAACAGTATTTGATGTATATTAATCCAAAACATAGGCTTGATGTACCTCATAATATTTTATCATATTCCCAAAATGAACTATCATAAACTTAGTGTAAGTTTTTCGTCGTGATGACCTTCTCCTCACTTTACTCTCACTTTTGTCTCTCTTTGTCTCTCATATCCAAATTAGGGTTTTTAAGTTCAAAGAATGATGAACTTGTGAGAATATGAAAATTTTAGATGCGTATATATAGTCTACGATAGGAACACTAAGGAGAGATAATGATGTGGCTATGAATGGGCCTAGGAAAACCAAAACCGACCCGAATTCTAATCATAGTCCATTATTTATAATAACTTCACTAAATAATAATAGTTTAAACTCCACTTCTTAACCCAAAATTATATTTTGAGCTCCTTATTACTAATTACTTAATTCTCCCCACGTTAAGGTTACAAATACCCATTAATAAATAAATTACTGACAATTTATTTGATTAAATTCTTTAAGTCCTTGAGCAGTCTTGCTTAAAATATGTGTGGTGTCGAATTAACATAATCCACCCTCACACAAAAAAAAATTATAAGCACCTTAAGGTGTATCTAAAACTCTACACCAAGACATAAATTCCATCCATAAAAGACTTTCACCATACATTAATCGCCATTACCCAATTTATTAAGATTCTTGATCCAATAATGAATTTCGGCCAATAGGACAAAACAATCAATAAATAGTTCACTTCTCCATCAAGCATATCAGGATTAAGATCCTTAAGTAAATATAATAATCTTGAGGAGTACATTGTCATATAAAATTAGTAAATAGACAATGACCTCGAGGTATTCACATTCAATAAACACAAACATCACTGGCACAATAATTTGAATATATTAAATTTCCCATTATCAAGATTAGCCTAAAAAAAATATTATGTTACATCTCTGTAGATGGTGTGCCTAGCTCCATCTACAACTATGAATGAGTAAACTTAGATTCTATAAGAACTGATGATTTGATCCTTTGTGTGTAAGATGTACTCTACACACTAGATAAGCTATTATGCAAAATAAAAGACACCGGCAATAAATAAAATTATGAAAACATTATTCCCATATATGATTATCATTAAAACATTAAAAAATAATTTTATTAAATAATAAATCAACAACTAAAACTATTACATAAAGTATATTTTTAGTCTTTTATCTAACGCTCTCAAGCTCTTGTCATTATAGTGGACCCCTAGGTATTCCAGCAACCTCATGGCATGCTCCTCAGAATTCTACCCCTGCTCCCCACTAAGTATTGAAGATCATTTATGTATTAAGGATAATGATGCTTTTCCTCCTCGTACACTGAGGAGGAATTTACTGTCTTAGATGTGATAAGTTTTTTAATTTCATAGAGAATGAGCACTTTTAAGGCAACTTTGCAACTTCTAACTTTTTATATGGAGAGTAAGTAGTGGGGGATCTAGAGTTGTCGTCTTTATGGGTGTTGGTGGAACTTCTTTCTACATAACTTCAATGGTTGGAGTAGCCAAGGATAATATTTTAGCTTGCCCTAAACTTTCCATGTCGGTATTATTTTATTTAAAAACTAAAAAAAAACATAATCATCATATTTAGCCCCATTACTTGTGGGGATATTGCTGAGTTATTCACTTAAACAATAAAGGGACCAATTTCTCTGCTTCCATTTATAACCATTTCCTGATTAAAAGTATTCCCAGTATTTTCTTGGTGCTTATGTGGAGTATCTTCAAATACAAGTTCCTTTAAGATGTTATGGACTTATTTTTCATTCTTCATGAGGAAATCTCGCCAACAAAGTTTCCAAATATAAGAGGGTATCGGTTCGCGAATAATGATTAATGAGGAGGCATGACCCCTGTTAATAGAAAATTTCTAAGACTAAAATAATTTAACACTTTTAGTAAACGAACATGTACTATTTTTATTACTATACGTTGAGTTTACACATTAAAAAGTGCAAAAATCATGAGCAAGAAATCTTTGAACACCAATTTATACAAATTGATTGTTATTGTTACAATAACTACAAATTTTGTAAGATTTGAGAGATATGACATTAAAGGCGTAGAAGTAAGCAATTCAATGATGAAACCGAAGTAGGGTAAGAGATTTCGTGTGATTATTACTAGCGATTAGGTGTTCCTTTTTTATTTTGAAAATGAACTTATGCAGCATAATTGTTCTTAAGTTACTCAATCTTGTTAATAAATGTGTAACTGAGGTTCTATTTTAGGCACATTTAAGAATCTAATAATGCATTAAAATTATGTATTACGTTGCAATTGTAGTAAATTACATTAGAAACTTTGTCCCCCACACCACCCATTGTGGTCAAACCAATCCTACTGTGAATGGACAGAATATCTATTAGTACACTTTATATATTGTGATTAAAGAATCAAATCAAAGAGTTTTATGGAGAAATCAAAAAATAAAATCATAAATTAATTTTAAGTCTACTGCTCAAAATTAAATTATTACCTCATATCGTTATCGCAAAATATGAACCGCATGCGTTGAATCCAAACATTTACTGCACAATAAAAAATAAACAATATTACCTCAATCGTTTATAAATTCGTCGTAGACGACTGTTGGGTTGAGTTTCGGACTAGGTCGCTCTTTTTAAGACATTTTGTGGCTCGACCCTCTTTGTGCATGTAGTCTACAGTCACGCCATCCCCATGATCAAACAAGTCCAGAATCACCTCTGTATCATATAACCATGCACCATAGTTATATGTCTTCTAACACCCATTCCAAATTAATTGCTCAATTTTCATAATATCAGTTTGTGGGTAAAAACTGTTCTAAAATATTTTGGGGATTAAACTGTTTTGAAAAATATTTAGACGAGAGAGATAACATTTATGAGTTTATCATTTATCTCAAACAAACCAAATGTTTTGCTCAAAACTAAGACTTTAGTTTTTTTTCTTGCTCTTCCCAAACTCATGTGTGACACCCCGCTCATTAAAATAAGAGGTGGATAGCCCGTTACTCCAATAATTACAGGAATCATAGATGGTCCATTCTTAGCATCAATGTAAAGTAGTAAGAATACGGGGGGGGGGGGGGTAACCACCAATTATTTTAGAAAACGGATTGTCAAAATTTAATTTGTCAGTTAATGGAAAAAATTTAAACAACCCAATAGAAAAAGTGGGTAGAAATAAAGACGGATAAAAGATCAGCAACCATATGCAACAAAATAACCGAATAAGCTGTTAGTTCACAGACATACACAATTAGGTTACATCGAGTATTAAAGTACAATATCACATTATATACTACACGTACAGAACTTGGGCAACACGCCCGAATGTGTAATCGATCTTAACTAGAATACAAAAAGATGGAAGCGTCTATATCAAATATCCCATAACATCTGCAAAGTGTTACAGCTCCAGGACACAGGAATAGAAAAGTCAGTACGGGCGTCCTTGCGGAGGAGCACCTGGGCAAATACAAGATTCATGCAAAACAAAGAAATATAAACGGGTCAGGGCCCGGTTTAGTATGATCACCAAGTGAATAAAGTGCATGACAGTTATGAATATTTAATCATCATGAATAAGCTTGTTTCGTTCACCATAATTAATAATAAGGAATCTAGCCTCATAATCTAAAAGCATAACTTAACTTAATAATAATGACAAAGATCACAATTCATTTATGCAGGAGAATATGGATGAAATATTACTTAATGAGCTTCCATTTCCTTTTTACACAATTTCATTTCACCATTCCTTTTTCTCTTTAGGAAATGTATTCAAAGCGATTCAGTACCTAAAGTGTCGTATCATCAATAAAATCCCACTTTAATAAGAATAGTTATATTTCACAACATATAACGATTCTAAGACCATACTTCCGGGATTCCCCACTGAATGCGCCCCTAAATAGCTATCATCTTACAGGGCCTATCAACAAGGCAACCTAGGCATCCTACACCGTGTGACATCGGGAAGCGGACATATACCTTCGACAGTGAGTCATAACCACAATTGGAATTACCTCACTTCGAACAATAATCACACCATATATAATAATCGGTACTATTGCCGAGGACTATATTCACCTTGCATTCACTAGCCAGGGGACTTCACCTCATGTGCGTAACTTCCCCTATGATAGCATTTAGAGAGGTGTGCACAAGCAATTTACCATTCACAAGTTATTCCCATTTTAAAATATACATTAAGTCTTTATCCGGATCCATAAGCGTTTAATGTCATCATTATAAACTTCAACATTTAATAAACCCCCAAATTAGTCTCCCAGAAACAATGGCGTTACTTTAAGCCACCAAGTATAGTATACTTCAAACATGTCTCTAATTTCCACTATTATATAATCCTACACTACCCTAGTCTCACTACTAGTTTGCTAAAGAAGGAACTACCCTAACGTCTATTAGATTATCCCCGAGATAAGCCCAATTATCCCCTTTCTAATCTAGAGTGGTTACATACCTAAGGTAAGTCCCTAATACACTTTGTTTTATCCTAAGAGAAATTTCCTCGGTCCTAAACCTACAAGAAAAGGATTACAAACTAAGATAGAAAAATATCTAAAAATAGCAAGAATCCCGAATCGGTTCGCCCTGGCCGAATCGATTCGGTCTTAAAAGTGAATCGATTCGGATAGGCCAAATCGATTCGGTCAAGAGGACCTAACATTATACATACTGCTGAATCGATTCGGGTAGGCCGAATCGATTCCCTCCTCCCAGACCTGTAGCCTACCCCTTTATCGAATCGATTCGCTAGGGCGAATCGATTCGCCTAGGCAGAATTCCCAGTTTTCGCTATGGAGTTTATTACCCTAACTTTTCCCAAAACTAATTTCTCCTCCATTTTTACCCACAACAACCACCATTAATCCAACCAAAACCATCCTACATGAATACTAACTACTATAATCAACACAATATCTATCTAAACAATGTTTAAGGGTTCAAACACCACAAATTCATTAAAATCCATATTTGTTCAATTGACTCCAATACACAACTATCACTACAATTTATTCACCCTAAATCATATATTAGCAAGTAAGAAACTTGCCTTAAGCTAAAATCCCGGATTCCTCTATGGTAGATGCAAAATCAAACCCAATTTCTTCAATTCTCCTTCTTTCTCTTCTTTTTCTCAACAGTTCTCTTCCTCTATCTTTCTCTCTAGGTTTAGGAAACTTACACATGAGAATTAAAAGGGGTTGCAAGACCTAACCGTGTAATTAACATTAGTTTCCCTCTTTAAATGTTAATACAACAATAAAATGACTCGTAACTGCATAATTAAGTTATAACCTGTCAAAAGTTCCCGAAACCCAAAAATATAATATGGCACTTATTTTTACTATCTCGACTATTTCGGGACTGACCGCGTCCTCTAAATTGGCATACGGAATAATATAAATCATTTCAAGTTCCAACTTCATTCTAATCATAAATGTCGTTTAAAGCACAACGACACCATAAATCGTAACATAATGCTATTTGCATTCACATAACAGTAAATACGCAAAATCTAGAAAATATTATCTTTTAATTCACTTAAAAAAATATTTACCCCATTATCCAATATTATATATAATTACCTCACATGGCATATTAATATAAAATCAATTACTCATAAGTAAGGGTTATCACATCAAGCTCTCCATCTCTCTTCTTTTTATTTTGGTCGGATGAAAAAGATATAAGTGGGTAGACAAGTGGTTGAATAAGTGGGAGTAGGAGCCAAAAGTTACGACAAGTGGGAATAGTGTGTAAAAAAGTGGGGTAATGGGTGTCACCTTTTTTTTCTTTTAGCCGAAAGTTCCCATATGTATTTTTAAAATACAATTTTGACAACAATTACCCACTTGGATTTTAAAAACACAATCATCTGTAACAATCCCTCACGAGTAAATTTTGAAAAGTTATTGAGCAATAATAATTAATAGATTTGTGCATAAGCAAAGGTGTCTTTCGACTTGAATCTTTACGTAGTAAAGATGATTCAGATTATACTAGAGTAACTCGTAGTTTTGAACTCTATCTCTAACAACATCCCACACACAACCCTACTTAGGTGTAATCCTCAAGCCAACACGTTACGACCATGTGCTTCTATCCCAGTATGTGAACGCTCAACGGAATTTGCCCAAAATTACCATAGGAAGCGGCCACACTTCCACATCCACATAGGTGAGCCTATCAAGGATACTCTCGTAGCTAGGTACCCCACTCAAAATAGAGCTATAGATCTTCATTAAGAGTTATAATTAACTCAACCTTAACTCGCTTCAGGATATCAAGCTATATAGGGATGGACTCGGAGTAAAACCCCGTATATAATTATTAGCATGATTCAACCCATATCATTGTGACTTGTTATTACCCTTTCAACCTATTTCTTGGGATCTCCAATCTATAGGTTGGGTTACCACCACAAATGATTCAATATCAATGGGCTTTAGTCTGATCCCTTTCTAGGTGTTAAAACACCTTCTCCCGAACTAGTCCTTTCGTCAAAGGATAAGTCAGGTTCTATTCTCATCAGTCCGAATATAATCCACACTCACAACTCATTAGTTTTAAGTTCTCAAACTATGTTGTGCTTACGACATATTTGTCGTTCTTTCTGTTAAAATAACGGTTCTTAAATTTTACAATAGCCATTATTCTATTGTTGTGGATAAAATTACTGGTGTCAGTCTCTACCATAAATAGTATCTTATAATAGGTCTTTTAACTTTTCATTTACTCACTAGCCATAGCTAATGGCATCACCATATACTCCATCATTAATTATGCCAATAATTAATAGTTGTGAGAGTTCCAAAAAATAGCATCATAATATGTGTTAAACACATGTCCACTGTTCTAAAAAAACCCGCCTAGGCTTCGCCTAGGCACGCTTAGGATTGAGGCTTGGGAGAAACGCCCCTCCTTACGCTTTTTACGCCTTATTCTTGGTAAAACCCTTCAGGCGCACTTTTTTTTTCTAAAAACAACAATACTTTAGTGAAATGATATCGCCTTTTAAAGATTTGTTTTACAAAACAGACCATTATCTCAGCCAAAATAATCAAATAGTATTTTAATTTGCATATATTAAAACCTATTTTTATTATATGTACAATTTTAGTATTTTAATAGCCTTGTTATGGTTAAAAAATATTAAAATATATTAATAAGGCCTAAACGCCTTTTCACGTCTTTTTATGCCTAAGCCCGCCTAGGCTTCTAAGGCTTAAGGCTTGGCCTCCATGCCTCGATCACGCCCCGCATTTTTTAGAACCTTGCACATATCCATTATTGATTCAGAATCAATTCTAGGTTCGTTTTTTATCAAAACACATAACCTTTCTCAATGGCATAAGAATGCACCTTTTTTTTAAAATCTAAACCTTTATAGTACTCCCACAAAAAATAATTCCAAGTCAATCGTATTTAGTAGCTCAGTTGAGACTACTTAAGATGTTCGCATATTCAACTTTTCTTATCACTATATATAGTGTTCTTATACTTGGACCATGTGGAGTACAAGATGGTTCATAATAAGCATATATCTAATAAATAGATATTCTTGTATTTCAATGTACTCGATCAATTAATTGATTCATATAGCCTTGTAATATTAACAAGTAATATTCTTGTTTCATTGAAAATCATTATGCTAACACTTTGACTTAGCACGAATTTGGCTTTCTAGGCAACAAAATATTATAACCAAATATTAGCTAATCATTCTTGCATAATAAATAAGAGTGCATTCATATTTTAACATGCTAAGTGATAGTCACAATTCATATTATTCTCAATTCATTCTCATTGGATGATTTATCAAAATACCATGTCATTTATTGGTGCCTTCCATATTAATTTTCCAACTTCAAGTTGGTTCATCTAAGTTGCCTTACATAGGTCACCATCCAAAAAACAATATTATATATATTTAGTTTTTAACTCAACATCATATATAATATCAATGGCATTCAAATTAAATGAAGCTTCTTCATTTTCATGAGAATAATTTAATGTGCAACATGTATAACTAAGTTATATTGATGAATTTCAGCAATTAAACAAAGCTTATATTCATAAATGATAATGGTCTCAATATTCTTTCAAATGGTGTGTATACACCTTATTATCTTAAAGTTATAAGATATGTTAACTATAAGCTAATTTCTAGTTCATTCTAAGGAATTCAATCAATTATTTATGACATGACTTCTCTAAGGATTTTTCAAATCCTTTTCAATAACATAAGCAAGCTTTTATTTTTATTTTTTAAGTAACTACTAAAAAAAGAGTTCTCTTGAAAACCAAAGTTTTAGATTCTATTAAATGCTCATCAATTATAGTTAAGAGGTACTCGATTGAGTACCCCCACTATTCTCTAGATATCGCATTGAGAAGCTACATGTAATGTGCCCCCACTATATCTTCAATTCATAAAATGGAATCTAAACTCATACTGTTTCATCATCAAATAAGAATTAATCTTATTTCTTAAAATAATACATGCTTAATGTCTTCTTGTATAGCCGAATCAAAAAATACATGCTCATTCATTCTAGTCATAATTTCCGATTTTCAAAGGTCTGAAAGTCACATATATAATATACAATCTATTTCATAAAAAATTATAATATACAATTTTTCACAATGTATACAATAATACTTCGTATTAGAGTTTAAACATCTATTCCAATTCAAAGCATACGATCAAAATAATTTTACCCAACTAAATTATTTCTACACGTGTATGAAGCACACCAAATTGATTCCAACATAGCAGAATACAATTTTATTATATACCTTTTCCAACTCATCTAAATTAATAATACAAAGGACTATTCATATAAAGTTCTAATGGTTGCACTCCAAACTCAAATATTGTATAAGTCACTATACAATTTCTATGAAATTCATCTTCCATAAATTTGAGTCCAAATTTTTCTAAGTACTTCATAAATCCTTGAATAAAAAATTTATAAAGGCTTCAAAATATTTTGAATCCATTGGGAACACGACCTGATACATTTTTTTCTAAGAAAATGTTGTCCAAAATATTTGTTCAATCGAAAAAACTTTAAATTTGAAATTTCACCATGACCAAACCACTTATTGAAAATTTATAAAATTTTCATAACTTATCCTTTATGAGTCTAGTCTTATCCAAAATTGGAATCACTCAAAAATATTAAGTACAAGTGAAGATAAACTTGTTTTACTACAAGTTGTCGAAAAAATTCAGCATTGCGCATACCATTTGTAAAAATCATAATAAAAGATATACAACTCTTTTTTCAGAAATTCCAAAACCCAATATTCATAATCTCAACATACTACATACATGCCAAAATTCATGAAATTTCAGTCTATATATCATAAAAAACTGAGATGATATTCCAACAAAATTCAGAACAAAAATTTCAGTTTTTTTCCATCATCGATCACTTTAGTGAGGTTGAAAAATATCAACTACACTTTCACATAAACACTTCAAAAAAATATTTGAACAAATTTGTTTTGTAATAAACATAGCGCAAGGTGAAAATGTTTATAACTTACCCATCGAATCCATATAACAGATGTTCATTTATTTCCATATAACAAATTTTCATTTCTTTCCAATATTAAACTTTTAATTTGATTCCATATAACAAATTTTCATTTGTTTCCAAATATCAAATTTCAATCTTATTTCATATAACAAATTTTCATTTGTTTTCAAATATCAAATTTTTAGTTTGATTCCATTTAACAACTTTTAATTTGTTTTCTTAACCACAAGTGGCTCAAAATGAATTCTCGAAAAATAGTATACAATTCCATTTCCAACAATAACATCTTATGTGAAATAATATTTCACATTCATAACTAAAAAATAGGATTGACCAATTTAAAAGTTTTCCATGAAGGGGTTCATTTTTGTTCAAATTCTAATTTCTCAGAAATTATTGATCGATTCCGAATTGACCAGAAATACTGAAATTTATATATCTACTTCACAAAATATAATATTTAGGAACTTCGGGGGCTAAATGGTAATTTCTAGAGGTAAAAGGTCAAAATTATAATTTCTAGACATAGAAACTTAGTTGGCCTTTTTTCATTTTGACATTATAAAAATAATCATATATGCCCATAAGATTTATTTTTCGGTCTCCATGGTAGACATGAAGCGTCATAAATTGTTGGTACACTTTATATATTATGAATAAAGAATCACATCAAAGAGTTTTATGGAGAAATAGAAAAATAATATCATAAATTAATTTTAAGTCTACTGCTCAAAATTAAATTATTACCTCATATGATTATCGCAAAATATGAACCGCATGCATTGAATCCAAATATTTACAGCACAATAAAAAATAAAAAAATATTACCTCAATCACTTATAAATTCGTCGTAGATGATTCTTGGGTTGAGTCGCAGACTAGGTCGCTCTCTTTAAGACGTTTGGTGGCTCTACCATCTTTGTGAAGGTAGTCTACAATCACGCCGTCCCCAGGATAAAACAAGCTGAGAATCACCTCTGTATCATATAACCATGCACCGTAGTTATATATCTTCTAATACCCATTCCAAATTAATTGCTCATGAGAAGTGCGAACTGTGTGATAATTGATTAAACTAGATTCGCAAGTTTCCAAGTAACCCTTATTTAATTAGAGTCCCTAAACATGCATCTAAGGTGCGTGTGTCAACCCATAAATAAATAAAGCATGTGACACAGTAAATATGTTGAGACACAAATATCAGGAAAAAAAAACCTTTCGGGTAAAACATTTATTTCACTATGAATATACAAGTCGCAACTTACAATTACATAGAGAAATCTGCAATGGATCAATGCGCAGCCAATCCACAAAGACATGCAGTCTTGAACTCAGCAAGAGAATACACGCAGCACCCTCCAAGGACTCGCAGCCCAAACAACGAAGGAAGAACCGCAGCTCTCCTCAATGACACGCAGCCATAAAACTTTGTAGAGACTCCCTCGACAATGACACACAACCCTCGGTTGCAAAGATCTCTCCACAAAGATGAACAACAACAAAGTTTGTGTTCTAGGGTTCCAAAAGATTCACAAAAGTAATTGGGATATTTGTGTGTGAATCAAAAATATGTTTGGCACATCAAAAATTGAAGTCTTGTTGTGTTTGTACTCTTAAAAACGTTTTCTCAAAGACTTGAAAAAATACACCAACGAAGTAGGAATATATATACAAAATAAGAGCTGGTGGATTAAAATCTCATGGAACTGTTCGAACTTATCCCAGGCGGACCGGTCCGGCTTGGAGGCGGATCGGTCCGACCTCGGATCGGTTCTTTTAAAATTTGGCTTCTTCGGTTCGCAATCGGTCCGTGGTCTACTGGACAAAGCAAGGCGGATCAGTCCGGGTAGAGGGCGGACCGGTCCGGAGGTGGATCGGTCCGGTAGGGAGGAAGACTGGTCCGGTTTCCCAGAAAAATAAAAAACTTTTAAAAGCCTCATTTTGCTTGAAAAAACTTAATTCTTATTTTTATAAAAAACATTTTATAAAAATTTCCCAATACTAAGTATGAACTTTAAGGAACGTAAAAATAAAATTTTACCAAGTTCATTCTCACAGAGGCTATGATGTTGAAGACACTTTGATATTCGGATCCGTTGATGTAGATGCGATCTTGAGTTTCTTCAACGGTGTAACGGCGTACGACATATAAATTGATAATGGACAAAAATGTCCTTACAAATCTCCCCCTATGTCTATGTCGGTACATACATAAAAAATATCCTAATTATCAACTTATGACCTATACAAATCTACCCTCCCATGAACCCTAAAGATGGAAAGATACAAAGGTATAAATCTTCATCGTTTGTTCTTCAATCTTCAACAATCATCAAATCTCAAAGCTTTTCTCATCAGGGTGTGCAACATATTGATCTTCAATCTTTATACCTACACACATGAGACAAAGAAAATACCACGTGACATATCGAGTTTGAAATGAGATAAACATAGACACCAATTTATGATAAAAGCATAAGTCAAATCTCAAAAACTCCCCCAAAATTCAAACTCCCCCATAATATGATAATTCTTTCTCCCCCTTTTTATGATGTCCCCAAATAGACAGATGAGAAGAATGAATCAAATAAGCAAAATTGGGGTGTCACGGTATACAAAACAGGGCATCAAATATTATGGTAAACGTGCTCTTGCAAGGAGATGCTCAGAAAAAAAAATCTTCACAAACTATTTTTGAATGTTTTTAAATTTTTCGTACAAAAATAAGATACCAATTTGAACAAATATTAGATTTAGACTCAAACAACCAATTCATGGAAATGGAATGAATGGGTGTGAACACATTCGATAGGTAAACCAACTCAATCAATCATATGTGTACGATGCATATGTGTACCCCTAACGAATGAACATCAAAAGTATCCTTAGGTGAAAAGATTATTGAATTTAGATGACACCGTCTTATGCAAATCAACAAATCAAAGTCAAAATGATTTCCACACCAATAACGTCCAAAACTATTTAGTGCCGTTTCGAGAACTTTTCAAATTACGTGCAAACCCATTGATATATCCATCCAAAATTCCATCATATATAATAATGCAATTTTTATATCTAAAGAGGTACTAAATTCTCAACTTAGAGAAAACCTATTGGCCCAAATTTTTGGCATGAATTTCTTTTTATTGCCATACAATTTTTTTGTGTGGGCTCTTTTCAAACGGCGGCTTTCACGACGTGATTATTATTCACTCGCAGCCCTTTCCCGTGTTAACTCATCATTTTTTTTAAACTAAACAATTTATTCCTCACGGGCAATGGTTTTTACATGCACTACTTTTATTACTCTCGTATTATTGCACTTGGTTCGTTTTAAGGACAGGATTGAGATGAAAACACCCAACCAACATGTGTAAGTCAAGAACAATAATCAAACAAATCCGTGCATGTGTGCAATAAAGGAACTTATGAGACAAACATGTAGGAAAAATACTTAATTACATCTTAATGACTCCAAACATTATAAAGCACATGGATGAAATGACCTATTGTCTCAAAACACTATCAAATAGTCACATGAAAATAATGGAATGATGTTGTGACTTGGTCATCCAAAGTGTTTATCCATAAATGGTGCAAACAAAATACAAAAATCTTTTTAAATTTACTCAAAATTTTATCAAAAAAAATACAACATACAAAAATGATACATACTAGAAATAGCCAAACAATGTCATCATGAAAATCACCCTATGCTAGTAAACAAGTCAAACCTCAATCATTAGGTGCAGAGGGGTTTTCCAAAGGTGGTGACACCTTATGAAAAACCTCCATCAATTCTTGTGAAGTTTTGACTAAAAACTTAACTTGCTCACCTAAATGTGCAAACTCTCTCATGTAGTCTCTAGGAGCATGTAAAGTATCATGTGTGGGTGCATGTGTGCCAGAAACACATGTAGAAGCAAAACGTGACACATACCCCAACTTAAAGCAAAATTCCCTAAGGTGTCCTCTCCTCTTGCAATGTGAGCAAACATAAATAGGCCTAGGAACACCTCTCTCAAAAACTCTAGGACGCACTCTCCTAATGGGAATGGGACGCCTAGGTGGGTTAGGGTGAGACTCACGTGAATCAAACACTAAAGTGGGAACCGGCTCGGGTGCTAATTTGGAAGTAGAAGCACCGTCATGACTTATTCCTAACTTCTCACCTTTACCCTTATGAACCACCTTTTCAACCTTCTTAGGTGCTTTCAAAAAATTGACTTTGACCTCCCTGGCACATTCGAGATCACTCTCGAGTTGGGATACACGTGTCATCAGACTAGACAATGTGTCGGTCAAATCGCACTTCTCCTTTCTCAAAACCTCCTTCTCTTTCTCCAAATCTAAAACCCGATGACCTAAATCCCTATTATACTTCTTTGTTTTCAAGGTCTCGGTGTGTAAATCTCTAAAAGCTTTTTGTAGCTCACTTTCATCTCCACTCTCCAACTCGCTCGCATCTCCACTAGAAACACTCGAGTAATCACGGGTGCTCTCATGACCTTTATCAACGTGAGACAAAGTGGGTGTTCTCACACGACTCGAAAAAGCTATAAACTTCTCACCACTAGTCTCATCACCCTCACCTTCACTGCTATCACTAAGTGTGGCGGGCATAGCTATTTTCTTTCCTTTCGTTCTAAGCCACATAGGACACTCAAATGACTTATGATCCTTACCCCCACATTCAAAACAAGTGACGTTCTCAAAATCTTCATCACACTCCTCATCGGAGTCATTCCCTTTTTCCCTCTCACCACTTTCTTTGGCCTTTACTTTCTTTTTATTTTTTTCAAAAAAATTCTTTTATTGGAAGAATTATTTTTGTTCATGTAGAGAAAATTTTTAAAATTTTTCACAAACAAGGCCATATCATCAAAATCAAAATCTCCCTCAGAATCGGACTCACAAACTTTTTCTTTCTTTTTCTTAAAATGAGTCTTTAAAGCAATGCCATTATCCTTAGCCTTAATGGTTTTGGGAAACATGTCAATCTCATAGGTTTGAAGATCCCCTACAAGTTCTTCCAACTTAAGTGATTTCAAATTTCTCAAAGAGTTCAAAACAGTGACTTTAGGAATAAAGCGTTTTGGGAGAGATCTCAAAATCTTTTTAACGACACGCGTGTTATCAATCACCTCACCCAAATTAAAACTTGTGTTAACAATGTCTGACAAACGAGCATAAAAATCATCAAAGCATTCAGACTCAGACATGGTGATAGTTTCAAATTGGGTGGCCAAATTTTGTACTTTTGATTCTTTAACCGCGTTCATACCCTCATGTGTCAATTTCAAAACATCCCAAGCCTCTTTAGACGTGGTGCACGTCATAATTCGGTGAAACTCATCAGGAGAGACAGCTCCAGAAATAGCACTCAGACCACGGGAATTAAAATTAGACAATTTATAATCATCTTCAGTCCAGGCTGACACGGGTTTTAAAGTGGTGATGTTATTAACAGTGACCGTGGGAGGAGTCCAACCATTTTCGCAAAGCAACCAAACACGCTCGTCAATAGATTTTAAAATTGATTTGATACGAGCTTTCGAGTAGGCATAATTAGACCCGTCAAAAATAGGCATCGGATTATATAAGTGCTCCATAAGAAAAAAAATACGAATTTTCACAAAACTGATTTTTAAAAAAAATTAATATCACACGATTTTGCGGAAAATAGGAATACGTGATAAATTAGTGTAACCTTCTTTGATACCAATTTGAGAAGTGCGAACTGTGTGATAATTGATTAAACTAGATTCGCAAGTTTCCAAGTAACCCTTATTTAATTAGAGTCCCTAAACATGCATCTAAGGTGCGTGTGTCAACCCATAAATAAATAAAGCATGTGACACAGTAAATATGCTGAGACACAGATATCAGGAAAAAAAACCTTTCGGGTAAAACCTTTATTTCACTATGAATATACAAGTCACAACTTACAATTACATAGAGAAATCTGCAATGGATCAACGCGCAGCCAACCAACAAAGACATGCAGTCTTGAACTCAGGAAGAGAATACACGCAGCACCCTCCAAGGACTCGCAGCCCAAACAACGAAGGAAGAACCGCAGCTCTCCTCAATGACACGCAGCCATAAAACATTGTAGAGACTCCCTCGGCAATGACACGCAGCCCTCGGTTGCAAAGATCTCTCCACAAAGATGAACAACAACAAAGTTTGTGTTCTAGGGTTCCAAAAGATTCACAAAAGTAATTGGGATTTTTGTGTGTGAATCAAAAAGATGTTCGGCACATCAAAAATTGAAGTCTTGTTGTGTTTGTACTCTTAAAAATGTTTTCTCAAAGACTTGAAAAAATACACCAACGAAGTAGGAATATATATAGAAAATTAGAGCTGGTGGATTAAAATCTCACGGAACTGTTCGAACTTATCCCAGGCGGACCGGTCCGGCGTGGAGGTGGATCGGTCCGACCTCGAATAGGTTCTTTTAAAATTTGGCTTCTTCGGTTCGCAATCGGTTCGTGGTCTACTGGACAAAGCAAGGCGGATCGGTCCGGGTAGAGGGCGGATCGGTCAGGAGGCGGATCGGTCCGGTAGGGAGGCGTACCGGTCTGGTTTCCCAGAAAAATAAAAAACTTTTAAAAGCCTCATTTTGCTTGAAAAAACTTACTTCTTATTTTTATAAAAAAACATTTTATAAAAATTTCCCAATACTAAGTATGAACTTTAAGGAACGTAAAAACAAAATTTTACCAAGTTCATTCTCGCAGAGGCTATGATGTTGAAGACACTTCGATATTCGTATCCGTTGATGTAGATGCGATCTTGAGTTTCTTCAACGGTGTAACGGTGTACGACATATAAATTGATAATGGACAAAAATGTCCTTACAGCTCAATTTTCGTAATAACAGTTTGTGGGTAAAAACTGTTCTAAAATATTTTGGGGATCAAACTGTTCAGAAAAATATTTAGACGAGAGAGATACCATTTATGAGTTTATCTTTTATCTCAAACAAACCAAATGTTTTGCTCAAAACTAAGACTTGCATTTTTTTGTCTTTTCTTACTCTTCCTAAACTCAAGCTCTCCAGCTCTCTTCTTTTTATTTTGGCCGGATGAAAAAGATATAAGTGGGTAGAGAAGTAGCTGAATAAGTGGGAGTAGGAGCCAAAAGTTGAGACAAGTGGGAAAAGTGGGTAAACAAGTGGGGTAGCGGGTGTCACCTTTTTTTTCTTTTAGCCGAAAGTTCCCACATGTATTTTTAAAATATAATTTTGACAACAATATCTGGTGACAGTGACCGGAATGGAAGATTATTGGTCATTCACTCGTTAACCTACAAAAAGTGCATTTGTACTATGTAATTTGGTACTAAAAATTTAATGCACACATATTTTTCAAGTATTTTAGACAGGTTTTATTAAAGTGACTAGGTTAATTACTCACTACTTAACTTATAATTATGCCCATATGCACTTACTGTGGTTTATGATCTTATGAGTGACTCACTATGTTTCTCGCTAATTAGTGTTATATGTTTGTGTGAGTGACCCATTTTGGTCACTTGTTATTTGTGATTGTGTGAAATTATATGACTGTCCCATTGGGTCCCTCGCAATCAGTGTTTATGTGAAACATGGGCTTGAGATTCCCTTAGATCTCAAACGATCCCTTTCTCATAATAGCAAAATGCTTGAGTTTAACTTCCTCAACAATTTCTTCTCCTCAACCTCCAAGTTAATACCCTTGAAACCCCCATAAGATAATTTGGTATACTCATTGGTCTGACGAGCCCTTCTATCTCAATCAAGTCATCCCCTAGTTTTATTTATAATTAAATAAGATTATATTAATAAATAAACATAAGTTACTCAAGGACCCCTGTACACATGATTTTGATTAATGATTCCACTCATTTGTCCACTGTATCCTACTTTCTACTAGTAATAAGTTCAAGTGTATATTGCATATGTACCATGGTTATTATTTAATAGTTTATATATTAGAAGTGAAGTAAGAAGTTGATCATAATTATGTTAAGTTTTCAAGGAATATATGCACTGTGGATATAACCAAACTAATTACCATGTCCATTAAAATCATACACTTTTTTAATTGAACCAATTTTTTATTGTACCAGATAAAATTAATTATATCATTTTTCATGAGGGTGAATCATAAATAAATATATAAGCTAAAACAATCACACACGGTGCACAAATTATTTATAGTGGAAACCCTTGTAGGAAAAACTACTATCGCCCCAACCCGACAAATTCACTTGTACTATAATGAATGTTTATAGGACTCCAATAGATAGAACCACTTATTACATATATGATAAAGAAATGACAAGAAGTCACTCCTTTGCATTCTAATATTTGATGTCTATGTCCGTATTATCTATAATTGCTTCATGCCTAGACTCAAATTGCACAGTCCTTAAACCTTGGTATCCATTGATCTATCTAATTGACGATGACTTGCCAACTCATATGATACGTGCTAATAATCCACACAATTACTCATGCTAAAATATCATGTTAATAAAAAGGAGTGTATGGGATTTTAAACTGGCAAATTTATTTTGAAAGCATGAAATTGACAAAATCTCACTCGTTTAAGAAAACTCTCTCAAAACCTAGTAGAGTTTTGTTAAAATTGGGTTATGTAGTTTAAAACATGGATCTACGTTATTATTTACGCTTTTCATAACTTAGAAAACAACGCAAACACATTTCCCAACAAACGGTATCTCGTTCGATTCGGGGAGATCTCAAACGAGGTCTTTCGCAGGACAACTCTCTCATTCAATATTCTATCTTACTAAGAGTTATGTTTTAGAAATAGTTTACTCATGTGAAACTCAATTGGTATGAGAAGATCTCATGTGAAGCATGTGTTTTATTGAGTGTTTGTTTTTCTCAAAAATTCTTTCGTACGATGGTTCTTTCACAAAAAGGACTGACGTTCGAACAAGAAACTAAAATCTCATCCTCCTGTAAAATTTCAAAAAAATGAAGAAAAATATTTTCCTCTCTTTTAAAGAAGTTTTGTCCAATCAAATCCTTGCTTAAAAATAATCTTAAAGAAATTACAAAGCCTCATATTCTAAGTAAACCTCCGATAGCCTAAATTTCTAAATTAGTTTGATCTGAAAACTCTATGTATCAGTAATTTGTCTTTGTATTCCATTATGAGAAATTACATCTCAAAAGACCATTCCCTTATCATATTCAATTATGTATATGTACGTCTTTCCAATTAACGATATATATTAACATCACGAGCCTTGTTAGTCTTCCACACTTAAACATATACCTCGTGAAGCATAAATGACAAAAGAATGTAACAAAACATAATACCATATATTTGTATTGGATTTATAATAATTTTTAATTGATCATTAGTTGCATGATAATTAGATTTTACTTGTGGCATTTAGTATGTCATTTTGTAGATTGACAAGATGCATATGTGTTGTTACGTAATTTAATTGAGTGTTTCTTGGATATATACTATTTTAGTAATTGGCTAACTCATTTTAATTTATTAAGATAAATATTTAAGTGACTTGGTATTTTAGGCGGCTATGGAACGGTCATAGGGCTAAGTGTCGGGGCTTTCTTTGTTTGGATTATTCCCTAGGAATTGGATCCCACAAATTAGAAGTAGGTTCCTATAATATCGAGTCACGGCTAATTAATTAATTATTAAGTTTTAATTAAAAGTGGCATGTATTGACTCATTAAAAAATTTAATTGAATAATCAACTCTTGAAAAAATGTTAATTTTTGGGTTGGTTCGTAGGATGTTTAGAATGCCTCAATTGCATTATAAATGGTAAAAAGAATGGTCTGATGGGTTAGTATATGTGTGGAGCCAAGTTTGAGCCTATTTGGGTCTTGTTTTTTACTTTTGATGGTTAGATCAATATATGGACTTAGCCTAATTACAAATTTATCTAATAATATAAGGTCATTAGACTAATCTAAATCTCATAATACAATTAATACCTAATAAGGAAGAAGAGGTAAACCCTTGCTTTTGTGATTGGAGGTTTGGATGGTGATTTCAACAATCACCTTCAAGAACTAATCAAGCTAATTATGGATTTTATGGGGTGTCAGACAAATAGACGAGAATTTTTAAAAATTTCAATGCATTCTACGCTACACTAAAACTAATCCCCCTTAACATATATTCCCTCTTAATCCAATATCCCCCTCCCTTTTGTCTCGAATAGACAAGGGAAAGAAGCACACAAAATATATCACAAATCAATTAAATCCAAGAAATATAATATAATATGACAAAGCTTGTATTATCAAATAAGAAAAGTGATATACATAACATATAAATACAAACATCATAAAAATATATCAAATAAGTTACAAAAATATCCATATCTTAACATGACTAGACCAAACAAAACAAAATCCAACACAAGTGAATTACTTAACGCAATATTAACATTAAATCTATGTAATCCCATACAGGCTATGTAATGGGAATATGACTAAACTCGAAACTCAAAAATGTTAGGTAAACACCATTTATGCTATGCATGAACCCTTTGATGCTGCCCATAATTGAAAATAATTTAGAAGAATTATATTAAGAAAAGTTGTGTTTTATAGTGGTTCATGTAACATCTTGCATTAACAATTCAATAAGAAAAAATCCATTTACTAAAAGAAAATGTGAAAACCCAATGGTCTTTAACTTGTAACACCCTCAAGCATGTTTTGTTTAGATTTTTTATTTTTCTACTTTGAGAATATGCCGTTTCATAGATTTTTGATTTTTTTTAGAACATAAGTATAAGTTTCTTACCAATAGTGTCTATAACCCTTTTTAGGTATCTTTTCTAATTCTTCTCTTATAATTTTATAATAAGCTCACAATAAATAGTTCTTACATGCACATATCAAAGTTATAGTGAAGAAAATATGACTCGATTGACTGAAAATAAGTGCAAGTGTATTTTTCAGATCGAAATAAAACTAGAACAATATAATTAAAATATTTAACTAAACAAAAAAAATTGAGTTTTTCTTGTTTTCAATGTCAAAGAAAACAAAAACAAAGCTATATTATTGTATATCTAGGTGATATATCAAAATATGCATAAATGAGATATGATACTCCTAGCCTAGATTAATGCTCATAGATATTTTCAGTCATAAATGAGATATGAACTCACTCAATGGTGCAAACCCCTATGGATTTCTTAAGATTCTCCTACCAAATGGAATCAAGAATTTTGGTGAGTATGTCCGAAAATTGAGACTCGATGGGGACGTAACTCAAAGAATTAATTATTTCCCAAACAAGATCACAGATAAAGTGATATGGAATGTCTATGCGGTTCATCTTAAAGTGATAAATGGGGTTACATTAAATACTATTCACACTCGTTTTATAACAATATATAGTCAGAGTTACATTATCTACACCATAATCCTAACGCATTTTCTTCATCCAAATGAGTTAATTATAATAACTCCCAATCTTGAGGTTCAATTGATGTTTTCTAATGAGGCAATGGGTACAAAAGTCTCATCAAAACCCATACCTTTACCTTGTGTGTATCCTTGAGGTGCAAGCCTCGTCTTGTTTCTAGTGATTAAACCATTCTCATCCATCTTATTCTTATAAACCCATTTGGCGTCAATCACATTGGTGTTGCTAGTATAAGGGACAAGTTCCCAAACACCGTGTCTCTAAAGTTAAAGCAACTCTTATTATATTGCCAAGATACAATTTCTATCTTTTAATGATTCTTTCACATTATTGGGCCCTATTTGGGATACATAGAAAAGGTAGATAGTCTCACTGGAGGCTCTAAAAAGTGTCTTGGCACCCTTCCTAGGATTATGAATAATATTAGAGGCATCATGATTTGTCCTACCTAAGATGGTGGATCCTCATTTTCTAAGGATGGTTCCAAAATTCTTTGGTCTCTTCGAGGTGTAATCGGATAAACAATAAAAAGTGAATCACTGTTGATGACCAGGTCATCTTCATTAATAAACAAGGTGGGATATTCGTCCTTGACCACCATGTTGTATGATTCTATGAACTTGGAGATTTTAAATTGAAACACCCTGTAAGATTCATAGTTTGATGAATATCCAAAAAAATATTCCCTCGCCTCTTTTAGAATGAAACTCGCCCAAATGATCTCTATCTTGCAAAATGTATCAAGATCTCTCAAAAACTCATAATTACTTTATTTTAGGTTTATGTATAGTACACAACTCATAACATGTCATGTTCGTATCAGGATAATGATATCTCATATAATCTCCTCCACCTTCATGTTATTTATACCTCATGTGACGTGTAAGGCTGAGATACGATGAAGGAGCCTAGGGGTTAGTTACCTAAGAATTTTCTTAACTACCCTTGATACGGGATCTTCTCATCCAAATTAAATTCGGAGCTCATGATATTAGATACTTTAGAGTAAAACTCATCAAAGGTTAGGTGGTGAAATGTTAGAGTTTTGAGCCCAAACGACATCGATACCCTCATAGGTACTAAAATAATGTAGCATGACTAATTGGACATAGTACATATGGAGATACATGTAACTCTTTTTGTGTAAATTCAATTAATATCTCATTTATCCCCTTTGAGTTATCATTTGTCAACGCATGTCCATCCTCTGCCAAGGGCTCCTCGTGATTATGGACAAAAACATCCCCTTGCTTGGACATGGGTGTTTTCATCCCATAACTACGATTAATCACACCCTCCCATATTGGTAATTAACAAAAAAAATGAGATATATGCCTTCCACTATGCATAGTTGCTACCATCAAACACATGTGGATGGGTTGTTGACTAACCCTCAACAGATATACTCCTGGGATTCAATAAAATGGGCCTCTTTGATGCCAACTTGGTAAAGTATGTGCCCTAGGGATCTAGTCATATTAATTATTTCATTAATTAGCTGCCATGCTCATTAAAATCAAATCCTTTATAAGTGAACATAATTTTATTTTACAAGATAATATTAATTAGGTCAATCTGCATGCGAATGATTCATAAATAAATGTGAAAACTAAAATAATAACACACGGTTCACAAAGTATATAAAGTGAAAACCTTTACGGGAAAAACCATTATCTCTCCAACCCAACAAATCCACTAGTAATATAATGAATTTTGACACGAATTAAATAAAGGCGGACACATCTTACATATATGGCAATGATAACTTTCAATAAATCACTCCCTTACATTTTGATCTCCGGTACCTCTGACTGTACTAGCCACAGTTTCTCCACGCTTGGACTCAATTTGCACAATCCTCGGACCTTAGTATCCAGATCTATCTAATTGACATTTATCTTCCCATAAATATGACGTGAAGAAATCTTCTACTGATGAAGAAGACTAAAGGGGATTGTAAACTAAAATTTTACTTTATAACCTTGAAACTTACAAGGTCTCACTCTTTCAAAACCAAGTAAGGTTTTGTAAATACTGGGCTACTTACATTGAAACATGCGTTTAAATTCTTATTTAAAATTTATAGCACTTAGATAACAACTTAAACATATTTTTAAAAAATTATCATCTCGTTTGAATAAGGTTTTTTGCATTTGAGGTCTCTCCTGCGATACTACTAACTTATGAGGATATCTATTTATCAGACTAGGTCCTCGTGAAAAACTAACTTCTTATGAGATGATCATGAATTAATCATGTTATGTATGAGGGTGTTCTAGCTTCTCAAAAAGGATCTCGTGTGAAGTTTCTTTCACATGGGGCTCCCTCATCTAGCGATTCTAGGGTTTACCTAGGGTTTGCATGGAAGCCATGAACTCTTTTGAAAAAGTTCATCCCCAATAATCAAGCCTCAAACCACCAGATACCATTTAGAACAACAATATTTGGATTAAATCTTTCGCAAGTGTCATGGATTGAACTTCGTATAAAGAACTCCCTCCTAAACCTCCAACCTCTTTTAAAGGAGAACATCCAATCTAGTCTTCCCCTAGACATTGCAACTGACTCATAACCATTCAAACATGCCATAGTTGGTAAGCTTTCTCATGGTTGTCCATCAAAGGAAATTATTCATAAAATTTTCCAAACTTTATTGTAACAACCCTCGCTTTTGAGGTCCTATTTTATATTTAATTTTCTAGATATAGTGATTAGATATAAAGATGTTGGTATGTGGAGTAGGTATTAATTTAAGAAAGAAAAGTTAATATCTACTATGATGTTGCATATTTACCGTAAGTATAGGTGAATTTTTCTATGTTATATTTCGTAATGTTATATGATTTAAAATGACATTTGGCTTAAAATGAAACTCGAACCTAAAATGAATTATAAAATTTCCAAATGATAATTTGGAGGGTGCAGATAGTTTCGGGAGGTTCGAGATAGTCAAATTATGTGCCATATTGTGTTTCGAGGTTCCGGGCACTTTTGACTGGTTGTAGCTTATATGAGTAGTTGCGTATTATTTTACCGCGTATTAATCATTTAAAGCTAAATTTTGGACCTAAGCCACGATTTATGTCTTGTTTAAGTCACTATTCCCTTAATTGAATTGTTAAACCTAGAGAAAGAAAGAGAGGAAGAGAACTTGTGGAGAAAGTGAGAGATTGAAGCCTTGGTGATTGTTCTTGCATACAACTTCATCAAAAATCTGAACTTGCAAATTTGAGGCAAGTTATCTACTTGCTATTTTATGATTTAATTGGAGTAATTAGCATTGATAGTAGTGGTCATGTATGGTTTATGGAAGTTAGGGTTTTTATTTGATTTATGGGCTTTAGATCTTCGGAAGTTGAATTGATATGATTTTGAGGTAAATTATGGTTGGATAATGTATTTATGATCAGTTGGTAGCATTAAAGGTTAGGGATTTGAGTTGGTTGAAGTTGGGTAGAAATTTGGAGTCAAAGACTCCATAGACAAAACTTTGAATTTCTGCAGAACCGAATCGATTCGGCCTGGGCGAATCGATTTGCTGAGAGACAGTTTCCAAGTCTGGGTCGTCCGAATCGGTTCATCTCGTCCGAATCAATTCGTAAATTATGAAGAAACTCACTTTTCCTGACCGAATCAATTCGGCTAGTCCGAATCGATTCGCCTTTAAGAAACCAAATCGATTCGGTTCTCTTTTTGAATTTGACTCCTTTCTTTAGGATTATGACCTAGGACCCTTCTTGTAAGAAGTAAATATAGGATTCTAGAGTTTTAGTCGAGTTTGGTCGTTACCCTATATTTGAATGGGATCACTTGGGGTTAATTTCAGTGGTACTTAGAGTGATGTTTAGGCATCACTTCTCATTTGGTAGATAAATTTGAAAATAGAATTCTAATCCCATATGTGGAGATTTTAGAGGCCTTTTGAGGTATATAAAACCTTGGGACCTATAAGAGTTTGGGAAATTGTTTAGAGAATACTTCGGAACCTAAATATATGATGAAATTGAATTAGAAAAATTCAAAGATAATGGTTTCAAGTAAAATGAAACACATGTGATTAATGGTAATGAAAATGAGATTTAAATTGGTAATTGTTATATTACTTAAACACACCTCTCTAAATGCTATCATAAGGGAAGCTCGCCCATGAGGTGATGCCCCCTGACTATTGAATGCAGGCTGACTATAGTCCTTGGCCATATGAGGGGTTTGTATATGTTTTTCTGCGCTAGTGAGGTAATTCCGGGTGTGGTTATGACTCACTCGCAGGCATATGGCCACTTCCCGACGTGCGTTAGGAGCCCAGGTTGTCTTGTATAGATAGGCCCTAGAAGATGATAGTCATTTAGGATCGCGCCCAGTGGGGAAACTCAGAGGGGCGGTCTTAGAAATGTTATATGTATAAGAATATAACCTTTCTAACTCAAGTCGAACTTCAGATATGTGAATTGCCATAAGAATGAGATGGTAATTATATTCCTGCTAAGGAATGGAAAACGGAAAGATATGATGGAAATTATATTCCTATTAAGGAATCAAAAATGGTAAGATATGAGAAGAAATGAAATTTAATTTTATTTCTCTTGCTTAATTTAATAACTGTTAGAAACCTATATAAATGCATTATCAAATTATATGATTAGGTTGATAGATTCTCATTCACATTAATGATGATTTATTGTCCATAGCTATCATGTTTCTTACTCTTCTGGGAATCATATATAAATCGGGCCCTGACCCTTTAATTTTTCCATGTTGTGCATGTTGTTGTTGTATCCGCTCAGGTGCTCCTCCGCAAGGGCGCCCGTTATGATTTTCTTACTCCGATGCTTTTGACGAGCTGTATGATCTTGCGGATTATTACAGGATGTTTGTTCGACGCCTTCATTTTTGGACTCTAGATATGATCGGGTCTTTCATTCGGGCTAGTGGCCCATCTTTTATACTTATTAATGAATGTAGTATGTAAAATATTGAATTGTTGAAACACTTTGAATGTAACTGTGGACCGACAGATTATTCAGTCCTTTTATTGTATGTTGTTTTGGTATTTATCTATATGTTCCTTTGAAATACCACTTTCATCAGATTTGGGTTGTTTAATTTATTTCTTAACTCTTTATCAAACCAAATTTTTTTGACAACCTGCTTTCTGATTTATTGGGTGGTTTTCTCGTATACCTATTTTAGTGTTATGATGCTGAGGATGATATCCATCCATGATTCTGTTATGTTGAGGTATCGGGCTGGCCACCCCTTATTTCGGAATGCGGGTTATCACAAATGGTATCAGAGCATCAGGTTCTAGAGTCTTTTGGATCTTTGTGGACTTGTCACGTTCTACCGTAAAGTTCTTTTTATATAGAGCCTAATGTTAGGACTGCTTTGTTGCTTATGCTTACGATCTTCTGCAAAATAGATTGTTTTAAGTAGAATTCTAACTCTGTAATTTCTCCATCTCAGATGTCGCCTAAAAGAGGTCGCCCCGCTAGACGTAATAGGGTCTTAGATGAGGATGTTGGTCCTCCCCCACCGCCACAAGGAACATTCAATGTTGCGGATGTGGCGAATATAGTGGCTCAAGCCGTTAATGCGGCCATGACAGCAGTGGCCCAACAAGCGCCACGGGCTCAACCAAGAGAGATAGATGCCCAAGTTCCTACCGGAACTTCTCCGTGGGAAAGAGCTAGGGAATCTTTTCTAAAGGGTCGGCCCTCGGAATTTGACGGGAGCTCGGATGTTATAAAGGCGAATCAATGAAAGAAAGATATACAACGCCATCTATGTATGGTGGAGTGTGGTGAGGACAAGAAGGAAGTCCTTGCAACTTTTAAACTGATTGGAGCCGTGTTACACTGGTGGGAGTCCGTGACTACGATAGAACAGAGGGATACAATGTCGATCTTTAAATTCTGGGTTTTGTTCGATCATAAGTACTTTCCTCCCGCAATTCAAGGGGAGATGATAAGGAGGTTGCAGGACCTTGTGCAAGGGGAGAGTTCAGTAGAGGAATATGAGGAGGAATTCACCCGGTTAGCAAGTTTTGTACCGGATGAAGTGACTCCCGAAGAAAATAATGTTTCAAAGTTTATGAGAGGGTTGAACTGGAGAATCCGGCAACATTTCTTGGGTAATCCAGCTTTACAGACTTTTGAGGAAGTGATGAATGCAGCTCTACTACATTGCCAAGAGCATAGACTATTTTTGAAAAGTGGCAAGAAGGCCTCCGTAGTGGGTCAAGCGGGAAGGACGGGAGGTAGTGGGATTGGAGGAGGAGTCTTTCCCTCGTCCCAACCTTCGGGCAGTAAACAGAACGAAAGGGATCCCTAATAGGGGGACTTGTCGAAGAGGCAACGTTCTGGTGGGTTTAATTCGGGGAACCATAACAATAGGCACAGTCAGGGCACCCCACAACAACAAGCAGGCCATGGTGGTCAGGGAGGTAGAGGCCAGCAGGGCCAAGGTGTGAATCAGTTTAGAAATAATCATGGTCGAAATGCCAAAAATATGATAGGTCAGTGTTTCCAATGTGGGGAATCGGGTCACTATAAGAAGGAATGTCCTCAGTTTATTGGGGGACAGTTTCCTCAAGCTCCACAGAAGCCGTATGTTCAGTTCCCTCCACAGGTGCCTAACCCAGTTGCTCCTCCACAACAGGGTCAGTTACAGTATGGTAGGGTCTATTATATTCAGGATGCTATACTTCCTCCAGCTCCGCCGGCACCGCCAGCCATTGAGGGTAAGTTCCTTATTCAGGGACATATGGGTCGTGTTTTATTTGATATTAGTGCAACGCATTCATTCATTTCTAGGAGCTTTGCTCAGACCACCGAGTTTATTAAATCTGCTGAAAGAACTTTTACTAGTGTGGAGTCATCCATCGGTGATGGTTCACTCATCTTATTTGTTTGTAAAAATATATAAATCTCTCTCAGTAATTTATGCTTTGAGGCCTATTTACTCATCCTGGACATGGTCGGGTATGACGTGATTTTGGGTATGGATTGGCTTATGAAGTATCATGCTATAGTAAATTGCTACGGGGAGAGTATAGTCTTCGCCGTTCCGGGAAAAGAAATGTTCCTGGTAGTTTTACCTCATTTAGAGAGGATTACTAGTAATTATTTGTATTGCATTGCCGAGGAGACTTTTAGGGATGTAGTTGTTCCCTTGGATTCTATTTTGGTTGTGAAAGACTTTGAGGATGTTTTCCGGGAAATATCGGGTTTGCCTCCTAGCCGTGAGATTGAGATTGTGATTGATTTAGCGCCGGGAACGAGGCCTATTGCAAGGGCTCCATATCGAATGTCTCCCATTGAAATGAGGGAGCTAAGAGATGAAATTCAAAAGTTGTTGGAGCAGGGATTTATTCGGCGTAGCACATTGCCATGGGTGCTCCAGTGTTGTTTGTTAACAAAAGAGATGGTTCTCTCCGGTTATGTGTGGACTATAGAGAATTGAATAAGGTCACCATCAGGAATAAATATCCTTTACCTCGTATCGATGACTTGTTTGATCAACTTCGAGGAGCGATGTACTTCTCCAAAATCGATTTGAGGACAGGGTATCACCAATTGAGGATACGGGAGGAGGATGTATCCAAGACTGCTTTTCTAACAAGGTACGGGTCCTATGAATTTTTGGTTATGTCCTTTGGACTAACCAATGCCCCCACTGTATTTATGGATCTCATGAGTAGGGTGTTTCAGGATTTCCTTGACCAATTTGTTATTGGGTTCATTGATGACATTTTATTCTATTCTCGAATGGAATCTGATCATGCTATGCATTTAAGGTTGGTCCTAAAGAGATTACGGGACCATCAACTGTATGCCAAGTTCGAGAAGTGTGGCTTTTGGTTACAGGAGGTACAGTTTTTGGGTCATGTGGTGACGTCCCAGGGTGTATCAGTGGATCCTGGCAAGGTGGCTGCGGTGAGGGAGTGGGGTCAGCCCACGACACCTACCGAGGTTCACAGTTTTCTGGGTTTGGTGGGTTATTACCATCGGTTCATCAAGGGTTTCTCTAAAATCTCTAGCCCTTTAACAAATTTGACCCGGAAAGGGGTGAGATTTATTTGGGATAATTCTTGCCAAACTGCATTTGATGAGCTTAAAGAAAGATTGACTTCGGCTCCGGTCCTTGCATTGCCAAAACCGGGATTAGAATATTTAGTCTTCACCGATGCATCTCTTCAAGGATTAGGAGGTGTACTTCAACAAGAGAGATGGTCTATCGCTTATGCTTCCCGCAAATTGAAGCCCCATGAAAGAAACTATCCGGTGCATGACTTAGAACTAGTCGCGGTTGTCTTTGCCTTGAAGATATGGAGGCATTTTCTCTTGGGAGAGAAGTTTAGTCTTTTCAAGAACCACAAATCACTGCAATATTTATTTTCACAGAAGGACTTGAATATGAGACAACGCCGATGGTTAAAGTTCGTGAAAGATTATGAATTTGATATTCTCTATCATCCGGGTAAGGCGAACGTTGTAGCGGATGCCTTGAGTAGGAAGCTCGATGGAGATTTAGCTGAGGTTTGGAAAGCTAAATGGAAGGAACTCAGTCAGGAGGATGCGGTGGTGAGAGAATTCATGTCGGTGATGATCGTTACTCCTACCATTGTGACAAGGGTGGTAGAAGCCCAAGGAACGGATAAGGGGTGTCAAGACCATATTCGCCGATTTTTGTCCGAGGGAGCGGAGTCCTACTCAATTGTTTCTGAGGGTGGATTACGCTTCCATGGAAGACTCATTTTTCTAAAGAAGGAGATTTGAGACGGGCAGTGATGGCCGAAGCTCACGGGTCTAGGTTCATGGTTCATCCTGGTGGAGACAAAATGTATCAGGACATGCGCCGTCAGTATTGGTGGCCAGGTATGAAGAGGGTTATTTCAGAATTTGTGTCCCAATGCACTACTTGTCAACTGGTCAAGATCGATCATCAGAGACCGACATGTTTTTTGCAACCGTTAGAGATCCCGGTGTGGAAATGGGAAATCATATCGATGGATTTTAACACGGGCTTGCCAAGATCACAATGTGGATGTGATTCTATTTGGGTGATTATCGACCGCTTGACAAAGTCGACACACTTCCTACCCGTGCGGACATATTATGACACTGCTCGGTATGCCCGCTTATTCATCGAGGAAGTGGTGAGACTCCATGGGGTGCCTTTGAATATAGTTTCCGACCGAGACAAAATTTTCGTTTCCCACTTTTGGAGGAGTGTCCAAGAAGCGATGGGGATCGAATTGAGGTTAAGCACTTCGTATCATCCTCAAACAGATGGCCAAACTGAAAGGGTAAACCAAATGTTGGAGGATATGCTTCGCATGTGTATGCTTGACTTCAAAGGTGGTTGGGAAAAATACCTCCCATTGGCTGAGTTTGCTAATATCAACTCTTAACAATTCACAATTGGAATGGCACCTTATGAAGCTTTGTATGGAAGACCGTGTAGATCACCAGCTTGTTGGTTGGAAGTGGGTGATAATAAATTTCTTGGACCTGAAATGATCCAAGATACTTCCTCAAAGATTGAATTGATTCGATATCGCATTCGGATAGCCTAAGACCGTCAAAAGAGCTATGCCGATACGGGTCGGCAACACATGGAATTGGAGATTGGGGACCAACTCTTGGTTCGAGTGTCTCCCATGAAAGGCATAAAGCGTTTCGATAAGAAGGGGAAGCTTGCGCCACGCTTTGTTGGACATTTTCCAGTTATTGCAAAGGTGGGTCCAGTGGCATACCAACTTGCTTTACCGGAACCATTGCAACAAATTCATGATGTATTCCATGTTTCCTCCCTAAAGAAGTATAGGAGGTGCGAACGTGCGCTTTGGCACATCCCTTTCGAGGATATTGATTTGCAACCCGATGTTTCATATGAAGAACAACCGGTTGCTATTTTAGAGCATGGGGAGCATAGATTAAGGTATCGCGTGTTGCCCTTGGTGCGGGTTCAATGGAGTCACCATAACGCCAAGTAATCGACATGGGAACGCAAGGATGACATGCGGGAAAAGTATCCGCATCTCTTTATACAAGGTACGCCTGAATTTTGAGGGCAAAATTCCCTCATAAGGGGGGGAGTATGTAACAACCATCGCTTTTGAGGTCCTATTTTATATTTAATTTGCTAGATATAGTGATTAGATATAAAGATGTTGGTATGTGGAGTAGGTATTAATTTAAGAAAGAAAAGTTAATATCTACTATGATGTTGCATATTTACCGTAAGTATAGGTGAATTTTGCTATGTTATGTTTTGAAATGTCATATGATTTAAAATGACATTTGGCTTAAAATGAAACCGGAACCTAAAATGAATTATAAAATTTACAAATGATAATTTGGAGGGTGCAGATAGTTCCGGGAGGTTCGAGATAGTCAAATTATGTGCCATATTGTGTTTCGAGGTTCCAGGCACTTTTGACTGGTTGTAGCTTATATGAGTAGTTGCGTATTATTTTACCGCGTATTAATCACTTAAAGCTAAAATTTGGACCTAAGCCACGATTTATGTCTTGTTTAAGTCACTATTCCCCTAATTGAATTGGTAAACCTAGAGAAAGAAAGAGAGGAAGAGAACTTGTGGAGAAAGTGAGAGATTGAAACCTTGGTGATTGTTCTTGCATACAACTTCATCAAAAATCTAAACTTGCAAATTTGAGGCAAGTTATCTACTTGCTACTTTATGACTTAAGTAGAGTAATTAGCATTGATAGTTGTGGTCATGTATGGTTTATGGAAGTTAGGGTTTTTATTTAATTTATGGGCTTTAGATCTTTGGAAGTTCAATTGATATGATTTTGAGGTAAATTATGGTTGGATAATGTATTTATGATCAGTTGGTAGCATTAAAGGTTAGGGATTTGAGTTGGTTGAATTTGGGTAGAAATTTGGAGTCAAAGACTCCATAGACAAAACTTGGAATTTTTGCAGAACCGAATCGATTCGGCCTGGCCAAATTGATTCGCTGAGAGACAGTTTCCAAGTTTGGGTCATCCGAATCGGCTCGGCTCTTCTGAATCGATTCGGAAATTATGCAGAAACTTACTTTTCCTGACTGAATCGATTCGGCTAGTCCAAATCGATTCGCCTTTAAGAACCCAAATCGATTCGGCTAGTCCGAATCGATTCGGAAAGCCTGAACCTTTCCTTTGTTTTTCGCTTTTTGAATTTGACTCCTTTCTTTAGGATTATGACCTATAACCCTTCTTGTAAGAAGTAAATATAGGATTCTAGAGTTTTAGTCGATTTTGGTCATTACCCTATAGTAGAATGGGATCACTTGGGGTTAATTTTAGGGGTACTTAAAGTGATGTTTAGGCATCACTTCTCATTTGGTAGATAAACTGGAAAATAGAATTCTAAGCCCATATGTGGAGATTTTATAGGCCTTTTTGAGGTATATAAAATCTTGGGACCTATAAGAGTTTGGGAAATTGTTTAGAGAATACTTCGGGACCTAAATATTATGAAATTGAATTAGAAAAATTCAAAGATAATGGTTTCAAGTAAAATGAAACACATGTGATTAATGGTAATGAAAATGAGATTTAAATTGGTAATTGTTAAATTACTTAAACACACCTCTCTAAATGCTATCATAAGGGAAGCTCGCGCATGAGGTGATTTCCCCTGACTATTGAATGCAGGCTGACCACAGTCCTCGGCCATATGCGGGGTTTGTATATGTTTTTCTGCACTAGTGAGGTAATTCCGGGTGTGGTTATGACTCACTCGCAGGCATATGGCCACTTCCCGACGTGCGTTAGGTTCCCTGGTTGTCTTGTATAGATAGGCCCTGGAAGATGATAGCCATTTAGGGGTGCTCCCAGTGGGGAAACTCGGAGCGGCGGTCTTAGAAACGTTATATGTATAAGAATATAACCCTTCTAACTCAAGTGGGACTTGAGATATGTGAATTGCCATAAGAATGAGATGGTAATTATATTCCTGCTAAGGAATGGAAAACGGAAAGATATAATGGAAATTATATTCCTATTAAGGAAAGGAAAATGATAAGATATGAGAAGAAATGAAATTTTATTTTATTTCTCTTGCTTAATTTAATAACTGTTAGAAACCTATATACTTGCATTATCACATTATATGATTAGGTTGATAGATTCTCATTCACATTAATCATGATTTATTGTCCATATCTATCATGTTTCTTACTCTTCTGGGAATCATATATAAATCGGTCCATGACCCGTTCATTTTTCCATGTTGTGCATGTTGTTGTTGTATCCGCTCAGGTGCTCATCCGCAAGGGCGCCCGTTATGATTTTCTTACTCCGATGCTTTTGACAATCTGTATGATCTTGCGGATTATTACAGGATGTTTGTTAGACGCCTTCATTTTTGGACTCTAGATATGATCGGGTCTTTCATTCGGGCTAGTGGCCCATCTTTTGTACTTGTTAATGAATGTAGTACGTAAAATATTGAATTGTTGAAACACTTTGAATGTAACTGTGGACCGACATATTATTCGGTCTTTTTAGTGTATGTTGTTTTGGTATTTATCTATATGTTCCTTTGAAATACCACTTTCATCAGATTTGGGTTGTTTAATTTATTTCTTAACTCTTTATCAAACCAAATTTTTTGACAACCTGCTTTCTGATTTATTGGGTGGTTTTCCCGTATACCTATTTTAGTGTTATGATATTGAGGATGATATCCATCCATGATTCCGTTATGTCGAGGTATCGGGCTGGCCACCCTTTATTTCGGAATGCGGGTTGTCACATTTATCATTAAAAGTTTCCTACACCATTGGATTATTGGAACTCAAGCATTTTTTTCATTAAATTGAATTAAAAATAGGATTTTATTAGACTATGGCTTAGAGATCAATGGATCATTGGTAAATACCCCACGTGAACATATAAATGGACTCCAAAACTTAGGGTTATAAAAGAAAGTCATATTATTCCCACACCCATTTACTTTTTGCAAAGTCATCCATATATTCTATTGATCAACTGATAGGAAAGTCTCTTAAGATGGATGCTTCAACTATCTTAGTTATAAGGCCAAGTTTAGAAATAGAATGTGTTGAAATAAATCACCCCAATGATCTTCCCAAAAAAATTTAGATTGGTTGCAGTGAACAAGGATTTTTGCAAGACATATCCTACGGGGAGATCCCTAGATACTTTTCACACTACAGAAACAAGGGTCATGAGATGGATAACAGCATATTCGAAAACCCTTCCAAGAAACCTCCCCCACAAACAATAACTAAAATCATTCCAAACTTTAAGTACATAACCTTCACAAAGCTTCAAGATAAAGAACCTCACAAAGAACTCATTCAACCCCAAAGCCATTGATGTTCATAACCAGTACGATAAAAACAATGTATATCTAGAAGTTCTCAGTAGTCATATTGACTAGATCAAACATTGTGATATTTCAAGTGATGAAGTCATAATTGTTGATCACTATAATCTCTCACCTAGAGCTACATACTTTCTTGATTATGAACCCCATTATATAGTTGATAAACATTATGTCTCATACTCGGACTCAAAACCAAGGAAGAGTATTTCTACCCCTACCAACGAAGAATTGGAAATTTTTTATGCTCCTTTAGAGATAAAAGTTCATTAATATAGATTATCTAAAGAATAGGCCAGTAAAAAAAGTTCCAAATAATCCCTTAAAAAATAAAGTTGTTATCGAAGCCTTAAAAAACTTTTAAAGAAAGAATGGTTCTAAAAAAAGCTCCTATTGATCCTATTTTCAAGATAATCATCACATGAGGTTCAAAGGTAATCTCAAATTCCTCCTCTTCCATATCTCAATGATTAACAACATTTGTGGGAATATTATAGGATTAGCTAATAAGCCTTCAAGTAGAAGAATTAAAATTTTAATTAGGTTATACAATCTTCCTGCTCTTACACTGATAGAACCCACAGTTAATCAAATAGAAATTACTAACTACTAGGTGAAGTGAAATTTTTAAGGATGCACCCATAACACCTCTAAAAAAAATTTGATTACTTCGAACCTCAATCAAAGAGATATTTGGCACTAAATACCTCTACTGCTCATAAGGAAAATCCATGTTACTATGGTGGACTTAAATTAGGATTTCTTCCTTCTATAAGAATCAATAATTCCAGTCAACCACTTTTAAGAAATCTAGAGACCACAGCACTAAGGCTCCATTAAGGCTAAGGACTAGACCGGACCTCGGTCTGGGGAATAATGGACTTCCCAGTTGGTCAACCCTTATAAATGAGATATATCACCCTAAAGCATCCTAAGAATAATTGAAGACCAACCTATGGTGGTTCTTGAGCTCAGAAGATCTTCAGAGAGATTCCTCAAATAGTTTGGCAAAGCAGGTAGAAAGCAGAAAACTATTCCACCTACCACCACTACTCAGTTCCAAGTACATTGAGTTTTCTCATCAACATTTAATGAACTCGATGACCACTTGACAATACTTTTTCCAATACTCCACCTTACACCACAAGTGTTCCAACCTTGTTAAATACTCATAACCCACTATTGGGAAGTATCTGGACCAGTTCTATTGTTTCTTCACTTTGTATATCTTGTAAAATCCCTAAAATGGTACCTTGGCACCATTAGAGAAGTCATTAAGTTACTTGTTAAGGTTCTCTGCACCGTTAACAAAGGTTATAAGACCTCAGAATCCCATGACTAAAGCTCAAGTGGTCTCATAGACTGTCATACTCAACTACATTCTAGTAAATAGGCATAACACATTTGTATAGTGGAGGTAGGCCATCTCTTGAGGTTTAAACCACTTTAAAACTTTATATCTGATTTTGACCACTTCTCTCATTTTACCCATCTATGTTCCAAAGGGGAGCACCTATGGCTCTAAAGTCACTTATGATATTAACACTCGTTAGTTTGGCATCGTCTATGGGAATAATAACCTCCTTTTTTCTCGTAAGCACATCTTGATCTATTCAAAATCTCAACCAAAACCATAATCAATTGCCTACCCAAAGGAGTAGAAACATAGAAACAAGAGTTTTCCCTAGAATACTTGGGCATAGAATCTCTAAATGTGGACACTCTTGACCCACATACCGAATAGAAAGAAAAAATCGGCGAGCCGATTGAAGATCTAATTATATCGTATATATCGACTCATAGTATCAAACCAAAGAAGTTTAGATTGGGGTAGGCCTCAACCCCTCCCTCGTAGAAGAACATGTCCAATTCTAAGGGGTAAATAAGGACGTCTTCACCTCGAGCCTCTCCAACATGATTGAGGTGGACCTAGAAGTCATGGTCCACCATATAAAAGTGGATCCAAATCATAAGACAATCCGACAAAAGAATAGGTTCTTTATCCCAGAGAGGAACAATATAATAAAAGAGGAAGTTAATAAGCTCGTGGCCTCCAACTTCACTCGAGAGGTTAAGTACCCAGAATGTCTCTTTAATGTGGTATTACTGCCCAAAGCCAATAAGAAATGTAGAATGTGTGTTAATTTCATGGACCTCAACATGGCATGCCCAAAGGATTGTTATCCTTTACCTCTAACTGGACACCTTGGTAGACTCTACAACTGGTCATGAGCTCTTATCATTCATGGATGTATATTTCGAGTACAACCAAATAGGGATGGCCCCTGCTGATAAAGAAAATACCTCATTTATTACTGACAAAGGTACTTACTACTATAAAGTTATGTATTTCAAACTAAAAAATTCATGTGCCACTTATCAAAGGATGGTGAACTCCATATTAAAAGAACTCATTGGTAATACCATGGAGGTCTATGTTGATGACATGTTAGTCAAAATCTTAAAGGCCTAGAACTAACTTCAGAACATTAGAGAGAACTTCCCTATCCTTCAAAGGAATCAAATGATACTTGTGGCCATCCATCTCTTCCTTCCTTATCGGGGTTGTCTGCGCTCGCACGTTCGGTTGGAGGGATAAATAAGAAAAAGGTCTTGTTCTCTTTCTGGGAGCGCTTCGGTCATCATCGATGTGGGGTGACTTAAAGAGATAGAGTCGCCAGCCTATTTTGTACAAAATAGGCAAAAGATATGTAGCCGCCTTGAGAGAATGACATCAAACACATAGTGATGCTTAAACCAATAGTTCAAAAGTTTGAGGGCTAAGTTACGGAATGGGAAGGTGTTAGGCACCCTTCACGCCCTTTCGGTCTCTCTCATGGGCATGTGTTATTATTCTCCTTAATAACTCCATGAAGTGTTTGCGTGTGTATATATAAATGGAGAATGGAATTTCTCAACTCACGCCATGGAGAAAGGCGGAGTGTTGTCATCCGTAGGAGTGTTCCCAAAATAATAATTAAAAACATAATATGTGTGCTTATCAGGATATCGATTGTCATAGTGAAATGATTATATGTGTTAGATAAAGTACGAATAAGAATCACAAATATAATATATATGAATAATATATGGAAAAATATACAAGGATGACTCAAGTCTCAGGTTTTATCCCAAAATGCCTATGTAGTCTAAAAAGGCATCAAAGTCCATGTAGTTCGCAAGAAACATAATGGTGGAGTTTATCCTATAAATCCAATCGAGGATTTATTTATATGTGTGTGTGTGTAGAAAAATGATGTTTTCATTTGATAAAAATGTGTTAAAGAATACCGTTTGGAGTTTATGAGCAAACCCTCTTTTTCTTATTTTTGGATTTTTTTGCAAAAAATATATTATTTGCAATACTACTAATAAAAATTGGGATTATAAATATTTATGGACTAACAAAGATGAAATTCTAAAGTAAGGATTAGATAACTAATGTGAAAATAAGGAAATTAAAAGAGAGAAAAGAGTGTTTGGACCTTCTTTGGAGACTTCAAGGTTCATCTTGGTTGTTGAAAAAGTTGCCCTTGCAAGTGGATGGAGGTGGTATGAGGAGAGGAAAAGGATTTTTTGTTAAATTGGGTATGAAAGGTATGGAAATGGAATATGGAGGAAAGATTTCAATAGAGAAACCATGCTGACTTTAAAAGAATATTGTTGAGATCACTGGGAGGGATGTTTCTGGGGTTCCTTTAGAAGTGAGCTCATGCTCTCCTTATATAGGGTCAAGGGGTTATCGATTGACATTGTACTTGACCTGCCTATCAGTAGGCATCCTTAGACACATTACTGATAGGGAGGGAAATGGGTTTGCCATTCGGTAACCTTATGCAGACTTCTCAAAAAAATGGTCATAAAATGCAATCTGTAAGTTAGAATTATGCCCAGGGAATACCGTTGGAATGGGTATTCATGTCCTTTTAAGAATCCATTTTGTCACTCCCGAGTTCGAGAGATGACTTTGGTCAAATGGGTCTCGAAAGCGCCCGACAGTCTTTTGGACATGATATTCTCAAAGGAATGTGGATCGTTCATCTGAACGAAAAGGTCGATTAGAACCCAAGATGGAACATTAGAAATGTTATTCAAAGCCCTTCAAAGATTCATTCAGTGTCATTTGTTTTAGAGAGTCGACCTTGCTCGAACGGTGCCCAAAATTGCTCGGTGACTCTTTGGAGTAAAACGAGTCGAACGTCTGTACCGCAGAGTTGAGTCATGAATGGGGTAGACCATTGAAAAGGGTATCCATTGTTCTTAAAGTATTCATTCAGTCTCGTTTGAGCTAAAGAGTTTACAGGAATCAAATAGAGCCCGAGAGTGCCCGATGGCCTCCGAATTAGTTTTTTGGGGAAAATGGATTGTTCATTTGAATAGTAAGTCCAATTTGTGGATGAGGGGGACCATTGGAAAGGGTATTCAGAGCCCTTAGAAGATTTGTTGAGATTTTTTGCTGGTGATGAAGTTGATTGGTGTTAAAACGAGGTCCAGGAGAGCCCGGTGGCCTCTAGATCCGTTTTTATAGTAAAACGGATTGTTAGTCTGAACTATAAGGCTGATTAATGCATGAGGAAGACCGTTGGAAAGTGGATCCATATCCCTTTAAAGATTTATTGACCTTCCACTCAAACAAGAAAGTTGATCGAAGCCAAATGGGGCCCAAGGAGCCTGGTGGCCTCTAAATCGATACTAGGTGTATGACCTAGGTATATATGGTGAATGAGGAAGTTCTAGGACTTAAGTAGATTCTTATGAGGGTATTATAATGTGGAGTCTATGAATCCCCTTGACAGGTGATCATGGAAAAAATTAAAGCCATCGAATAGACACCACAAGGATATTTTGGGAAGAGGTCGGTTCTGCGAACCAAAGGGATTAGGATGACTGGTTCAAAGGACCGAGGTTGGTTCTAAAGACCTTAGGTAATGCTGCGGATGACCAACTCTAAGGGACATGGTAAATTCTGAGGACCTAAAGTTGGACGATCGATTTTGACGACCGAGGTCAATTCTGAGGACCTAAAGTTGAGGTGATCGATTTTGAGTGTCGAGGTTAATTCTGAGGAACGAGGTGAATTTTAAGGACCTAAAGTTAAGGCGATCGATTCTGCAATTTGAGGCCCATCAATTCTGAGGACCTAAAGTTGTGACAACCAAATTTGAGGCCCGAGGTCAATTCTGAGGACCTAAAGCGATAACGACCGATTCTATGAATCGAGGTCAATTCTAAGGACCTAAAATTAGGGGATTGATTATGCGGGACGATGTCAATTCTGAGGACCTAAAGTTAAGGTGACCGATTTTGAGGGTCGAGGTCGATTCTGAGGACCTAAAGTTATGAGGAGAAATTTTGAGGGCCGAGGTCAATACTGAGGACCTAAAGTGATGACGGTCAATTTTGCGGGCCGAGGTCAATTCTGAGAACCTAAAGTTAAGGCGATCGATTCTGAGGGTCGAGGTAAATTTTGAGGACCTAAAGTTGTGACGGCCGATTTTGAGGGTTGAGGTCAATTCTAAGGACCTAAAATTATGAAGACTAATTTTGTGGGCCAATGTCAATTTTGATTACCTAAAGTGATGACGTCTGATTCTGCAAGTCGAGGTCAGTTCCAATGATCAAAAGTGAGGGGATCGATTCTGTGGACCTAAGTTAAGGCGATCAATTATGCGAGTCGAGCTCAATTCTAAGAACCTAAATTTGAGGTGACCAATTATAAGGACCAGGGTAAATTTTGATGACCTAAAGTTGTGAAGACATTTTCTAAGGGTTGAGATCAATTTTGAGGACCTAAAGTGATGACGACCGATTCTACGAGCCAATGTCAATTCTGAGGACCTAAAGTGAGGGTTCCGATTCTATGGATCAAGGTAAATTCCGAAGACCTAAAATTAAGGCGACCTATTCTGAGGGCAGAGGTCAATTCTAAGGACCTAAATTTAGGATGACCAATTATGCGGGCTGAGGTCAATTCTAAGGACCTAAAGTTGTAACGACCAATTCTGCAGGCCGAGGTTAATTCTGAGGACCTAAAGTGAGGATACGTGGGGAGGTTTGCTCTTTGGGGAGTCTTTTGTGCTTGTGGATTTATGTCATTTTGAGATTCTACTAGGGAAAAAATCAAACTAGGGATCATGTCCTCTTAGGAGGAAGTTTAGTCTGGAAATTCAGGTGGGGAACTGGGAGGATATTATGTAATCCTACTAGGGAATCATCTGATTTTAGGTTCCATTAGGGAATTGTGATGGACCTTTTTAGGATGCATCATTTTTTGAAATATGTTTATGGTTTTATGCTTGGGGTAATAATGTGATATTAGTTTGAATGAGGATTATATAATCTTAAAATGGTTTTCTTAGTGACGAAATGTTCTAATACTTGTTTGTCATTTTTAAAAAAATCTGGAGAATTTTTGGGTTATTCTAGAATATTTTATACAATATTTGAAGGGGTATGTTGATCACCATATGGTAGGTATTGATGCTTAAGAAATGTCACAGTCTCCTAGACTTCATTGGACAGAGGAAAAGATAGGTGTCGACCGTTATTGGCAGGGGTCTGTCAATCGGCATGCCATTTGGACTCCTATAAAAAGAGGGCGAACCCTCCTCATTTTTCGCATCTTTCTGCATATGAATCTTCTGCTTATTCTTTCTAAAATCTATTTCTAAATCTTTCTTTCCTCAAGACTTCAAATGGCAAGTTCTCCTAGCCGTGAGGGATACAACTTGGAGTGGTTGAATATTGATGAATGGTCGGGCCTAGAGTGGCAAGCTAGGGTGCCCCTTGCTTTAGGCTATGAAAATGCCTTTGACTTATTTGAGCCAGTGATTGAGGATCACTTTCTTCAGAATGAGCCCTCATACCATCATTCTTCTAGGGTGAGGAACCCTAGTGTCTATCTAAGTATAGTGACCTTTGGCACTTTTTTTTCTTTTTCTTCTTTTCTTTGTTTTCTTATGCTGACGAAAGGTTTTTTTCTTTCTTTTTAGCTTTAACAGGCGAACATCACTCCTTCGAGCCTTTGTTCCAGGGGGATGACGAGTTGAACGATGTGTGGGAGAGTCTTTTGCTAACAATGCATTGGGTAGTTACTTTTGCTGCCTTTGGCCACTTGGCATAAGCTTTGGATGAGACACCGCATTCCACTATGATTTTATATACATTGGGAGAGAGGTGGTGGAACACTACCCATACAATTCTCCTTGGTTTTGGAGAGATAACCGTGACTCCCATCTGATTCAACAACTATTGGGGGTAAATTGTGAGAGTGTTCAGATTGAGGTGGACCGTATGACGAGGATAACACCGGAGGAGATCCAAGAAGCTTTGAGGGATGTGGGTAGGATAGTTTTAAGAGATTATATATGCATTTCCTCTCTTGAGGAGATTCTTCTAAGTTGGAGGATTGATGAGACTGAAAGGCGACAGGTGACGAATAATGATCGATTATTTTTCTTGTTTTTATTGGATGGTTTCTTAGTGGCGACGAGGGGCGACGTTGTCCATCTTTGGTTCTGCAAATTTTGAGGACCTTTTATAATGTCCTACTTTATGATTAGGAGATCCTGACCTTGGCGGCCCTTTATTCTTATCTGCATGCATTTAGTTGGTGCTGGTGATAGACCTTTATGGGGGCCACGTACCTCTTGGAGGTAATTCTTACATTTTCTTTTCTTGTATTTTCTTGAATTTTCTTTTTAGTTTTTTCTGATTATTGAGTCTTGTCCTTTCTACAGACATGGTTCTATGAGGTTATTGGGCACAATGACAAGTTGATAGCCCTGAAAGACGAGGACTTAGGGAAATTTTGTCGGATGTACCGGTGGCGAAAGTCTAATAGGCGATCGAACCAGTCTTTGTGTCTGGCGGCAGTGCGACGGGCCCTGAACACATTGACGAGCAATCAGGTTACTTTTTTTTCTTTTGAATCCTCTTTTGATTATTTTCTTTCTTTAAATGAATATTGACCTTTTCTGGGGGGTTTGTAGGTGACGTTTAATCCCTGGGGGACAGCTTCTTAGTACACGGGGGTGATAGGTATGCATGCATAGATGCGAAGGATGATGGCGCATGAGTTTGGTTACTCTTGGAACTTGGGAGAGAGGGTGTATGAGGTAACGGTCCCACCGGTGACACCTTTGATGTATATGAGGCAGATGCGGGAGATGTTAGATGAGGCTAGGATGGCAGTGATGCTTAGCAAGGCGTATTCACTCTATACGGATATAGCGGTGACTTACCACTACCTCAATTTTGTGACGAGATAACTGATGTCATCATGTATTTATGATGTGGTGAACACGCCTCTTTGAACTACGATTTCGTACAGGGGTATGAATAGGTGGGTGGGATCCGTCGATAGCACATATGGTACATCATTGGTGGTGGAAACGGCAGAGGAAGCTTCCCTCATTCAGGTCATTCCACCCTATATTATTTTTGGTTGACGAGAGGGGGATCACTGAACTTGTCGCACCGCCCTAATGCGGTGGATTTGGGGTTGATGGGTCTTACGGAGGATGCCCTTTTATCCTGATGACCTTTTTTTAGAATTTTCTAAAATAAGGTGGTTGCCAATTGGTATACCCCTTGTCCTACCTATCAGTATATGGGTACATTCAAATCACCCTAAGGCTTTGATTACGCTTTCTTGCAGCCCAAAGTACTTAGTAAGGTAGGCTTTATTTCGGGTTCTTTAGCTTTCTTGTCTTTAGCCAAGGCCTTTCTGTATAAAAGGGGGGCAAAGGGGGTATAGTTTTTCAACCATTCTCATTTTCTCTTACTTATTATTTCTTTCTTTTTGCCTTATTATTTACCAAATGGCCCTTCCAATTAACGTAGAATTCTCTTCATACCTCGAAAACCTAGAAGCCATGTGCCTTCATAACGTGGACTATGAAATCTTCTATTTGCGTTGAGTCTCTTTATGGCACAAGCGGGCTATTGATTGTGAACATTTTGGTGGCTATAGCACATTTCTGGTACTCCGAGGACAACATTTTTTACTTTGGTTTAGACAAGGTCTGTCCAACCTATGAGGAGTTTTCAGCCATATTAGGACTTAATCCCAACGTATCGACGGCTATGCTCAAATTTTTTTGTCTCCTCGATTTTTTTAGCAGAGTTTCTCCACATTTCCCTATCGATGTCTCGAGAAATTGGTCACTGGGGGAATGATTTCTCTTCTAACTGTTATGTACTCTATGCATTTAAGGGATTTCAATGATATGGGCCATGCCAGAGCTGTTGCCCTGGGCCTAACTTTGAGGCTCTTGCTGGTGACTAGGGACCTAATGGTGGACCCTTAATTAGCTGCCATTACGGAGTGGATGTTATATCATCGTAATCCTAAGACGATGATACTAGCAAATACCATGAATAGTCTAGATGCTTAGCAAGAAGGTCGCATTGATTTTCTAAGAGGGATCTCGATTATGTTGTTTATGTGGCTGTCTGAGAGATTTTGTTTGGTGGTTCCCCTTAAATATTCCTTGGTAGCCATGCCAGATTTCTTTACTCGATATTCCATTAGTATTATCCCATCCATACAAAATTGGGTAAATTGGCCCATGGAGAATGTTGCTCGATGCCTTCGTTGGTCGGTGCCATGGTGGGGATAGCTATAGGCCATTGTAGAACTGGGAGAATACAGGTATGTTCAGTTAGATGGCCTATGGTAGACCTCATTCTAATTCCACTAGTGGCTTTTGCACGAAGTCAGATGGGAGCAGATAGTACCTCCTCGGGCACTAGATTTTTTCCTGTGGAAGACTTAACTAAAATGAGGTTAGGTTCTCCATGGGAGTATCGTTGGGTCAACCCATCCATCTCAATCCGTAGGTAGGGTCTGGCATGTGTTTGGAGACTATCTAAAATGGCTGTGGAGGTGGGTCGTGGTGAAGATCATGGTGGAGGAGAACAGTCAGGCGTGGTTTGTCCTTTTTAACACTACGGAGGGGGGAGTAGTGATTTTCTCCAGGCTGGTCAAGGCATACCATTTTATGGAGTGCCTTTAGAATACCAATCAGGCAGGGGAAGTTTAAAAAGGCTCAAGGAGTATATTATGATGGGGTTAGATCTTCTGGAAGTTGCGAATAGGGTCGTTGTGAAGCTCGATTCATTTTTTATGAAGCTTTTTTGACTAAGATGTGTTTGTGCGTTTTTGGTTTTGGGGAAAAATTTTGGGAAACTTAGGTTTAGGCTTGTTTTAGGTATAGTTTGGTTAGCGGAGGGTGGTTTTTTTTACTCCTCTCGCTGATACATCGGGTAATTTTACTAAACTCCCCTATTTAAAATAAAAAAAGATTTTGATCACATTGTTGTTCCTCTTGATAAGTTTTACATTTGAACTATACCAATCGCTAAGGCATACATAATCCTATTGTTTAATTAAATAACAAAATGAAATGTCATTCTCGTGGGTTAGAAAATAATAGCATTTTATGAAAAATAAGGGGGTCGTGCCCATAGAAAGCGTATAATCTGCCTACGTACCTCTGAGGGTTTTTGGAAAATATTTTGAGTTTCATTTTGAAAGAAAAAGACTTTTAGAGGATCAGGTCCCACGTAGTTTTGGGTACAGCGAAATAGAAGATTTTTTTAGAATAGATGGGAGATGAGAGGAGTCGCAGCGCGCCGAGATTTTGGACTAAGGGTAGAATTTCTTATGACGGTCCAGGTTGACTCGACGAGCCATCTCTTCTCTGTCAAGGTTAGTGAGCCTAGCGATATCGCCTGACACGATCTTTTTCATGTTATAAGGACCACTCCAGTTTGGCCTGAATTTCCCTCTAGTGTCTTAGACGGGTTCTATGATTTCTTTGAGGGTCGGGTCTCCTTCCCGGACACCACAGTCCTTGACTCTTCTATTGAATGATCATGTTATCTGACAATGGTGCCCTTATTTGTGGTATAGATCCTTCATCCTCTTTTCATCCAAGAGTGACAATTCATCAAAATGGCTCTGATACCAATCTTCCACGTTAATTCCGCTTTCAAGCATAATGCGTAAGGAAGGTATTTATAGCTTAACAGGTAGGACTGCTTCCATACGGAATACTAAAGAGTAATGGGTAACCCTAGTAGATGTTCTGACTGAATTGCGGTATCCCATGAGGACGTAAGGTCTCGGTCAGTTTACTGATGATGGCTCTGAGTTTTTTGTTAGAAGCTTTAACTGCACCGTTAGTTTGGGGTCGATAGGGAGAAGATTTTTGTCTCTGAATATCATACTCCTCCACCAGTTATGTGACCTCGGCTTCAAAACGTAACCCATATCTGATACTAGCTCATGAGGAACCCTGTATCGATAAATTATGTTCCTTAGGATAAACTTAGCCACCTTCTTGGCATTCAGTATTGCATATGACTCGGCTTCAAGCCATTTGGTGAAGTAATAAATGGCATCCAAGATGAACTCATGCCCATTAAAAGATTTGGGTGTGACTTTCCCTATAATGCCAATGCCCCGGGTGGAGAATGGCCAGGGTGAAGTCATGTTATACAATTCTCAAGGAGGCAAGTGCTGGATATTAGCAAATTGCTAGCATTTGAGGCACCTTTGGACATAGGCGGTGCAATCCTGAACCACGGTGGTCCAATAATACCCTTGATGGATAACTTTCTTAGAAAGCATATGACCATTTATGTGGGGTTCTCATTACCCATTGTGGATCTTCAGCATCATTTTTTCAATATCAACCCCTGCAATGCAGTGCAAATGGGTTCCATCGAAGTTTCTTTTAAACAATGCTTTGTCAAAGATGATGTACTAGGCAGCCAGTTTCCGTAGGGTCACATGGTTTTTCTTGTTGGCATCTTTAGGATATCTTTTATGCATGAGGAGTCGCCAAATATCGTAGTACTAGCACTCAGCCATATCAGAACCTTCCTCTATGACAAGCTCAATGTTGTAGAAGTGGGTTGGCATAGCATGTTTTTGGACTAAAAAGTATCCATTGTTATTCCCTCAGGTATGTCAACCGTGGAGACTAAGGTAGCAAGGGCATCTGCTAAACTGTTCTTTGCACAAGAAAAATAATAGAAGGTGAAATCTTGGAACTGTGAGGCCAACTCCTTCAGGTGGGTGTGGAAGGGTAAAAGCTTCTCATCATTTACTTCCCATCTTCTAAGGACTTGACCAATGATGAGGGCGGATTCCCCGTAAACATCTAGGTATTTGATACCTTTCTTTAGGGAGAATTTGATGCCTACAGTGCATGCCTTGTATTTGATCATATTATTGGTATAGGGAAAATCCAGCTTGATGGAAATGGGAGTTGAAGATTCATTAGGGGCGATCAGGAGTATCCCAATGTCATATCCCTTCTTGTTAGCAGCGCTGTTAAATAACATTTACCATCAAAGTTCTTCCTAAGAATTATAAAGAATATCATTGTCCGAGAATTCAAAGACCCAAACATCAACTTCTTATATGGGTTAGTCATCAAGGTAATCGTAGATGGCTCTCCCTTTCATGGCTTTTTATGTAACATACACTATATAAAACTTAGATAACATAATCAACCATCGGTCCATTCGATTAGACAGTGCAGGTTTCTCAAGTAAGTATTTGATGGGATCCATTTGATACACAAGTCTGATGGGAAAAGCGAGAATGTAGTGACATAACTTTTGAGTGACCCAGACCAGGGCGACACGTGCTTTCTTCAAGGAAGTGTAGTTGACTTCGTACCTAGCCAGTTTTCAATTGGCATAGTAAATGTCTCTTTCTTTATGGGTTTCCATAATGTATTAGGCTAGCAAAGCCCCTGTTGTGGTATCTGTTATGGTCAAGTATAGGAGTAGAGGGAGACTAGGCTTTGGTGGCCTGAGTAGCGGAGGTTGTGTAAGATATTTTTTTATTATGTCAAAGGCTTCCTGACAGGACTCATTCCATATTTTGGTAGAATCGTTTAGGAGGAGTTTGAATAATGGAAGTCAGTTGGCTAGTGAACCGGCTGCTATAGTGTAATTTTCCCAAGAATCCACGAACTTTTTTTTCTGTTCGAGTTGGTGTTAACTTGAGTATGGCTTTCAGTTTGGTAGGTTTTTCTTTGATTCCCTTCTCACTAACCATGAATCCCAAAAGCTTTCCTTTGGTGACGCCGAAAATGCATTTCTATGGGTTTAACTGCATCTGGTATCACCATAGTCATTCAAAAAACTTTCAAAGGGTAGGAACGTGAACTTTCGGAGTCTTAGACTTGACAATCATGTTGTCTACATAGACTTTGACCTCCTTGTGTATTATATCATGCAAGATGGTTGTGGAAGCCCTTTGGTAGGTAGCCCCTGCATTCTTGAGCCTGAATGGCACACTCGTCGAATAAAAGGTTCCCTAGGGGATGATGAAGGAAATTTTTCCTAATAATCAGGGTGCATCTTGATCTGATTGTATTTGGCTAATCCATCAATGGATGACTTCAGGGTGTGACTGGCTGTGTTATCCACAATCATATCGATGATGGGCAATGGGTAATTATCCTTTAGAGATGCTTTATTCAAATCCTGGTAGTCTATGCACATGTAGACTTTTTCTACTAATTTCGGTATGGGTATAATGTTGGCTAGCCATATTAGATATTCAATCACCCGAATGAATCCTATATTCAACTGCTTGATTACCTCTTCCTTGACTTTAAATGACCATTCGATGCGGATCTTTTGTAGTCTTTGTTTGATTGGTTTACATTCAGGGAGAATTAAAATTTCGTACTGGGCTATCTCAGGATCGATGTCGGGCATGTCTTCGTAAGACCACGCGAATACATCCACAAATTCCTTCAGCAACTCTTCAAATTTTGCACGCTCATGCTCCTTAAGGGTGGATCCTATCCTAATTTCGTGCTATTATCTACTAAAATCGAGATTGATGACAATAGTTTCATCCTCATTAATTTATATGCGATTATGTTATTTATTATTAACCTCATTAAGATTCGTTAAGAATTATCCATTTGTAAAATCATCATCATCAAGAGTTTGATTAGAATTAAGACATCTAAGGTAAGGCACAACAAGATACTCAAAATCCTCGTTTATTTCACTTTTGGTAAAAACTTCATTGAGGACCTCATTAAAAGAGGTCTCGGTTATATTATTACTAGAAAAAGGAGGAACAACAATAGATGAAGAGATAGGGTAAAAAATAAGGTCGGGTTGCGTCTCAGCAGGTGGGACTAGAATATAATTCCAGTTGATAAGAGGCTCATCGGCAGCCTTAATCAGAGTGGACGGGTTTGACGATGTAGTGCCTAAATAAATCATGCAGAGTGTCAGCTCCAGTGTCTGCAGAATGAATGAGTATTTGGAGTCACTTTCCTCGAAGACCTTGGTAATGTCTAAGGCCTTCTGAGTGATAGGTTGAACCTGATGCTGGCAGTCCTCGACCCAGGAGTAGTTGTCTTCCATCCCTGGCTTTATCTTCTTATCCACATGATCATATTGTGGTTCAGGAAATCCATAGAAGGGTAAGTCTTCACCCTCTTTGACGAATATCCCATTCAGATAACTCCTCAAAATAGTCGTGGAGTCTTCTAAACTTCTCTTCAACCGTGGTTGGCGGAGCATTTTGACTTCTTCTAGTGAAGGCTTATAGCACGGGCCAGATGGGGGAAAGTTCTTTTCAGGACAATGGGCTCTAGTATTTCTTATTGACGTTGTCCCAGCCCCAGTCTAGGCATAAAGTGAATATTCTTGAGCATTTGTATTACCTTGACATTATTGTAAGGGTTGTGCTTTGGACAGACTCGGTCTTTGAAATCATTCCTTTCCGAAAGGGGAAGTGGATCAACCTTGAAGCCAAAGAGAAGCATGTCATTCATCCCATACTATATTTTTAGTACCGGATTGTTGGTGCTGGTATTTTCAGTACTGTCATCATCTCCCAAAATGATAATGACTTACCCCTTGGCGAAGAATTTTAACTTCTGATAAAGGGAGGAGGACACCCCTTGAATGCTATGAAGCCATGGTCGACCAATCAACAGATTAAAGCATGAGGGTATGTCAATAACTTGAAATTTAGTAATGGTATTAATAAGTCCATCCCCTATTATGAGTTCTATGAATTCCATCACCTCTCGACGAGAATTATCATAGGCACGTACTTAGGCAAAAGTAGGATACGTTTCACTTACTTTCAACCCCAAGCAATTGCAGTTTATTAATGGGAAAACATTGAGTGTGAATCCGTTATCAACGGGACTATCTTTCCCATCGCTTTAACGGATATGTTGAGGGCATAATTGTGATCAGGGCCAACCTTTGAAATTTCTTCTTCGAAGAAGGAAAGGAGTCTAGTAGTGGTCAAGGATCCAACCAGGTTCACAACTTCTTCTAGAGTGGTGGAAGGAGGGACTGTGGGTCCAGTGAGTAATTTTATTAGAGCATTTCTGTGCAATAGGAAGGCATGAAGAGTCCCCATAAGGTGATATTATCATGAGTCTTCATGAGTTAGACTAGGATCTTACTTTCCTCGATGGTCATTTATGGCATGGGGAGTTCCTGGGCAACTCCCTTTCCCTTGTTTGTTATAGTGCTATTGAATTCATCCACCCCATCCAGTGGAAACGATGTCTTCCTGCCAAGAGAAGTTAATACATTCCATGACTTCAAAGGCTTTTGCATATAAATCCTCCCGATCAATGGGGAGGTGTGAGAGTGAAGGGACCAATCACCCCTTAAGCTTTAAATCAGCACGTAGATCGAAAACACTGTTGATTTTATATGTCTGTCAGAACAAGTCTACCATAATCTGCACAATATCATTGAAACTAATTCATCAATGGGTACACCCAATTATCTGACTCTCGAGCCCATTTCTGTCATCCATGAATTGGATGCTAAACTTCTGACAGTTGATGGTAATTTTAGAGGACAATTTCAACTTAAAATCTAAAATTTGATTTCGAACAGCTGGTAACTCCATTTCTCTTCCTTTGGACCGGGTACGAACGACAATACAAGCCCTCGTAAGGAGTTACAAAGCTCGATCAATGAAACAGATAAGGTGTAGAAGAAAATATGGGTAAACTTTAAGTTGTTTGGGTGAAAATATGGGTATGATGGGTGCTTTACTGGGCACAATTTGGGTAGATGGGTCGAATTTCGGGTCTTTTTCTTGGAAGATGGCATTTTCATGGGTTGTAAATGGGTTCTCAGTGGTGTTGGGTTTAAGATTGGTTGATGGGGTGATGATACCTTGATAAATTAGACCTTGGATTACATTTCGGAGGAGGAGGCACTGATCAGTAATATGTCGGTAGACTGGTGAAAATTGCAGTGGGCATTAGTTTTAAAGTTTTAGGGAAGTGGATTTGGTAATGGATGAGGGTCCAGGGTTTGATAAGATTTCGTCTTAACAAGGCTTGTTAGACTTTATATAAGGGAGCATGGAGCTCGATGTATTCTTTTCTTACGGGGTTAAGGAGGCTTTCTGGTGCCCAAGAGGTAACAGATTAGGAGATATTGTTGATGGTTAAGACTGTTGCATTGGCAGGCTTCTCATACTTTGGGGGGTGAACAGTTCGGACACTTTCTTAGGCTCGGCTTCTATTTTGGTAAAACTTTCTTCAATATCAACACATGCTTCCCAAAGGGATCAGAAGTGTGGGTAATACTGACCTCCCATAGTTGCTCTGATATGGGGTAGGAAATTCTTCTTCGCGATGCTGACATGTTCTTCTTCGAACGATCGATTAGTCATGGTGGCATCTTTCTCTCTCCATTTTGCTATGAAGTTGCTGACAGTTTCTCTAGGGTTCTTCTAGAGAATATCAAGATCATGGCGTGTAGCCTCTAATTCTTCGTTATACTTGTACTGTGCCACAAATTCTCGGGAAACATCTTCCTAACAGTAGATTTTGGATTCCTCGAGGGATAGGAACTAACGAAGAGAGTTGTCCTTCGAAGTCTGTTGGAACATCTGGGTTATTATCTCTTCAGAGGAAATAAGTAGATTCATGGCTTAGTGATAGCTGTGAAGGTGAATAATTGGGGTCCCTATACCCCAGAACTTCTGGATGGCTAGCATCTTGAATGTTTTTTACAATCTTGCTTTAGGGTAGGGAGACATGTGAGTGTAGTCCATGTAGTTCTCAGATATCTAAGCCTGGTCAAACCTATTTAACAGTAGCCTAAGGTCTTCCTTGACCTTGTTCAGTTCTTCCTCATTGGGATCAATGGGTATTGACAAGTTAGCCCCTAGCTGGACAAGGTTTGGCATAAGGAGCTGAGTTGGTTGCGGCCTAATAGCAAGCGGGGCACACAGAGCATGCTAATATTCTTTAGGAACCCAAATAAGCTAAGGAGTGGAAGGATCCATAGCACGAGGAAAGATAAACTTGGGTTCTTTGGGATCTGGGATTCAATTTTGCTATATCTCATAAACCTCAATTTGAAGGTTGTAAATCTTGGCACTGAGTTGGACTAGGACTGCCATTAGATCAGGATGAACGTTCGGTGCTTGATCGGTGTTTTCCATGGAGGCCTAATGAAGGTAGATTTCAGAGGGGAACTGATGGAGATTCGAGCTGATTTGAGACCGAAGCCAATACGATTCCAGGCTAAGAATCAGGTATACGATCGAGCTGAGAAGGAAAAAGATTCGAATTTATTTCTAAAAGAGAGAAAGCAGAATTGTTTTTTGTTGAAGAAGAGGGAAAATGTTTTTGACATTTTTGGTAAAAAGGAATAAAAGTGTTTTTGGTATTTTCGATGAAAAGGAGGAAAAATCTTTTGACACTTGTGGTAAAGAGGAGGAGAAATGTTTTTTAAATTTTTGGTAAAAATAAGGAAATATGTTTTTTCCTAGTTAGTATGATGAAAGAATGTACAAGTATCATGAAAAATAAATATATCATGGAGCATGGAGATTATACTAAGCATGGATATGTCTGAGTGTGAATATCTACAAGTGAGTGTGTGGTAGCGAACCTAAGCATGAATATTCTAAGTGGTGTGTGAAAACTGCAGGTGAGCATAGATATACAAGTGTAATAAGTGGAGGTGTGTGCTAGTGAAACCTAAGCATGTGTATTCTAAGTAGTGTGTGAAACATATGGATATAAATGATCCTACATATAAGTGTAAGTAATGTGAGGTGTACGTGGAAGATATTTACAAGTGAGTGAATGTGAAAAGTGAGTGATAGGTGATATAAGTATGAGATATATATACACAATAAATAGATAGAGGAGAAAGGGAACATATAGGTAGGTTCATACACACACATGTAGAAAAATGATAACACCCATGCAAATAGAGTCTAGCCCTCTTACTATAAATATGCCCCCACCCCACCCCCACCCCGGGGTGGGGGAGGGAGGGTGTTGGAACTTGCCTGCACGGGGTGAGGGAGAAAGAATAAAAAGGTCTTGCGCCCTTTCTGGGAGCGCTTCGGTCGTCGTCGATGTGGGGTGATGTAAAGACATAGACTCGCAAACCTAATTTGCATAAAACAGGTAAAAGAAATATTGTCTCCTAGAGAAAACGGCATCAAAGACATACTGATGCTTGCAAAACTAATAGTTCAAAGGTTCGGGGACTAAGTTACAAAATGAGAAGGTGTTAGGCACCCATCCTGCCCTTTTGGTCTCTCATGGACATGTGTTATTATTCTCCTTAATAACTTCTTGAAGTGTGTGCGCGTGTATATATAAATGGAGAATGGAATTTATCAACTCATGTCACGGATAAAGGCGGAGTGAGGTCATCCGTAGGAGTGTTCCCAAAATAATAATTAAAAAACATAATATGGGCGCTTATCGGGATATCTATCATCATAGTGAAACAATGATATGTGTTAGATAAAGAGCGAATAAAAATCACAAGTATAATATATATGAGTAATATGAGAAACAGTATGCAAGGACGACTCAAGTCTTGGGTTTTAACCTGAAATGCCTATGTAGCCTAAAAAGGCATAAAAGTCCACGTAGTTCGCATACAACACGAGGGTGGAGTTTATCCCATAAATCCATCCAGGGATTCTATTTAGATGTTTTGATTTGAGAAAATGTGGTGAAGAATCCCGTTTGGAGGTAATAAGCAAACCCTCTTTCTCTTGTTTTTGGTTTTTCATAAAAAATATCTTATATCAAATACTACTAATAAAAAGTGGGATTATTAGATGAAATGCTAAAGTAAGGATCAGATAACTAATATGAAAATAAGGAAATTAAAAGAGAAAGGAGAGTGCTTGGACCTTCTTTAGAGACTTGAAGGTTGATCTTGATTGTTGAAAAGTCTTCCCTTGCAAGTGGATTGAGGTGGTAGAAGGAGAGGGAAAGTATTTTTGCTAAATTGGGTGTGAAAGGGATGGAAATGGAATGTGTAGGAAAGATTTCAATAGAGAAACCACGCTAACTTTGAAAGAATATTGTAGATATCACTAAGAGGGATGTTTTTGGGGTGCCTTTAGAAGTGAGTTCATGTTCTCATTATATATGGTCAAGGGGGTGCCGATCGGCATTGAACTTGACCTGCCTATCGGTAAACATCCCCAGATACACTATCGATTAGTAGGGAAATGAGTTTTCCATTCGGCAACCTCATGCAGATTTCTAAAAAAATAGTCAAAAGATGCAATTTGTAAGTTCGAAACGTGCACAGGGCGTACCATTGGAAAGGGGATTCAGATCCCTTTAAGAATAAACTAGGCCATTCCTGAATTCAGGAGTTGACTTTGGCAAAATAGGGTACGAAAGCGCCCGACGGTCTTTTGGACAAGAGATTATCAAAGGAAAAGGGATCGTTCGTCCGAACCGTAAGCTCGATGTGCGCTTGGGATAGACCTTTGAAAAGGGTATTCATAGACCTTAAAATTTTCATTCAATGTATTTCGGTTTGGAGAGTTGACCTTGGTCAAACGGGGCTCGAAACCGCCCGGTGATGCTTCGGAGTAAAATGGATCTATCATTCATACTGTAAGGCTGATTCGTACATGGAGCGAACCATTAGAAAGGGTATTGAGTGAAATTTAAGGATTCATTTAGTATCATTTGATCTAAAGGGCTTACGAGAGTTAAATGGAGCTTGGGAGTGCTCGGTGGCCTCTGGATCAGTTTTTTAGGGAAAACGTATCGTTCGTTCGAATGGTAAGTAGGATTCACACACGGGATGGACCATTGAAAAGGGGTTTTAGATACTTTTGATGATTCATTGAGATTTTTCTTGGGCGAGGAAGTTGATTGGGTTTTAAACGGGGTTCGGGAGGGCCTAGTGACCTCCAAATCAATTTTTTATCGCAAAATGAACCGTTTATTCAAACCGTAAGGCCGATTCGTGCATAGGGTGGACCGTAGGAAAGGGGATTCAGAGACCTTCAAAGATTCATTGAGATTTTGCTCAGACAAGAAAGTTTTCCAGAGTCTAATAGGGATCGGGGGCCTCTACATCGATACTCGGAGTATGACGTAGGGTTTTATGATCAATAGGGAAGTGCTAAGGACCTAAGAAGATGCTTAGGAGGGTCCTAGAATGTGGTGTCTATAATACTTAACTCTAAGAAGTGTGCTTTTGGTGTGGCTGGAGGAAATTTCCTTTGGTTCATGGTCACTAGATGAGGCATTGAACTAATCTAAAAAAAATCCAAGGCCTATTGGATATGATATCCCTAAGAACACTGAAGGAGGTCCAAAGCTTAGATGTAAGAGTCACTTCCCTTAACCGATTCATCTCTAAGGTAAAAGACAAGTTCTTACCTTTCTTCAAAATGTTAAAGAAGGCCTTTGATGGGACTCTTGAGGCAGAGGAAGCCTTTCAGAACCTCAAGAGGTATCTAGGGTCTACACCTTTATTGTCCTGCACGACTTTGGGGGAAGAATTGTACCTGTACTTGGACACTTCACCCACTACTATCAGCTATGATCTCATTGGAGAAGAGTTTAAGGTATAATACCTCATGTATTACGTTCGTCGAGCTCTCTAAGGGGATGAGAGAAAGAATCCAAGGATAGAATTTGGATTTTTGCCTTAACATCTCAGCAAAGCTATTGAGGCCCCACTTCCAATACCATTATGTGGTGATTATGACTTATCAACCCCTCTAATAAGTCCTCCATAATTCGAATACCTCAATAAGGATTGTTAAGTGGTCTATAGAATTAGGTGAGTTCGACATTAGGTATTAACCTCGAAGTGCTATCAAAGGTCGGGCCTTGGCTGACTTCATTTCAGAGTTTAACAACCAAGAGGAAGTAGAAAAATAACCCACCAGTTAGAGGGGTAAGGACATAGAAGTCTCCCAAGAGCTTATGCATCCCCCGTTCCACTAACTAGCCCCTAGCTCTTCTACCTAGGTATTGCATGTCCATGTATCCTTAAATACTTCAAGTAATGTGGTCGGACTCCACTTAGAAATGTCGAAACAAGGCATTATCTCTCTTTTGATTCGGTTTAAATTCAAAGAATTTAACAATGAAGAAGAGTATGAAGTTTTGGTGGCAGGCTTGGTACTTACCATCCATTTAAAAACTCAATAGGTGGAGGCTATCAACGACTCTCAACTGGTGGTAAATCAAGTCACTAAGGTATATGAGTTCAAAGGCGACAGGATAATTGGGTACCTAGCAATTGTACATCACCTCATTACGAGGATACCTAAGTTTTGCATCAGAATGATCCCCCAAGCTATTAACTTAGAGGTGGACCACCTTGCACAAGTAGAGTCATGAGATGAGATAAACCTAGAGGTCCTAGTTGTCACTCTAGATCAACATAGCATTACACAGCTACATAACAACACTTTAAAGGTTAAATTGAGATCAAACTTGACCATTCCTCTCAATGCCTAGCTCAAGAATGGTGAGCTTACCAAAGACAAGCCCTAGGCCAGAAGGGTGAAATGCATAACATCCAGGTATTACCTAGAAAATAAAGTGTTGTACAAGAATGGATATTTCACAGCATCCAGGTATTAACCTACAAAAGTCCTGAGACAAGGGTAATTCTAGCCAATATTGGGAAATGTGGTCAAGGACTAAGTATAGCATTGTGATAAGTTCTAAATATTTTCTCATGTTACAAAGTATCCAACTGAGAATATAGATCTGACGTTAAGTCCATCGCCCTTTGCCTAATGTGGTAGGGATTTAGTAGGACCTCTTCCCCTCAGTATAAGTCAACATAAGTTTTGCATAGTGGCCATTGATTACTTCACCAAGTGGGCTAAGAATGAACCCTTATCCACCATCACTTAGAATAAAACCACAAATTTCATCTGGAAGAACATCATCTGCAGGTTTGGCCTGCCTGAGGCCATCATCTCAAACAACGGCTAGCAATTCGATAATCCAACATTCAAGGAATCTTACTCAAACTGTGGCATTGACAAATACCATTCATCTCTAGGACATCCTAAGGCCAACGGACAAGTTGAAGTTACCAAAATAATAATCTTCCACGGTTTGAATAAAAGACTGGAGAAAGCTAAGGGGTTATGGTCGAAGAATTGCCAAGCATCATGTAGACCTATAGGACCTCATTCATAGGTCCAATGGGAGAAATTCCATTATCTTTTACCTTTGTCATTGAAGTTGTGGTCCCAAAAGAGGTTAAAATACCCACATAAAGCCAATCTAAGTTTGAGATCAGGGCTAATGAAGAAATCTTGATGTCGTCCATACATGAATTATAGGAGTAAAAAGAAGATGCACTGATCACGATGGCAACCTACAAGAAAAAAACAACTTTTTACTTTAATAGAAAAATCCACCATAGGGAATTCAAAGTTGAAGATCTGGTCCTTAAGGAGGTCATTCTGGAAACCAAAAAACCCGGTGAAAGGAAGTTAGTCCCCAAGTGGGAAGGCCCATACATGGTGAGAAAAATTGAGAGATCTGAATGTTATTACCTCAAGAACATGGGGAATATGAATTCCCTCCTCCATGGAATATAGAACACATCAAAAAATACTACAAGTGACGTATTTAATACTCAAGTCAAATGAAATAAAACTTTAGTTGCCCATGATATGTTCTGCATGAGTGTTCTTTACGAGATACATGAACCTCGACCTTAACCCAAAACTTAAATCGATGCCTAAGGGCCCAAAACAGATTTGCAAGGATTTTAGCATTGTCTATAGGTTTAAGTTAGAGTCTCAACACCCCCATTTAAGTTGCAATTATTTCATCCTTAGCTAAAGACTAATAATCAAAGGTCTTTGGAGCCAAAAAAGGTTGCAGGCCTCGGTTCAAATATCCCAAAAAGCATAGTTAAAAGTTATTTGGACCCATAAAAGACTAAAAGAATTATTGATATTTTCATCCATAATTCCAAAAGGCTAAGGTCTAAGGACCTGTGAACATCCCATTTCCTTACAAAAAAATATTTCCATTACCTTGGACTTACACAACAAGAAGTACAAACCTTATACCTCCTATTTGTGAAAACATTTAAAGAAAATAAAAAATAAATACATATTTGGGAGTTAAGAGTTCAAATAAAAAAATGTTCAAAATTTCAAAAACATTCTAAGTTTAGAGGTCAAGGACTTTAGATTACAAAATTTTAAGTTGGAGGTCTCAGGCCTATATATGGACTTCAAAGTTTCAAAATATTTATAGATCTAGAGGTCTGAGGGCCCTTATAAGTATTTCAAAATTCAAATTCTCCCAAGTTCATAGGTCTTATGACCCTTTGTGGGACTTCAGGTGGCACTCTTTCTAAATTCGAAGGTCTTAGGGCCCGTGTAAGATTTCCGAATTCAAATTCTCCTAAGTTCAAAGGTCTTATGACCCTTTGTGGGACATCAGGTTGCACTCTTTCGAAATTCAGAGATCTTAGTAACCTTATAAGGATTTTAGAATTCAAATTATCCTAATTCCAGAGATCTTATGACCTTTGGGGGACTTCAAGTTTTAGTTTCACTTAGTCCAAAGGTCTTAGAACCTATAAGGACTTTGTATTTGAAATGTTCAAGTTCAAGTTTGAAGCCTAAGGTCTTAGGACCCATAACAGGTTTAACTTGTACACATTTAAGCCCAAAATTCTTAGGGGATAAGTGTTTGAAAAAAAGTTGTGGGATCCTAATCCAACAAAATCATAGAAATAAAAAATACTAAGGTTTTAAGGCTTAATTCCCCGATATATAAACTCATCCATCACTTTAGTAAACTGCACAAGTATAAAGTAGAGGTCTCGAGCCCTCATATCCACTTTAGCATCATTACTCCCCTAATCATCTTCCTTGACCAAGGCATATTTTAGGGTTAGGGGTATAATACATATGGATAAAACCTTAGACATCTCAAACAATGCATAAAATTCCTTAGCAAAGTAAAAGCCAAAGAAAGTATAAAGTAACAAACTAAAGAGAAACACATTCCCATTCAAAAACCACTTTCATTGAAAACTGATGATAAGGGAATTACGTCTAATGACCCACAACCAATCAATGTTTCAAATAAAAATTATAAAAGAGTCAATCAAGGCTAATGGTTTGGGATCCATAGAAGGTTTACTTTGTGGCAGAAGCAAAGGCATATTTCTTAGGCTTCTCAGGGTTGACCTTATCATCTGAACTCTCCCCACCTAATTCAATGGCCTCAGCATATAGCCAAAAAATGTTTGCCTTGGAAAATAACCTCTGAACCATTGTCTTATAGGCATTGAATTTAGAGTTGTAAAACTAGAAGAGGTACTTCTTAAAGGGATCAGACCCAAGATAGACTTCCAAATTCTTCTTAATAGTAGAGTGGATTTTTGCTGGAAAGAGGAATAAAGTCGGGAAATAGTAGCAGTTTTTTCTTACGCTCCTGGACCTTGAGGGCCAGTTCCTCCTTCACGATAGTGAGCTCGCGGACTGATTATTTTATAAGTTCCACTTCACTATCGGCAAGAAGAAGTCTATCCCGTAAGCCTTGGACCTCGGCACTTTGACCCTGAAAAGACTCTGTTGTCTCAAAAATTTAATCTGTCTAAGAGCATGAAGTTTATCTACCGCCTTCAGAGAATCTCTTATGACAATCATTAGGGAAACACTATCCCTCAGATTCTTGGCATCTAGATATTTCTCTTACTCTACAATAAAGATTTGACACCTCAGATCTTTTTTATCCTTCTTGAGAACATTTTCCTTCACCCTCAAATCATTGATGGTTTGATCCAGTTCCATTCGAGTAAGGGTCAATCCCTCTATCATCTCATGAGTCTTACTCCATCCTTTATTTTCATCAAGGGTGTCAGATAGAAAAACCTCAGTTAGTTGATGAGACTATAAAAAGATAGGGAGATGTAACAGAATAGTAACAAAAGGTAAAAGAATAAAAATAAAAACAGAGTAACTTTAAAGGTACTCCTGTCTATATGTGGACCAACTCTTAAGCATTCACAGATGTCTCCCAAGTCCTCTACTTGGCCACAGCATCATGGCATTTTGTCCTGGCCATTAACTGGACGAAGTCCACTAGAGAAGCGTAAGATTTTAAGTCCTCGATATAAAGAGGATGGAAGTACTTCTCACTTATGGTCAACCCCTCTGAATGACTAAAGGTCTCAGTATCTCTCTTCTGGCCTTCCCCCTCTTCAGGAAAGACCATCTTCAACTTTCCTTTGCTCTTAGAAATTAGGGGTTGCAAGTCCCCTAGAACAGAATATCATCTTTATGTTTCCCATGAATTCTACCTGCCCCCAATGATGATTGCATCAAGGGTAGGGTTTTGATTTTGAGTTCCTCCTCAGCCTACTTAACAAGTCTAACCTCAGGAGCAAGAGGACCTACCAGTATATCAAACCTCAACTTCTTACCAATTAGGGACCTCTTCCTTTTGGCAGCAATAATTCTGGTCGAGGTATCTTTGGAAAACCGCCTCATCATCCTTATTTCTTCCTATTTATTTACTGTGCCAGTAAGATAGGAAAAGATTAGTTGTCAAAAAAATTAAATTAAAGGAGGAAAATAATAAAAAGGACAAGGTCAACGACTTACTTGGTCGATCCCCTTCTTCATCATAGACCAATAGAATGGCCCCATCAACCACTGAAGGAGGCTTAGATCCACCCTTAGGTTAATAGTCCTCACCAGAGTCCTTAGGAACCTCATAAATCAACTTTGTCACTTCTTTCCTCTTATGGGAGACCTCTTCAAGGGGCTCAGGCCCGACTAATTCCCCCACCACGAGCTTAGGGAGGCAGAATGGTGGATCCAGAAGTCACAAAGTTGGGATAAGGTCCTAGGCCACTATCAAAGAGGCACCTTGATGTAACAAATTTCTCAAAAGGGATGAAACCCAACTTCAAGGCCTTATTCGTCTCCTCCCTCTCTTGCTTAGACGACTCAATAACCATTACAAACAAAGATAGAGGATTAGCATGACTTGTATAAAGGCTAAATCTAGAGATCATGTCCGAATCATAACGGGAAATAAAGATTTAACCAAAGCTATGGGAATACACCATAAAGTGGGTCAACCCTTTGGCTCATCAAGACTATAGGTATCCTAAGAACTACCCGTGAATAATTACATCGTTCTCCAGTTCTTGGAGGAAATATTCCCATCCTTACTAAAGACCACAATAACCTTTAGAGAAAGGTATTTAAAACCCTTATCATTTGGCTTACTCTGCTCTTAAATGTAGTACAACCTAAAGAATTGGGCCAACGTCATGTCACGATAACCCCTATTATCCTCTTTGAAGAATAGGATTGTGGCCATCAGTGATTTCCAAGAATTAGCCACCTGTTGAGAAGGAGAAATTATAATTGCTCTTAAGATCCTTAACCTCGATGGAGGTAAGGGGAATATGGCCCCATATTTCAAGAAGCATTCAGTGAAGTTAAAATACATGGGGATCAATGAGCAGGCCCTCTCATTAGGCTTGGTATCCCAAAAATTCATGGAGTCATGTATTTAATAAATCTTTCTAATATTTACCAAGTTCTGGTCAGTAATTTGAGAGACAAAATAAACCCCACCAGTAAAGTTAGGATCACTCACCCACAGATAGGCCTCCTCATAAGTTCCAGCATTTTCCTTTTTAAGTAGGGGATGGGAAATATGGGGGCCCACGATAAATAAGGCCATTATGTCAAGGACTTTAGAAGGGGAAACTGACATCTTCGAAAAAGGTGAGAGGAAAGGCAATGTCTTTTGTTTAGAAAGTATAGACAAAAGGGTATGTTTATAAATTACCCGAGAGGATCCTTAATAGCCTCCAAAGGATGGCACTTCAATCTCTCCATTCCCATCAATGATTGTAATCACTTATATGCTCCTTCCTAATGACACAATGGATATTTTATGGCAAATTACATCTTTACCCCAAGCGTAAACTAAGAGGATATGTGTTCCCATTTGAAATGATGGCAAAAAATTAGGGTCTGTTGACAATACCCTCTCAAAAATTTGAACTTCCAAAGGTCAAAACCCCTCGAGTAAGGAAGGAGGCTCCCCGACTGACCTCGAACCTCAGTCAAAGAGTTATCTGGCACTAAAAGCCTCCAAAAGGATAGGTCGCACTACTATGGTAGACCTCAGTTAGGCTTTCTACCTCCTAAAAGAATTAGTAGTTCTAGCATATCTCTTTCAATAAGTCCAAAGACCATACGGCCAAGGCTCCATCAAGGCTATAGAGCAAACCGGATCGCAACCGGGAGAATAATGGACTTCCCAGTTTACTCGGCCCTTAGAAATAACATATGTCACCACAAAGTATCCCAAAAATAATATAAGACCATCCTATGACGGGTCCTGAGGTCAAAAGACCTCGGCAGAGCTTCCTCGACTAGTATGTTAAAATTGGTAGAAAGCAGAACACGATTCCACTTAAAACCACTATTCAGTTCCACATTCTTCGAGTGTTACCACCAGCATTTAGTTCAATCAATAACCACATTACACCTTTTGATAATACTTTTCCCAAAACTCCACCTTTCGACTTACACCAGAAGACCTCAAAGTAGCTAAAGCCATGCTTTGACAGCCATTCATACTCTCTCTAGGAGTTTTCCTATAAATAAAAGGTTGGTAGAAGGTGGAGGGGGATAGATCTCTAGCATTAAAAGAGATTAGATCATTTAAACAATATGACTCATAAGAGTTATACCATTCCACAAGTGTTCCCACCTTGTTGTATACTCATAACCCCCTATTTTGTGAAGACTATACTTGTATTTGGACCTACATTGTTCATACACTTTGTATATCTTACAATAGACCTAAAAGATTACCTAGGCATAATTAGAGAAGTCATTCAATTACTTTCTAAGGTACTCTGTACCGTTAATAAAGGTCGTAAGACCTCAGGCACCCTTGACCAAAGCTCAAAGGATCTCATAGACTGTAATACTCAACTACATTTCTAATAAACAAGCATAACACCTTTGACACTTCTTTCCTCTTACCCGTCTGATGTCCAAAGGGGAGCGCATGTGGGTATAAAGTCACTTAAATATTTTAACACGATGAAGATCAATCATTATTCCTAAAATTAGAGAATTACTTCTTCAAATAGGATATAATTCTCTCTATATTATATGCGAATTCCACTACTACTGAAAGAAGATGTCTTTGGGAAAGCTTAAAAGATCAAGCTAGTAATTGCTCTTTATATCCTCATTAAGCATTAGAGACTTAAATTTAGTTTAAGTCATGAAGAGAAAGTTGGGGGTAATGACATAGATTTTAATGTTGATCATGATTTTAAAGACTCCATTCTGAGCAAGTAGTTTGATAGATTTTGGATATAGTGGATCAAAGTTTATTTTGTGCAATAATAGAGATGTTCCTTATACAATATTTTCTAGACTTGTTAGGGGTCTAGTAAATGTTAAATGGCTTTCTCCATTCCCTAATCCTATAATTCTTCATCTCAACAAATATTTCTTTGATAATAATCCTCTTCTTCCCTATATTAAATCTAAAATGGATGACTGACCCAGAACTTTTAGATTTAAGAATATGTGGTGTTCTCATGTGCAAAATGAACTCCATTATCTAAAATTCTTGTAACTCAATCATAGAGGCTAGCCCGCCCCATGAGAAAATTGGCTCTAAAATTGCATAAATTAAAATTCGTGCTTTGAAGTTGGAAAAAGAAGTATTCAAAGATGTATTTCGGAATGCCAAGATTAGAGATGATGAAATCATTGATAGGGAATTGGAGTATGAGTTGAATCTTACTGCTAAAAATCAATATAATTTGAATAAATCCAAGGCTAATCATCATTTAGCACTAAATGACGAGGAATATTATTTGAAACATGTAAGGATAAAATTTCGATTGAATTAATATGTATGTATTGGCTTAATTCTGAGCAAAATATTTTGATTTATAGGTTAGTCTTTGAGTTGTTCACCTTTCAAGCTGTAAGAGAAAGTTTTACAATTGCTCAATTTTATTTTGTATTTTGTCTTATCCCGTTACATATACACTGCAGCTACATGACTTCTTTGGATTCGAAGACAATATTGAAGACATTTGGAACATTGAAGAATCGTACGTCTCAATAACCTTAGAAGAAGTTATGGATTTATTTGGTAAAGAGTTACTTTATCTTATTAGGGGTTTAAGAATTGTTTAAGAGGTTTTATTTCAAAATGGTTTTTAAAATTTTTTTTAAAGAATATTTTTTTTAAAACTCACCACCCCATTAGAATGAGTTGGATACCTCGTTTGAGTGAGATTAACAGGGTCATTCGAACGAGACCCCTTTTAGATCAAACGAAACATTTTGTCCCTTCTCTGGAATCTCGTTCAAAAATCCTATTTTTTACCTGTTCGAACGAAAACATGTATGTCGTTCGAACAAGGTACCTATCATTCGAACAACCAGACGAGATTTTGTTATTTAACTAGTTCTAATATAAATCTTTCATTTTTATCCTTTTATAACAAACATTCTTATAAAAAGGATGCACGGGATTAAACTTCTTATGAAAAATTTTTGAAAAAAAATTCCATCTTTTTTAGTTCTCTTTGTGATCAAATACTTCTATAATCATTTCATACCCCTTGGAATCATAAAGATCACTTTACCAAATAATGAAGAAGGTTTCTAGCTCATAAACCTTTGTAAAGAAAAATCTTTACTGATGACTTGTGGAACTCTGGTTTCCCTATTGAAGAAGGAAAGGGCGATTGATGGATACCGAGGGAAGACTACTTCATGTGGACGGCTCTAGATTAGGTCATTTTCTATAGAAGAAATTAAATACTCTATGTGTTATACTTATTCAGTCTAAGTATTTTCTAACACGATTATTTGTTAATTATCTTGTAGTGCTGAATATAGATTTTGTCCTATCAAGGCATTTTCCTCACTTATTTGTGTTGATTTCATTATTGGTTTGTTACTTTAAAATTGGACTACATCTTTGTATGCACACCTAATGTAATCAAAGATAAAATTTGGATTTATGTGTGGAAAACTAATATACAAATAAATCCATTGAATCCCTGCATTTTAAAATTGGTATCAGAGAAGGTAGCACTAAATTACTGTGTGATCCTTTTTACTAATTTTTTTATATCAATTTTTTTCTCTTAAAAATTGTTGATCTGTAAAAATATCAATTTAATGGATAATATGTATAATAGGAGGCCTATATTTGATGGATCAAATTATGCCTACTGGAAAGCTAGAATGAGGTGAAATTTAAAATCTATTGATGAACATGTCTGACTAGTTTATGAAAGAGGGTTGACACCACCCATAGTGACTAATGACAATATCAAAAATCCAAACTAGTTACTCCAAGGACAACAGATGGTTTTAAATGGGGCAATTTTAGCTCGTGCGGTATGAGTGCCAGTTGGAGTCTTTATCCCTGGCGAGTTTTGACACATTATAACATCCAACACGTGCTTAGGATTCCCTCCAGCTCACTCATAAAGGAACTAATGATGTAAAAGCTTCTAAGCTACAAAATCTCACCACATAATTTGAGACAACCACTATGTTAGAGTCTAAGTCATTTGATGATTTTTATGCACGCTTATCGAACATAATAAACTATAGTTTTAATTTAGGTGAGAAAATAACTGAGACGCGTGTTGTTAAGAAAATTTTGAGATCCTTGTCTGCCCGTTTTATTCCTAAAATTACTATTTTGAATTCCTTGGAAATTTTAAATACTCTTAGGTTAGAAGAACTCGTACGAGACCTTCAAACTTAAAACATCAATATGTTTCCTAACACTATTAAGAAAAAGTAAATAGGAATTGCTTTGAAAGCCCAAGCCAAAAGTAATAAAGATAAAGTTGGTGGTTCTAAGTTCGAGTTTGATTTTGATCTTAACGATTTAGTCATTTTGCAAAAAAATTCTCAAATTTAACAAAGAAAAATCTTCTAAAGAAAATATTTCTGAGAAAAATAAAGAGGATATTGGAGCAAGAATGTTTGTGATAAATATGAGATAAGATTATATGAATGTGAGGGAAAATGACAAAAGGCATATGAGTGTCCCACTAGACATAAGAGACAGGCAAGAAAGTTGCACATAAGGCCACTCTTAGTGATAGTGACGTTGAGTCGGTGGATTCCGGGAGTGAATCACCACATGAACGAAATTTATGTGCATTCATGGCAAGTCAGGTTAGCATTTCTAGTTTATCCCATGTCTATAAGGACATATCTAAACATGAAAGCCTCGATGATGTTACGAACCATTCTGGAGAAAGTGAAAGTGAGGAAGAAAATTTGAGTGAGGGATAAGGTGGACTCAAAAAAGCTTTTAGTGAAATTTACGTCGGGACTTTAAAAATCAAAATGCTTAATAAAGATTTATCTCTTACGGTGTTAGATCTGCGAAAGGAGGTGAAAGTATTGAAAGAGTGTCCGGTGTCGGTGAGTCAACTCAAACAAGTGAAAGATACTTTATGTGAGAAATTTATTATCATTGGTATAGAGAAGATTGATTTGACCAACACCGTGGCTAGTCTTATGAGAGATCTTCAATCTTCACTAGAGACTCGTGAGAAACATAAAGCCAATGTATCCCAACACGAGAGCGATCTCGAACGTGTCCGGAAGGTGAATGTCACTTTATAAGACACATTTAAGAAGGTTTGAAATATGATCCTTAGTCTCACATTAGGTAATGTTAAGAGGTGAGGAATACGTTACAACTGTGCATCCACTTCCCATGTCGCACCCGAGATGGTAACCTAGTTTGTGATGGATTCTATAGCCGTTATCCTATTCGACCCACAAGGCCTAACACATCTAGGACAGCTCATCCTAGATGTTTTAAGTAAGGTTAAACCAAGACCATTTAAGTTTTTTCCCGTAGCAAATGAAGAGGTCACCTTGGAGAGTTTTGTTTTAAGATGGGGAGATTTTCTCATATGCATGTTCCTCAGTATGCTCCTATTCGAGTTCCTACACATATTCCTGCACCCACTCCCACACGTGTTACTTCACATGCCCCCAACATCATTATAGAGATTTTTCTAGTTTTTTAGAGCATGTAGAGTATTTATTCAATACTTCAAAATGTTGTATAGAGGAATTTCATAGTTACTCTTCTCCTTCTTGAGAACTCCTACGGGCCTAATGATTCAGGTTGGTACTTGTTTCTATCATAGGATATTTATCATATTCATATCTTATATTCTTATCGCAAGACTGTATTATCATTGTACTTATCTGATTTTCTTTCAAATATATTTTATGAAAAATCCAAAAAAAGTTTTGTTTTTCTGAAAAATTTTTAAAAATATAAAAAGATTTTAAGTTTTTAATAAAAAGTTGAAAAAGTGAAAAATGTTTTACTTTAATAAATTTTTTGAAAAAGAAAAAAATATATATTTTCAATTTTTGATCGTATATGGATGAACATTTCAGATTTTCGTTTCACCCCTACATTCCATCCATTCATGTGACTTTGTCATAGTGTCTTAAGACATGACTTTGTATCAATAGTGTGCTTAATAATGTGTGGATATCATTAAGTTGATCTTTGATGACTACTTTCTACATGTTTGACTCCTTGTCACCTTTATTTCTCACGTGAACGAGCTTTATGGGCATTGTTCTTACATGTCATATGTCGAATACGATGTTCTTATCTCAATTTTACCTCATAACGAATTAAATGTAAAAAGAGATAAGTTGTGCATGTAAGAACCATTGCCCGAATTTCATTTATATTCCAAAAAATATTATTATATATTAAGCAATGAAAAGGGGCTACAAAAGATCAAAATATTCTTTGTGTTAAAGGCCACCATTTACATAAAAGAGCCTAAAAAGATTATAGGCGCATAAAAACATAAGTGTCGGGCCAATTTTGTATAGATTCATTGATACTTCACTACATATAAGCACTATGATTTCTTCAAAATAATTGAGAGTGAATTCATAATATTTGTGAGATTCTGAGGGAGGTAAAGTAGAAGATCAATGGGTTTGGACAACGAACTTTCTTGAAAAATATTAAATAGTTTGGCGTTGTTAGTGTGATAATCATTTAAGTTGATAGCATATTGATTAAGTTGACTCAATTTTATTTGAGTTCACTATTTTTACACCTAAGGTAGACTTTGAGTTCTTTTGCTATAAGTGTCTCATGACTTCGTGCACCTATGTTATGATTATTTATGTTGATTTGCCTATGGAAAGTCTTCACACAATTATATTTCGTTTTCACGATTCGGATATTTTAGTGGTATTCCTTGGTGAGTTTTATTTGTAAATTTTTTTACTTTATATTTGAAAAAAAAATAAAACAATTCAAAAATAGTTTGTGGAGAAAAGTTGCCTCTTGAGATTTTCATTTCATTTGCATTATTTAAAATCTTTGTGATGACATCTTGCTTCTTTATGTCATGCTTATGTTTAATGATTAGTTTCTACTCATTTACCTATTACGGACCAAAAGACAAATTGAAGGGGAGTTTTATTTTTCTGTTAAAACTCGTATGCTTCATGGTATTTTGTTTACCTCATGTGTTTAGGACATTCCGACTAAATTATGATCTTTTGGACCCATACAAGAGGAAGACAATGTTAACCAAAGTGGAAGATCAATTTCATTTGAAGACATATACAATTATACTTTTTCGTTTCTTTATTTTGGAGGTTGGTTATTGTATTAGTATTTAGGATTCAATTTGCTTCGATTTGTGCTTTGTAGCGATATAGCCAAAGGGAGAGAATAGTAAGAGGAAGTTTTATAAATTGCTTCATTTTATTTTGTATTTTTGGCTTATCATGTTACATATACACTGCACCTACATGACTTCTCTGGATTCGAAGACAATGTTGAAGACATATGGAAGATCGAATAATTGTACATATCAACATCCTTAGAAGAAGTTATGGATTTATTTGGTAAAGAGTACTTTAACTTTTCAGGGGTTTAAGAATTTTTAAAAAGGTTGTTTTTCTAAATGGTTTGTAAAAGATTTTTTTTTTTTTTTTTGAAAAACTTGCCACCTCATTAGACAAGTTAGATACCTCGTTTGAATAAGATTGGCAGGTCGTTCAAATGAGACCACTTTTAGATTGAATGGACCATTTTGGCCCTTCTTTGGAATCTCGTTCGAAGTTTACAAGTTCGAACAAAAATAGGTATGTCGTTCGAATGAGGTACATATCGTTTGAATGGCAGGGCGAGTTTTTTTAATTAGTTTTGATCCAAATCTTCCACGTTTATCCTTTTAACAAAACTTCTTATAAATAGGATGCACGAGATTATACATCTTAAGAAATCTTTTTGAAATTCTTTTTCCAACCGTTTTGGGATCTCTTTGTGATCAAAAACTTCTATGCTCATTTTATACCCCTTGGAATCATAAAGATCACTTTATCAAATCAAGAAAAAGGTTTTTAGCTCAAAAATATTTGTAAAGAGAAATCTCTATTGCTGAATTGTGGAACTGTGGTTTCACTACTGAAGAAGGAAAAGTTGATCGGTGGATACCGAGGGAAGACTACTTCTTGTGGATGGCTCTTAATTGGGTCATTTTCTATAGAAAAAATTGAAGACTTTGTGCATCATACTTAGTCCGTTTAAGTAGTTTGTAAGTCAATTGTCTGTCAATTATTTGGTAGTACTAAATATAGGTTTTATCTTGCCAAGGGATTTTTCCTCACTTGTTTGTGTTGATTGCATGCTTTTTTTGTTTCTTTAAAATTTTAATACAACTTTGTATGCACATATAATATAATCCAACATAAAATTTGGTTAAAAGTTGGATTTGTGTGTGGCAAACTAATATACGAATCAAAACATTGAATCCCTGCATTTTTGCAAGCCTATGACCTATTTGATTGAAGAAGTAGTAGCAAAGCATCAGAGATTACATATATCATGTTATGTTCCATGCCATGTTTAATCTTCGTGTTTCTGGGGATCTCTCAAGTATGGATGCGTATGATTTTCATCCTTGAAAATTTATTTTTTTTTGGTGTTTTTTTTTTACAAAATTGTTTGGAGTTGTTTTTAAAAAAAATCAAGGAAAAAATAATTTTATTTTTTTTCGTTCGAACAAGATTAAGCATGCATTCGAATGAGATGTGGAGTCCATTTGAATGACCTTCCAACAAACATTAAATGGGGTACTTCTGTTTATCATAGGTATATACGTTCGAGGCTCGTTTGACGTTGGTTTAAACGAGATCACGTGTTCGCTCGGAGGAAATTTAAGTTCATTCGAATAGGATAAGATTTTTGCTTGAACAAACCTTATGTTTTCATTCGAACAAGTCATCTCGAAAATTGTGTCTCCTTGACAAATGTGTTTTCTATAAATTGGAGTACTGGTATCCGTTTTAAATGGACTTTTGGTAAGATTTGTTTTCCTATACATATCCAAAATCTCCCAAACACTAGTTTTACCCAAACATTTTAAAAATCCAAATTTCTATTTCTATGCTTTGAGATCTTGTCATGTGGGAACCAAGAAGGTTTTACTCAAATCTATTGAGTTTGTTTCATACAGTGGATTCCATTTATACTGTTTAGACACAGTGGACTCCGTGTTTGTGGTGTTGTAGAGAAGAAATAATGCATGTGTTCCATATCCATTGATAATTATTGAGCCAGTTCAGTAGATACCGAGGCATGTGTGGACTCACACTTTATGGCATCTTGCGTGGGTGGACTCCTGGGTTTCACTGTGGAGGATAGGTTCGAAATCGAAGATGAATCAAGGCTTCTGAGGGAAACGAGTCTATGTAGTAAGTCATCTGTCGACTTTTGTAATTGTTCATCATAGTGATTTGTATGGCTAGGCCATCTGAGGTTTTTGCCATTATGGGTTTTCCTCGTACTTCAGCATGTTGTGTGATTGGTTTATTTATTTTATTTGATAACACCTAAATAAGATAAAATTTGGTTAATCAATTTATCACAACAATTCGGTTTAAAATTAGTACATAGTTTTATTTGGCTTAATTCTATATAAAGTTTTAACATTTAATTTTATCTTTATTTTTAAATTGACTTGTTGTTTAGACCATCTCTCTGTACTTGCCTATTTGTGACAATTTCACAACAAAATTCGAATACCAATTGGCTAAGAGAAGGAGACTTAAATGCCAAAATTTGTCATTCATTAGTTAAGGACAAAAGGAAGAATTTGTTAACACATAAAATTCAAGATGGAGCAGATCTGTGGGTGGATAATTCTAAAGAGATTAAACAAATCATTGTTCACCATTTTAAATCCATTCTTAGAGCATAACCTACCTCCTTTAATCCCAAACTTTTAGACCATATACCCAATTTAATCTCTCAAGCAGACAATTCTTGCCTTTGAGTTTTTCGGTATGAAGAAGACATTTTCATAGCAATAAAAGATCTTAATAAGGATAGTGTTTCAGGCCCTGGTGGGTTTAGAGGATTCTTCTATATAAAAAATTATGGTCTAGCATTAAAGAGGACTTGATTATATATATCTATAACTCTTTTACTAGTTAGATTATCCCTATCAGTTGGCATATCACATCTATAACTCTAATTCCTAAACTATCAAACCCTACTAAATGCTCTATATTCAGACCAATAAGCCTCTATAACTTTTCAAATAAAATTCTTTCATCTAGACTTTATTCAATTTTCTTAACATAATCTCTCCAAACCAAACTGGTTTCACCAAATGGAGAAGTATTCTAGAAAGCATTTTGGTGGTTCAAGAACTCATTCAAGATTTGGGGAAAAGGTGCATAGAACTAACATGATAGTGAAACTAGATATGGAAAAAGATAATGATAGAATGTCTTTTTTTTTTAATTCAGTCTTGAGAAAATTTTATTTTGTGAAGGCTTAATAGACTTAGTGTGGAGGTTGATTTCAAAAAACTGGTTCTTAATTATTTTTAATGGAGGTGCGACGGGCTTCCTCAAATCTTCAAGAGGATTCAGACAAGGAGATCCTCTATCTCCAAGTCTCTTTATCATTATAGCTGAGGTTCTCCGTAAAGGTCTATATAATCTACTGATTTCTAAGAATATCCAACTTTAATCTCATACTCAACATAGTCAACTGATTTCCCACATAAGCTTACAGATAATATTATATTTTTTAAAATGGGGGGGAAAGCATCAAGAATTTGCTGAAAATTTTAAAATTATATGAAGAATGTTTAGGCCAGTTGATCACTCCAAAAGTTCCTTCTCTTTTGATTGTAAAATCCCTCTTCATAGAATAAATCATATTGCTCCCAACTTTGGTTTACAATTCAAACCTTTACTGATAAATTACATGGGTTGTCCTCTCATTAAAGGTAGAAGAAAATTTTCTCATTTCTCTGAATTGATTGATAAGATTAGGATCAATCTTCAAAGTTGGAATTCAATATTTCTTTCTCATAGTGGTATTGATTCTTATAAAACATGTTATTTCTTTATTTCCTCTATATACTCTTTCAGCCCTCAATCCTCCAAAACTTATGTCAAAAAGAATTCATAATCTTTTTTCTATGTGTTTTGGGGATCAAATAGTCAAGATGGAAACTAAATTTCAATGTTTATGCTAGGACCAAACTTATTTTCCTACTGAGGAAGGGGGTATAAATTGCATATTGATGGATAATGTCATTATACCTGGAAGCATAAAGCTTTATTGGAATTCAGAGTTTAAAAAGGGCATTGGATTTCCTTCAGAAAAATAAGTACAAGGTCTAACTAATAAGTGGCACATATGGATCCAACACAATGAAGAGATTTAAAGAAGGTACTGATGTAGTGTGGGATCACATCATAGATATTGTCGATTCTCTTATTTGTGCTCCAATAGAAAAAGATACTTTTATTTTAAGTCAGCAATTGATATTAGTAGAAAGAAAAAACATGATTCTTTAAGTTGGATATTATTATGGCACAAACACCTCCCTATCAAAGTTTTAATATGTATATGGAAGCTTATCCATAATTATATCCCTATTGACTTCAAAATTAAGAGAATAGGCATCATATTAGACTCTATATGCAAGTGTTGTTTCACATAAGAAGAATCCATTAATCACACTTTCCTTCATAATTCTTGTGATAGATTTTTTTGGATTTCTTTAGTAATTTACTAGGGTTTAGATCTCATCTGAATTTCAAATCATGTGTGGGAATATTATATTATCTTGGGATATTTATACTCATAATCTAGATTGCTTAAAAAAATTTCATTATTTAATTCCCCTTATATGCCTATGGGAAATTTGGAAGTCTTGAAATAGTTTCTTATTTGAAAGGAAGTAAATGAATAAAAATACAATCATTATTCAAGTGATTTTTATGATATCCAACAGATCACAAAATGTTGCTTTCAAAAATTTGGGCTTTAAAGATATTTTTTTCCTGATTAACATGTTTCATCACATAATCACTCTTAAGTAAATTAGCTTTAGAATCATTTCTTGAATCTAACCAGTTGTGGGGCATTTCAAATTAAATGTTCATGGAGCTTCAATAGGTAATCTTGAGGTAAGTCGTGTTGGAAGTGTTATTAGAGACTATCAAGGAAATTTATTATTGAATTCTTCAAGCTCTTGGCGTTTCAATCTGATGTAGATGCAAAATCCTGGGCTCTTCTAAAGGGTATTTCAATTATTGAGCAGTTAGGCATTCAATCCCTTATTATTAAATGGTAAATGATTCTTCAACTCCTCCTTGGAAAAAAAGAGATTTGATCTTGATTGCAAAGAATAAAATAGAGATTAGAAAGTTCAGTTTAAAGCATATTTAGAGGAAAGCTAACTCAATTGCAGATAGATTTTGCAAACCTAGCCACGTCTTTTAAAAAATCTAACATAATTAGGTCATTTTCTTCTCTTCTTGTAATTTTAAGAGGTCTTCCGTTAGCATTTCTTAATTATTAGAATTCTTAACTATTTTGTATATGGGATTTAGTATAAAATCCTAAGTTTTCTTACAATCTAGTCTAATTTCTTCCTTTTTTGTTTTCTTTAGGGTTATTTATATAATTCCATGTTTCAAGGTTTTCTGTCACTCGACTTATTGGGCTCAACAATTGATTGTCTTTAATTTTTCAATTTTCTCTAGAGGTTGTAAAATCAACCTAAGTGAGGTTATTTCTCGTATATCATTCTAATTAATGTGTGGGGGTAATGTCCCTCTTCAATATAAATATATATATATATATATATAATTAAAAAAATTCTTTTCTTCATATTTAAAAAGGTTTATCCTTCCAATACCTTACTCAAAAATAAATTTAAGGAAATTACAAAACTTTAAATGTGTACCAAATGTTTGAAAGTTTAGATTCCTAAATTCTTTCGATCTGGTATCTCTTTGTCTTAGTGATTTGTATTTGTCTTGAATGACATGAAATTACAACTTCAAAGACACTAAAGAGTACACTTTGATATTTTGTTTCAAAAATAAAACGAAAACCAATACATTATGAGTGTAAAACTATGTCCTTTCAATTAATCAAAAATACTTACTTAAGAGTATTACAATAAATCTTATGATAAGTAACTATATTCTAATATAAAATTGAGTGAGTGTTAATATATTTTTCTTGATATGCATATAATATAGTTGTGTTGTATTTAGGCTATGAAACTCATCCATAGCGTATCATGATTTACATATATCATAGTAATTGTTTGGCACACAACTATAATTATTCTTAAATGGTTTAAAAATATTCATCTTATGTATTACATTAAATTTATTGGTTTTGATTTGTTTGTATATAAAGAATTAAATATGATAATGTCTCTAGTAGTGTTAACGTTATTTGTAGAAATGTTAACCTCTAGTGCAATTAGTCATCAAGTTTATGCTAAAAATATTAGGTAGTGGATTTAGTTTCTTAATATACTAGTTATTATAATATGGGGTCTTAGATGCTTAATAATAATGATATTTCATGGGAATTGAAGGGTATATTGTCAAATGTATACTACTTACATTTTTATTATTTTAAGAGTAGTGCATATAAATATGAATGTTCCACATATTTTGACTCAAAACATTAAACTTGGAGAAAAATCCCTCGATCAACCCATTAAGTCCATAAGGCTTAATAATGAATTTGAGTTCTCTTATTAATTTTTAATCACTATCATACATTAATAGAAATAGATCTCAAACATATTTACCCATATGTTCACACACAATATAATATTTGAATCCATCATCAAATGCCTTAAAATCATTGTAAGGCCTTCATTAATCCAATATAGATTCCTGACTAGTTCTTGGGGATATATAGTATTGTATGCATCAATACTAATAAGGCGTCGACCCACAAACTATCAAAAATACTCACACGAACTATTTACCACCCATGTTTTCCTTATATAAAATGGCAATTCCAAAATATCAAAAATAATAATTCCAAACAATTAGATTCCATTCTAAGCATGTAATATAAGAATAACAAGTTGATAAATATGTGGCTACTCAGTCAAACTAGATATAAATCCAATATGCATTTTTCACAACATGTAATACCCTGTAATTTTGATAACTAGGATTGATTAATTAATTAAAATAATGTTTAAATTTGGAATGTGAACTAAACGAGAAAATATTTAATACGAAAGAATTTCATAATTTTACCTAATTAAATTAATAAATCAAACAATTAATTGGTTTATTGGTGATTTGAGGTTTGAGTGGAAACCCTAGGGAATTTTTAGTCTTTTGGAATTGCTTGGACTTAAAGCTAGGATTTTAAAATAGTTGATCACCTGAGGAACTACCAAGCTATGAAGAGTTGTACTTTAAGTGGACATTTAAAGTAATATAATTAATTTAAAAATATAAAATAAAAGGAAGATATTTACAGCTCATAGGAGAGCCACTATAGTGGCCTGAGGTCTGCTATAGTGGGAGGGTTGGGTTTTTACAGTGGCTTGGCAACAAGATATGTGCAGTAAATCTTTTTATTTAATGAACCATGTAGACAAAATGTTATTTTATTTTACACATTTCTTATCAAACTATAAGCTTGTAGAGCCTTATTTCTTCAACTCCTAAACTCCATCAAAACACAATGAAACTTCGAACTATTGCATGTTTTATGATCATTGGGCTATGTTGATGATAAAATTGGATTATAGCACATATTATTTTTATAAGCATCCTAGCTAATGAAATTAAATAATTGATGAAAAATGGTTATAGCCTTGGAATATATTGTTTAGAATTGTCAAATCATATTATTAAATCGTTGTATGTGAGATGTAATTATAAAATAACTATATATGAGCATATAAAAGTGGGGTCATTACATTTAGCATGGGAATAATCGTATGAAACCAAACAAGAACCATGATGTTTAATTCCTAAAGCCTCTAAGTCCGATTTCCTAAACCACATAGGTGTGTAACGACGCATGGGGATTTTGGGAACCGAGACGACTTTATTCCTAAACTTCCTTGGAGCATTTTTAAGGTCATAACAATAACGCTTAAGGTGACCCTTCCTACCACAATGAGTGCAAGTGTAAACACGCTGAGGAATGTGACCTAAATGTGGACCTCTCCAAACATTCCTATCCGGCTCTCGCACATGATTGGTATTGGATTTGGGAATGGGTGCAATATTATCATCGGAGTCTGTACCACACTTATCATCCTTGATTTGGACAATGCCAAAAAATTTATCTTACTTTTTCGACCTTGCCTCCAAATCAAACTTCACCTTACTCGAGTTTCTCAATCTATCCTCACGATTGTCCTTCCTGAGACTTGCTTGCTCAACTAGGGCTACATGTATAAGAAAATACTCATTTATAATTTATTATCTTGTGAGTAAAAATATTGGGGGATGGGGATACTCGTGGTGGACCCCCATTGACCTAAGCCATTTCTAGATGGTAATTTCGGGATGGGGTCATTCGAAGTGGATCCCCTCGCTCTTAGTCATTTTTTATTGCATTGAACTTAGGCAGAGGGGTCACTCAAGGTGGATCCACTCGTCTTAGGTCTTTTCTATCAATCTGGCAATCTTGGGTAGTGGGAGCCACTCTAAGTGCATCCCCTCATCCTAGGTTATTTTTTATTAATTCTGGCAATCTTTGACAGTGGGAGCCACTCAAGGTGGATCCCCTCCCCCGGGCTTATTTTATGCCAATCTTGCAATCTTTGGAAGTAAGAGCCACTCTAGGTGGATCCCCTCATCCTAGGTTGTTTTCTATTAATCTTCTTTCAGTAGTATTTTTGGCTCATTTGGAGGCCTAAAAATAAGCCTTTTAGGGACCTACAAATTTAGACTTATTTTATGAGTGTTAACCCTCATTAGTTAGATACATTACACACAATAAACAAACCTTAACAACCCTATAGATTTGGAAGAACTTGGTAAGAGATTTGGAGAGGAATAATAACGGATCAAGAGGGGGAATCACGTGTTCGTACTGTTCAGGCAAGAAATATCTTTCTTTATCACGGTGTAACCTATAGCTGATTTATGATTTCAATGTATTGTATTTGATTTAGGATTTAGACGAATGTTTAGAGGTTTAATATGTTATCTTAATCATGTTCATATTCATCTAATTGGGTTGTGAAATTAAACTATTCGTGGGTTGTTATAATCTGACTTAATTGGGGATTTTGCTGGAATTCTTTAATTAAATCGTTTAGGTTATGATTATGTTGCTAGAATGAATATTTAGTGATAAATCAATCGTAACTATGATTATACTAAGTTAATTTTATGTTTTGAAATCTTAAATTGCATGTTAATTGGATTAATTAAAATTTGAGAATGAATTTAGGTTTTGATTCGATTTTGACAAATTTGAACCTTAATGTGTGTTAAAATGAAGTTATCCGTGGGGAAATTGATTAGTATCATTCAACTATATTTATATTTTACTTTTGTGAAGTTTTTATTGTTGGGCTTAAGCTTTGTAATCCAAAATAGAGGTTTTGAGGTTAGAGTCTTTATTTTAGGCGGATATGTGGCTTATACCAGATGTGAATCGATTCAGCCTGGGGGAAAGTTGATTAATAATGCGTGTGAGATTGTTTTATATTTTTTGAATTTTTATGAATTTCTTATGAATATTTTACTAACTATGCGCACAACCCTATTATATGGGTGTGACAAGGTTCGGGTTGGGTTATTCGATCAACCACCAAACCAAAACTCCCGGGAAATCCCTACTGGTTTCCTTGAGCCTTGCTTTCTCAACTAAGGTTGCCTGTATAAGAAGACAATCTTTAGTAATTTATTAGCTTCTGAGTAACAATCTTGGGGGATCGGGCCACTCGTGGAGGACCCCCTTTCCCTAAGTCATTTCTGGATGGTAATTTGGGGGTGGGAACAATCGAAGTGGTTCCCCTCACTCGAAGTCATTTTTTGTAGCATTGAACTTGGATAGAGGGGAAACTCAAGGTGGATCCCCTCACCCTGGGTCTTTTTCTATCAATCAAGCAATCTTGGGAAGTGGGAGCCACTCTAAGTGGATTCACTCTCCTTAGGCTATTTCTATCAATTCTGGCAATCTTAGGCAGTGGGAGCCACTAAAGGTGGATCCCCTCACCCTAGACTTAATTTATGTCAATCCTGCAATCTCGAGCACTAGTAGCTACTCTAAGTGCATCCCCTTGCCCTAGGTTGTTTTCTATTAATCTGGAAATATTTGGGAAGTGGGAGCCAGTCTAAGTGGATGCACTCGCCCCGGGCCGTTTTCGATTAATCTTATAATCTTGGATAGTAGGAGCCACTCTATTTGGATCCCCTCACTCCAAGATATTTTATATCGCTGCTAACGAGTGAGTGACCCTCTACATTAGTCCCATCGTTCAAAGCCCTTTATGTTGGGTAGACTAAAGGGCTTTGTATGAAATAATTGTCCTTCATTGGAATTTGATAGGTTCCCTGGCTATTTCATCATTACTCTAGGGCATTAGATGGTCTTGTCACTTCACCCTAGGTTTATGGTCTTGACTTTTCTAGTATAAAAGGCTTATCAAAAGTAAAAACTCATTTTTACTTCACCATTTCAGGCTTCCTCAAATCTTAACACACGCGCACACACACACACACACACACACACACACACACACACACACACACACACACACACATATATATATATATATATATATATATATATATATATATATATATATATATATATAGAGAGAGAGAGAGAGAGAGAGAGAGAGAGAGGAAATCCTCTATAGTCATTTTTCACCAAAATCTTCAAACAAACCTTATTTCCATGGCTTATTTATCCAAAACCACTTCCTCCACCGTCGCAACCACTATTAGTGAACTTTTAATGGGGTCCTTACCGATTTCCATCACCGTTTCCACTGCCTTGGCCACTGGTGTTACTACCGTTCCATGACCGTCGTTTCCACTGCCTCCACTTTGGTGGGTGGCTCTTCCTCTTATATAACCTTGGCCAGGGGACCCTTATCTAGAGTGACCCTTTCCAATCATAAAAATAGTATGTGGTCATCCGCTCAAAAAGTTACTTTTGCTTGTATCATCTCTCCGCTTACTTTGGGTAGAACAACACCTTCATGCCTTCACATGCCAATTTCCTGAAGGAATTTGTTGCTAAGATCATCGAACGGACCCAAATGGGCCTAGGTGAGTCCCCTGGTCTCTTTGTCATTTTGGCTTATAGTATACTTAGGGTTAGAGTGGATAGGGGTGACTTCCCCTATTCCAACATTAATCTCAACGTTTATGGAGAAGCCACAGACGAGTGGGACCTCTTGGTAGATCATATCCTAGCCACCCCCTCACATAACTCTATCATCGAAGGGCTCGGGCTCACTAGGACTATTGGAAGTCTGAATTCATGCACCATAGCCAAGCATGGAACCACTTTTAACTAGCTCGCTTCTCTCTTGTGTAGAGACTCTCACACCTTTTTAGTTGGTTAGGGTGAATTCACCATTACCTTAGAGGATATCTGTGAATTGACAGGTCTTCCTTATTCAGTGATCCATGTTCTTAATGATGGCTTTGAGGATGCTGAGAAGGAAGAGATGTTGCAAGAACTTCACACATCCCTTTTCTGAATTCTCTTGTTACATTGCTATCAACAGGACTGGTACCACCAATCACTCATTTGTAAAGTGGCAGAGGTATTGGTTTAGGGATTTCGAGCCCTTTCCCAAAGGGGAAAGTTTGAGCAGGGGGCCAAGAGCCAAGATGGGCCAAAGATTGAGTCCCTTTCACACTTGGTTGCATTCTTTCTCACCTTTTTAAGTATATTCTTGTTCCTAGGGAGGCCAAATGACTCCCTTCGAGATTTTCTTCTCAGACTGGTTGTTAGACTTGCACGAGGGAGGAATGTTCCCCTCACAGCCTTGACCTTAGGGTCTATATAAACTTGGCTAGACCGTTCTCACGTCGATATGGATTGATCTTGTGGACATTATGATGTTACCAATTTTGCCAACTCGTTCATTTTAATGGCTTTTCTTTTCGAGAGGTTTCCTAATTTTTCCCCAGAGGCGAGGGCCTATCACAACGAAGCTGCTCAAATTTCAAGATGGCATAGGAAATACCCCAACACCTCCTTGGGACCTTCAATTAACTATGTTGATGAATTTTTTTCCTCCCTTATTGTAAGTGACACGACTAAGAATGTGTCTCAGAAGTGCGTACTCTCTAGCCTCAAGTGCAAGCCTATCGCTCAAGTAATAATTCGATAAGTCGAGTATCGATCCTCAGGGAAATAGGACAACAGAGTTATAACGATGTTGGATAGACGAAGGAACCCTAACTATGACTTTAAAGAAAAAGGAAAAGATGATCTAACTGGTGAAATATCTACAACTATATGCAATTTTGTAAATGGTTAACTAATGAACTAAAGTATGAATGGAATGCAACTCTTCTAAATTACTTGAAATACTGATGATGATTGAATTAAAACTCGAACTATATGATGAGGAAAACAGGACGAAAATACAGTCCCTTTTAATAGTTTTGACGATCCTACTAATGTAGGAAGGTAACTTTTACCACCTGAGCCCAATTAGTGTATAACGGGTTACCCATTAACACCTATTAAACCCTTCACGTAAGGTTTATGCCAACTCAAAAAGACTTCTCGCGCTATAACATATAACGTGAATATCCTTCTTCTCTTTCGTATCAATCTCTATCGATGCATAAATAGAAAGATAGTTTAACTCCTCCTCATACTAGCCACCACTTGATCATTCATATGAGGTCATCAAAAACCTACGTCTAATGTCGTTATGGGTGGTGAGTGGAACCATTTCCCCTTGAACCATATGCTAAGCACATACTAAAAGTCTCACACTAAAAAATTCTTAACTCTCGACCGATGTTGACCTTATATGTGGGATATCTCATAAAGAAAATCCAAACAAGGAACCCTCCCGATACACTTCGGTCTATTCGAATCGTTCGTCCCCGAACAATGGTGTGAAATCTCCTAAGCGGTCATTATTGTAGAGATTACAAACCCTAAATGGAAAAGCTCTAAAGTAGTCAAAAAATGCAATGCAGAAAAGAGACGAGCGCACTTAAGACCCTAGGATTCCATAACCTGGAATGCTCTAATACCAACTATCACACCCCATAAAATTTGTAAATAGATTGATCTAGTCTAATATAAAAATCAAGGGAATCGTAAACATTTGGTAACATTCTTAGCATAACAAAATAAATAAAATTAAATAAATAGATATCATGTGAAACAATGAAATACTTAAAAAATAAAAAACATCCCTGATACTATCCAACTAACGATACAAAATAAAACCAACTCTAGAATATAATACGTATATCACTATAATATTCGTCTCCGACTACAACTACACATGTGCAATCACTGACTCGAGATAAACTGTAAAATACAACTATATGTACTAAATTATAAAATGAATACAATGGAATACATGAGCTACACTACTTAACTTCTACATCCTAGGAATGAAAAATAGAAAGTCGCTAGAGATACTGCTCCATCGAATCAACCTACGTCTACGGCAGAAAAATGACCTACGACCAGTAAAAACAGATTCAACAACAATGTAAACAGCAAGTTTACAAAGAATAAGAATTTATTGGCTACAATAATAATAATAATAATAATAATAATAATAATAATAATAATAATAATAATAATAATAATAATAATAATAATAATAACAATAATAATAACGATAATAATAATAATAATAATAATAATAATAATAATAATCATAATAATAATAATAATAATAATAATAATAATAATAATAATAATAATAATAATAATAATAATAATAATAATAATAATAATAATAATAATAATAATAATAATAATATATCTCCCTCCCATTTCAAGTGGAATTTAAGTCACTTAAATTGCCAAACCCAGACAACCGAACATAACCTGTTGTCCCAAACTCTTGTGTGACCCATGCGATTAGAATTCATATCTTAGTTCACTATTCTTTATGTTCTTATTCTTAAATTAACCTCTTATATAAAGGATGATTTATTTTTCATAAATCTCTTACCTTAAAAGCACCTCACTAACAAAACGAAAGTATCGCTAAGAGTCTCTAAGTACGATACCAAACACGTGTCTTAAATCTATAGGTCCAGAGCAATCCCATTGCACTAATGTAGTATACACGTCTTTAGAAGATTTATTACATAAGTCCTGAGTCATAATTTATAGTTATACATCTCTAGCAAAAATTATATGCATCTCTAGTACAGGTCATAAACCGGTACGACCCCTCAAGTATTATAACCCAGAATCACATGAAACAGAGGAAAGACAAACTCTACATCTAATATCCACATAAGTACAGTACCACACACGTCCAAGTAAATGGGTTATGCTCGAAACTGCAAATAAAAGTATGAAGGCCTATCCTTGTTGCCTTCGAGAACTCCTCGTGCATACTAGGTACCTATAAACTAAAAGCCAGAGCAACGAATAATCATTATGCATTCATGTCATAACGCATGGCCTCCATACCCAGGGCTATATGCTAGAACTCCCCCATTTTGTCCCCACTCACAGACACGGGTATTTCAGTCATAGGATCGGGGAAAAGAGATCAAGATAAAGTTTGTATCATCATCAGGGTACCAGTATGATCAATGTCGTACATGCCCTATCAAAATCCATCCTAATGCATCACCCACGAGCACTCACGCACTATGGTATGCTTTTACATAAAGAAAATAAGCACGTACGACCCTACATAACTGGGGCAAACAAACAAGTAATAAAACCATACTCAATCGTGTTACACATAAATTCTCTTAATATTATTAGCTAATATGTACGTTAACTATAATCAATCATTTCTAACGCTAGCCTGAACTACCAAGGCTTTCCAAAACTAGGTATAGTCTCACACCTAACTTCCATAAGATTTATCTTAAAACTAGTAACTACACTAATCAATAGGTCATAAAGCAATCTAATGAACGGTTGACCTCTATCACCACTAAGCGTCTAACACACTCATGAAATACTCAACGCTCGACCCTATACATAAGGTCTTCAATTATATGGCAATTCTATTTGCTCATGGATTACAAAAGTAACTCAAGTTCTAAATTATCTCAATCTCATGGCAATTATATTTCCTCCAAAAACCAATGCCCAAATCCCCCTTAGCAAAAACTAGGGGACATCAGCCCAGACCGTGTGCATGGGGACATTTTCTAATCCTGTGCATCCCCCTAAATAGAAGTCGTTCGAACAGCCCTTCTTATCATTCGAACAAGATTACCCATGTCATTTTAATGACACTCTAAGTCCTTCGGACGAGAAACCCAATCTTGTTCTAATGAAATTACAAGTTATTCGAATGAGATACCCAATCTCATTCAAACGAAAGATTGATCTTGTTCAAACAAATATGATGCGTAGTTCAACTTCTCTAAATGACAAAAATGGCGATTGTCAACCCAAGACATAAATCCCAAGACTTTAATTGATCATAAACCCAATGTCCTTCATATATAAGTAAAGTATTGACAAGACTAACAAAATCTAACATCTTATTGGTTATTATAACAAGGATTTATGCATTAATTTTCTATTATTCAACCCAAAACCCTAGGTTCATATTATACCCAAAACAACTCATATTTGGATCAATTTTTAAATTTAAAACAAGGGGGTTTTACTTGATTTGTTAGCATGAATCAGTTTCTAATAATTAAAACCATATTACAATATTATATTCTTGAGATTTAACAGAAAATCAATTGAAAACATTATCGTGTGGGTTAACCTTAATTTATCCATTAATTCAACGTTGAAAATTTAGTTTAGACTATTAGAGTTCAGATTATACATATTTTAATCTAGATTCTAATGAACAATACTGCCATAACACAGTCCCAGTTAAATTTTTTATCATTATAAACTTGCACATGGACTGATTAACAAATCAAGTCCCAAAACCTCCCACTTCTTCTTCTAACCCTCTGTGACTCTTCCCTCCAGATCTCTAGGGTTTCTCTAACTTTCTAACATGAGTTTAGGTTATGTCTAATCACCACCTAAATTATCTTCCCATGAAATTAACCCTAGGCCCTCAATCCAATTAGCCCAAGTACCACACAAAATGGCTTGAAACTCTACCCAAGCCATATACTAACCCAATAGACTTAAAACTCACTAGTGTATGTCAAAAAAGGACATTTTAATTGTCCCAAAATCCTACCCGAGATATGATACTAAACAAACTAATATTTATCTAGTGTGACTCCAGATATCAATTATTTAATTATTTAGTGATAAAGTGTGACACGGTATTATTAGAAACTATTTCATGATTGGTGGAATCCTACACCGAGGAGATAATCCAAATAAATAAACCCTCGATACCAAATCCATGACTATTCAGTAGTCGCCCATAATACTGCGTCACTTTCAAATATTTAATTAATGAATTACCATATATTTAGTCTTATTTTGAATACGAATAATATAACACATATAAATATAAATACTGACATCACATGTCACAGAAAGCACCGATAATTAATTTTATAACTAAAAAATGCACAGAAAATATGGGGTATTACATTCCTCTCCCCTTAAACAGGAATTTCGTCCTTGAAATTCGAATCCTTTATAATCCTAATCAGAAGTCTAATAATACATGCCCATAGCATCCTCACATTACTATAAAAGGATCTACTTATCCTTCGAATTAATGTAAACTAAAATTTCTCTCTCGTCATAAATCGCGTTCGGCTAATAGTTTAAACCAAAGTAGGATAACCACTGAAACGACATTTATCCCTCAGAAACCCCTTTCATCATGTCCCATGGAAAATATTATGAACACATTAACAGTGATCGAGAAAGATGAAACGAAATTGGCCTCACCCTATCAAAAATTACAAAAAGTAACTTTACATCGGGTTGGTAATTATCGTTTGGAACCCTAACTTCACGATTCCCCACATCGGAGAGATCATTGGCAGCACTTGATCACCCTCCTGAATTTCCAAACCAAGCTTTTGTATGACTCTAAAGCTCTTTTTCTTTCTTCGACAATATTAATATGCTCTATAATGAACATCATTTCCTTCAAAATGACCCAAACACATCCTAAAGTATTGAATTATCCAACTCTTAGCTCTAATCAACTTTGTCAATCTAATGCAAATAACCCCAAATGACTCCATGGCCTTTTGGAACCCCTGAACCCTATTAAAAATCAAAGAGTTTACTCTCACACTTTTACAATGGGATTTCAAAATATACAACTTTTTGAATGTTTCCAGTGTTCTACCTTCCCTATTGGCAGAAGCATCCTCTCGACATAAACTATACCATTAGTTTCTTCATCACCCCAAAAATACGGATTACTCAAATTATTATACATCCAATCTCTATAGGTGAGTAAAGTGGATCACAAAACATACGCTTCAACCAAAACTACCTCTTGTAGCTTGGGACCCTCTAGCACAAACAATCTCCCTTAAAAATGCAACTCTCTCCTATCATCAAATAAAGAAAAGGAACTTCTCCCCATTATGGCTTGCATAGGACCTCCCGGTAAAAGTTTAACAGTTGGGAATGAACCACCCGCGGCATAAATTTGTGTGTAACAACCTCCCCTGGTACATAACTCCCATTTCGACAAGATGTTATTGGCAATCAAAGCAAACTGATCCCTCATACGGTAAAAATGTACTACATGATATGCACGCTCCACGTTGCATCAAAAAAATACCTTTGGGACATTTTCCTCCCGATTCCATCACTGTTGATAACTCGTTCACAATCAAGTTTCAACAAAAAATCGTTATTCTCAATTGTTCCAATAGGTCTTTAATATGCAACAATGAACATTGATCATGTATCATGACCTTTCTTAGCTCGAGATGATCAATATATTGACTCAGTGATCATTCCTCTTTTGGGGCTTACCCCACTGTAATGTCTTCTCCTAATAACCTACTTCTAAAAAATTATGGTGACTGCTCCCATGAGACTCAATATCTCCAATGGAGTTAACCCGATAAGATGCCCTTGCAACGGGTCCAATTCTAGCGTCACTCTAAGTCCATAATTAATCTCTTATATAGGTGATAACTCGACACCTCTTCAATTTCTTATGTAGCTCCAACTCTACTGCTCCAAACCATCACGAAGGTTAAAAATGTAAACATTTGTATTATATATAAATTGGCTATCTCATTTATCAAAACATTGAGTCTATAAAGTCACATGGACTTGATTCATTACGAGTGAGGCACAGTCTACATTAGGTTTGATGAAACTTGATGATTGAAGATTATAGACCATATACCACCACTCGATGAAGACTTCTATTTAATTGAAAACCATGTCCTTTTTGTAGATTGTGAATTAATTATGGATAAAACACACACAAGCACAAAATGTTTTTAAAAGTGTGTGATGATGATTAAACTGATGGAACGGGTGTTTAAAATGTTTTAAACTATCTTAGAACTTTTGAGAAAATGATTTTGGGAAATATTTGGTATCGAATATTATTAGGCCTTATTAAAAATGATTTTTTCCTAACCATTCGCACAACTCTCTTTTGAGCCCGTTCGCACCGATGTGATTTAAGCCCATACGCACAACTTTACCATGATGTCCATACTGAACACAGAATCGTGTTCACATCTAGATTTAATAGTGCACACAATCAACATTAGATTTTGGGAAAATCCTATTTAAATTCCCATATCCCTCCCATTCCTGTGTGTGTGAAAACATCATAACTCAAATACATTTCTAAGAGGATTTTAGAGGGTGAGAGAAATATTCCTTTGCTTATCTTTCCAAACTCACTTCTTTCCTCCTATTTTTGTTAAACCTATATCTATACTTGATTTATTCTTTTGAGAGAGAATTGAGAGTGTTTTGGTTCAGATTTCAAATAGCCTATTCAGCTTAAGTCAATCTACCGTTTAATTGTATTATCTAGTACTCCGCGATCTAAAATTGGAGGTTCTTTGATTCATTTGAGGAATTATAGCATGGATTGATTTCAAAGAGAAGATTAGATTTTACCATACCCTTCGTGGAGATCGGAGTGGATTTTTATTCATCGATAGGAGAAAGTTCGAAGTTCATATGTAACTACTCATGAGGATAAATGTGAAAGGTACGTTCTTACTTTATATAAAACTCTTTTATAAAACAAATAGAATTTGGAATGAGTTGATGTTTTTTACCTAATAGGTGGAGGTTTCCCCTCATAAATCTATCTTATGGTTGACTGTGATTAAATTATACTCATATGGACACATTTGATCATACCCGTCACTTATATCTAAATTGAATCAAGTGAATTGAAGTAAAATTGACTTAGGTTTGTTAGATCTAGTTTTGTTTATCTAGATTCACCTAATTACATCATTGTGTGTTAATCTTGTCATTAAATAATCAAATTTGATAAAATGTGTGTTGAGTAACATGATAGTGCAAGAAAAAGTGTTTGAAATAAAAAAATTGGTCATAATATGTATACGACCCTATTCACCCCCCACCCAAAGGTTTGTTTTTTATCTTTATTTAGTGCACATAAAACGCTCATTCAATTGGTATTAGAACCAAGTGCTCATTTGAATAACATTAATGTGCTTGAGTTTGTCCTTATATTTTATGTGTTTATTGTGCTCTTTGCTTAGATCTAGTTTGATCGTCAGCAGATCTAGTTTTTGTGGCCATTATGAAAATTTCTTGTCCTAATTTGGATAGTATTTATTATGACATACCTTTTAATCCTATATTTTTTTGTCATAAGGAAAGGATAGAACATTTTGTATCCAAAATGGAAAAGAAGAAAAAGAAATCTTCTCATTCTCCATTGATTTTAATGAATGTGATGAAATTAAAAATGGAAAATCATTAAGTTAAAATATTGATGTGTTATATGTGTACCTTCTCAAAATGAAAAAGTTGAATGTCAAATTGGTTACTCAAGTCAAACTCCATGAACAAGAAAAAAGAATCTTTTAAAGAGTTTGAAATAAATAGTCAACTTACCAATCAAAAGTTGAAAATGGAACATAAAGGGAAGGGTGTGTTGTTTAAAGATGACAAAGCTTTGAAAGAAAAATATTCTGAGTTTAGAAGATTGACAAGTTCAAAAAATGTTGATTTTAAAAAACTCAAAGTTTTGAATCAAACAAAAAATGATTTGACACTTGAACTTGAGAAAGTGAACAAAAAAATATTGTTTGTGAAAGTTCTAAAAGTGAACTTGAGAAGAAATTTGAGTCTTTGCTAAATGAATTTGACTCATTCAAAAGTATGAAAAACAAGTCATTTTCTTCTCAAGTTGACTCATTGATTGAATGTTCATCACCTAATTTAAAGAAAATTGATTCCTTGATTTCGAAAGAAAATGGAAATGGATTTGCTTTCATGGTGAATAAAGAGATAGGGTGCCTTTAGAGAGTGTGGCAAAGAATAATAGTATCAAATATTCTAGGAATAAGACTCTTAGTGATTTTTCATCTTGTAGTGAAAATGAGGAGGAGGAGGAGGAGGAGGAGGAGGTTAATGATGATTATGATGTGGATGATAACGATGATGAGGAGGAAGATATTGAAAAGCCTTTAACGATCTTTATTAAGAATATCTATAGCTTAAAGAATCAAACTTCGAGTTTTTGAACAACATGAAAGTTTTATCAAATGAACTTGACGAGAAGAAGAAAATTTTGAAAAGGTTCAATCAAAGTGTTTTGTTCATGAAAAAGTTTTTAACATTTTGTCAAAACAATGTCAGACCTTAAAATCAGAAATTGCAACCATTTTGAAAGAAAAAGAAGAGATTGAGTAGTAAAACTCAATTTTAAAAATTGACATTGAAAAGTTGAAACTTGAACTTGATCATTCAAATGATCTGAAAATCAAAATTTATAATAGAAAATTATACTTGATAGCATTTTATTTAGAAATGATCAACCAAAACCAAACAACCATTAGATAGGTTTCAATGATTCAAAACTTAAGAAAAACATGAGAAAAACAAAATTGAATGTTGAAATTTCAAATGCTCAAAAGGAGGATAAGATACAAACTCCTGCACTTCAAAAGAAGGTGGTTGGACCTAATTTTGAGATTTAAAAGAAACATTTTGGTTATACTTTTTATGAGAAATCAAACTATGTTTCACATTTTTGTTTTAAAAGAAAAATGCTTGAAATAGTTAGTGTGAAAGTTCAACATGAGGTAAACGAGGTAAGAAAGAATCTGAAAAATGTTGTGAGGATAAATGTACCTTTTTTTTACTTTTTGTAAGGTAAAAGGCGACAAAAATCAAACTTGTAGGGGCTTGAGATAAAGAAACAATAGGTTCATGAACAATCGAAAGAAAGTGTATCAGAGAAATCTTATTGTTGAGCTTAAAAGTCAAGTTGGTGAGTTGATAAAAAAATTAATTTCCTAGTTCATGATAGAGTATAGGATACGAGAGATTTTTATAGAACTATACTGAAGACTATATGCTCAAATTTCAAAGATGGAGAATAAGAATCGTAGGAGGAATGAGAGATGGATTCATAAATTTGTTAGTGAAATTCCTAGGAATTCACCTTGAGTCAAGGTTGATGTTTTAGGAAACCAAAAGAAGCTTGAGATGGAAGAGGTTAAGTATGAATATCCTTTTGACCCAGGGGATGCAATCCCCGTAAGTAGTTTGCTTAGGATGACTAGGTTCTTGTAGGTTTCTTCCTAGTTCATCCTTGATTTGTGTGGGAAACAAATCTTTGTGTGTGAGTTATTTTCAATTGGTATCTTGTTTCATGTGTTGGCAAGAGTTTCATGCATATTTCAAATCTTCATGCATTTTCTTTCTATGCATTGTTTTCTTATGTAAACATGATTTTGTAAATATTCATGCATAATTCTTATTCGTCAATTAAAAAACATTTAATGTTTATTCTTTTTGTGAATTGTGGTTAAGTCTTTGGTTCATTATGATTTGATGATCGATTTAACTTCAATGGTGATTAAAAATTAAATTCTAAACCAATTGGTGCATAATGCTTGATTGATTCAATTGTTGGTTAAAATTTATTTGATAAATTCACGATTGCTAAACTTGTTGAGATCTGTGGTATTTAATTTCACACTACTTTCACATGCATATCACTTGTTGTATATGATGTTCATCAGTTTGATCTTTTTTTATGTGCTTAAAATGATTATAATCAAATCCTTGAGATCTTATTGGTCTTTCGTTTGTCCATGTATAAAATTTTATGAGTTTCTTACTATAAAGGAGTTTAAAAAATGGCCATTTTCAAAAGCATTGATATGGACTACTACTAGGAGTGATTACACCCATTTTGAAATGACAAATATTTTTGGGTATGTGTCATCTAGGAATGTGAATAGTCAATCAATGGCAAAAGCCAAAATATATTGAAAAGGAGCCAAAGCTAAGAGCTTTAATCGGCATGGAAAAATGAGTTAGGGTAAGCATTTCTAAAAAGAAATTTTCTTTTAGATAGCATTTCAAAAGAATTTTGTCAACATTTACTTGAGGATCCTAAATGGCTTGAAACAATCATTTTGTGCTCAAAAGGATATTTATACAATAATTGTCTTTTAATCATAATTTGTAATGTTTTCATGATTTAATTATGTGTATTCATGTTGATTGTGTTTTATTTAATATTACATAAATCATGCCTTGATTAACATTACAAAGTTGCAAAATATTGATTTAATGATAATTTTATGCCATTAATGTTGAATTGATTTGAATGTGTTTTTTTTATTTCATTCTTTTAATCAAGATTTAAATGAAATCCTTATATCAAATCATTGAATCATGAGTTGCCTAATCATAATCACACATTTACATGCCTTTTACTTGTTTATATATATATATATATATATATATATATATGAATGTGTTTTTTAATTTCATGCTTTTAATCAAGATTTCCATGGAACTTGAGTAAAGAGGATGCGATGGTATATGTGTTAATGAAGTCATAAACATTCAAGGTATATCTCTAGATTTTAGGGGGATGAGGCGAACTCTTGAATTTGGGCCCATATTTAACAAGAGATTTTTTATTAATTTATAAATTGTAGGGGGGTTTTCAGCAGAAAAGATGCCGACTTATTTTTTGGTTGCGACAAGTTTAAATGCTTGTCCGTCTAGTTTTCAAAAAATTGTTTTGGGGAAAATTGGAAAATGACGGTATAAGTATATATGCACATATAAAATCTTGGGGGCCCTGAAATGCGTCGAAAATCGGGGGCCCTAGGCGGACGCCTCCCTTGCCTCCCCTCAAAACTGGCCCTGTAAACATTCTACTCCCGAAAATACTTTGTAACAAATTTATAAATAAAAGAAAATAAACATAAAAGTATACTTCTCAATATATATACGCATGGAACATGTACTCAAAATACCCTTTGGAAGGAAGAGATAAGAACCTTCTTTTATGGGGTATTTAGTATGGCATCAAATTATTGTCCTCTATTCTTAACCATTCTATATTCCTAATTTGTACCAATACAGATGTCCAACCTTATCAATATGAAAACACATCTGGAAATATTTTCCATTATAAGTGACGGTGTAATTTTTCAAGCTTCCTAGAGCAAGATATGATCATTTCTTTACAACATATTAAATATGTCGTACAAGCTCCTCTATTGTTCAGTCAACTTTCAAGAATTGTAATAATTCTTCTACACCATAAATTCCTATCATTTTCCACATATTTTTTATACACATACTGACTAATACAAAAATAAAGTTTCATAATTTTTAGAGTTCATTTGCTATGTCAAAAGCTTCATCAAACTCAGGGTATATCTAAATGAATTATGCAAATAGTAGCTATATACTAACTTTCAACCATCACCAAGGTCTAACCACAAGGAGTTTAATTCTAATTTTTGGATATATTATGAATATATGAGTATATTTTCATCTCCAACTAGAATAACTCAATTCCCACATGTATACCAAAATATATACAAGTTTGAATACAAGGGAGTCCTATACAAAGCCATATGGCTTACACATACCATCAATCTTACATATAAACATATACATACATATAAAAAGGAGGATGAAATAATAATCAATATTTGGTGATTTATATTCTTTTAATAAGTATAGTCCAAAAATAAAATAAGATTAACACATAATTATACCTTTGGAACACTTTAATAGTTTTCTTGGAATTTTCCTAGCTTTTTTTACAACCCTTTCCTCCTTAAGCTCCTCCTTTCTCTCTCTTCAAGCCAAATATTCTTCAAACTGAACCAAGGGCTGAATTTGATGAAAAAAGAGGTGATTTTAAGAGTTTAAAGTGGGCCAAACCAGCCTCCCTCTCCAACCAATCAAAACAAAACATTTGTTGTACTAAAAGACGAAATACAACTTAAAAGGATGGACAACTTTGCCCTTGGTTCGTAAATTTCGTATAACTTCTTACTCAATCATTTGTTTAACACGTCATTCTTTGTGTTATAAACTCAAATAGATATATAAAACTATTACCTTTTACCTTTAACCAATTTTCATATTATAAGGGTCAAAACTAGTATCTAACAGGAGTATTCCTACTGAAAATCTTAAAATTTTATGTTTGTAACCAACTCAATATTTCATGATTTTTGAAGGTAGAATTAGACTAAAATATAACAGCATAACATTATATATAATATAAAAAATTATACATAACATACACAGTAAGCACGATTCAAATATAATTTATTATAGTAATATTCTGGTTGTCACAGACTTGGCATTGAGGAAACCATAGTTTCATATGAAAATCGTGTTTTGGAACCCCTTCAAGAGATAGCGTTTGATGACAATCACCTAGAAAAGAAGTTCTTGATCGATAGTTAACTTACAAAAAAATAGAAGAAAGAGTTGGTTATTTTTATCAAAATAAACCAAGATGAATTTTCCTGAAGACCATATAACATGTCATGAATAAATCCGAAAGTGATGTGTCAAAAGATGCACATGGATCCATTACATCCACCAGTGACCCAAAAGGAAAGATGAAAGACACATGAGAAGGCCAAGGTTATTGACGAGGAATTTGGGAAATTTTGAGAGGCGTAATCTGAAAAGGAAGTTCAATTCCCCAAATAGTTGTTAAACCTAATAGTCGTGAAGGAAAACAACGTGACATGGAGAGTCTGTGTAAATTTCACAGACATGAACCGTGCATGCCCAAAGGATTGTTTTTCTTTGCCCAAGATAGATCAATCAGTTGATGCCACTGCTAAACATGAATGTATGAGCATCCTCAAAGCCTACTCATGGTATCACAAAATCCCATTGTTCGCTCCCGACTAGGAAATGACTCCATTCATCACTATGTTGGGGATATATTACTATAGGGTGATATCATTCAGATTGAAAAATGCCAAGGTGAATTACTAGAGGATTGTGAAAAAGATGTTTGAGGATCAATTGGAAGACACGATGGAGGTGTATATAGATGGAATGCTTATGGAAAGAATGAGGAAGGGGGATCACCTTGCAAACCTAGAAAAACCTTTTGAAGTTCTTCATTATTACAAGATGAAACTAAATGCGGTGATATGATCCTTTGGGGTACAATCGTAAAAGTTCCTCTGATACTTAGTTAGTCAAAGAGGTATCTAGGCAAACCCCAACCAGATTAAACCCATCAACAAGGTGAAGCCCCTATACTATGCGTGAGGTACAAAAATTGACTAGCAAGTTATTCGCCCTCAATCGCTTCATATATATATCCTCATAAAAGTGACGACCTTTCTTTCAAGCACTTGGGAAAGAAAAGAAGGAAGTATGGTAGGAGTAATGCACCACAAAACTTGAAAAAATAAAGAACTATTTGAGCAGAACACCACTGCTGACCATTTCAACCGATGGAGGCCATTTGACCGTGTATCTAGCAGTGTCCAATGGCATAATAAGTTCAGCTTTCAGTTGTGAGAAGAATGTGTATCAGGCTCTAACTTATTATACAAGCAAAACATTGCTCGATGCTAAAAAATGTACATGCCATTAAAATAGTTTACGTACGCACCGATGATAACCTCCAGGAAATTGAAACATTAATTTTAGGTGCGCACTATCATTGATCTAACCTCCTTCTCTTTGAAAGAAATGCTTAGGAAGATCGACCTATCCGAGCAAATGTTCAAGGTGTATGTAGAACTCAAAAGGTTCATATCATTTTTAGCCTAAAACCTTGGTCAAAGTACAAGTCATAGAAGACTTCATTACCTAATGTTATAGCGATAAATAACATGTAAAGCCTGGAAGCAGGAGTAAATAATATGTCCTACAGTCGATCGAAGAAGGTGATAGATTGGTACGATACATTTATGGAGCCTTAAATTCCAAGGGGCGGGAGTGGGGATAGTACTAGTATCCTCGGAGAAAATAGTTCTTGAGCAGCCAATTCTCTTAAGATTTGAAGCTTTTAATAATGAGGCTGAGTATGAAGCCTTACTCGGTGAACTACAGAAAGCACTATCCCTAGGATCCCGTCACCTTAATGTATTATGTGACTCAAAGATGGTATCAAATTATATATGATGAGACTAAAACACTAGGGATGAGTGCATGGACGCATACCTTGAAGAAGCCCATCACTTGGTCACCCAATTCAAGCATATACAAGTGAAACAATTCCTAAGAGGGAATAATAGTCATGAAGATGCATTGGCCACACTCACTTATGTTGTTAAGGGGGATATGAAATGCACAATTAAAGTGGAATACCTCGACCATCCCAGTATAAGCAAAGGAAAATTTTCCAAGAAAATTATTCTCATCAATAGGATTCTGAATTAAATGGATCCGATCATGCACTACCAAAAGGAAGAAGCCCTTCCAGTTGATAAAAAAGAAGCACGCAAAATTCGTGTAAAATATTCTCATTTCCACACAGCGACAAATCAAAAGGTTTATTGTCTCTCTTTTTTAAGACATATCCATTGTGTGCACATAAATGACGTCGAACAGACCCTCTACGAGCTTCGTGAGGGGATATAAGGGAGCCACACATGGGGTAAATCGTTAGAATTTAGGGCTATTAACGAGGGATATTGGTGGCCATATATGTAAAAGGATGCAGTTTCCTACTGTGGACATCCCCCGGTGATCCCTCTATCCTTTCTCTCTCCCTTTCTCTCCCTTCATGGGGAGGGGAAAAGAGTGGGGGAGAAAATAAAAGAAGGGTCTCACGCCTACTTTCTCTAAGAGAGCTTCAACCGTTATCGGTGTGGGGTGAATGTAAATAGATGGACTCGCCATCCTATTTTGCACAAAACAGGCAAAAGAACATATCACCATCTCGAGAGAACGGCATCAAATACAAACTGATGCTTACAAAACCAATAGTTCGAAGGTTCGGCGACTGAGTTACAAAATGGGAAGGTGTTAGGCACCCATCACGCCCTTTCGATCTATCATGGGCTTGTGTTACTGTTTCCTTTTATTTCTCCATGAAATGTGTGTGCATGAATATATGTATAAATGGATATCGGAACTGCATAACTCATGCCATGAAAACGATAGAGTGAGGTCATCCATTGGAATGTTCCCAAAATAATATCTAGAAAATATGATGTATGCGTTTATCGAGATATTGATCATTATGACGAAACGTTAACATATGTTGGATAAAATGCCAAAGAGGATCGCAAGTATAATATATTAAAATAATGTATAGATGGAAATGATACAAGTGCGAAAATGAGAAAATTAGAGAATTAAGAAATTAGAAAACTGGACTCGAGTTTCGGGTATTAACCCAAAATGCCTACGTAGCCTATAAAGGCTTCAAAGTCCATGGTGTTCGCATGCGACATAAGGGTGGGGTTTATCCCAAAGATTTGAACGAGAGTTTATTATATGTGTGTGCGTGTGTGCGTGTGCAGAAAATGTATTTTCGTTTTGAGAAATTATAACGGATAATCCCATTGGAATTTACAAGTTTAACCCTCTTTTTTCTTGTTTTGGATTTTTTATAGAAAATAAAATATGTGCAATATAACTAATAAAAAGGTGAGATATTAATGTGTATGAGCTAATACAAAAGCTAGATTAAAAATTTGTGTAACTAATGCGAAAATAAAGAATTTAAAGAGAGAGAAGGATTTTTGGACCATCTTTAGAGATTTGAGGATTGATCTTGATCCTTAATGAACTCCCTTGAATGTTGAGATGAATATTGGATGAGAGAGAATGAGAATTTTCTAAATTGGGTATGAAAAAGATGGGAATAAAAGATGGAAAGGAATTTCACACAAGGAAACTTCGTTGATTGCAAGAGAATGTTGATGAGATCACTGATATTGATGGATCTGAGGTGTGATGTGGGAGTGAGGTCATCCCCTATATTTATAGGGTAAGGGGGTGCCACTCGTCATAGACCTAGACCCAGCCCTGCCAATCGACAAGTAACCCAAGGCACACTGATAATAGGCCGGGAAATGGCCCTGCCAATAGGTAGTCTCGTGCGGATTTTTTCAAAAAATCGGTTTTAGAACGCAATTCATTTATCCAAATTGTGCACAGGTCATACAATTATAAAGGTAATTCAGAGACCTTCAAGTGTCCTTCGAGTCGCTCTCGGGTCCGAGATTTGAATTTGGGTCAAACGTGGTTCAGATGCGCTCATTGATCCTTTGGACGGGAGATCGTCGAACGAAAATGGATTGTTCGTCCGAATGGTAAGTCAGAATCATGCACGAGGCAGATCATTGGAATGGTTATGTGAGGTAATTTGACATTCCAAAGAGCTTTTCTTGGTTCAGAAAGTTGACTTTGGTCAACTAGGTCCCAAACGCGCTCGGGGACCTCTCGAAGTAAAATTGATCGTTCGTCTGTATTGTAAGGTCGATTTGCACATCGTGTGGACCATTGGAAAGGGTACTCTATGCCCTTTGAATATTCATTTAGTCTCATTCGATCTGAAGAGTTGACCATGGTTAAATAGAGCCCGGGAGCGCCCAATGGCCTCCAGATCAATTTTTGGGAGAAAACGAATCATTCATCCAAATGGTTTATGTCGTTTTATGCACGAGGTGGACCATTAGAAAGAGGATTCAGTTCCCTTCAAAGATTCAAAGAGCTTTCACTTTAATGATAGAGTTGACCAAATTCAAACGGGCCTCGGGAGCGCCTGATGACCTCTAGATCGGTACTCGAAGTATGACCTAGGGTTTGTAGCTAAATGGGGAGGTGCTAGGGACCTAAGGAGAGATTTAGAGGGTCCTAAAATATGGAGTTTACACTTACATTTGAAAAATGAAAGAACTACTAGTTCTTCTCGCCATTGGTACACTAATGGACCAGCGACCTCAAATCCCTCACAAGTCCTTGTCCATTTGCCTAGTGAGGGCTTGACACCTTCAGCCCATTGCCCCACACGTCAGGGAGTAAGAAGTATATGTTGGTCGGCATAGGCTACTAATCTAAATGGGTTAAATAGGAGCCCTTGGAAAACATCTGAGATGCCGATATGACCAAATTCATATGAAATAACATCATAACGTGGTTTGGCATCCCTGAAATTATCATCACGGATAATGAAACTCAGTTTAAGTGCATCCTCTTTCAAATTTTCTTTGACCACCATAGTATTAGGCACTACTATAGTTCAGTGGCCTACCCCCAAAGCAACAGGCAGTAGAAGCTTCCAATAAGATAGTCCTCGATGGAATGAAAAAGAGTTTGGAAAAATCTAACGGCGCTTGGGTTGACCAACTCCTCCTTGTTCTCTGAGCGTTCTGAACTACACCCAGGTGATCAATGGGGGAATACCCTTTTCTTTAGCTTATGGAATAGAGGCAATCATCCAGATAGAATCAAGTCTACCAACCATGAAATCTACCTAAATGATTAAGATCTCAACAACTGAACTATCAGATCAAAGCTCGACTTTGTAATAAGGTAGTCCCCTTGAAGGCTGGGAGTATGATAATATAGACAGAGGCGTCACCCCTATAGATAAGGTGTTAAAATAGTAACTCAAATATCCTCAAATATCATAAATGAACACAAAGTATTATCTACAATAAACACTAAGATTGGACTCACAAATCTCTCGTGTATAACTCAAATAATAATAAAGGACTTCAGATATAACTCATTCAAAGGGAGAGAGAAGGAAGCACCCTAGATACACCTTTACAGGCAGTCAACACACCAATAACCTCCAATATCTCCCTGGTTGGCTACTAAAATCTTTGTAATAAATGTCAATGGTCGGTGGATAAAATTTGGTTTGCAATAACTCTCTTTCTCTCAATGTGTTTTATTTCTCTAGAAAGAACTCTCTCCTCTCAAAAGTGGTTAAGGCCCATAAATATCCCTACATGCTTCTCGAGATATCTCGATCCTTATTAATGTAAAAGACACTCCTCTCACACTTTAAGTCAACATTAAATGCTTGATGGGTCAGCACACCCTATGTCATAATTATTAAATGCTAGTACATCCCTTTTACCCACCAACTATGCGTATAAGGACTGTCAAGATAGTGGTGGCTCACCAAATCATCTGATAGCCCCAATACCACAGTGGTATACTCAAGCTTAGATTGTATAATGGGTAGGTTAATATTGACATCACCTAAAGTAGATGTGACATTTGGTAGAGGGTTGTACAAAGCTCAATGTATGATGGAACTCAAGGTTATTCTGCACAATCTTTCACGGTAAAAGTTATCTCGATATTTTACGAGATGTATCTAAGATGGTCAAGACAAGATTAAGGATTCCTCAATTCTCAATCCTACAAATCAAGACAAAACTTGCCCAAATGAACCTATTATGAGGGGACATCGTGACCTTTTTTGAACTTTGAGTGAAGAATAGTGCCTATTCTCTGCGATAGACCTTTATTCCATATGACTTCACACTATTACTGAAAATTCTTTTGGTGCACCTCAATTCGTTTTACCATCATCTGAGCTTGTAGCGAGGGGACAATTTTTCGTTAGGCTTTTGGAATTCTCGTAAATTTCTAAAAAAATACTCTAAACTAATAATTCTTTTAAAAGTAACCCTTTCTCTTCCCCAACTTTACCTCACTAATGACGTGAGACCGTATTTTCAACTTTCAGAGCACTCCCAAAGCGCCAAGTGTCCATTTGTAATCATTTTAAAAGCTAAGCACCTGCCTTTGTGGGAAACCCATTCTCCCATCTAAATCATAAACGTTTAATATCTCAAACACTGAAAATTTTCTCATTTTCACGCTTTCAATTGCCTTTATACTTCAAGATCTTTTAGAGAGAGAATAAGATTTTTGCCATTTTTGCACTCCATCCTAAGCTCTTATATTGCAAGCATCTTCTTCCTCTTATTTTGCCACCATCAACCGCCATTTCTCTGTCACTTTCAATCACTTTTTGATTCTCTACCCCCTAATTATTCTTCTTATAGTACCTCTGACGGCTTCTTTCGGTGCTCCAGCCACTACTGCTACCTCCACTGCCTCTGCTACTCCATCCATGGCCTTATGATTCGTCACTTTTATTGAATTTTATACCCCGTTAATTTGTACATTCTAGCGTTCCCCTGCATGTATTTCCCGGTTCTTATACTCATTTATTGACTAACCCCTGAATTCATCATATATACTTTGTATGTGTCTTTATTGAGCTTTTATAGGTCTCGGGAATGCATTTTGGGAAGTTTGGTTTTGATCCGAAAAAGTTCTGTTGACACTTGCACAGTCGGGGGCATTTTGGTAATTTCAGCACTCGGGTTTTGATCCTGATTTCTTCACGGAAGTTGTATAGCTCCTTCTTATCTTCGCGTGGCCTCCGACGGTGCTTGAATCCGACCTCGAACGAAGAAGTTACGGAAGTTTCGGTGAAGCATGGGACAACTAATGCCAATATAGGCATCTCTCCTTCTCACAGCAGGCCCGAATCGATTCGCTGACTCTGCCGAATCGATTCGGTTACATACAGGGGAAATTCTCTACACTTCCGAATCGATTCGGATTTGGCACCGAATCGATTCGGCCCTGCATTTCCAGCTTTCTTCTTATTATTAGTTTGCCATTTTGGTGGGATTTTGGGGATTTTATCCCTTGTTTTTCTTTTGGGTAAAGATAGATTACTTTTGTTAGATATTTGTGGATAGAAAAACACTCTCTTCTCTCTCCTAGGTCAAAGTTCATTTATGGTTTTTATCAACTTGTGAAGCTTTGATTACTAGTAGAATTGTCGTTATTAATGCAAGAAAGGTTCATTTACTTCTTCTCTATTTGTTCTACTAGCTTTAATTTGCATTTAATTCCATCTATTGCATTGGTTTGTGTTTAAACTAGATAACTAACTTAATTATGTTGATTAACTAGCATGTGTAGTTTAGTTTCAATTATGAGTAGCTAGACTTATGATTGGGGATCAAAATCCCACCTTGGATGCTTGAACTTCATATTTAGGGTTTGGTTTATAATTGTTCTAATGGAACTTCATGTGTTGGTATTGGAGTATCATGGTTTCTTAACTTCTCTTGTCATGCAAGGGCTAGTGTTTGAAGCTTTACTACAAACCCAACCCATCTAGCAATAATTAATTAAACCCTAATCCTCCATTGTTGAGTTTAGTCTCTACATGGTTGATGTTCGGACTTAATTAGTTATGCTCGATTAGAATTAATTTCAACCAAGCCCTATAATCCCCTTCTATGTGAATCCGAGGTGGGAGAATGATCCTCGATCCCTTTAATTTCTTGAACTCAAGCTTCTCTTAGTTCTTTTCATAGTTCCGTAATTATTAATTAATTAACTTATCGTCAATAGTAGGTTAGTTTAGAGATTAGTCTCAATCACCTTTCCAAACTATTAAATCATCTTTTACACTTTAACTTGTGTGACGTTTAGATAATCCCTTTAACCTAATCCAGTTCTCTTAGGAGTGTTTCAATCCCTGTGGATCACGATTCCGTACTTACCGGATATTACTTGTTGCGATAGATTTGCACTTGAATCACAAGCTTTATTTTGGGCGCACCACCTTAGATGCCATAGCTTTGATGGAGACACGCTAAGAGTAATTGCATTTTTAATACCACTTGCATGTTTATCGCGAAGATGATGCTTACTTTGATGCATGCAAGACATGCATTTTAAATGAGAAGTATGACATTGACACTTGGTGATGAAGACGATGATGCTGCTACTTGGGGCTTCTTGCCTCCAGCGGGAACTATGAGGTTTCATCTTGTTCGATGTGACTTCCCTTACTCTCATATAGACTTAGAGGGGCCTGGAGGTTCCCCAACCCACTTTTCATCTTGGAATATCTACATTCAAACTACTTATGTTGATGCGCTTACTAAGGTTGGGGTTCATCGAGCAACTTGGTTTAGGGAATTTACCTTGTCTAAACAGAATGTTGCCCTTCAAGTGTTATTATCACATTAGAACATCACTACCCACACTTTCCTCACTGTGTGGGAAGAATTCACCGTTACCCTAGAAGATATTTGCGAGCTGCTTGGGATAGAACCCACGGGTACATCTTCCCACTCTGATGAGGCCCTAGATATCGAAGAGACTAAAGCTCGTGATGACTTGGACCTGGTGTGTCAAAAGTGCATAGGGTCTTCCAATAAGGCCATATTCACCCCCCTCATTAATTATTTCTTCCAAGCCTACTCTCACAAAAATGGTTCTTCTGCTACTGCCAAGGCAAAGGTACACCCCTGGAGTTACCTGCTTACATCCTTGTCATTATTTGTCATTTTCTCTTACCTGGTAAGCCCAATGACAAAACCCGTAAGGACATTATCAATATTTTCTTTAATTAGAAAGGGGTTCATGCTCTCTCTGGCAGCAATGTCTTTGGGGTCCCTCTATACTTGGCTAGACAGGACCCATATCGATATGGAACACTCTCTTGGTCCATATAACGTGTCCAATTTCGCTAATGCCATAATCTTAACGGATTTCCTTTACACACATTTTCTTGATGTAACAACCAAAAAAAAAACTTCCAGTTCATGAAGCCCTCAAGCCCCATCGCTTATTTTGCTTTCATAAGAAGCAAAGCCGAAAGTACATTCTTTACATCTTTGACAAACCCAGTTGCTTTGTTATGAGGCCATACGGTGAGAATTCATTTGCCCAGACTTGGTTATTCTTCACCCACGAAGCTATAACGATTCAAGCCATATCTGAGGAGCTCATCAACCAAGATCCCTCATTTGTTGTTGTGATCCTATTGCCTCCAAGTTATTTGCCTTCTTATACCAATTAGGGATATACTTCAGATCACTATAACCCAAATCGTTGTTCACGCCAAGTTGGCTATAATCAAAGGGCTCCTCATCTTATTGTTCAAGAATCTCATCATAAGGCAACTTTCTCTTAAGTGCTCTTTCTATACCACCTTGGTTGCTTCATCAGTTTGTTCGGCAATTGTTAGCCAAATCACCATCCCCAGAATGATAAGGAAAGGGGATGTGACTTCTCTTTTCGCGATGAAATATTTATCGATACAGCTAGATAATTTCCACGAGTTTATCCAAAGTCCACCTGTTTATCCCCCTATTCATAATTTTCCACCTTTGGAGTTGGGTCTCAATGGTAATTCAGTTTTGGGAGTTGATTTTACTCTAAGATGAACTCCTAAGGATCCTCCCACTAACTTACCTCCTTATTTCCCTTTGGTATTTACTGCTGCTCCAAAGGCCAAAAAAGCTTCCACGCCAAAATAAATTTTCCCCTACCTAAGGTTCTCCTGACGAGAATCCTTCTCAATCGGCCTCCAAAAGACCCAATACTTCCAAGAGTGTGACTTTTTCCAAGTCCAGGTATAAGTCAAAATCACAAGTGTTTATTGATGCTTTCCCTATTGCCTCCTATCCCCCCGAAGCGTTTGTAGGTATACAGGAGAAATTCGAGTGAAATGTTATGCTGAATTCGAACGGATTCAACGTGAGTTTAGACAACACACCCCTGTTATTCCCCCTTCGGTTGTTTTCCCATCAATTCTCGTGGTTCCCACAAAGGAAGTCACCACGCGGGGCAAGAGCTCACAGATAATAGCTGGCGTTGGTGCTCCTTCTAAGAGGAAGAAATTATTGGGCACCAAGCCTCAGAAGACACGGGCTTATGTTGTTGAACCCACAGCTCGTCCTTCAAGCCCCAGGACCTTTCCACCTCCATCAAGCATTTGGCCTATTGAGATTGAGGATAGCCCTGAAGATTCCCCTGAACCTATTGGATCTTCTTCTACAATACTGCGATCCCCTTCTTCTCTAGTTATTCTTCCATCCCAGTCATCTCCAGATTCAAAGGCAACTTTCTTGTTTATAATTTCTATGAAAGTATTTCAACTCTTAGACAAAAAAAAGTAACAGTCTTTGTCTTTGCAAGAACATCAGTTGGGTGGCATTTTTCTTCCTCCTTCACCTCCTGTAAGTCATTTCATGGGAGGACTATTTAGTCTTTTTGAGACCGTTTCACCTCATCCCCATTCTCCTATGACTAGACATACATACTCAATGTGTTCTCCATCTCAACGTGTTGAGGAGGTTTTTCGCAAGGCGGCGATGTTTGAAGACTCCGTTAGGCCCTCCTCTCAGGCAGAGGAAACTACCCTAGCTTCCTTTGGTGCATCCCCCTCGCAAGTGCCGCCACTGGTTGTTCTACATGTATCGTCAAGTTCCCAAGAGGTAACGATTTCTTCTTTTTGTGTACTTTTTCAAACTGAGCTTCTTCCATAGTAAGTGTTATTCCATTCTTCTGTTAGGCTGTTGTTTCTTCCTTAGTCGTAACATTTATGGATTATTTATTCCACGCTGCTCTAGAGAGACACAGTACTGAACTTGTTCCTTTCCTAACTGCTTCAGGCGTAACGATAATTTCTTTATATATTAGCCTCCAACTCACGTGGTGTCGTTATGTGTTTGACACTTCTTGATTATTTAGAGCCTTTTCAGGGAGTTCCTCTTTATCCCATTCCAGAGGTACCACTGGGTTTTGAAGCTATAATTTCTTTTCCTTCCCATTCTGAGGCTCCAAGGGTTATTAAAGTTTTCGTTGTACTATCCTCTAATCCCCAAGTTCCTTAAGCATCGTTTGTGGTTAATGTTGCTGAAGCCCAATATACTTCAATGGGAACTTCCCCTATTTTGGCACTTGTGCCTTTTCATAAGGAGTCTGCTTCGTCAAGAGTATAGATCCCTCTGGGTAAAGGTTCCACTGAGTCCACTGGGGGTATTGGAGCTACTCCCCCTTCCAGTGCCATTCCTGTTGAGGTAACTTCTACTTGTCCTTATCATATATAGATTTTTCCCTTATGTTGTGTTTAAATGAAAATAAGAAGGAAAACATAACTCCACCAACTGGTGACTTAACAATAAAGCTAATTGTTAATATTTTCTCAGACCTGCTAGGTGACTTAAAAATGAAAAAACACTTGTTAAGATTTTCTCAAAATCTCACACCTTCAATGTGACTTAACAATGGAACCACTTGTTAAGACTTTCTTATAATATCACACCTTCAAGATAACTTAATGATGGAACCACTTGTTAACATTTTTCGAAACTCCACCTACGAGGTGACTTAATAATGAAAAAACACTTGGTAAGATTTTCTCAAAATCTTATTTCTATTTTTTGAAGGAGCCCACACCTGCCCAAGGGCAAATTCAGCATGCTCCTTCGCCCGTTCTGTCTACTCATCGAGAACCTACTTCCCCAGATGAATCTAGTCATAATGATTGTGGTTCCACCACTGACTTCTAGCTAATAGCAAACCTGGTTGTGAGGTTTCTCTGTCTTTTATGACCCTTCATGAATTCTGCCTCCAGGTCCTGTAGCAATCTCCCGAAATCCCAACCTGCCAACGATCTATCATTAAATGACTTACTTCAAAAATCCAGATAAATTCACCTCTAAATGATTTCATTCAAATAAAGTCTTGATGGGTTTCAGGCTTTTTGGAATGGCCAGCAACATCGCTAATATTGTAAACACCCAGACTGTGAACGTCTCAAGACCCATTATAAATCAACACTTGGGTAATCTGAGAGACCCAACTAAGGATGGGTTCCAAGTTGACTGGTTAATTAAACACCTGAAGTTATTGAAGGATGCCAAGTTGGAGAGTTAGATGGATCTATACAGAAAGCACGTTAAGTCCCAACGGTCTGAAGAAGAAACACTGAGGGAACTGGCCCCTCTATTGACCACTGCAGTTCTAAAGGTAAAGCCCTTCGAGCTGGCTTGGCTAAATCTATACAAAAATGACAAGCTCTGGTCATTCAATGCACTCAAGTTCAAACGAGGCTTGAGGGGTCCATTATTGCTTAATAATCCTGCCTACAAGCTTCTTTGGGTTTACCTTTGGACTTCTTCTCTTATCTTAACCTTTGGTTTCTTTTGGGTTGAGCCCTTTCGATGTATGTTCTTTCCTTTCCATACATGTAATTTTGGGCAGTAATTCCCTTTGATTGTAACATTTTGAAGTGAAATAAATATATATAAAAGGAGATTGTTTTGGCGACATAATGTCTCAATTTATGTTTCAAGTTATTTCTTTTATATTCTCGTTGAAAAGTGAAAACTCTTATAATTTATAGCCTATTTTTCCCACTAAATTTATCTTCTCAAAGGAAAAGAAATAACAATAACAAAATATTGGACTTTAAACATAACAAAGGTACAAAATCTCAACTCATGTAACACGACTCTTAGACATGATAGACCTTTAACCACTTGTTTTTAATCTTGAAAGGCTTGTCTTCTTCTATCTTTAAGATTGAGCAATAACCTGAATCGTGACCTTCCTTACCTATGAAAGGTCCTTCCCAATTGGCAACAAATTTGGGTAATGGGAGCACCCAAATGTGCTTCACAGCTGCCTTTAAAACTAGATCCCCTTCCATAAACTTTTGTGGTCTCACTAAGTCATCATACGTCCTAGAAAGATGCTTCGTGTACATTTAAAAGTTCTGCATCGAGTTGTCTTTGTACTCATTGAGCATTTTAATTAAAAGTGCCATATTTGAGGTAGCATGCTGCTTCCTAAGGCATATCTATCCGACGGGACTTCCCACTCTACCGACAAAATGGCCTCAGCTCCAAAGACTAGTGAGAACGGTGTATACCCTGTTCTCTTCCATTGTATTGTTCGATAGGCCTATAGGACTGCGGGGATCTTGTCATCCCACGCTCTTGAAAAGTCTTCCATCATCTTTGCCAAAATGTTGGCGAAGGTCATGTTAGTTGCCTCTGCTTGCCTATTACCCTTTGGGTGTGCCACCGTTGAGGTGTGGTGAATAATGGAATATTTGTACGTTAACATCGTTACTTCTTGTTAACAAATAGGATTCCATTATAAGAGAGAATGACCTTTGGAATCCTAAATTTGTAAATTACATACTCGCTGATGAAGTTGCCACCACACCTGTTGTTGCCCTCTTCAAAGGTTTTGCCCCAGCCCACTTGGAAAAATATTCAGTTGCCACCAGTATCCAGATCATTTATCTAGAAGATGGATGTATTGCCCCTACTAGGTCAAACACCTAAGTGTGGAATAGGTAAGGAGTGGCCAAAGAGTATAAGTCGACCGAGGGAGCATGGATCATGTTTCCATGCAGGTGGCACGCCTTGCACTTGAGAAATAACTCAACAGAATCTTTCTCTATGGTTGGTTAATAATAACCCAAGGTTATTAATTAGTCATATAACTTTGCTCCTCAAATGTGAGCTGGTTCGTGAGTTGTTTCATGAGCTTACTTCAAGACTTTTGTTGCTTCCTCCCTTGTGATGCATCGTAAACACATTTTGAAGTATCCTCTGCGATAAATCTACTTCTTTTGAATGTACAACCATGGGGACCTTATCTTGAGTCCCATTTCATCCATTTTCTACAAAGGAATAACTCCATCTTTAATGAAATCATTATTAGGTTTCCTCCAATTTGCCTGAGCTTCAAAAAAGTGATATTCAACTGCCTGGAAAAAAAAGTTGACATTTATTTCACCTTCATTGTAACTCTGCTGCATTCTGCTTCATTATTGGCCAGAAGTATCCCTCTCACTGGATTCTTCTGTACAATTAGATCTCAATTGTCTCACAATGTTAATCGTATGTCTTCTTCAGCTTGTGGTCTGCTTCCTCTGGCCCAATACACCTTGACACTCTTCCTCCTATATTCCTGAAATACAAACTTCCTTGGATCTCAAAGTACAGCGCCAATTCTCTGAGTTCCATCTTTTCTTCTCCAAACTCTAACTGCTTCCTGATCTCACCTTTCCAATCTGAATTGTCTTCCATTGGTAAGATCGACTGTACCACCAAGGGAGATATTATTAATTGTATCATAACTATAGTTTTGTCATTTGTCATAGCCACTTTCTGAGCAATAGTGGCATAAGCACCAGCATGCTTGTTCATCATTCTAGGATGCCTCCTTATTTTGATTTAATGGAATTGGTTGGTTAGTCATTAGATGATTGTTTTGTAAAGCGCCAGGCTGAGATGTTTCTACACATATTCCCCATTCACTTATTGGACCACCAAGTTGGAATCACCTTTAATGCACAATGAACGAATCCCCCTTCGAAGGGCCTCTAGCAATCCCAGTAATAACGCCTCATACTCTGCTTCATTATTAGAGCAAGGGAAATCTAATTTGTAGGAAAGGCATATATCTTCCTTCCCTCTAAAAAGAATAATCCTCGCTCCCCCTTCTTCTTTATCGATAAACCATCAAATTCCATAGTCCATTCCTCAAAGTTTGTGTCCAGAAATTATCCAGTAAATCATCTCCTAAAATGTCTCATAAGGTGGCTCAAATACTCTTGACGAAAAGAAAGCTAATAAATCTATATACGCCTAGCTCTTGATTTCTCGAGGGACCACACACTTCAAATCATATTCTGAGAGGATGACAAACCACCTAGATTCTCTTTTAATTAAAATAGTTCTTGCCAACAAAAGCTTAATAGTATCAAATCTTGTCATAATATGAATTGTGAAAGATAACATATAATGTGTAACTTTTTGTGCTATAAATACTAAGGCTAAACAATGCCTTTCTACGCTAGTGTACCTTTCCTCAGGTCCATGTATTATCCTACTCAGGTAGTAGATTGGAATTTCCTTCCCATCACTTTCCTTTGTCAGGAGAGATCCAACGGACCTAGTGGTAGAGGTGAGATAGAGATGTAACGGTATCACTGCCTAGGGAGGAATCATTGTCTATGGAGAAGTGAAAAGCTTCTTCAGCTTATTGAGTGCCTCTTGGTGAGCATTCTCCCATCTGAACTTTGTGCCCTTTAATAGTATATCCATCAGTGGATGAGTTATCTAGGTCGGTCCTAGCATAAATATCTTGAGATAGGAACTTTTCCAAGGAAACTATTGAGCTCCTTTTCCATTCTTGGACATGGCATCTCTAGGATCACTCGTTGTTTAATCTAGTCCATCTGTACTCCTTATCGAAACACCGTAAAACTCAAGAACTTACCACTTGTTGCTCCGAAAGCACTTTTCAATTGATTTATCTTCAGTTCGTACTTCCTGCATAGAATGAACACCTTCCTCAAGTCATCCAAATGGGACTCCTCCTTCTTCGACTTAATGACCAAATCATCCACATAAAATTCCAAGAAGTTATGAAAGAATCCATGAAAAATGTCCATCATCGTTCTATGGTACATCGCTCTAGCATTCTTCAACCCAAAAGGCATCACTTTGTACATAAAATTGCCTAACGGAGTTTTGAAAGATGTTTTCTCCGAATCAATTGGATTCATCTTAATTTGTTTATATCCCACATACCTATCCATGAAGCTATACCTTTCATACCCAGCAGTTGCATCGATTAAGATATCAATGGAGGTCAGAGGGAACTCATCCTTAGGATAAGCTCTCTTCAAATCTTTGAAATCCACACAGATCTGTATCTGGTTTTCATCTTTCATCCCGACTGGGATAATGCTAGACAACCTAAGTGGGTGTTGGATCGGTTTGATGAACCCTACCTCTAATAAACATTGGACCTCCTCCTTAATCTTCAAATCAAACTCTGGCTTATAAGTTCTTATAGCTTGATTCATCCATATGACTGAAGGCATAACGTTCAGCTTATGGCAACTTACCTCCTCATCCAACCCCTCTATATCTGCGTACTTCTATGTAAAGAGGTCTATGTATTCTTGAATCAGCTCAATCAAGGCCCTTCTTTTCTACTTATTCGAATAAATTAAGATGATCCTTGGATGTAAAGCGGTCAATAAATTAAGATACTCTAGCTACAGTAACTATGTAAAGAGGTCAAGATACTCTAGCTATGTAAAGAGTTCGGTCCCAGATACTCTAGCTATGTAAAGAGGTCAATAAAGATGAGCCTTGGATCTTCTACTTATTCGAATAAATTAAGATACTCTAGCTACAGTAACTATGACTTTGGGTAATCCATCATGTATTCTGGATCATCCTCCACTTCCTCCACAAATTCCTGGATGTTAGCATTATCTATGACCATGCATTGACCTTGATTATCCACCAGAAAACACTTATACTCCGGTTCAACCTCCTCGCCATCCTCCTCAACATCTCCTTTGTCTTCCCGCTCACACCTTCAAAGGTGATAGATCACCCTTCCATCCTCCGTAAGAACCTTCTTGCATTTACGATTGGCCGATGCAGCTGCCTTTTATTTTTTATATCTCGAAGCTTCTGCCAGCCTATCTCTTAAAAACCTACTCAATACGCATTGTATTTTAACCTCATGATCTATCGGATGAATCCTTGGACTCATCCTATCTCTTAATTGCTTAGATATATTTTAAGGTTTGGGACTTACACTGTTGTCCACAGCTACTTTACTCTTGCTTTCTCCTTCATTACTTTCACCATTTATAATCCTCATTCTTTCTTTGATAAAGGGTACATTGACACCCTCTATACATCTCATTAAAACCCTTGCATCTTTCTCCACCTCGGTATAGTATGCAGCATTCACCAAATGAGCCTTTTCAGTTGGAAATGGCTTCTTAGTTGCTTGTATAATGATCTATGTCCCTTTCACATTTGCTTTGGCGCATTGGTAATACGTCGAGGTAACTAGACCATGGATGTGGATATGGTAGGAAGTAGCACTAATAATATGGAATTTGATATGTGAAGTGATATTCCCCATCACTATCCCTACATTCACATACCCAATTGATTTGGAAGATTGGTTATCATAACCAGAGATCACCAAAGGCATTGATATCATCCTTACCTCAGAGATATTAGATGCATAGAATGAACTAATAGGCATGATGTTTATGAAAGTTCCCCCATCCATTAGTGTTCTTACAAAACTCACCCTATTGATGCTTGTTACGTACAGGGGTCTATTGTGGGGGAGCCTCACCACTCTATCGACATCAGAGAAAGTCACTTCGAATAAAACTTTCCTCATCAGACTAGCCATAATCCCTTCCATCTCAGCGCTGGAACAGCATTCTTTCATGCAATGTCCAGAATTACCTGAGTTATCTCTAGTTTGCTCTCTTTGGGCATTTCCACTTGGTCAAAGAACCATGTGAACTTGGGTGATTATGACACATCCTGGTACTCTAGCCCTTGATCTATTTCCTCATTGTCAAGGGTATACACATCCTTAATATCCCTTGCACTTATTTCATCATAAGCTATCACAATGTTAGCCATCCCCCTTATGCAATCTTCCAAGGCTTCATCAAACTCCTATTGCCCTAACTCTAAATCTATTGCTTCCCTCTCAGCTTCTTCGCCACAGGCCACCACCAGGTTTGCTCCATGTGTAAGTAATGGGTCATTATTAACATTCCCTTAAGAGATCTTTAAAGTCCTTGCCTTCACATGCTTGTTAATGATCTTCCTCATCGAACATGATGTCGTTGGATGACCAATCTTCCAATGGATCTAGCAGTGCTTGGGGTTAGCCCTCACTTTTGCTTTTGGATCTGTTATTGGAGCATCTTTAGGTGCATAGAATTTCCCCCACGTAACATGTCATTGTAGCAGCTAACTGCATCCTCAAAGGTGCAAGGCAATGGTGGTGGACCCACCCTATCTCTATTGAACTTCCTCTTATTATCCTTCTTCAGCTACTTAACCTCTCTTTCTCCCACATTTGTCGAACACACTCATGGGGTTGTCCACATCCTACAATGGGCTATATTGGCTACCTAAACATCATAGACATCACGATTGGGTTTGGGCGTACCACTACTGAGATGTTTCTCGCAATTTTTAAGAATGCCGCAAAAGTTCCTTCGCGCGTCTCATTTATAAGGTGACAGATGTACATTGGGAGTAAGCCTTCAGCACAGATCTGAAGAAACTTGGACTCCTCCCTCGCGTCGAGGTACCTTTCTTTGAATCTTTAGATGTACACCACCACCTCCTCTCCTGGTCGTTGTTTCTCCATACCCAGTTGTGTTAATGTAAATTAGTCATCTGCTAGAAAGAACTTCTGGACAAAAAGAACGTGCATCTCTTCCCACGTTGAGGCACTCTTCGATGCCAAGTGAGAGTACCAGGTGTATGCTTTTTCGATGAGGTATTTAGTAAACTCCCTCAATCTTAACTTCCTATTGTTGCAATGGGCCCCCAAATGCTCAATAAACATCTTGATATGCTCTTTCAGGTTTCCTCCCTTCCCTATGTATTTTTTAAATACAAGAGGTATACAATCCTTTGGGTAAGGTCCCTCATTTAACGCCTTTGGGTAAGGAGTACGAAAATCATCATACACTGATGCTACCTCGTTGGATGACTGCGAGGAAGCTTCTATCATCTTCACCATTTCATTTTGCATATTCTTACTCATTTATTCTAAGGAAGATGCATGAGTTTTCTCAGTTGTTGGAGCAATGGGATGAGGGACCACGGGTGGAATACCGGTCACACCTGGGGCACCCACCATTAGGATAAGTGTGGGGATAGTGGTCGTGGGGACTATGCCCATTGGAGTTGTACTCAATGGGGATATCGGATCCTCTATTGGAGTGACAAAAGAACTGGGGCCTACTCCTCCTGTAAAAGTTATCGTAGCTACAGGAGTCTATAAAAACTCAAAGAATTTACCCATCAGAAGGGCCATCTGTGATGGTCCCATCATAGTGCTGGTGGAAGCCTTTGTAATCGTTGGGATCCCTATTATCCTTTGAACTTGGGGGACCTCCACTCGAGGCACCCCATCTCTGGAAGATTCAAGCTCCCTCGCCATCTGTTCCGCATTTTCCTGAATAGAATTGAAGTCAAGCGTACGGTTAATGTTATCTGGCACCATACTTTCTAGAAGAACTCCTCCCCCGTGGAGTTGGCAAATGTAAGAGGATAGTCCCCTTGAAGGTTGGGAGTATGATTATACAGATAAAGGCGTAACCCCTATAGATATGGTGATAAAATAGTAACCCAAATATCCTCAACTATCACAAATGAACACATAAATACTCATATTGGACTCACAAATCTCTTGTGTATAACTCAAATAACAATAAAACAACTCATTCAAAGGGAGAGAGAAGTAAGCACCCCAGATACACCTTGGTAGGCAGTCAACACACCAGCAAACTCCAATATCTCCCTGGTTAGCTAATAAAATATTTGTAATAAATATCAATAGTGGGTGGATAAACCTCTAGTTTGCAATAGACCTTTTTCTCTCAATGTGTTTTCTCTCTCTATAAAGAACTCTCTCTTATTTGAAGTGGTTGAGGCCCATAAATAGCCACACACCCTTCCCGAGATGTCTCAGTCCTCATTAATGTGAAAAAACTCCTCTGACACTTTAAGTCTAAAGCATTAAACTCTTAATGGGTTAGCACACCCTAAGTCATAATCATTAAATTCCAGTACATCCTTTTTTCCCACCAACTGTGCATCAAAGAACTGTCACGACAGTGGTGGCTCACTAAACCTTCTGACAGCCCCAATACCATAGTGGTTTACTCAAGTTTGGATTAGACAGTGGGTAGGTGGATAGTGACATCACCTAAAGTAGATGTGACATTTAGTAGAGGGTTATTTGGCATAAATCTCAATATATGATGGAACTCAAGCTTATTCTGTGCAAGCTTCCATGGTAAAAGTTATCTCGGTGTTTTACCAGGTCCATGAGGGTCAAGACAAGCCTTAACGCTGCCTCACTTCTTAATCCTCCAAACTAAGTCCCTCTGAAGTTCCTACGGCGAGGTCATTCGATAGAGCATGTAAGATCTCCCAAGCCCTATCAGGTCTGGTCTCTTGCGAGTACCGTTTGCCTCACACTCAATACTACAATCGTTACAGCATTACAATCAATGTGATAAAAAAGATACAATTTGACTAAGTAATAGCAAAAGATAAATAAGAGCTCTCTCGAGCTGCCTCGCTGACTTCATGTTACTTCCTTCTCTTGAGTCTCTTCCATTAATTTGGGGAAGATCTCTCTAATTCAGAGATTACCTTCAAGCCCCCTACAGACTTAATCGATGAAAAAAGAATGGATCTTTTAAAACTTGCCTTCTACCAGTAGCAGTTGGCCAAGTAATACAACAGGGGTGTCAAAGCGAGAGGATTCAAGGTCGAGGATTATGTACTTAAAAAAATCATGGACAGTGCCAAAAAACCCTCAGACGGGTAACTTGGGCCCAACTGGAAAGGCCCATTCAAAGTCATTCGAGATGACTTAATGGGACCCTACCACTAAGCTTGGAGTGCAACCAATCTAAAAAAAATTTACATTTAAATTTTTAGTTTATGACTAAGCTTCTTTGATTATTTGAATTTTAAAGTTTCCTTAAGTTCTTTCAAAATTCTCGCACATATCTCTATGCTTTGTTCCAAGTGGTGGGCAAATGAGTATTCAGTAAAGAAGATCAATTTGTTTTTAACATACTACTTATCACTGTGATGATTATCTTCTCTCAAATGTCATCTTTTAAGACTGACTAGTTGAACGACCATAAACCAACTCTAGATTAAAGGTTTGCATATGAGACTAAGTGGTCGGCCAGCCAACATAAAAGAGTTTTAGCGAATAACAAAAGATGAAAAAGTGCTTATAGCCAATGAAAGGCCTACTGGAAAATCCTAGGCACCTATGACGAACTGGGTCACAAAAATCCTTGCTAGGGAATGATCCCACAAACAGGTGCATTTTTGCTTTACTGGTTCTAGGACTAAAGTTAGATGTGATGACATAACCTAAAAAGTAAGACAAGAAGACCACATATCATGTAAGGAAACAAAAATGCAAAAATTATTATTGACACTTAAAGTTATTACAAGGAAAAAAGGAAAATAATTTACAATAAAATGGTAAATATTTCTATATCAGTTGCGCGATCACGATGGTTCATTCATGGAACTCCCAAGTCTAGGAGAAGGAACGTCCAATATCTAAGGAGTAACGGTCCCGAACATATCTCTGATCCTTGATGGCCTACCCTGGACTCACCCTATCAACCAAGTGTTCAGGTCGGTAGAGTTCATAAAATCCATTAAGGTCATAGTCCCCGAGGTATTTTTATTATCATGCTAACTAGAATGGCATCTGTAGGGATCCATGAAACATCAAGCTTATAAAGAGGGTCTTTTTATCACGGTAAACTGGGTTGTACCAATAACATAACTCGAAATCATGTGGTCCCTTTGCCATTATGAGTTCATTAAGATAACCATTTTTATTGCCAAAATTTCGAGCATAGCTCAAGGTAGAATCCATACTGAGAACGGCCTCATCGTAACCATCCATCCATACCTGGTGAGGTTGTTTATGGAACAGTAATGTGAGACAGTCAATCTTCTTGGAAAAATTTTTAATAGTTGACACCTTATTGAGCAAAGTCTTCTTGGTTTCCCTAACTCTTTAGATAGATGACCTTCCTTCTACCTTTGGGAGGAGTATTGACCTTTGGCATTCGCGACTTTGTCGTTCAAAAACTTATGATTTTTCTCTAGTTCCTCTCTCAGCTGGGCATCTCATCTTCTAGAAAGGAAGTTCCCTCTCTAGCCTGTTCATTTGATCTAGAATTATTAAGTTTTTCAAGCTTAATCCTCAGGTCATTGTGCTCCTTCTCAAGAATAATGGAGACCTCCATGGAACCCACTGGATCGACGTGCAAGATGAAATTCCTTCTGAAATGTGTAGACTCAATGGCAGCCAGCCTCTCATCAAGTTAACTCTCTATGTTCTAGTCAGCACGCTTCTGTTCAAAGTCGACCTTCAAATTGGCTAACAAATCTTTATTACTGCTTTGAGCAGTGAAAATCATGTCATGGAGAGTGGCGTTGTCTGCAACTGCCTTATGAATGAGGCGACGAAGATCCAAATATGCCTCTTTTTCTTAAGAAGACACATCAAGACCTAAATATTGGTCAAGTTAGTCACTTTTATCATGACTAGTTGTCCTTGAAAATCATTATGAGAAGCTACCAACGCTACAAGTCTACTGTTAAACTACATAAAGAAGTAGTTAGATATATTATCTTATCAAACCAAAGAAAAAATACTTGCAAAAATCTGACAAAATGACAACAATTGAATCAACCCATGGATTTTATTGAAAAGGATTATAAATGGGGCACGCCCCTGCATCATTCAGGACTAAAAAAGAGAAAATACAATATTCCTTAATCAAATCCATAAAGTAATGTCTAACCGACCTTCTCTTTCTCGACCACTTGCTTAGTAGTTATGGCCTAACTTTGATTGTCAACATTATCCTCATTTTGATCAGCAATCTTCCCCTTCTCTTCAGCTGGCATCGTCGTCCTCAACCTCTGCCTCAAATTGAAGAGGGGAATGTGGATGGTGTTTGTGGAAGAGGTATGAGCCTTCATGTGTGCCAACCTTAACAAGAGACCCATCCTAGCCGTTCTTAAAGAATACCTTTTGAAGGTATGTGATCTACATCTCGACCTTGACAAAGGATTTATCTCAGTCGCAAGTAAAGTCATCATCCTCGGTCTTTACCACACTAGACAATGACTTCTTACCTTTATCATTATCTTTAATTACTTGTCTCTTGGCGAGGTCATCTTGGGCATCCTTTTTTTTGTTTTCGACAGTAGCCACTAGAGCAGCAGATTCATCAATCTTTTTCTGACGATTGATCTTCTTGACCTCCAAGATATTAACCTTATTACTGAACTTCTTCTTCTCAGTCACCTAGGTAGCATTCAACGACCAAGTAACCACCAAATATTCTCCCAAGTCTTCAAAGGCGACCTTCACATCAATAGAGTACTCCTTTAGCCAATTGTTTCTTTCCAACAATTGATCATAATCAATCAAGAACTGCAAAACAACAGGCGGACAAATGTGAGAAAAATTCAAGTAATAGTCAAATACAAAGAAAATATGAAAAGTCAATCAAATTACAATGGAGATATTGTGATTGTCACGCCAATAATCTATAGTAGGGCAATCTAGAGGCAGTCTCTCTATCCGTAGAAAAAACCCCATACCTCAAGTCTCGATCCAGGTCAGGGCGAGTAATAATAGATTAGAAACACCCTTTTCCCTTATCAAAAGTCTATTTCCTCATAAGTTCCAATTGGGGAGGAGGAATATAATCCTTCTTTATCCTCTTTAAAAGAGGCTCAATATCCTTAGACGAGAAATCCTCGATGTCCATGGGGTTAACGGACCCCCAACTTCATTTTTCTTGATCACTAGCCGAGGAAGATCTTTCTCTTTTCCAGATGTACGAGCAGGGGTAGGGTACCTGGTGCCAACATTGGTGGCAATCAATTTAATAACCTTTATTTCATCTATAGCTCTAGGGGAAATAGTATAAGGAACCAATGAGATATCAAGAGGTTCAAAGGAACAAGATGTGTTTTCTTCAGGTAATTCGTCCCTTTCTGAGTCCTGGTAAGTGGAAGCCACTGGGTCACCCAAAGTAATAGGGATGATCTACCTTATTTCGATTGGCCTTGCCGTAAAAGGAGTGGTTAACTCTTGTAGCCAAGAAGAAATGTCACCGACCTTAGATGATCAATAGTCTAACTCTCTGTTGAATAGACCAAATCGTCCAAAGATCAAAAGCGTTAACCTCACTTTCGTGAGAAATCTTCCTCGTGCTCTTTACTTCAACAAAACATTAGTCTTAAACAAGATAAGATCATATAGCTAACAAAATAGCTTTCTAACCTATTCATTTCCCTCTCTTATGGAATTTAGGCCCTTTATACGCCATACCCTCACATGATCCTAATAATCCTTATTAGATTCAGGGAGGTTCACAATGAGGATTAGATTAGCCACCCTCGTCTTCATGTAATTAATATTCTTAATAGTTGTCACCCATTTGTAATAATACATAATTTCAGTAATGTCGAGATGGGTCATGTATACCTCACTAATATAATTCACCCCATTAATGATCCTCTATGTATTAGGGGTAACTTAAGTTGGGACCACATCAAAGTGTTGGCAGAACTCCAAAAATAATCAATTTGGGGGAAGAGTAACCCCACACTCAGCAACAAATATTAAAGGCAACCAATGGCCCTGAGAAAGGGCGCAAAGGCCCTCAATTAACCATACAGATACCCACATGAGGATTTGATGATAAAATTTGAAATTTTCCACGGTGTTTTCGTTAATAACATACACCATGGCTAAAGATCACAACTCAACGAAAGAATCAAAAAAGAGAAAGTGAATAAGTTCGGGAAAACAACTTAAATTAAGAAAGAGTTTTGAAAGTTCTTACAGGTGTAGTGACGACAATGAAAATCTCTCCTTTGAAAGATTGAAAGTTTTTTAAATAAACAAAAAAGTGAGGAAAAGAGTGAGAACAGTTGTCTTTTGGTGAAGAAATCCCTCACTATTACCCACAAAGAAGAATGATTACACGCGGGTGTGACGGCTATCAAATGAACAATTCACCGCCAAGAAAAATGTTTATATTTACTAGTGTGAACCTGGGGCACTCACCGAGTGAAAATCCTCCAATTTTAAGAATATTTAGAAAACTATCATTTGACTAACCAATAAATACTCTCGCGGAAGAAATATCGCTACTCCCTTAAGGATAAATACTTGTCAGAATTTACGATTGACCTAGACACAACAAAGCCTAGCAAACTCAAAGTGACCCCGAGCTCAAGAGAAATTGGGGGGACAACAATTACGATATCACGTGCCAGACATATGCTCGGCATGAACCTCCAATCTTTTTGTGCAATAAGTTGATGAAGAGTCCAAGTCATAGAAGACTCCCATATATCCATCACTTGGAACTGTTCAAACTGATAAGGGATACGTCTGAACTTCTAGGAATAGCTATTAACAGAGATTAGGACTCTCCTAAGATTCTCTATGACTATAAACCCACTCGTGATTGAGAGGGGCATGTGATATTTTATCATAGAGTAGTACTATAACCTACCAACCTGTTTTCTTAGTTAATAAAATAACCGACCCCAAACCCCGTGGACGTTGGCACGTTTTCAAACCATGTATGTCTTGCATTGTGTATTTTTTATCTTATTATTTCAATACTTCTCTTAGTTTAGCTTATGTGCATTGAATACAAACATTGACGGAAATTATCACCTACATTATATGTGTTAATCATTAATATTAGATTATTTCATACTTCACATGCTCACATGTTTACAATCTTTATGCTTTATATCATCTATATCACATTTTTAGAGGATTCCTAACCAGGTGAGTTTCTCTCTATGAATACTTTTCTGCATGAAGTGCTTTGTTATTTCGTGTGATTTCAGGCATAGCGTCGATGATTCCAACTCAAACCCTCATTCAGACATGACTTTTCATTGTCGTTTGGTCTTACATATTTTCACTATATCGCTAGTGGAGTGTATATCTTGTAGGGGTAATAAGATCATTTTGAATTTTGGGGGTTTTGCCATGGAATAGCCAAAGGGGGGATTGAAAATATAAACAGATATATTATATATAAATTGTCCATCTCTTGTGTCAAAACATTCTATCAAGTCACATAGACTCGATTCATTATGAGTGAGATGAGGTCTATATTAATTTAGATAACCTTAAAGATTGAAGACCCTACACCACTGCTCATTGAAGACTTTTATTGCCATGCATTCACATTGAAGTGAAGAGTGTATCCTTTTTGTAGATTGTAAATTGATTATGGCTAAAACACACACATTTGCACAAAAAGTTTTTAAAAGTGTGTTAGGATGATTAAATTTATGGAACAAGTGTTTAAAATGTCTTAAACTGTCTTAGAACTTTTAAAAAATGATTTGAGAAATGACTTAGTTTGAACATTGTTCGGCCTTATTAAAATAATTTTGGCATAACCATTCGCACGACTCTCTTTTGAGCACGTTCCTCGCCTATGATTTAAGCCCATATGCACGGATTTGCCATGATGTCCATACTAGACAGAACCATACGGACGGTTATATATAACCGTGCACACAATCGATGTCAGATTTTGGAAAAATCCAATTAAAAGGCCCGTTTCCCTTTCATTTCTCTGTGTGTGAAAACCTCATAACTCAAATACATTTCTGAGAGGATTTTTGAGGTTGAGAGAATTAATCCTTTGCTTCTCTTTCCAAGTTCACTTATTCCCTCCTATTTTGATAAAACTTAGATCTATACTTGATCTATGCTTTTGAGAGAGAATTGATAGTATTTTGGTTTAGATTTCACATAACTTATTCGGTTTAAAACAATTTGCCTTTAAATTATATGATCTAGTACTTCAAGATCTAAAATTGGAGGTGCTTTGATTCATTAGAGGAATTGGAACATGGAGTGATTCCAAGGAGAATATTGGAGTTTCTCATTCACTTCATGGCAGATCAAAGTGGATTTATATTCATCTATGGGAGAAAGTTCAAAGTTCATTAGTAACTACTCGTGAGGGCATAAGTGGGAGGTACCTTCTTGCTTTCTATAAAACTACTTTCAAGTAGAAATAGAAATTAGAGTGCATCGAGGATTTTTCCCCTAGGTGGGGGGGTTTCCTCATAAATATGTTGTATGGTTGATTGTGATTGATTTATACTCATATTAACACATCTGATCACACACATCCCTTATATCTAAATTGAATCAAGTGAATCGAACTAAAACTGATCTAGTTTTTTCATCCATATTCACCTAATTAAATCATTGTGTGTTTTTAGTCTTGTCATTAAATAATTAAATTAATAAAACGTGTGTTACGAAACTTAAATGTGCAAGCAAAAGTGTTTGAAATCAAAAATTGGTCAAGATATGGATACAATCATATTCAACCCCCCCCCCCCCTCCCCCTCTAGGTTTGTTGTTGATGCTTACTTAGTGCATATAACACGTTATTTTAGGTTTATGCCAAATCAAAAAATCTTCTTACACTATAGCTAATAACGCAAATATCCTTCTTTGCATATGTATCAATCTCTCTCGGCGCATAACGAGAAAGATAATTGAACTCCTCCTCATATTGGGCAGCGTGCGATCGTCCAAATGAGGTTTGTAGAGACTTACATGTAATGCTCTTATGGATGGTGAGTGGAAGCATTTCCCCTCAAACCATACACTATGCACATACTATAAGTCTCACGCCCAAAAGTCCCTAACTCATGACTGAAGTCGACCTCATGCTTGGGATGTCTCACAAAGGAAATCCAAACAAGGAACCCTCTCAATACATTTCGATCTATTCGAATTATTCATTCGGAACAGTGGTGGAAACCCCATCAGCGGACATCATTGTACAAAGTACAAACCCTAAATGGTAAAGCTATAAAGTAGTCAAAGAACATAACGTGAAAAAGTGACAAATGCACATAATACCCTAGGACACTAGAACCTAGAATGCTCTGAAACCAACTATAACACATCGTTAAATTCATAAATAGATTGATCAGGTCTAATACAAAAATCACACGAATATTAACATTTGGTAATATTCTCAACATAACGAATTAAATAAAACTAATCGAGTAAATATAATGCGAGACGATAAAATACTGAAAAAATAAAAACTATCTTTGATATCATCCAACTAACTATACAAAATAAAACCAACTATGGAATACAAAATATATCTCAAATGTAATTTATGTCTCCGAATATAGGTAACACATGTACAATCTCTTACACGAGATAAACTGTAAAATACAACAGCATGTACTGAAATACAAAATGAATATGAGGAAGTACAAGATCTACACCGTACAACTTCTACATCCTACGAATGATAAATAGAAGGTTGTTAGAGATACTCCTCCAACGAAACAACCGATTTTAAGTGCATTTTAAGTCACTTAAGTTACCTAACCCAAAGAATCTAAAATAAGCATACAGTTCTACTCCTAAACTCATATATGACCCATGCAATTAGAGTTCACCTCTTAGTTCAATATTCTTTACGTTCTTATTCTTAAATTAACCTCTTGTATTAAGAATCATTTATTTTACAATAATCTCTTACCATGTATGATACTAAACATGTGTCTCGAATCTATAAGTCTAGAGAAATAACATTTCATTAATGTAGTATATACATATGTAGTATACATGTTACATAAATCCCAAGTCATAATTAGTAGTGTATATATTTGGTATAAATCATATACATCTCTAGTATAAGTTATAAATCGGCATGACACCTCAAGTACCACAATACAGAATCACATGAAATAGAGGAAAGACAATCTCTAAATCAAACATCCACATAAGTACGGTCCCCAACAAGTACAAGTAAATGGGTTATGCTAAATCCTAAAAGTAAAAGTACAAAGGCCTATCCCTATTGCCTTCGGGGATCACTCGTGATTACTAGGTACAGGTATAGGTTGTCCCAACTCTATAACCTCAAAGCCACAGCAAGGGATAATAACTATGCATTCCTATTATAATGCACGGCCACCATACCTAACACTATACACTATAACTCTCCCATTTTGTCCTCACTCATATACACGGGTACATCAGTCGTAGGATCTAGGAAAAGTGACCAAGGTAAATTACGTCTCATCATCGGGGTACCAGCGTGGTTAACATCATAAGTGTTCCATCAAAATCCAATTTACTCATCACCCACGAGCACTCAGACATGATGGTATGCTTTTACACATAAAGTTAATAAGCAAGTATTAACCAATGTAACCGGCCCAAAAAAATAAGTATTAAAACCCTACTCAATCGGGTTACACTTAAAGTGTCTTAATATTATTAGCTAATACGTATGTTAACTATAATGAGTCATTTCTAACACTAGCTCGAACTCCCAAGGCTTTCCAAAACTAGGTATAGTCACATACCTAATTTCCACAAGAGTTATCTTAAAAATAGTAACTACCCTACTTAATGGGTCATAATGCATTCTAATTAACGGTTTACCTCTAAACCACTAAGCATTTAAAAGACTTATGAAATACTCTAACACTCCGCCCTAAACACAAGTCCCTCAATTATATAGTAATTTTATTTACTCATAGATTCCTAAGGTATCTCAATGTATAACTCAAATATCTCCCATAAGGTAAGAACTAACTCCAAAGATTCTCCAAAAACCATCGCCAAAACCCCCTTAGGCAAAACCATGGAACACTAGCTCTGACCATGCGCACAGGCTCATTTTCTAGTCATGCGCAAGCCCCTTAACATGAGTTGTTCAAATGACCCATCTTCTCGTTCGAACGAGATAACCCATGTGGTTCAGATGTCACTGCAAGTCGTTCAACAAGAAACCCAATCTCATTCTAACCAAATTGAAAGTCATTCAAGCAATATACACAATCTCATTCGAACGAAAGCCTATTCTCATTCTAACTAATTTGACGCAAAGTTTATCTTCTCCAAGTGTCAAAAATGGTCATTATCAACCCAAAACCTAAATACAAAGATTTTAATCGATCCTAAACCCAATCTCCTTCGGATATAAGTCAATTATCGACAACACTAACATAATCTAAAATCTTATGGGTTACTATAACAAGGATTTATGTATTAATTTCAGATTATTCAACTTACAACCCTAGGTTCATATTCTACTCAAAATAACTCAGATTTGAATCAGTTTTTGAATTTAAAATAAAGAATTTTACATGATTGATTAACATGAATCAGTTTCTAACAATTAAAGTCAAATTAAAATATCATATTTTTTAGATTTAACACCAAATCAGTTGAAAACATTATCATGTGGGTTAACCTTAATTTAGACATTAAATAATTTCAAAAATTAAGTTTAGATGATTAAAATTCAAATTATAAATATTTTATTCTAGATTCTGATGACCACTACTACCATAACACAATCACAATTAAATTCCTTATCAATATAAACTTGTTTAGGGACTGATTGACGAATTAAAGTCTCAAAACCTCTAATTTATTATTCCAACGCTTGGTCCCTCTTCCCTTAAGCTCTCTATGGTTTCTCCAATTGGCTAACATGTGTTTAGGTTATTTCTAATGACTGCCAAACTTAAATTTCCAAGAAATTAACCCTAGGCCCCATATGAGACTCAACCTAATGAGCCCAAATACCACTCTTAATGGCCCGAAACTCTACCCGGGACATATATTAACCCAATAGACTTAAAACCCAGTATTTTAAGTAAAAAAATGGACATTCCAATTGTCCTGAAATTCAACCTAAAATATGATACTAAACAAACTAATATATATTTGGTATGAATCCAAACATCAATTATTTAAGTATTTATTAATTAAATGTGACATGGAAGTATAAGAAACTATTTCACCATCAGTGAAACCAGACACCGAGGGGATAATCCAAATTAGGAAAGCCTCGATACAAAATCTCTGATTAATTCCATAGTCTCCATTAGTAGTGGCATTTCTCTTTAAACCACCACCAGCAGTAGTGGCCTTACGATTCGAACCACTACCCTCCTTAAAGGAACCATCAGTACCAGTGGCCTTCCTCTTTGAACCACCGACAATAGAAGTTTTTTTTCTCTTTATTATGTTAAGGAGCTATGTTAGCAATTGAAACTAGAGAAGGCAATTGATTAGTCACAAGACTCTCAGTCAGACTAAGGGGTAACTCCACACCAACTGAGGATATATATTTAAGACCTAGCTCATTGGAACTAAATATCTTAACAGATGGATAATTAGGCTCCATTCAAACAAACTCCTTAAACACTTGGATTTGAGTGCGATGATTGTGGTGAAACCATACCAAGTATTCCTAACCTTCTTTATGGATGTTAGGAGTGGCTAAGTTGCCATTATTTTGAACTGTCATAATCATCACAACGCGATGTGTAAAGTTTTGAGATGTAGTGGTAAATGACTCATCTGCTATATTGTTGTCATAAGCTTCCTCTAGTATTACTTGGTAGCAACCAAATTGCCTGGCATAGCGATGAGGGGGTATGCTTAATTCTCATAATCCTCCTCAGTGGAAGAGGGAAAATGACTGGTTTGAAGAAATAGAACTAAGGTATCAGATAAATCCTTCGAAATAATTTCTTAAGATCCAACTACTTGCATAGTTTAAGGTCCAAACTTGAAGAAGGACCAAGTGTGGAAATTTGAAGACTAATATGGATGGTTCTTAAAGCAGGCATAATCATCAAACAAGGGCAAAAAATATTTCTTTACATTCTTTGTATTCCATTGAATGAATCTTGGATGCCTTAAAGGAAACGCGTTGATTACTTGAGATTTTAGAGAAAGCCAGGGGAATCGATCATAGATTAAGGCCATCAACAAGGTAGAGTTATAAAATTTATACACGTTACAGTGGTCGACTGACTTCTCCATATCAAAATGGGTTCTATCAATCCAATTATATAAAGAACCCGGGCTTATCACGAGAACGGGGATGTTGGTCCCACGAGATAATCTCATGGATAGATTAAACAACCCACGATGAGGTTAGTTGTTGGGCTTCTTAGGAAGAAAGAAGAGTAGACACTAATCCAAAGATATTGGAAACCATCTCCAATGAATGACCATAACCCAGACCAAATGGGTTCTACACTTAAATATTTCGCTCCTTCTCCTTTGGATTAAGCTTAATTGGGGCCTTAAAGAAAAATTTGATAAATTGATAAAAAGTAACCTTGATCGATTCACCAACAGACTCACTGAATAGACAATCTAGCTCCTCACATTTACTGATTTTAGTTTCATCAATAGGTGCCTCATCAAAAGGCAATATGCCACAAGGTCCTAATCCAAACAGTTTGCAAACATCCTCTGAAGTGATGGTAAACTCTAACCTATAAAGAAACAAATGTGTGGGTCTTCATGCTCCATCGAGATATGAGAATTTAAAGGTAAGCGTTATTCTTAGGCAAAGTAAAATCATCGAACTAGGCCACTACTCATTCTATACCAACCTTGAGGAATTGATCCGTGTATATACCTTTGATGTAGGATGACCAAATAGCAAAGTCATTCGGTAAACCATTTGATCCCTCAAACTCAATGTTAGAAACCCTTGGTATGGTCTAAAGGTTTTGGGTCCATCCACAATGGTTATTCCATAGTCCATTGTACCTTATCTTCGAGAAAATTACTGTCCTTGCCAAAGAAGGGAGCCCATTGATAGAAGGTGAACAACGCCTAGCTCTCTGACTCCTCAGTCATCGGAGCTTTTCCAGAATGTGTTTTAACTTTAGATTCAGAAGAGACCATGTCCAATAAGAGGTTACTTATGATTATAAAGCTATCAAAATAAGACAACGGAGACAATGACATAAAATGACCTATAAATCAAAAGGAAAAAGTGGTGGCTATTTACAGAAAAGTCAAAAATAAGTTATTTCTCTATCAAAAATAAAGGAGTTTCGATTATCTCAAATGGAATTAGGTGTAAAAAGTTTAAAAAAACACAATGATTTATTATTTGTAGGGAACTAATAAGCAGTCTCTAAGTTGCTTGACCATGGGTAAACCCAAGAAAAAATATTAAAAATGGGGGGAAAATGATGATTGCGTAAACCCAGAAGTAGTTCAGAGTTCATCCCGTCACGCCAGTGACACTTAAAAAAAGGGCATATGATGGGATGCTGACATTAAATAGAAGAGATACATAAAATATTTGACCAGCAGATACAGAAACATAATGCTACAATAGTTGGTCTATCGATTGAAGGTGTTCCGTATAGAAACTTCTTGTTGACATAATAACTTTCTCTACGAGGGGCAAATGTAGAAGGGGTTTAATGATAAACATACTCATCAAATCACTGATAGAAGATCAAGGTAAAGTAAAGCTTAAATGAATCAATATTAATCCATACAAAAGAAGCAAAATGACTCAACATTGATTAAGTCTTTTCTTCATGGTTATAATTTATATTGTAATAAGTGATTACCCTCGATATCAATAATGGAGTAGGTCTGGATGAACTTGAGAGAGTTTGCAGGTACTATTGAGAAAGCTCATTCAAGGAATCTTTGAGGGAATTGCTTTGGAGAAAGATTAATGCATCGTTTAGGCATTTAACTTAACCATTATAAATATACCAAGTAAAGCACCAAGATAGCCCGAATGAGCATCATTAATCAACCTCATTACCATGAAATATCACCCACACTCACTTTTGGTGCCAAATATTATATCTTTCACAAAAGATTTGAACCATGTTATATCATGTCTGATGTGGCAAATTAATAACATACCTTAAAGTGGAGATTGGTAAGCTACTGGTTGAAATAGCTCTCACTTCGCACAATGCCTTCTAACACTAATTGGTTGGTCAATCGAGATTTCTCTTAGAATTTAATGCTCTTAACGTGTTAGGTATAGTAGGCTGGAAAAGAATTTAATGCCACTATGAGGTCCTTCTAAGCTTTTTTTCCTATCAAACAACTGACTTATCATTGATCAAATCATCAAGTTATCAGATTGAAAACTTTGAGCCAAGATAAACATTCTCAACTTACATCCGATAGCACATTTACTTCATTCTCAATAAGAGCATCAACATTCTTTACCTCCAAACACTATCCCCACTCACCCATTGGAGCTTAACTTCCTACTGGTGTGTAGTTGGAGTCTTATTCCATTTTCCCTCTAAATCAATACCAATCAAAGAACCTTTATTTATTATCCAATATTCTTGTATTTATTGCTTATTCATTATGATAATTATAAGGTTTGTATTTCATCATTTTCAATGCATTAAATATTATATTTCCACCACTAAAGGAGTTATGGCTCATTATTTACTCAAAATACCCCAAATTACACCACCCTCTTATAACTTTCAAGCACATGAAAAAACTTCTTGAGTATTGTGATGATTATAGTTGTGGGGTGAGGTATTTTAGTTATTAAGAGTGACAATAATATAGTAGCTCTAGACAATTTTTGTCAAAAGTATCGTATTTTTTTAATTTCTTGTAAAGCATCTGATTTTAAAGTTTTAAATGATACTTAATAACTTATTTAATTATCATCACTTTGTTTCAAATTATGGTTTGTAAAATAATTATCAATTAAGATTTTTTTTTACAAATGACATCTTATTTTTTTAGATTTAGAGGATTGAAATTTTCAGGTCGTGAAACTTATGAGCATCATAAAGGGATCCAAAATATCCAAATCCTACCAAATTAGTACCATTATAATTGTTATAATAAAATAAGATGAAACAAAATCAATGATTACATGTAAGTATCTTATGAGGAACATAATGTAATTGGGTTGGTTCATATCTATATAGCAAGAAAACTGATAGAGAGAATTATTTCGTCTAGTTCAATGTGTCAAGTATAAAAAACATTAATTTCACTTACATATAATACTTCAGAACCCAATACTTCCTCATCGTGGTATGGATCGTTTATGTATAAATACCAAACAACCATGGATATTAGTGGTAGTGATTTGTACATACCAAAGAGTGAAGATATTTTTGTATGATTAAACTTGTGGGTACCCGAAAATAGAATGATGGTCCTGGACGAGTAGCCCAATTGTAGCGGACCAAAGCCCAGACCCCCCAGATCTTAACCGATTATGATTTAGTATCCACCCATGTTCCCATTAAGAGGGGTTCTAGGAGAAGATGGAAAACGTGGGGGAGTCCAACACCCCCACTCCCTGAAATGAATATGTATATAATAAACCTTAGGTCCAGGGCAAAGGACACATTGTATTCTCGGTAATCATTCCCCGGAGTATACAGAAATAATACTGACTGCACCACCATGGACGTAAGCACCTTTGCTGAACCACGTACATCTTTTGTTGTGTGATTGGCATTTTGCATTCCATATTTTTCTTGGTGATTGTGCTTCTTTTATCTCTTTGTGTTGAATAATAATTGTCACCACAATTAGCGCCGTCTGTGGGAACGTTTATCTTTCCTAAGAAAGCCCACACCAAGAAAAGTGTTCAAAATGTCTGGTCATAGTAGTAATGCTCCCCAGGCAGAAGATATCCAAGAACCTCCTGTTCCTCACAGTATTAGATCTGAAGTTCGGCGTTCAGATCAGAGGGCTCACCTAGAAAGGCCAGCCTCAAAAGAAAGTCAAGGACCAGCGAGGTCTACACAGATATCCAGGCTGATTGATGCATATGAGGCGAGGCTCCACGAGCAGAGGGAGTCTTCTCGCAGGCACGAGGCTGAGAATGCTCGCCTCAAAAGAAGACTAGAAAGAATGGAGAGAGAACTCCATCATGGTACCAAGAAACGCCCATACCGCACTCCTAGACCTTAGGCGAGCAAGTCTCGCAGCCGAGGGAGGAGCCCCAGGCGCGGATCTCAGAAACCTGAGGGGAACGAGTCAGAGGACGACCTAGTCAAACAACTACGACTAGTTCGCAATCACAGCAGCCCGAATCGCAGCAACGAGAACATACGAAGTATGGTCCGAAGGGAGATGGACCAACACCCTGCACAACACGGTGCCAGATCGAACCGAGAACTCGCAAGGCGAGCTCTCAAAACTCAGATGAAATCACCCTTCTCGAGGGAAATAGAAGAAGAAGAAGCCCCAGATAAGTTTGCTATTCCAAGGTTTAAGATTTATGATGGTAAGACTGATCCCATTGATCATGTCAGGCAGTACCGACAGGCCATGACTCTCTGGAATAATCGAGACGCACTAATGTGCTGAATTTTTCCCTCAAGCCTGCATGACGTGGCACAAAAATGGTTCGAAAGGCTCCCCCGCCACTCCATTAAGAGTTTCAAGTCCCTGGCCGAGCTATTTACGGCTCGATTCATTACTAGTAGCTCCCATCCCAAAAGGATGGATGCTTTGCTGAAAATAAAAAAGACGGCTCAAGAGACCCTCCGAGACTATGCGAAGAGGTACTAGGAACTATTCAACGAGGTCGAGGACTGCTCAGAGCAAGTGGCAGTGGCCTCTTTCAAAATTGGGCTACCCAGCTCTTCCCTTCTGTACCAGTCCTTGACGAAGAAGGAAGCCATAACCATCGACGACCTAATGGCCCGCATCGAGAAGTATGCCAAGGTGAAAGATGTCACCCGCCTCAGCACAGGGGAAAATGGTCGAGCTAAGCTCGCTGCCAAGGGCAGTGACAAAACTGATAACTAGAAGAAAGGAGGAAAGAACGCGAGCAAAAATGGTTCCAAGAACGAAGGCAACAATGATGCGTCAAAAGCATTTCAGGCGGTCAACACCGTCTTCAGAGAGCCAATTTACAAAATTCTCACAAAAATCAAAGACGAACCATTTATTAAGTGTCTCAAAAAGATGGGGGAGATCCCTCAAAAAGAAACAACGCGTTGAGATGTGCTTTTCATAAAGAAGGAGAACATAAGACTGAGCATTGCAAGGCCCTTAAGTCCCACCTCGAAGAGCTGGCCCAATACGGGCATCTGAATGAATTCGTGGACAAAAGGGCAGAGAAGGTTTTTGCCCATAAAGAAGCCAGGCCTGACAACGTGCTCGAAGATGATACCGGCCATGAATTTGCAGTAATCCATTGGGCATCTGACGCAAAACAGATTCAAGGAAATTCAGCCCGAATGGAGGTGAAAAAGCTTACGGCAGTGATGCAAGCTTTTCATATCGATCCAGCGAAAACACAGTCAGGAAAGCGTTGGCGAGCAGATGATGTCAACTATAGTAAGCATATCGTATTTACGGATGAAGATCAGGTGGGAGTAAGAACCCCACATCATGATGCTTTAATCATTACTCACAAGATAGCGAACTATAACGTCGATAAATTGCTCATCGACCAAGGGAGCTCGTCCGAGGTGATGTACCTTGGCCTATTCAGAAAATTGAAATTAAGCATTGTCGACCTGAAGGAGGCTACTGTCCCTTTCGTTGGGTTCGCTGGAAAGATGATTATGCCCTTGGGAAAGATTGTGTTGCCAGTAAGGGCAGGAAATGTTTCTAAAATGATCGAATTTCTGGTGGTCGACATCAACTCGCCATACCAGGCTATCCTTGGCCGAGGATGGCTACATGCAATGAAGGTAATTTCCTCAACCTACCACCAGAATCTCAAGTATGTGATCGAGCGAGGAGTAATGGAGATCCGTGGTGATCAAGCAATGGCAAGAAGATGCTTCATAGCGGCCATCTGCCCAAATCCAGAAAATAAGGCCGACAAGCCCAGTGAAAGAGTTGAAGAACAAGAAGGTCTGATGCCTTCGAAATAGAAACTAAAGTAGGGAAGACCCGAAGTAGAGGAAACTAGTCCCCTCCCCTCCGAACGGGTCATCGAGGACCTGAAAGAAGTCACAGCTAGAAATAGCAACGATAGCAGGATTTTCTTGATTGGAGCTTCTCTCACAGATCAGGAGAAGAAGGAATTGACGACCCTGTTAAGGAACAATATAGACGTCTTTGCATGGGAGCCATACGAACTACCTGGAATTGATCCTAGTATGGTCTGTCATCAGCTGCACATCGATCCCACCTTCAAACCAATCGTGCAGAAGGCACGGCGAACTGCACTCAAGAAGACAAAAGCCATGAAAAAAGAAGTGTAAAAACTGATGGATGCAGGATCTATAAGGGAGGTACAATTCCCCAAATGGTTATCCAACCCAGTAGTAGTTCCAAAAAGCAACGGGAAGTGGAGAGTTTTCATCGACTTCACTGACCTCAATAGAGCGTGTCCTAAAGATAGTTTCCCCCTCTCGAAAATTGATCAACTGGTAGACGCCACTGCAGCTCACGAGAGAATGAGTTTTCTGGACGCTTACTCAGGGTATCACCAGATCCCTCTGTATACCCCAGATCAGGACAAAACAGCATTCATCACCAGAGCTGGGTTATATTGCTACAAGGTCATGCCCTTCAAGCTCAAAAATGTAGGGGCAACCTACCAGCGGCTAGTCACCAAGATATTCAAGGACCGGATGGGAGACACCATTGAGTCTACATCGATGACATGCTCGTTAAAAGCAAGAAGAAAGAAGACCACCTCTCAGACCTATCAAGCACCTTAGAAATCCTCAGGAAGTACCGAATGAAACTTAACGCGAAAAAATGTTCTTTCGGTGTCTAGCCAGGAAAATTTCTTGGGTACTTGGTTAGTAAGAGAGGCATCGAGGCTAACCCAGACCAGATCGATGCAATAAACAGGGTACAACCTCCTCGAACAATCTGGGACGTGTAGAAGCTCACCGGTATGCTTGCTGCCTTAAACCTCATTATCTCTAAGTCCTCCGAGAAGTGCAAGCCTTTCTTCCAGCTTCTAAAAGGAAACAAAACGGTAGAATGGAACCCAGATTGCTCGCGGGAATTGGATGAGCTCAAGGCTTACCTCAGCTCCCCACCACTGCTCGTCATACCACATGAAACAGATTCCTTGTACTTGTATCTCTTCATTTCCAACCACACTGTCAGTTCTGCATTGATGTTCAAAAGTGCAGGGATCCAGCACCCCGTTTATTATGCGAGCAAGACTTTGCTAGATGCCGAGCAGCGGTACCTACCACTAGAGAAGCTCGCCTTCGCACTTCTAGTAGCTTCAAGAAAGCTGAATCACTACTTCGAAGCTCACACTATCGTCGTCCTTACGTCTCACCCCCTTAAAGCAATCCTAAGGATGACGGATTTTTCGGGCAGACTGTCAAAATGGTCAGTCGATCTCGGACGATTTGATATCCAATTTCAACCAAGGAACGCAATCAAGGGGTAGGTCCTTATCGATTTCATAGACGAATTCATAGGCGAACAGCCCCTCGACCAACCCCAACCAAGGAAACAATGAGAGAACCACGCAATGGAGGGAGTCTGGAAATTATTTGTTGATGGAGCCTCCAACTCAAAGGGGGCAGGAGTAGGCATTGTCCTCAACACCCCGGAGAACACAATCCTCGAACAGGGTATCAGGCTTGGATTTGCAGCCTCCAACAACGAAGCAGAATATGAGTCCTTATTAGCCGGCCTCCAGAAGGCACACACTTTAAGGGAAAAATGCTTACATGTGTTCGGCGATTCGCAATTGGTCTCTAATCAGATAAGTGGAGACTATAATGCGAAAGATGATAGAATGGCAGCTTACCTCGCCTTAGCAAAAAGACTAATGGCTAACTTCAAAAAAGTCAATGTCCAGCAGTTTCCTAGGGGACAGAACAGCCATGCTGACGCCCTAGTAGCCCTGAGCTCAGCAGTCGACTCCGACTTAAAAAGAATAATCCCCATCAGTTTCCTCGCTCACCCGAGCATTAACAGTAAGCCGCCAGGCATGGAGCAGGTGCTCCAAGTGGAGTCAGCGCCCAGCTGGATAGACCCTCTGAAGGACTATTTGAAGGATGGAACGCTCTCGAATGACAAGAAGACCGCTCACCAGATAAGAATCAAAGCTGCTCACTTTCACTTATCTCCCGAGGGCAAGCTATATAAGAGATCCTTTTCCGGTCCCTACCTTCATTGCGTTCACCCAAGGGATGTCGAGCAAGTTCTACATGAGCTTCACGAGGGAATCTGTGGAAGCCATATTGGAGGAAGGTCTCTGGCTTTCCGAGCAATGAAGGAAGGCTATTGGTGGCCATATATGCAAAGGGACTCTACGATGTATGCTCGCAGATGCCTGAAATGCCAACTTCACGCTCCTATGGTCCACCAACCTGCTAGCGACTTAAAATCATTGTCCAGCCCATGGCCATTCGCCCAATGGGGAATGGACATCGTGGGACCACTTCCTACCGCCATCGATAATCGCAAATATCTGTTGGTCGCAACTGACTATTTTACCAAATGGATCGAGGCAGAACCCATGGCGAACATCCGAGATCCAGATATGATAAGATTCATATGGAAAAACATAATCACCCATTTTGGCATCCCCAAAACCATCATCATTGACAATGGAACGCAGTTCGAAAGCGGCTCCTTTAAGAATTTCTGTGACGAACATGGAATCAGACACCATTTTAGCTCGGTGGCCTATCCTCAGATCAATGGCCAAGCCGAGGCTTCCAATAAGACAGTGATCGATGGATTAAAGAAACGATTAGAGCGAGCCAAAGGCGCACGGGTAAATGAATTACCACATATTCTATGGGCCTACCGAACCACTCAATGACGAGCAACGGGGGAAACCCCATTTTCGCTGACATATGGAATGGAAGCAGTCATCCCATTAGAAGCAGGCTTGCCAATAATGAGGTCCAGCCTTGTCAACCAGGGCCATAACGATGCAGCATTGCTCGCTGAGCTCGACCTAGTCGATGAGCGCCGAGAGCTAGCCCTAGTAAAACTAGTGAGCTATCAGCAACAGCTCGCAAGGCATTATAACAAGAGGGTCAACCCAAGGGCATTCCAAGTTGGGGACTATGTCCTGAGGAAAGTCCTAGGCAGCGTAGTAAAACCATCAGACGGCAAGCTAGGGCCAAACTGGGAAGGACCATTCAAGATAACTATAGATGATCTGCAGGGAGCCTATCACTTGGAAATGATGGAAGGCAGAGAGATACCCCGAGCGTGGAACTCAGCCAACCTTAAGAAATTCTATTTCTAGATTCTCTCTTTTATCTTTAATTATGAAAATGGAAGTCCATTTCCTTATCATTAATGCAAAGTTGTTTGGCAATTGCATTCTACGAAGTATCAGTTAACTAATTTGCATTTTACGAGGTGTCAATGTATAAACTTTATAACCCACACACCCTTTTCCAAATAACAGGCACACTGATCATTACACTATAGCAGGGAAATGACCCTCCTCGGGTTTTCATTATGAAATATGAAAGACCCCATAAGCATTGCCCTTGGCAATATATGAAGCCCTACAGAAGATCCTTAGGAAATATGACTAAGTCAAAATTGGTCACCAAACAATGTTTGGTTGAAAAAAATCATGATCGGATAGAGCTTCCAACACCAGGTGTGTCCTCGCCAATTGCCACACTTAGGCCTAAGGGAGTGTGACGACACAACCTAAAAGGTAAAGTGAGGCAGAATGGTATCTCGTTGGCATACTGGACTGGAAGGACACTTACTTAATAATGAAAACATACAAATCTAGTCAGCCAAGATAGGCTCAAGATTTTTGAACAGAAATGTGGAAAATATAAGACACTTGTTTAGTCGGTAAAATTTCCCAAAGCATAAATTTTATATTAATTCATCACATTTACAACAAATACAATACATGTTTAGTCGGCGAGCTCGCCCAAAACATCGAGATTACACCACTTCAATACAAAATATACAGAGTTACTACTGGCAAAATCTTAGTGAGGGTGAGGCCTCTGAGCAAGATAATCAGCCACTTGAGCTCTTCGACCATCATCGGGAGGGGGAACTAACTCTTCCTCGACTTCGTTAACATTCGACTCCAATAGCTGTCGAGGGATGGCATCAATGGGTATCCACTGATCATCTCTTCGGAAGGGGTTAGGCATCCGAGTGGAAGGAGATATTTCAAGGCGATACCATAGCATCGAGTTCCTCGGGACCTGCAGCTCCCTCAAGGAACTCAACCACCCCCTGATGAAGGCGAGCTCTTTAAACTCTATCAGCCTCGTTGGGGCATCTAGCCAACCCTGATCCTAACCATCGGCCCACACCCGTCGAGGTCCTTTATTAAATAAGTGCCTCAACCGGGTAACGTCCCTCTGGAGACCAGCAGCAATCACATATGCTCATTGGACATCACCACGAAGCTCCTAAACTTCACCATGAAGCTCTTCCATCTCCCTAGCTGAACTTCTGGTATTCCTGCCAGCTCGCGAAATGGTTGGAGGAGTAGAGCCTCGCAGCACAAGAGGAACGTCGCTCGAAGAACCTCGCAATACGGTAGGAGCGGTGCTCAGTGCATGCTCCCTAAGTCACGAGACCTCTCTCCTCAGAGCTTCATTCTCCTACTGAAGAATCTCCCCGACCTGATTGATCTCAGAGGCATCCAGGAGCCTTGCTCTCAATGTATTCACCTCCTCTTGGACTAAATCACCAACTTATTCCATCTCTTTAAGCCTATCCTTCAGCTTGGCCACAAGCTCAGACTGATCCTTATACTTCTGATTCCTTGATCTAAGAGATTTCTAAAGCTTAACAAAGGCTTGGCGAACCTGAGGACTTGCATTGGGACCAAGGGTCCTGCCCAATTGAGATGTGGCAGGAATATACTCTTCTATATCAATCAACTACAAGACATAAAAGAGCAAGGAAAGACAGATTCATTCAGCACACTAAGGGAATGAGAAACCTTTTCATTTCATTAATAAGGGTCAAAGTACATCGAGCAGCAAAAAGGAAAATTACAAGCAAAAATACAAAAGTAGTCCTAGAAGTAAATTAACTGGCAACCTCAGGCTGCTCAAAGGTAGTTGGTTGCTTCCCCTTATCAGCAGCAGTAGAGGCATCCCCCTCTGCAGGGATAACCTCAGTCGCCTAGGCAGGGCAAGCATCGATGGGAATTATCTGAGAGGCAAAATCAATGCCTTCGACGGCTGGGGCAGGGGCTTCTTCATCCACAGTCAGCTTCGGGCCCGGGTTGTGCTCGTCGAACAAGGGAGAGTCCACATCAACACCAACAGCTAAGAGGGCCTTATTTCAGCCCTTCTTGAAGTTCAGAAGGCTAATATATCCTATCTGAACCTCGGCATCTTCATATGCAGCAGCCCACCCGGAGTTATATGAATCCTCCTTGATGGTGGATACTTGGGACTCTTTCTCCTTCAGCTGCTCAGCCAATACCTTGTTCTCCTCTATGATGGCCAACTTGCTTGAGCAGACCAGATTATAGGCCTGCCTCATCTCTATCAGTTCTTTAATCGCCGCATCCCTCTCTCGGTTGGAATCAATAAGGGCCAAGTCAGAAGAAGCTCGGTCAGCATCAATAGTCTTTAGATCAGCCTCCAGTTTAGTGCCCCTCATTTTCAAGGCTGCATTTTACTGCTCCAGCTCAACATTTTTCTTCACCATCTCGTCACGAGAGCGATAGAGCACGGCAAAGTCAGTCACAAACTACAAAAACGAAGAAGAAATCAGGGAAATAAAACAGCCAAAACTTAATAAAGCATTAGAGAAAAGAAAAGGTCTTACCAAAGCTAGCCTCTGGCTAGCCTGTAGGGCCAATTGATCAGACCCCAACGCCCTTTGGCGATCAGCAGGAAGAACTGCCCTCTCGAGCGGCACGGGGGCCAACTGAGGAGAAATAGCAACTGAAGCCCCCTCAGGCAATGCGAACACCGGGACTAGGGCTTGCCCAGCCTTCGTCCTCGACTCCATCTTTCTCCTCTCCTCCCCTCTCTCTTTCTCCATCCTTCTCTTCTCCTCCAACTTTTTCTTTTCCTCCACCTTCTTTCTCTCCTCTTCCTTTTTTCTCTCTCTCTCTTTCAACTGTCCATATTCTTTCCTCCTCCTCTCCTGCTCTTGAGCAGAAGACCGAGCGCTAGTAGCAACAGCCCTAGTACTGGACTTCTGCTTCTTTGACCTCTGGGCGAGGAGTATGTGATCATCGTCATCATCATCCCGAATCAAGTTTTTCCTGGGAGGAACCATCTCCTCACTTGAACTGCTGGACGTGCTCGAAGATCCTCAGGCTTCAGGATACTCTTCTAAGTCAGAAGAGCTATCACCACTGGAGCTCTCCTCACTAAAATTGCCTGCAGCACCGCCTATAATGTCACTTTCAGAACTTCTCTCCTCCTCGTCCAACTGGATAGGATCAGCAGCAGTCTCCTTAAAGGTATCAAATTCAGGGATACTATCTACCGGCCTCGCTATAAAGCTAGAACCAACATTTTTGTATTCAAGCAAGAAAGCAGCAGACCGGGGATGCTCGTCATTGGCTAAAAGGTCCTTGATATTCCAGGCCTTGACTAATTCAGAAAGACGAATCTCTCTGAAAGCGGGTTCCAAGTTCTTTGACCTCGCTGAAGAAAAAAAACAGGAAAAAATCAGAAAGACCACAAATCAATAAAGAAATTGAAGGAACAGAGCAAAGTCTACCTATGTATTCTTCCCCATAAAAGGGAACAGAGAACCTATCAGACCTCGATCCCTCAGACTGGGGAGAAAACTGCCAATTTTTAGCAAGAAAGCCCTCTTGCCAATAGTCCTTATGGGAATCATGTAGGTTTACTACCAATACCCTGTCAGGACTCCTAGCTTTGAGATAGAGAACACCAGAACTAGTTTGAGAAAAAGAATAGCAAAAGTAGAACTCGGCGAGCCCTAACTTGGTACTATATAACTGATTTATTCTATGGACACCATTGATTATCTTCCACACATTGGGCGAACACTGCGAAGGAATAATGTTGAAAAAACCGAAGAAATGCAAGAATAAGTTGTTGGGAGAAAAAGTTAGTCCCCCTTGGGAAAGCAGCAAGACATGGATCCAATGGGAAACCTCTATCTCTCTAACAATTCTAGGGGGAGGGACACACTCAATCTCTACCCACTCTGGAATATTATAAAACTTCCTAAACTCAGACACTGACCTATTACCGATCTTTGCCATTGAGAAACCCTAGAAAACTACAAATTCAAAGAGAAAATACAAAGAGAAGGCACAGGAAACTTACAAGATGAAAGTTCGACTCGAACAATGAAGAATCACGAGACCAAATGATATGGAAGCAATAAGAATGGAGACTGAGAGATGAGAACGTGAATCACTAGAACTCACAGAAAATAGGAGAATACTGAGAAGGTTGAAACGACGATCGAACAATGACTGCACTGGATAGCTTCTGAGTGCTGCTAATCATAATGCATAAACCACGAAGCAAGTGCCGCCTAAACTCAGTCCTCGAACCTTGGGAAGAGTTGCAAGGTGTACAAATAAGCCATTATGGCAAATCATTTAAATTTATTGAGCCCAAAGTATGGCCTAACAAACTTAGGGGCAATTGTGGGTACCCGAAAATAGAATGATGGGCCTAGACGAGTAGCCCAATTGTAGCGGCCTAAAGTCCATACCCCCCAAATCTTAACCGATTATGATTTAGTCTCCACCCATGTTCCCATTAAGAGGGGTTCTAGGAGAAGATGGAAAACGTGGGGGAGTCCAATACCCCCACTCCCTGAAATGAACATGTATATAATAAACCCTAGGTCTGAGGCAAAGGACGCATTGTATTCTCGGTAATCACTCCCAGGAGTATACAAAAATAATACTGACTGCACCACCCTGGACGTAGGCACCTTTGCTGAACCACGTACATCATTTGTTATGTGATTGGCATTTTGCATTCCTTATTTTGCTTGGTGATTGTGCTTCTTTTATCTCTTTGTGTTGAATAATAATTGTCACCACAAAACTCATGAACTTATATCCTACTAAAAAACTTGTATTTTCATACCAAGACAAAAAGTCCAACATTATTTCACTTCAATGTCCACTTCAAATAATTATAAATTTTCTCGAGCACTTTTGTAATTTTACATTCACATAGATTATCAATTCTAAATATTTCTTTATAAAATAAAAAATGTAAATTTACAGTATCTATATCATTCTTTAGGCAAATATTCACTTAGATAGCCATAGCATATTTTCAATTGCTTTAGGTGGTAGAATAAATGTCTTAGTTGGATGAGTGCATGGTATTTAACTTTCTTTCAAGCAAAGAAAATCCTTTTAGTATCTTCATATAGATTTGTTTGCGTAATTTCCTATATAGGTTAGCGATTACAACATCCATGAGTCACACATTCAGATTGTTAAAAACTGTTCGTCTAATTAGATTCCTTAAATTTATAACATCCATAACCATAGAGTATGATTCATCATAGTAAATCTTGAGTTTTTTAAGGAACCTTATGTTACAATTCATGTCTTATATCTAGTGATTTCAATTATCCTCCTTCACATTATTACGAACTCCAACAAGTAACCTAATGGGTTACCATCCTTTAGGGTATGTGTTGTATGTCTAAATACACCAAGTATATTTAGAAAGTCTAGTTCAACTTTGATGAAAATTTTCCATTTTCATTGATCGATTCCTTGTCGATCTTAATTTATTGTATATGGTAATGCATTGCCATCATCTTCATTGGCCTTCGATATTACAAAAATGTAATTAATGAAAGTTTCTTTATGATATCACATTTCTCATGAGCATGTATAAACATATATATGCCATTAATTTTATAAGGTACATTTGCCTCTTTATGGGATTGCATACTCACTTTAGGTACTTATGTCTTTTTAGAGACATTTTCATATGCTCGAGTTTCTCAGAGTAAATCTTGTTCATAACCTCTTCTAGAAAATTACCACAATATTATTTTTTTCATTTTATCTTCATTTTTTCGAGAGTAGAATTTTTGGAACATTTAGGACTACCACGCTTTTGGAGTGCATCAAATTCATTTTCCACTTAAATCAAAATTTGTGCTACATATGTATTGATTTTGGCTAGAACATTTGTAGTTGCAACATGTGACCAGTCCACTTTAACTACATCACTAAATTCATTGAGAAATTGGTTTTTAACATCTTGAAAATGCAGTATCCTTCATACTTTCAATTCACATTAAACGATATGTGGTCAAATTGAGACATGGTAAAAGTATTTCACGATACCTCTTGGCATACTTAAGGAATGAATCTTACTTCAAATTCAATAGTCCCTCAACCTAACGTTGGGAAGAGTGTCTCATTATATAATAATAATAATAATATGAAAAACTAGTGATAAACATATCACTTGTCAAATGTTCAATATAACAAATTATCATATCGGATCATAACCAACATACATTCCCAAGAAGCATAGGGATTCATTTTGTTACAATATAGTTATGGCAAATACAAGAGTACTATATAAATAAATTTATACATGTGTAAATATTATCTAAACATTATGACACTAGGTAAGAAGGTGAAAAGGGCGATAATTAGTTTGTCAAAGATCAATTGACTTAGCAGCATGTAGGTCACATGTCTCAATAAAAGATTGAAAGTTTTGAGTACATGGGTAAAGATCTATTAATGAGTTGCAAAGCCTTAATAAAGGATTGGGTTAAATCGTTTTAGGTTTGGACACAAGGAACTAGATGCACGACATAAATCCTTTATGATAAACAAGGGTCATCAAAATCTCAAAAAAGTAAATTCTCCTACTTTATCTAAGTAAATACGATCTATGTTTAATGATTTGAGAAAATAACTTATCAAAAGTTAAAACTTTGGATAGACAATAAATAAACATGTGACAAAAATGGATACATCAATTAAATCCACAGAGTATTGATAGGTCCACCAAATGGGGCCACAAATGTCCCTTTAAATCCTTTGTGAGAACTATTGTGGCAAATGTGTTATTTTTATAAAAGAATGGCTAATCATTAATTTCCCTTTACAATAAGGTTAAAAAAATCACTAGGAAAATTAAGTTGGTGTTTGTCATAAAGTGCATATTTTAGTTCTTATGATCTTAACATGTGGTATCCAGGGTGAAAAACTAAGTGATATATAGAATAAACCCGTGGATAATGCATGTACTTTTCTTCTAAAGTGAGTTTTTGGCTCCAAAAAACTAGATTAATGCAATTAAACTGTTTTTTATCTTCATTAATTGTTTCCATATTATACTTGTTCATTTTTATGTCATTAAAATTTTGAAAATTCTTTTGAATTTCTCAGGTATAATACGTTCTTTATGAAGAATTGTGTATAATCTTAGCAAGGACTGTCATAATGGAAACTCTAATTATATTGTATATCAAGATGGAGAAAAACTTTTGAATTTTCATAGTAGTAGTTGCTTCCCTCTCAACATACAAGTGTCGTCACTCGCTATAAGTTTATGACACGGCCCTTTTAAGATGGGGGAGAAACCCAAGTCAATTCAATTATCACATAAGCATTTTTAATAAATATAAAAAATAGTTTATTAATTCAAAATAATTATGTAAATAAATATATAATGATAAATGAGTTTGGGTTACAATTCCAAACAACCCCTATCCAAATACTAAATCTTAAGCAAAAGAATAAAGTATAATTCTTTATGTCTATAGCAACGTCACATGGGTTCTCTAATTGTAATATTAAATATTTTATCATCAATTGCATTTGCATCCTCATCTTCATAAAAATAATTAAATTTCAAGTGAGCATTAGAAACCTTCTATTGCTCTTTAGAACCTTCCACGATGTATGTCTCCACAATTTCCTTAGTCTAATAGGTTTCCCCCACATTCTAAAAAAAAAGAAACAAGTGCATGACCATTTTTGCAACCAGATATAAGATAAAAATCATATTGATTAGCTGGAGTGGAATTATGGTTCCTTTGTATGTTTTTATTCACATCCTGGCGGGCGTGAAATTTGAATTCCATCGTGGCATAAATGGATGATAGTGTACAAATGAACTATGACAGATATTTACAAAAAGAAAATAGCGACTTGTGATCATAGAACGCACTAATTTCACTCTTCACTATTTTGCACCATATCTTTATTAAAAGGTGATAACAGTTGGAAAAAGCGTCACAACCGTGATCGAATTTGGCCTACAAACCAATGTTTTTATAACCCAAATCAATAGTTTTATTGTAAGTAATATCCAAACTTTTACATCCAATGAGATTGTAACTATAAAAATCCACAAACGTATATTTCTGCTTACTCAAAATAAACTCATTAAGTATATTTGAGATATCAAATGTTAAAGTTTCTCAAAAACAAAGTTGGAAATGTTTGTTCTAGACTTGAGAAGAAGTAATCAAACTTCAAATAACTTTAAACTCTAAACAAAAAAAATGATATTTAAAAAAAAGGACAAAGGTTGTGTCTCTCTAAAAAAGTGGAGATGAAAAGCTTGAGGCAAAATCTTTCAAATCAAATTTTGAAATCCATTAACTTCTTTATGGAGAGAAGAAGAAAATAAGTAGACAAATAAAATGCGTAGACACAAAGATCTCAGAGGCCTAAATGGTTATTATCCACACAAATAAGTCAAAAATAAATCTATCCAAAATATGTGGGTGAAAAGTGGTTTTGCGAAGTTCGGGGCAGAATAGTGCAAAGGATTTAGTAAAATTTTGTAAAAAGTTTCCTCATATATCTTTGTTGTACTGGGATGTGACTAAAAAGGCCTCACCTCGCTAAAGCGAGCCAGGCCACGAGGACGATTAGAAATACCCCGTAATTTTGAGGGATTTATTTATGAATATGGTATATAATTTTAATAATATTATTATTTTATTAATTGGGATATTGATATTATATTTATTTTTATTTGAAATGAATCGAATATTTAAATTCAAATTTAATTGGCTTTTGAACATTTTGTAATGGTTTAAATATATAAAGTTGATTTTGAATTAAAGGGTAATATAGTAATATACATTTGCTTAGTCTCCAAGCTAGGGTTTGGGAGAGGGATTATATAAGGAATATTATGGGTGATTATAAGGAAAGGGAGATGAAAAAGAGAGGCCAAAAATGAAATCTAAATAGGCAAAAACGAGTGGAATGAGAAGAGCCAATTTGGAAGGTTTAGATCTTCTTTTTTAGTGCATTCGAATGAGATTTGAGAAAAACTCAAAACACATACCTAACTCAATTTTTCGTGTAGAATCCAAATCTGAAGTCGGATCAGCTATTCCAATAAGTTTTGGAGTTTATTTTTCTGGGTTTTTAAAATAGGCCTATTTGAGGTTATCTTGTGTTGGAGCTAGAACATGAATCGATTATTTTCGCGAGAGGAACGTGATGGTGCGATCATATTTTGAAGATGATTTTTATGTGACGATTCATGCCATGATTTTGAGGTATGGGGTTTTACACAATATGCTCCTTTAAATCTCTCGAGAGTTTATTCCGTTGATTTCATGTTTAATTGAACTCATATTTGAATTGTTAAATTCTTTGAAATTCGGAGAAATAATTGTTGAATTATTTTGATTCATGTGGTATCATTATATTGTGGTTGAGCACGTTGTCATGAGATTTTAATATGGCACGGATGTTGGGCACCCGCCAAAATTTCTGCTTCCCGGGGCTATGTCTTGATAAAGCATATGCGGATGGGGTGAGGCCTGGTGACCCATTGATGTGTTGTTGAGAAATTTATTGATAAATGCTATTGTGCTTTGCATTTGATTTGAATATTCTTACTCATGTTGTTACTCTTTATTCATCGCTAATACATATTTGTTGAGCATCTTTCCTGTCGTATTGTGTACTTCCCCATATTTTCTTTTAGTGGCAGGTTAGCGTGGATTTGGGCGCTATGGATTATTGGAGATTGATTTTATCTTGGATATTTTGGGAAGAATTTTTAATACATTTGAGAAGACTTGTATTTATTTATTTTGATGTATAGAGCATTGGGATTTGTTTTATTTTGAGTTAGATAGTTATATTATTTTGAGAGACTTTGTTGTATTGAATTTGAGTATTGAGATTAGTGGATTTATCTTGGGGGATTTTTTTAGATGCTCTATACACATTGTTACTGTGGAATTAGTTTAATTTTATCGATATTAGCGCTCCATTCACTCTCCTCGGGCGAGCGGGGTGTTACACAAATAAAACGCGTAGACACAAAGATCTCAGAGGCCTAAATGGTTATTATCCACACAAATAAGTCAAAAATAAATCTATCCAAAATATGTGGCTGCAAAAGTGGTTTTGCTAAGTTCGGGGCAGAATAGTGCAAAGGATTTAGTAAAATTTTGTAAAACGTTTCCTCATATATCTTTGTTGTACTGGGATGTGACTAAAAAAGCCTCACCTCGCTAAAGCGAGCCAGGCCACAACGACGATTAGAAATTTGTCTTCGAGAAATTTCGCATATAATTTCGCATTACCAATGCTTCACTTCATTGTAGTGAACTTAGGAAAAAAAATTTGAAGAATTTTAAAAAAAAAAATCTTCCAAGTACACAATGTGAAAATTTTAAAATTATGTCTTATGTATACGAAATTTCTTAAACACAACCTCAAACACACAAGTTTAACATATGTAACAATTTAAGAAAATCCAATTTTAATTATGTGAGACCGTAGTCGTTCTAAGTCATGTAATTACTTTACCCTATCCTAAAGAAGCATTTTCATTAGTCATAGCATGAGGTAGCTCTCGGGTGAAGATTGTAACACCCCTGATTCCACTTGAATGAGATACCAAACTATCTCAAACTATGACTTCTCGCGCATACCCTAAAATTGTGTATACATATTGACAGCCTCCCATTATATAAGATGAGCTTTCTCGTACCCGTACATACATACTAACGAATACCTGTTAGCCCAAACACGTATTCGCACACAAGTAATACTGTGTACCCAAATCGATTTAAGTGACGTGCCTACACCTATCACTAATACTATTTTATACCTAAGTATATATCTACATTTTAAGAGATTCTCGAACTAAGGTCTTTCAACATGTTCTAAAATAAACTAAAAAGTGATCATCTAATGTAAAGAGAGATAATAAGCATATAATTAGGAAGCATAAAGAATAAGTGGGGTGCCTAATACATTCTCCACTCATAACCTGGTACCTGAACCCGACAACAAGAACCTCTGGACCATTTGCAAACCTAAACATGCCTTAGGATTAGCCCTAAATGTCTATTCGAACCTTTTCGTTTGTTTTTATATAAAATAAATTTGCAAGTCTGAACCACCGACAACCCCTCGCACAGAATATTTAGGTCTAGACCTAAACAGGGGAGTGCAACAAAAATTGGATATGGTGTCAAACATATTCCCAGGGCAATCATCAATCATTCAACTGCTAATCCGACCTTGGGGAGAAACAGCGGACCGAGAGATGAGCACTCCCGCGTCCCTGCAGGGATCAAAACAACAAACAACCACAAGGCCGTTGCCTGACATAGCAAGTTTCGCTTCTCCTGAGTCTCTTCTAGGTCCCATAACACCAGATCCACAAATAGCACACATATTATATTTTTATTAACACGTGTAAACAAATACGACATACCATCCTAACCGTACATGTCGAGTTATACATTCCTCGAACCAATTCTTTTTTCCTATATATATTCTCCACATAATAACATAAGATTATAACCCCAATCAACTAACCAAAACCCTCTGGTAACATCCTAGTTAAAAACCCTAAGTTCCAACCAAATCCTCCAGAAAAACAAGGTAAATCCCCCAACCTGCCAACCTCGGTCGATCGATCATGTCTAACGCGTCCTAAAACGATCTCATGATATTTAAATTTAACCAAAACCTAAATAAATCAATTCTCCCCATACCAGATTATAATCAAGGTTATCATAACCTATAATCATTCCCGAAATAAAACAAATACCATCTCTAAGGGATGTTAAACATGATTCTAACAATATATAATTGTTAGCAATATCAAATCTATTATTATAAGGGCTTAATCATCAATTTCATGATGTTCTTCATAAGGGTTCAACATAATTATGGTATAAATCATTCAAAGGCATATTTAATTCATAATATCTCACCCTAAGAATGTGAATCGTCATTATATATCATTTTTACAATGAATCTATATGATTCTAAGCATTAAATATGATTAAATCTAGTTTCTTCCATGATTCATCATAACATTCAATCCTAGCATGTGACTAAACTAATTTTTATCATATTAGAAATTAAACATGAACAATGTAAGGTCAAATTTCCAATAAAGTCAATTTGTAATATTGGCTTAATTCCGGACAAAACTAATTGAGTCATAGGATAGTAGTTTGTTATATCCTTTCAAGTCTACGACATTCGAGTTGAAGACTTAGCGGTCAAGCCTATAGTGAAGATAACATTAGTGCCGGTTTTCGTGCCAAGTTTACACATCATCAACATTTGAATTTCATGGCCTCTAAAGGTATGAATGCATTTAATATATAGAGAGTCTTGGATATATTTTGTGGGTGTCATTTTATAAAATTTTTGTCATAACGACTTTATATTTTCCTCAGAAAATCATTTTAAATATTTACATGAAAGTTTTTGGGCTTTAGACGTATTATGGGATTTTTTGAAAAGTCATTCGAATGAAACTAGGATCTCGTTCGAACGAGATGCCCAGGTCGTTCGAACGAGCTATCGAACGAGTCATCTAACGAGATTAGTTTCCATTTTTCTGAATTATTGTTAGAAATTTTGTTAGAACGACATCGTTCGAATGAGTTTATGTAATGATATTGTTTCCCTTTTCTTTTCTGAAATCTTGTTCGAACCAAGTCGTTCGAACGATATTCAAAGGTCGTTCAAATGACCAGCGTCAGTTTTGTCAGTTTTGCTTAAAAACTACCCACTTTACCACTTCCTGCTTTCCTACTTTTAAGACTTAGGGAACAACCTTTTTTCAACTGATTTTTTCTAGATTTCAGAGAGCCATAGAGAGAAAATTCTTTAACCCAAAAGGGTCCATTTGTGTTCTTGATCTTTAATGGTATAATTTCCATAAAAACACAAGTTTACACCCATATTTTACTTTGATCCAAGTTCCTACATATATTATATTATTGAGATCATCTTATTGGCATCGGGTTTCATCTCTACACCAAAAGAGGAAGTTTCCTACAGAGGATTTTGTATTTTGTTGATTTGCGGTGCGCATATGAAGAAAGGCTCCGTGTGTAGTTGACGATAGCTGAGCCCCATTGGTGGATCCCGAGACTGGGGTGGATTCTGGAGTTATCAACTAGGCGGGGGTGGAAGTAAGAAGACGCGTCAAGGCATGAGATGGAGTTGAGTCGAGGAAGTAAGTCTTCTGTCTTATTTTTGTATAACCATACCTAATGGGTTTGTTGGCTGGACCGTCCAAGGTTTTTTCCATTGTGGGTTTTCCTCATACATCACGGCATTGTGTGTTTTGTTTTATTTTTATCTTGCAAAAATCACTTAGAGGCATCTGTAGGTTTAAAAAGATAAAAATTAGTTTAATCACAACCTTAGTGTAAATTGGTGTTATTTTAAATTTGGGTAATTTTAATATAATTTAATTCAAACCGGTTTAATGTATTTGGCAAAATGCATGCTTAGGTTTGTTTGGCATAATTTTAACTTGAACTGAATTAAATTTGTTTAATTGTGGTTAAAAGAAAAATTCAAATGTTTGTTATGTTTAGTTTAACTTAATTCTAATTTTGAAGAAATTAAATTTGAGGACTATAGTTGTTTATCTTGAAAGAAATTTAAAATTTTGAATATTTTGTGAACCATCTCATATTTAGAATTTTAAAATTGGGTTTTCAAGTGGTATCAGAGCATATAATTTAAGAAATCACATTCTCAAACAAGTTACAATTAATATGTAGTAAATCAAGATATTCCTAATCTGAAATGTGTCTACTGATTCCTTTGTCAGGTTCATCATGTTGATTTCGTTTGTGAAGGGGGTGGTCCCTATGCGTGTGTTTCAAATCAAACCAATTTTCACAAAAATTATCCAACTTTTAATTAGCACCAAACCAAGTTGTGAAAAACTAATTTTTACTTTAAACCAATTTTATTTTGATTAATCCTAAACATGCATCTAGTGATTAAAGCAAAAATTGGTTTTTCACAACTTGGTTTGGTGCTAATTAAAAGTTGGATATTTTTTGTGAAAATTGGTTTGATTTGAAACACATGCATAAGGACCATCCCCTTGTTCGACATCGTAGACGTATCAAATCCATTCGATGGACACCAAGACATATGTGGACACGTGTGTTGTGGACAGGTATCGTGGAAGAACGACTTTCTGCGTGGGCACTATAAGAGGAGTGGTTGAAGATCAGAAGAGCATCAAGACTCGTGGGGATCGAGTCATTGAGTGATTCTTTGTATGTTCATTGTAATTCCACATTCATAGTGATTGTCTGGCTTGGGTCGTCTGAGGTTATTTTCCCATCTTGGGTTTTTTTCTCGTACATCCGGCGTTGTGAGTATTCTTTACTTTACTTTACTTGCTTTAATCACTAGATGCATGTTTAGGATTAATCAAGATAAAATTGGTTTAAAGAAAAAATTAGTTTTTCACAACTTGGTTTGGTGCTAATTAAAAGTTGGATAATTTTTGTGAAAATTGGTTTGATTTGAAACACACGTATAGGGACCACCCCTTCACAAATTAGTATCAGAGCTAGAAAACATGACTTATTTGTTTTGCGATCTCGTGTGTTTTCAAAGATGAATTTGGGAAATAATGAACTTTTTTGAACTCCTATTTTTTATGGCATTAATTACACCTATTGAAAGATGAGAATGAAAGTGCATTAAAATCTATTGATGAGCATGTGTGGCTTGCAGTTGAGAAAGGTTGGACACCCCCTTGTCACTATTTTAGGTGAGGTCACTAATTTGAAGCCTGTCGAGTCATGGACCGAAACTGAACATAGACTTTCACAATATAATTCTAAGGATTTGCACGTTATTTCTTCACATGTCGCACCGGAAGAATATAATAGAATTGTGACTTGTGAAACATCAAAAGAGGCTTGGGATATTTTGACGCTCACTCACGAGGGCACTAGCACGGTTAGGGCATCAAAATTTAAAATCTCACTACACAGTTTGAGACCATTAGGATGTTAGAGAGTGAGACTTTTGATGAGTTTTATCTTCGGTTGTCCAATATTGTCAACTCATCGTTTAACCTAGGTGAGAAAATTTCTGATAACCGTGTCATTAAGAAAATCCTTAGGTCGTTGCCTAGTAGGTTTGATGCGAAAGTGACTATTTTAAACTCCTTGGGTAAGTTAGAGTCGACAAAACTGGAAGAGATTGTAGGTGACTTACAAACCTATGAAATCGACATGATTACCTCCAAGTGCCTAAGAAAGAAAAGGGTATTGCTTTGAAAACCAGAAGGAGGAAATTAAATTTTAGGATTCCGATTCCGATTTCGATTTTGAGGATGTTGCTTTGTTGGCAAAGAAATTTAAAAAATTTATTAAGTTTCAAAAGAAATCGAAAGATGCCAAGAAATTTGAAAAATTCAAGAACAACAAAGTTGATCCCATCTCTAAGGATAAATTTGAGAAGCCTGCGAGAGATGAGTCGGATAAGTGTTTTGGGTGTGAGGGGTACGGTCACAAAGTTAAGGAGTGTTTATAGTGCCACCTTAAGTGATAGTGATCCGATAGAGGGAGAGAGTTCCCCCATTGATCGTTACTATGTTGCGTTTATGGCACGTCATGTGAGCGACGACGATTCGCATGTGAATGACACTTCTAAGGAGGTTTTGAGTAAATCCCATGTTAGTGAGGGAGAATATAGTGGCAAGGAGGAAGTAGATGTGAAAGAGTTGCAAATTGCATTTAATGAGTTGTATGCCGAGACTGTGAAAGTGAAAAAGGCAAATGCAAAATTGCAAGCTAAGTTGAATGAATGTGCCATAGAAAATAATGATAGTTTGATTAGGGATATTAAGGCACAAGAGAAGACTCTTAGGGAGAAATTAGAGTATGTCGAGGGTGAGAGAGATAATCTCCGTGGTTTGATGGAGTCTTTGAAAAAGGAGATTTTAGAGTTTCAGGAGTATAGGCGTTTGCTCGAGTCTATGATTCATGAGTTAGAGGAGAGATTGAGAGACTCATCTAGAGTTAAGTTTGATTTGGAGGCTAGATCGGAGAAGTTAGATAAGATCTTAGGCACCGTCCAAATTGAGGGAGATAGGGGAGGTATAGGTTTTGACGAGAGAGTTGTTCCCATTCCCCCCGCACATGTGAGAAACACTAAGAATGTTAGAAAAGGTCCACATATAGGTAATCATTCCCGTCGTCGCTACACTTGCACATTTTATGGTAGGAAAGGTCACATTAGGCGTTATTGTTACGACCTTAGACAAGCTCCTAGGAAGTTTAGGAATAAAGTTGCCCCAATTCCCCAAACTCCCATGCGTCGTTTTACACCTACTTGGGTTAGGAAATCGGATTTAGTGGCTTTAGGAATAAAACTTCATGATTCTCATTTGGGTGCACTTGATTCTTCCCATGCTAAATCTAAAGGATGATATGTTGCCTTGTTTGTCATATACTAGTTTGCTTCATGATATATTCATTGCTAATATAATGACTTGTGTGTCATTTTGTATTATAGTTTTTCATTTGTTGGAGTCCTATTGAAAAAAATATAAAAAAATTTTGTTTTTCAGAAAAACTTTTGAAAACCCAAAAATATTTTGCTTTTATTTGAGTGAAAATATGTTTGAAAAGCCAAAAAGATTTTCATTTTTTTGTTTTTGACTTTACATGTTTGATGTGGCATATTGGTGTGCTTGACCCCCCCCCCCCCCTCGTTTCATTATCCATGTGGCTAGGACATTAGGTCATTATTATCGATACTTAGAATGATCTTAACCATTGTTTATATGGGGTTGTTTCGAAGTTGATATGCATTTTGATTCGACTTTATATATATGCCATCATTGCACACATGCACGAGTTTATATGGATGTTTGACTTCTCTTGGATATTTGAATTTGGTGAGGCGTTCTTATCTCAATCTTGTCATCTATGCGTAAGTAGACATAAGGAGAAGTGTGCATGTAAGAATAGTTTACCATGAGGATTTGAAATGGTACCTAATTGAAAAAATGATGAGTGATTCACGGGAAAGGGCTGTGAGAGTTCAAAATTAACTCGATGTGAAAGTCACCGTTTAAAAGAGCCCAAAAAAAAGCAATATGCTAAGAAAAAGGGCCAATAAGATTTTCTCTAAGTTGAGAATGCTAGAAACCTCAAAAGAACTTGAAAAAGTATATATACATGAGGGAGTTTGGTTGGAGAAAATTTAAACAGGTTTGCACAACTAATCCTAATGTTGAAACATTGCAATTTGACGCTATTGTCTGTAGAATCGTCAAAATTCAGGATTTGTGTGCATTTAGTATGTTTAGTTCATTAAGCTCACACTTTAATTGTCCTATGGCTATGATAAAGTTTTATGATTTATCACTATCAATTAGAGCTTCTTGATCTTTTCGATGTGTTGGAATTGTGACTCATTGGTTGTAGTTTCACGCCCATAGATTTCATGTCCAAGTTTGAGCACATAAGTACTATGTTTGCATGTAACTCGCATTTTTTTTTTGTGTTTTGTATTAAAAGCTTATTGTTTTGTTGCTGTCATGCCCTTCCACTGTATTTTTTCTGGAAATTTTTTCACTGGGCAAAAATATAAGATATTTCTGGGAATCTGGGAAAATTTTGGCCTGGCGCGAGAAGTCATTCTAATGACATCTCCATGCCACGAGAAGTCTCGTTCGAGCGACGTCGTCATCTCGTTTGAGCGACGTCCCTGGTTCATTCGAACGACAGTCTGGGAATTTGCTTCTGATTTGTTTGCAGCACCCTAGTTATTGTGGTATACTTTTTGGTACTGCTGGAAGTTTTCTTAACTGACAGGTTTTGTATGCAGGTTTTATTGTCTCATATTGATATTTTTCTTATGATTCCGTTTATCACACCTGATTAGTTTGCTATATTCTTGGTGTGATTCCTTGGTTTACTATCTACAGATTTATCATCTTGATCATATTTAGCTGGTTGTTTCATAATTATCTAGCGATTTCAAATCTCAAATTGGTATATTCTCATGCTAGATACTTGTTGATTGGTTTATCTTTTCACCGGATTGTCTATTCGAGACAAAAAGGGGGAGAGATGTATGTGATGTAGGGGGAGATTTGTTGAGAATGTTTTTTATTACATATTTTACAAATTGGTAGTATAAATTGGTATCATTTTGTTGCTCAATTGTTTAACAAATGATTTTTCAGAGTTTATTCATATTGGTATCTATTGTAAAATGGGTATCATTTGGATATATATATTGGTTTCATTTGTTCCTCCGTACTTCACTGGGTATTTGTTTGTCTGTTTTATATGTGTAGGTATGCTTCAGCGATTCGAGATTTTAAGTCTACATCACATTCAAACAGTTCATGCTTGTCGGTGCTACATATACTAGTCCGTGTTCTGTAATTTTTGACTTTGGGTTTATGGGATGGGATTTAGGCGTCATACGGCTTGACGGCCCGGCTTAGGCATTTCACTGGTTTAGTTTTGTCCCGAAATAGTTAAAGGGGGAGATTTGTAAGGACATAAATTTCCAATTGTGTCCCTGTATTGTTTTGACTTAATTCCGTGAACAAAATTGTGTTTGTAATATGTCATAGGGAGATTTTATTTTGTCACGATCCCACTTGGTCTATGACGTATTGAAGATATTGAAGACGTTGCGGCAAAGCTTCAAATGATTAATCATGCCGAAGTTCAATTGGTGCAAGTTTATTCGTCTTCAAAGTTAATTTCATTCCGAGATCACACAGGTGTGAATGCGTATAATTAATAGTGCTCAGAATTATTTTTATAAAAGATAAGGATGTAATTTTATAAGGAAAAATGTTTTAAAATGGTTTAAAAGGTTTACACTACGATTTATTCTGATAAGCTTGAAATAGTGTTTCACTTAATTGGATCTCTTTTGAAGAAACGTTTTAAAGAAAAAATCAAAATGACATGCGCGTCGTTCGAACAACAGCTATACTTTGTTCAAGCGAGATGGCTATGTCATGTGAACGACAGGCCAATCTCGTTCGAGCGACACTATTTTTGAGGCGGTGATCTTTTCGTATTTAAAGCGTGGTTTCGTTAGAATTTACTAGTGTGCTTTCTAGAAAAACAGTTTACGATCCAGAAACGTGTTTGCACATGTTTTTCTAAGGTTTCAAAGCTTAAACACATCCTTAGAGTTTGCAAAGATCCGAGTTATAATTATTATATGTTTATGTGATCTTGCTGCACCAAGAAGGTTTGTTCTACACTTGAACAACTGGTTTTTGCGGTGAAGAAAAGAGAATAACTTCTTGTTCGACATCGTAGACGTATCAAAGACATTCGGTAGACACCGAGATATATGTGAACGCGTGTGTTGTGGACAGATATCGTGGAAGAACTTTTTACGTGGGCACTGTGAGAGGAGTGGTTTAAGATCAGAAGAGCGTAAAGACCCATGGGGATCAAGTCGTTGAGTGAGTCTTTGTCTGTTCATTGTAATTCCACATTCATAGTGATTGCCTGGCTTGGGCCGTTCGAGGTTATTTTCCCGTCTTGGGTTTTTTCCTCGTACATCCGACGTTATGAGTATTCTTTACTTTACTTTACTTGATTTAATCATTATATGCATGTTTAGGATTAATCAAGATAAAACTGGTTTAAAGTAAAAATTGGTTTTTCACAACTTGGTTTGGTGCTAATTAAAAGTTGGATAATTTTTGTGAAAATTGGTTTCATTTAAAACACACGCATAGGGACCACCCCCTTCACACTCTTTCTCTTATAGTGTCTCCTCTACATCTAGGGTTTTATTTTATGTTAAGTTATGTTAGTTATAAGGGTTAAGTCTATATTTAGCCTCTAATTCTTCCGAGTCTATTATGAGACTAATTTATGACCTCCAAATAAGTCCAAAACACTATCCACATGCTCTAAAAACTTAGCCCAAAGGGTTACCCACCCCGGGAACCAATCTAGCACACTAAAAAAACCATTGAGGACCTTTGTATTTCCTAGAGCCCGTTGTTCTCATATAATTTAAATTTTCAAATTCAAATTAATTATAACATGCAACTAAATGTCACAATATATAATACAGCTATCATGCGCACATAATCACTATGCACACGAGCAATATTAATCCCACTAAATAATCAACATATAATATTAAAAGATATTGGCATTACAAAGATGAGAAAGTTTGATCTTGAAATCTTGAACATGAAGTTTTCTGGAACAACCTATATTATGACTCAAAATGTGTTTTGGTCAACGGAATCAAGACAACCAAATGAGTCGAGGCACGTGAGTATATATATACTATTATAATGGACACCTCTTTTAGGGTTTCCATAACCCCGTCGCATGTTACCTTGACATCGTTTATCGCTCTAAGGAAAATTATTATTCACTTCTAAAGGTGTTATGTATCTAGTGGGACCAGATGTATGATTCTTTATCAGCAAGATCATTATTTTTGTCGGCATCTACTAATATATGAAAAAATTATATTAAAGTATTGTTTGAACTAATCCAATTGATATTGTTGTTGTGTGATCATATTTGGGGCATGAAAAGTAAAGAAGTTTTTCTCTATAATCTTTGCATCTTATACCTCTTCCCTACATAAGTGCAACTTGGAGGTAATTCTAAACATGTTTGAAATGTATTCAAGGTACTTTCGAAACCTCAAGTTGAGCTACTAAGGGTGTGCACTTTGAAGTATGACCAACTTCAGGTGATCATAATGCTCTTTTAAAGCGTTACCTTATTTCAATGGATTATTCTCTAACAGCGTAAGCAAGGTTAGTGTTGTATCAGGACTATGTACGCGAAATATATACTGTACAGCTTCATCCCAGCATTCTAGTAGGAAAAACAGAATACGATTGAACATGTACTTTTGCTAGAGATGAACTCCACGGTTTACAAGGTAGTTAAATTGTTTGATCTTCCTATTCCCATACCAATAAATTGGAGTACCCACTGAATGAGGCTCATTAATGAAAGAGGTACGAGTGTGGGCCAATTACAACCTTGCACACTCTTGTTGCCATGTATTATCACCGTGACTCGTTTTTTCTGAGAAAAATGAATGATGGCGTGAATATTATTCCTATAAATAATGGCTTTAATGAATCATTAACTACTTATTATTTATGAGGGCGTGAATCACGTGCACACATACACACAGAAATACACACATACACACAAAATTACACACACAGACTGGGGTCCCTTGACTACGCGATCGGTTCCTGTGGGTTAAATTGGTCATTTTGTGGTTGTTTTACATAAAGATATATGAATGCGATTGTGGAGTCACTTCGGGTCGAATACTCCCAAAATAGACCTCATTTTTGCGGATGTTACGGCCTTACTTCACACAACGGTCGTGAAAATCTTTGTGACCCGACATTTGATTTCCTTCACACAACGGTTACTTTCTCACTTATATCAAGTCTTTGCTTTACAATGGAAACTCCCACCAATAATATGGTATTTAATAAGGAGAGCGTGGAATCAAACTATAGTTGCATAACAAGCCTTACTTCCCCTCACTCAAAAAAATCGAATTCCACTGTCTAAAATCAGTAATGAGAACACTTGCTATAGTCGTAGAAAGTCGGGGAACTGGTCCAAAGATTGTTCATAAAAAACTACAAAGAAACCAGCGGGACCACTTAGTCTCCCATGAGTGAATCCCGTGAATGTGTGTGTATATCACCGTTACTTTATTAGATTTTGAATACCTACTTTTGTCATTTAAGCCTTAATCCCTAAAATCAATCCTAACATCAACCCTAAAATTAACTCTTACAAACATTTGTTGTAAAATTAACCCTTACAAACATTAGTCATTGTTGAAGCAAAAAATTCTCCATCTACATGGACCAGTCAGAAAAGGACACATGTCATCCTACATGGCAATATTCATACCTGCTCGGCACCCGGAGAGAGTTGGTCGGCACCCGAAGGGAGTTAGTCGGCATACCAACCAACTCAAGGCAGATAAACCATCTAGAAGATCAAAAGCCATTAGAAGAAGACTCACCAATGGTCATGGAACCCTTGTTACATTCATTGTATATAGATACTATATATTGAAGACCAATAGTTACATTTATTGTATATAGATGTAAATGTCTAAATGTATAAATACATTCCATCTCTTATACTCCCATCACTATAAATACATACATTCCCTTAGCCAAAGGGACAAGTAAGAGACACGATACACAAGATACACACCTCTCATTCTCTACACCATATTGTGTTATTATAAACCCCTGGGAATAAAATAACTGTGGATGTAGGATTTATTCATTGCCGAACCACTTTAAAAACCTTTTTCTCTTATATGTTTGATGCAAATGTTTATATTCATCTTCAATCTCATCCTCATCATTTATCTGCAGTTGACGCCACTAAAATGGCACAGGCCATTTTCTGTCTTCAACAGATTGGCGTCGTCTGTGAAAACTCGACACAAGAATTATTTCCTTCTTATTATAAGAAATGGAGATCATCATCAAAAGTTAAGTCTTTTTATCTTTTTATATGAACAATTACATGTTATACATATATTATTTCATTCAATCATGAATTATATATTCTGGAACTATGTAATTTTTAGAATTCACTGTTACATACAATGATTTACCGTATCACTCTATCTACAATCTGAAAATTAGAGATGCGGATCCATTTTCACTGTCTTAAAAAATTCGATTATCTCTATACGCAGATGATAACCACATCGTTCATTTATCAACACTCAATTTTATGCATATACAAATCTGGGTAATTGTGTCAATTTTAGATACATTTTATTGTTGATGGTACAGAGTGGCACCAACCTCTTGACATCAATTTTCGATTTAATTTCCCCGTATCTAATTGACGTCAATTTTGGATCCTCTTGAAAATTTTCTGAACAAAAATGTTTGAGATATGGGTCATATCATTTTGTTGAATCCCAACGTGTATATAATTTTCATGGATTTAGAAGATGAAAAGTCATTTCTCTTTCCAAATATGTTTCTATGAGAATATATCTTTTATAACATGGTTGATGCCGACTCACCGGATCTTCAATGGAACATCAAATCTTAAATCGATTAGGGGAACAAGCGACAAAAATGAAGTTTAAATCTCTAATATTTATCGAATTGAATAGTAAAACCCATCACAGTTTACCCATTTTAAACCTAAGAAGTGATAGGCATTTCAAATATTGGACGCCAGAAGTAGTCAAATCCGTAAAGGCTGGACCAGCAGCTGTCTTCTATGCATTTCTTCTCGAGAAATCGATGGAACCTGTCACGGGTCGGCAATACTGGTCGGCGATACCAGACCGCCTGACGCGACTGAAAATGTGTCTCAGAAATGCGTTCACTCTAGGCTCAAGTGCAAGCATGTCGCTCAAGTAATAATCCCAGTAAGTCGGGTATCGATCCTCAGGGAAAAAGGACAACAGAGTTATGACGACGGGAAGAGACGGAGAGACCCTAACCTTGACTCTAAAAAGAAAAGGAAAAATTGATTTGGTTTTGAGATTGATTACAGCTAAATGCGATAATGAAATTATAAAGAAATGCAACTATACTAATCTAACAAAATTAAGAATGAATGATGATTTGAAACTTTTTCTTTTAAATGATGAGAGAAATAGGACGGTTACAATCCCCCAATCCTAGTATAGTGCAGTTATAATATTAATCATAAATTTATCTGATTGATCTGACCCGGAATTTAGTACTCCCAAGCATTATGTATACGAGGTTCAAGCCCGTGTCATACCTAATCTGAGGATGAGTAAATCAGTACCGCGATAGTGACACCCAAATGGCACTCTAAATCATCACGAGTACCCAGAGGCAAATGAGATATAAAGATCTACAATTATTATGTAACTACGCAATACAATCATAATCAATCAATAAATTGATCGGATTAATTTTATACACACACACTAATACATCAGGCTGGGTTCATGTACCCCGGCCTTGGAAAATCTAGCCTAACATGTTGAATTTAATGAAAACAATGATTGATATGCAGGAATTCATAATTAATCTAAGGAAAATGGTAATTAGATGTAGAAAATAATTAGAAATAAGAAATACTCACTAAAATTACCCAAGCAGTAAGTGTAACAATGAATGAAACTAGTACTCACAAAAATCACTGAATAAATCTTCAATCTTTGAACTAAAACTGAAATTGTTAGCTAAACTAGGGTTTTTGGAAAAGGAGAGGAAAAATCCTACTAATTCTCCATACCAATAAGAATAATAAATCGGGTTTTTATACCCTACAACAATTTCGGAGTTCAGCTGCACTAGGAATCTTTTTAGGAAGAGATAGGATTTGCAAATCTCGAAGCCCGGACCGATCCGGGCCTTAGGCGGACCGGTCTGCCTCCAAGGCGGATCGGTTCTTTTTATTTTGGGGCGGACCGGTCCGGGGGTGGACCGGTTCCTTTTATTTTTGCCTTCTTCGGTTTGCTTATGGTACGGGGTCTTCTGGAGTTTGGCAAAGCGGATCGATCCGGGGTAGGGGCAGACCGGTCCGGCTATTTGACTTTTTGGCTCAACTTTGACTGCTCATAACTTTTATTCCGAGATTCCGATTGAGGTTCCGTTTCATCCTATGTACTCGTGAATGATATGTCTTCAACTTCTCTTTAGGTACCTTATCTGAATTCCGAGTGGAAATTCCACTTTTGCCCTTTTGACTTTTCCTTCTTTCTTTCTTGATTCTTCCGGTTTCTTTCTTTCGTTTCTTGACATCAAATACCTGTAAAATCACTATAAAATACCAGAAACTCGGTGTACTTATTAGGATCAGTCAGTAGCACGATTATGAGATAAATCTGACTCAATTACGTTGTTCGAGGTGCTATAAGTAACTAAATCAAGGGATAAATTAGGAAGAATTTATGCCTAATCAAACCCCCCTAACTTAGAACTTTGCGCGTCCCGAGCAATGTAAAAGAATCCTACCAAGGCTCAACTCTTGAAAATCATTTTATTGGGATAAAATACCTTTTTTGCGGGCAAGCGATTGCATATAGCGTATGCAACAAGCCTTTAAACCCCTAGGTTACCCTAGTAGGACGAGTGTTGTCTCGTGAGGGTTTGCAGAGAATATACCCACAAATTTCGATTCAAAGAAAATTCAAAATACGCAAAAATTGTGCAATTCAAACTTTTCCAGAAAATAGTCATCAGCAAGTCATGCTCAACAGTCTCAAATCATAGTGCGTGTGTGCGAAGCCAAAAATTTAACCGCAAATTTCCACCGATTGATCATTACGTTACTTATTCGAAAATTCATTTTGATTTCAATTTCTCACGGAATGCTCTCACAAACGAATCTCTCGGATTGTGGCTATTCTCTCGGTATGCGCGATATAAAGAGTAAATGTAATGGAAGCAAAATCACCCATACAAGTAGAAAGACAGAAATTTCATGGTGAAAGGATCTCATCAACGGATTACGGTCTTAAAAATGGGAACATTGCCTCTTTTTCCGCGCACTTAATCTCCCTTATTATCTTTTGGTGTATCAGCTCTCCATGTGGTAACCAATTTCGCAATTTAGACTCGGTTAGGACTTTTTCGGGTTTTAAGGTATATTGGGTAAAATGACAATTGTAGGGAGGTTGGAATTGGAAAAATTATTAGTGATGTCCATTTGTGCTTTTTTCGGGCTATTGCTCACTTTTTTCTTCTTTTTCTCAATTTCTCTATTTTTCACTTCTTTTCTTTTCTTGCTATTTTTGTTGAGCATATCTATTTTTTTCTTGCCCCTTTATATGCACTTTTTGGACTTAAATTCTGAATTTTTCCATTTTTCACATTTCCGGGCTATTTGGGTTTTTCGGGTTGTCAAACTAAAGGAAAAATTATTCGGCTCAAATTTGGGTTACAAAAGGGATGATTTTTTTTTTTACAACTTTTTATGACCAATATTTTTGGGTAACAAACGATGGCCTACCTCATTGTCCAAAATGCCAATTGCGTTACCATATGCGTTTCGAGATGAATTTACGTTTAGAGATTAATCTGGCACGTTTTTCAAAGCAATATTACACACATTTTTCAAAATCGATCAAAATAAAAGGACTGAGATCCTTGACAACTTTTTAGGCGCTAGAAAGAACTTTGAGTTAACAATTAACTCAGATTGATTTAAAAACTCGCAAAAAGTGATAGGCTCGAATCTCACCGGGTTTGTTAATCTCCACACTTATTCGTTAAGTCGTCAATTTTCGCTCAATTTCCATCTTTGGTCAATTTCGGCTTTGTGTATGTTAAATGTTTACAACTTGAGACTTTAAACTGACTTTTAATGATATTTTTGAAAATTTTGAATTCCAATTTTTATTTATTTTGAATAAAAATATTTTTGGATTTTTCAAAATTATATGATTTTTTTGGAAATTTCTGGGCATTTTTGAAAATTTGTGAAGTTTTAGAGATACGCACTTGTGACCCCCCCTAACTTAGACTTTTGCATTGTCCTCAAGCAAAAAGGACTAAAATCTAAATAAGGCAAAATAATAAGTGCGATGAATAAAACAAACAAATAGAGAAAATGCAGTTTTTATTACAACAGGACTGTGTTACATGTGCAGGGAAAAACATACAACTATGAACAGGGAAAAACAAATAAAAAGCTGCCAACACCATATAAAGCTTCACCGGGGTGGGGGATGGGAGGAACCGGGTGCGTTGGGGTCATAGGGGTTATGGCAGTAAGAAGGTAGTGGCTCATTAGGATCCCCTATGCGCCGATAGATGTCTGCTTGGAAGCGGAGAACGATGCTCATGTCGCGCTCGTAGTTGGTCTGTAAGGTGTTGAAGTTTGTTTCAAGTGCCGACATACGCGCGGATAGGTCCGTTCCCTCCCACTCGAAATCGGGGTCGTCCTCCTCATCCGCCGACTCCTCGTCCACGCCGAGATCTCCCATCTCGACATCCTCACCGGCTGGCCCTACTTCTTCCTCGCTCTCGCTCTCGCTCGAGGCAGCCTCTTCTTCACCATCATCACCCCGGAGGACAGCCAGCTGTTTGGCACTTTTGGTGCGGGTCCCTTTTCCGAAAGGACTGGGGATGCGAGTGTGGTCGACCGGGGGTGCTATGCCAGCATCCTTAAGGATGGAAGTGATCAAACGGGAATAGGGAAGTGGGGTGACGCCCTTCTCATCCAAGGACGCGTTAATGATATTCGCTTATAAAGTGCGGCCCAAATGGATGGAAGTTTGGGGGTCGAAGAGATGATATGTCAAAGTAGCTTGCCGAGGCCGCATGGCGGAGTCGTTGGACATTTGCAATATATTGGCGCACACAATCTAAAATGTGAGGCGCGCCTTCTCATTTAGGCGTCCAACGGCGACAATTTACCCCGTCCAAGCTACATTTGGTGCAATTCGGGACATGATGGTATCCTTGTCGACTGGGGGGACATTTCGGGGATAGGTAAATTCGGGAACGTCCGGGACGTCATACTCGGCCAACTTGGCTGTGAGACGGGCCAACGAAAATGGGATAACATTCCCATCCACGAAAGCTTAGGCCTCGAATTAGGCCGTCCGCACGAGCGTGCCATAGAATGAGCAGACCTTGGTGGCCCAAACTGCCTCGTAGGGTTGGTTGAGGAACCGGCACCAGCTCCGAGCCATGAATAGGGCGGTGATGGAGTTGGGCAGCTGTTCCCATTGGACATCTCGCTCCATATGGAGTTTGCGGCCCAAGTCGAAGAATTGATTGCACCACTGCTCCTCTTGGCGGGAGCAGAACTCACCGTGACCGGAGGGTTGGATCTCGGTGGAGTCATATTTGGTGGGGGCAACATGGGGGGCCATGAAAACAGAAGGGGTTTGTTGCTTGAAACACTAGAGAGGAAGAAGAGAGTATTTGGGTTGAAGGTGTGAGGAGAAGGGGAGGGTTTGGGGGTGTATTTATAGTGGAAAGGGTGAGGGGAGGGGTTGGTTTTGGAGGGAAGGGGTTTGGAGGGAAAAGGGGATGGATTTGGGAGGGAAAGGTTGGGGTTGGGAAGAGGGAAAACGGATTGGAGGGAATGAATGGGATTGGGGGGAAAGGGGGGTGAATCTTGGGAAGAGGACAAGACAGGTCTGCAGAATGCGGACCGGTCCGGGGTAGGGGCGGACCGGTCCGGGCCTTTGACTTTTCAACACTCGCCAGGCGGACCGATTCCTTTTAAAATTAAAGGAACCGATCCGGGGTCAGACCGTTCCGCCTTAAAATGGAATCGGTCCGCCCCAGGGCTTTTGGGATGGAATTCTCCTAACTTGGTTTCGAGCTCTCTTCTTCAAAAACTTTCACTTTCCCGACATACTCTCTATCCAACTGGACTAAGAACCCTCTCTATTTCACTGGTCAACACCCTTTGACTCAACACACGAATGTTTCTCCCGAACGAAACCTAGTCCTAACGACTCTCAAAACACACACGACTCTCACCCCATACGCGTCGGGGTTGCGACGACCTCACTTTATTTCAGCTCAATCTACCCCGTAAATGGGGTTCGACAACCAGACAGTGTCGACTTCTTCTGCACACGCCTCTAGATATGGCTTTAGGCGTTGTCCATTCACTTTGAATGTATTTCCCCCTTTTAAATCGTCCAATTCAACAGCCCCATGGTGGAAAACATTCTTTACAACGAACAGGCCAGACCATCGTGACCGCAACTTACCCGAAAAGAGGTGAAGCCGAGAGTTGTGGAGGAGAAATTTTTGCCCGGGGAGAAACTCTTTTCGTCGAATGATGCTATCATGAGCAAGTTTCATCCTCTCTTTCGAAATTTTGGCATTCTCAAACGCATCATTGCGTAGTTCTTCTAACTCATTCAATTGAAGCTTGCGGGCTTCACCGGCCTTGTCCATGGCATAATTCAATTGCTTAATCGCCTGTGTTTGAGCTCAACGGGAAGATGGCAAGGTTTGCCATATACAAAGCGGAAAGGGGACATGCCGAGTTGGTTCTTAAATGCGGTACGATAGGCCCATAGCGAATCGTTCAACCTAAGTGACCAATCTTTTCGGGTAGGATTGACGGTCTTTTCGAGAATGTTCTTGATTTCTCGATTCGCTAGTTCGGCCTGCCCATTCGTTTGTGGGTGATAAGTCGTTCCCACCTTGTGAACGACACCATACTTTCTCATGAGCTTCGCGAATGGCCTATTGCAAAAGTGGGTGCCATTATCGCTAATTATTGCTTTCGGTGCACCGAAGCGGGAAAGTATGTGTTCCTGCAGGAACTTTATCACCACTTTGTTGTCATTAGTCTTGGTAGCTATAGCTTCCACCCATTTAGAAACGTAGTCTACCGCGACAAGGATGTATAGAAAACTAAAGGACGGGGGGAAGGGTCCCATGAACTCAATACCCCAACAGTCGAATATCTCAATGATGAGTATAGGGGTAAGAGGCATCATGTCTCGTCAAGTAATGGCTCCCATTCATTGGCACCTATTGCATGATTTGCAAGCATCATTCACATCCCAGAAGATTGTGGGCCAATAGAGGTCGCATTGCAGAATTTTAGCGGTAGTCTTTTTCGTTGAAAAGTGGCCTCCACAAGCTTCCAAATGACAAAACTGGATGACTTTCGGGATTTCGTCATCCGGTACACATCGTCGGATGATTTGGTCAGCGCAATATTTAAAAAGGAAGGGATCATCGTAAAAGAACATGCGCGACCAAGTAAGAAACATCTTCTTATCTTGCGGTGTCCAGTCGGGAGGGACGGCTCCCGTGACAAGATAGTTCACTATATCCGCAAACCAGGGAGATGAAGAGGTAGCAAAAAGTTGCTCATCCGAAAAGTATTCGTCTATGGGTATGGTATCACTGGGTACGTCGGACGAAAGCCGAGATAAATGGTCGGCAACGACGTTTTCTACTCCTTTTTTATCTTTGATGGAGAGATTGAACTCTTGTAGGAGTAGGATCCACCTTATGAGGCGCGGCTTGGCATCTTTCTTTGCAAGTAGGTATTTCAAAGCCGCGTGGTCGGTGAAGACAGTAATATGAGAACCAATGAGATATGGCCGGAATTTATCAAGGGCAAAGACTACCGCTAGCAACTCCTTCTCCGTGGTAGAGTAGTTGAGTTGAGGTCCGGTAAGGGTCCGGCTAGCGTAGTAGATGACATGAGCTTGCTTATCTTTTCGTTGGCCCAAAATAGCCCCGATAGCGTAATCGCTTGCATCACACATAAGTTAGAATGGTAAGGACCAATCCGGAACTTGCATGATGGGAGCGGACACAAGCATGTTTTTCAATTTTTTAAAAGATCTTTGGCATGCTTCCATCCACTCGAATGGGGTGTCCTTCATGAGTAGGTTGCTTAAGGGCCTAGCGATGGCGCTAAAGTCCTTAATGAACCTTCGATAAAACCCCGCGTGGCCCAAGAATGAGCGCATGTCCTTCAGCGATTTTGGTGGGGGAAGATCAGCTATGACATCTATCTTTTCCCTATCAACCTCTATTCCTTTGGATGATACTATGTGGCCAAGAACTATTCCCTCAGTGACCATCAAATGGCACTTCTCCCAATTCAGCACTAAGTTCTTTTCCACACATCGGGTAAGTACTTTTTCTAGCTTTTCTAAACAATGATCAAAAGAGGTGCCAAAAACGCTGAAGTCATCCATGAAAACTTCGAGTCCTCTCTCAACCATGTCGCTAAATAAGCTCAACATGCACCTTTGAAAGGTCGCGGGTGCATTACACAAGCCAAATGGCATACGTTTGTAGGCAAACGTACCAAAAGGGCAAGTGAAGGTCGTCTTCTCCTGGTCAAGTACATCTACCTTAATTTGGTTATATCCAAAATAACCATCAAGGAAGCAATAGTAAGGGTGGCCCGCCCCTCTTTCGAGAATTTGATTAATAAATGGCAAAGGGAAATGGTCTTTCCTAGTTCCCGCATTAAGTTTCCGGTAATCAATGCAAATGCGCCACCCGGTGGTGGTACGTTGGGGGACTAGCTCTCCCTTGGTATTCTCAATCATAGTCATACCCGACTTCTTTGGGACGACTTGAATAGGGCTTACCCCCTTGCTATCCGAAATTGGGTAGATGATCCCGGCATCCAACAATTTGATAATTTCGGTTCTCACAACTTCTTTCATGTTGGGATTCAGTCTTCTTTGCATTTATCTAGAGGGTTTGACATCCTCTTCGAGATGAATCTTATGAGTGCAAATCAAAGGACTTATCCCCTTCAAATCAGCAATACACCAACCAAAAGCACTTTGGTGCTTCCTCAGAATTTTCAATAATTTACCCTCCTGCCCTTCATCTAGGCTAGAGGAGATAACAACAGGAAATGTTTCATCCTCTCCTAGGTATGCATATTTAATATGGGAGGGGAGTTTCTTTAATTCGAGGGTTGGAAATTTTTCACTGGAGGGAACCATATGTGTATCTCTCGGAGGTAATTCCTCGAATCTAGAAACCCAATTAACCTCTCTCGCGTCCTCGTCCGACGCACTCTCATCGAGTAGTTGTCTCAACTTCCCAACCTCCCTCTCGAAGTCGGTGTACGTCCCCTCACCCTCGTATCTCGCCGTTAAACAGGACTCTAAATCGTCGCCACAGTAATTCTCCTCAAAGTACTCCTCTACTATCTCATCTATGAGGCTCACCGCGTGAAGATCATCTTCCTCCCCTGCATTTTGGGCTATGTGGAAGATGTTGGTTTCCAAGGTCATGTTCCCAAAGGTGAGTTGCATTCGCCCATTCCTAGTATTGATGATTGCGTTAGCCGTAGCTAGGAAAGGACACCCAAGGATGATAGGAACATGATTTCTCGAGTGGAAGGAGGGCTCTGTGTCCCAAATGACAAAATCTACCGAAAAGTAGAAAGTGTCAACTTGGACGATCACGTCCTCGACTATGCCTCGTGGGATCTTCACTGTTCGATCCGCTAATTGGAGAGTGACCTTTGTGGGCTTGAGGTCGCCCAAGTCAAGTTGCCTATAGATGGAGTAAGGGAGGATATTTACGCTTGCTCCCAAGTCAAGTAAGGCTTTTTCAATTTTATTCTCTCCAATGATGCAGGATATGGTGGGTGCACCGGGATCTTTGAATTTAGGCGGGAGATCATTTAGTAGAATGGAGCTCACGTTTTGAGCTAGAAAAACATTCTTCTTTACCTTCATCTTCCTTTTTACCGTCAACAAATCTTTGATGACTTTGCCACAAGCTGGAATTTGCTTAATGGCATCAAGAAAAGGTAAATTCAGCTTGACCTGCTTTAGCACGTCTTCACGTGGGTTTCCTATATGGGAGGGAATCAAACTTTGAGGAAACGGTGCCGCGGAGGGAGATTTCACTACTACCTCTGGCTCACTAACATCTTCTTGGTCACTCTCATTCAAGGGGACATCTTCAGCCTCTTTCGTACCGGGCAAAATCTCCTTGTCTTTCATTGTGTCGTGTGGGGGAGGTGATAAATCAACGACTCTCCCACTACGAAGAGTGGTCACAGCTTGACATTGCTCCTGATGTTCAGTGGAGGTGGAGCTAACACTAGTTTGACCTTGGGGAGGTCTTTGGCCTTGGGCAGGAAACTTGCCCTTCTCTTGAACACTCAATGAGGATTGTATTTTTGACAGATTCGCATTTATGTCACCAATCATATTTGGCATTGGTTGCGGTCTGGCTTGCGATGAATTGATTCATGGTATCCTCGAGAGTTCTCCATTGTGGCGGGATATAATTTCCTTGAGGTTGTGGTGCTTGCACATGTCCTTGCATGTGTGGAGGTTGTTGAAAATGTTATGGTGGAGGAGGGGCAACATGCAAAGGAGGGTTCATTGCGGCATGTTGTTGCCCATAGCTAAAACCGGGACGATTTTTCCATGAAGGGTTGTAGGAATTCCCGTGCGGGGCACCGAAATTACCCTTAAATCCTCCTATACCACTAACTTTCTCTTGAAGCATTACTTTGTAGGCGGGTATCGTCGGACATTCCTCAGTTGAATGGCCCGCCTCACAAATAGCACACACCTTCTAGACGGGGTTCGGTATGGATCCAGTTAATCCCCTCCCGCATATCCCTCGTAGGTCTCGCATCTCTTTCTTAAGTATATCAATCCGACTGTCCGCTATAGAATTATTTTCTACATGATATAGGTCGGACGCTGACGGAGTTTCGATTTTGAGCATTAGGATCGGAGGTATCCCAGGATTGGGTAGTCTCGGCGACATACCTCAAATGAAGCTCTGCATCTTGGGCGTCTAAGTCGACAAAGGGACCACTTCCCATGGTTTCAACAAGTTGCTTGGAATTGAGATTCAACCATTATAGAGAAAAGAGATGATTTGTGCTGCATCAAATCCGTGATGTGGGAATGAAGTAACCAACTCATTGAAACGCTCATGACATCGATGAAATGGCTCATTTTATGGTTGTCTGAACGCTTGAATTTGAGCCTTTATGGAGATTGTTCGATGTGGCGAGAAGAATTTCTTGAGAAATCTCGATTGTAACTCGTTCCAAGATGGAATCGAGCTTGGAGGTAAAGACCATAACCAGGTCTTAGCTTTATCTTTGAGCGATAAAGGGAAGAGTTTGAGGTGGATCAACTCTTGGGTGCAGGTTTGATCATTGAGCGTATCGCACACATCCTCAAATTCCCTAATATGGAGGTATGTCTTTTCAGAATCCATACCGTGGTAATGTGGTAGCATCTGGATCATTCCATTTTTGAAACAGAATTGCCCGGCATTATACGGGAGTATAATGCATCCTGGAGTGTCAGTGCGCTCGGGATATAGGAATTCTCTCAGCGGGCGGTATGGGAGATCTTCCTCACCAGCAGATGCACTACCGTGTTGCGACATCTCCCTCTCTCTTAAGGACTCAGTGCTCTCACTTGGTGTGCTCGAGGTGTACTCGGGAGTGTGTCCTAAGAAGGAAAGTGGAGTGTTATTTGAGATTGAGTGTGACAGTGTGGGAGGTGAGATCCAGAACTGTGGGGCGTTTGGAGTGTGGGGACTATCTGGGTTAGACTCAACTATTGGATTTTCGTGAATGCTGGTTGGAGTATTATGGGGAGTGGGATTTTTCATTAAAAGCTTGGGAAAGATGGTGGTGAATCTTTTTGTGCTTTTTGAAAAAAAAATTATATGTTTTTTTGGATTTTTGGAGATTTTTGGTCAAAGCTTTGGATTGACTCGATCTAATCCTAAGTCTACCTAGTTCCCCGGCAACAGCGCCAAAAACTTGACGCGACTGAAAATGTGTCTCAGAAATGCGTTCACTCTAGGCTCAAGTGCAAGCCTGTCGCTCAAGTAATAATCCCAGTAAGTCGGGTATCGATCCTCAGGGAAAAAGGACAACAGAGTTGTGACGACGGGAAGAGACGGAGAGACCCTAACCTTGACTCTAAAAAGAAAAGGAAAAATTTATTTGGTTTTGAGATTGATTACAGCTAAATGCGATAATGAAATTATGAAGAAATGAAACTATACGAATCTAACGAAATTAATAATGCATGATGATTTGAAACTTTTTGTTTTAAATTATGAGAGAAATAGGACGGGAATACAATCCCCTAACCCTAGTGTAGTGCAGTTATAATATTAATCATAAATTTATCTGATTGATCTGACCCGAAATTTAGTACTCCCAAGCATTATGTATACGAGGTTCAAGCCCGCGTCATACCTAATCTGAGGATTAGTAAATCAGTACCGCGATAGTGACACCCAAATTGCATTCTAAATCATCACGAGTACCCAGAGGCAAACGCGATATAAAGATCTACAATTATTGTGTAACTACGCAATACGATCATAATCAATCAATAAATTCATCGGATTAATTTTATACACACACACTAACACATCAGGCTGGGTTCATGTACCCCGGCCTTGGAAAATCTAGCCTAACATGTTGAATTTAATGAAAACAATGATTGATATGCATGAATTCATAATTAATCTAAGGAAAATGGTAATTAGATGTAGAAAAGAATTAGAAATAAGAAATACTCACTAAAATTACCCAAGCAGTAAGTGTAACAATGAATGAAACTACTACTCACAAAAATCACTGAATAAATCTTCAATCTTTGAACAAAAACTGAAATTGTTAGCTAAACCAGGGTTTTTGGAAAAGGAGAGGAAAAATCCTAGTAATTCTCCGTACCAATAACAATAATAAATCGGGTTTTTATACCCTACAACAATTTCGGAGTTCAGCTGCACTAGGAGTCTTTTTAGGAAGAGATAGGATTTGCAAATCTCGAAGCCCGGACCGGTCCGGGCCTTAGGCGGACCGGACTGCCTCCAAGGCGGATCGATTCTTTTTATTTTGGGGCGGACCGGTTCGGGGGCGGACCGATTCCTTTTATTTTTGCCTTCTTCGGTTTGCGTGTGGTCCGGGGTCTTCTGGAGTTTGGCAAAGCGGACCGGTCCGGGGTAGGGGCGGACCGGTCCGGCTATTTGACTTTTTGGCTCAACTCTGACTGCTCATAGCTTTTGTTCCGGGATTCCGATTGAGGTGTCGTTTCTTCCTATGTACTCATGAATGAGATGTCTTCAACTTCTCTTTAGGTACCTCATCTGAATTTCGGGTGGAAATTCCACTTTTGACCTTTTGACCTTTCCTTCTTTCTTTCTTGATTCTTCCGGTTTCTTTCTTCCGTTTCTTGACATCAAATACCTGTAAAATCACTACAAAATACCAGAAACTCGGTGTACTCATTAGGATCAGTCAGTAGCACGATTATGAGATAAATCTAACTCAATTACGTTATTCGAGGTGCTATAAGTAACTAAATCAAGGGATAAATTAGGAAGAATTTCTGCCTAATCACCGCCCTTTATGATTGATGACCACCCATTACAGGATAAGTAATTGCAAAAAAAAAGGTAGTTCTTAAATAACATAGTCGGGCCATTTTTACAAATCGGCAACATGCAGCGCTGGTTGGCGAAGCTTGAAACTGATTTCAATGCTGATCGATAATATCTAATACAAGTCGGTAGCACTTATTTATTGGTCGAAGACATCTTTTGTAGGTCGGCATCAATGGTCGACCAAATTCTATTGGTTCAACATACCATTTTTGTTGGTCGGCAGTCATTGTTTCTACCAATTACCTCCCCTACCAATATGATCACAGTACCAGAGTTTTATTCATTTTCACTGGGTGATCAGCGACTTGAAATTTATGGGGTCTCGACCTCCTATTTGTTGGTCGGTGAGAAAAAATTACTCTCTTGCTGATTGGCGACGAATAGATCTTTTCTGATCAGAGTTGGTTGGCATTATTGTGAGACGAGTTAGTCTGCATTCATGGTTCTGACCTCCTATTTGTTAATCGATGAAGTCATCAACTTTAACGGGTCATATTATCTTGATCGGCAAAACACTTTGTTGGTCGGCAGCCTTAGTCATTGATCGCCGACGGATATCAACCTCCCACCTATTCGTCAAAATCCCAAACTCTCCTTGGCCATAAACATATGGTCTTATATGTTGATCGGCAACTTCACCAGATGAATTTTTACAGGTCGACGATCATTTACGTCTTGATCGGCGACGTGTAATGTTGGTCGGTGACCATCCAACTTACTCTTGGTCGTCAACATCCACTGTTGGTTGACAGACACCGAGAGAAAACAAATAAAGATTTCTTTGAGGGTGATGGGTTTCACACCTCACGTTTGGGACCCAAATTAATTTGACTTCATCAAAATAAAGTTTTGCTGTTTAAAAAGGACTTTTGGTTTATTACACCAACTTATAAATTGGGTTTATTACACATTTATAAGCTTTATGTGGAGCACCCAAGATATGTCTTTAAACGAATTCAGCTTGGGACAATAGGGTGCCTAGATCTTTTTTACTTGTGATCACCCCAAAACTATTTTTTTTTTTAAAATCAAGTGATAGATAAAAATCAACTTATATTTGGTCTTTTACTTAAAATTAAAATTATTGTGTAAAAAGACTAAATCAAGCCTCATATCTTTTATATATGATAAAAATTTTCTCATATTGACATACAGCATAACATATTATTTTATGTTTTGATATTTTATTACTCGAGCAAATACATATCATATATTGATTGGATGACTAAATTATTTTAGCCTCCACAGATGTTCGAGCAACTTATTAAATTCCACAGGTACAAAATTCAGTACCAACGAATGCTCGAAAATAATCTTAAACTTCTTGAAAATATTATCATTGCTCGGTATTATGAAATTTTACCTCGGCGAGGCACTATTGATGTTATTATTGCTCTGATATATGCTCAAGCAAGAATCATTCTCTATATTTATTTTATATTCATCTCAGCATGGAGCTCGAAAAAATATTTATTGTTCTATATTCAATTCCGAAGAGATCTGCAACATTTATATTTCACCCCCAACGGACAGTTGGTCTGGGTAATTCTTATTTATATTCAGGCCCGACAAAGAACTCGGCCATATTCTTATGTTCTGGAAAATATTATCCTTGTTCAGCATTATGCAATTTTGCCTCGACAGATCAGCCAGACACTTTATTATTATTCTTTATATCTATTCAGATGCATATTCTATATTCATCTCGGCGTGGAGCTCGGTAAAATATTTATTTATCATATATTCAGCTCTAAGGAAATCTGCATCAGTCATGAAATTATCTCCAACAGACTGTTGGTCGGGAAAATTCTTCTCTCTATATATATTCAGCAACCACCAACTAAGGTTAGTTGGCATATCAACAACCACCAACTACGGTTGGTCGGCATATCAGCAACCGCTAACTAAGGTTAGTCGGCATCAACAAACCTAACCAACAATATTAGCACAACAATCGAGAAAGGCAAAGCCTGTTTGATAATGGGTGACCTCAAGGGGCATCCAAAACTAGGCAAGAAGATGGGTGACCTCAAGGGGCATCCACTGCCTATGCACCAAGGTAATCCTGAAAGATTACTACACAGGTGACCTCAAGAGGCATCCCAAACTAGGCAAGAAGCTGGGTGACCCCCCGGGGCATCCACTGTCTAGGCACCAAGGATCAATCGATCCCTTCCATATTATTTATCTGGACTTCTTATTAAGCCCGACAGATGGTCGGCATTCTTATTATTAATCTGGATTTCTCAGCGCTTGTTGAAAGTAGTTTTGCTCAACCAAAATTACTTGGTCGGCAAATTATTTCTATGGTTACATCGGGATAGTATGAAAATGCAAACATGCAAATCTCTTAGGAGTCATTTCATAGAACATTTCCTCGGCCTTATCTTTCTAGCAAGACCAACATACTTCAAGGCTAAGAAATCATTCAAAGTTCATATTCCACACTTGGGGACTTCTATTACAGATTTAGTTGTTCATTCGCTGGCACATTCTCATAACATCATGCAGTCGAGCATCAAATTCAACTCCATAAAGTTACTTGGTCGGGGCCCCGACCAATCATCATTCAGGAGTTGTTTTTTCTTGCTCAGGAGTTAGTTTTTGCTATTGAAATTCAGGAGGCAGATTCAGGAGTTATTATGCACATACTATTGAAGTTCAAGAGTCAAATTCAGCATCTACAGTACTCACTAGGATCTTTATTACTGTTGTCCCAACCTACACTGAAGGAGAAGTTGTACTTATATGTAAATGTTTCAAAGGCTGTTACTAGCTCGGCACTAATCAGATTGAAGAATTGGGTTCAAAAGCTAACATGCCACAACAACAAATCACTCAGAGGAGCAGAGATCAGAAAAATCAAACATGGACAATCAGTACTCAGTTGCTCGACATAGAAGGCAGTTGGTCGGTATAAAAGGCAGTTGGTCGACTAATCAACCAACAAACATACTTGAAGATTATCACGAGCTGCAAACTATGAAGTTACTGCATCCAGATTCCCAGGGGTGATACATAGCACACGTTCGCTTGACGAACAGAGTTCCTCAAAAGAAAGATTAGTTCTAAAGCAACCATCGATCAACCTGCATCATCAATCGTCCAGGAGATAGCCCATTTTATGTTGAACAAATCAAGAAGGCAAATCAAGAATCTCATTATGCACGAGCACCGAGCAACATTACAGAATAAATACTCCATCCTTCGGTAAACCATCAAGCATGGAGCATTGGGGGCTTCTGTTGACGTAAAAATTCTCCATCTACGTGGACCAGTCAGAAAATGACACCTGTCATCCTACATGGCAATATTCATACTTGTTCGGCACCCGAGGAGGCATCCGAAGAGAGCTGGTCGGCACCCAAGGAGAGTTGCTCGGCATACCAACCAACTCAAGGTAGACAAACCATCCAGAAGATCAAAAGCCATTAGAAGAAAACTCACAAACGGTAATGGAACCCTTGTTACATTCATTGTATATAGATACAATGTATTGAAGACCAATAGTTACATTCATTGTATATAGATGTAAATGTCTGAATGTATAAAGACATTCCATCTCTTAGACTCCCATCACTATAAATACATGCATTCCCTTAACCAAAGGGACAAGTAAGAGACACGATACACAAGATACACACCTCTCTCTCTACACCATATTGTGCTATTGTAAATCCCTGGGAATAAAATAACAGTGGACGTAGGCTTTATTCATAGCCGAACCACTTTAAAAACCTTTGTCTCTTATATGTTTGATGTAAATGTTTATCTTCATCTTCAATCTCATCCTCATCATTTATCTGACAGTCATAAAATTAACCCCTTACAAACATTACGCCTAAAATTAATCCCAAATTTAGCATCAATATTAAAGGACGCACAGCCCCAAACTTAAACCAACATTAGTCATATATTTTTTTCTAGAATACACACACACACAAACACAAATAGTATACATATACATATACACATATATATAGTATACACATATACATACACAATACACACACATATACACAGTGAAATACACACACACACAGAAATACACAAATACATACACACACTGAAATACACACTCAAAATTACAAATGCACAAAATATTACCTTTGAGATTAAAAGAGTGATTGAAATTGGGATTGAGATTGAGAGCCTAAATCGCTGGAGAAAAGCTGAAATCGCATGAGAGATGGAAACTTTAGAGTGTTTAGAAATTTTCGAGGGAAATGAAAAGTTTGTCTAGGAATTAAGTATAAAGACACTAGTCACGGCCCTAAGTTGTAACCACATGCCGTGACCCCTTTAATTTTTAACACGTCAGTGTGTAAATAATACACTAGTCACGGCCCAAAGTCGTGACTCGATTCTCAGTATGGTCACGGTCTAAAGCCGTGACCACCTCGGTGTGGCTTTGGGTTATGGTCACAGCCTTAGATCGTAACCCCATCCGAGACCACATTTGGAAGGAAACCTGGCGCCATAATGGTCATGGATGGATCACGGCTCATATCCGTGACCCACACGAGTCATGGTCATGGTCCGTGACCACATGCAAGACGATCCATGACCACACTGAGTAATGTACTTCGTCACGCTCATTTGGGATATGGTCGTGGCTATGGGTCGTGACCCCAATACCGTCACTATTCTCAAGATTTGGTGTAGTGTGGGTACACACTTTTTAAGTCATTGTGTATACGATGCCTCAAAAATGTGCAAGCCTTAGATTTGTCCTCGCATGACATATTGTATTCTGGGGTTATTGTGTCACTAATATTTTGGGTGTGGGTTGGAGTTTTGCGTCCAGAATTCAATCAAGATAATTCTCTGAGATAATTTGTGTTCTTTAAATTTAGATTCAAGAATATTTAACATCAGGGAATTGTTTGATAAGCAAAATATGATTAGGGGAGTGGATAGTTAAATCTAACATAAACAATGTCAATGGCACACAAAGAAATTACATTCAAACAAATAGTAATGATACTCAAAACTAACTCTACTCGAATGATTTACCCTAATGGAGTATCACACTATTTATAGGGGAGACGGATTTAGATAGGTTATTATTTGCCCACTAATGAATGTTTAGGTCACACATGATGTCTTACACAGTACCAATTCTGACCCTTATTAAACATAATAACAACAACTCAAAAAATCTAAATTAATAGAAGCAAAACTAAAATATTAAAAATAAGAAAATGCTAAAAATACACAAAATACGATTCACATCACTCCCCCACTCGAAACCAAGCTCGTCCTAGAGCTTTTAGTATTGGAGATAGGGGTGTAAACGGATCAGGTCTGGGTATATCCATATCCGATCTGGATATTGTTTTAGCTTACCCGTCGGGTCTCAGAAAATGGATCCAGACCCGAAACCATTAAGGACTCAAGGACCCGACCCGAATACCTTTGACAAACTTGAAAAAATAAACTTACTATATATATATATATATATATATGTTAATGTGTATATATATTTACGTTAATGTGTATATATATATAGTTATATATATAGTTTGTATATATAAATATATATACAGTTATATATATAGTTTGTAACTATAGTTACTATATATATATATATATATATATATATATATATATATATATATATATATATATATATATATATATATATATACACATTTGGGTCGGGTCCTTATCGGATCGGAGTCATGTACATTCAGACCCGGTCCATTAACTAATTGGGTAATCGGATCTATAAAATTTGCTCAGATCCATTAATTCGGATCTGATCCAGGTCTGATCCGGGTCCAGACCTAGTCCATTGACATCCCTAATTGGAGATGTGTGTGTAAAGTTTTCAAATCATACGACCGAAGAGAAAATGAAGAATTTGGGGGTTCTAAAATAAATTTGTCAAAGTTAGGGAGGGCCCAAAATTTTATCATCCAATATTATCTTCAAAAGTTGGCCCATTACAGAATTTGTATAGTCCAATACACTTGCTCCTCTGAAGCAGATAGGACCTTACGTATTTATATTATTAAATTATATAATATATTAAGAATAATATGTTAAATAATAATATGAATAGATACATGATACATATATATAGTTTTAGGGGCATGTTATTCCCACTCCCCCACATTCTTCCACACTCCATTTTAAGATTCAATGACTATAATGCCCTTACATTCATTAAATCTATTAACCCCTTTTCATTTCTTTCCAAATTCACATTTATACCTAAAATTTATATTCATTTTTTTATACCAACTAAAATAAATATTTTAGGTATTTAATAAAAAAAAATTATTTATATTAAAAACTGTTTTGAATGTAAAAAATGTTTATTTTAAAAAAACGCTTTTTAAAAAATAAAAAAATAAATTTTGTATAAAAAAATATTTCAACTTTATATAAAGTGAAAAATTATTTCCACTGTTAAAAAAATTAACTGTTGTTTTAAAAAAATTGTTGTGTAAATTGTTTAAAGAATTTAAAATATACGCAAATAAAAATTGTTTTGATTATGAAAAACTATTTTTAAAAAATAAAAAATATTTTTTGTATAAAAATTGTCTTAACTTTTTATAAAATACAAAAAATATTTTTTACACAAGTAAATTGTTTTAGCTTTTAAAAATACGAATTATAAATAAAAAAAATTGTACATTTTATCTAAAAAAATTAGGAAAAAATTAACACTCTTTTCTATATATATATAAATAAAACACTACTAAAAATGTTTAAATAGTTTTTTACAAAACAGTTGTTAAATAAAATTAGAGTTTATATATATATATATATATAAGATAGATTTTTAATAGCTAAAACATTTTATAAAAAGTTTGAGTGTCTAAAATAAATAAATCGTTTTGATTATAAAAAATATTTATTTTAGAAAATTGTTTGTTTAAAAGAAATTTGTATAATTTATATTAACTTTATATAACCGTTTTAAAAAGAAAAAAAAACTATTTTCACAGTTAAAAAAAATTAACTGTTACTTTTAAAAATTGTTTAAAATAAACTAAAACAACGTCTATATAATATAGAAGACAATTTTTTTATATAAACTGTTTTAGCTATTAAAAATGTGTATTTAATATATAAAAACTGTAAATTTTATTTAACAACTGTTTTGTAAAAAATGATTTTAACATTTTTTCGAGAAATAAAGCACTCTCTACATTAAAATAAAAAGTCTATAAATGTAAATAAATAACTAGAAAAAATGTGCCTGATAAAACATGTGTGATAAAAAAAATGATTATATAACGTTCTATATAATATAAAAGAAAATTTTTTTATATAAACTGTTTTAGCTATTAAAAATCTACCTTTTTTATATATAAACGGTAAATTTTATTTAACAACTGTTTTGTAAAAAACGATTTAAACATTTCTTGTAGTGTTTTATTTATATATATAGAAAAGAGTGCTAATTTTTTCATAATTTTTTTTAAATAAAATGAACAATTTTTTTATTTATAATTCGTATTTTTAAAAGCTAAAACAATTTACTTTTGTAAAAAATATTTTTTGTATTATATAAAAAGTTAAGACAGTTTTTATACAAAAAATATTTTTTATTTTTTAAAAATAGTTTTTCATAATCAAAATAATTTTTATTTGGGTATATTTTAAATTGTTTAAACAATTTACACAACAATTTTTTTTAAACAACAGTTAATTTTTTTAACAAGGGAAATAGTTTTTCACTTTATATAAAGTTGAAACAATTTTTTATACAAATTTTTTTTTTTCTTTTTTAAAAAGTGTTTTTTTTAAATAAACCATTTTTTACTTTCGAAAATGTTTTTAATATAAATAAAACTTTTTTATTAAATAAATAAAATATTTATTTTAGTTGGGATAAAAAAGTGAATATAAATTTTTGGTATAAATATGAATTTAAGATGAAATGAAAATGAGTTAATGGGTATTATGGATTTAAGGGCATTATAGTCATTGAATCTTAAAATGGAGTGTGGGAAGAATGTGGGGGAGTGGGAATAGTCGACCCTAGTTTTATATATGTATTATTAATGTATTGAATAATATAAAATATACTTATATTACATATGTATTAAAAAGTATTATCAATTCATGTATGCATATAATTTTATCGTGAAGTATACATGCAATATCATTATATATATATATATATATATATATATATATATATATAAATCAAGGGTCTAAAAAACGCGGAGCGTGGTCGAGGCGTGGAAGTCAACCTTAAGCTTTAGAAGCCAAGGCGACCCTTAGGCGTAAAAAGACGTGAAAAGGCGTTTAGGTCTTTTTAAGATATTTTAATATTTTTTAACCATAACAAGGATATTAAAATACTAAAATTGTACATATCATAAAAATATGTTTGAATACATGCAAATTAAAATACTATTTGATTATTTTGGATGAAATAATGGTCCGGTTAGTAAAAAAATTCTTTAAAAGGGGATTTCGTTTTACTAAAGCATTGTTGTTTTTAGAAAAAAAGTGTGCCTTAAGGATTTTACCAATGATAAGGTGTAAAAAACTTAAGGCGAGGTGTTTCTCCCAAGCCTTAAGCCTAAGCGTGCGCGTCCCTAGACGGAGCCTAGGTGGGTTTTTTAGAACAGTATGTTGTGTGTGTGTGTGTATAACTATTGATGTGAATGATATACTCACAATAAGACCTTGTAGCCTAGTGATAACTTTTGTGTCCCCTTTAGGGGAGGTCATGAGTTCAAGTCCCACCAAGGGGATTTAAGAGGATTTGGGGTATTTATACCTAAATAGATATATAAATTATTATATTATATATCAAGACTTGGGACTTGGGACTTGGGTCTTGGGTCCTAATAATCGGTTAATTTTAATTTCGTCATTAAATAATTTTATTTAATTCAATTTTAATTAATATTAAAAATCATTTTATTTAATTAATTAAAAATTATTTTATGATTAAAATTAAAACACGTTTTTCTTAAATAGTCGTTGGGAGTGGTTTAGTGGGAGAAGTGGTCATCCACGTTTTGGGGGGAGTGGGTGGTTTCAGCATCCCTTTATATGAGGGATATGCTGATCAGTTTCTAATTACTTTTCAATCTCTCTCTCTCTCAAAAACGTCCTTCTTCATACTCCAATTCTGGGCATAATCTCTTGTGATTTTAAAGTCATCCATTGAGTGCTTCAATCGGATGAATTGCGTTGTTGAATCCTGGGGACAGTTATCTGAGGCTCGAAGCATCACTGATTAACGAGCGGGTGATATTTCTGTCTTAGAACTGTGTGTCTAACACACACCTCAGCATCCAGATAAGTCGTTCCAATTTATTATTATCTTTTTTGGTTTTCCCGTATACGCATATAACAAATCTAAGACAGAAATATAATTTTATATTCGTACAATGGGAAAATTTGATCCTGCCGCTATCGCTTCTGCTTGGCCTGAAAAATTTATTGGTTTGAATTTTAAACATTGGCAACAAAAAATGCAATTTTATCTGAACCTGTTGGAACTCGATCACACGTTAGAAGTTAAGGAAGATAATTCTGAAGAGACCGAACCTGCAAAAACTGTTGTTAATCAACTTTGGGAAAAATCTGATTTTATGTGCAAAAATCATATTCTGAACAATTTAGATGATGCCCTGTATGATATTTTTTTCTCTGTCCCCACTGGTAGAGAGTTATGGTTGATGTTAGATAAGAAATATAAAACTGAAGATGCTGGAAGTAAGAAATTTGTTGTTAGTCATTTTCTGGATTTTAAAATGGTTGATGAAAAATCTGTTTTGTCACAATTAGAAGAACTTCAAGTCATTATTCATGAAATTCATGCTGAGGGTATGTCAATTAGTGAGGGTTTTCAAGTCGCATCTGTTATTGAGAAACTTCCCCCTTCCTGGAAAGAATTTAGAAATGGCCTTAAACATAAACGTAAAGATATGACTATGGAAGATCTCACTGTCAGACTTAGAATTGAAGAGGATAATTGTGTTAAGGAAAAAAGAGACGTTGCCACGGCTATTGAGGCCAAAGCAAACATTGTTGAAAGTAGTGGGGGGACCAAAAATCAGTTTAAGCCAAATAAGTACCAACATAAATTTAAGGGAAAAGGAAAAGCACCAAATAATACTACGAAACCTAAAGGTGGGATTAAGAAATTCGGGGGAGACTGTTTTGTTTGTGGTAAACCTGGACATCGAGCCCAAGACTGCTTCAAAAGGAAAAACAATGAGAATTTCAAAAAACCTAATGGGGGTGCACAAGCTTCAATTGCTGAAACTGATAATTTTTCTGCTGTTATTTCAGAGGCACACCTGGTTAGCAACATTAAGGACTGGTGGGTGGACACTGGGGCCACCCGACACATCTGTGGAGACAGAAGTGTTTTTTCCCACTAGGAGGTGGTGGGAAGTGATGAAAAGCTCTACATGGGCAATTCTTCAGTAGCTGCTGTTGCTGGAAAAGGCAAGGTGGATTTAAAATTCACTTCTGGAAAAGTCCTGACGTTGAACGAGGTGTTGCACGTGCCCGACATTAGGAAAAATTTGGTCTCAGGCTCGCTGTTGAGTAAAAGGAGTTTTAAAATGGTTTTTGAATCTGATCAGTTTGTTTTATCTATAAATGGGGTGTTTGTGGAAAAGGGTTACATGTGTGAGGGATTATTCAAATTAAATGTAACTGTTGACTCTGTTTTTAATGTAGTTAATTCTTCTGCTTATCTCTCTGATTCCTTATATCTATGGCATAGTAAACTTGGACATGTTAATTTTGCTTCACTTAGAAGATTAATGAATTTAGGAGATATTCCTAAACTGCCTGTAAATGTCGAACACAAATGTGAAATATGTGTTGAATCAAAATTCAAAAGAAAACCTTTTCAAAGTATACAACGCTCTACTGAAATTTTGGGATTAATTCATACCGATTTGTGTGACTTAAAAGGAATTCAAACAAGGGGTGGGAAAAAATATTTTATCACCTTTATAGATGACCACACGAAATTATGTTATGTGTATCTTTTGAGATCTAAGGACGAAGAACTTGAGAAATTCAAACTATATAAAACAGAAGTTGAAAATCAACTAAATCAAAAAATTAAAATTGTGAGATCAGATAGAGGAGGAGAATATTCTGAGCCTTTTAATGATTTTTATAAAATACATGGCATAATACATCAAACTACGGCACCATATTGTCCACAACAAAATGGTGTGGCGGAACGTAAAAATCAAACGGTAAAGGATATGGTAAATGCTATGTTAAACAGCTCGGGTCTTCCTCACAATTTATGGGGTGAAGCGGTTCTTTCAGCTTGTTATATTTTAAACAAAATTCCCCCCAAGAAATTTGATAAATCTCCTTATGAATTATGGAAAGGAAGGAAGCCTTCATATAAATACTTAAAAGTGTGGGGGTGTTTAGAAAAAGTAGTTCTGCCTCCATCAAAACGAACTAAACTCGGACCTAAAACTATTGATTGTGTATTTATAGGAAATGCTCAAAACAGTAGTGCATATAGGATCAGATGTAGATAGTGTATCTACAAATACTATTATTGAATCTCGTGATGCAGAATTTTTTGAACATATTTTTCCACATAATCCCACTACTAGACTTGAGGATGCTCCTTCGAACATGTATATGCCATCTAGTAGTAGGCAAGAGAATGATATGGAAATACAGGAAGTTAGGAAAAGTAAAAGACGTAAAATAGATAAATCTTTTGGGCCTGATTATATTTCATTTTTGTCCGAGGGGGATCCTCAATCTTATCACGATGCTCTTACCTCTCCCGAAGCTCCATTTTGGAAAGAGGCTGTTAATAGTGAAATAGAATCTATTATGCAAAATCACACTTGGTATTTGGTTAGCTTGCCACTAGGTTGTAAAACCATAGGGTGTAAATGGATTTTTAAAAGAAAAATGAAACATGATGGATCCATAGAAAAATATAAGGCTAGGTTAGTAGCCAAAGGATATAAACAAAGGGAGGGAATCGATTTCTTTGACATTTATTCTCCGGCTACGCGAATTACTTCGATTAGAATTCTAACTTCCCTCGCATCCATCTATAAACTGGAAATTCATCAAATGGATGTTAAAACTGCTTTTTTAAATGGGGAATTAGAAGAGGAAATTTATATGGATCAACCGGAAGGATTTGTTGTAAAGGGATTAGAAAACAAAGTTTGCAAGCTAGTTAAATCCTTATATGGAATAAAACAAGCCCCTAAGCAGTGGCATGAAAAATTTGATCAAGTAATGATTAATGATGGATTTAAAATAAATGAATCTGATAAATGTGTGTATTTTAAGTGCCATAGAGATGCTTGTGTGATTGTTTGCCTATACGTTGATGATATGTTAATATTTGGATCACATATGAGTATTATAAAAACCACTAAGAAGATGTTATGTAAACAATTTGATATGAAAGACTTGGGAGTTGCAGATTTTATTTTGGGAATTAAAATAATACGAGATTATGTGGGAATCAAATTATCACAATCACATTATATAGAAAGCGTGTTAAGGAAATTCAATCAATATGAATCTACTCCTGTTAGAACTCCTTATGATCCAAATAGTAAACTAAAGAAAAACAAAGGAGAACCTGTGTCACAACTTGAATATTCAAGAATTATTGGTAGCCCAATGTATATTATGAATTGCACCAGACCTGATATTGCATATGCAGTAGGGAGATTGAGTAGATATACTCGTAATCCTAATAATGATCACTAGAATGCACTTATAACAGTTTTGAGATTCCTAAAATTTACTTTGGATTATGATTTTTATTATGTCTCATATCCTGCTGTGATTGAAGGTTATACTGATGCTAATTGGATTTCAGACTCAGAGGAATCCAAATCTACAAGTGGATATGTATTCACATTAGGCGGGGTTGCCGTATCGTGGAAATCCTCAAAACAGACATGCATTGCGAGATCAACAATGGAGTCTGAATTCATAGCTTTAGACAAAGCAGGTGAAGAAGCCGAGTGGCTGAGGACATTTCAAGCAGACATTCCAATGTGGCCTAAACATGTACATGCGGTACTTATACACTGTGATTGCCAAGCGGCAATAGCAAAAGCAAACAACAAGTCCTACAATGAAAAGTCAAGACATATTCGTCGCAGGCATAACAGTGTGAGACAACTCATATCTAATGGCATTATAACCATTGACTTTGTAAGGTTAAATGATAATTTAGCAGATCCGTTGACCAAAGGGTTGTCAAGAGATATCATTTACAAAACATCGAGGGGGATGGACTTAAAGCCTAATGAGTAAAATCATCATGATGGATACCCAACCTATCTGAATGGAGATCCCAGGATATAGGTTCTATGGGAAAACTAATTCTGGATGATTATATGTGAGCGCTACAAAGACTTATCATTGTCTTATCCCTATGGTGTTATTAATAATAATAATAATAATAGTAGTAGTGCTACCTGTAATGAGAAAGGTTGAGTTAAAATCTTAATGAATCTATGGCTTGAATTTTCAAGCGGGATGTGACAGGACATTCTTGATAGATTCACCTAAGTGAGTGTGGTAGTGGGGCCGCTACCTATGGGAATTGTGGTTGAATTCTCTAGAGCACTCATGATACTGGGATATAGCTCATGGCCTTAATGAGCAAAACTGTTGTGAACCACAAGTGTATTAAAGTGTCATGTGTGTAGTCTATTGAACTGGTTTACCAAAATAACTAGTCAGTTCAAGATATGTAATTCACTGAATAGTTTGTAAGCCCAATGGACATACACTAAGCAAGGTTCAAGTCCAAAAGACACCTCTGCCTATTAATGACATTTTTATTGCCCAAAACTTTCTTTCTTCCTTCTTCTCGTATCTCATTCATGTGGGGGATTGTTGTGTGTGTGTGTGTATAACTATTGATGTGAATGATATACTCACAATAAGACCTTGTAGCCTAGTGGTAACTTTTGTGTCCCCTTTAGGGGAGGTCATGAGTTCAAGTCCCACCAAGGGGATTTAAGAGGATTTGGGGTATTTATACCTAAATAGATATATAATTATTATATTATATATCAAGACTTGGGACTTGGGCTTGGATCTTGGGTCCTAATAATCAGTTAATTTTAATTTCGTCATTAAATAATTTTATTTAATTCAATTTTAATTAATATTTTTTAATTAATTAAAAATTATTTTATGATTAAAATTAAAACACGTTTTTCTTAAATAGCCGTTGGGAGTGGTTTAGTGGGAGAAGTGGTCACCCGCGTTTTGGGGGGAGTGGGTGGTTTCTGCATCCCTTTATATGAGGGATATGCTGATCAGTTTCTAATTACTTTTCAATCTCTCTCTCTCTCAAAAACGTCCTTCTTCATACTCCAATTCTGGGCATAATCTCTTGTGGTTTTAAAGTCATCAATTGAGTGCTTCAATCGGATGACAGTTATCTGAGGCTCGAAGCATCACTGATTAACGTGCGGGTGATATTTCTGTCTTAGAACTGTGTGTCTAACACACACCTCAGCATCCAGATAAATCGTTCCAATTTATTATTATCTTTTTTTATTTTCCCGTATACGCATATAACACAGTAATATATCTATATATCTATATATACCTCTAATACGATACGTATTAGAGGTTAATGCCATCTAATATATACATTTATCTCTCATTTAATGTCAAACCCATTTAAGCCTCCACATGACTGTCTCCTTATATTTTTAATCCATATCTCTCTCATTGTATGTGTTGTGTTGCTTGAAAACCAAAACGTTAAGAACCACCTCTCTATATTCTCTCCATATCTTCCAAAAAAAAAAAATCACTCTATATCTCTTCAATTCCCTTTCTATCGCCCCTTCCTCTCCCTTTGATTAAATACATTTGCACCCATATTTATTCATCTGGCTTAGCAACATATAATCGATTATATTTATTTTACATATGTTCACTCCTGTTTGTTTTTTTTCTTCTTTTGCAGATCAAGATTCAAGACCAGGCAGTGGCGGATCCAGGATTTTTGGTTAGCACGGGCGAAAGTCTCGAGTGGTGCCGGGGATTCGGGGGCGGGATCCCCCGAGGCAATTTTTTTTTGGATTAATACAAGTTTTATACAAATTTTAAATTAAAAAACAGTGTAGGCAAGATCTCAGGAGGGGCCTCCTGTGACACCCGGCCTAATAAAATACCGGGTGATCAGTCCTATACCAAATTAAAACAGGAATCCCAGTTGGATCATCCTTAGCATCACTGTCGAAAACTTTTTAAAACTTACTAACCACCTAGTATTCCAAAAACTGGTGCCAATTTTAACTTTTTAATTAAACAAAACAGTATATGCGGAAATATAATATAAACCCTTCACACATCTGAATGAAAATAAACTGAATTATAATTACACAACTTGCCGAATAAATCACCGGCCACCAAGGAAATAATCCAATACAAATATTCAACACCTGAATAAATTACACCTGAAAACTGTACCGAGAAGTCTGGGCGCCAAGCCCTAAATATAACTGAAACTGATACAAGATTCCTACTCTAGGAATGAATGAATGATGCGTCTAATCCAAACTCTTGCTAGCATCCACATATGCCGCAGCTCGGTGTTCCTGAAATAGAATATCAATCCTGGCGTCCCTGTGGCTGGACACCTAAAGGTTTCGAAAATAGTTTTATAGCAAGGGTTAGAACCCAAAACATTTTGAAAATATTTAGCAAGTGAATTAACTGCAGTAATTTAAAATGCATGAATGCGCTTCATATTTAAGTTAGTGTCGCACTCCCTTGTGGACATTCTCACCCCTCCACTATTGTGCACACCTACCGGTTATCTTAACCCCACCTAGTTGTGCTACCCCGTCCAACTAGTCCTGGTATAACCTTCCCTTGCCATACTACTCTAACCCGAGTATAATGATTTCCTGAATTATAAGTTATTTCACAATTTACTTAATTAATTCCTCTTAAATAGTAGCATATAACCGTGTCACAAGTTATATAAAATAAATACATCACACACTGTATTATTCCCACAAATGATTAACTTAATTAATTTCTCATTAATTAACAACATATAACTGTAACCCGAGTTATATAAGGTAAATACATCACACACTGTATTATCACCTACATATAATATTTACTACCATATTATACGTACCTTTACTAACATCCACACATATATCATACGTGCATCCATCCTTCCGAGTATACCCTCACCGGATGATTCCCTCTAAAATGCTATCTCACTAGGTGTGCTCACAAAACCTAGTTTCCCCAAGTTGGAATCGCTCACCAACTTGGCCAAAAATATAAACGTGGTGGAGGCGGTCATATTCCTTCCCTGAAAGTGAGATAAATCCCTCACCCATATATACCGGACGCTATGACCTAGGGATATACTCACCCTACTCCTCAAGCTAGGGGATTCACCCACATCGCGCAGCCTCCCTTGATAGCATTAGAGTATATAAATTGAATAAATATCCAGTCACTGGTACTTAATATCACACACAATATATACACATATGTATATATATACTATCACTTCACCGTATATATATAATATAAACCCCGGCTTTACCGTGTACTCAAAATCCCGTACACTGCCTGTAATTTAATATCAAACACAATATATACACGTGTATATATATATATATATATATATATATATATATATATATATAATGCTCCTGTGCGGACTAGTCCGCATTTTAAAAATGCGGACCGGACATGTGTCACCTAACGGTGCGCCTAGAAATTATCGCCTAAATAATAGGCACACTCTCTCTCTTTTCTGGGCTCACCGCCAGGTGACACATGTCCGGTCCGCATTCTTCAAATGCGGACTAGTCCGCACAAGAGCAGGACTGTATATATATATATATATATATATATATATATATATATATATATATATATATATATATATATATATAAACCCCAGCTTTACCGTGTACTACAAATCCCGTACACTGCCTGTAATCCCCTGAGTCTGTGGCCCGACTCAACGTAATTAATTTTCTCATTTAATAATTTATCATCTTCCCGAGTCTATGGTCCGACTCTAATAATTTATTCACGCCTCAAATAATATAATACTTTCCCCGAGTCCATGGACCGACTCTAATTAAATTAATTAACTCACCCATTAATTTAATACCGCCCCGAGTCTATCGTCCGACTCTAATTAAATTAATTAACATTAACACACTTATTAATTTAATACCTCCCCGAGTCTATCGTCCGACTCTAATTAAATTAATTAACACACATTTTAATTTAATACCTTCTCGAGTCTATCACCCGACTCTAATTAAATTAACTAACACACATATTAATTTAATACCTCCCCGAGTCTACAATCCGACTCTAATTAAATTAATTAACACACCTATTAATTTAATAACTAACCGAGTCTACACCCTGACTCCATTTAAAGTAATTATTACACTCATTAATTTAATACTTACCCGAGTCTACAATCCGACTCTTATTTAATTTAATTTACACATTAATTAATCAACACAAATCCGAGTCTGCGGTCCGACTCTAATATAATTAATTTACACATTAATTACTTTACCAATTCCCCGAACACACTTACTTGGCCCGTAACTTAATATTTCCCGAGTCTATATCCCGACTCTAAATTAATTAGTTTATCTCCAAACTTAATTCACTACTTTGGGGTCGCTTGACCAATATACCCGGATTCGCTCACTTGATCCGTATCTCACTATTTTGGAATAAAATTTCTCAAATTCATCCATTAAGTGCCCCACATAAATTCATCCTAGTCCCAATTACTTTCTCCCATAATTGCTAGGAATATTTGTTTCATAATTATTTATCACTAATTAATGTATGGGAATTTAATTTCTAATTAATTTCCCCCTTATATACAAACTGGGCGAACAGCCCAGAATTCTGAATCATCGATCGATCGAACCCCCTTGGTCGATCGATCGATCGTCCCTGACTTCGTCTTCTTCGAGACGCAGTTCTACCATTAATGAAAACCTCCAACTCTCATTCTTTTCCCTGGACTAACACAAGCCCAATCAACCCTATGTCTACATAGGAATAGGATCAAAGCACCTTATGGAACATCAAACTGAAATCAAATCTCACGATTTTCTACTTTTTCTCGATTTGGGTATTATCCGGGTTTCAAATCCCCAATACGAATTTCATTCATTTTATCAGTAATTAACCATCTACTCTTACTGGTTTTAACATCTGATTCAGTTCTCTACGTTCTAGAATCATAAACACAATAAATCCTACCCTTAATCCCATTAAGGTATATTAAATTCCAAAAACCAAATTTAAATTTTTGGTCACACACCCAAAACGAATTTTCAAATACACATAACCATCATATGAATTGATTATCATAAATTTAGAATCACAACAGTTAACCACTTGCCTGTAAGTGTTCGTAGTGTCTGATCCGTTGTTGATGTCCCTTAATTTGGCTCCAATAACCTCTAATTTACTCTTGATTTGCTTTCCCCCAAATCCCCTCTCAAACCCTAGGTTTAGAGTTATGTTGGCTGTCATTCCTTAATCTCCCAATTAGGTTAAAAACCCTTAATCCCGTTTTTCACCTAATGGGCTTAATTAAAGCGGCCCAACTCACCCCGTATGGGTCCGGCTATGCCTAAAAATACCCCGAGACCCAATTACTACCCCCGGGTACTCTTTTCTGACTATCTCGACCCATCCGGACGCAACCGCGCACTCGGAATTGCCATCCGAAATACTTTTCAACATCACCAAATTTCGACCTCAAAATGCGACACACGAGATTTTGAACCATTAACTTAAAAGTCGCCAATTATAAATAATTCGGCTCACTCAATTAAATTCTCCAACTCATGAATTTAAGTTTCTCCAATTTAAATATTTTTATAACTCCCAAAAATAATTAAATATTAAACCCTCAAAATTACGGGGTGTTACATACTTCCCCCCTTACAAAGGAATTTCGTCCTCGAAATTAAGATGAGTATAATGTTCCAAGCCTCGCATATTACTCTCTAGTCATGTGCCTCTAAGCTTGCTATATCTATCCCATTCGCTTCTGACCATACGTTACACAAGTATGCATTTAAAATTTGCCAGGGCGCCCATACACCCTATACCTGCGCTTAACCGCACAAAGTTTCCCTTAATTAACTCGGGTGCCCATACACCCTATCCCCCCGCTTTACCGCACGAAAGTTACCCGACTATGCTAGTCGTAATCCATAATATAACTTCGAACCCGTAGTCAAATATATATATATATATATATATATATATATATATATATACATATATTTACTGCCCGGGTACCCAACCCATGCGCTAACGTCCAAACATCTCCCCATAAATACCTGTCTCTCAACACAAAAGTATATACGCTTACCCTTATGCTACCAAAGACAACATAAAATACCGCGCTCTTACTATCACTAGTCCTTGCGCAAAATAAACCCCGGGCTATCTCTCTTTGCTCGAAAATCAATTTAACCACCTTGATTCACTTCAGTAAACATCCCCACTTACCGGGATAAAATGTGAGAACACAAAACCTCACTATGTGCTATCGCACCACGCAATATAACATATATACATCCACATATATACAGGCTATACGCCCTCTCCGGTGATACCTAGTACCAATCCTACCCTGGTGTCGCGAACACCAAAATTTTACACCACTATCTACAATAGTTAAATTCCATCGCTATTTAGCCGATCTTTAGAAAATATTATCAACCCTACTCCCATAATTCTCGAAAGTAGTAATTCTTCGCATAAATCAAACAATCACTCAGTGTACACCTCCACTGTCACATGAAGAACACCAAGGAACTCCGCTACATTACGGAAAGTTTATCCACATGCTATGGCTGCTACCGCCAACGCACCCACTAAGTTCGACACCTGCGAACTCTAGTGAAAAATAAGTCTTATACTGTGACATCCTCTTTGTCAATCAAAAATATACCCCATGCCCCTAGGGTAAAAATAAATACCTCTATACTCCAGCTGCAACGGCTGGTTCTCAGTTTCCGGAGCAGCTTATCCCTTCCCGAATGCACCCATGACTTGCTTTAGTGGTTGTACATCCAGGATCTCGTCCTGTAGTTGCTCCCTGCCTCGCTTAAGATAATCTCTCTGCAAGTGTCTCACTTTCCCCACAGACGAAACACCTTCTAATACATTCACCCTGCCACTGGCCCCTTCCATGTCGACCTGGTTGAAATTTCTGGCCATCCTACCGATAGCCTCCAGTTCTAAATCGTTTGGCATGATTTCTCTGTCGAAAATCCTGCCCCTGAACTCCCCCAGTCTGTTTCTGGGATACCCCACTGATATTGTTCCCTCCTGCCTTATCCGACTGGCTAATTCCCACTCCCCTCAAGCTTCCCTTCGCGTGGAAGCGATATTCCTGACAGTGCCGGAGTGTTGCTTTAACGACATCAGTACAAGCTACTAATGCGTATTTACCTATTAAATGTTATCTGATTCTCCAGACGAACCCATCTACAAACCTTTACTTTCTTTATCTCTTCATCGCTTACCTCATTCGGTACAAAATTTTGCCAACGAGTGAATTCTTCCTCGTAATCGATCGCTTAACAGTCCCTGGAGTCACCTCACAAAATTTTTGTGACACCCCGCCTAATTAAATACCGGGCGATCACTCCTTTATTAAATTAAAATCAAGGTGAACAGTAGGTTCATTCTTAGCATCACTGTCGAAAATAATTTTTTTTCCAATTTAACACCCTAATTAATTAAGCTAAGTGTCAAAACCATTTTCATACATTCTTTCCAATTTTTATTTAAAGAAAAATCATTTATTTTATTAACAACATTCAATAAGTAAGAAATCACACCACATTTAAATTCTGCAACATAATCCAAATAAATTTAATACATTCGTCAATCGAATGTCAACATACGAAATCTAAAGTCACACATCCAAACTGAATAAATCCCATAATAACAATACTGGAAATAACTGAAATACAAATGTCTAATAATAACGGAATAATGGAAAGAGCTACACATGCCCAACTAGATGAAAGTACTAAGAATGGATCCGAATGAATGAAGTCGTCTAATCAAGAGACCTGCAATTCCCACCTAAGCTGCAGCGCGTTCCTTCCAAGAGATCCTAAGCAAGACGCCCCTGTGGCTGGGCACCTGTAATACATACATATATATACAAGAGAGAGAGAGAGAGAAAAAGAAACGGGTCAGAGCCCGATAGTGTGTTTGATTTAAAAATACGTTTAGCAAGTATTTAAATTGATACAGGCCAATGCAACAACATATTAGTGCGACACTCTCTTGAGAAATTCTCACCTCTCTTCTAATGTGCACACCTATCGCACTAACCTTCCCAATGGTCTATCTCATCATATAACATGCTATCCTTTCCCAATGGTTTAACTTATCTTAGATTATTCGCAGGATTCAAAATTTAACGATTCAATTGTTTGAAAAGAATATTTCAATTAGTAACCAAAGTTCTCGTTTTAACTTTATTAATCAATAAAGTCTTCCAGTGCCATATTATACTTTCTCAAAACAAGTATTTACAATTGAGTCATTAACCATGTCCTACATATCACATCACAGTAGGCAGTTCCAGATTTCAGAATTTCATATATATATTAACTACTCATAAAATATATATATCATAACAGCACCCCAAATAAAACTATGGTGCGGGCATACTCTACTATCCAAACCCCATATCACTCAAATTAAGGGAAATACAAATTCGGAATCACTCTCGAATTGTATTAACACATACTCAAACAATATTGAGGCGAAGTATAGGTTCCAAGTCTCTTAGGACCGTCTGAACTATCGCTGTGATAGCCTGTACCAAGGATACCTATACACAAACAAGATGAGGCGAAGCATAGATTCCAAGTCTCTAAGAGGAAAGCACATACCCGCATCTATTAGGACCGTCTGAACTATCATTCCGATAGCCTGTACCAAGGATATCTATCTTCTAGGGTACGAGTCAATATCCCCCATAAGGCAACACAGGATAAGATCGTCCCAGCGCGGCAACCTCAGGGATAGCAAGTAGCGTGGGCATGGTTTTCACACATAGATAGTATATGCATACACAATAATATAACCATACTAATATTACCATATCAATAATGGGTAAATTCTCAATTCCCATAATTACGTCATTCGCATTTATTTCTCATTATTTAGTTATCACGTATCACCATTTACATCTTACTTTAATTAGAGGAACTTTTCCACTTATTACATAACGCTTCATGGATTCTATCCTCCCAATTATAAAATTCAGTAGGTATACACATCTGTCCCAAAGTAACTCTCTTACGTGTCTCTCTCTTTAAATCATAGATTCACCGACCCTTATGTAATTATCCCAAAATACAATCTTTGCTCGACATCAAGGGTCCTAACATCTATTCACATGTCCTACTGGTCTTCCCTATCTCCCAAAACATTTTATTAAGGATGCCCAAAAATTATCTCACAATAAATTGAATTTAACTCACTAAAAAGGGAAATAGGAGTCTGCCAGGAGGGGTTGATCGATCGAGGTCTGGGGCTCGATCGATCGAACCTTCCATCGATCGAAGCTCTGGGCTCGATCGATCGATCAAGCAGGTCTGCGAAATCTACAGAATTGCAGTTACGGGTTTCATCTCCAAACTTACACCAAATACATATTTTCTAATCCCAATCGTCCCAGAATTGATACTTCTAACCTTATATCATCATATCAGGTATTTTCAACGTAAAACATATCAATTTACATCACTAAACATGGATTAATCATGCCATATTTCATTTAAAACTCAAGAACCCTAAAAATCTCTAACTCATGATTCTAATCTGTTTTATCCCAGAATTTCGTCCTTATTTACACCAAAATTTCGTGGGTTATCTTTCTACATCACAAGAGACTTCCAGAATAAGGTTTAAGTCTTTACTACATGCAAATTCCTATCACAATTTGGGTTTTCTTCCATAAATTTCATCCCTAATCATTCCTAAACTAATATGGAAATTGCACCAACGAAAATAGCAAGATAAACACTTGCCTGGGATTTTCGACGTTCTGATTTGCAGATGTTTTTGGTGTGGTTGCGTAGCCCGTTGCGCGATCTACGCGTTGGTGGTGGTTGCGGTGCAAACGGGTGGATTTCGGGCCTTGAATTTGCCTTGAGAGCTCTCTCCTTTCTCTCCTATGGCCGTCACTTGTGTTTAGAGTTTCTAACCCTAGATGACAATCCAGATATCTGATATAACCCTTTGAATTTTCGTGGGTTTAATTACCCATAAATGTGAAATGTCCAAAATGCCCTCCCGGGGTACCACTCACTTAGGCCTAAAAACGCCCCGAGACCCAAACTAAACCCCCGGGTACACTTTTCTGACTATCTCGACCCTTTCGGACATGTTGGCGCACTCAAAATGACCATACGAGCAACTTATAATTTATTCACTTTTATAAATCAACATTTAGTCCCGCCACGACACAGGCGCGTCCCGACTTAAATTTCCATAATTGTCATTTTATTCACACGTGACAATATTATAAAAATGAATTTCATATATTACTATACTCATCCAGTAACATTCAACAAATAACAAATTTCCAATAATTACTAACTCTCGTCACGCTAGTAAATATTTAAAACAACATTCCGGATTAAAATTAAATTAATTTATCTCAATTAAATTTGATTAATCCCATAATTTAAAAGTTATAAAAATACGGGGTATTACAATTTTCTCCTCGTTTACCGTTGGAGGAAAAATACTTGCGGTCTAACCGCACCCAAAACTCTGCAATAGCTAGTGTGTCCCTTTCGTCACTATGGTGATCGACTCCCACCACTGTAGCGCTGCTCACACTAAACTAAAAGCGATTTGCATTTTCTTCCGCGCCTCATCGGAATCTCCCATGCGTAGGTGACGCCTTGACACGCTAGCACTACATCTAAACCCCCTCGCAACTCTGGTGGGTTCCCACTAAAAATAACCTCTCTCTCTTGCTTCCACGCCTACGACTCCACGTGAGTCTGATCATCCGGCGCCACTAACACTTGTGGTTGATCCCGTGGAAAGTACCTTGTCGTTTGCGACTACCGTCGTTTCAATCGCCCTCACCATTAGTTCGATTACCTGTGCTGCCAAAGTTATCTTTGGCAGTTGCTGCCGTAACTCTTGCTCCTGACGATCCTCCCCCGTCTCACCTCCCCCTGCTGCCCTAGCTGCTCTCTCTCTCCTGGGCGTCGTCCGTAAGGAGAATCGAATTGTATGAGTTCACTTTCAAATACAAATTTCGCAGAAGGACGTATATGCGCGTACGTATGAGAATACAACAATACTATAATAGGGCTCTATATCAAAGATTGCTAAGACGAAACGTGAAAAGCCGCATAGATCCTAAGCACACTAGAACCTGATGCTCTGATACCATCTGTGACACCCGGCCTAATAAAATACCGGGTGATCAGTCCTATACCAAATTAAAACAGGAATCCCAGTTGGATCATCCTTAGCATCACTGTCGAAAACTTTTTAAAACTTACTAACCACCTAGTATTCCAAAAACTGGTGCCAAATTTAACTTTTTAATTAAACAAAACAGTATATGCGGAAATATAATATAAACCATTCACACATCTGAATGAAAATAAACTGAATTATAATTACACAACTTGCCGAATAAATCACCGGCCACCAAGGAAATAATCCAATACAAATATTCAACACCTGAATAAATTACACCTGAAAACTGTACCGAGAAGTCTGGGCGCCAAGCCCTAAATATAACTGAAACTGATATAAGATTCCTACTCTAAGAATGAATGAATGATGCGTCTAATCCAAACTCTTGCTAGCATCCACATATGCCGCAGCTCGGTGTTCCTGAAATAGAATATCAATCCTGGCGTCCCTGTGGATGGACACCTAAAAGGTTTTGAAAATAGTTTTATAGCAAGGGTTAGAACCCAAAACATTTTGAAAATATTTAGCAAGTGAATTAACTGCAGTAATTTAAAATGCATGAATGCGCTTCATATTTAAGTTAGTGTCGCACTCCCTTGTGGACATTCTCACCCCTCCACTATTGTGCACACCTACCGGTTATCTTAACCCCACCTAGTTGTGCTACCCCGTCCAACTAGTCCTGGTATAACCTTCCCTTGCCATACTACTCTAACCCGAGTATAATGATTTCCTGAATTATAAGTTATTTCACAATTTACTTAATTAATTCCTCTTAAATAGTAGCATATAACCGTGTCACAAGTTATATAAAATAAATACATCACACACTGTATTATTCCCACAAATGATTAACTTAATTAATTTCTCATTAATTAACAACATATAACTGTAACCCGAGTTATATAAGGTAAATACATCACACACTGTAATATCACCTACATAAAATATTTACTACCATATTATACGTACCTTTACTAACATCCACACATATATCATACGTGCATCCATCCTTCCGAGTATACCCTCACCGGATGATTCCCTCTAAAATGCTATCTCACTAGGTGTGCTCACAAAACCTAGTTTCCCCAAGTTGGAATCGCTCACCAACTTGGCCAAAAATATAAACGTGGTGGAGGCGGTCATATTCCTTCCCTGAAAGTGAGATAAATCCCTCACCCATATATACCGGACGCTATGACCTGGGGATATACTCACCCTACTCCTCAAGCTAGGGGATTCACCCACATCGCGCAGCCTCCCTTGATAGCATTAGAGTATATAAATTGAATAAATATCCAGTCACTGGTATTTAATATCACACACAATATATACACATATATATATATATATATATATATATATATATATATATATATATATATATATATATATATATATATATATATATATATACTATCACTTCACCGTATATATATAATATAAACCCCGGCTTTACCGTGTACTCAAAATCCCGTACACTGCCTGTAATTTAATATCACACACAATATATACACGTATATATATATATATATATAAACCCCAGCTTTACCGTGTACTACAAATCCCATACACTGCCTGTAATCCCCTGAGTCTGTAGCCCGACTTAACGTAATTAATTTTCTCATTTAATAATTTATCATCTTCCCGAGTCTATGGTCCGACTCTAATAATTTATTCACGCCTCAAATAATATAATACTTTCCCCAAGTCCATGGACCAACTCTAATTAAATTAATTAACATTAACACACTTATTAATTTAATACCTCCACGAGTCTATCGTCCGACTCTAATTAAATTAATTAACACACATTTTAATTTAATACCTTCTCGAGTCTATCACCCAACTCTAATTAAATTAACTAACACACATATTAATTTAATACCTCCCCGAGTCTACAATCCGACTCTAATTAAATTAATTAACACACCTATTAATTTAATAACTAACCGAGTCTACACCCTGACTCCATTTAAAGTAATTATTACACTCATTAATTTAATACTTACCCGAGTCTACAATCCGACTCTTATTTAATTTAATTTACACATTAATTAATCAACACAAATTCGAGTCTGCGGTCCGACTCTAATATAATTAATTTACACATTAATTACTTTACCAATTCCCCGGACACACTTACTTGGCCCGTAACTTAATATTTCCCGAGTCTATATCCCGACTCTAAATTAATTAGTTTATCTCCAAACTTAATTCACTACTTTGGGGTCGCTTGACCAATATACCCGGATTCGCTCACTTGATCCGTATCTCACTATTTTGGAATAAAATTTCTCAAATTCATCCATTAAGTGCCCCACATAAATTCATCCTAGTCCCAATTACTTTCTCCCATAATTGCTAGGAATATTTGTTTCATAATTATTTATCACTAATTAATGTATGGGAATTTAATTTCTAATTAATTTCCCCCTTATATACAAACTGGGCGAACAACCCAGAATTCTGAATCATCGATCGATCGAACCCCCTTGGTCGATCGATCGATCGTCCCTGACTTCGTCTTCTTCGAGACGCAGTTCTGCCATTAATGAAAACCTCCAACTCTCATTCTTTTCCCTGGACTAACCCAAGCCCAATCAACCCTATATCTACATAGGAATAGGATCAAAGCACCTTATGGAACATCAAACTGAAATCAAATCTCACGATTTTCTACTTTTTCTCGATTTGGGTATTATCCGGGTTTCAAATCCCCAATACGAATTTCATTCATTTTATCAGTAATTAACCATCTACTCTTACTGGTTTTAACATCTGATTCAGTTCTCTACGTTCTAGAATCATAGACACAATATATCCTACCCTTAATCCCATTAAGGTATATTAAATTCCAAAAACCAAATTTAAATTTTTGGTCACACACCCAAAATGAATTTTCATATACACATCACCATGATATGAATTGATTATCATAAATTTAGAATCACAACAGTTAACCACTTGCCTGTAAGTATTCGTAGTGTCTGATCTGTTGTTGATGTCCCTTAATTTGGCTCCAATAACCTCTAATTTGCTATTGATTTGCTTTCCCTCAAATCCCCTCTCAAACCCTAGGTTTAGAGTTATGTTGGCTGTCATTCCTTAATCTCCCAATTAGGTTAAAAACCCTTAATCCCGTTTTTCACCTAATGGGCTTAATTAAAGTGGCCCAACTCACCCCGTATGGGCCCGGCTATGCCCAAAAATACCCCGAGACCCAATTACTACCCCCGGGTACTCTTTTCTGACTATCTCGACCCATCCGGACGCAACCGCGCACTCGGAATTGCCATCCGAAATACTTTTCAACATCACCAAATTTCGACCTCAAAATGCGACACACGAGATTTTGAACCATTAACTTAAAAGTCGCCAATTAAAAATGGTTCGGCTCACTCAATTAAATTCTCCAACTCATGAATTTAAGTTTCTCCAATTTAAATATTTTTATAACTCCTAAAAATAATTAAATATTAAACCCTCAAAATTACGGGGTGTTACACCTCCCTTAAAAATTGCACCCCTAAAAAAAATTACACATTTTACATACCTAAAAATTTTATTATTTTTTTTATCTCAGGGGGGGCCTACGCCCCTCCTGGCACCCCCCCAGATTCTCCTCTGAGACCAGGTATACCTCGCTCTCCCCCTCTTGGATGTGAGGTATTTTTTGTTTATAAGTTTTCAGATTTACGAATTTGGTTATAAGTTTTTTTGTATTTTGTTGTGGATTTATGGTTTTCAGCTATGCATTTTATTTATTTTTTTGGTGTATGGTTTTTTATTTTGGGATTTAGTTTTTTTTTTATGAATTTTAATTTGTTTATTTGTCCACACACTTCAGTATTTTTGTGTGTTATTTAGGGATCTTAGGCAAAGTTTTCGTTATTGAACATTGTAAGTTTGCTTGAATATAAGGCAAAGTTTTCGTTATCTTGGTGTTCATTCTAGGTTCCAGATATTTGACAAAATTCAAAGCGTTTCCATTATTTTGTGACTTTTGGTGTTTATATTGGTTGTGAAGGAATATTTTTTAAATTATTTTCTAATATGAAACATTAAATTGGTAATGAAGTGTAAGGTTGTTAGTTTTGCTTTATTCATTGGCAGTTGTGTTTGGCCAGTTGCAATTTCCTTTAAGAGTTTGAGTTGGTTGTTTGTATTTTAAAACAACACGTTGCCCACTATACTCACTTTGTCTTCACTTTCGGCTAAAAGAAAAACAAATAGCACCCACTTGTTAACTCATTATCTCTCACTATATCTAATCAATTATCCCCACTTTGTCAAGAGAATTCTCTCCATCCGGTCAAAACTTTGGAGCAGGAGAGAGTTTTAGAATTTGAATTTGGTTCTTTGGAAAAAAAAAGGGAAAATGGCATCAGACTTCTAAATGAGGAGGGATGCAAATTTTTTGAAAGAGAAAATTAAAGAGAAGAAAAATCACTCCTTCTATCCCTTTAAGACTAGAAAAATATTTTCTTTACGAAAATATTTATTTCTCCAAATTATTTTAGAACAGTTTGTTTACACAAACTGAAATTACGAAAATTGAGCAATTTATATGGAATGGGTGTTAGAAGACATATAACCACGGTACATGGTTATATGATACAGACGTGATTCAGAGCTTGTTTTATCTTGGGGACGACGTGACTGAAGACTACCTGCACAAAGAGCGTAGAGCCACGAAACGTCTTAAAGAGAGCGACCTAGTCCGCGACTCAACCCAAGAATCGTCTACAACGAATTTATATGCGATTGAGGTAATATTGTTTATGTTATATTGTGCAGTAAATACTTGGATTCAACGCATGTGGTTCATATTTTGCGATAATCATATGAGGTTATAATTTAATTTTGAGCAGTAGACTTAAAATTAATAATGAATTTTATTTTTCAATTTCTCCATAAAACTCTTTGATGTGACTTTTTAATCACAATATATAAAGTGTTACAACAATTTTAAGACGTGTTATATCTACCATGGAGATCGAAAAATAATTTCTTTTTGGGCTTATATAATTATTTTTGTGATGCCTAAAATGGAAAAAAGGCCAACAAAGTTTCTACGTTTAGAAATTATAATTCTAACCTTTTACCTCTAGAAATTACCATTTAGCCCCCGAACTTCCTAAATATTATATTTTGTGAATTAGATACATAAATTTCAGTATTTTTGGTCAATTTGGAATCGATCAATAATTTCGTGAGAAATTAGAATGTGAACAAAAATGAATCCCTTCATGGAAAACTTTAAAATTGGTCGATCCTATTTTTTAGTTATGAATGTGAAATATTATTTCACATAAGATGTTATTGTTGGAAATGGAATTGTATACTGTTGTTGGACAATTCATTTTGAGCCACTTGTGGTTAAGAAAACAAATTAAAATTTGTTATATGGAATCAAAGTAAGAATTTGATATTTGATAGCAAATGAAAATTTGTTATATGAAAATAAATGAAAATTTATCATATAGAATCAAATTAAAATTTGATATTTGGAAACAAATGAAAATTTGGTATATTGGAACAAATGAAAATTTGTTATATGGATTCGAATGGTAAGTTATAAACATTTGCGCCTAGCGCTATGTTTACTGCAAAAGAAATTTGTTCAAATATTTTTGAAGTGTTTATGTGAAAGTGTAGTTGATATTTTTCAACCACACTAAAGTGATCGATGATGAAAAAAAAAACTGAAATTATTGTTATGAATTTTGTTGGAATATCATCTCGGTTTTTTGATGATATATAGACTGAAATTTTGTGAATTTTGGCATGCATGTACTATGTTGAGATTATAAATATTGGGCTTTGGAATTTATGAAAAAATAGATGTATGTCTTTTATTATAATCTTTACAAATGGGATGCGCAATGCTGAATTTCTGGACACCTTGTAGTAAAACAAGTTTATCTTCACTTGTACTTAATATTTTTGAATGATTCCAATTTTGGATAAGACTAGACTCATAAAGGATGAATTCTGAAAAATTTCATAAATTTTCAATAGCGGTTTAGTCGTGGTGAAATTTCAAACTTGAAGTTTTTCTGTTTAAACAAATATTTTGGACAACATTTTCTTTAAAAAAATGTATCATATCATGTTCCCAACGGATTCAAAATATTTTGAAGCCTTTATAAATTTCTTATTCAAGGATTTATGAAGTACTTAGAAAAATTTGGACTAAAATTTATGGAAGATGAATTTCATAGAAATTGTATAATGACTTATACAATATTTGAGTTTGGAGTGCAATCGCTAGAATTTTATATGAATAATTCTTTGTATTATTCATTTATATGAGTTGGAAAAGATATATAATAAAATTATATTCTACTATGTTGGAATCAATTTGGTGTGCTTCATACACGTGTAGAAATAATTTAGTTGGGTAAAATTATTTTGACCGTATGCTTTGATTTGGAATAGAGGTTTAAACTCTAATAAGAAGTATTATTGTATACATTGTGAAAAATTATATATTATATTTTTTTATGAAATAGATTGTATAATCTATATGTGACTTTCAGACATTTGAAAATTTAAAATTTTGACTCGAACGAATGAACTTTTATTTTTTGATTCGGCTACACCTGAAAGCATTAAGTATGTATTTATTTAAGAAATAAGATTAATTTTTATTTAATATTGAAACTCTATAAGTTTAGATTCCATTTTATGAATTGAAGATATAGTGGGGGCACATTACATGTTGCTTCTCAATGTTATACCAAGAGAATAGTGGGGGCACTCAATGGAGTACCTCTCAACTATAATTAAAGAACATTTACTAGAATCTGAAACATTGATTAATTTTGAGTTGTGAGTTAAAAATAAAAGCTTGCTTATGTTATTGAAAAGGATTCGAAAAATCCATAGAGAAGTCATGTCATAAATGATTGATTAAATTCCTTGGAATAAACTAGAAATTAGTTTATAATTGACTTATCTTATAACTTTAAGATAATAAGGTGTATACACACCATTTGAAGGAATATTAATATCATTATCATTTATGAATATAAGCTTTAATTCATCGATATAACTTAGTTATACATGTTGTGAGTTAAATTATTCTCATGAAAATGAAAGGCTTCATTTAATTTGAATGTCATTGATATTATATATGATGTTGAGTTAAAAATTAAATATATATAATATTATTTTTCGAATGGTGACCTATGTAAGGCAACTTACATGGACCAACTTGAAGTTGAAAAATTAATATGGAAGGCACTAATAAATGGCATGATATTTTGATAAATCATCAAATGAGAATGAATTGAGAATAATATGAATTGTGTTTATCACTAAGCATGTTGAAATATGAATTCACTCTTATTTATTATGCAAGAATGATTAGCTAATATTTGGTAGTAATATTTTGTTGCCTAGAAAACCAAATTCATGCTCAGTCAAAGTGTTAGCATAAAGAGTTTCAATGAAACAAGAATATTACTTGTTAATATTACAAGGCTATATGGATCAATTAATTGATCGAGTACATTGAATTACAAGAATATCTATTTATTAGATATATGCTTATTATGAACCATCTTGTACTCCACATGATCCAAGTATAAGAACACTATATATAGTGATAAGAAAAGATGAATATGCGAACATCTTAAGTAGTCTCAGCTGAGCTACTAAATACGGTTGACTTGGAATTATTTTTTGTGAGAGTACTATGAAGGTTTATATTTTAAAAAAAATGGTGCATTCTTATGCTATTGAGAAATGTTATGTGTTTTGATAAAAATCACGAACCTATAATTGATTCTGAATCAATAATAGATATGTGGTTAACACATATTATGATGTTATTTTTTGAAACTCCCAGTAATATTAATCATTGACATAATTAATGATGGAGTATATAGTGATACCATTTAGCTATGGCTAGTGAGTAAATGAAAGGTTAAAAGACCTATTATAAGATACCATTTATGTTAGAGATTGACACGGTCATTTTATCCACAGCAATAGAACCATGGCTATTGTAAAATTTTAGAACCGTTATCATAACGGAAAGAACGACAAATATGTCGTAAGCACAACATAGTTTGAGAATTTAAAAACTAATGAGTTGTGAGTGTGGATTATGATCGGACTGATGAGAATGGAACCTGACTTATCCTTTGATGAAAGGACTAGTGCGGGAGAAGGTGTTTTGACACCTAGAAAGGGAACGAACTAAAGCCCGTTGATATTGAATCATTTGTGGTGGTAACCCAACCTATAGACTGGAGATCCCAACAAATAGGTTCAAAGGGTAATAACAAGTCACAGTGATATGGATTGAACCATGCTAATTATTGTTTACGGGATTTTACTCCGACTCCATCCCTATGGAGCATGATATCTTGAAGCGAGTTAAGGTTGAGTTAATTATAACTCTTAATCATGATCTATAGCTCTATTTTGAGTGGGTGCCTAGCTATAGGAGTATCCTTGATAGATTCACCTATGTGGATGTGGAAGTATGGTCGCTTCCTATGGTAATTTCGGGAAATTTCCTAGAGCGTTCACATACTGGGATATAAGCACATGGCCGTAACGTGCTGGCTTGAGGATTACACCCAAGTAGGGTTGTGTGTGGGATGTTGTCAGAGATAGAGTTCAAAACTACGAGTTACTCTAGTATAATCTGAATCTTCTTTACTACGTAAAGGTTCAAGTTGAAAGACACCTTTACTTATGCACAATTCTATTAATTATTATTGCTCAATAATTTTTTTTTAAATTTACAAGTGGGGGATTGTTTCTGATGAGTGTGTTTTTAAAATCCAAGTGGGGTATTGTTGGTTGTTTGTATTTTAAAACAATACGTTGCCCACTATACCCACTTTTTCTCCACTTTCGGCTAAAAGGAAAACATATGGCACCCACTTGTTAACCCATTATCTCCCACGATATCTAATCAATTATCCCCCCTTTGTCAAGAGAATTCTCTCCATCCGGCCAAAACTTTGGAGCAGTAGAGAGTTTTAGAATTTGAATTTGGTTCTTTGGAAAAAAAAGGGAAAATGGCATCAGACTTCCAAATGAGGAGGGATGCAAATTTTTTGAAAGAGAAAATTAAAGAGAAAAAAAATCACTCATTCTATCCCTCTAAGACTAGAAAATTTTCTTTATGAAAATATTTATTTCCCCAAATTATTTTAGAACAGTTTGTTTACACAAACTGAAATTACGAAAATTGAGCAATTTATATGGAATGGGTGTTAGAAGACATATAACCACGGTGCATGGTTATATGATACAGACGTGATTCAGAGCTTGTTTATCATGGGGACGGCGTGACTGAAGACTACCTGCACAAAGAGCGTAGAGCCACGAAACGTCTTAAAGAGAGCGACCTAGTCCGCGACTCAACCCAAGAATTGTTTACGACGAATTTATATGCGATTGGGGTAATATTGTTTATTTTATATTGTGCAATAAATACTTGGATTCAACGCATGTGGTTCATATTTTGCGATAATCATATGAGGTAATAATTTAATTTTGAGCAGTAGACTTAAAATTAATAATGAATTTTATTTTTCAATTTCTCCATAAAACTCTTTGATGTGATTTTTTAATCACAATATATAAAGTGTTACAACAGTTTGTAATTATTGTAGTTCAAATGTAATGAAAAAAAAATCAAATTGTAGTTTCAGTATTTAAGATTTGTGACTGACTTTTGCTAATTTGTTGTTTTCCAAATGGAAAGGTGTCTTGGCTCATTACAAGTATGCCTTACTTAGCGCATAGTTATTCTCCATTTTAATGACAGTTTTTATTAAATGCAATATATATTATTCACCTATTTTGTCATAGTGCCTCTTTAATGCAATATATTCATTTGATTTTTATTTTAGGTGATGTAGAGAAGTTTATAGTTCACTGAAATTCTCTCAGTAGAGTTACGGATGTCGAGGTTTGACTTTTGGGTCTGATGTTTTTTTTTTTAATTAGTAAAATTTATAATTTTGGTTGGGGAAGTGAGTTGGTTGTTTTTGATAAAAAAAAATTAAAAAAAAAAGTGAGTTGGTTGCTATTTGAAATTCTGTCTACTGCAAACCATTGATTTGGAAACATTCAGCAAACGAAAAGAGTTTGATAAAGGTGGAATGTATCTTTGCTTTATAAATGGTGGGATTTGACTCCGTATTTGCTTTGTTTCTATCATAATGTTTTAATTTTTTCAACATTAGTAGTTATTGGTTCTGAACTAAATAATCTGTTTTTTTTTCTTTTTTGTTTCTCAGGTACAGGCACAAGCACAAGAGGAATATTATTTCTTGGACTAGCATTATTTTTGGGTATTTTTTGGTATGTTAAGGTTGGCGAGATGGAAGCATGGGTTCTTTTCGAGGGAACGCCGATCAAGAACTGACCCATATTGTATAATGCCATAATGTTTGTTTGGTTTTTCTTCATATGTATGTATTTGGTTTGGTTTTTCTGTATATGTATGTATTTGGTTTGGTTTTCTTAGGTATGTACAAGTATTTAAGTAAACAATTATTCAAACTTTCATAATATTTTTTTGTTAAATTTATCAATAACGATTTATGTAGATGTTTGGATTGTTCAATTGAGTTTTGAAGTACACACAATCCTCAAACAATTATAAATGTGTACCTTTTTAATATTGTTTTTCTAAAAATTTTAATTTTCTATTTATTATATATTTTAAGCTATAATTTTAACAATTATTACATTACCCCCGCGCATTGCGCGGGTTACATGCTAGTGTGTGTGTGTGTGTATATATATATATATGTGTGTGTGTGTGTGTGTGTGTGTGTGTGTGTGTGTGTAGTTAAACTCCCCAACATACCTCATTAAATATATATAAAAATACATGATATTAAATTTACATGTATATAATGTATGATGTATGTATGTATCTATATATGTATATATGTATGTATACATTCATGGATCATGTATGTATGAAAGTTTTATGTATGTGCTTATATATATATAGATATATGTATCATATATGTCATAATTTCAAAAAAAATGTATTTAAAAATCAGTTTACCAAACGCACACCAATAATTATAAACACAAAAAACTAAATTTTAAAACTGAATTTAAATCGAGTTTTCATAATAGAGAACCAAACAAGCCCTAAGTGTAGTTGAATGATTTGCTCCAATGGGGGGTTAGAAATGGATTTACTTATCCATTAAGAAATACTTAGATCACATGTAATGTCATATAATGATATCACTAATACTAATTATACAATACATATTATAGCCCTCACTGAACATGTTAAATATAACTAAAAAATGTAAATAGAAGAAAAACTACAATATTAAAAATAAGAAAATGCCCAAAATACAATTCCCTTCGAAAACACTCATGACTAATAACTTAAGTATATAAAAATAATTAGAACTTCAAATCCAAATTCTAAATAAATAGTTATAGGCACAGAAAATACAACCTCATCAACTATTTACAAACAACATTCAAAATTTTAATGAACATATAATTGCAACAGGTTTAATTTATTTATTTATTTTTTTGGGGGGGAGGGTGGCTTATTGCAGCACACGAGGCAAATTTCGGACCCTCCCATAATTTTGCCTTTTAAAAAAAAATACATCTGTAGTAAAAATTAAAATAGGTATTAAAAGGAGGTGTTGATCAATATTTGGCACGCATAACTAAAAATAATTGGAAACGCACAAGAACATAAGAAATTTTACCTATAGGCTGACTCTTGTAAATAACTCACTATACACACCTCTTATGCAGACCTAGTTTTTTAAATCATCAAAAAATTGTTTTTGAGTTGATTTTTTTTATTGATATTTGAACATTATCGCTTAGAATCTGACATATTTTGACTGATTTTTTTAAAATTAAAAAATATATATTTTGAGTTGATTTTTTCGTGGGAGTTTCCTGAAATGTTTAAATATTCCATAAAAAATCAAGGATCAAATACCAAAAAGTCCCTTAAATATTTTTTAATACACATTTAGTCCAAACCTTTTATTTTGTACCAAAAAGTTCCTTATTCTCTTATCTTTAAAGGTCCGCGCCAGCGGCATGGTAAAACCTTTTTGACATGGTATGGTAAAGCCTTTTTGGCATAATGAAGGACTTTTTAGTGCAAAATAAAAAGGTTTGGAATACACATGTATTAAAAAAAGTTCAAGGGACTATTTGGTATATGCCCCAAAAATCAACTCAAAAATAATTTGAATAATTACATGTTGACCCCTCCAACTTTGCTTCCATTTTCAATTCACCACTCGTACTTTCAATTTCTAGACTTAAACCCTCTAAACTTATAAATACGCATCATTTACCCCCCCCCCCCCCCAAATGCTTGCGGTGTTAAATTTTTGGACGAAAATTTGATCGTGTGCGCTACACATGAGGGCATTTTTGTCCCACTTGCGCAAATGACCATTTTTTGTCTAGAAACTTAACAGTGTTATGATCAGGGGGTAAGATTATGCAATTTTAAAAGTTGAGGGGCTTAAGCATATAAAATGAAAGCACAGTAGTGAATTGAAAATAAGTACAAAGTTAAAGAGGTCAAAATGTAATTAATCCAAATAATTTTTTATTCATTTAAGAACATAGGTTTGCACGCAATTCCTCATTTAAATACCTGAGTGGATTTATCCAAATATTTTTTGATCTTTTTTCCTCAGACCCTACAAGTGGTAACATTTCACGCTACTATCGTGTCCTCGATACCCTGGACAGCCTAACTGGAGAAATAGTTGCAAAGAAAGAAACAATGCTAAAACTTATCTAAATACTTATTTAATTTTCATCGTTATAATAAGATTTACCCTATCAATTTATACTTTTCTCAACTATAAACTCATGGAGTTTTACTCTTTCATGGTTTTATTAGTTACTCTTGCATATGCAAGTCTCACTAACGTTCATTACAATAAGGTAATAAGTTTCTTAATTCTTACCATCATAAACTAATTCTTCCCTCGGATTTATCTTTTTCACTACATAAAATGACAACTTCAATTCGTAAAAGATTAATGAACCTTTATTTTTTACTTTATCAGGGTGAATATGGGAAGGGGAGAGAGAATCGAACTCCCTACATTAATGAGAGCCCTAACCATTAGGCTAACCCTAGTGGTTAGATTCATTAATCTCTCTCTCTCTCTCTCTCTCTCTCTCTCTCTCTCTCTCTCTCTCTATATATATATATATATATATATATATATATATGGGGGGGGGGGGGGGGGAGGGCAAAAATCCAAGGGGCTCAAGGCAAATCAAAAAATGTTGGCCTCTTACATTAATTCTTTTATTGCCTAAACTTTTTTTATGATAAATATAAGATTTTTAACTCTTATTATAAGTTCTAGATTAAAGAAATATTCCATCATTATTGTGGAAACTCCATAAGATATTAGGTGTTCAGGCACTAGATGTAGTCGCGTAAAAAGATGATTAACATCAATTAACAAAAATTATAATTAGCATGAAATGGATAAAAAAAATGATCACAAAATGATATAACGACAACTATATTTGATCAGCCAGTTAGTGTATTTTGTTATATATACTATTCAAGCAAGCCATAATAATTATCATATCACCTTATCTAAAACTTTTAATGCACATATTTTTCGAAAAAAAATATATAGTAAATTGAATGCAAAAGATAAAACAAAGAAATTAGGATGTCCCTCTTTAAAAAATTGTAATATGAGCTTAATTCTACACATAAAACATTCGTTTGCTACTTCTTCTTTTTTTACCTTGACCATGTGTATTAACATTGGATTATATTTTTTGGTTAAATAATTATATATGGGTGTTTTTAAGGGCACCACACTTTTTGTTTAAAATACCACAAGTTTTTTTTGCTACAAAATACCACTTAAATCTAATAGTTACTTCCCAATGCCACATAGAGGGCCACCACATATTTAAAGTTTTAAAATTCATCTACACACTTTCCCTCTATCTTTCTACACATTCAAACCTCCAAACCTTTCATCTTCAACTTCCAAACCTTTTATATTTAAATTCATTCTACTTCAACTATAGATTAAAGTACATTGAACAAAATACCCATTTGAATCCCAAAAGTTTTTAAAGTTACAAACAAAATACTCATTTCATCTTTATGCCCATTTCATCTTTATTACTTGACCCTTGAAAAACATGTTAAACAATAATAATATGTTATTTTTTTGTGCAAAGAACGTTTAATACCCCTCATATATTGAGAAAACACCACATAAATAATAAACCCTAATGTTCAAATCAAAACCCAAGCTGATAACCCAGTGGTTCAATATAAAGACCCCTGATAAAGACCAAACACTCGTCATATTTGCCCCGAACCAAATATGGTATGAAAATTGGATTCAAACTTCATTCGATATAATTACCCCGAATATATACATTTAACTCGGCATAATCATCCCGAATGAAAACGTTTCTTCAATATATATATATATATATATATATATATATATGTATATATATATATATATATATATATATGTATATATATATATATATGTATATATATATATATATGTATATATATATATATGTATATATATATATATATGTATAATTACCCCGAATATATACATTTAATTCGGCATAATCACCATGAATATATGCATTCCATTCGGCATAATCATCCCGAATGAAAACGTTATGTATAATTACCCCGAATATATACATTTAATTCGGCATAATCACCATGAATATATGCATTCCATTCGGCATAATCATCCCGAATGAATATATATATATATATATATATATATATATATATATATATATTTCATTCGGCATAATCATCCCAATTATATGCATTTAATTCAGCATAATCATCCCAAATATATGCATTACATTCGGCATAATCATCCCGATTGAAAATTTTTCTTCAAAAAAAAATTAAGTTTCATTCGGGATAATCACCCCGAAAATCATCATCTTTTTCGGGGGCCGATCCCGAACCACTGGACGATTTCTACGATTTTTCATATTTTCAATCCCAATGAATAAACAAATATATATATATATATAATGGGACCCAAAGTTTAGAAGAAAAATGTGTTTTAGAGAGTTTTCATTTGCTTTTGAGGTGTTGTCATCGTCTTTGGAAGGAATATCCATTGATATTTGAATATTTAATAACAAACCCTAGTTATTTAATAATATTGAAGATGGTTGAATATGATTTGTTGAAGAAGATAAAGGGAGAGTTTGGAGTATAGTGTAGAGAAAGAAAATGTGTGGTATTTTGTGTTGAAAATAGTGTATAAAAAATATATATATAATGTGGTGGCCCTAAACAAAAATTCCTTTTTTTTCCTTGTGGTATTTTGAAGTAAAAGTTGTACTGCCCTTAGAAAAACTCATTATATATACAAACATAAATGTTGACACATGTTTTGGGGGCCATAAATATGTTATCAAAGTTGGGGCGCCCAAGGCAATTGCCTTTTCGACCTACCCCTTGGGTCAGCACGCGGGGGGAGGGGGGTACAAGTTTCATTCACTTGGTCAATAAGAAAAAAGATCCTTTGACTGAGTCAATGGTGTCAAAAGTCCTATTTTATCAACTCAACACATTAAAATGACAAATATAATCTCAAAATATTGTTGTCAGCTGTTACCTCATTTTTTTTTTAAATCAATCTTTAAAAGCGCATAACTTCAAATCTACAAATTCAAAATTCACAAAATTTATATATTTAGGCATGGTTATTATCGAGGGTGAATAACACTCGATCATTCTTGTCCATAGACATATTCCATTTAAGTTAATTTATAGGGGTAATAGTTAGCAAGTCTCATTCACTTGATCAATGAGGAAAGAGAACCTTTGACTGATTCAATAGTGTCAAAATTCATATTTTACCAACTCCGCGCATTAAAATGATAAATACACCCCCAAAATATCGTTCACAGTTACCTCATTTTTTTTTAAGAAAAAGAATCATCAAATCTTTAAAAGTTCATAAATTCAAATCTACAAATTTAAAATTCACAAAATTTATATATTTGAAATCTACTCGTCAAGATATATCAAACACTCATATTCGATATTTTTTGACGAAAAATTCGAAACAAATAAATTTACTGTTTCTGTAAAACCTCTATTTTTTCCTACGAAAACTCCTTTTCTCCATCTTGGGCGATGGTGCAGCTGGCGCGAACTAGAAAAATAAAGAAATAGATGAAGAGAGAGAGAGAGACAGAGAAATGAGGAGAGGGAAACACTCCAGCGAGAATTTTAGCGGCCTCCGGCGAAATTTTTCAGTGGGTTGTCTCTGACGAGTCTCCGATGGGGGGGGGGGGGGGGGGTTACTAGAGAGAGAAAGAATGTGAGATTATGTGTTTCTTTTTAGAGAGAGAGTGGATTTAAAATGAATATATGTAAGGATACATTAGTCTAAATATATGTAGTATATAATGAAAAAAAACTTGGTGCATTAAAAAAAAAGTCAATAAAATTTGATACATCTTTGACCCAATAAATGAAACTAATCTTGAATCATTCCTAATTTATATGGGTATTTTGGTAATTGAGATCTCACAACAAAATCAAGAGATACCCTGAGTCTGGATATCCAGCATACATTACTTGAGACCCACATTTGTAGTAGTCATTGGATTCTAGGGAATATAATGGACATTTTCTAATTATTAAGTAGGTTAAAGACAGAATGCGTTTATGTAGTATCTGGATCTTGTGTTCTAGTTTAATGTTCTTGTTGTTTTAGATGTCCTGGCAAAGACTTAATCAGTCCATTAGTTTATGAACTGAAAGTCTAATTGTTACAAATTAATTAGCTCAAACTTTGACTAGGTGTAATCACTCTCATCAGCATTTGATGAAAACAAAGCTACTTTAAGAAATTCCCCATCGTAACACCATGACAAACATACTTTATCATCAAAATTATCAGTGGTAAGTCGCTATCCAAAATAAGAACGATGTATAAGAACAAAAGAAGAGCCAAAGCAATAAGACATATAATTACTTTTCGTAGAGCTTACACCAAAGATAATGTCACACTCATTCATAACAATGCAAAAAATCCACTTAAACCAAACAGACATCACAGAGAAACAAAAGCGGAAGTGTGGATACTATTTTGGCATCAAAGTCCAAGTTACAACAAACTACGTGTCAGCTCCTCCATGAACCTTGGTTCGGATAAAACTATGCCATGGCATCTCTAATTGTCCTCTCCATTGTAGACTAGGATAATTCATATTGTTAAATACTCCTTCAATCAAAGCGACTCATCCACATAATACCGAACATGTAGTTTATTTTATTCATTGTAATTTAAAGATTCGAAACATGCAAGAGACTATCTTGGAGCAGATAATCTAAGCTTGAAAATATCAAAAGCAAATACTTCCAAGAAAACTTGTACAACTATTTTTTTCCCATCATGCTATTTCAATGCAAGAAGTATCATCTAACAAGAAATTACTATTATTATTACTACCAATATTTATTATTACTCCTTCCGTCCCTTAAGAGTGGACAAGATACCCTTGTTCACTATCGTGGTATTTAATTCATTGATTATGTCTAAAAAGGAAAAGTGGACTCTTGGGACGGAGGAGGTATTATGGTAAACTGCAAAATTAACCCTGAAGTTTGGGATATTTGAATTTTGGATCCAATGTTTCAAAAGTTGCAATGATAACCCTAATGTTTGAAAATTCGTGCAATTTTAGCTATCGGTTACATCTCGCTAGGAGACTTAATGGGCATCCTATTTCTTTATGCTATCAACTTCATTCATTCTTGTAATGAAGAAGTGATGGAGGATTAAAATTGCACGAATTCTGAGACATCAGGGTAACTTTAAACTTTTGAAACAATGGGATCAAAATTAAAAATGGCCCCAAACTTCAAGGTTAATTTTGCATTTTTAATTATTATTATTATTATTATTATTGTTGTTGTTGTTGTTGTTGTTGTTGTTGTTAATATTATTATTATTATTATTATTATTATTATTGTTATTGTTGTTGTTGTTATTATTATTATTAACAAAACTCACATGTATCACTAACTAGATTCTATGGTTAGCCCTGTAAAATTAAATTGAACATCATCTAGATAAGATTTCCTTTTTATATATTTAGCCACTGGATAATACTAGTTTTATAATCATTCACGAGTAAGAGAGGCCTCATATATTGCAATCCTCAAAACATGTAATGTAGTTTATCTCATAAATCAAAACTAGTATTGTGTTGTAACATATCAACCAATTCTCGTACCAAAGAGGTGTGGGTCGTGTAGACGAATGCTAATGTCCACGAACACTACCAAGGGCAATGCAATTTTTCCTAGAACCACACACACTTTCATTTAAGCACAATGTATCAAATTAATTTTAGGCACGTTGTGCTGGGGAGTAATTGTTGCCAGTGCCTTTAGTGCCATCCCTCTCCAGTAAGTAAAACCAAAAGGTCCGTTTCTGTAATACCCGTACTTTTATGATTATTTAATTTGTGTGTGCTTATAATTATTAATTTAATTGGAGAAATTAAATTAGGTTTTGATAAATATTAATTAGCGAGATAAAGGATTAATATTTATTATTATTATTGTTATTATTATTTATTTGGGTGTGATAAGTAAATAGATATGTGATTTATTATATGTCGCGTAGCAGTGAAAAGCGATGGTATATTATTATATGTCGATTGAGTGTTACATCGGCTGATCGGTATATTTTATGGGCAGCGCGTACAGTACGCACGTGTCGAGCCCGGTTAATGAGATGTTAGCATATTTGTAGTTGGATGACTCCGATGACCTTTTCGAGTGCACCTGTGATCCGAAATAGGTCGAAATAGTCCAGAATAGGTACCCGAGTATTATGATTGGATTCTGAGGGCTTTTAAGACATAGCAGGACCCGTATAAGGATATGATGGTCTTTTTACACCTAGGGTTTAATGGAAAAATGGGATTAGGGTGTAATTCAGAGGTATTTAAGGTTTATAGGGGTGGTTGGCAGCTCCACTTTTCGATCTCTGCATATTTGAGTTTTTGAGAGTGTTTAAGAGAAGAGAAAAAAGAAGAAAAGGAAGAGAAAGGCTTGGAGAAGAGAAGAAAAGAAACCATCTCCGGATTCAACCCATCAGAATAGTCAGAAGTTTGGATTTAAATCCGCAAAGGCAAGTAGTTACTGGCTTTAAATTGCAAGATTAAGTAGTTAATCACTTCCATGGTCAATGGCGTAGAAATATATATATATATATATATATATATATATATATATATATATATATGCGATGTGTTTACATTAAACATACCTACTCAGTAGTGCTATCGTGGGAGGTTGCGCATAGTGGGCAGTCCACCTTAGCATTGACCAACAGGTGTTGAATTTATTCCCCAAGTCATAATACTGTTGCGTGACTACTATCCATGTGTGACGATAGGTGTTGGTTTGGAGACCGGTTGGGTGCGATGTGGTATGATCGCGAGACGTATGTTTATGACCTCCTCTGTTGTATGCGTTTACATTAGGTTCGGTGGTGAGATTTCGATCTGGTGGCTTAGTGTGATGCGTGATGCCTGGATCCCGATAGGACACGAGCATGTATCCGCAAGGTCCATGCTCTGGGGTAAAGTTATGCGTTTATGGCGAGCGATATATATATATATATATATATATATATATATATATATATTATATAGTGTGTATATCCATGTATAGCACGAATGTAGCTATGTTATATTTATTGTGTGAATATTTATCTATAGCACGTAAGTCGCTACGGTATTGTTTATAAGCGTATATCTAGTGAAGGTAGTTTACACTTAGCTAATTTGTGATTATTAGCGGGTTTGGGCATGGATAGCAGTTATTGTCCTAGTTAGACAGGGTAGTATAATAAGGATAATAAAATGAATGCGTTAGGGGTGCACTGCAGATGATAGGCGAGATTTTTATCTCATGTGGGTGCGACCGGGTAATTAATTATGAAAGTAATACACTACATGTTTTACCGATTTAAAACAATTAATTACTTGCAAAATATTTTCAAACTTTTTGGGCTTTGACCCGTGAGCAAATTATTTTTCTTGTTTTCCTTTTTAAAACCCCAGGTGTGCAACAGCAGCAGCAGCAGCAGCCAGGACCTCAAAGATAGATCATTTCTTGCCGTTGCAGTAGCTGTGAACGCTACAGGATTTGACTAAGCCGCCTCAACTCATTCTATCTAGATAGGATCCTCATTATTTCAGTATTTCATTTTGGGCGTGTCGCCCGTAGTTGGATAGGAGTTTAATTATGTCAGGATATTATTTCATTTATTAGTTCGTTTCAGTTGGATGTTACTATTTAGTGACTGGTGATTTATTCGGTTCACTTTTATTATTTATTTATACATGATGCTTTATTCCATTCACTTAATTGTATGGTTTTATTCGTATTATAATTATATTGATGGTTGCGACAGTGATGCTGAGAATGAAACCATACTGAAATTTCTGTTTTATTTTAGTAGAGGATTGGCCACCCGGTATTAGAATGGGCGGGCTGTCACACTTTCCTAATCCTTTTTTTAAACTTCCAGGCAAATTATCTCATAATTTCAGGTTTATTATCATGCAAACGTTCGCATCTGCATCAAGTCACACCTTATAATACTTCTGCGTTCTAACAGTATCTTGGCAAGCTTACAGCAGTTTGGGTTGATCTTACCTGCGCTTCCTGATACTATTTCCCCACTCATTATAGAAGGAGAATTCTCCCATGGATAGAGAATCCGATTCCATTTTCTATTTCTTTCCTGGTTTCAGATTCCATCCATCTGATGAAGAGCTCATCAAACGTTACTTCTAAACAAAATGAACTCATGTCCATTGCCAGCTAGAGTAAATGCTGAAACCGAGCTCTATAACTACAACCCATGGGAGCTGCCCAGTTTGTTCTCCAACCTCTACTCATTTATTCGTTCCTTCTACCTTCTCTTAAACATCAAAGGAAAGGAAAATGATTTAACTTAATCTTCTTCATTTCTTGTTATACAAGTTTGTTTTAAATTTTACAGAGAAGGCCCTGTTTGGAGAAGAAGAATGGTTTTTCTTCAGTCCGCGGGATCGGAAGGTACCCAAATGGAGAAAGACCTTACAGTACAGCAGCTTCAGGTTTTTGTAAGGCTACTGGACCTGACAAGCCTATATTTACTTCTTATGGATCAAGAAGAATAGGGGTCAACAAAGCTCTAGTTTTCTACACGGGTCATCCTCCCAAGGGAATTAAGACAAATTGGACCATGAATGAGTACAGATTACCCGACACAGTTACCCGGACATCGAGGTTAAAAGGGTCCATGCGAGGAAGTGGGCCCGCTGGTCTCTTATGGTAATACAGATCACTTGTGTGGTGTTTAACCACTAGTCTTTTTAGTTGAAAAAGGAGTGAAGCAACTTAAGCGAGAAGATGATTCATCTACCAAACCTAGGCATTTCAGTGGCGTAGTGTAATGATAAGCATTTTTCTACTTTTTGTTTTTTCAAACCCCCTAAGGATCCTCCCCAGTTCCTAAAAATCACTGATACTTCTACGAAAGCGATGTATCCGTATCAAATACCGATACTCCGTGAATGCTGTATTTGATACTTCAGATAAGTTTTTAATTTGAATATTTCGCGGATACAGTCAGATGCTTTAAAATATATCATCGGTACATTTTGTTACATGCAAACTCAAACATTGGATATTGAAATAAAATATTCTTTAGTATACTGTAGAAGTAAAGATAAACCAATCTAACAAAAGTAGAACTCAAAACCACTATTGTACAAAAGCATTTAAATAAGAGAAAGAATTCATCATTATTATGTGTATATAAGTTAATGATTGAATTCTTATTTTCAGACACTAGGTGGATAACACTTGGACAATGCAAAATAAGAATGGCAAATATTGGCAAGAGAAATCAAACTAAAAATTAAATTAAATAAAAAATAAGGTGAGAAGACAATACTAAAAAGTGAAGATTTGATCACAATTAATTCTTATCCATGAGGAAAATTGTTGATTGTTTGTGACAGTTGGACGACTGGGTATTATGTCGGGTTTGACAAAAGGGCGACATGTCGAAGAATGAATGGGAAGCTTAAGACAACACTAGCAAACTGGTGGGCTACCAGACAGATTGAGGAGCTCCCTCCAGCATTCACCGGTGCTAACAGCAACACGGGCATCATCAGACATTGAGTATTCAAAGATTGCCATATGTTAGCATCCATGCCTGCTGGTCACGATCTTCTTCCCATTGAAGCCGTTTTCACTGCAACATTTCCTTGTAAAAAAAAACAGCAGCAACGATTGTGGCTCAGTTTATGAAGATATTTCAGGCAATAGAAATACCATTCAAGTTACAAGCTCTTCCTTTGGGAGTTTCTTCAGCCCATCAAAGGGAAAAACTAATGAGGGAAACATGCCGACCACCAGAGCTACAAACTTCTTCAATCAAAAGCAGTCTAAAGGAGACATCTTCAAACCTGATCGGTTGAATGCCCTCTTGAATTTTCAGGAGCTTAACGAGTCTGCTTTCCCAGAAGATTTTTGCAATTAAATAAAGAACCTTTCAAAGAAGACACTGAATAAAGTGAATTGAGCATTCAGGCGGTGTTCAAAGGCGCAGTTTTAAAGTGAACCTTTCACAAGGAACATCATTCTTGGTGCCACTGGGTAATGCAGATAAAGCTACTGACCTACATAATCTATTTTTATGCATCATTAGTGAGTCACTCAACTTGAAGCGTGAGCAATTTGATGAATCGGTAAATTGTTGTGTGCTACGACTTCAATACCATAATTAATGTCAATAAACACGTGACAAGTCAATGACCAAATGAGAATTTAGAAGAAAAACAAATTATGTTTGCACTCAGTGATTACTCTATTCCGTGTTTCTTTTCAAAACACAAAATACTTCAATTGACGTTGCTTCGGATCATTGATGCTTATTTCTTTAGTATATTCGTAAACATCATTATAAACTATGAAGTTACTTTTAAAGACCTGCATGAGCAACCTCACAAATTTCACTCTGTAAAATAATTGGAGATCCTTAAATCCCTCCCATGACGAGATGAGATGTAAGGTCCATAGGATTGCACGTTCAAATGGTTATGGGAAGGAACACCAAAACCAAACCTGAATTGTGGAGGGAGGAAGGTTTTGCGTGTTCCTATCCTCACGGGCTTGTCATTTTTCTTTTTTTGATAAAGTGTAATATCATATAAGAACCCGCCAGAGGGGGGGGAAATCCGTACACAAGCGGTATACAAAAACAAAAGAACACAAGGTGGTGGCTATAAACAGAACCACAACCACCTACACACCACCGCTAAACAACTGTACACCTCTTGTAATATACTCCGAAAAATCTATGATCGAAAAATGCGCCAATAGTGGCGTCCCATTTTCCCACAAGTGAGGAGAGGACAAAAGTTGACACCTCAACCTAGGGCTGTGTTTTTTTTCCGAACATTCCGATTTTTCCGATATCCGATCCGATATTTTTCGATTTTGGAACATATATAAGGTTTCCGATTTCCGATTTCCGATTTTTCCTAAAAAAATCGGATCAAAAATTGGAAATAATTCTGAATTTCCGATTTTCCGATTTTTCCGATTCGATTTTTCTAAATTATTTTTGATTTTTTCCGAAATATTTTCCGATTTCCAATTTTTCTAATTTTTTTAAACATTCTCATGTGTCCCACATCGGCTAGGAGAGGAAGAGAGGCCCAAAAAAATCCTCTATAAAAGGAGAATATCCTTCTATCCTCTACACAAATGAAAAAAAATGGTTAAATCCTTACATATTTACATGCTCGGTTAAATCTTTTTTTCGATTTCTTTAAAATGAGAATTTCGAGTAGTCAAAAATCCTATATTAATTTTTTTGAAATTTTGGAATTTCCAAAATTTCTGAATTTTTAGTATATTTTTTGAATTTCCGAATTTTTCCAAATTTTTTTCTATTTTCCGAATTTTCCGAATTCGGAAACTTTTTTGATTTTCCGAAAAAGTTGGATAGGAAATTGGAACAAATATTTTATTTCCGAAAAAATTGGAATTTTTTCCGAAAGGTCATTTTCCGATCCGATCCGGCCGAAACACAGCCCTACGTCAACCTAGCTGAATAAGTCTCCTCTCCATCAAAACATCTCCTTATTCTCTCCTTCCACAAGGTCCACCCAATGCAATGAGGCATTAGGGCCCAAACATTCCTCCTACCTCTCTCTCCCACCCCACACCTCCAACTCGCCAACACCCCCTTGACTATCTTAGGCATCACCTAAGTCACCCCAAAGCTAAAAAGAACTAAGTCCCACAAACTCCTCGCCAGCGTGAAGTGGATCAAAAGATGGTCTACTGTCTCTTCCTCCTCTTTACACATCCAACAATGACTAGCCATATGCCTCCCTCTCCTTTTTAACTCATCAATTGGAAGAATAGCATGCTTTGCTACCATCCACACAAAAGAGCAACTTTAACAGGGGCTTTAGATCGCCAAATCTGCCTCAATGGGAAAGCCCCTCCACTCCCACTTCTTAAGGATTTATAATAGGCCTTAACTGAGAACTTCCCCTGCTTACCCCCTCTCCACTGAATCGCATCTCCACCAATTCGATGGTTAATTCCCTCCCCCAACACCTTGAAAAAACCCTCCACTTTCTCCAACCCCCAATCTTGGAATGTCCGTCTAAACCTGGGATTCCACACCACCCTCTCACCACTCCTTACTAAATAATCTGCAACAAAAGCATCTGGGTTTGTAGCAACGAAAAACAGTCCCGAGAATAAAGCTTGTAGTGATATCCCCCCCCCCCCCCACAACCGAACCTATCTTTCCAACACTCTCATGTTATCACCAACTTGGAAATAAATAAATTAAGAGAATTCATCCCACCCCCTTGCAATAAATGTCCATTGCCCCCCATCGTGTGGAACTTTGACTTGTAACGATGTCGATTATTTACCTCGTTTGGAGGCAAATTACCTAAAAAATCTCGCTAATATTGACGAAGAGATCGAAAGATGGGAAAATGACCGAATTTCTCATTATAACGAGACTATAGGTATCCGTCATGGGTGGATTTCGGTCGTTGCCACGAGGAATGTCAATAGAGTAGTTGAATGCACTCGGTTTCTTGAAGATTTGAAGATGGAGCGAGAGGAGATCGAGTGAAGTATAGGATGGAGTTAGCTGAGCTCCATGCCTCCATCAGCAATGTTGCCCACCGGTCAGCCCTAAGTGAGGCTTCCATGGTAACCCCCATCCCCGCTGAGTTGGTCGACCGGCTCCCCTCCATTCATGCTACTCCAACTGACTTTTCAAGATTGTTGATAGATATTGAGGATTACTTGTATTCCACTGGGGATTTCTTCGATATTTTCATCGAGGACGGCTGGATTACTCGTACGCAGCTTTGAGATTTTGAGGTGTATAATCTCGGAGACTTCTTTCCCATTTTTAAGGGAGAAGAGATTGAGTTTCGTATTAGAGAATTCTTTTATATCTTTATTGACGATGGGTGGATAACTTGCACTCACTTTCGAGAGGCAACGCCTTTTTGTATTGGTGATTTTTTCCCACTCTTTGGGAATGAAGGGAATTTTGCTGAGACAGGTTCTGTTGGTGGGTTTGAAGACAATTCATTGTCGTCGGATGATGTGATTGTTTACGGGTATGTGGACCCATTTTGGGAGGCATGTTGAGAGATTGATTTTCACCGCCTCGCATCAAAAAGCCTCATTATGGATGATGTGACCCTCGTTGGGCATCGTTAGCCCCCTCTGAGGGGTTTGAATGTTAGGTGACCATTGTGGCAAAATTAGGGGACAAGTGCATTCTTGTCGGCCTTTATTGTGAGTTTTGATTAGTCGCCCCCACCTGTCTGCGAGTCAATATGATGGGTGGTCCGTGGACGGCTTCCTTCTTCAGTCGGGGAGAACGATGTTGCTTGCATGTTTCAGATGACGGCTACCTTTGCCACTTTCACGCCCGTGATCTATCTTTTCTCAATAGGGGAGAGTGATGAAATTGGCCAAAATTTTAGAGCTAATATCGAGACAATTTTGAGTGCTTGCAATTTTGGTGATGAGTCATTTTTGTTAGTGGAAAGTGGTGGTGGATATGTTTTTCTTTTAGTGCATTTATGAGTTCATGCTTAGTTTTACTTTTATTAATGATGTAAATCCCTTAGTATATAAAAAGGTATTTTTGTCTATTCTTGTATTCATGCACCTAGTAGGATTAATGAAAGGTAGTTTAGACATTTTAGGCTTAACTTCATTAACAATAGGTCCCTTGGCTTCATATTGTAATTAGACTTTGGAAAATTCTAAGGAGTGTTTAGAGAGAGTTTCCTCTTCATTTGTTGTTGTTATTGTTGTCTAGATTAAATTGCTTCCGTTTTACATTAGTTACCTTGTGAGTGTTCACTTGTATTCTCTCCTTCTCCTCCATTATATCTGGTCTCAAAGTTACCCATTTCGATCAGCATATCTGACACATACTTCCATTAAGAAATGAACTCCTTTCTTGGATCTTCACACTTCGATGCTAAGAAAGTATCTTAATAATTCGAGGTTCTTAACCTCAAACTCAGTTCCCAAGAATGTCTCCATTCTTTGTATCTCTTTAGGATCATCTCCAGTCAAAATATATAATATGGGCAATGGTGCAATCTTGGTGCCCCTTAATAAAGAGAGTATGATCCGCTTAACTCTGTGTATTGTACTCTCTTCACAGCCGCGTTGAACCTCACAAACCAAGCACGTGGAGACTGCTTTAGCCCATACAAAGCCTAATTTAGTTTGCACACTAAATTCTAGCCATCAATAAGTTTAAAACACAGAGGCATCAACATGTACACCTCTTGCTCCAAATTGCTATGAAGGCATTCTTTACATTCCACTGATGCAAAGGCCAAAACAAATTAGTTGTTAAGGAGAGAATGACTCATATGAAATTCATCTTGGCAACTGGACGTCTCTTGATAATCAATCCCATATGTATGAATGAAGCCCTTTGTAACTAATCAGGTTTTATATCTCTTAATTTTCATCAATACTAAACAATATAGACCCATTTGCAGCCTATTGGCCTATTCCCTTTAGGTAATGGAACAATAGCCCAAGTATTATTCTTCTCAAGGCCTTCATTTCCTCAAGCATAGCTTCCTTCCAGAGCCTGACTAAGGGCATCTGAAGGAATATAAACATATGATAAAGAAGAAGTGAAAGCACGATATGTAGGAGATAAGGCATCATTCGATACAACTGAGATATAAGATGCTTCGTACAATCATAAACACCCTTACGAAGAGCAATACGAACATCAAGATCGAATTAGGGATTACCAGGATCGAGAGAGACTTTTTGGTCCTGGGGTGAAATAATGGCTTGTTTTGCTTTCCTTAAGTATCTAGTTTTCCTATTGCAAATTATTAGTATCAGTAACAATAGGCTAAGTCTCCTCCTAAGTAAGGAAACTCTTCATGTGTAGAAGGGAATGAAATGGAATATGGGTTTTTTATACTTAAGATCTCCCCTAGCAGAGAACACTGAGTAGAGGAAAAGAAAGGAACAGACTCAAAGAAAGTAACATCCACAGTCACAAAACAATGACGAGTACTAGGGTCATAACACCAATATCCTTTTCGAGTAGAATAGTACCCAAGAAACACACATCGAACTGCCTTTGGGTCCATTTTTTTCTTTTGACGATAAATATGAAGATAACAAAGACAACCAAACACTTTTGGAGGAATGATGAACAGGAGAGAGTGAGGCTATAAAATAGAGATCGGGGATTGGTAGCCTAAAACCCTAGAAGCCATGCGATTGATTAGATATTCCACGGTTAAGGTTGCATCATTCGAATATAATTTAGGTAGCTCCATACCTATGAGAAGGAAACAAGTCACCTCCTTAATATGACTATGTTTTCTTTCAGCTACACCATTTTGTTGTGAAGTATCAACATATGAGTTTCGATATCAACAAAAAATAAGGCAAGGCCAGCATACATAAACTCCCCTTCAATATCATATCAAAGGATCTTGATAAGACACTGAAACTAAGTACACACCATCTTATAAAAGGTTTGGAATATCGAATGTACTTCACTTTTAGTTTTCATAAGATAAAGCCAAATATAACGACCAAAGTCATCAACAAACACAACGAAGTATCGAAAAGCAAGTAATGACATTATTGGTTCAGGACCGCACACATCAGAATGAGCAACTTGTAACGGAGTTGTAGTTTTATTAACACTAGTAGGATAAGGAACACGACATTATTTTGCAAGAATATAGGCTTCATAATTTATCTCAAAAGATGAAACATAAGAAAATTCAAGGAGTACACACTTCAATATATGAATAGGAAAATACCTTAATCTTTTATGCGATCACATCAGCATCTCTTTATTGTTACTACTAATCTACGAAGCACGGAGTCGACATGTAATACGTGTTTCAACACGACACGAGACACGCGATACGTGATTTTTTCAAAAACTAGGATATGACACGCTAGGATACGTATAATATATAATATATGTTAAAATATATGATATATATTTAAATATATATATATTAAAGAAATAAAACAGATTTTTTTCCATAAAATGCATTATTAGAGCATTTTTAACATGAAATTATGAAAATTGACCATACATTACAAAATTCAAACACACTTTAACATTAAAAATCATAAATAAGGTAGAATCACCATCACATAAGAAAAAAAAAATTAAAAAAAAGTGTCATTTTACATGTCCCAGCGTGTCGGCAACGTGTCCAAACATGTCCCGGCGTGTCGGTAACGTGTCAGAGCGTGTCGCGTGTCGCGTGTCGGACTCGTGTCAAAGCTGACTCGTGGCTTTCGGGAGAGTGTCGGTGCTTCATAGCTACTAATCCTAACATTACTTTGAACTGAAACATAATAAGAAGCGGGCCTCGTTCCCAGCAAGTACAAGCTATTGTTCACATCTCATTTTGCTCATGTCCAAGCCCAGAAAACAAAATGAAATGGAAAATTGTTACACTTCAATTCAAGTTTTTGGTACAGGGAGAAGATTATTGGTAAGCTTTGGAGAATGAAGAGTGGATGATTAAGTAATATTAAAAGAGACACGAATTGAGCCCTTCCCCGCAATGGAGGAGAAGAATTCATCTGTTACTCTAATTTAATCCTTACCAAAACACACATTGTACGAAGAAAAATTGAAGGTCAGACTAGTCATGTGATTAGTGACCCTTCAATCAATGATCCAAGGTAATGCATTAGATGCTACAGAAACATGATTTTTCGAATGAGAAGTATCTATCTGAGAAAAATTAATATGGAAGTAGAGGCAGAATTGTGATGGGTGTCAAACTGAGCTAACATATATCAAAGATAGGCAACGTCGTTATCACTGAAATTATATGGTGCAAGACAGTCAGCTCATTAATTGTCATATGCGTTGTAAATGGACCTCTAAATAAGAAAACTGAAGCCTAACATTTTATTTAAGCTGTAGGAGGTCGATGGTGTAAATTCCGGCATGTTTCCCGAATATAAGGAGTACATCCACAATAATCACACTTCAGCTTGCTCTTATCATCTTCCCTTCCCTTTGAGATATGGGCTGATTCCCTTAGTTGAGTGGTGTAAACAGATCTCTCAGATAAAGGCACTGCTGTCTCAGATTTAGGATTCATAACCTTCTTCCTGCTTTCCTTAATTTGGATATGCAAAAACACCTCTCTAACAGAAGTAAGAACAAAATATTTGCCCAACACTTGCACCCTAGGGTGCTCATATCATGGGTGAAAATCACCCAAGAACTTATAAATGAAATTCCCTTCTACCATAGCCCGAAATGATTTAACATCAGCTGCACAAGCTAGAATGTAGTCTTGGTAATGATCAACTTCTTCCCAATTGCCACGCGGAGTATATTAATAATTAGCAACAGAGTTCTTTTTTCTTGACTTTTGTAATATCCTGAAGCTCATACAACTTAGCAAAAGTACCAATGGATGAATAGGTTTCTTCAACCGCATCCTATAACTCGCTGGCTGTTTTTACGAACAAGAAACCCTAGCTAATATGTGGTTTCATCGACTATAACAGCCATTTCATAACCGACGCATTTCCAGCACTTCATTCTTTGATCTTAGGATCATTCTTGGTCGGCTATGTGACGGTTCCATCAATATGGTCGATTATTCTTGAACCTTTAATATGCATATGCGTTGATTGAGCCCATTGCATATAATTCATCTCATCCGACCTAGATGATGATCATTATTACTTCTCATATTGAAGTCAGACTTGATAAAGACTCAACTTCTCCAAAGCTCACCTCTGAAGCAGACATCTTAAAACGGTTTTAGGGTATGCACTCCTCAATGACTAAACAAAAAATGTGTAAAGAACCACCACTATAGAACACAACAGAAACAACTAACGATAGAATCTGACAAACCCTCAAAAATAGTGAAGCAATGAATACTTCAAAAGCGTACAAACTAGTGTTTATACTACTTTCCTTAAGGGTTTAGTTACATACCCTATAGCTTTACAAAACACACTTTGATACCATGTTAGAATTATGAGATAATCAAACCAACATATTAAGAGACGATGGAGAGAGAGAGAGGAAAAAAAAGGGATGAATTATTGAATAATCTTCATTCTCCCATCCCATTCTATTTATATTAAGAAGTTTCAAAATAACTACTGCAACTAAGTCCCTGACAACATTAAGCTCCCGTGCACCATTGAAGTTGTCACGATTTATGATTTACAACAACATAAACGAGTTTGTGGCTCTAATACCAATTTGACATAACACGACAAATGGCACATGAGAGCAAGCACAATATTAGAATCAAACTCTTGTTATATCTCAAATATAAAGTGATTACAATGAGTGGCCAGATACCTTATTTATAAGCTCAAGTGTCTTGCTAGCCTAGAAACCCTAAAAAGGTTATAAAAAAAAGCCTAAAAGGGGCACTTTAAGAATATTTAAATGAATATTATCCCAAACCTAATTGTTGGAATGATAGAGATAACGATGTTGAGTGAACGATAAAAGATAAAGGTTTGCCCTCCTTAACACCAATTGGTTTTAGGTGTGACGGCGACTTCAGATCCGACAAAGTGATATCAGAACTAGTGGTCACAGGTTCGACTCTTGTTCTTGTCATTTGTTGGGAGGATTGTGTCGGAATCAGAGTACAACAAATGCCTTCCCCATGAAAACGATATTGAGTGAATGGATAAAATATTAAAGGTTTGCCCTCCTTAACTCCAACTGGTTTTTTGTGAGAGGTGGCTTGAGATTCGACAAGATGCCTAAAATACTAACATAAAATAAAGAAAATGCAGTAAAAGATAGCAAAATAAAAGAGTATAACCTTGACATATATTACGATAAACGTCGAGTACTCCTCTATTTTCATCAGATCCCCTAGAGGAGACAGGCATGATGGGGTTTAAATCTTCTTGATTTTCTATTGAAGCCAATCATCACCTAAGTGGTGGTGTAGGTGACACTATAGATAAAGGTAAATATCAAAGATTTGTGGGAAGATTGGTTTATCTCTCCCATACTCATCGAACATTGCATATGTTGTAAATGTTGTCAATAAGTATATGCATGATTCGTCTTCACCTCGCCTTGAAGTTGTTTACCGTATCTTGCAATATCTTCAATCTTCCCTGAAGAAGGTATATTGTCAACTTCGCATGGAATCCAAATCCTAGAGGCCTACAATGATGTCGATTAGGTTGGATCTTGATGATAGACTATTTACCTCAGGATAAAGCACATTTGTAGGGGAAATCTTATCTTTTGGCGTAAAAAAAAACAGACTGTGGTGGGTAGATCTGGTGTTGAAGTTGAGTATAGGTCCATGGTTAACTGGATGTGTGAACTTATGTTGCTTCAAACTCTACTGAATGACTTAGGAGTTAATGACGAGGGTACTATGAGATTGTATTGTGATAATATAGCTGCAATTAATATTGCTCATAACCCTATTCAGCAGCAATTAATATTGCTCATAACCCTATTCAGCACGATGGAACCAAGAAAATTGATATTGATCGATACTTCATCAAGGAGAACTTCAATGCAGGATTGATTTGTATGTTCTTTGTGAATTATGGGGAACCATTGGCCAATATCTTTACAAAAGGGACGAGTGGGAAGTTGTTTTCCCAATTATGTGCATGTTGGGCGTGAGAAGTATCTATGCACCAACTTAAGAGAGAGTGTTAGCTTGTAGATTATTTATGTAATATTTTGTATTTTATCATCCCCTCTGAGGGTATTTATGTAATCTTGTATTTTTAAGTGTTCCAAATAAAAAGGAGAAGTGGTGTTAGGGTTCCAAGACACACTAACTAATACACTACTACAGACCTTATCACTCTCTCTCTCTCGTCTTCGTTTCTTCATTTCTTTTCCATTTGTTATATCTTATGTTACATTCCAAGTCGAGCCTATAATGGGAATGATGGAGGTTTGTAGAAGCCAAGTGCCCCTAATCATCCATCTCCTAAACCTTTTAGACCCATAGTGAGGCCGAAGTTCGGTAATATGTGGAGTCATAGCGAACGATCCTCCAGGTAGGCCGGTCAATGAATCGGATTTTATCCAAATCCGAATCAGGCCTAAAATCCGATTATCCGATCCATTTAAGCAGATATGGATCAGGCCTAAAATCCGATTATCCGATTACGCCCGTTTATTAAATGGAGCGGATTTGGATTCATATATTCCGATCCGTTAATAATCCGATCCGATTAATATTTTTAAAATATAAATATAAATTATATATAATATATTTTTAATTAATATATATTGTATTTAATAATATTTTAAATATACATTTTAAATATAAATTATAATAGTTCTTTATTTCATTATCTATTTTTTGGAACATTTGCAAAATAAATTTATGAAATAAGAGTTGAAAATAAAAATGTTGCAAATCAAGTTTAACATAATCGGATAATCGGATCGGATCCGAATCCGTTTAACATAAATGGATATGGATTTGGATTTGCCTGATCCGATCCGATTAATAAACGGATCGGATTCGAATCCGTTTAATATAAACGGATATGGATTTGAATTTGCCTGATCCGGTCCGAATCCGATCCGTTAACAGCCGTACCTACAGGTGTAGCATGGTGCCTTTCCAAGTCAGCCTGAAGTATGCACTGCAAATTAGGTAAATTGAACATGTTTCAAATTTACAAATTGTAGACAAGTCTAATCCATGAGCCGGGTTTGGTCAAAATCCTGTGGCTAACTTTTTCTATGTAGGCAAGTACGAAATTTCTTTATAGACGCAAAATGAGAAGAAGCCCTACTTAGCAAAATTTAATCTTTTAACAAAAGGAAAGGACATTGAACTAAATTGGGGAACTGTTGAAGGGAACATCTAAATTCTAAAATCAACAAAAGTTAAAGCTAAGCAAAGGTTCTTCTTTTGATGGTTTTTGGGGGATGGGTGGGGAAGATATGTCATAACACGTGATTTATGTGGTATACCCACAAAAAGACTGTCCATAGGAGAAGAAATCAACATCTTCTGCATTCAAAAAAATAACAAGAAATAATCCACCCCACCCCTCGACCCCTGGAAAACAAAACAAATGTTCTCAGAACAATGGACAAAAAACTCTCAAAGTTAGGTACAAATACGAATTTGGAGCTATTAGTGAGAAAAATGATCAACTTAATTTAGGAACAAAATTTTGACAAACTGGTATTATATGGAGAAAATGTAAGTTTGTTCATATTTATTTATATTTATCGATCTAGTATTGTATCAAATTTTCATAGAATTAAAGTATTTCTTAACTGTTTTGTTAGTGTTTTACAATTTGAAATTAGTGAATTTTAATTAATGGTGGGCCTATGGGTGGTGTGATTGGTTGAAAAGAATGGTGACCTGTTCCTGAGTTTCTATTTCATTAATTTTGCTTGTCAACTCAAGCACAACATGTTTAATAAATAGGTTAGGTTATTTTCAAATCCTTAGACACGATTAAACAAACAGGTTGGTTAATGTTGATAGCAATGACATGACCTGAACACAATATAGCACGTCTCTTCCTCTAGGTTCAATCAAGTTTGGGTTCTAATATTAATTCCATTAAATAGTTGTTGACTAGATTCATTGTTGGAAAAGAAATAATAATATGAAAGTAATTCTATTTCAAAAGAAAAAGTCCAAAGGAAGACATTATTGACAGTACACAAAGCCAAATTTAGACATGTAGCCAGCTAAGATTATTGGCAAGAATGGTCAAAACTCACCCTACACCTTCATTCCTAGTAGAATTTCCCATATCGAATAATATATGAGCTCCAGTGTCACTTTGTTACAAATGTTACCTGGGATGTGGGTCGCTTCAGTGCGTGGTTAGGATACGGGTAGGTGGTACGTAGATATAACCAGTATGGGGTGTGGTGGTTAGGCTTAGTTGGTTTGCTACATCGGATTTCATATTGTTTTATTACTCTTGTTGAGGTTTTTTATAACCATATCCATACGTATATTATCAAGAATATATGTACGCGACACTAATATTGTCTCGTGTATAATTTATGTGATATATAAACCATTATTTAAAAATTTGAGGACGTCACTTTTTTCTCCATTTAGTTATTCATTAAATAAAAATTTGCATTATATTTATAATACCTAAGAGAGATTTATTGTTAATATTGGGTACGACACTTTTAGAGATTCAAATCGCAAACCCACCCTTTTTAGGGTCGGTAATCCCGGTTCGCGGTAGGTGTAGAGAACCCGGTAACTATGGTTAGAACATAAAATGTACAAAATAGAAAGCACAGGCATCGCAAAAGAACCCGTTTCTACAGTCAAGCAGGAGAAACAAGTAAGCAGTCCTAGTAATGGAGTGATGTCTAAACAACCCAACATTCCCTTCATTCTTTATATATTTGTTCTTTTGTCGTAATAAACAGAACATGCAATCAACAATTTAAAAAACAGAATATGCAATCAAGAGGACTACGATGTTTCACTTGAAGAATGATAAGTTTTACAGTACATCACCAGCAGTACATTTTTTATTGTATTTCTGTGCTTAACTTTCATACGAGTAATAGCAACAATGAACTGAGTTAGTTCATACCAGACAGTCACTTAGCCAATTAAATGATCTGGATAACAAGAAACCAGTATTTGGAGGGCAATACTAAGGGTAAATTAATTTAAAGTGATGAGAATTATGTGGTATGCCACCAAACTAATTGAAGAATACAGTACCGGAGAACATCGATACCAGAACAGCAGTACAAGAAGCTTTTGGGGCAATTTACTTCAGTACACTGCATTCAATGAAGCAGAATTTTGTTAAATGAATTTGAGAATTTTTTGCAAGAGGGTAAAGAATAATAAAAGAATTGAGTTATTTGGGGTATGGCACCCATTTATTTTTGTAATTGAATTTAGCCCCCGTAATTTTCATTTCTAGGGCTTTGGCCCCCAAAATGACTTTCAGTGACGCTAAAAGTGCTGCATAAAGTTTTAGCATCTGTTTTTTGCGATACTTTTTGCGTCACTAAAAGTCGTTTGGGGGGTCAAACCCCAAGAAGTGAAAATAATTGGGACCAAAGTTAATATCAAAGAATTAATCGGGCCATGTCCCAAATAACCCTAAAAGAAATTATCAAAAATCAATTTGTTTTTAAATTGGTCTAACCGAGAAAAGTGACAGTGACGTGCGCGTGGGATAGCCCCACGTGGGGTCCCTTTTATTTTTCAGCATGTTTATTTTTATTTATTATTAATGAAATTTATGGATTTATGAGATTGGAGAGATTTATTTAATTAAGATAGTGTATGTTCATGTGTGTGTAAATTCCGTTGCGTTTCACATCAAATTGGTATCAGAGTTGCGTTAGCTCCTAATTTTTCCACACAATTGTGTGTCAATCGTGTGTATCAGGGTCACAAGCCATGGCAAGAACTCGGGGCAACCTATCGTACGGCGTGTACTTGGTGACGATCAATGCTCCAAAACTGGCCACCACAAATGGAGTGTTGTTCATCCATGAACGACCCTTCGCTCCTCAAAAGCAAGTCATGCCACCACCAGCAGTGGCTAGATTCGACTCCGCAGCCCAGTTCAAAGAATTGAATGAAAAGATAGAAACTTTGAAAGTATAGCGGTAGCGAGAAGCCATCCGACAAGTGCAACGGTTCAAGGTGGGATTTTGGTTATCCACGAGGCGGGTAAGGCTTGGAAAACCACCCACGACTGAACAATCCGCCCAACCACCACATCATCCGCAAACCAGCAAACCTTTCGATCAAATCCGCTGGCATCGCAAAACACATTAAGAACCCTAAAACAGCTATATCCCAACCCGATCTACACTTTTACCACATAATCGAACACTTCCCAGCTTCCCCAAGATCCGGCGACCCACACCGGGAGGAAAGGAGTCTTGTCGGAGCTTCAGTAGGGCTGAACGATATGGAACCCTTAGATCCATAAGTTTTCCAGCCCGTCACCATCATTCCGCCATTTTTGTGGCTCCGACGACTTCGCCGGAGGTGGGCGAAGGTCACCTGACTGAAGGCGACTACGGTAGAACTCCGATGGGTCCATTAGAGGTCATTGCAGCAGCTTCTAAGGTGGTTGGGTTGGGTGGAGAGTCATTTAGGGCTTGTGAAGAGAAGAGGGAGCTAGGGTTTGCTTTGATGAGTTGTAGTTTTTAAGTGAAAGGTTGGGTCGTAAGGCAATTGAAGATTGTGGGCTGCCCTGTGGTCTTTGTTTGATATGAACCCATTTTTAAGAGACAAACCACTTGGAGGGTTGGAGGTTAATGAAACAACAATTGATTTTATTGGGGTACAGAAATTTGGGCAGCCCCCAATTTTTAAAATGTTAAAAAAATATTTTATTTGGACCCCAAATATTTCAAAAAAAATCTTTTTCACCCCCAACAAAAGATAAGAAAAGCTCCAAAATATTCAAAGTATTTATGTGTGTGGCACGGGTTTTTACAAATCCCCCCTACATTACGTGGTAAAGCTTTTCGAAAAAAGAGAGAGCACATCTTGTCTGGCATCTTCAACGTTCAAGGCAATAGCACTCGGGTCGAGCTTTTCAAAGAAGGGGTGAGTGACGTGCGCGTGGGATTGCCCCACTTGGGGTCCCTTTTATTTTTCCGCATGTTTATTTTTATTATTAGTATTTTATTATGAATAGATAATTATCTAGTTAGTGTTTCCTACTTTATCTAGGGTTCTTTGTTATTGGGTAGTTTCCTAGTTCAACTGCGAGACTTGCTCCCCAAGTCTTAGGATTAGTATAAATAAGGCCTTTGGCCATCTCTTGTAATCAACTTATTATTAATGAAATTTATGGATTTATGAGATTGGAGAGAGAGATTTATTTGATTATTATTTTGTATACATTCCGCTGCGTTTCACATCAAATAGAGAGACAGAGAGATGTTTGACACAAATACTGTAAAAAATTTACAGCTTTTAGTTAATTAAGCATACAAGGAGACAGCATCTCCTGTTTCTTTTTTACTTTTACTTTTTCTTTTTTGTGTGTGGGAGAGGGTGGGGGGTAAGTCTGAGATCCAGTGTATTATAAAACACAAAGCAACAAGAATGTAATATTAAGATATAAATTTCTAGTTTAAACGAGAGAGATGGGCATGGGGAGCTTACTTGTATAAATAGGATGCGATGCCCAGAATAATACATAACAGAATGATGTCGATACAGAAGTTCCGGCTGGACCTTATCTGTCAACATATAATTTTTTTGTCAGATAATAATAATAGCAGAAAAAAGTGTTTGGAGTTGTCCAACAGAATTTATTCAGCATTAAGCTTAATTACCTTAGTAAGAGTTTCCTTTAGTCTAACATTAGTATTCCTAATGTCATCTGTCGCCCTATCCACCTGTAAAGACACCCCATATTGCAATACCTTATGAATCCTACAACTTATTCTCTTTTTGAATTGATCTGATAGAAAAGGCGGTAGTTGACAAACTTCAAACCTTTGTATCAATTTCATCAATTAAGGGAACTTGCTTATCCAACTCCTGGGGAAATTGCAGCAAGTGATTAGTATCAACTTTCTTTTCACAACACCACAGATGAAATAAAAGAAATTACAAACCAACCTCATTCATATCATGAGCCAAATTTTTAAGTGTGTCCAAACCCTCTGATATAATGTCTAAACCTTGATCCTGTGCATACACAGATTAAACAATATGAAGATGCAGAAGAGTATGTAAAAATTTTGTACAATGCAACAAAGAGAAAATATCATCAAGGAAGCTACTTGCCTGTTTCATTTTGCGCATCTCATATTCTTCCCTAAATTGACTTGATTCTTCAGTTTGTTGAAAAAAATCACTACCAAAGTTCCCATCTAAAAGTGAATTTGTAAGTATCAATAAGCAGGCTTCCATTTGAAAACTACAAATTCAAGAAATGGCATCAGCAAGAGTAATCACCTGAGTCGAACTTGATGTTTTTGTTAGATGCTGAAGCACCCCAGCCTCCAGTATGGTTTGCTGCAGGGGTATTTCCATCGGGTATTGCTCGAATCCTCTCCGGTAGTGCAAGAACCATATCACTACGGATGGCTAGTTCTTCCTTCGAAAGCCCTTTGACCTATTGTTTATATAAATTTTACATTAAATATCTGACAAAAGCTTGCCTGTTTCATGATTGGCTGACTAACAAAAGGTAAGGTATGTCACCAGATGCAGCCATTCAATTAAGGAAGCTCAATAGTGCTAATCAAATCAATTTTCATGTCCGCACGTCCCCGAGCATTCCCGAGAAATACTCATTTATTTTTACGATGGGTTCCATTCGGTATTTCATATGTATATAAGTCTTTGACTATTATTATAAGTTCAGTGAGACTAAAAAGACGAAATGAAGAGGTATTCTACAATAACTCGTACCAATAAATCCACGAGAGATTATTTGTAAAATGGCTCCATTGAAGCATCTTATTTTTTACAAATAGAGCGGAAGGACTTTATCTAATGTCCTTTTTTCTTCTTTTCCAGCTTTTACTTCCTTTCCTTATCCATGCGAGTCTTTAATACACTCGAATCAAAAGGGTGTTTTATTTCACCCACCATTTCTTTCTATACCCCCTACTTTTATTAAACCCACACAAATGGGATAATTCTTTTAACTCACATCAATAATAAACATCAATCCCTGTTGGTACAATTAACCGATCCTACAAAACCTTACACTTCAAAACCTATAAAACATGATAAATTGTCGGAGCAGAGCGAGGAATTTCTAGGAGCACAAGCCTTTGTAAGCCTACAAACCATTTGAATTTTTGAATAATTCTTTTCTTTTCATTTACTTATTACATTATCTCCATCATAAGGTTTACTGGTGAATAGATGTTGTACTAATGCAGCAAAAACTTTAAAATAAACATAATAGTTGTTTGTAGTTATAAGATTCCAATTAACTTAGCAATCGAAGTTCTCTACCATGGTAAACAGTTTTCTCACAATTTAGAAGAAAAAACAAACATATATGTATGTATATATACATACATACATACACACAACTGACACAAGTACTAGACCATTTGATTTGTTTTCTTCTATGACAAGTTCATTATTTATTCTGACACTTATTTGATTGCTTTGGTACGGGACCCTTACTTTCCTAATTTCATAAACGAACTCAATTGTCTCAAGTGAAGGAACTAATGCCAGCTTCTTGTACTCTTCGTGATAGTTAGCCCGCCCCCTCAGTTCGAGTTGAGGAGTGAGCGCTAGTTCCTTTTCTTACTCACTCGATAGTCATAGCTGCTAGCTTGCTTCTCTTATGTTGAGAGCAAGGTCTTCCTCATTTTAGATTGATAAGCAATACATTGTCTTTAATCCACTTAATATTAATCTATTTTTGTTTGTCTTTCCTTCCTTCCTTTTTGTAGTCCCTTTAAGAGATAGGGCAACTCAAGAACGTCTATTAAAGCATAGCTTCTTCAAACTATTATACGCTTCTTGATTGAAAATGCATCTCGCATTGTGAGAACTGACTTTGATAACTGAAAAAGGGTAAGAGGACGAGCTTCCCCTCATTCCTCAGGAAGTTGGGAGGCTGACTTTCACTCCATACCCTAATGTAACTTCTACCTTTTTAAATCCTCATAGAATTGAACTTCAGTTGGACTATTTTGTAGGAGGCGTGATTTACTTAAGCAGGGTGTTTTAAATGGAGGTAGTGTTAGTCTTTTTTTACACATTTGAAAACTTTTTAAACCAACATAAATTACACGGGGTGTGTAGACAAAATAGGCCGGTATGGATAAAAACACCCAATCAGAAAAGCATCCCCCAATCTCCTGCATATGAGAAAACATGAGTAACAGCTTCCAAATAATATAAGAAATACTCATAAACGCAAAGTTGTTATTAACATCATCAGTTCAATCTACCCAAGGCTAATAGGTATATGGTTTGATAAATATGACAATATGAAATAAAATCAGATGTGTATATATAAAAGTAGTTCATGTAAATATGAAAGACAATAATAGAATAGCTGGATTAAATGTGCCATTCCTCAAATTATTTATCAATGTGAATATGTTCATGTGCATATTGTTGGAACCGATTGTGGTTTTGCATGTGTGTGGGTGTGAACTTTGAAAACAAGTGAGGGGACAGAAGTCTTATTGTGCGTCCCATGTGTCTCCTTAGCTTTAAAAGTTTTTTTCTCACAAAACCAATACACACTAGTCCCACATTGGAAGGAAGCTTATAATTGGTCCAGTATATCTACACATGTTTTGGCACTAATGGGCAAGCCCTTTGGGCATTAGATTTTTGTGTGTGTTGGGTGGAGAAACTTAGTGGGCCAAAGCCCACACGCGCGTGCACCGCTGCCATCCCCGCCGTCCGTCCTACCGACCCGACACGTGCCCAGGTCTAAATTTTGGGCATTGGTTGTGCGTGTATATATGAAAGTGACAATTGCATTTATTATAAATATGAAAATAACATATGCACTATCATATGTCTTTATGTGGATGACTTGTTTATATTTGGTTCTAATATTCATGTCGTAGATAATGTTAAATCTTTATTATATGCCAACTTTGATATGAAGGATTTGGGTGAAGCTAGTGTAACATTGGGAATCAAAATTACTAGGTCTAAAAAGGAATTTTCTTTAGATCAATCTCATTATATTGAGAAAATTCTAAAGAAATATAATTACTTTAACTGTAAACCTGTTAGTATTCCATTTGACCCTAGTGTAAAGTTTTTCAAGAATACTGGTGACAATGTTAACCAAACTGAGTATGCAAGCATCATTGGTAGCCTACATTATGCTACAGATTGCACTAAACCTGACATAACTTATGTTGTGGGAGTACTATGTAGATTTACCAGTAGACTTAATATGGAGCACTGGCATGCTATTAAGAGGGTCATGCGGTACTTTAAAAGGACGATGAACCTCGAATTACACTATCAAAAGCATCCCTCTATCCTTGAAGGATATAATGATGTTGATTGGAACACCCTATCTGATGACTCCAAGGCTACTAGTGGATACAGGTATCGCTGGTGGTGCAATTTCATTGAAGTTAAGAAACATACCATTTTGGCTCAGTTCACGATGGAATCAGAGATGATAGATCTAGTTACAGCTAGTGAAGAGGCAGGTTGGTCGAAAAACTACCTATCAGATTTCCCATTATGGAAGAGACCGATATCAGCCGTTCTTATCCATTGTGATGGTACCGTGGCTATTGCAAAGTTGAGAACCGTTAGTATAACGGTAAGAGGCGATAAATATGTCGCAAACACTATATCGTTAGAGAATTTATCTTTACGGGTGCCGTGAGAATTGATCACATACGATCTGAGGAGAACTTGATTCATCCTTTGGTGAGAGGACTAGCAAGAGAAACGGTGAGTAACACCTCGAAACGGATGGGACTAAAGCCTTTAAATGATTGAGTCACTTGTGATAGTAACCCCACTTATAGACCAAAGATTCCAAGTTCAACGAGTAATAACAAGTCACAAGTGATATGGGTTGAATCATGTTATTTATTCTATAAGGGATTTTACTCCGAGTCCATCCCTATAGAGCATGATATCCTCAAGTAAGTTAAGGATGAGTTAATTATAACTCTTAATTAGATCTATATCTCTATTTTAAGTGGGGTACCTAGCTACAGGTCACCTACGTGAATGTGAAAGTGTGGGCGCTTTTTATGGCAATTTTGGGCAAAATTCCTGGAGCGTTCACTATACTGGGATAGAAGCACATGACCATAACGTACTAGATTAAGAACTACACCCAAGTAGGGTTGTGTTGGAGGATGTTGTCAGAGATAGCGATTGAGTTCAAAACTATGGTTACTATAGTATATTCTGAATCATCTTTACTATGTAAAGATTCAAGTCGAAAAACACATTTGCTTATGCACAATTTTATGGCTTATTGCTCGATAAAAATATTTTTCAAAATTTACAAGTGGGAGATTGTGTTGGAACCGATTGTGGTTTTGTGTGCGTGTGTAAACTTTGAAAATAAGTGAGAGGACAACAGTCTTATGGTGGGTCCCGTGTGTCTCCTTAGCTTTAAAAGTTTTTTTCTCACAAAATCAATACATGCTAGTACCACATCGAAAGGAAACTTATAATTGGTGTAGTATATCTACACATGTTTTAGCACTAAGCCCTTTTGGCATTAGATTTTTGTGTGTATTGGATGGAGGAACTTAGCGGGCCAAAACCCACGCCACAGCCGTCCGACCGACCTGGTCCATGCCCGAGTCCAAGTCATCGGTCTTGGGCTGTAGCCTGTATGTGTATTAAATCTTTTGGGCCAAAAATAATTGGTTTTTTCAATAAAAAAAAGAACAAAAAATAAGATTTATTTTGATTGCTAAATTTTATTAACACTTTTTTAAAACATGGAAAACTTTTTCAACCCACCTATCCAACTTCTCCCTATTTTCCATAAATTAGGCCTTTCACCATTTTTTTTAAAACACAAAAAATATTTTGTGTATCTCTCTCCCTAAAAATAACTCTCTCTGCATTTTTTTCTCACGAAATTATTTTTCTTCCCAAAATACAATTTTCTAATATTGAGCATTCCGAATGGGTGATTAGTATCACGAATAATGGAGGTTGTTTAATCCCGGGGGTGATAGGGGCATTACAAGGACTGCAGCACAATTTTGAACGGAGCCACTAAACACCTTAAAGAGAGCAATCTAGTTACCCACAATCATTTTCTGCAATTGGATTTTCACATTGAGAAATTTCGTTCCTCTTTTAATTTGTATATACGGACATAATTATTTATGAGATCACGATGAAGGCAAACAAATTGCAAATACAATCAACATTTCCGTGTTATGTCATTTTCAGAGCTATGAATTAAATTCAGGGGGGAACAAATATAATATAAAAAGGAAATTGTAAAATAGAGGAGATTAAATTAACCTTGTTCTGAGACAATTTCTGCAACTTTGGAACTTGATCCATCAAGCGCGCTTTGAGTCGACGAACCTCGGCCTTCATTGCGATGGCAGAAGCTCTGTTTGTCTCCATGAAGGCCATTTCCGATTTCTGCAAATTCAAATAAAATATAATATGAGATCACAATTATATGTATATATACATTATATATGTAATAATGTATGAGGTTGAATGAAGAAGGAACATGGAGAGCAGCTTGGATTTGGGTTTGGAAGGAGGAGTAAAGGCGGGAGAAGGCGTCGTGGGAGGAGGGTGTTTGGTTGTCGATGTCATATTTGTCGTATTTTTGGCAGATGGCGTCCACTCTAAACAGAATGTCGATGACGCTCATTTTGTTGGATTTTTAGGGAAACTGTCCTTTCTCCTATCTCTATCTCTATCTCTATCTCTATCTGACATTGTTTGTATTGGGCCAAAAACAAGGTCTCCACCGTACAAAGCGCGGGAGGATCGTGATCTGTGTTTCAAAAATGCGTTACTTATATTTAGACCCAGGTGGGATCTGTGTTCAAAAATGACATAGACCGAATACATTTTTGGAACACACTTATCCGTCATCATCACATTGACTGTTATTTTTAGTGGAATTCATGTAATCCACGCAAAATACTCAATCTGGAAATGACAACATATCACTGGATTTACAAAATATTTTTTATTAATTAGTTATATTTATTAAGTATGTTGTTCGATAGATCATATCATTTTTTTTTTGTTCTAATAGGTCCCATAAAAAAAGATTTTTAATCTAATAAGTGTCATTTGTAAACATATAGTGAAAATTCAAAATATGTATAAATAGGATTTATGGGGAAAAAATACTGTGATAGGAGTTATTAGAAAATGTCTTGTATAAATAGGACTTATTTGTCAAGCTCTCTTTAAAAAATATGTTCAAAAATTGAATCTAACTATCATTACTCACAGACCCGGATGTCCCGCACCACTATATACACAACACTACGTATACCCGGTTTAGACCCAGATGTCCCGCTCCATTAAATGGGAAAACTGCTTACACATTCTAAAGGGTTGCCTATGGCAAGGCCAGTGTGGCAGCAACTCATCCCTCACAACCTTCACCGGCATTTCTTTGGCCTAAACCTCAAGGATTGTAGCGTACGTACCATTCCTTATTTATCGTCAACGACTCTACTAAATGAGTACGAGTACGTTGTTGAATCAAAAGAGAACTAGCAAAAAAGTCTTCCAACCAAATCACGGTTAAGATGTTCGTCTTCCAACTCCTTAGTTGTTACCCCTCTCTATTACATATTCGAGTACTCAGTGTATATTATTCTATCGGTGCATATTCTTCGAACTCAGTTCACTTACAATTTGAATTAATACTCTCTTCAAAACCTGATTTAAATGGTTCTGATGTTGTGAGGGAATTAAAATATTGGTGGAGTAATTGTACATGTGTAGGCGTGTGCACTATTTATTAGTTTTTAAAGATCCATTTGTAAAGGGGTGGTTAGAGGCGGTTGGATGCAGTTTTCGATTATTATGGGACTCACTATAATTAAAAAAATAAATGGGATGGAAGTCGAACAAAATTTTGGAAATGAGACTAAAGCCAAAAAATATATTTGTATAGGCCCGTTGGCTTGGGTTAAATTACTGAGATTATTTTATGTTACTCCTAAGTGAAGAAATTGTCTTTTTCTTAAATCAAAAATTGTCCTTATATATAAGTTTCATTAACTAGTCATCCGTTAATTAAATCTTATATTTTAAATATTTACTTATATGTTTACTAAAATACTCCAAACTTAAACCTAAACAATAAAATACAAGACTAGCTTCACTCTTGACTGATTTTGAATAACCACCCTCATTACCACTATAACCTCTACACCCCTAACACCAAAACGTTCACACCACTAGAACCCTCATTCCTCTCCATCTTAGACCAGATTTGAGAGAGGGGATTCAATTTTATTTTCAAATGAGGTCTTAATATAAAAAACCTTGGAACCCCATCTTATTTTACTTTGTTTGCACACAAAGATTTGATTTTAGTGTGGGGTGGTGATGTTTTGGTTTCAGCAGGTCATCAAAGTGGTTTGGGTGGTCAAGGTGGTTTGATTTTAGTGTAGGTTGATTGATGATTGTGAGTAATTGGTGGGAGGATACGGGATGATGGTGCCGATTGCAAAGCTTTAGGTAGGGGAGTTCACGATACGATAAATACTCGTACCATACCGTTTGGTACCAAAAATTTGTGGTAATGGTTTACATTTTTTTTACTTACCGAAACGGAAATTATCGAATTTTTTGTGGTTGGTTTTGATTTTAACATTTTACAGACCGATTTATCGATTGTACCGTACAAAAGTGAAGTACCGAAATTTATGTGCCGAAAATGACAAAATGATATTACCGAACTTACCAAATTGGAAATACTAAATAAAATAAAACAAGAATACCTAATGACTAAAGTCAAACACAACCACACTCTTAAATATTTTATATGTTCTTTATTTTTCTTTTAAGTTGCCAGACTCTTTAATAACCCTTGGATCAATATAAGATTTTACTGTCCTTAGATCATTCACAACACAATTTGTAACAACACTAGGATTAATGATTCAGATTCAACATCATAACTTATGAATCTCTTTCATCTTAAAAAACAATACCCTTTCATCTCTCCTCCCTTACAAAACCCCTCACTTCAGCTCTCTCTGTCAACCAACTGTCCCATCCATTCATCCTCATATAAACATGTAGGTTATTTGCGATATTTATTTTAGAATTTAATGTTTATATCTAGTTATGAAGACGAGGCAATTATGTAGATTATGGAGACGAGACAATTATCTCCGTCAAAACTTATATATAGTTATGTACTTATATATATATATATATATATATTCTTATCTTACTACTCAAGTTTAATTTAGAAGGATTTTTAAATACCTTAGTTTTAGATGCCTTTTAAATATAAGGGTATGTTAGGGATCAAAAAATTTATTAGTAGGTGACTTAAGAGTGTCACTAGTGGAGGTGAATGACTATGTATAGTGGGAAGCCATTGGTGAAGGATGCCTTTTTCGGCATGAGTTGTGTGTGTGTGTGCATGTGCGAGGCTTATGCTCATTAGGGGAGCCTCGTATTGTGCGTACGTGTTCATGTAGTCACGAGATTAAAGCCAACATAGTTAGACATATTATTTATTGCATTTTATGAGTGGGTGTGTGCTAGTGTGGGGCTTAGCTTGGAGAATATGATTGAAAGTTTAAGGATTCGGGGTTCGACATGGATAAGGCCTCTTGAAAATGCCCATTGAACACAGGGCATGATGTCATTTGTTATAACGTGAAGGATGTCATTTTTTTAGAGACAGTGAGTTGTGGAAGTCATAGACAATGATTTGTTTATAACTTATAATCTAGATTCCACGTGGATTCTAGACTGTGTAGCTCATATGTGGGGGTGATTTAGAGATACTGTGATATCTCGTGGGGTGAATGCGAGAGGCCGCAGGGTTGAGATATTGTGTAACTCTAGGCGGATAACAGTATATTGCGAGGAGATATTTGGGATATCTTAAGGCGTAATGAGTTAGCAAACCGTATTATGGGATGACATATTGGGGATATATCACACGATCTTGTGCTCACAAGTAGGTCTCCTTATTGCATACACGTATTCGTTGGTATAAGATCAAAGCATGTGTAGTTTGTACAATATGTGCATCGATGTGTTTATATGCATAGTGTAATTAGGACATATCGTGGTATCTTGTCGGGTGAATGCAGGAAATCGCAATTTTGAGATATTGCGTACCTCGGGGTGGACAATAGTGTGTCGCGAGGAGATGTTGAGACATCTCATGGTGCAATGCGTTATCAGAACGTATTGCGGGGTGATATGTTGAGGATATATCATAAGTTTTTGTGCTCATGTGTGGCACTCGTTATTACACCTACTTACCCGTATATATGCGGAATCAAAGCCTACTTAATTCGTATGCAGTAAAAGTCTAAGATATCAGTCGTAAAAGTTACAAAGTTCTAGTATTTTTAGAGTTTGGCTCTTTAAGAAGCATTCTCATCATTAAGTGTATATTATGTTCTGTAAGGAAAAATTTCCAACAGAGTCAATCTGTATATAATTTGGCTTTATTTTGTGTTGAACAAAACTCTTTAAGTCATAGGTTAGGAGTTGAGTTTTTTATTTTTTAAGCCTATGAAATAGTTTCTTGAAGACGTAGAGACCAAGTTAGAAGATTTAAATCATTATGCCATGTTTCATGCTCATTTCCATCTTCATATTTCGAGGATTTCTCACGTATGGATGCGTACATATTTTGATCCCTGGATATTTTATATTCAGGTATTATGATTTTATAAAATGTTTTTATTCATTTTTATATTTTTTTGAAGAAAAATAATTTTATTTCATGACTTCGTTAGAACGAACTTGGAAAGCCATTCGAACGAGTATAACTACCTCGTTAAATCCCTGTTCAAATGAAAATTTGAACGAGTTGTTCTTTACCCTTCACTGGAATCTAGTTGGAAATATCATTTGAATTGTGTTCAAACGAGATCCTATACTTCGTTCGAATGAGGTACAAAGTCGTTCGAACAAGTACGCGAATTTTAAAAAAAATACAAGATGTTGTAAAAATATTTTCATCCTTATCTCGTTTTTAACAAACCTCCTATAAAAAGAAGTGCAAAGCATAGTTTTTATAGAGACTTCTCATTATTTTAGAGTTCTCAAACTCTTTTAAAAATCTCTCCAAAATCCTAGTTTATACCCAAGTTGTTTAGATTCTAAGTATCAATATGTATATGATTTGAAGATTGTATTTGGTCACTAAGGTTTATTCTCCACATATGTAAGACCTTGTATTTTTATGACTTTTAAATTTAGGGATTTATTAAATTTAAATTGAGATATTAATTTAATATTAATCCGAAAATTATTTTAAATATTTACTAGCGTGATGATAGTTAGTAATTATTGGGAATTCGTTGAATATTACTTCATGGGTAAAGTCATATGTATAATCGAATTTATTAAAATTATCATGAGTGTATAATTTGATAATTGTGGAAATTAAATCGGGACGCGCCTGTTTCGTGTCGGGATTAAATTATTATTATTAAAAGTGAATAAATTATAAGTCGCCTGTATGGTCATTTCAAGTGCGCCAATGTGTTCGGAAGGGTCGAGATAGTTAAAATAATGTACCCGGGGGTTCAGTTTGGGTCTCGGGACGTTTTTAAGCCTAATTGGCATCTCGGGAGGGCATTATAGACATTTTGTATTTTTGGGCAATTAAACCCATGTATTTCCTAAGGATATATCAGCCTTTAGGAGTTGTCTTCTAGGGTTAACAAACACAAAATCAAAGAACGACCATTAGAGAATAAGTTGGAGAGCTTTCCAAGCAACTCAAGGCCAAAGACTCACCCGTTCGCACCGCCACCGCCACGAAAACGTAGATCGCGTGACAAGGAACGCAACCATATATCTTTCGTCCATAAATCAGAAACTCAAATTCCAGGAAAGTATCTATCTTGCTTTATTTTAGTTAATTTTTAATCATGTTAGTCTAGGGTTATTTAGAACATGTTTCATGGAAGAAATTAATATTTTTGAGACTTATAATCATATGTTGTAGAGGAAGTAGACATATTCTGGACATCTAAATCACATGTAGAGGATAATCCACGAATTTGTATGGATTTAGAAGCAAGTAATCTGGAAAAGAATTGGAAGAATGGAAATTAAAGAAAAAAATTAGGGTTATTGAAGTTTATGTCAATTTTACTCTATTAAATCGTTATACTTGATGAAATCGGACATATTTTACGTAGAAAATCATGTAGTTAGGTATATAGTACTTGTAGTAATGTTGTTTGAGAGTTTGGGGATCGTTAATGGAGATTTGGTTGAGGTTGGAGAGGTAAACCCGTAACTGGATAATGACAGGTTTCATCATAGTTGCTTGATCGATCGATCGATCGATCAAGAACATCGATCGATCGACGATCGATCGATCGACCTCATTCCTCGATTGATCGATCTCTCCTAGAAAACTGCGTATTTTTCTTCTTTTTGTTTAATCCGGTCAAAATGCGTAGGAACCCTTGATTATTAATTTTAGATCATAATGGGATATAGAGAAGACCAGTAGGGTCTAGGTGGACTCCGTTGAAATTATGGGTTAACAGGGAGTTATTCACACATACGAAATCTGCGTACGTCTAATAAAAGATCGAGACTCGTGAGTAAGTTAGACTAGAAGATAAGTGAGAGTGCCTACTAAAATTATACTTAGGGAGATAGAATACTTCGAGATATGAGAAGTAAGTATAAAGTAACTTATATATGAGAATAAAAGTGACGAGCCTGTTATGTGAGATAATCGAGTAAAATGTGCTAAGAACGGATAATTATAATTATGGGTCATGGGCGCACCTAATTTAAAAATGTGAATATATATATATATATATATATATATATATATATATATATATATATATATATATATATATATGATTTTGTGATTGTGCATATATTATATATCTGTGTAAAAAAAATCATACCCGAGCTACTTGCTATCACGGGGGTTTCCGCACTGGGACAGTCTTATCTCGATTGGGCCTTTATGGGAGATAACGACCTTTACCCTAGAAGATAGTATCCTTGATACAGGCTATTTGAGTGATAGTCAAATGGTCCTAAGAGATGTGAGGGTATGTGCTGACCTCTTAGTGACTTGGAACTATACTTCGCCTCCAATTGTATGTGTTTTGTGTTAATACAGTTCGAGAGTGATTCTGAACTAGTATTTCCCTTAGTACGAGTGATACGGGGACTTGATAGCAGAGTATGCCAGCACCATAGATTTTATGTGGGGTGCCGATAATATATATATTACATGAGAAACTAATATATATATATATATATATATATACTTAAGTATGGGAACTTTCTACTGTGCATAAAAGTAGTTAAGTAATGAATAAATACTCCAACTTTATTATAAGTGTTTGGGGATTTTGTGACATCACTAGGTTATTTTAAATAACATAAGATAAATGAGAGAGCTTATTTTCCAGAAATTAATTATCTTACCCATAGTATTTATCGGAATGAAACCTTATGGGAAAGTTAAGTTAAAATAAACTTTTGAGATTAATAGTACGATAGGCGTGCACACTAGATGAGAGGTGAGAATTTCTTAAGAGAGTGTCGCATACTAACATGGTTGTGTTCATTAGCCGGTAAGCATTTTAAATACTTGCTAAACTATTTTTAAACTATTTTACACTCGGGCTATGACCCGTTTCCTGTTATTTCTTTTCTCTTGTATATATATGTATATATTACAGGTGCCCAGCCACAGGGGCGTCATACTTAGATTCCTTGGAACGGACGCGCTGCCGCTTATGTGGGAGTTGCAGGCCATTGCTTAGACGACCTCGTTGTTGACTCTACTCTTATTTTAGTTCAGATTTGTTAGGGCATGTGTCGCCCGTTTCCCTATAGTTGGATTTGTCAGAGATTTATGTTCATTTACTTCCAGTATTCGATACCCTTTGGAATTTAATTCTTGTCAGGATGATTGCATTTATAGTTTTTAAACTTGGTATTGGATTATTTGAATGGTTAAACTCTTGTGTGTTAATTTCCATCCACAATAATTTTTGGATTCTAAATCTGTTAATTATTAAACAGGTTTTTATATCTAGATAAATAAGGCTTAAAATTGTTTTGACACTTAGTTTAATTATTTAGAGTGTTTAATTGGAGATTTTATTTTGCGACAGTGATGTTAGGAATGAACCAACCGTTCACCTTGATTTTAATTTAATAATGGACTGATCACCCGGTATTTAATTAGGTGGGGTGTCATAGGTGGTATCAGAGCATCAGGTTTTAGTGTCCTTTAGGATCTGTACGGCTTATTTCGCTTCCAACTTAGCGTCCTCGATATAGAGCCCTATTTTTAGGACTGTTGTATTATTTTATTTATGCATACATCTTCAACTATTCAAAATTTGATAATAACTGTAGACTAATAAACTCCTTTCTCATTTTAGATGCCTCCGAGACGCGCACCCCGAGATAGGAATACCCAAGCCGAGCAACCAGCAGTTCTGACTTAGGGAATGATGAACGCAACTGAGGTAGATGCTATTGTTGCTCACGCGGTGAATGCCTCATTAGAGGTAGTGCAGTAGGCTCCACCTCAGATTCAGGCAGTGGAGCCAGTACCTGCACAACTCCATCTGCATGGGAGCGGGTTAGGGATGCCTTTAAGAAGGTGCATCCCCGGGAGTTCTTGGGTAGTTCGGACATCGTAGTCGTGAGCCAATGGAAAAACGATATCCAGAGGCATCTGCGCATGTATGAGTGCACTGACATTTAGAGATAGCTATTGGCTTCCTTCAAGCTGGTGTTGTGAGGACATTTTTGTCCAACATACTTGTATATGTCATTAGCCGTAACACCGTTGCAAAGATTCAAAGTCCATTCATCATCAACGAAATCCGAAGATCAAAAGAAGAAGGAATCAGAAATCCAGAAATCCGGACCGATCCGCCTCTAATTAAAAAGAACCGATCCACCCAGGCAACCGGACCGATCCGCTGAAATAAAAAAGGAACCGATCCGCCCAATCCCGGACCGGTCCGCCCTGCAAATTGTATCCAGAGAGCACCGAACCGATTGCAAACCGAATCTGCGTCAAATTAAAAGAACCGATCCGCTATCGGACCGATCCGCCTCAGGCCCGGACCGGTCCGCCCTGGATAGAATTTCCCAGATCGTGATTCAGATTTTTTAGGGCTATGGCTACCTTATTTATACCACGATCAGAAGATGGTTTCCTTAAGACTTTCCCACGTTTTTCAGAGCAGATCAACCCTAAAGTCTTCACCTATTGAGTCCTATGATTCTAGGTTTTTAGATTCACACATCTTCCATATCTATGTGAATCAAGTTTGGTAACCCAAGAACACCATTGCTGTTGTTCAACCCTTGTGAAGTGGACCATTTCTTCCTCTTCATTGCAGCCCTACTGGAAAGGGATAATTCCAGCCGCGACTACAGAATCCGATACCTGAGGGTAATTCTTAGTCAAAAACTTGTATTTCAGTGTAATCCGATTGTAAGCCGTTTCTCTTACAAATTATAGTGATATACAAATGGTTTTGCCCCTGTGGGGGATTTTTCCTCAATTGTGTGTGTTTGAATAACTCTTGCATGATTTCATATTGTTTCAATCACACCTAGTTGCATGTTTAGGGTTTGTTTGGGTTAAAAGGTGTTTTAAATATAATTTGATCATTTGAACGCAAGCGCCAACTCTTTCAAATTGGTATCAGAGCAGGTTACGCTAATCTATCGCGTATTCCTTTTTTCGCAAATTTTTTTTTCTAAGATATCAATTTTCTAAAAAAATTAATTTTTGAAAAAGTGCGTGTTCAAATGGAGAAGTCATATTATAAAATGCCTATTTTTGACCGGACAAATTATGCTTATTGGAAAGCCCGTATGAGGTCGGCTTTAAAAGCCATTGATGAACGTGTCTGGATTTTGGTTGAACGAGGGTGGACTCCTCCCACCGTGACTGTTGATAATGTGACCAACTTGAAACCTGACATTTCTTGGACTGATGAAGAATTTAAATGGTCATCTTTTAATTCTAAGGGTCTAAGTGCTATTTCTGGGTCTGTCACACCTGATGAGTTTAAACGCATAATGACGTGTACCACGTCAAAAGAGGCATGGGATGTATTGCAACTTACCCATGAAGGAACAAATGCTGTTAAAGAGTCAAAATTGCAAAATTTAACAACTCAATTTGAAACCATCACCATGCATGAAAATGAATGTTTTGATGAATTTTATGCTAGGCTTTCTGACATTGTTAATACTAGCTATAATCTTGGTGAACATATTCCAAATGCTAGAGTTGTTAAAAAGATTCTTCGTTCCTTTCCTAAGCGTTTTATACCTAAAGTCACTGTGTTAAATTCCTTGGGTAATTTAAATACACTAAAATTGGAAGAACTGGTAGGAGATTTACAAACTTATGAAATAGACATGTTTCCTAAATCTGCCAAGCCAAAAGATAAGGGAATTGCCCTTAAAGCCCAAGAGAGAAAAAGTGAGGGGTCGGCAAGAAAGAAAGTCGAGTCATCTAGAAAGATAGAAAATTCTGATTCTGAATGTGAGTTTGACTTAGATGATTTGGCATTATTTGCTAAAAACTTCAAGAAAATTCTGAAATTTAAAAAAAGTGGAAACTTCAAAGATAAAAAGAATTTTCAGAAAAATAAGTTTGAAAAGAAAGATTTCAAAGAACCCCCTAAAGACAGTGAGAGGTGTTTTGAGTGCGACGGTAAGGGACACAGAGCCTTTGAGTGTGCCAATCGTCTGAATAGGGAAAAGGGTAAAGCTGTCCTAAATGCTACCCTTAGTGACGACAGTGAGGTCGAGTCGGTGGACTCGGGAGATGAGTCACCGCATGAGCGTAACTTCACCGCGTTCATGGCTAGTCATGTGAATACTCCTAGTTCTCCTCACGACTATGAGGATGATGCTTCACAGGGACACCTCGACAATGAGAGCGAAGAAAGTGAGGGGGAGGAGGAAGGTAGTGAGGACGAGAGTAACCTTCAACGCGCCTACGCCGAGTTATATAATGAGTCTTTCAAAACTAAAAAACGTAACAAGGCGTTAGTTCTTAGGATCACCGCGTTAGAAGAAGAGTTAGAAGAGATGAGAGAGAGAGAGTCCTCCACCTGCATTGCCATGAGAGAGAGAGAGTCTGCCTGGGTTAGTAAAGAGAATTTGCTTAGAGAGAGAGAGAGCAGTTTTGAGAAAGAGAAAGAGGACTTGACTAAACAAGTGGCTAGTCTTACGAGTGAGCTCCATTCCTCCCTGGAGACTCGGAAGAAACTTGAAGCCCTTGTTTCCCAGCTTACTCATGACCTTGAAAGAGCTAGGAAAGTCAAGGTACAAATCTAGGACAGATCTGGGAAGATGGGAAAGATGCTCCTCGATCCCACTTTAGGTTTTGGTGACAGCCAAGGAATAGGTTTTGATGGTGCCTCCACATCCCAAATTGCACCCGGACCAATTCCTGAGTTTACTACGACTCCTTATGGCCGTCATAAAAAACCAAGAAGGAGAGTTCGACCAAGAAAAGCAATCCAAGGTCCTCCTAATACTGTGCCCTTTTTCTCCCATTGCAAAAGAAACGGACACCTTAGGGATGATTGCTATAAGTTGGGTCGGACACGACGTACGTTTGCTCCACCACATCAGACTGATGAGTTTTCTAGTATGAGAGAGCGTGTTGAGTTTCTAGCCGCCACATCACAGAGTTTGATGGAGGAATTCCGACGAATGACCTTACCATCAATGAATGCGCCCCACATTCCGGCTAAAACCTACAACAACAAGGGAATACAAAAAGGTACCTATTCTTGGGTTCCTAAGAAAGAAAAAAAGGCCCTTGTTATCCATGTCGCTCTCAAAGCCCATAATACCTCACAGTGGTATTTTGACAGTGGATGCTCCAGACACATGACAGGTGATGTCTCATATTTTACCCATCTTGAGGATTATAATGATGGGAGAGTCACCTTTGGAGATGGTAGAAAATCTAGCATAGTAGGACGAGGTACAGTAGAGTTACTAGGATTTCCAAAGCTAGAGAACGTGCTGTACGTCAAAGGTTTTAAAGCAAACCTTCTTAGCATCAGCCAGCTGTGCGACGATGACTTTGCAGTGAAGTTTGACCGGAAAGCTTGTAAGGTCTATAATCAATCCGGTAAACTTTTAGTGCAAGGGGTGAAGACAGAGGATAACTGCTATGGGACTGAGCCCGCATCCTCACTTGTTTGCAACAGCACCACGATCACTCCTATGGATTTGTGGCACCAACGTCTAGGTCATGTGAACGTTAGAGACCTATCTCGTTTAGTCAAAAAGGACCTAGTACGTGGCTTACCATCACTTGGAAAGCCAACTTCCATGATTTTTGGACCCTGTCAGTTGGGAAAACAAATTCGTAGCCCTCATAGGAAGTTGAATTCCATTACCACCTCCCGTGTTCTTGAGTTGATTCACATGGATCTTATGGGTCCTACTCGCACGGAGAGTCTAGGTGGTAAGAGATACATTCTCGTGATAGTAGACGATTTCTCTAGATACTCTATTGTAGGTTTTCTAAGAGAAAATATGATGCTGTAGAGTTCTTAACGACTAAGTGCCGTGTCCTACAAAATCAACACGGAGTCACTATTAACAGGATGCGTAGTGATAATGGCACTGAATTTACTGAAGCAAAAGTAGATCTTTACTGTGATAGCATTGGGATCAAGCATGAGTTTTCTGCTGTGAGAACTCCTCAGCAAAATGGGATTATTGAGAGAAAGAATAGAACGATCCAAGAAATGGCTAGATCAATGCTTCAAGGTCGTAAGGTCTCTAGGAGATTTTGGGCAGAGGCAGCGTCTACTGCATGCCACACGGTGAATAGGGTTTATCTGCGTCCACACACACTTAAGACGCCTTATGAATTGTGGACAGGCAAGAAACCCAACCTGGCATATTTTCGTGTCTTTGGGAGTAAATGCTACATCCTACGGGATAGAGAGCAATTAGGAAAGTTTGACTCCCGGAGCGACGAGGGAATATTACTAGGCTATTCATCGAACAGTAGAGCGTACCGGGTTTTTAACCTGAAGAGCTCTAAGGTTATGGAATCAATAAACGTCACCGTGTAAGATGACGAACCTCCGACGATTATTGATCCTAACCTTCAGTGTGAGGATGAGGATTGTTCTGACAGTGATTTACCTGTTCCTCTCTCACACTCTGTGGACCCTACTCCTGTGTTAGGGGACACACCTGCTTGGGTTCGCAAAAGTCATGACCCTTCTGCCATTGTTGGTGATCCCACTCTAGGGGTCAAGACTCGTGCTCAGCTAGAGAACATTGTTAGCCATCTCTGCTACACGTCCAAAGTCGAGCCCAAGAACCATAAAGAAGCACTCAAGGATGAACACTGGATATCTGCTATGCAGGATGAGTTGCTTTAGTTTAAAAAGAATGATGTCTGGGAACTTGTCCCCCGACCTAGTGAGATTAATATGATAGGTACCCGATGGATTTTTAAGAACAAAATGGATGAAAATGGTACCATAATCCGAAATAAGGCTAGGTTGGTCACTCAAGGCTACACACAGATAGAGGGTGTAGACTTTGGGGAGACATTTGCTCCTGTTGCGAGGTTTGAGTCCGTCCGTCTTCTGCTCGCCATTGTATGTCATCTGCGCTTCAAGGTGTATCAGATGGATGTCAAGAGTGCCTTTTTGAATGGCATTCTACAGGAGGAGGTTTATGTGGAACAACCAAAAGGGTTTGAAGACCCTCAGCACCCTGAGCACGTATACTATCTGAGGAAAGCCTTGTATGGTTTGAAGCAAGCACCCCGTGCTTGGTACGAAAGGCTTACTTCCTATCTCTTAGCTCGTGGCTTCAAGAGAGGGGGAGTAGATATGACGTTGTTCATCAGGAGAGATGACGGTGCTATTTTGGTTGCCCAGGTCTATGTGGACGACATAGTCTTTGGATCCACATGCTCCCAGCATGCTCACCACTTTGAGGAGGAGATGAAAAGTGAGTTTGAGATGAGCATGGTTGGTGAGATTACATTCTTCCTTGGTCTCCAGGTTCGTCAGCTAGAGGATGGGATGTTCATCTCCCAATCCAAGTATGCTAGAGACCTAGTGAAGAAATTTGGTTTAGACTCCGCTAAGAATGCACGTACTCCTATGAGTACCACTACCAAGCTTAGTAAGGACACTTCAGGCAAGGACGTTGAGCACACCTTATATCGGAGTATGATAGGTAGTCTCCTCTACTTGACTGCCAGTCGTCCCGACATCGCCTTTAGTGTTGGAGTCTGTGCGCGATATCAGGCATCCCCAAAAGAGTCACATTTACTTGCTCTAAAACGTATTATTAAATACGTAAGTGGGACTCTCTCATACGGGATTTGGTATTCCTTTGATATCGATGACCGTCTGTCTGCCTATTCGGATGTCGATTGGGCTGGGGATGTAGATGGATGTAGGAGCACGTCTGGTGGGTGTTTCTATTTTGGTTCTGCTCTTGTCTCCTGGCTGAGCAAGAAGCAAAATTCCATCTCTTTGTCCACTGAGGAGGCTGAGTACATATCCGCCGGGAGTTGTTGCACACAACTCTTGTGGATGAAGCAAATGCTGGAGGATTATGGGATATCACAGGACACCATGACCATTTCCTGTGATAACACGAGCGTGATACACATATCCCGCAATCCAGTTCAGCATTCGCGTACAAAACACATCAGGATACGTGAGCACTTTATACGTCAGTTAGTTGAAGATAAAGTCGTATCCCTGAGTTTTGTCCCTACCGACCGTCAGTTAGCCGATATTTTCACGAAACCTTTAGATGCCCTTAGATTTGAGAGTCTTAGGAAATATTTAGGGATTTGCACAGTTGACTGAGGAGTTGGTCTATGTCTAGAATAGGATGCTCCTTCATGTTCATATCATATGCTTCCTATTGCTAGTCTGTTCTATATGTACCATTGCTTTGTTGTACAACGTAGTTTTATTCTGTTTACCTTTTATATTTCTTTTGAAAAATACAAAAAGATTTTCCTTTAAGAAAAATTTTAAGAAAAGCACAAAAAGATTTTATTTTGATAAAATTTTTGAAAAATCCAAAAAGATTTTTTCTTTTGTTTTGCACCTTTTCTGGATGAGCATTTAAGATAGCCAAGTCACAACTTCATTTCATATATCCATGTGACTGTTTGGTAGAGATTTGAGACGCTACATTATTTCATCCATGTGCTTTACATTGATTGGAGTCTTTGAGATGTAATTAGTGATATCTTCCTACATGTTTGACTCCTATATCCTTTATTGCACACATGCACGGCTACATTTGATTATTGCACTTGTCTATCACATATTGGCTTGAGTGTTTCTATCTCAATTATGTTTATACAATGTACAATATGCGATAAAACTTGACAAGATTGGATTGCATGTAAAAACCGTTTTGGTGAGACTGTGTGTATATTTTCATAACGGGGAGGGGCTGCGAAAGTTGATTCCTATCCTTTGCGCAAAAGCCACCGTTAAAATGGACCTAAAAAATGGAGGAATTTTAATATCCGAGGTCCTAAGAGGTTAAAAGAGCCCAAAAAAAAATTGATAAGGCAATAAAAAGCAATTCATGCCAAATATGGGCCATTTAGGTTTCACCTTCAATTCTCCAAAGTTTGAGAATTTAGAATGCCTCTCTTCAAAATATAAATCTGAGGGAGTTTGGTTGGAGATTGAAAAACGGGTTTGCACTTCCTTGAAAGTCCTGAAAAAGCATGACAGTCATTTTGGACGTTATTGGTGTAGAAATCACTTTGAGCTTTGATTTGTAGATTTGATATAGTCAATGTCTTATATTTCCAATCTTTTTCACCAAAGGAAGCATTTGAGTTCATTCGTTAGGAATATCCAATATTCATCATGCACATATGTCATGTTTGTATGCTTTGATTTTCCTATCGAATTTTGATCACACCCATTCTTTTACGCTATCACCGACTTAGTTGTTTTATGTTCATTCATGGTGTGATTTTATGCCTTGTGTCACCCCGGTTCTTGATTGCTTGATTTATTTCTCTCATTTGTCTATTTGGGGACATCATAAAAAGGGGGAGAATGAATTATCTGATTATGGGGGAGTTTTGAAATTCTGAGAATATCATCTTAAATTGATATATATGCTTATGTTTATCTCATTTCAAACTCGATACGTCACTTGGTATTTGCTTTGTCTCATGTGTGTAGGTACTACATTGATGATCGCTGAATTGCACACCACGATGAGAAAAGATTTGAGATTTCTGAAGATTCGAAGAACAAACGATGCAGCCTTAGTCATTTGTACCTCTTTCAGTTTTTGGGTTCATGGAAGGGTAGATTTGTATAGGCATTGTGATTATAGATAATTCGGATTTTTTATGTTTGTTCCGGCATAGACATAGGGGGAGATTTGTAAGGACATTTTTGTCCAACATACTTGTATATGTCATTAGCCGTAACACCGTTGCAAAGATTCAAAGTCCATTCATCATCAACGAAATCCGAAGATCAAAAGAAGAAGGAATCAGTAATCCAGAAATCCGGACCGGTCCGCCTCTAATTAAAAAGAACCGATCCGCCCAGGCAACCGGACCGATCCGCTGAAATAAAAAAGGGACCGATCCGCCAGCGAACTAATTCGCCCAGTCCCGGACTGGTCCGCTCTGCAAATTGTATCCAGAGAGCACCAAACCGATTGCAAACCGAATCTGCATCAAATTAAAAGAACCGATCCGCTATCGGACCGATCCGCCTCAGGCCCGGACCGGTTCGCCCTGGATAGAATTTCCCAGATCGTGATTCAGATTTTTTAGGGCTATGGCTACCTTATTTATGCCACGATCAGAAGATGGTTTCCTTAAGACTTTCCCACGTTTTTCAGAGCAGATCAACCCTAAAGTCTTCACCTATTGAGTCCTATGATTCTAGGTTTTTAGATTCACACATCTTCCATATCTATGTGAATCAAGTTTGGTAACCCAAGAACACCATTGCTGTTGTTCAACCCTTGTGAAGTGGACCGTTTCTTCCTCTTCATTGCAGCCCTACTGGAAAAAGATAATTCCAGCCGCGACTACAGAATCCGATACCTGAGGGTAATTCTTAGTCAAAAACTTGTATTTCAGTGTAATCCGATTATCAGCCGTTCTCTTACAAATTATAGTGATATACAAATGGTTTTGCCCCTGTGGCGGATTTTTCCTCAATTGTGTGTGTTTGAATAACTCTTGCATGATTTCATATTGTTTCAATCACACCTAGTTGCATGTTTAGGGTTTGTTTGGGTTAAAAGGTGTTTTAAATATAATTTGATCATTTGAACGCAAGCGCCAACTCTTTCAGGTGTGGGTTGCTTTGTAGTGGTGGGAGTCCACCACCACCTTGGAGGAGAGAGACATCATCACGATTAAGTCATTATGGGCGCGATTTGACCGCAAGTACTTCTCATCCGCCATGCAGACTGAGATGAGGCGGTAGTTACTAAATCTGAAGCAGGAGAGTATGACTGTTATTGAGTACGAGGAGGAGTTTACTAGACTTCTCACTATAGTGCCAGATGAGGCACACACTAAGGAGAATAAGATATTGTTGTTTGTAGATGGATTAGCCTGGAGGATTCGTCAGCACCTCATTGGCAATCTATCATTGAGTACCTATACTGATGTACTCAATGCTGCTTTGTTACACTGTCAGGATCACCATTGTGACACCCTGCCTAATTAACCCCCGGTGACCAACCCTAAATTAAATTAGAACAGGTTTCTCAATTGGTTCATTCTTAGCATCAATGTCGCCTTTTAAATTACTAACCACCTAAGTGAGAAAAATAGACTGGTACCAAGTTATTATCTTCATTAACTTAAATGAAATACTCATACGGAAACAAAAAAACAATATGACAATCACAATTAACTGAATTCCACCATTCACAAATAATTAACTGGTCGAATAAACCATCGGTTCAAAATCCAACCGAAACAAAGACAAGTAAAAAAATATCAACAAGTCTAACATAAGTGCTGAATAAAGCAGTGAGCAACATGCTCGAATAACTGATAGGAAATTTCTACACTAGAAATGAAAGCAATGAGGCGCCTAAAAAACTCCCGCAACATCCACATATGCTGCAGCAACGGGTCCCTGGAATGAGTCAAGCCTGGCATCCCTATGGCTGGACACCTAAAAGGTTTTTAAAAAAATTTATAGCAAGGGTTAGTACCCAAAACATTTGGAAAAGGTTAAGCAAATGATTAACTTGCAGTAATAAGTAAATATGCATGCTCTCCATATTTTAGTTAGTGTCGCACTCCCTTGAGGACATCCTCACCCCTCCTCTAATGTGCACTACCAACGCCTTAATAAATTTCCCTTAGTTATATATCTCATAACTAGATAATTTATATAACCCCTTGCAACCACCCTACTCTAACCGAGTGTGCCACAATTATGATTTCTATGTTATTCTCAACATTAACTTAATTAATCATTTCCCCTTTTAAGTTCATATAATTTCCACACCCATTATATGTAATACAATTCCCAGCCTGTATTAATTGTACCCGTATATAATTATTTATCTCATTATATACGTATAATCATATTACAATATTAACAAACATGCTGAAATAATAATTAATAATAACATCCTCCCGAGCAATAACTCACCGGATGTAAATTTTCTAAAGTGATATCCCACTAGGTATATTCACATAACCTAGTTACCCAAGTCAGAATCGCTCGCTAACTTGGTGAAAACATATAATTGGATGCGGTCATATTTCTTCCCTGAAAGTGAGATGCCCCTCACCCATATAACGAACGCTATGACCTGGGAATATACTCGCTCTACTCCTCAAGCTAGGGGATTCATCCACTACGCGCAACCTCCCCCTATAGCACTAGAGTATATAATAATAATAATAATAATAATAATAATAATAATATCTAGCCACTGATATTAATGCACACACCATATATATACACTATCGCACACCGTATATATATATATATATATATATATATATATATATATATATATATATATATATATATATATATATATATATATATAATATTAATTACCCCGGCTATACCGTGTACTAAGTTCGTAACACAAGCCTATTCAGAATATTATGAGTTTATGGTCCAACTATAATTATTAATTAATTCGCACATTAATTAATTAAATTACTTTTAGTGTCATTCCCACCAATATACTCGGACTTACTCTCGTGGCCCGAAATAAAACTATACCCGAGTCTAAATCCCCGACTCCAAATTATTTAGCCTTTACTCTAAATAAAATTAACGTCTTGGTATCGCTCAGCCAATACCCCCGGACTTGTCCACTCAATCCGTATTTAATCATTTTGAAATCTTATTCCCAAAATTTAACCATATTGTCACACATAAATTTCCTCCAATATCCCAATTAATTATTCCTCACAATTAATTTGATTAAACCCCCATGTTGGTTTCTCATTACATAAGGCATAGAAAAAGACTTAAAAGTTATTTTCCCTTATATATACAAACTGGCCAAACTGCCAGAAATTCCCGACCCTCGATCGATCGATCGATCGAGCAGGTCATCATCTTCTTCGAGTTGCCTGTTTCAGCCATGGTCGAAATTCTAAAAATCCTGACTTTTTCCACCAGCAATCACAAGCCTTCTTATCAACAAAATATACTAAAAACCTTATAAGGGACCCCCATAAAGTCCACAAACACCATTAAATTTACGTCCTCTATTGTTTTCACAAATTGGGGGAAAAATCCGATTTAATCTTTAACCCAGTTAAACATCAAATCCTTATCTCAAATTCGTTTCTAATTCCTTCGGTTTACACATCATACCAGATATATATGTTATTCTCATAATTTACATGAATTTCTACACAATTTAAAAATTAGAATAATGGTTCACAAAACCCCATGTTTATACACTTTAAATCCTAAAATGAATTTCTTTGATTTCACACATCACATGAATATGAATTGAAATACAATCTAAATGCTATAACAAGTTAACCACTTGTCTTATGATTCGTAGTGTCTGATTTTGGAGTTGTGAATGCCCAAGACCGAAGATAAACTTCTTTGATTTGACTCTCCTTTGTCCCCCAAATTCGCCTTTAACTGCTCTTAGGGTTTCCTAAACCACTAAGTATTTTCTAAACATAATTCAGCCGTCCCCCTTTTTCTTATAATTGTTTAATTAGGCTTAATCCCATTTTTTACCTAACAGGCCAAGCACAAGTGACCCAAATGCCCCCGTGTGGGCCCGGCTATGCCTAAAAACGTCCCGTGACCCGTTTACTACCCTCGGGTACACTTTTTGGACTATGTCGGCCCATCCGGACTCAACCGTACACTCATAATTGGCATCCAAATTAATTTATAAAATCCTTATCTCACACCCAAATTAGTCTATACCGAATCCCGGCTGAGATAAGTACATACCCCGTCATTAGTACCCGAAATGACGTAAATAAATTATTACTATTCACTTAGTAAATAAATTTCCCTAAATATTAACCATTCACTCCTCGATTAATATTTAAATATAGTTTTCCATACTTAATTCAATTAAAATTACGACACACAAGTAATTTTAAATTCCCGAATTAATTAAATATTAAACGCACAAAATTACGGGGTGTTACATACTCCCCCCTTACAAAGGGATTTCGTCCCCAAAATTGGGTCGTACCTGTTGTGAAAAGTTATGGATATTGTTCCCGCATATCCTCCTCCCGCTCCCAGGTAGACTCGTCAATGTGGTGATGACCCCACTGTACTTTAACTAGTGGAACAACCTTGGATCGTAACTTTCGTTCACTACGGTCCAGAATAGCCAACGGTCTCTCCTCATATGAGATGTCTAGCTGTAAATCAATTTCCTCAAGTGGAATGTGCCAGAAGGCCCTCTCGCTCCTTCGATATTTCTCCAGCGATGCCACATGGAACACATTGTTTATCCGCTGAAGATGCTCTGGCAACCCCAGTCTATATGCTACCGGTCCCACCCTCTCAATAATAGGGAAAGTTCCCACGTACCTCGTGTGATAACCCGTAATCCGAAATAAGGGGTGGCCAGCCCGATACTCCAACATAACGGAATCATGGATGGAAATCATTCTCAGCATCACAACAAAAAAATAAGTATACGGGAAAAACCACCCAATTATTCAGAAAACGGGTTGCCAAAAATTTTTAATTTTATTTTATTACAAGCTAAGAAAATAGCTTAAACAACCCAAACTGAATAGAAAGTGGAATTCCAAAAGAACTATATATTACACCAACAACGAATGTACAATAAAGGACCGAATATGCTGTCGGTCAACAGGTACATATAACGGGTTACAACAATTTAATAGGTACATAATACATCCATTAAACAGTTACAAAAGTTTGGGCCACACGCCCGAGTGAAAGACCCGATCATATCTAGAATCCAAAATGAGAAAGCGTCTTACAACACATCCTGTAATATCCGTAAAATCTTACAGCTCCTCAAAAATATTGGAATAGGGATAATCAAAACGGGCGTCCTTGCGGCGGAGCACCTGGGCGGATACAATTGACATACACCACATGGAAAATGAACGGGTCAGGGCCCGATTTTTATATGATTCCCAGATGAATAAAAAGCATAATAGGTGTGAACATTTAATCATGAGTGATGAAGATGAGAATCTAACAACATAATTCTAAGCATAATAAAGTAGTTTAAATGATTATGTCTTTTATTAAATTATGCAAGAGAATATAATTAGACATCATAAATTTAAAAGCCTCCATCATTATTTACCACTTCGTTCCAATTTCCATTCCTTAACAGGAATATAATACCACCATGTATTCTTATGGCATTTTACATATCTCAAGTCCCACTTGATTTAGAATAGTCATATTCTTATACATATAACGATTCTAAGACCACCCCTCCGAGTTTCCCCACTGTACGCTCCCCTAAATGACTATCATATTTCAGGGCCCATCAAACAAGACAACCTGGGTACCTAACGCACGTCGAAAAGTGGCCATATGCCTGCGAGTGAGTCATAACCACACCCGAAATTACCTCACTAGCGCAGAATAAAACATATAACAATCCCGCATATGGCCGAGGACTATAGTCTTCCTGCGTTCACTAGTCAGGGGACATCACCTCATGTGCGAGCTTCCCTTATGATAGCATTTAGAGAGGTGTGTTTAAGTAAATTAACATTTACATTTTAATTCTCAATTTCATTTCCATGATTCATATTTGTTTCATTTTATCCGAAACTACAATCATAGAATATTCTCATTAATATTCATCATATTTAAAGTCCCGAATTAATCTCCAAGTGATCACAATAATCTTACAAGTCCCAAGGTTTTATATACCTGATTAGAACCCCTAAAGTCTGCAAGTATGGGCTTATAACTCTTAACTCCTAATAATTTGTAAAATGGAAAGTAATTCCCAAACATTACTTTACACACCCATGGAATGAACCCCAAATAAACCAATTCTAATCTATGGTAGTGACCAAACTCAACTAAAACTCTAGGACTCTAAATTTACTTCATACAAGAAGGTTCCTAAGTCCTATGCCTAGAGAAAAGGGTTAAAATTGGAAAAGAAAAACAAATTAAAAATGCAGGATTTTCGAATCGATTCGGCCTGGCCGAATCGATTCGGCCAGAGACAAGCGAATCGATTCGGCTGGTCCGAATCGATTCGGTCAGAAAAATTAACTTTCTGCATAACTGTCGAATCGATTCAGTCTAGCCGGATCGATTCGATTCACTCAGACCTGGAAACTGTCCCTATGCGAATCGATTCGACATGGCCGAATCGATTCGCCCCTACGAATTTTGCCAATTTTGGCTATGGAGTCTTGGACTCCTAATTCTCCCAACTCAAAACCCTTATAAAAAGAGGTCATTTATTGTCACCCATACATCATAAATACACCTAACTACTACCATAAACATCAATGATCATCCAAATCAATCTCCAAAAGTTTTAAAACCCATAAATTCAAATAAATCCCTAACTTTGTTAAACCATAACTAATACACAACTATCATACTAATTATCCATCTTAAATCACATAATAGCAAGTAGAAAACTTGCCTTGGGGTTCCAATCTCAGATTTGAGGAAGATGAATGCAAGATCAAGCTCTAAATCTTCAATCTCTCTCTTTCTCCCAAAGTTCTGTTCTTCTCTCTCTCACTCTAGGTTAACAATTGTTCTTAAGAGTAATAAATGAATTGCAAGACATAAATCGTGCCTTTTGTCTAAAATTCTTAACTTAAATGATAAATACCACATTAAAATATGTCCCAATACGCAATATACTAAAACCAGTCAAAAGTGCCCAAAACATCAAAATACAATATGGCACACATTTTGACTATCTCGCACCTCCCGGAACTAACTACATCCTCCAAATTATCATTTGGAAATTTTATAACTCATTTTAAGTTCCGATTTCATTTTAAGCTAAAATGTCATTTTAAATCTTATGACACAATAAAACACCACATGGTGATATTCACCCACACATAAGGTAAATATGCAACATTTTAGTAAATATTAACTTTTCTTCATTAAATTAATACTTACTACACAATCCAACATTTTATATATAATTACTTCACATAGTAAATAAATATAAAATAGGCTCTCACAAGCGAGGGTTGTTACATACTCCCCCCCTTATGAGGGAATTTTGCCCCCAAAATTTAAGAGTACCTCTTATAAAGAGATGCGGATACTTTTCCCGCATATCGTCCTCACATTCCCATGTTGATTCGTTAGCGTTGTGATGACTCCATTGGACTCGCACCAAGGTCACCACTCGAGACCTCAACCTACGCTCCCTATGCTCTAAAATAGCAACGGGTTGTTCTTCATATGAAATATCGGGTTGCAAGTCGATATCCTCAAAAGGGATATGCCAAAGGGCACCTTCACACCTCTTGTACTCCTTTAAAGAAGATACATGGAACACATCGTGGATTTGTTGTAAAGGTTCCGGTAAGGCAAGTTGATACGCCATTGGACCCACCTTAGCAATAACGGGAAAAGGTCCAACAAAATGCGACGCAAGCTTCCCTTTCTTTTCGAAACGCTTGATACCTTTCATGGGCAACACTCGCACCAAGACTTGGTCCCCAATCTCTAATTCTATGTGCATCCTATTTGCATCGGCATAACTATTTTGATGGTCTTGAGCTATCCGAATACGATTTCGAATGAGTTCGATCTTAGAAGAAGTATCTTGGATCATTTCAGGTCCAAGGAATTTATTATCCCCCACTTCCAACCAATATGTGGGCGATCTACAAGGCCTACCATACAAAGCTTCATAGGGCGCCATCCCAATAGTAAATTGGTATGATTTGTTATAAGCAAACTCAACCAAAGGAAGATATTGTTCCCAACCGCCTTTGAAATCAAGCATACACATACGAAGCATATCCTCAAACATTTGGTTTACTCTTTCAGTCTGGCCATCTGTTTGAGGATGATAAGAAGTGATTAACTTCAATTCGGTCCCCATAGCCTCTTGGAAACTTCGCCAAAAGTGAAAAACAAAAATCTTGTCGCGGTCGAAAACTATATTTAAAGGCACCCCATGGAGTATAACAATCTCCGCGATGAATAATCGGGCATAACGAGTAGTGTCATAATCGGTACGCATGGGTAGGAAGTGTGCCGACTTAGTCAAGCGATCGACAAGAATCCAAATAGAATCGCAATCACTCTGTGACCTTGGCAAGCCTGTAATAAAGTCCATCGATATGCTCTCCCATTTCCATACCGGAATCTCCAACGGTTGCAACAAACCTGTCGGTCCCTGATGATCTATCTTGACCAAATGACAAGTAGTGCATTGAGATACGAACTCAGAAATATCTTGCTTTATACCCGACCACTAATACTGACAGAGCATGTCTTGATACATCTTATCCCCACCAGGATGTACCGTAAATTTAGACCCGTGAGATTCTGCCATCAGCTCCCGTCTCAAATCCCCCTCCTCCGGGACAATGAGTCTCCCATGGAAGCGTAATCCACCCTCTGAACTTATCGAGTAAGATTCCGCTCCCTCAGACAATAATCGGCGTATATGGTCCTGACAACCTTTATCTCTTCTTTGGGCTTCTACAGCCCTTGCCACAATTGTAGGCGTAACGGTCATAACTGACAAGAATGCCCTAGCGACCGCATCCTCGTGACCGAGCTCTTTCCATTTAGCTTTCCATACATCAGCTAACTCTCCTTCGGGCCTTATACTCAAAGCATCCGCTACCACATTCGTCTTGCCAGGGTGATAGTGGATGTCAAATTGATAATCTTTCATAAACTCCAACCATCGGCGCTATCGCATATTCAAATCTTTCTGTGAAAATAAATATTGCAGCGGCTTATGGTCCGTGAAAAGACTAAATTTCTCCCTAGGAGATAATGCCTCCATATCTTCAAGGCAAAGACAATTGCGGCCAGTTCTAAGTCATGCACCAGATAATTTCTTTCATGGGGATTTATCTTGTGGGAAGCATATGCAATTGCCCGTCGCTCCTGTTGAAGTACACCTCCTAATCCTTATAGAGATGCATCGGTGAAGACTAGGTATTCCAACCCCGACTTTGGTAATGCAAGGACTGGAGCAGAAGTCAATCTATCTTTGAGCTCGTCAAAAGCGGCCTGACAAGAGTTATCCCAAACAAACCTCACCCATTTCCGGGTTAAGTTTATCAAGGGGATAGCAATTTTTGAGAAACCCTTGATATATCGACGGTAGTAACCCGCCAAACCCAGAAAACTACGAATTTCGGTCGGTGTCGTGGGCTGACCCCACTCCCTCACCGCAACCACCTTGTTCGGATCCACCGAAATGCCCTGCGAAGTCACAATATGACCCAGAAAATGTACTTCCCGTAACAATTAACTATTGCATGATACTTGATAAGCCAATCCATACCCAATATCACATCATACCCGACCATGTCCAAGACGAGTAAATTGGCCTCAAAGCACAAATTACCAAGAGTAATTCCTATATGTTTACAAACAAGGAAAATGAGTGAACCATCACCCATAGAAGACTCAACGCTAGTGAAAGTTCTCTCTGCAGATTTTATCAACTCTGGACTGAGCAAAACTTTTAAAAATGAATGAATGTGTTGCACCCGTATCAAACAAAATGCGACCCATGTGCCCTTGGATAGGGAACTTACCTTCAATCGCTGGCGGCGCTGGCGGAGCAGGAGGATGCATAGCATCCTGGATATGATAAACTCTCCCATACTGTAGCTGACCCTGCTGCGGAGGGACAACCGGATTTGGTGCCTGAGGCGAAAACTGATCATAAGGCTGCTGAAGGACTCTAGGAGGCTGGCCCCCAATCAACTGAGGACACTCCTTCTTTTAATGACCCGCCTCCCCACATTGGAAGAACTTTCCCAACATATTCTCCAGAATACGGCTCCAGTTGTTTCTAAGCTGGTTAACACCTTGGCCCTGATGGCCTCTACCTCCTTGACCACCCCGGCCTGTTTGTTCTGGAGGGGTACCCTGACCGTGCCGATTATTATTGCCACCCGAATTAAACCCACCAAAGCGTTGTCTTTTTGACATGTCCCCCTGATGGGGATCCCTTTCTCGTTGCTTATTACCCGAAGATTTGGATGAGGAAAAAGCTCCTCCTCTATTCCCACTGCCTCCAGGCTTTCCCACTTGCCCCACTACGGTAGCTTTCTTGCTACTCTGCATGTACAACCGATGCTCTTGGCAATGGAGCAATGCTGCATTCATTACCTCACCAAAAGTTTTCAAGGCACGATTACCCAGCAAATATTGCCGGATTCTCTAGTTAAAACCTCCCATAAACTTTGAAACCTTCCTCTCCTACGGAGTCACCTCATCTGGTACAAAACTTGCCAACCGGGTGACCTCCTCTTCGTATTCGATAACAGACCGCTCTCCCTGTACCATATCCTGAATTCTCCTTCTCATCTCCCTTTGAACCGCGGGAGGAAAATACTTTTGGTCAAACAAGACCCATAAATCAGTGATCGTCATGGTATCCCTCTGTTCTGGTGTAGTCATCGACTCCCACCAGTGTAATGCGGCCCCAACAAGTTTGAAAGTAGCAAGGACTTGTTTCTTATCCTCTCTACATTCCACCATTTGTAGATGGCGTTGCATATCTTTCTTCCATTGGTTTGCTAGAATAACGTCAGAACCTCCGTCAAATTCCGAGTCCCACGGAGAAGGTCCCGTAGGAGCTTGGGCATCCTGTGCTCGTTGTTGAGCTTGTGGCATTTGCTGAGCCACTGCGGTCATAGCCGCATTAACCGCTTGGGCCACTATATTTTTTACATCAGCAACATTAATTGTTCCTTGTGGCGGCGGAGGACCAACGTCATCTTCTACAACTTTATTACGTCTCACTGGGCGACCTCTCTTAGGCGGCATCTGAGATGAAGGAACAATAGAGTTAAAATACTATTCAAAGCAATCTATATTGCAGAAGATCGCAAATATAAGTAACAAAGAAGTCCTAACATTAGGCTCTATATCAAAGAACGCTACGGTAGAACATGACAAGTCCGTATAGATCCTAAAAACTCTAGAACCTGATGCTCTGATACCATCTGTGACAACCTGTAATCCGAAATAAGGGGTGGCCATCCCAATACTCCAACATAACGGAATCATGGATGTAAATCATTCTCAGCATCACAACAAGAAAATAAGTATACGGGAAAAACCACCCAACAATTCAGAAAACGGGTTGCCAAAATTTTTTAATTTAGTTTTATTACAAGTTAAGAAAATAGCTTAAACGACCCAAACTGAATAGAAAGTGGAATTCCAAAAGAACTATATATTACACCAATAATAAATGTACAATAAAGGACCGAATATACTGTCGGTCAACAGGTACATACAATGGGTTACAACAATTTAATAGGTACATAATACATCCATTAAACAGTTACAAAAGTTTGTGCCACACGCCCGAGTGAAAGATCCGGTCATATCTAGAATCCAAAAGGAGAAAGCGTCTAACAACACATCCTGTAATATCCGCAAAATCTTACAACTCCTCAAAAACATTGGAATAGGGATAATCAAAACGGGCGTCCTTGCGGCGGAGCACCTGGGCGGATACAATTAACATACACCACTTGGAAAATGAACGGGTCAGGGCCCGGTCTTTATATGATTCCCAGATGAATAAGAAGCATAATAGGTGTGAACATTTAATCATGAGTGATGAAGATGAGAATCTAACAACATAATTCTAAGCATAATAAAGTAGTTTAAATGATTATGTCTTTTATTAAATTATGCAAGAGAATATAATTAGACATCATAAATTTAAAAGCCTCCATCATTATTTACCACTTCATTCCAATTTCCATTCCTTAACATGAATATAATACCACCATGTATTCTTATGGCATTTTACATATCTCAAGTCCCACTTGATTTAGAATAGTCATATTCTTATACATATAACGATTCTAAGACCGCCCCTCCGAGTTTCCCCACTGGGCGCCCCCCTAAATGACTATCATCTTCCAAGTCCCATAAAAAAAAGACAACCTGGGTACCTAACGCACGTCGAGAAGTGGCCATATGCCTGCGAGTGAGTCATAACCACACCCGGAATTACCTCACTAGCGCAGAATAAAACATAAAACAATCCCGCATATGGCCGAGGACTATAGTCTTCCTGCGTTCATTAGTTAGGGGACATCACCTCATGCGTGAGCTTCCCTTATGATAGCATTTAGAGAGATGTGTTTAAGTAAATTAACATTTACCTTTTAATTCTCAATTTCATTTCCATGATTCATATTTGTTTCATTTTATCCGAAACTACAATCATAGAATATTCTCATTAATATTCATCATATTTAAAGTCCCGAATTAATCTCCAAGTGATCACAATAATCTTACAAGTCCCAAGGTTTTATATACCTGATTAGAACCCCTAAAGTCTCCAAGTATGGGCTTATAACTCTTAACTCCTAATAATTTGCAAAATGGAAAGTAATGCCTAAACATTACTTTACACACCCATGGAATGAACCCCAAATAAACCAATTCTAATCTATGGTAGTGACCAAACTCAACTAAAACTCTAGGACTCTAAATTTACTTCATACAAGAAGGTTCCTAAGTCCTATGCCTAGAGAAAAGGGTTGAAATTGGAAAAGAAAAACAAATTAAAAATGCAGGATTTTCGAATCGATTCGGCCTGGCCGAATCGATTCGGTCAGAAAAACTAACTTTCTGCATAACTGTCGAATCGATTCAGTCTAGCCGAATCGATTCGGTTCACTCAGACCTGGAAACTGTCCCTATGCGAATTTTGCCAATTTTGGCTGTGGAGTCTTGGACTCCTAATTCTCCAAACTCAAAACCCTTACAAACCATGGTCATTTATTGTCACTCATACATCATAAATACACCTAACTACTACCATAAACATCAATGATCATCCAAATCAATCTCTAAAAGTTTTAAAACCCATAAATCCAAATAAAGCCCTAACTTTGTTAAACCATAACTAATACACAACTATCATACTAATTATCCATCTTAAATCACATAATAGCAAGTAGAAAACTTGCCTTGGGGTTCCAATATCAGATTTTAGGAAGATGAATGCAAGATCAAGCTCCAAATCTTCAATCTCTCTCTTTCTCCCAAAGTTCTGTTCTTCTCTCTCTCACTCTAGGTTAACAATTGCTCTTAAGAGTAATAAATGAATTGCAAGACATAAATCGTGCCTTTTGTCTAAAATTCTTAACTTAAATGATAAATACCACATTAAAATATGTCCCAATACGCAATATACTAAAACCAGTCAAAAGTGCCCAAAACATCAAAATACAATATGGCACACATTTTGACTATCTCGCACCTCCCGGAACTAACTACATCCTCCAAATTATCATTTGGAAATTTTATAACTCATTTTAAGTTCCGATTTCATTTTAAACTAAAATGTCATTTTAAATCTTATGACACAATAAAACACCACGTGGTGATATTCACCCACACATAAGGTAAATATGCAACATTTTAGTAAATATTAACTTTTCTTCATTAAATTAATACTTACTCCACAATCCAACATTTTATATATAATTACTTCACATAGTAAATAAATATAAAATAGGCTCTCACAAGTGAGGGTTGTTACACCTGGGTGCTAACTTACCCTTCTTGCCTAACCTCTTCACCCTAACATAGGGGACACCCGGACTAATACCTGGTCCCCAACCTCTAACTCCACGTGTCTCCGTGAAGCATCAGCATAACTCTTCTGCCTACCCTGAGCTATATGAATCCTCCCTCTGATCAACTTTATCTTGGAAGACCTCTCCTGGACAATCTCTGGCCCCAATAGCTTGTTGTCTCCCACCTCTAACCAATAAGCGGGTGAACGACAAGGTCTCCCATATAGTGCCTCGAACGGTGCCATACCGATCGTTAATTGGTAAGAGTTATTATACGCGCACTCTACCAAAGGAAGATGTTTTCCCAACCTCCCCCAAAGTCTAATATGCACATTCTAAGCATATCTTCCAGCATCTGATTGACTCTCTCAGTCTGCCCGTCGGTCTGTGGGTGATAGGCTGTGCTCAAACGTAACTCTGTGCCCATGGCCTCCTGAAAGCTCTGCTAAAAGTGGGCCACACAAGTTTTGTCTCTGTCAGACACAATATTTATCGGCACCCCGTATAGCTTAATAATCTTCTCTATGAATAGTTGAGCATAACACATCGTCTCAAAGTCTGTACGAATCAGTAGGAAGTGGGCCACCTTGGTCAACCGATCCACAAAGGCCTATATGGAATCGTGACCCCTCTGTGATGCGTGTAACCCTGTAATGAAGTCCATTGAGATGCTTTCCCACTTACACACGGGAATCTCTGGCGGCTGTAGTATCCCTGATGGCCTCTAATGGTTAACTTTTACGAGTTGACACGTGGAACATTTTGAGATAAAATATGCTATGTCCCGTTTCATTCCTGCCCACCAACACTACCTCCTCATATCCTGGTACATTTTATCCCCATCGGGATGTACTGCGAATATCGACCCATAGGACTCTGTCATAACAGCGTGCCTCAACTCCTCATCCTCTGGCACAATTAACCTCCCATTAAGGCGTAGGCCTCCTTCTGAGCTGATCGAGTAACCCTTTGCTCCCTCAACTAACAACTGGCTCACCCTATCCCGACAGATCTGATCCTATGCCTGAGCCCTCACAACCCTTATAATGATCTCAGGTGTGATGGATAATGCTGACATGCAGGCCCTGGCCACATCATCCTCATATCGAAGCTCTATCCACTTCGCTTTCTAGACTTTTGATATTTCCCCAGTCGATCTCTAGCTCAATGCGTATGCTACCACATTAGCCTTACCAGGATGATACTGGATATCAAACTGGTAGTCTTTCACGAATTCTATCCACCACCTTTGCCTTATATTCAGATCCTTCTGTGTGAAGAGATACTGAAGTGACTTGTGATCCGTGAATAAAGTGAACTGCTCTCCTAAAAGATAATGTCTCCACATCCTCAAAGCAAAAATGACCGCTTCTAGCTCTAGGTTGTGAGTGGGATAATTCATCTCGTGGGGCTTTAGCTTTCTGGACGCATATGCTATAGCCCTTTCCTCCTGCTAAAGCGTACCCCCAAGTCCCAGTAAGGATGCGTCAGTATAAACCCGATACTCTAGTCCTCCTTTCGGCAAAGAAAGTACGGGTTCAGATGTTAACTTATCCTTTATCTCATAAAAAGTTGATTGATAATAATCACTCCAAGTGACAGGCACCCCTTTTTGGGTCAGATTCGTCAAAGGGCCTGCAATCTTTGAGAATCCTTTGATGAACCGCCTGTAATAATCGGCCAATCCCTAAAAACTGCGCACCTCGATCAGTGTCGTGGGCTCTCCCCACTCCCTGACCGCCGACACCTTACTTGGATCCACCACAATACTTCAGTCTGACACCACATGGCCAAGAAACTGTACCTCCCGCAGCCAAAATCCACACTTCCCGAATTTGGCATAGAGCTGATGATCCCACAGTGTCTGTAGAACCATACGTAAATGCTCTACGTGCTCTTCCTCGGTGCGCGAGTAGATTAGGATGTCATCAATGAACACGATGACAAATTGATCGAGATATTATCTAAAAACCATGTTCATGAGATCCATGAACACTGCTCATGCATTGGTGAGCCCGAATAGCATCACCCTGAACTCATAAGATCCATACCGCGACAGGAAAGCGGTTTTAGGAACATCCTCCTCTCGAATACATAGTTGATGATACCCTGACCTCAAGTCGACCTTAGAGAAGTAAGACGCCCCTCTCAACTGGTCAAATAGATCATCAATCCTAGGTAAAGGATGCTTATTTTGTATCGTCACCTTGTTCAGCTCCCTATAGTACACGCATAATCGAAGTGAACCATCCAGCTTCTTTACAAATAACGTCGGTGCACCCCACGGTGATGTACTCCGCTAAATGAAACCCTGACCCAGAAGCTGCTGAATCTGCTCTCTCAACTCACGCATCTCTAAAGGGTCCATACGGTATGGGCCTCAAGCAATCGGCCTCGTCCCCGGTGCTAAATCGATTATGAATTCGATTTCCCTACTAGATGGCAACCCTGGTATTTCCTGGAACACATCCTCAAAGTCCCTTACAAGTGGGATTGAGTCCAACGGAATCGCCACCTCCTATGAGGTTTCCTCCTCGATGTAATACAGGTGCGTGCATGACCCTCCCTTAGGTAATGACATCGCTATCAAGAACATCTCCTTTCCTAGAATGGAGAACACGATTGTCCTTTCGTAACAATCCACAGTTGCCCGATAACCTACCAACCAATCCATACCCAGGATGACATCGTACCCCTTCATATCTAACACTAAGAGGTCCGCTGCTAAACTAAGCCTCCTAATCAAAATTTCCACCCATCGACAAATCGAGTGAATCAATGCCCTGTTGCCTACTGGCGAATCTACACACATTCGAAGACTACCCGCGGTCTCTAGTGACCCGACCCATTTAGCAAAATTAGATTTAATGAATGAATGAGATGCTCCCATGTCAAAAAGAATACTACCCTCATGACCATGAATGAGAAACATACCCTCAACTGCTGGCGGTGCCTACTATGCTGGAGGATTGGGAACATCCTAGACGTTATACACACGCCCGTAGTGCATTTGCCCCTGCTGCGGTAGGGCGGGTGGAGCTGGTGCTGCTGGCGGCATCTGCCCCTGTTGGACATCTTACTGATGACCTCTGTCCCTCTGTCGGCACTCCCTCTTGATGTGTCCTGGATGGCCACAGACAGAACAACGTTTCTGATCGTCCCCCTATCGTTGGCCCTGTTGGCCCCGACGTGGCTGGCCCTACTGGCCTCCCCCATTGTTCCCTTGACCCTGACGGCCCTGAGGAACCTGCTGCTGCTGATTTGGGCCTGACTGCCCCTGCTTGAACCCCTGTCCTCCCGGTCGGAACCCACCAGGCCTAAATTTCTTAGCCTGATTCCTCTGCTGACTGCCATTCTGCTGCTGAGTATCACTCGTGTCACCACTAGTAACTGCCTTGCCCTGCTGGCTCGGCTCCCCTACTCTCTTGCTCCCCTTCGCATGGAAGCGATGATCCTATAAATGTACAAGTACGGCATTAACGACATCTGTATAAGTCACTAACGCCGGATTCCCAATCAAATGTTGCCTGATCCGCCAGGCTAAGCCATCCATAAATCTCGATTTCTTTCACTCCTCATCGCTCACCTCATTTGGCACAAAGACAAACGAGTGAACTCTTCCTCATAGTCTGCCACTGACCGGACACCCTGTACTAAATCACTGAACTTCTTCCTCATCTCAGCCTCTATCGCTGGTGGGAAGTATTTGCGATCGAACCGCACCCAGAATACGACTATCGTCATCAAATCCCACTCCTCCACGACGGAAACTGACTCCCACCACTATAAGGCTGCCCCCGACAGACGAAAGGTAGCAAGCATCTGTTTCTGCACATCGGTACACTCCAGCATGCGCAGATGGCGCTGAATATTCTTCTTCCAGCCACAAGCCTCTACTACATTGGTGCAACCTAGAAACTCGGGAGGGTGACCCTTCTGAAAAGTCTCCCTAACTCTCTGCTAAGATGGTGGCCCCACTGGAGCCTGAGCTACTGGTGCCACTAGAGGTGGTGCCTGGGGCTGTGGGAAATGGGCTTCCATAGCCCGCATCGCTATCTCGACTGCCTGAGCCACTATCACTGCCACCTGAGTAGTGGAGATCAACTCGAGTGGGGGGTGGGGGTACCTGTGGCTCTTGATGAGCCTCCCTGACCTCATCTCTAGCCTCAGCCCTCTTTGCTCTTTGCCTCTTCGGTGGCATATGAAAATAGATCTAATTGTATAAGTACACAATTTATACAAAAACTAATAGCAGAAATACAATATCTCACAAGCGAAAAGGAATCAACAGTCTTAATAATAGGGCTCTATAATAACCAAACGCTACGCTGAAACGTAGTAATCCGCACAGATCCTAAGGACACTAGAACCTGATGCTCTGATACCATCAGTGATACCCCGTCTAATTAACCCCGGGTGATCAGTCCTAAATTAAATTAGAACATGTGTCTCAGTTGGTTCATTCTTAGCATCGCTGTCGCCTTTTAAATTACTAACCACTTAAGTGAGAAAAATAGACTGGTGCCAAGTTATTATCTTTCATTAACTTAAATGAAATACTCATACGGAAACAAAAAAACAATATGACAATCACAATTAACTGAATTCCACCATTCACAAATAATTAACTGATCGAATAAACCATCAGTTCAAAATCCAACCGAAATAAAGACAAGTATATAAATCTCAACAGTGTGTGTGTGTGTTATTTGGACCCTTAATAAAAACTAAGACCTAAAATAAAAAAATAGAATCAAAGTAATAAAATAAAACTTAAAAAAAACTAAAAACTAAAAATTAAATTCCTATACTAAAAATTAAAATCAAGACTCAATAAAAATAAAACTAAAAAGAAATAACAATGTAAATCTATTAAACTTAAAAACTAAAGTCCTAAAAAAAATAAAATGTAATAAAACTAAAAAAATAAATGAAATCCTAAAAATTAAAATCTTAATAAAATAAAACTAGAAACTAATAAAAATCAAAATAAAATAAAATTATAAAAATAAAATAGAAAAATAGAAAATAAAATCTAAAAATTCTAAAATAAATCCTAAAAATAGAAAAGACTCAAACTAAAAATCTAAAAAATAATAAAATGACACAAATAAAACACACACGGGCTTAGGGTAAGTTTGGCTAGGTTAAGGCTCGGGTTAGGGTACGGGAGAGGTAATTGGGGTACAAGATAAGGGTATTTAGCTCCATTAAAATGCACAATTGCCTTGAAATACGCGCTTGAACACCGCAACGTACATTAAACCTGCATAATAAACATTTAAGCGCATAAGACCCGTATTGTCGAGAATTAGCAACTAAAATACATCTATTTAGGGCATAAATATACAGTTTTGGATGCTTATCACACCACCCCCAAACAGAGCGTTGCTAGTCCTCGAGCAATAAGATAGAGAGAAAGAGACAGATAAGAAACCAAAAGTGTACCACTTTCGCGGGCACTTGCGATTGCACTTAGCATGTGCAACAAGCCTTTAAACCTATAGGTTGCCCTACAGGACGAGTTGTGTCTCGTGAGGGTTTGCAGGGAATATACCCACAAAATTCTTATTTGCAAAATGATTTATTTGAAAGGCAGTCAATCTCTTATTTGATGTAGAATAATCGCACACTCCATCACATAAGAAATAATTTGAGAAATGCAAGCTAGAAGGTGTAAAAAGTTTAAGCTAAGTAAATACTCAAGGCACATTCTTCCTAGAACTCAACGTGTGTAGTGTGAATCAGTCAAAACGGGTCGAGTATCATAAGAGTAATTCCTAGATTGCCTTGTTGGAATCAACGCTTCAACTTCAAATCTCACGGATATATCTCTCTGAAACGAACTCTCGAGATTAGGGTAAGTGTGTCGCTCTTGTGTGTGAGGAGGTGAGTAAATGTAATCAAGTTCAAACGTCTCACACACATATATGAAAGAACGAACAATAAGAAAGAAAAATGATCTCATGAAAGAAATGCTAATCACTATAGTGAGAACGTCGAGTTATTCACCACGTCGACTTTCATTCGCCCGAACACCAAAGGGGGAATATGTATGTATATGGGTGAGGGGGAAATGAGATGGGAAGGATGATATAAGGTGCGGTATGATAGGATGAGATGATGATATGATGGATGGATGGATGAGATGAGGTAAGATGGGATGAGATAGGGTAAGGATGGTGATGTAGAATGGGATTGATGTGTGAAATGATGGATATGTGATGGATGAGTGAGAAGAGTGTATACACTTTAGGCACAAATGTCTTTATTACTAACTACAAACTCTCTTTTTTTTCTTTTCTCTCGTTTTTTTTTTCGATTTTTCTTTTCTTTTTCTTTTTTTCTATTTTTGCTATTTTTTTTTTCTTTTTCTTTTTTGTTTTTCTCTCACTTTTCAAACTAACACTGAAGACATTTACATTTGAAATCACACTCTTTTATTTGAAAATGATGGAAGATGATATAAATGGAGGTGATAGGTGGATGTGTGGGGAAATATATGGATGGTGAGGGGAATGTATATGGATGGAAAAAATATGGAAAGATAATGGAAATGTAATGGGTGAAGTGTATGGGTGAAAAATGGATGCGAAATGGAAAGAGTGGTAGGATTATGGATGAAAATCTAGTATTCGGGACAAATTTCAAGACACGCGTTTCTTACAACTCGAAAATGATGTCGTTCTCAGTGATCAACCAAAATTTTATGAAAGATAATGAGATCATGCAACAATTTAAAGTGCGGACCCAAACGAAGTTGAATCAACTTGTGACTCGGAGATTGCGTAAAACACTCAAAAAAGGGTGAAAGGCACAAATCTCACGGGCTAAAGTCTCTACTAGTGATCCTTAAGGTTCTCATTAGAATTGTAGTACTCCTCAACTCTAACCGTAGTGACGTGATACGTGCGCAAATTTTGTTGAGTCTAGAAATTCATGGTGCAAAATGCCTTGTTACGTATTACATAAGCTATTAAGAAAAAATATTTTCTAGCTTAATTCCTAGACTTTTGAAAGATGGATGGTTGAAAATTCACATCAATGAGTGAGATGAAAGAAACTGCACGAAATTTTAAAAATCAGGTGTAAAAATCAAATTTTTTTAAAAAGAGGCACGATTTTGATAAAATTCTCCACCCCCAAACAAAAAGGAACATCGTCCTCGATGTTAAGTAAAATAATTTTTTAAATGAGAGCATAAGGTAGGAAAGAGATTACCAGAATGAACCGCTCATGAAGTGGACATGGAATGCAAGAGTAAACCTGAATAAAAGATGTACAAGTCTATAAGCATGAGAAAGCATAGGGTGATGTGAGACACCACCCCCAAACAGGATGAGACTAGTACAAGAAACGCGGGCTGCCTCCCGGTAGCGCTAAGTTTAATGTCTTCAGCCAGACCGATGGGATCTCACCCGAAAGATAAGATCTATGATGGCGCAGGGCGGCAGAAAAATCGGGTGATGAGAATCACCCCCAAACAAGACTGAAGCATTAGTCTTGTTGGACAGAGGCTAAAACGGGTCAATGCACTTGTATGGCAAAGTGCATCACACGATGCAAAGCATCGGTGGACCATGGGCGGTTGCGAAAAAGGGTAAGGGTGAATAGGTATCGGTCACGGGCCTTGTTGAGCGTAAATGTGAGGGCAACGAGGGCCCTATAAGCATGGTGCTCAAGTTGGTGAGGAAGGCAATATGGTTTGGCAATAGTGATGGGGTGGGCCTCATAAAAATCACACGATCGTTCTATAAATGGGAGATGATAATGGTCGCGCCGTGACACACCAGGGAGCTGTTGAGAAAAATCAATACCACAAGGAAGTGGTGTGCATGGAGGAACAAGCTCGGTGTCACGGGAGTGGAGAGTATCACCATAACTCTCGTGGGAGGTGGATGGTTTTAGGTTAGGATCTAAATATGTAGATGGAAATATTAAATGTGTAAAATGAAGATCGAAACCAGGTGGTGGGGTGGAAGGAACAATGGGTGGGTCAGGTGGGACAAAAGGTGTATCGGGTGGGATAAATGGTATATCGGGTGGGATAAATGGTGTATCGGGTGGGATAAATGCAAGTTTGAATAAAATGAGTTTTTAGAGTCATTTTCGTAAACAAAAAAGAAAAATGCAAGTTTGAATAAAATTCAAGTCAAAAATACAATTTTAGTAACTCGGGGGTTGAAACCATAATTTTAGAAACTTTAAGGGCCTAAAAATAATTTTTGGATATTTATCTAGGCAAAATAAAGTTCTCTCTGAAATTTGATTGAATTCCGGATTAAAATGAACAACTTTTGTATTTCGAGAAATAAAATGCAATTAAGGGGTAATAATGTAATTTTTAAATGTTTATGATCCTAAATTTGAATTAATTATTTTTATCTTGCATTTTTACAGGTACCTCGCGAATTTAAATAACAAATGAGTCAATATGCAAAAAAATTGTTAGGATACGTCGCGACACGACGGTCGACACAATTATACTAGATGTTTTTTTATATAATTGCTTGAGTGATTGTTGAGGCGATGCCATAGCTTTTCAAAAAGTTCTTGAAAAGATTCACAACTTTGAAGTTCAAGCGAAATGAGATTTTGAAAGTTTGGGGGTCAAAAATGCGATTAAAGCTGGTACTATGCAATAGTGACGTGAATAGTGACGAAAATTGGGGATAATGATTAAAAAAATACTTTCCAATTGCTTTCAACCCTTCCCAAGACCCCATGAGATAATTACCAATCCAAAATCAACCAATTATATGGAGCTTTACCCCAAATCAAAAATCTTACCCCAATCTTATAAATAGGATCCTTAGGCTCATTATTTTAGATAGAAAATTTTAGAGAGCCTTTAAAGACAATTATTGTGTGCCACCCCGCCTATTTTAATCTCAGGTGATCAGTCCTTTATCAAAATAAACAATAATCTCATTTGGTTCATTCTTAGCATCACTGTCAATTTTTTTTTAAATTACTAACCACCTATGTTAAATTAAGCTGGTGCCAATTTGATCTTTCATTATCGTAATAACATGTGAAAATAGAAATAATATAACTTATCCACACAAACATAAAAGTCTGATTCATCGCATGATAAATAGATCAATAATAAATACCGAATCGACTATCAGTTCCAAAACTAAATCCAAACCATAAGTCTACTCGAATAAAACTTAATTCAAATATCATCAGATAAATAAAACTGAAAGATTGTATTAACTGAAGGGGCAACATGCCCAAATGAAATATTGAATCATAAATCCTAGTCTAGTAATAAATAACTGAAGCGTCAGCACAAATCATGCATGACTCCACAAGTGTTGCAGCTACGCATCCCTAGAACGAGTCACTAAACTTGACGTCCCTGTGGCTGGACACCTAATATGTTTTGAAAAATATTTTTAATATAGATCAGAGCCCAAAACTTTTTGAAAATATTTAGCAAGTAATTAAGATGCAAAAATTGAATATGCATGAATACTTTTCATATTTAAGCGGGTGTCGCACTCTCTCGAAATTTTACTCACCCCTCAACTATTGTGCACACCTATCGTTTACCTTATAACCCAACTAGTTATACTACCCCGCCTAACTAGCCATGTTACAAATCTTTCTTTCATTCTACTCCAACCTTAGTATTTCCTCACTTTGATTCGTAAGTTATTTTACTCATTAACTTACCTAATCATTTCCACTTTAATTAATTATATAACATTCGCACTAGTTATATATCAAAATACATTCACACTTTATGTATTTAATCCGTATATAATTATTTACTCCATTATATACACACTAATATATCACAACAATCACACATACATCGCGTATAATAACCATCCTTCCAAGTAATAATTCACCAGATGCTTTTCTCTAAAATGCTATCAATCCCAGGTATACTCAATTTAACCCGGTTACCATAAATTGGTTAACTCACACCGAAAGATGTAAAAATCATAAGCGTAGTGGAGGCGGTCATATTCCCCCGAGAGTGAGACCGAATCATACCCAAAGCGTCTCACCTTGAAAATAAATCACACAATAAAATACCAGGTGCTATGACTTGGGGATTATACTCTCCCTGCATTCACTAGCCAGGGGATTCACTCACATCACACAACCTCTCATGATTGCACTAGAGGGGTGTGCTTCACATAAATATCATACACACCGATATTTATAAAATACACACACACACACACACACACACACACACACACACACACATATATACTGTCCCTATACCTGTATATACATATAAACAAAAATTCGACTAAATCGTGCCTATCGCCCAAAGCACTCACCTACTATCCCGAGTCTATACCCAACCAACCCATACATCACATATTTACGAATTTACCTCACTCAATTCGTTATTTAAACTTTCTCGTCAATTAATTCTCTCACTATTTATGATTTAACTTTAATTACCCACCCATCCCTAGGTAATGTAATCTCGTGCATCCATACCCGGATTTTATTTCTGACTAAAGATTTCGATCTTGACACCCTTTCGTAGAAAACTCACAAATAATTCAAAAAAATAAAAAAAAATACGAAACTGGCTGCCACGCGTTCGTAACAAAAAGATCTATCTCTGTGACCAAAACCTAGGGTCGTTAGAATGACATACCACCTTTGTTTGAACGGTAAAGCTACATCTTTCGAATGAGGTTCTAACTATGTTCTAATGAGATTGATGAAAACAGTGCAGAAACCCAGACGAAAACAGTGCAGAAACCTAGATTTTTTCTTCTTCAAATCCAACCCAAACACCTTTTACATGATATTATACATTCATCAAATTATATAAAACACGAGAGAAATATTCTTAGATGATTCTAACATCAAATAATGATCCTAATACCAAATATTAACTACAATCGCCTAACTAATCCATTAAAATGGGTTTACATGATAAACACCGCAAATAACCCTAGATCTAATTCAAAGTCCAAATTAATCATGATCAATCTATGAATCTCTATCAAGCTTAAAATTCCAACAATTATGATTTATTTAAAAACATCAAATATGTATTTTCTATACAAGTTATGGGATAATTTCTCAAAACCCCATTTTTACATGTGAAACCCTTCCCAAAAATGCTTTTGTTCTACACCTACTATGATATGAATCAAAAATCCCTACATATGCGATTATTGCAAGTTTAATATTTTCCTTAAATAGTTCGTAGAGTTTGAAAATTCGTTGTAGTTGACGAATATACAGTTGAATGCTCGAATTCCCCTTGAATTCTCTCCCAATTTGGCCTTTCGAGGATTCTCCTAACCTTTGCCTCTTTTTCTTTCTCTCTTAGAGTTTGTCTCTAATGATAATGGCTGCCAACACTTCTAATCTTAGGTTATAAACTCTCTGATCTTGAAATTAGCCTAATGGCCCAATCCCACTATAATCCCCCATGATTTTTAAACCTTATATAATGCGTTTTAAATTAAAAAGTCAAAAAAATATTTTTGGTGGAGTTAATTATTATTTTTAAATTAAAAAATGGGATATTTAAATTAAAATATTATTTGGGTCAAAATTTGATTAAATTGAAAATATTTTTAAATGGGATTCGATAATTTTTATGATTTAATAAATAATATTACATTTAGTTAGTTATCTAGTGATTTAGAGATTTGGTTTTACGTAAGGGTAAATTCTTAGTCTTATGAATTTTTGAACTCAAAACATTTTATTTTTGGCATGATAGATAGAGATGGACTCTTTGTAAAATTTTAGTATTATATTAATTATAATTTTTTTAAAACCAATGCTTGAGGTGAGAGAGAAAGAGACAGTAGGCACACCCCTTTTTTTTTTCCTCTTATGCGCGCATGACCCCCTAAAGGGGGGGCTGAGTTACTTTTATTAGTTAACTGTTTCTTTATTCCTTTGATTTGTTCCATGTGTGGTGATGTCATGAGAAGTTGGTTGACTCCCAATTTTTTGGGACGCACATGGGCTAAATGGGTTGTTGGTATAATTTTTTTTACTACATTTTATTCAATGTTTTGAGTGTTGCCAATCTTTAGGACTCTTTTTATCTTTACCTTACGTAAAGATTTTGACCCACTTTTTAAAAGGTCACACACCTTTTTTTTCCCAAAATCTCTCTTCCCTATACAAAAACAGAGACCCAAATATTTCAACTCCAAACGTCCATCAAATAAAATTCAATCATATTAAAGGAGGTCTAAACCATATATTTTTAAGAAGGCCTAAGTACGAAACTTGCTTATTTTCGCGAGACGAACGCAACCGAGTATTCAGACTTTTTAAGAAAAGATTTTTCAGGCATGAATACTTCTATTCTCTCTCTTTAGTATTAAACATTTTAAATATCTCCTAAACCTTAATTTACATGTTTTTCTTAAAATAAATTAGCAACCTTAATTAGGGAAAGCAAAATCTAATTTGGGTATGTTATTGTGAAAATTCTTAATATGAATTAAAACTTTTAACCATTGTGTGTCTAGGGTAGAGATTGAATTTTTGGTTAATCCGGGTGTAGGTTTACATGTAGAAACCATAGATTTTTTTATATAAACGAAAAAGGGACTTGTGCAATCATATGAAAATATGTAGGTATGATTAAAGTGAATTATTATTGTGTGCTCCATGAACTTGCGTGATGTTGAAATTATAATTGTTGAATAAAATAAATTGTGTTAATTACAATGATGGATTGAACGAATTAAATTAAAATTAATTGTGACCGCATGAGAAATTTGTGTAATTATTGATAAATCGAATTGTGCAACTCATTATATTAGTTATATTTATCATCGCGGGGATGACGGGATTTTGGGTAGTATGCTCTCACCTTAACGTTAGGAATACTTGCTAGGTATGAGATGAGTGGGTATGTCATAGTTATGGCTAACACTTTAAAGGGATGGGACTAGTTATCATTGATTTTTTACGGACGGGACATTCTGGGGTGGGGATGATTTCTGTGTCAATTCGTTGATTCGATGGTCTAGGCACGAGACTAGAAGGAAATTAATGATAGAAATTCATCCTATAACATAGGGTAAGACGTGCTTGTGTTTTAGAGGCTTTTAGGTATGGTACTAAGGGTAGGGCCGAGGATTATACTCTATAATAAGGTGGGGCTAATTTAAAATAATGAGAAATTGAGTATTATTGCTTAAGATATTAAATGGGTATTAAAATGGATATGCGTCGTTCATAAGTGCAGAACTGACAGAATATGGGTTGGCTGGTTATTGCGACGTGGGTGTGTGTTGACGTCATTAATAAGTGCATGACTGGCAAAATACGAGTTAACTGGCTATAATGACGTGTCGCGCGTGGAACCTCGTCAATAAGTGCAGAATTAATGGAATTGGATCAGATGGCTATAGCGAGGGGAATATGTGTGGTTTAAAACTTTAGACGGGCCCGAATAAGTGCAGGACATATAGTAGGGTTGACTGACTATGACGGCACCGCTATAAATAATAATAATAATAATAATAATAATAATAATAATAATAATAATAATAATAATAATAATAATAATAATAATGTAATAAATCGATTTAAATAAAGATGGTGATTCTGGCATAATTATCGATTTGCGATATCCCAAATTGGACTTAAACTTTTGGGGTGGCTTAGGTATGTGTTTTAAATTGTCGTAGTTGATTTTATTCGTATGATAATAATTATCTCCTTTAAATTAAAATACTCTATTGTGGTGTTTATTATGTATAGTGCTATTGTCTGGGTTCACGGACCCTAATTGGGGAGAGTAGTTTGTATTCATGCGATGGTCTCTGACCCATTACGTTGATTAGCATTTCAGGTTTAGCGCTAGAGTATCTACACAGGAGTGATTGGAGATACCTTGGAGGTTCAGCTGGAGACTTATTTACTTTAGATGCTTAGTAGTTTATATTTATTTTCCATTCTGTCGTATTTATTATGAGACATTTATTATGGATTTGGTGGGCCAATCGATTTCACAGTTGTTTACGGTTTATTTAGATATTACAGTTGGATCTTCATTTGAGTTTATATTTATTTGGAGTTGGATTATTTTGGAGATTAGCATGGTGATGGATTTTAATATTGCATGGATGATTATATTTATTGGATTAATTTTAATTATTATCTTGTGGGATAAATTTTTATGTCTCATATCTGTCACGTGCTAAGGATGATGACTTATTTAGTGACGTTCGACGTAGTTTGGTGGCAGCGGCTGGCCACATCGCTTGCCAGATTGCGCGGGGTGTTACAGATGGTATCAGAGCATGGTCTTTGGGTTCGTAGGTTCTGAGTCCATTTTAGATTTCGCGTTACTTATCTTTGATTCCTTTTCGTGATTTGTACTCTTAGTTATTGAGAGTCTGACGTTGTTTTGTTCCTATATTTTCATATAGCGAACACTAGGAGAGTTAGAGATAGGAGAGAGGGTTCATCTTTCGCTTCAGCAAGTCAGGAGAGGTTGAGGAGGATTGTTTTGGATGCCGAGGAGTTAGCGGCTATTGTGCGTGAGGACATGACGACCAATATTGAGGCAGAGAGACAGAGATGGGTGACTTTAGTGGCACAGCAGCAGGGTACACTCACTTCGACTTGGGACAGAGCGAGGGACAGCTTCCATAAGGGCAATCCTCCTAGTTTCGTAGGGCGCTCACCAATGAAGGAGAGATATAGAGATGCACTTGAGGATGGTGGACTGCACAGATGTGCAGAAGCACATGATGGCTACGTTCAATTTAACGGGAGATGGATTATAGTGGTGGGAGAGTATCACCACATCGGAGGATAGGGATTGCCCGAATTATGGAGATTTCCTGATAAATTTTAATGATAAGTATTTCCCGTATGCGATTAGGAGTGCTAAGAAGAGGGAATTTCTGGACTTAAAGCAAGGTTCGAAGTCAGTCGCTAAGTATGACCAAGAATTCACAAATATGTTGATGTTTGTACCAAAGGAGGTGAATATAGAGGCGAAGAATATGGAGTTCTTTATTAAGGGTTTATCTTGGTCTATAAAGAACATAGTGTTAGGAAATCTAGCGTTACACTCACGTGGTGGACGTCGCACTATTATTGTGGCACGAGAAGGTAAACTACCAAAAGTGGTTGGGGAAGAGACAAGAGTCAAATGCTCAAGGAGGAGAGAACAAGGGTTATAATAACCCAGCATGGAAGCGACAACGAGCGAGTCAGGAGAAGCAGGGCAATAATGTCCAACATGGTCCTCAAGGGCAGGTACAGTATGGTGAGCAAAACTCGGATAGGCATTTCGAACCTTTTAGGAGTGCGTGTTTTGTTTGTGGAGAGATAGGGCACCTAGCTTCTAAGTGTCCTAAGAGGGAGGGCCAGTAGGGCCAAGGGTCTCTAGCACCGATAGTACCAGGTATACAGGGAATGCTAGCAGCACCAGCAGTAACCGCAGTGAGTGGGTGCTATATACTTCTGACTCAGGAGCCTCAGGCAGGGAAGGCGCCACAAGAGTCAAGACGTGGCTAATGTAGTAGCATGGTACGCATTACTTTTCTTATATGCTTATATATAAAGGTGATATACATATTGTATTTTATTCACGGGATAGGTGAGTGGAGGATTGGGTGTATAGGCACCAAATTGTAGCATATTACAGGTAGGCATATGTAAGCCTAATTTTATTTTGTGCAATTACGCTTTGTCGAATTTCTAGGATAAAATTCCTATGCTAGTGGGAAAGTATGTAACACGCCGTAATTTTTAAACCTTAAATAATGCGTTTTAAATTAAAAAGTTGAAAAGATATTTTTGGTGGAGTTCATTATTATTTTTTAAATTAAAAGATGGTCTATTTACATTAAAAGATTATTTTAGTCAAAATTTGATTAAATTGAAAATATTTTTAAATGGGGATTCGAAATTTTTTATGATTTAATAAATAATAATACATTTAGTTAGTTATCTAGTGATTTAGAGATTTCATTTTACATAAGTATTATGAATTTCGGAACTCCAATCATTTGATTTTTGGCATGATATATAGAGAAGGACTCGTTGTACAATTTTAATATTATATTAATTATAATTTTTTAAACATATGCTTGAGGTGAGAGAGAAAGAGGATGGGCACCCCCCTTTGTTTTTCCTCTTATGCGTGCATAACTCCCTAAGGAGGGGGGGGGGGGGGCTGAGTTATTTTTATTTGTTAACTATTTCTTTATTCCTTTGATTTATTCCATGTGTGGTGATGTCATGAGAAGTTGTTTGACTCCAAATTATTTGGGATGCACATGGGCTAAATGGGTTGTTGGTATAATTTTTTTTTACTATATTTTATTCAATGTTTTGAGTGTTTCCAATCATTAGGACTCTTCTTATCTTTACCTTAAGTAAAGATTTTGATCCACTTTTTAAAAGGTCACGCTTCTTTTTTTTCCAAACTCTCCCTTCCCTATACAAAACAATGACCCTTATATTTCAACTCCAAACCTCCATTAAATAAAACTTAAATAATATTTTAAGAGGTCTAAACTACATATTTTTAAGAAGTCCTACGAACGAAACTTCTTACTTTTGTGAGATGAACGCAACTGAGTATTCAAAAAATTTCAAGAAAAGATTTTTCAAGCATGAATACATCTATTTTCTCTCTTTAGTATTATGCGTTTTAAACATCGCCTAAACCTTAATTTACATGTTTTTCTTAAAATAAATTAGCAACCTTAATTAGGGAAAACAAAATCAAATTGGGGTATGTTATCGTGAAATTTCTTAATATGAATTAAGACTTATAACCATTGTGTATGTAGGGTAAATATTTAATTTTTGGTTAATCCGAGTGTAGGTTTGCATGTATAAACCATAGAAATTTTATATAAATGAAAAAGGGACTTGTGCAATCATATAAAAATATGCAGGTATGATTAAAGTGAATTATTATTGTGTGCTCCATGAACTTGCATGATGTTGAAATTATAATTGTTGAATAAAATAAATTGTGTTAATTACAACGATGGATTGAACGAATTAAATTAAAGTTAATTGTGACCGCATGAGAAATTTGTGAAATTGTTGATAAATCGAATTGTGCGACTCATTGTCTTAATTATATTTATGATTGCGGGGATGACGGGATTTTGGGTAGTATGCTCTCACCTTAATGTTAGGAATAACTGCTAGGTATGGGACTAGTGGGTATGCCTTAGTTATGGTTAACACTTTCAAGGTATGAGACTAGTTAGTGTAGATTTTTTACGGACAAGACATTTCGGGGTGGGGCTAATTTTTATGTCATTCTGTTGATTTGATGATCTAGGCGCGAGACTAGAAGGAAATTAATGATAGAAATTCATCCTATAATATAGGGTAGGATGTGTTTGTGTTTTAGAGAACCTCTAGGTATGGGACTAGGGGTAGGGTCGAGGATTATGCTCTATAATAGGGCTGGGCTAATTTTAAATAATGAGAACTTGGGAAATTGAGAATTAATGCCTAAAATAATAAACGAGTATTAAAATGGATAGGGGTCATCAATAAGTGCAAAATTGACAGAATAAGGGTTGGCTAGCTATTGCGACGTAGGTGTGTGTTGGCATCATTAATAAGTGCATGACTGACAGAATACAGATTGATTGGCTATTATGACTTGTCGTTCGTGGAATCTCATCAATAAGTACAGGGTTAACGAAATTGGACCGGCTAGCTATAGCGAGGGGAATGTGTGTGGTGTAAAATTTTAGACTGGTCCGAATAACTGCAGGACATACAGTAGAGCCGGCTGGCTATGACGATAGCGCTATAAATAATAATAATAATAATAATAATAATAATAATAATAATAATAATAATAATAATAATAATGATGATGAAATACTAATACTAATAATAATAATGTAATAAATCAATTTAAATAAAGATGGTGATTCTGGCATAATTATCGATTTGCGATATCCCAAATTGGACTTAAACTTTTGGGGTGGCTTAGGTATGTCATTTAAATTGTCGTAGTTGATTTTATTTGTGTGTTAATGATTATCTCGTTTAAATTAAAATACTCTATTGTGGTGTTTGTTATGTATAATGCTATTGTCTGGGTTCACGGACCCTAATTGGGGAGAATAGCTTGTATTCATGCGGTGGGCTCTGACCCATTGCATTGACTAGCATTTCAGGTTTAGCGCTAGAGTATGTACATAGGAGTGATTGGAGATTCCTTAAGGTGCAACTGTAGACTTATTTACTTTAGATGCTTAGTAGTTTATATTTATTTTCCATTCCGTCGTATTTATTACGAGACTTTTATTATGGATTTGGTGGGCCAACCGATTTCATAGTTGTTTACGATTTATTTAGATATTACAGTAGGATAACTTCATTCGAGTTTATATTTATTTGGAGTTGGATTATTTTGGAGATTAGCATGGTGCTAGATTTTAATATTGCATGGATGATTATACTTATTGGATTAATTTTGATTATTATCTTGTGGAATAAATTTTTATGTCTCATATCTGTCACGTGCTAAGGATGATTACTTATTTAGTGATGCTCGACGTAGTTTGGTGGCGGCGGCTGGCCATCTCGTTTGCCAGATTACGCGAGGTGTTACACCCACTTGACCCATATATCCCCGCAAGATCCCGGTATAGCCTGAAACTCCCCCAGAACCCAAATAATATGCACAAGTACACTATTCTGCCTATTTCGGCCCAATCGAAAATAACTGTGACCTCGAAATCGCTATTCGAGTCACTCTTCATAAATTTCCCATCTCGATCTTAATATAGCCTACACACGATGCTTAGTTAAGGTATGATATAGTCCCGTCGTTATTACTCACTTCGACGTGTAAGAATTTTCACATGTTATTTACCACATAAATATTAATCTTAATCTTGCCCAATTAATATTTATTAAATATTTAATATTTATTAAATATTTAATATTTCATTTTAATTAAATAACTACACACGTGTAATTTAAATACCCGAAATAATTAAATTCATCATCATCTAAAAATACGGGGTGTTACATACTTCCCCCCTTACAAAGGAATTTCGTCCTTGAAATTCGTATATGCCCGGTACTAAAAACTTCTAATCCTTACACTCAATGAATCCGAAGGTATTCAAAGTTAACTCGCAGTAATATTTTAGTAATTCCATCGTACACACGTCAGTGGTACCATTGGCTGAAGGTCTACTCACTCCATCCCAAGGTTAGTGACAAGTCCATTCAAACTCTTTTATAGTGATATATTTCCTCATTCTTTAGCTCTCGCTTATATGATGATACGCAAAATTATCATCAATCTGCAAACGATACTCCAAAAAGATAAGCCTATACTTTACTGGCTCGATTATCCCCTATTAGAAAATGCCTCACTTCCATAGGTGCCAATTTACTTTATTGCCAATCACGCAATTCCCTTCGTGGGAGACACCTGCAACAACCTTGTCTACTCATGTCAGACTTCAAAACTTCGGTTCACAATGACATGCTCTCACTACGTTCCTGAACCATATGAAAATGACGTAAATTAACTCAATTCTTACCGACGGACCATAAATCACTTCGGGTCCGAGAAGCTTGTTATTCCCTACCTCTAACTAACCAAAGGTGGATGAAAATATCACCATATGAAGCCTCAGAAGGCCCTTTGTAAATAACATTCTGCTAGGAGTCATCACATATAGCTCTACCAGTTGTAATTAATACTCCCAATTACCCAAAAATCCAAAACACGCATTTCTCGCATCCTCACACATTTTAGTCACCTCTATCGTCCAACCACCTGCCTACGGGTGACAAGTCTAGCTCAAATCGGAACTCTGTCCCCATTTCCTCATGACACTCCCTATCAGAGGTGGGACTCGAGAGTGAATAACAATTACCCTGTTTCGATCAATCCATTCCACAACCTCGAATGAAATTCTGACCTCTACATGGTTTTGATAACTCGATGATTAACCTTATCAGTCTGCGTATCCCTTTTGTCGCTAGAATCATTAATCTATTACAAAGTTTTGGTTGATAATCTCGGACCAACCTTTTCCATCTACGAGTGGTGCACATGGAGACTACTTAACTATGTCTCACTCAACATCGATCCCCATGCTCAACGTTTCATATCACGTAGAACATCATACTCCCCTTTTATGGGATATACCAAAAATCATTGCCCTTACGTTTACTCTAAAACTGTGTAATTCTTGGGCACTTTTTTTTTTTTGGTAGAAATCAATATCTTATTTATGCATAAACCACTCTACGCATTTGACTAAGTGAGACTTCGTTCTACTTTTCAAAAATTATGGGGTCCTTCATTGTCAAGGATATCTTTTTACATGTGCCCTCCACTGTCGTTTAACTCACCTCGGTTGTGATAGTTCTCCTTAATATACACCTATTCTAACTATCTCCTTTTACCAAATAAATTTCAGTCCATCATACCATTCCCCCTATGTTTCTAACTGCCCCACCGACATATTTTTGAAACACTTATAATCAACTCCCTTTATCTAAAAAAATATTGGAAGTCAAACTAACCATGGTGCCCATACACCCTACATTCTGTGCACTCTTGGACAATCATTATTAAAGTCACATACATAACATACTAATCTCAAGCTTAACCCCTCACTCTCGATGTGTCTATACATTAAGGTTGTACTCAATTTCCCTACTAATCATAACTTATTTCTCCTCGAGACTGCCCCACCTATGAACTAGTGGTGTATAATCTCCCTAGTGCTTTCTACATAACACTACTGGCTCCACCAGTCGCACATAGTATAAGTGCTCTCAACTCAAAGTGTTTTCTTTACATGCACAATGATTTAACTTTCAAAACTATTTCCCTAGCATCCAATAACGTTTCTCCACTCTTTATGTTTATTATGGTCCATGCGTAGAACTCCACGCAAACAAATCTCAAACAAAGAACTCCTTTGATGCACTATCACCTAGAATTTTCAGTCATCGAGTTCTTTAGGCCCAAAGCATATAACCGGGACTCTTAAAATCATGACCCCATTCGTATAAGTCTAATCATAAACTCCTACATCTCTAAAGGAGTCATATAACACTGTGCTCTCACTATCACTAAGTCCCCAACGCTAAATCTATAACAAGTTAAATCTCTCCGCTCGACAGAAAACTCGATATACCCTGAATCATATCAGTAAAGTCCCTACACAATGGGATCAAATATAATGAGACAACTATACTCTCTAAAGTCTCCTCCATAATATAATATAGACGTAAGATCCTCCCTCTTTCAGGTGATACATCACAAAAAATACATCTTTGTCTATAACAACTTACATGATAGCCTTGTTGTAATAACCCACCATCATTCAAACCATCGCTAACCACTCCATACCCAGGATGAAATCATACTCGAATATCATCTCTCAAAATAATCTAATCCACTAAAATTTATCCTCTCAGTGTCCACAACCGCTCCCTTACAGATGGAACCAAAGAGAGACTCGCTACTCAACAAAACTATAAACAAACTATAGTACTATTAATAATACCTCTAGTAAACCCGTTTCATGCACGAACTTAGTGCTAACTAAATGTTGTGTCTCGCTCGTGTCACACAAAACATACCCCATTCACCTTAGGATAAAACTCATACTTTCAATTATCAATAGCACTGGCGGTTCAAATGGTCCCTGGACATAGAACTCTAGTCCCAATCGAATAAAAAACTACTATAATTATTGCCCCTGTTGGGCATCTCGCTCCTATCCCCTAACTCGCTCTGAACAAGTTCAATATAGGTAGCCCTACTACCCATACATAGGACACCTCTCTATGTCATCCCCTATTTCTAGCCCCACAGGCTATGTCGGGGTTGCCTTTCTCTTGGATCTAGTAGTCTTGGCCCCGATTGTTACCCCTGTAGTTCCTTTCACTCTTCTAGCCCTGACGGCCCTTACTGAATCTAACTTCACTTGGCAGGAATTCCTTTGATCTGAATTATTTAAATGGATTACCATTTGGGTACCCCCTTTTGTGCCTTACGATCACCAATTACATTCATTCTTAGGACCATTGTCTAAACCCTTTTTAAATTACTAACCACCTATGTTAAATTAAGTCGGTACCAATTTTATCTTTCATTATCGTAATAACATGTGAAAATAGAAATAATATAACTTATCCACACAAACAAAAAAGTCTGATTCATCAAATGATAAATAGATAAATAATAAATACCGAATCAACTATCAGCTCCAAAACTAAATCCAAACCATAAGTCTACTGGAATAAATCTGAATTCAAATACATTGTCTGATAAATAAAACTGAAAGATTGTATTAACTAAAGGGGAAACATGCCCAAATGAAATATTGAATCAAAAATCCTAATCTAAGAATGAATAACTGAAGCGTCTACACAAATCCTGCATGACTCCATAAGTGCTACAGCTACGCATCCCTGGTATGAGTTACTAAACTTGGCGTCCCTGTGGTTGGACACCTAAAATATTTTGGAAAATATTTTTGACAAGGGTTAGAGCCCAAAACGTTTTGAAAATATTTAGAAAGTAATTAAGACGCAATAATTATATACGCATGAACACTTTTCATATTTAAGCGGGTGTTGCACTCTCTTGAGATATTACTCACCCCTCAACTATTGTGCACACCTATCATTTACCTCATAACCCAATTGATCACCCGAGATAAAAATAGGCAAGGTGTCACAAATGGTATCAGAGCATCTAGTTCAAGAGTCCTTAGAATCTGTGCGGACGTACTACATTTTCAGCATTGCTTTTCTTTGATAGAGAACCTTATGCTTAGTAATGTTGATCCACAATGCAATTTGTGTTCTCTTGCTATTGAGTATAGTTGATGCGAATCATATATGATTTCGATTGGGCTTCGCACACCGAACAATATAGGATGACCAACGATGTCGTTAAGAGGATTGGTGGAGAGGCTCAGCTGAAGCCACAAAGAATTACGGGAAAAGTGAGTGCAGTATAAGACATCACTATTAGAGTTTAGGCAGTTGACATTAGGATAACCGCTAGGGCGCATTAGTTTTTCCCAAGTACCACCATATCATATAGTGGCGCAAATTCAGACTCACCCAGTACAGTCGGTAAGAGAGAGAGTCGAAATGTTTCTCAGAAAGGCCATCTGTAAGAGTTTAAGATAGTGCGAAAGTGTGATTTGGATAATGGAAGGAGACCATCAACAAGAAATAATGTACGGTGGAGTGTAGTGACATTTATGATAGAATTTTGGATAATTTTTTTTAACTCATAGGAGCAGTATTGTAGTGATGGGAGTCAGTCGCCACATTCGAGGAGAGATACCATGAATATCGAGGAATTTGGGGTGCGATTTGATCACAAATCCTTTAATCTGCTATCTTAACAAAGAGACGAAGGAAATTACAGTATTTATTACAGAAGGGCCGGACAGTGGCCAAACATGAGGGATATTTACTTGTTTAGCGAACTTCGTACCCGACGAGGGGGTCTTTGAGATGATGATGGACTCATGAGTATAATATACTAGCATTGAAGGGAAAATTCTACCAGGACGACTAATGGTGATGTCATCAACGTTGTGCTTTTACAAAGGCAATATAAATGCTTCCATAAGAAGGGAGCTACGAGATTGAGAGTCTAGTCAGGAGAATAAGAATGAACCAAATGAGATTCCTATTTATTTTGATAGAGGAATGATCACCTGAGGTTAAAATAGGCGGGGTCTCATATATTTGTAGTTTAAGAGTTTATATTTTTTTAGGGTCAAGAATTGTCTTTGTTTTTTTTTTTTGGGAGAAATTTTGTAAAGATCAATTGCAAGGCACTATTATTTTATAATTTGAGTTATTAATGAATATTAATATTCATTCTTGCACTTTTATTTTGTCTTCAGTGATGCTAACCTAATTTTTTTACTAGGATTAGGTGAAGTTTATTATGTTTTAATAATATTGTATGTAGTTTAAATTCGTCTTTATTTCTCCACTTGTTTAAATTGCTGTAAAAATTCGGTATTCATTTAAAACGAAATGAGAACGCGTTTTAAATCTACGACTTTATTTGAAAAATTATTTTTCTTATTTTTTAGTGTGAATACTTTTGATGGGTCATACTTTTATTAAATGAACTAATATTTCATGCTTAAAGGCTACAATTTAGAATTTAAAAACAAGTTTTTTAAGGAAATATATATTTTAGCAGTCTAAAATTAGAGATGTTAAATTTTATTGTGAACTTAACCGTATTATTTTTCGAATTAAACGCGGCGAGAGTCCGTTTAATTTGAGTCACAAAATGGGGAACAACGAGTTTAAATTATTGCATAATATTAGTTAAATGTGGCGAATGGATCCAACGTCCTAGTTTCAACGCAAACTTGATTATATATTTGATATTTGCACTTTTTATTTATCTTATCTTAGTTTAATATTTTATCTCATCTCTAAACCCATTTCATCTAGTTGGACAGTTATAATTATTTTGAATGAAAAAAATAACAAAACTTTATGGGTTCGACTCGTACTTACACTTACTATTCTATACTATCTCGTGCACTTACGATATTTAATAAATTGATAACGCTTGCTCTTGAAACGTGAATGGAAGTTAGACAAGGGAAATACTTTAAGGAATGGGAGTAGTCATCCCGTCGGGCAGAGGATTAATCGATGGGCTTCAGATGGTTGGATTCGCGGGTGGGATCCGAAAGCCAGTTTCTCATAAAGTTGGAATTTCAATTGGGATAGTCACGAAAAAAATCGAGAAGAAGGATTTCAGAAAATCTAATCAATATTGGGTTTTAGGACCTTTTTTGCTTAGAAAACCTGATCAATGTTGGGTATTGCCGAGTTATATATCAAGTATGTATCATAAGGGCTTGTGCTTATGAGTGGTTCTCATTATTGTGCCTATGTACCCGTTTGTATGCTTGATCAAATCATAGTTCGTACGTACTGAAAGTCTAAAACACTAAGCATAAAAGTTACAAAGATCTAGTTTTTTTTAAGTTTGGATTTTGAAATAGAATTTTCATCATGAAGGTGTATATTATGTTCTTATGTTTGAAAAGACATAATCAAATGACATTTAATAAATGCTCGATGAAGAAATAGTTTTTCTTATATCCGTCCTTAGGATGGGAAATGTTTGTTTGGAAAAGAGATGCAGGTTATTCCAAATTTTGCCTTTGATCTCATTAGAGAGTCTGAAATATAAGGAAAGTATGTTTTCAAGCCATATGTTATTTACATATCTTGACTAGTTATTTTAATGTATTAATGCAATAATAGGTCCAAAATGAGAAATGTTGGATAAGGACTAGGTAATTGAATACTAAAGTGCTATAAAATGTAGTCTTGGCCTCCTGGTAGAGCCAAGATTAAGTGTTACATAAATCTAAAGTATTACATAGTCCTAACATTTTTAGTAGTTTACGTTATGAATTTCAACGAATGTTTACCCTTTAAGAGTGAATGGAACTTAATCACGATAAATACTTCGAGGAATAGGATTGATTGTCCCTTTGGGTAGAGGTTCGACTGATGAGCTTCGGATGGTCGAATTCGCAGGGGAACAGTACTTTCCCAGGCTTTGAAAGTCACTTTCTCCAAAAGTCAGGCTTTTGCTTAGGATGCTCGGGACAAGGCTCGGGAAGAAGAATTTTCTGAAGACCTAATCAGTGTTGGGGACCTCGTATTTCAAGAAACCTAATTAATTTTGGACTTTAGGACTCTTTTTTTATAAAACCTATTTAATGTTGGGTTTGGGGACTTCCCTTTTTAAAAAACCTAATCAATGTTAGGTTTGGGAACCCTTATTGCAATGGGTGGGATCTTCTTTATAGAATAAATTTAGGTGATTTGCTTAAATAATCGGTTAAATAAATTAGCAACCGATCGATTGATGGTGACATTTAACCGATTGGTTCATTGTGACGTTTGACCAATCGATTAAATAAAAAGATAAGTGCTTTATGATGATTAATCGATCAGTTAATCATTTTTTCACTTTTTCTAGACTTTGGGGCTTTTTATGTGTGACTCGATGTTAAAATCTTATGTTTTCCTAAGGTTTTATCAGTCAAAAGGTGGACTCATAGGATGTCGGGCATATACGCGCATGCGCATGAAAAGTCTATGAGTTCCCACCCTGACACTTTGGAGATTTCGAGGGATTTTTTGGTTTTTCCCAGGTGTTGTTGGGGTATATTTAGGGGAACTTTTAGCCTATTCGAGAGTTTGAATGGTGGGTAGCTCAGACGCATGCATGATAACCGGATATGGATCGTTTGATATAAATTTTACAGAATCGATGGGCAATTTATGGGTGGTCCTCTAGTGTTACCCATGGATTTTTAATAATTTGTCTTGAGTGTTTTGGGAGAGGGATATTGTGTGAGTTAGCCGTCCACGTGCAAAAATCGAGTGAATAATGAAAACATGATAATTAGGATATTTAAGATATTTATATGCGTTCCACAGGTATTGCCCGAAGAGTTCTAGGAGTTTGTTTTAAGTGTTTTGGGAGATCAAATGTTGCGTAAGTTGGTAGAGTGTACTGAAACAGGGTGCAAAATGAATACCCGACTCTTCTTAAATCTTATGATATTTATGTGTTTTCCTTAAGTGTGGCCTAAGGAATTTCAGGAGTTCATCCTAAGTGTTCCAGGAGACCAGATATTGCACAGGTTGGTACTAGGCACGAAATGAACACCTGATAGTTTAAAAATCTTATGAGATTTATGTGTGCCATATATTTTCTTCGGAGTTTGATGCGTGTAAAATTGAAGATGATGTTTTGTCAATTTAGAGGTGTCCATATATCATATATTATACGATGAGAGAATTGACACATTGAGCTCTTATAAACCAGAAGAGATCTATTATTTTGTCATTTGTCGGAGGAAATTGAGCCGTCAAAGAAGTTCACAACAACCACATTCAAGATTTATAATGAAAAAATAGATCCTACTGACCACGTACAAAAATATCACCAATATATGATCTTATGGATCCATAACGAGGCACTTCTGTGAAGAATTTTCCCTCTAGTTTGGGCAATGCAGCCAAATAGTGGTTTGAGAAACCCCTGTTGGGTCGGTCATAAGTTATAAGAAATTAACTGAGTCTTTTACCATGAGATTAATTACCATCAGTTATCACTGTAGTAGAATGGATATTCTACTAAACCTCAAGAAAAAACCACAAGAGACTCTCTAGGAGTACGCCTGTAGATACTGGGAGGTGTACAATAAGGATAGGGACTACACGGACTAGGATGCAGTAGTGTTCTTCAAAATTGGCCTCTTAAGTGTTTCTATATTGTACCAACCTTCAACGAAGAAGGAAACGTCCACGATTGATGACGTGTTGTCCAGGATTTAGAAATATTCAAAGGTAGAAGGTGTTATCTTTAGTACCAAGTATACCAATCCTCGATCGAAAAATAATAACGATGGATCCTAGGATCATAATTCCAAGAGAGGAGGAAGGAAAGATAAAGATTCTAAGAATGATGATAATATTAATCCGGTAAAGGATTACTAAGCGATCGACATTTTCTTTAAGGATGTGATCTATAATATCCATCCTAGGATCAAGGACAAACAATAATTTAAATGACTAAGAAAGATGGCAATGGATATCGTAAAAAGAAACACCACATTGCGATGTTCATACCATAAGGACCATGATCATAAGACTGAAAACTGTAAGGCTTTCAAATCTTATTTAGAGTAGTTTGTTCAAGATGGGTATCTGGGAGACTACTTAGAAAGAAGGTAGGGCAAAGAAAAGGTCATAGTGTCCAGATAATGTTTTAGACCACCTCGACGAAGGACATATGTCGATTGTAATACGTGGGCCTCTAGTACAAATCATATTAAAGGGAATTTCGTGAGGATAAATATGGATAAGATGGACGCCATAATGGAGGAATTACAAATCGATTTGTTCAATCTAATTATGGGTAATAATCATTGACCTGAGGAGGTTGATTATATCAGGCACAATCTCTTCATAACGACGATCCTAGTATGGGTAAGAACACCCCACCATGATACAATGGTGGTTTTGTTCTGAATTAACATTTGGGATATTGACAAGATTTTGGTCAATTAAGACAACTCATCGGAAGTGATGTACCTCAAAGTATTCAACAAGCTCAACCTTTGAATACAAGATCTCAAGGAGGCCACCATATCTCTTGTCGTATTTGTTGGGGGAGATGAATTTTCTTATGGTGAAAAGTTATGTTACTTGTCCGAACATGAGGAATATCCAAGATAATAGATTTTCTAGTCATATACAATGACTCAACATCAAATGTCATCCTTGTAAGAGGATGGTTGCACACGATGAAGGTTATACTTGTTACCTACCACCTAAAGCTCAAATACATCATCGATAAAGGGCAATGGAAATAAGGGGCAATCATGACTCTTTTCGTTAATGATTTATCGTGCAAATTAGGCCAAAGTAGGAGAAAAAGAAAAATACAGTGGAAGAAGAAGCCTCGAGAGGGTATGTCTCCTCAAAATATCAATTGAAGCTCCAATAACTCGAGGTAGAGGACAACCGAGTCGCTCCCACTGATAGGGTGATGGAACCTCTAGAGAAAGTAATAAGTGATCGCGATCATGATCACTCAAATAAGAAATTTCTCATTTGCGGTTTTCTCACCAATGAAAAAAAGCAAGGTCTAGTGAATTTCTTAAGGGAGAACCAAGACATCTTTGTATGGTAACCTTATGACATACTCAAAATTAGCCCAGAGAATATATGCAACAAATTGCATTTAGATCTATATTGGTTATCTGCAATAAGGCATATATTTTAACACTAGGGTTGATCACTACCCAATATTAAAAAATATAACTTGTCTAAATAATTTAAAATATAATTATTTTCATGTACAAAAGAAAATGAAGCAATGTGACAAAACTTGGATAAGATATGATAAACCTTAAATGACAACTCCTAAATAAATCATCAGCTAAAACAATATGAGAGTATCTCTACAACCACATCCACAAGTCTCAATTGAAAAGGGTGGAATGCAAAGTCTCATTACACAGTAATAACCCAAATGAAATGTCAAAATACATGCTAACAATTATCGCTGCCATATACATCCCAACTAAGGTATCTAACTCACATAACTGAAAAGAAAGATAGTATATCATGTAGTTAAACCTACATCAGATTTCCTGAAAATGATGATTGGGATAAAGAAGAGGAATGGCTTGTGCTGGATAGGGAGGAATATATTCATGTGATCCCCCTAAAATGTTTCCACGAATATAAACTAGTCAAAACCCAACGAGTTATCAAAGATACGAAACTCAAAAATAATTACATATACAAGTGATAAGCCCATAGTTATATAACCTACCACAATAACCAATTCATATCTAACCTACTATGATATCCAAATCATATCCCATAGTTACACTTATTAATGTAGATACATTTCATATCCCACAATTACACTTATTAATCCCACAATTACATTAATAAGTGTAATTGTGGGATATGAAATGTATCTACATTAATAAGTGTAATTGTGGGATATGAAATGTATCTATATTAATCAGTGTAACTATATCTACATTAATAAGTGTAACGGTATCATTAATTAATTGAAAAGTTTATGGTTTAAGATACCAACAAGATTGCCACTTGGACTGATCATATATAATTATGCTTTTAAAGAATGTATCATTTAATGATTGCATTATAAAATGGAAGAAGACAATCAATTTATTACATCCTATCCCGGTGGCATATAGAAAACTTAGTGCTCGTTTGGTTCTGTGTTCAGAAAACTCAATTTAAATGCTGCTTTTAAATATAGTTTTAAAATTTAGTTTTTTGAGTTTATAATTATTGGTGTGCATTTGGTAAATTTATTTTTAAATATAGTTTTTTAAATTTTTTTACAAAATTGGCAAACAAGTATATTTATATTATACATATATGTGTGTATATATATATATATATATATATATATATATATATATATAATAATGCTCTTGTGCGGATTAGTCTGCATTTTAAGAATACGGACCGGACATGTGTCACCTAACGGTGTGCCTAGAAATTATCGCCTAAATTATAAGCACACACTCTCTCTCTCTTTTGGGCTCACCGCCAGGTGACACATGTCCAGTCCGCATAAGAGCATGATTGTATATATATATATATATATATATATATATATATATATATATATATATATATATATATATATATATATATATATATATATATATTACATGTATAATTCACTATAAAATTATATACATACTTGAATTGATAATCTTTTTTAATACATATGTACTATATGTATATTTTATATTATTCCATACATTAATAATACATGTATAAAACTATATATAAGTATCATGTATTTATCAATAATATTATTTTATTTTATATTATTCATACGTAATTTTGTGTACATGTACATATATATGTTTTATTTATAAGAACTACATACATAATAATGTATTATGTACGTATATTATATATTAAGGTATAAATGCATCAAAATATTAAGAATGAATAATTCTGAGTTGAAAAATAAAAAACAAAATTTTAAAAACACCCTTTAACCCGTTTTCTGAAAAACTAGATTATAACACAAAAATATTATAATTCAGTGTTTAAAAGCAGATTGTCACAGACAAATTTTTATCAAAATTATATTTAAACATAAAAAACGAAATTATAGTTAACAAATCAAACAGACCCTTAGTATTCCTTCGTTGTCTTTTCTCGTGTATCTGATATGGCACTGTATTTACCTAATTTTTCTTCTCCTAATTAATTCACCACCTTCACACAAATGTTTCTTCTCCTAAATTAATGGATCAAATACCAAAAAGTCCTTCAAACATTTTTTTAATACACGCTTAGTCCAAGCCTTTTATTTTGTACCAAAAAGTCCCTTATTCTCTTATCTTTAAAGGTTCGCGCCAACGGCATGGTAAATCCTTTTTGGCATGGTGAATAACTTTTTGGTGCAAAATAAAAAGTCTTGGACTAAACGTGTATTAAAAAAAGTTCGAGGGATTATTTGGTATATGCCGCTCAATTAATTCCCAATCCATCTTCACTTTGTGTGTAATTGTCCAATTATTTCCTTGTGAGCATATTTCATCTTTTGACCTGCTTGACAATTTCAACGCGTTAGAGTTAATATTTGAATAGTGATATGGGTACAAAGTAACTCCACAAAATTTTCACAAAAAGTTGTGCTATTGATGCCCTGGGGGGACCCATACCATGAGATAATATTTAATATATAGGTGAGAGAATAACTGAAATCCACGTCAAATTTTATGAAGATTTTTGTACTCATATCATTATTCTCGATATTTATCATCTCTTTAATTTACTCTCCTACTCTCACTCTGTATCGGACTCTCCCTCTCTTCTGATATATGCTACAAATTTTATGCAGTTCCCATGAAGCGACCTTTAGTTGCGCAGTTTCCAAAGAGTCAATTAAATGATCAACGAAGAGATACAAGAGTGAATATATAAATCAAGGTTCTAAAAAACGCGGGGCGTGATCGAGGCGTGGAGGCCAGGCCTTAAGCCTTAGAAGCCTAGGCGGGCCTTAGGCGTAAAAAGGCGTGGAAAGGCGTTTAGGTCTTTTTAATATTTTTTAATATTTTTAACCATAACAAAGCTATTAAAATACTAAAATTTTACATATCGTAAAAATACGTCTGAATATTTGTAAATTAAAATACAATTTGATTATTTTGGATGAGATAATGACCCGGTTTGTAAAAAAAATCTTTTAAAAGGCGATATCGTTTCACTAAAGCATTGATATTTTTAGAGAAAAAGTGTGCCTTAAGGGTTTTACCAAACATAAGGCGTCAAAATCTTAAGGTGGGGCATTTCTCCCAAGCCTCAAACCTAGGTGAGTTTTTTAGAACAGTGATATAAATACCCTCCACTCTATAAAAACCTAACAAATAAAGGTCATTTTTATTGAAAAAATAATTGCACCCAAACTTTTGACTGAATTCTGGACCGCATTACATGGCATCTCATAACAGGACAAAAAAGGGACACTGACCTCTAATTGGTTGGTAACCAAACATAGTAGTTCTAGAGTGATAGAATTTTTGACAAAATTTTGATGGTCAAACTGATATGGCTTTCTTTTATTGATTGGTTTCTATGTCCCACTAGTATGGAGTCCAAAAACCAACCAATAAAACCCCTTCGTGTCAGTTTCTCCATCAAAATTCGATCAAAATTCGAGCACAATATCATTTTTGAACCAAATAACTCGAAAAAACAAAGGAAAATTCAGGTGGCCTTCTACTTTTTCCACATTTGATCTACTTAATACGTAGAAATTCATCCATTGAAATAAGTTTGATCAGTTAACCAAAAAAAATAAGTCCTTATATTTAAAACTTCTATAACTGTTAACAGTTCACGCTTTAATTTACATTACCTTTAAAAGAAAATCCCAAAAAATGACTTTGAAGTATTTAAATCACTTGGCTTTAGATTCCATTTAGATACTTTTGTTTTCATAAACTTTAAAAATGTAATCTTAAGAAATAAAAAAAATATTATATTAAAAAACGAACACGACTGATCTAAAATACAATATGACACAAAATCATTTATTCTACCCAACACAAACACTAATCAAATAAAACACGAATTCACATGACACGACACACAATCTTATATTTTTTACATATCGCGAACATGATAAAAAAACACCAGATGACACAATTTTTTTATACCAAACACAAACACAATCCAATAAAAGCACGACATGACACTTAATATTTTTCCACCTAACACGACTGGACTCAATTAAAATGCGACACGACGCAACATGCCACGAAATCTTATTTTTTTTACCTAACACGAACTTGTTCCAAATAAAACGTGACATGCTACGACCCAAATATATTAATATTAATAAATAGATATTGATGTATTTATTAACATATATATATATATATATATATATATATACACACACTAATATATATTAATGTATCCAATGGCATACCAGTCTTTTTAGTTAAAAAATATGGTCAACTAACGATCAATGTGATAGTCTTATCCTATCCTATTCTATTTGAGTCATGTTCATGTTAGGGGAAACAAGTATAATTCATATCGTTTCATGACGTTTTCGTATATGTGTGGTATATATAAATAACTAAAACCAAAACACAATCCAATTAAAATGCAACACGGCATGAAATCTTATTTTTTTTTACCAATCACAAAGGCGACTCAAATAAAAATGAGACGACATGAAATTTTATTTTTTTACTTAACACAAATACAATTAAAATAAAAGTGAGACGACACGGAACATAATCTTTTTTTAAACCAAGCAATAAGAACTAATGGACCTCAAACTCAAAAATGCATTTTATTGTGTTAATTTCAACGCGTGTCATGTTATTATGATGTTTAAAATTATCATAAAATATCATTAAAGGTAAATGCAATTATTAATTTTTTTGATATGGTTGTAAAAATTTGTTGCGGATGAATAGAAGTGCTCTTTTTACCGTCTGTTCGGGCAAAATAGAAATGCTCTTTGTCATCTAACATTTAAGAGTATGGAAAGACGACAACCATTCATACTTCCTGAAAGAGGTGTCGGTGGCTGCTAGGGCCAAATGTTAAAGTTTAAATAAGGTATGGACAAACAGTGGCGGACCCAGGATTTTCGAGTTGTGGGTGCGGGATTTTTACAAATGCCGGGGATTCGGGGGCAGAGGCCCCGAGACAATTTTTTTTAGTTAGTTTTACTTGTTTTGCAATTTTTAACCCTTAAAAACTTGTGATTAATATTCACTCATTTTTAGCTTCTACGTAACAAACCAACAACTACTAATTAAAATTAAAGTTTAATACAAATTTCAGCAAAAACAACTAATTCTGGAGACAAATTAAAATTTCAACAAGAAATTATTTTTTAGCAACAACAATTATTTAAAAATTCAACATGCTAATTTTGGGAACAACTAATTTTGGGGACAAATTATTTTTTAGCAACAACTCCAACAACAACAACAATTTCAGCATACTATCATACTCAAAAAAAATTCAGCATACTAACTTCTAAACTAATTAAATTTAACAACTAAACTAATCTACTGAAAAAAATTAACTAATCAAATCAGATCTATTAAAAAAAATAACATACTCAAGAATGTGCTGCTCTACTGTTGCTTTGTGGATGAAATGAAAAGGGGTTGTCGGTGTCGGGTGGACCACCATCGGCACGGGGCTGGCTGTGCGTGCGAGTGAGTGAGGGAGAGAAGAGAGGACAGGGCTGCAGGGCATAGGGGAGGGAGAGGGAATGCTCAAAACATACGAGAGAGGAGAGAATGAGAAAAAAAGAGGCGGGTTAACTAACTTACGGACTGTTCTCTTTTTTTTAGGTTATTTAGATAATTGCCCCCATAGTTTTAAAAACTTATAAATAGGTCTAATTTTTTATTTTTTGTTACAAAAACCCACGGAAGATTTTTTGAAAATCCGTGGGTGTGGCCGCCCCCATTCGGGATGGGGTAGGTCCGCCCCTATGGACAAAAGCTTTTTGTGGTCCCATTATTTCCTTTTGGCCTTTGGGCCATGCTGATTTATTTAAAAGAGTGGGAGACCTACTCAATCCACTTCCCTTGCTTCTCTTTGTTTTCCTCCCCGAGAATACAAAATAAAAACAGTGGCCTCTCTCTCAGAATTATTTTTTGAATTTTTTTGTTTCACAAAATATTTGTATTCCCCCAATTTCAACACCGTTATATTGAGCAACTAGGTTTGAATCCCGCGCGATGCGCGGGCTAGTAAACAATGGTTGGACTTAGTAAGCCAAGTGAATTATGGGTTGTGTGAGAAATCGAAGGATGTATTTATAAAAATATAAATTGACTTCTCAACAGGGCAATGTGTCTATTAAATGCATGCTGAAAATTGAATAATGAATCTGTTAATGATAAGACACAAATAAATGAAATATTCAGCTGAAAGAAAAGAAGGTTGGCATATATGTGGAATTTCATGGAAAAAATAATAAAAAGCATAGGATATCAGATATTGAATGGTATGGAAGGTATTTAAACTTCATATGAGATTAAGATATATAGAAGTAGTAAATTGAAGCCGTCTTGATATTCGAGGGGTTCAGACAAATTGGAAATATATGTTCAGCAATACATTATGAAATGATTGTATATAAAATGTGAACTAAGGAGTGAAACAGTTGAATTTGCTAAAATTATGCAGAGTCCATATCCGTGAGATAAATGGCTCTGAACATCTTCTTATTTTTGACGTATTTGTCTTATTGTTAGTGAATATAATGTGTTGAATTGTTCCTCTCATTATTCTCTACAAATGGAAAGATAAAGTAGTTAGTATTTGAATTTTTTTTAAGAAGATTAAATACTCACTTAATTATCAAAACTTAGTTATATAAAATCTTTCTTAAGAACACCACAATATTAATCACAAACACATTAATATGATTAAACTTTAGCATACAATTGTTCTTGATAAAGGATTTGGATCTTCATGTCTTCACAAATTATGCCTAAACGATAAAAAAGAAGACTTACCTTGATCCAATGTATTGATCAATCTTGTTGTATAAATCTCATTTAATCATCTTGATTATTTACTCCATTAATCCCCTTTCTTTGGAAAAATTGTACTTAAATGGAATTTCAAAATTTTCTCTCTCTAGCTCGATATATTGTGTGTTTATGTTGATTATTTGATGGAGAATAACCTATTATATATAGGGTGAGAGAGGACCCGAATCTCCTATGTAAACTATAATCTTACCATCCATCACAGTTAGACTTACATGAGGAGACTAACTCACTTTATCTCTTAAAAATATGATGACTTATCTAAAGGTCTCCTAACCAAATCTCATTTCTTAGTTGGACCACATCAAGTAGGACTCTTTTATTTAACCCATTAATTAGTTTCGAATTTCATAATTTCGAAATTAATAAATGGATAAAATATTCCTATTAGTCTCCCACTTCGTGCTAATAAGAATTCATATAATGATTTGAATAAAGGAGCATCAGGCGCACAATAATCTTTAGAATAGTCATTAACAATTATTCACCTTAATTAAATACTCCATTAAATGTGAGTCATGGCGGTTCCACACTAATTTATGAGCATGGTTCCTTCCATGTACTACACCATTAATGTCATATTCAATTAGGCCTAAAATATGGATTGTCAATAGTGATCCCATAATGACTTTATGAAAAAAAAGACTATTTTTGTCACATTCATTCATTAACATGCATGTATACAATAAAGACAAAAATATAACATTTGAAAACACTTTAGTGATATCATAATATAGTAAAAAATAAGCACTAGCAATCCACTACATCAAAAGTTTATTGTTTACACTAAAGACCCATATATTAAGCATGCCTCATTAATGTCTTTTGTGATAGCCCATTTATGTGGATTTGCTATGTTAATACTTGTACTAATGTGTTCAAGTGACATTTGTTGTTTCAGAATTTCTTATTTAATTGAAAGGTATTTACGTTCAGTGTGCTTAGTTACTCTTGGAATACCTAACATTTCTTCATAAAGAAGATTGCAACGACATTATCATAATATTTCAGTGGTTTGATAATAGTGTCGATAACTTCAAGTCCCGAAATGAAGTCACGCTGCCAAAATACATAAGTTGTAGCATCAAGCATGCTAAACATTCAACTTTCACAATAGTTAATGGATGGATTGTGTTGCGCTCCTTCATTATATTGGTTGATAAACCAAAAGAAATATACTTAAGTAAGAGTGAACTTCATACCATCCCTATAACTAGCAAATCTGAGTCACAATAACTGTTCATATTTAAATGAACACATACATCATAAATGTGAGCATATAGTCTTTTAAATATCTCATTACTTCATACACAACTCTTAAACCCATATAAAATTATTTTCATTCTCAACTTTCTAAATTCGTGCTTGTATATAGAGAAAATATATAAACTTACTCCCCACTGATCTTAAGGTGTATAAAAATATACAACGATTAAAAAAATAATGATATTATTTTTTTAAATACTTCATGGGGGAAACTTATGTTTATACAATGATTGCTTAAATATATACACATGGTTTATTAAACTCCAAAAATTAATTTTCACATTCACTTATTGTAACTCTCAATCATAATGAGCTACTAATGTCATAAGAATTCCATGTCCTTAGATATAATTGAGAAGGTTCATTTATAACCTTTTCTTCATTAATAATGAAATATTTTACTATAATTTATCTTTATATCGTTTAATTACCGTTAGTGTCGCGTTTGGTCTTGATGACCCCCTCATACCCGACTTTAGTGCATCAATTATGTAATCCAATGAGATTTTAAACTTAGTTGTAGTCCATTAGTTTCACTTCTTATGACTTGTGAAAATAAAACCAAGTTTTTATTTATCCCTATGCTAAATTCATGTCAATACAGATACACCACATAATGATCTAGGATAGTAGACCTTTTAGGATCTTCTTAATACTATTCGTCATGATTTTATCTACATTTATTTCACGGTGACAATACTATCAATTAGTGGTTGATCATTTATTTGTTCTTTGTTGTTTAGACAATATAACATCAAAAGAACAAGTATTCAAGAAAGTTATCGGTAATGAGATAAGTACCCTACCTTCCTTTATAATATTCATAATGAATTTGACCTTTCTGACTTTCTTTAATGCAATAAGTACGTGTCAATGACAATTATATGATATATGTAGGTCCACTCTAAGGGAAGTTTCTCATAATATTCCACTTGGGCCACATAGGTCATCCTGATATTAGACATCGTGATACCTTAAGAGATCAACTAGACTATCAAGATTTATAGGAGATATTACAAAAATCTTATCCACAAAAATTATGAAAGGGAGTCTAGAATTAACTTGGCACAAGAATAAAGAGTTTCATCAATAACATTACAATTATGATGCAGGATCAAAACAATCTTTAAAAGAAATATGTCCAAACTTTATTTTATACAAAACATCAAAAGTGATACCATAACCTTTGAAAAAATATACATAAAAAGATTCTTTAGAACATCTCTCACGATCCAATGTAGACAAACATTTTCCAAGAAAATTAAAAAATTAAGGGTTTATGGAAAAAAAATGGTGATTTGATTCCCCAAGAACAAAAGAAAAAGAATCTTATTAGCATTTCTAGTTTGTTTTGTGAGCAGTCCTTGCATCAAAAGTAAATATTTTCTGTAAAACAGTAAGCATAACTTGCAAACTCTACTAAGATGAAAAACTCGTTTCAAATCATAAAAGATACATATTATCTCTATCATTATTAGTCCGAGTGTGCAACATGTAAACAAACTTAATTTGTTTAATTTCGTTGAACTTTATATGGAGTGTTCCACACAATATTGATCATCAATAGTGGGCTCATAATTAAAAGTTACATATAAAGATCTAATACAATGATTGAAACTTAAATCTTTGCTTCATTCTAAGAAGTTAGTCCCAAGAGAATTAAACATATGAGATATGAAATTTTAGAGAAACAAAATGGGATACAATAATATGATAAGATAATGAGATAAATTGCTCACTTCATTGATGCTTTGATTTAACCACACACATATCGATAACATGATAATAAATTGAGTGCATAACCGTGGATTTTCTTCAGTAGTAACCGTGAAATATCGATTACATGATGCTTGTAAATTACTTTATTGGGTATAATATTATTTCATCAGATATACACGATATTTGTGAACAACTTATTTTCACATATTATAATAATTTACGTGATTTTTGATGTTCATTCAATCAGTCAAAATTAATTCCCTATAAGGAATAACCCTGCTTGAAGAAATAAAATCAATATACACCATTAATATCTTTACAATTATAAGAATCATAAGTTATTACTACCATCATCTTTACATTCAATATTCATTATCATTCTAGTCCGGTCACTATGGTGACTACAAAATATTTCATAATATGAATATTACATTAAGTAAAGACTTACATACACAAGTCAATAAATTTTTCACTTATGTTCATTAAATATCGCATGAGCAATGAACTAAATTATTCATGTTTATGTTTTTCATAAACTTAATTGGTGATATCATAATGAAAAAAGCTATGGCATCTACGTTTGATGACCATTATTACCTTCCCAAAATATATATCACCACTTACATTTTGTTCAATTATTGTAATTGGACCTGTAGGCTTCCGAATCATAACGATTGGATAAACAATAATATGTATGCAACATCATAAAATATCAACATCCTAGCATTCAATATCATACATAGATCCGTAGTCAACCAAAATATGCATATTATTAATGCATTAGTCCAATATTTATATCTTCTAGAATGGAGAACTTTAATGAACACCAAACCTTACATGTTCAAAATACCCGTAATACATGAATAAATTATATTATTGTCTATTCCTTAATTTGAAATTCACGAAAAACTAGACATAATGTGAAAATTAAATAGGCAAAGAGTTTATATGATATATTACACAAATAATAGTAAATGGAAAACATGAATCATTTACTTTCGCTTCATCACTTATGTATGAGTAACAAATCAGAAATATTGACCCAAATCATTCATGGTCATACTAATGCACAATACGCTTATAATCACAATTATCATACTAGTGGCATATATATATATATATATATATATGACTATATAACATTGATGCCAATTATTTAATATTTACAAAAAAAATCCAAAGTTTATTTGATTCAAATTTCAGCACGTGTTGCGCTTCAATTTAACCTTATAACAAACATTAGGATAATTTGAAATGACTATTACATGTCCTGTATTTAGCATTGATTAAACTGAATGAATACTTACTTATGAGTCTCAAAATTTGCCAGTCATGCATTCAAATATGCATGCATACAACGAAATCATAAATCCAGCATCCGCGCATATGAATTGTAACCTTTGCTTAACATTTAATTCAACTTAATGGGAGTATTAACATTAGAATAAACAATAACTCTAATTTTCAGCCACATGAATCATTGACATGTGTTTGGCATGAGACTCATCAAAATATGAATATTAACAATAATGCAAGTGTAATATCCTACCATATAAAATATGTTACCCTGTGTTTAGCACGCATATTCAACTAAAATAGGATCATTAGAACAAGGTTTCATCAGAGTTCTAAATAAAATATACATGAAATATGGGGAAGCTTAAATTTTTTCAAAAAATAAAAAAATGAGTTAGCATCATGGAACTGTAAAAAAATTACTCCAGAATCTCAAAACATTCAACGAAATTCAAAAATAAATTTTCTGGAACTCGTAAACATTATTTATGTAAAATCAATTCCCCCCAAAAATATTATACTCAAACTTAATGTATAATTAATTGTCCAAACTTAAATGCATACACAATAATCTAATATTTACAATTATAGATTAAGACACTTTCATGTCCTCTCCATCCAAAATCATATAGATATAATTGTCAAAACATCAATTCATAGTTACATTAGGATCTTTGCGCTACCAAATATAGATTATGAACAATAACATAATTTATCAAAATGTTATTGTCAACCACATAATCATACATCTAATATTCAAAATTTATATTGAACCTTATCATCAATACCAAATAATACATAACATGAATATTAGAATAACCATGAACATAAAAAATAGCCCCCGTGATGAAAAAATACATAATATTTGGAAAAATCGTAATTTTTGCCAAAAATAGACAGAGATGTAGAGAATTACTCCAAGATCTCAAAAAAATTTGCGAAATTCAAAAATCAATTTTCTGGAGTGAGATATTGACGTTAACATTATTACCAAAAATGGAAAAAATGAAATTATAAGGGTCTAAACGACGTCAAAATGCAAAAGTAAGGTCATGGCCATTGTATACAATGGGTTTTGTTTATTTTGACGTTTACAGTCGACCATATCAGTTTCGTAAAATTCCGAACAAGTTTTGACCTTTTATTCCAACTAGTGAATATTGACGATAAAAGAAAAACATCACAGAGACATACTTTATGAGCGAAATCAATGACATAAATTAAAACGTCACAGAAAGTCTCAAGTATAAGCAAATTTAATAACAGAAATAAAAACGTCATAGAAAGTCTTAGGCACTGAAAAGCAATTTAATGTAGATTTCATTATAGACAAGCCTCAATAAGGAAAATCATGAGATCTTAAACTTTAACTCCGATACCACATATTAAATCATTCTTAAGAACACCCTAATATTAATCATGAACACATTAGTATGATTAAACTTTAGCATACAATTGTTCTTAATAAAAGATCTTGGATCTTCATGTTTTCAAAAATTATGCCTAAACGATAGAAAAGAAGACTTACATTGATCCAATGCATTGATTAATCTTGTTGTAGAAATCTCCATTAATTATCTTGATTAATTGCTCCATTAATCCCCTTTCTTTAGAAAAGTTGTAGTTAAATGGAATTTTGAAATTTTCTCTCTCTAGGCCAATATATTGTGTGTTTATGTTGATTATTTGATGGAGAATAACTTACTATATACAGGCTGAGATAGGACCCGAATCTCCTATGTAAACTATAAGTCTACCATCCATCACAGTTAGACTTGCATTAGGAGATTAACCCACTTTATCTCTTAAAAATCTTGTGACTTATCTAAGGATCTCCTAACCTAATCTGATTTCTTATTTGGACCACATCAAGTAGGACTGTTTTATTTAACCCATTAATTAATTTAGAATTTCATAATTTTGAAATTAATAAATGGATAAAAAATTCCTAATAAGTTAATGTAGTAAAAAAAATATTTTGTCAATGTACTCTCCCATAGTTTGCAAAAATATTATTGAATAGCTTCACAAATGTAAATTAGCAGTGTTTAGATATATGGACAAATAAACTGTCCTTCTCTTATACATTTCAGCAAACATTTGGCATACCATTCACATATGAATACAAACTTAGCAGAGAATGAAATTTACCTCTTAAAAAATACACCATTAACATTACATGGTTATAAGAAAAGAGTAGATAAATTCAGAATATAGTTTTCTTTTAACGACCAAATGTGGGGAAGAAACCATAGAAGATATCACTGGGAAAAAAATTAACGATTTCAGCCAAATGGGGGAAAAACATAGAAAAAATATACCTTGGGTGGGATATATGCCGAAAATCTGAATGACAATGTCAAAGCTTGAGGAGCAGTTATATACTACATATAATAATCGGTTAAAATAAATGAGGAATTTTAAGAATGAGGATGAATGGAAAGATCCATTTCCGGACGAAATGATTCGTATTCTACAATTAAAAGGTAGAAGATGGAGGGACAATGGATTTATTTGTGGATGAATGTTAAGTTGTTTTGAGTCTTTGCGTCAGTTTAGGAATAAGAGACTTGTTCTCATTAGTTTGAAATTGGTCAATTCAGTTAGAGATTTAGTAGCTGTTAGTGGAGCTTTTTTGTTTGCTTCTGTTATTTGTATTCCCTATAAATAGGCATTGGAGGCTATCAAATATAGTAGATCATTTGGATGCAATTTGTGTTGTCTCTGAACTATCAATTACATTTGGTATCAGAGCAAAAGAAAATCAAAGTGATCAAAAAGAAAAAAGATGAGTGACGACAAAACACTTACCAAAATTCCTCATTTTGATGGTCATTACGATCATTGGAGTGAATTGATGGAAAATCTCTTACGGGCCAAGGGTTTATGGAGTCTGGTGGAAGAAGGCTACACTGAAGTAGCAACAGGAGTCGAGGTGACTGCAGCGCAACAGAAATAATTGGACGATCTCAAGATGAAGGATCATCAAGTGAAGCACTATCTGTTCCAGGCAATTGATCGGGTGGTGTTTGAGCAGATCTTGGATCGAAGAACGTCCAAAATCATCCGGGATTCAATGAAGAGAAAGTTTAGAGGCAATGAAAGGGTGAAGAGATCTCTTCTTCAAACACTAAGGAGAGACTTTGAAGTTCTCGCAATGAAGGTTGATGAGAGCATTGACGATTACTTTGGAAGAGTAATGACAGTCTCAAACAAGATGAGCAGCAACAGGGAAGACATGCCAGACAGGAAGATTGTTGAGAAGATCCTTCAAACTCTGACCGACAAATTCACATACGTGGTGGTGTCCATTGAAGAGTCCAAAGACACAAGAAGCATGACCATTGATGAGCTACAGAGCTCTCTGTCTGTGCATGAGAAGAAGTTTAAGAAAAACTTCTATGAAGAGGATGATCAAGCACTCAACGTTAGAGGCAGGGGCAGAGGGTCTTACAGAGGACGAGGTAGAGGCAGAGGACGCTCGTTCAACAAAGCGATGATCGAGTGCTATCGATGTCACAATCTGGGGCATTTCGCTTATGAATGTCCAAATGCAAACAATGGAGCTCACTATGCAGAAATAGATGAAAAGGAGGAAGTCATGCTAATGGCATATGTAGAACCTCAAGGGACAAAGAAAGGTGAGGCTTGGTTTGTGGACTCTGGGTGTTCAAATAACATGTGTGGAGATCTAGGCATGTTCTCCAGCTTGGATACTGCGTTCACTCATAATGTCAAGCTTGGGAATAACCACAAACTGATGGTTAGCAGAAAAGGTGTGGTAAAAATCATGCTTAAGGGAATAAGTTATGTAATGAGTGATGTATACTACGTCCCTGAGTTGAAGAACAACCTGTTAAGTGTTGGTCAACTTCAAGAAAAGGGTTTAGATGTGTTGTTCAAAGGAGGAGATCGAAAGACATGTAGCATATTTCATCCCACCAAAGGAAAGATAGCAGAATCGGTCATGAGTGCAAATCGAATGTTTGTTTTGCTGTGTGAAACAAGTGGGAAGGCAAAGGAAGAGAGATGTCTTCAGGTTAATACCTCAGAAAAAGCAGAATTATGGCATCATCGGTATGGACATCTCAGCTACAAGGGACTTCTCACCCTACACAACAAGGAGATGGTCATTGGGTTACCATAAATTGGATAAGTGAAGGTTACATGCGAAGCATGTGTCAAAGGAAAACAATATCGAGTGCCCTTTCCAAAGCAGAGGAAGTGGAGAGCAACTGAGAAACTGCAACTCATTCACTCTGATTTGTGTGGTCCGATCACTCCACCATCAAATAGCCAAAAGAGGTACTTAATAAGCTTTATAAATGATTTCTCACAAAAACTTGGATTTATTTTGTGCTAGAGAAGTCAGAAGCTTTCCACCAATTCAAATTGTTCAAGACGTTTGTGGAGAAGCAAACTGGGAAGTTCATTAAGTGCTTAAGAACGGATAGAGGAGTGGAGTATAACTCCAGTGAATTCAAGGAGTACTGCAAGGAGCATGGAATCAAGTGACAGTTGACCACCTCCTACACTCCACAGCAAAACGGCGTTGCTGAACGTAAAAACCGAACCATCATGAACTTGGTGAGAGCTGTTCTATCAGAGAAAGAAGTACCAAAAACCTTCTGGCCAGATGCTGTACAATGGGCAAATCATGTTCTTAATAGATCCCCTACTCTGATCATGAAAGATATGACCCCAGAAGAAGCATGGAGCGGAAGCAAGCCATCAGTTGACTACTTCAGAATCTTTGGTTGCATTGGGCACGTCCATATTCCCGATGTCAAAAGAACCAAACTCGATGATAAGAGTGTGAAATGTGTCCTGGTTGGTCATAGCAGTGAATCTAAAGCTTTCAAAATATTTGATCCAGTGGAGAAGAAGGTTCACATCAGCCGAGATGTAATATTCGAAGAAGAGAAGAAGTGGAATTGGGATGCTAGTTACTCGGTTGAACAGAGCATGGAGCTTGAATGGGAAGATGAGTATGAGTGTGCTGAGAATGAAGAAGCAGAAGAAGAACCAAAAAATCAGAATGAGGATCTCCCTATGTCAAATGATCCTCAAACAGAAGTAACAACATCAGTGGTGGGCAGAACCAGAAAACCACCAATCTAGGCTGCTGATTACACCTCTGGAGAAGAGCTGTCAGATACAGAAGAAGAGGCAAACATGGCAAGAGTTGAGGGTTTTGAGTCTGAAATAATGGCATTCATGGTCTTTACAGACCCTACCAGTTTTCAAGAGGCAGTAAGGCACATGAGATGGAGGGAAGCAATGGATGCAGAAATCAGATCGATAGAAAGGAATCAGACATGGTCTCTGGTGGTGCTTCCGGATGGAGCCAAAGCAATTGGTGTGAAGTGGATTTACAAGACTAAAATCAACGAGTTTGGAGAAGTTGACAAGTTCAAAGACAGACTTGTAGTAAAAGGTTATGCTCAAGAATATGGAATAGACTATACGGAAGTTTTTGCTCTTGTGGCTCGAATGGATACTGTGAGAATGATTATCGCTTTGGCGGCACAAAGAGGTTGGGGAGTTTACCAGCTGGATGTCAAGTCTGCTTTCTTACATGGCGAGCTAAAGGAAGATGTGTTTGTGGAGCAACCTCAAGGCTATGAAGTAGCAGGGAAGAAGCACTTGGTCTATAAGCTGCACAAGGCTCTTTATGGGTTGAAACAAGCACCAAGAGCTTGGTTCAGTCGTATTGAAGCTTATTTCATCAAAGAAGGCTTTAAGAGCACCTCCAGTGAACAGACTCTGTTTGTCAAGCGAAGGGGGGTAAAATTCTGATTGTTAGCATTTATGTTGATGATCTGTTATTCACTGGTAATAGTGATGAGCTGCTGAATGAGTTTAAGCAGTCTATGAAGAAAGAATTTGATATGACAGATTTGGGAAGGATGAGATACTTTCTTGGTATAGAAGTGGTACAAAAGGCTGATGGTATCTTCATTTGTCAAAGAAAGTATGCAACCGAGGTGATCGAGAGATTTGAAATGCAGAATTTCAATCCAGTTTGCAATCCAATAGTTCCTGGACAAAAGATTGGTCGAGACGAAGATGGTGTGAAAGTTGATTCTACTCTGTACAAGCAAATGGTGGGGAGCTTGATGTATCTTACTGCGACACGTCCTGACTTAATGTTCGTGGTAAGTCTCATCAGTCGCTTTATGGCTAATCCCACTCTACTGCACTTTGCAGTAGTGAAGAGAATCATGTGGTATCTAAAGGGAACAATGGAATATGGGATTCGGTACAAGCGAGAGGAAAGAAGAGGGCTCATAGGTTACACCGACAGTGACTATGCGGGAGATGTAGATGACAGCAAAAGTACTTCAGGGTATGTTTTCTTGATGAGTGGAGGAGCTGTCGCATGGTCCTCACGGAAGCAACCTATTGTGACTTTGTCAACCACTGAAGCAGAGTATGTTGCAGCAGCAACCTGTGCTTGTCAAGCCATTTGGATGAGAAGAGTTCTGAAGGAGATTGGGCATGAACAAGACGGTGAAATGGTGCTGTTATGTGACAATACGTCCACCATTAAACTGTCTAAGAATGCAGTTATGCATGGGAGGTCCAAGCATATAAGGGTTCGTTATCATTTTCTCAGAGACTTAACCAAAGAAGGTGTTGTTAAACTTGTCTATTGCAACACAGAGGAGCAGCTAGCGGATATCATGACGAAGCCTTTGAAGATGCTGACATTTCAGAAGATCCGATAAGCCTTTGGAATGAGCATTGTGAACTGAACGCTTGAGAAGGTTCAGTTCAAGGGAGGGTTTGTTAAGTTGTTTTGAGTCTTTGCGTCAGTTTAGGAATAAGAGACTTGTTCTCATTAGTTTGAAATTGGTCAATTCAGTTAGAGATTTAGTAGCTGTTAGTGGAGCTTTTTTGTTTGCTTCTGTTATTTGTATTCCCTATAAATAGGCATTGGAGGCTATCAAATATAGTAGATCATTTGGATGCAATTTGTGTTTTCTCTGATCTATCAATTACAATGAAATGGAGCCAATTCTGGACGAAACTGGTGAATGGGGCCAAACCGTGTGGAGATTGAAAGGTCACAACGGAGAAAGCGTTTGGGGGAAGGTAAGACTAAGAGTGACATATTGGATTTATGTACCCATAACCATTAAGCCACGTGGCAAACCCACTGATGAAGACAACGTTTTTTATATTATATATTAGATTAATTTCGATTGGGTGTTAATAAGTATATCATATAACTACATTACATTGTTATATAAGACATAGAAAATTCTGAACTTGTTTTATTTCGAAAACGACGCAACTACATACTACCTCCACATAGAGGATAAAGCCGCGAAACGTCTTAAAGATAACGACCTAATCCGCGACTCAACCCAAGAATCGTATACTAAAGATTTTATAAATAATGGAGCTAATATTATTTATTTTTATTGTGCAGTATATATTTGGATTCGATATCATGTGGTTATTATTTGCGATAATCATATGTGACAATAATTTCATTTTAAGCAATAGACTAAAATAAATATTATTTTAATTTTTCGATTTCTCCATAAAACTCTCTAGTGTGATTTTGAATTATAACATCTACATTGTGCCAACAGTGGCACCAGAAAGAGGAGGCGAATATGGGGCGGAGTTTGAGGTGTTGATTGAGGTATTGTCGTTGATAACAGCGGTAAAGAACCCGACTAGGTTAGTGGGTCAAAAAGAGAGGCTTGATTTACATGAAGAAGTTGTAGACTCTATGGATGATACCTTGTATGTTTTGCAGTTGCTCAGATTATATCTCTTATTTGATTCTTATTGTAAGAATGGCTTAAAAGTTTCTCTTTTCTCTCGAGCAACAACTTTTTTATCTTGGGCATTTTTGAATTAAGTGATTACTATATTCTCATTACGTTGTTTCGTTTCCTTTTTATTTCATAATAGCATAGATGTTGTTAGATTTATGGTAGTGTTGTGATGTGAGGAAACAATTAAGACTATTGTGCGAATGACAATTGTAGTTATTTTGTTGATTACGATGAATACATTTTTAGATTGAGGGAAATAAAGAAAAATAAAATAAAATGAATTGCATAATTTATAACTGAAAATTTATATATGAGTTTACTTATTTCAATTATCATGTAAAAAGGAGAAAATATGAGCGAAGGGTTTAATGCAACATTCATGACAATGGAGTAGTATGTTCACAAAATTTTTTTTTAGTTCATTTGGAGATTTGAAGTGCACTGAATTTATATTGAAACATTTTCTTAACCAAACAAGGTACGGGAGTCCTTGGATTTGTGAGGCAATTGCATTTTCATGTTATGTTTCATAGTTTAATTGAATGAATTTATAATGTTGTTTATGAAACATTTTATAGACCATTGTAGCATCACGTCTTTAAATTAAATTCCAAAATGTTTATTTATTTTTTATAATCTAATATATATTTTCTTCTAATGTTGCATTATTATACTAACAAGCAGGGGCGGACCTAAAGAGTCCCGAGGGTGGGCGGCCGCCCCCTCGGGTTTCAGGATTTTTTGACGGGAAATATGCTCCCCAAAAAATTTCTTTTGGACTTATGTGTAATTTTTGAAGTGAAAGGCATTGGGATTTTGTTGTTTTAAAAACTGAGGGACGAAATGTATTCTTCGAAATAAAACACACGCTTCTTATACAACACGCGCATTACACTTAAAAAAAACTAATTTTTCATTCTCTCTTTTCCTCACACACTCTTCAGTCATTTCCCCTCTCTTCTCTCATCAAAGATTGTGACAGACTCTCAATTTATACCGGTGACTTACAAACCCAACCTTTGATCTGTCGATACCCAAAATTTCACTGAGGTGACCTCTCAATCCATTCTTTCCTTTTTACATTCTTTTTAGATTTGTTTCCATCCAAATCATCATTTCATACGTGTCATTTGTTCTTTGAGATTTCTCAACTATTTCAAACCTAAACAAAACTGACAGATCAACCACACGAGGAACAACAAAACTCACAGGTTCCTTGTTCTATTTATTGAGGATATTTATTGATAAATTAGTTTATCTAAAAGTTCAATGTTCAATGTTAAAAATTAAATGTTAAATTAGTTCAATGATTATTATTTCAAATTTACGGTAATATTATGTTGAGATATGCATTTTTTTGGGGGTCAATTTTTTTAGTTTAATTTTTCAACCCCTAAGTTTATGAATGTTTTTTTAGTTTAATTGTTAAATTAAAATGAATGTTTAAATTAGTTTAATTTTTCAACCCCTAAGTATTAGTTTGCTCATTGTTGGTTTGTTAGGGTAATATTATTTTAAAATATTATAAAAAAAATCACGTATAAAGTAGGAGTCCAAATTTAGTTAATTAACCCATCAACATTTTTAAGGTTAAAAAATTGCAAAAAAAAGTAACCCCCCCCCCCCCCCCCAAAAAAAAAAAAAAATCGGTTATGGATCTCTCAATTTCATCGAAAAATTTCGCACCCCCTAACTCAAAATCCTGGGCCGCCACTGCTAACAAGTGTATTTTTTTTGCTTCTCTCTTTAGTTTTAAATGTTAAAAATTGAAGAACATATTCCATTTATTGGTTTCACTACTATATATCAAACGGGTAATACAAAAATTATACAATGTGTACTTATTGAACATATGACCTGTGGTGCAAGAAATGAACGCAAAGTTTTTATTTCACGTTATATAAAAAATAATCACAATTTTAAATAGTTTTGATATTTTACATTTATAAAATTCATTTAACACATAAGATTAAATTAAATTTTTTTACTTTATTACATTACGAATTCTTGATTTTAGACTAAAATACAATTTTAATTAAAACTTAGATTTAGCCCAAAAATGTTAGTAAAATCGTCAACTTTAATTGACGGTGCTAGCATAATTTAAAATAATTTAAAATTTTGAAAAAGTCTAATAAGAAATAGAAAATCAAGAGAAAATAATTTTATTAAAAGAAAATACCCCCCCCCCCCCCCAACACACACCCAATCGCATTGTCGCCTAATCAGTCGACAACCACCTTCTTCATCACACCGACAAACCACCCAAACCCAGCCTAGGCTATCTTGCAACCACCATCTTCACCACCCAAACCCAAATCAACAAAAACCTAATCATATTTCTCCAACACATCCGACCCCACCACCCAACAATCATCCGAGCTCGACACCCACACATAACACAATGCCACCTCCCACAAAACCAAAAATTGAACATGCAAAAATAACAAACGGGAACTTGTTTTCAATATCACCATTTGAAAAAAGGCTACATATTTTCTATTTTTTTTAAAAAACACTTCACTAATATTTATTTCTCAAATGGTCCATGTTTATACACAATTAAAGTAAGGTAATATACTTACTTAATAATATATATGCTATTTGGAAATAAAAGGAGCATGAGTATATATGAGACAAGTGAATTCTTTATGTCAATGAAGAGAGGTGTTTAGATGCATATATTGGCATAAATGAGACCTATTATAATTAAAAAAATACTTGAGATAAATATTCATTAAATTTGGAAATTGGATTAAAGCCTATAAAATCATAATTATTAAAATTTGTAAGAGAAGTTGTGAAGCTGTAATTATCACAATGAAAAAATATAGCAATTGATAAACTCATATAAACATTACATGTGACATTAAAGATGAAATGGTTGATGGAAATCATTTTTATAAGAATTGGTTTACGAATACATTTTTATGAGCATTCGCACATCGCACGAGTTGCATGCTAGTTTACATACATTTTGATTGTAGAGACGATTTTTTTTAGATGAAAGTATGTAGATATAGTTTCCTTTGAACTTGTTAACAAAACTATTTTTAAGTTATTCTTATTGCTAATTTCTAAAGAGTCTAGGGACTTGTCACCATGATTCCTTTTTTTAATTTACTTAACCAAATTACTTATCAAATGACTAAATATTTCAATCCATTAATTTAGTTAAATTAATTTAAGGCGTGTTTAGTTTGCAATTAAAATTTTGTTTTCTGTGTTTAAATATAATTCTGATAAAAAATTGTGTTTGGCAACTTGTTTTTAAACACTGAATTATAATATTTTTGTATTATAATCAAGTTTTTCAGAAAATAGATTCTGGGTATTTTATAACTTCTATTTTTTATTTTTCAGCTCATAATTACTCATTCTTAATCTTTTAATGCATTTATGCCTTAATATAAAATATACATACATAATAAATTAATATGTAATTCTTATAAATAAAAAATATATATATGTACATGTACAAAAAATTACGTATGGAATAATATAAAGTTAAATAATATTATCAATAGATACATGATCCTTATATATAGTTTTATACATGTATTATTATGTATGAAATAATATAAAATATACATATAGTACATATGTATTAAAAAATATTATCAATTCATGTATGTATATAATTTTATAGTGAATTATACATCCAATATCATTATATATATATATATATATATATATATATATATATATATACAAAAAGGATCTCATGCATACCCATTTTGCATACACTCCGTGTAGACCATTTTTTTAAAATAGTAAAAACAATAATTTTGGACTAATTTTTTTTTTATGATTTTTAAACATTTCAGTTAGACCAGGAAAAAAAAATTCAACTCAAAATGAATTGTTTTGATATTTTAAAAAAATCGGTCAAACTTTATCTTAAAAACTGACAAAGTTTGACCGATTTTTTAAAATAGCAAAAAAATTCATTTGAAATTGAATTTTTTTTATGGTCCTTCTGAAATGTTTAAAAACCATACAAAAAAATTAGCTCAAAAATATTATTTTTACTATTTTATCAAAAATGGTCCGCGCCAGCGGTATACATGAGAACCGCTCTCTCTCTCTCTCTCTCTCTCTCTCTCTCTCTCTCTCTCTCTATATATATATATATATATATATATAGTATTGCTCATGTGCAGACTCTCCTGCATTTTAATAGTGTGGACTGGACATGTGTCACCTGACGGTTAGTCCAGAAAAGAGAGAGAGCGCCTAAAATTTAGCCGATAATTTATGGGCTCACAACAAGGCGGCATATATCCGATTCGTACTGTTAAAATACAGGACAGTTTGCACTTGAGCATTACACACACACACACACACACACACACATATATATATACATGTTTGCCAATTTTGTCAAATTTTTAAAAAAGTGTATTTAAAAACAAGTTTACCACACGCGCACTAATAATTATAAATGCAAAAAACTGAATTTTAAAACTGTATTTAAAAATAACATTTAAATCGAGTTTTCTGAATACAGAACCAAACAAGCCCTTACTAACTAAGGCATTGAATTATTAAAACAACCAATATAAAATTATATATTAAAAATTAAACGATATGCATACCTCGTTGTTCAATGCCCGTTGCGACAAATGTACCTTCAATGAGTATGCCAAGGGCAGAGCCTGCATAATGTCTGCATGACTTGAAAATCCCAAATCATCAATCGCGAGCGAAAGATGCACCATGCGAATCGGTGCGTCATCGACGAACAAACCTCCTTGACATCATTAATAGGGCAACTTCAAGTAGAAAAATTGATATAAAAAGTGTTTGGGTGGCTAATGAAATACCAACCAAACTCGCTAGTGAGGTATTTGTACGGATAGTCCTCGTGGCGTTTTGACATGCCACGGAAACTTGGATCACCATGGAAAATGCCTAAGACATACTATTTTGCCAAATGAAGCAAAAAGAAAATCTTGGAGTACCATGGCAAATGCCTCCCGCATAGAAACACCAAATGTTTGAGTAAAATGACTAAACATCTGGGTCGGGAAATGGCTAAACCCAATTTATAATATTGCTTGGTATTAACCTTACAAAATGGTTTAGAAACCTTGTTGGCTAATGTAGTCTTCATGATTCCACACTTGATTAACAAAATCTTAAATCTATTATAAAATAAGAGTGACAGAGAGAGAATTTAGAGGGAGATAGATTTTTATTTGATTGGTATTGTATACTCAAGGGGTATGCCCCTATTTATAGTACAAAATAAGGTATTCTAATATACTTTTTAATAATTATGAAATATCAGTGGATATTCACTAAATACATATTTTATAACACTTCACCTTGGATATACACTATTTCCTCCTTTCAATAATTTTTGCCTCATTAAAACCTTACTAAGAAAAAACTAGTGGGATACAACAAAAGTGAAGGAAAAAGAGTAAAATTTTGTGGTCATTGAATCCGTATTCGATGTTCTTAATGTTGCCTCGTTAAAACATTTAATAAGAAAACCCAATGGGAAAAAAAACAAGTTAAAGAAGAAAAAAGAGTACATCGCGCATATGCCCCACAATATCTTGTTCTTCACTGCCCCTTTGATTGGATACCCCTTGATTATGTCATTTCTCTTATGATTGAGTCGATGCATTTTTATCTCATACACAACCTTTTAAAATGTTGAATAGATTTGATAGGTTATTACTGCAATCTTATTTTTCTTCATAAGCTCGACTTCCACAAGAATTTTTTGAAGAAGGGTAAACATGTCACTTTATTGGATCTATACGAATTTAATTGCATAACTCTTCTGGAGTTCATATATGTAGAAGGAATGAAATTTTCACATCTCCCTCGATGTAGCATCTTCGTGTTTGGGCTATACAGACACCATTGCCTTCATAAGTAAGAGTAGGGACATATGTTGTTTAAGGAAGTCATAAGTGCTTTGATTGTCCCTTGTAAGGATCCCAAAGATAACCTAGGACCCTAAAGATAACCTGCATCTATATAATTAACTAAACATGTATTGTTAGATTTAAAAAGTATTATACCAATAAATTAATGAATGTATTACAAACTGTTGATATAAATTCCATACTTTGCACATCAATGAGAATTATTTCTTGCACATAAATTGATTGCTAATACTAAATCCGATCTTTTGCATTGTGTTGTGTATACAAACACAATAATAACGTACAAGTATGATACTTCTGGACCAAATATAATAATGCAATAATAACTTGCAAATATGGTACTTTTGGACCAAATTTATGTATGTCATCCTCTTTAGGACGATATGAATATTTTAATATACAAATACTAGATACCACGGGTATAAAAAATTGCATTCTTAAGATATGTTAAAGTATTGGATGACTTTTTAATCCATTTAATTTATGGATCAGTGTTTTACCAAAATTATTCCCAGTCTACAGGCAGAGATAATAACTAATTACCCCAAGGTTATTTTTACAATTCAATTGAGCTCTTAAAAAGCACATCCTTTTTAAAATATTTGTATAATGGCACATTGGCATATATAATTATTTTTATACCCTTATTTAAACAAATATTTACTAAGGCGATTGTACCTATATCCTTCCGGATTGTCTCCTGTACAATGGCCGTTTTAGTGTATTTGAGTACGTATTCTTGTCTTTGCTTCAAGCAAACAAATACTTCTAAGATTTTTATATATATTCTTTGTCTAAGTCCCATATAAATAAGTAGTTATAGTATTCATAAGTCTAGTATATAATAACATTTAAAAATTTACTAAGCTAGTCAGATATCTAAAAAATATTTACGCTCGTTACGCGATAGTATGTTTGTATATAATCAAAAAGTTGGTTTCTTTAGGAAACCTTGTGCAATAGGTTGTGAACTTTTAGTGAGTTTATCACTTCGCCTTCTTATAAACTCCCATTTGTACCCTTTAGGGTTACCGTATCATAAGGTATATACTATAGGTCCAAATACACTATGTTTATATAAAAACTCGAAGTATGCCATCATGGTATTTTCTCATCTTTGTCCAATATATTATTTATTGACATTCATTTATAGTCTGTGGATTTGTAGTATTATTGCCCTTTGATTTTTGTGTAGCTACAAAATATATAATTATATCATCGATGATTATCTTTTTCAATCCCAAATTTCTCTTATATATGTATAAAAAAATAAAGATCTCATTAATATTAGGTACGTTTGCTTACTTATGGGTATCTATAGTCACTTCAGGGACTCATGTCTTTTTATAGACAATAGTATCTTCGGGGTTTTCGAGAAAGTGGATCTTTTGTTCATAACCTCTTCTTAAGCGTTATGTATAACCTCTTATGGAGCGTTATTTGAGCATGATTTTATTTAGCCTCGCCTATTAGGGAGTCAAGTAGTTGGAAACTATAGATTGCCATGCTTCTAGCTTATAATAGATTTATTTTCTATCGAATTTTGTTATCATTCTGGGACAATGATTTTGGTAGGCATATTTGCAACCAGTTCACGTGACATTTAATGTTGCAATATCATTTTTACTTCATTTTTGCATTAAGCGATATGGGGGATTATATGAGAAAATGAAAGTACTCCACAATAATTCTTGTCGTTCTTTAGGGACGGACCGTTCTTAAGAATAATTTGTACTTCGGGTACGTTCTATCCTCCCCATAACGGTGGGAATAGTGTCCAATCAAAATAAAATTGCACATATACGATAAATATTGTATTTATCATTGGTTCATTAGAGGGTGAATCATAAGCATTGTATATATAACATTGTGATCAATATCATTTGCATTCACAATGTCTAATGAAAAATAATTAAGGTGACCAAAATGGTTATTGTATAATAATAAATAGTTGAATCATGGAGGTTCAGGCTCACGACAAAGTACAATTTTACAACAATATATGTTGTATAGTATAATCCCTTGAATAATGTGATGATTGTTTGCTAATGTAAGCTTTTGGCTTCTAACACTAGAAGTAATGTAAAATTACTTTTCACTGTTTATTTAAATATGGTACCCATGTATTCTTATGCCCATTAAATGAAACAAATTTCTACAGGAATTACTTTCATATAACTCATCGCATATGAATGGACGGGTAACACATAACAACATCACATAAGCTCTTCTAGAGCCTTACGTTTAATCATGTTGATACCACTACTATATTACATACCCAGTCTAAAAACTTTTAATTTTTCATAATAGTGTGTGTTGTTTATTGTCTTTTAGAAAAATGTCATTATATAATGACAGTTCATAATTGTCAATGACAAAATTCAATATAGACTGTGAGTCCAAATATATATATGAAAAACGATAATTTACACTATGGTCAAGTGTTTGGTGACCAACGTAAAAAAATGGAAGTATTTAAAAAAAATCGTATAATATAATTATCAGATATTCAAATAATGGGATGGATAATAAAAACTTTAAGTTTTGTAACAATGAATCTTTGAATACTTAAATAAGCTCAACAGAATTTCATATTTGAGTATATCGGTCGTTTATGAAAAAAAATCGAAAGAAATATATGTCTAAGAATCATGCATTTTGATGACTTTGGATTAATACAAATCATCATTTGATCATTATGCCTTAAGCACAAAAAACCTTAACTATACGAATATTAAATCGGGGTGTATATTTAAAGGAGGAAAAATTGACCAATTAAAGTTTAGAACTTTGGCTTAATATAAACTATAAAAATAAAACCTAGGATTATACGTTCTCAATAAAAATAATTCACAAAGTGACTTATGTGAATTAGGGGAAATATGGACTTTCAAGTTTAATCATGTGTGTGTGAGAAATTCTGGATCTACACAAATAATTGGAACTTCAGGTTTAATATTATTAATGTCAAAGGACATTAAGGTTTTTACCCTTTTTATATTAGAACTTTCAGGCTTGAATACGGGTAAATGATAGAGAATATTTTAAACTAGCGTCAAATACTTTTATCAACTTTAACCGATGATAATAAAATTTGCCTTTAAAATGAGTGGCTTATTTTCAAAGTCATTACACATTCTTAAGACGTCAATGTATATTAAATGAGTGGAATATGAAAATGAGTTTAAATTAAATACCATTAAAAAGGTACTTTGATACTCAAACGAAGTGAAAGGTCAAGAGACAAAGGTTTAATAGTGAAACCATTAATAGGATAGTTAAAGAGACATTTAACCATTAAAGAGTATGTAATAAGGTCTTTCATTTATTACTGAAAATGAAAAGTCAATGATTTGAAAAAATCTGCTCTAATATCCAATTTATTTTAAAACTAATTATTGTACCATAAATATGGAACATTAAATAGACCAACTAGGTAGTGACATGTGTCATCCGAAGGTGCTAAAAAGAGCTCAGCTTGCTCATTGAACCTGGTCGGTAGTAGCAATTAGGTCTGCCCAGTTATAACTCTGCTCGGTTGGACAATGATTCAACATCAGTTAACGGGGTTAGGTGACTCCTCCACGCTAGCCTGACACTAGTTTATACCACGTGTCAGACTACACATAGTCATGTTATCTCCATACACACACGTGAAAGAATATTTCATCTTTACCGGGTTTTAACTAACTCATGATTATCCACCCCATAGCATGTAAAATGTGTAATTGCTTGATCTATAAAGGCACTTCACCTGTCCCGCTACTCTCTCTCTCTCTCTCTCTGATAACTACCTATGAATAACACTCAATCCCATTTGATAAGGGATCCTGAGATTATTCTCCCTAACGACCATACACAAAACCCTAGAGAGAACCTCGAGAGCTTATTCATTTTCATGCCTTTTGCCTATTGAATTACATACAAACAACACTACATCTGTGGACGTAGGCACCTCATTAGGTCGAACCACAATAATCTTCGGTATCCTTCTTTGTCCCTCATTCCTCTCTATTTCATCCTAAATAGGTAAGTTAGTAGTAGTAATTTCTTTATTTGTTATTGTTTATTATTATCGTATTATAGCTAAGCCTAAAAATACACATACCAGTTTTAGACGATAACGGATTGGCACCCTCTGTGGTAATTTTGACAAGCCGTTTGTTATTTTATAACCTTTTTTTATTCAAAAATACATTTTTTGTGAAATCCCTTAGTCTGATTCCCCTAATTTCGAATTTATTCTATTACTTCCCTCGTTTTTGTCTGGATACTTTGTTTTTTTTATGTAAATTCTCGGAAATAGGAAAAAAAATAGAACGTAGTCGTGCAACAGAAGCAAACCCACCCCAGAATACAGGGAATTATGATGAGCCTGAATAAGATCCAAGAAGCAATGCATGAGAGTGTGAAGTAACTGATGCAAACACTCCAATTTGAGCAAATCAGACCTAGAGTAGATCTAGTCACCCCGACTAAGGGCGAACCTTCTGACATGAGGGGTAAAATGCCGCCTCCTACCTCTTAGAGAGAAAGGAGACAAGCCTACCACGACCGAGCACTAGAGAACCTAAGAAGGATAAGTTTGGGTTTACAAGACAAAAAAGTGGGTCCAGGTACACTGGATCACAAGATGATAGGTCATACCGCTTAGGAGACACCTCATCCCTCAGGATATCTGGTTACGATGATGAATAATATTTCTCTGTGGAGAGGTCAAGCGTGTTGGAAAGGCTGAGCAGAGGCTTTGTATTTAATCGTCTAAGACCGTGAGCAGTAAGAAAGAAACATCACATAGATCTTAGAGGGACTAGAGAATGCAGAGAAAAGACAAAGAGGTTTATCACCAGAAGAACATAATGCTTAGTTAATTCTAGGACGAGCGTGCGAAGATTGACCAGAGTCGAGCAGACTTCTAAGGAAGAGAGGTCATTAGAAAGTCAAGGCCGATCAAGCAATAACACTCCAATTAAAGCTGAATAGGAGGAACAACCCTGGAAGGGGTCAATTCAACGTTTGTAAGATAGTTTGGGAGAAATTGATAAATTAAAGAACATCTTGCATAGAGGTTTTGTCAAGGGATATCCAATGCCCGCAAAGTTCAAACCACCAGTTATAACCCTAAGGTATGACGGTAAAATTGATATAGTATTGTATAGGAGCAGTACTAAGTTATTGCCGACAATTATTCAGTCCCAGATGAAATGCATTGATGAGAATTTTTCAGTACGATCACTAGGTCAACACGGATATGGTATAATAATTTACATCATGGGCATATCTAAAACTTTCAATAGTTGGTTGATCTCTTCATTAACAAATTTAGTTTTGAAGCCAAGGCTGACAAGAGGGTGGCCCATTTGCTAAACGTATGCTAGAAAGTTGACGAGACTACCCATGAATTCATCACCTGTTTTAATAGTGAGAAGCTAAAGGTAATTGACTATGACGAGAAGATAATAATCACTGCGTTAATGAGAGGTTTGTTGCCTGGGAAGTTGTATTAGGCAATGGCTAAGGAGCCACACAGGAATATGATCAAATTATTGGCCAAAGAAATCAAGATTATGAACGTCAAAGAGGCTATATATGCCAAGGAGTCAAGCCACTTCAAGGCCAATGTCAGTAAGATCTCAAAAATGAAAGAGCAAAAAGATAAGAAGGTGGACAAGCCAAAGAGATACGGCGAGTATACTCCTCTACTCCACTAACCATTGGCGTTTACCATATCCTTGAAGAGATTCATGGAAGAAGAACCGAGAGGAAAGCTAAAAGCTTTAGCGAATAGAAGAGATAAAAGAAAATACTGTGAGTTTCTTAAGGATCATGGACACAACTCAGATAATTATTTAAACCTGAAGATCGAGATTAAAAACTTGAACAGATGGTGAAATCTATCAAAATTTATGGATAAAGGAGGCCAAGTCGATCATAGTGATGAGTAGAAGTCCTAGTAACAAATAAAGTCCCTTTACAGGAAGGCACACGAAAAGAGAAGAGGAAGGGATGATGATTCGAAGGATAACCCATACCTGCCCAAGAGACCCAAGGAGCCTATACATAAACTTAAAATTATATCTTTTGGGTGTAATTTTATTACTGGAGGAGAAGGCAAACGTGAAGACGAACCAACTAGATGAAAGTCTACCTCAACGAGGCAAAGGCTTGTACTCACATTAGACAGATCAACCTTCTAATTACCATGGATGCTCACCCTAGGAATGTGAATGAGGATCACTTAATAGTTAGCTTATCCAAATATGATATATATAGTGTACTTTATCCACATGATGATTATCTGGTAATAACGATGATGGTACATGAGGGTAAGGTGGCGAGAATCCTGGTCGATAATGGTAGCTCAATCGATGTCTTATTTTATAATTGTTTCAAGAGCTTAAGTTTGAGGGATGAAAAGATTGAGGATTATCATGGGCTTCTCATCATTTTCTCTAGGGAGAAGGGTACCCTTTGGGAAAAATTGACTATGAAGTTGTGATCGGCACTTGGCCCACACGTCGAACATAAAATATCTATTTCTTTATCCTGGATAAGAGCGCTCACTCGGCGTATAGCATCATCTCTAGTTGAGTGGGTTGAAGAAGTTTAAAGTCATCCCTTACACTCTGCACCAATGTTTGAAGTTCCCCACTCACTAAAGGGGTCAATATAATAGACGGGAACCAGATCAAATCCAGAGAAAGCTACTATACTTCAGCCGAGCAAGAAGAGCAGAAGAAGTTGACGATGACCTGTTAGATCAAAACGTTAGATCCTTGAGATGAGGAGAAGTTAGTCAAAGGTCAGGTTATAGAGGAGATCGAATTGGTTATCCTGGATGATGAGCATATAGAAAGGACGATTCAAACAGGCTCATCCCTGGATCCTGCCTTTAAGAAAAAGTTAGCAGAATTTTTAAGGTATAGGAAAAGTGTATTCGCATGGATCCATGGGGATATACCAGGAATTGATCCAGAGTTCATTTTCCATGAATGAATCATTATAAAGGATGTTAAACCCATGAAGCGAAAACGTCGTGTCGTCAGTCAAGGAAAGAATGTGGTGGTGTAAGAATAGGTAGAGAAGTTATAGAAGGCAAACTTTATAAAAGACATCAAGTATCTGGAATGGATCTCCAACATGTTCATGGTCAAGAAAAATAAGGATAAGTGGCACATATGTGTTAACTTCACCGACCTGAATAAAGTGTGACCTAAAGATCATTATCCTCTGCCTAGGATTGACCAGCTGGTCGATGCTACTTTGGGGCATGAGCTGCTAAGTTTCATGGACACTTATTCAAGATATAACTAGATAAAAATTAATCCAGGAGATCATGAGAAGACTTCGTTCATCATCTGTTGACGTCCCTATTACTACAATATTATGCTCTTCAGCTCAAAAACACCAGAGCAACATATCAGATACTGATAAATAAAGTCTTTGAAGATCATATTAGAAAAAATATGAAGGTGTACATCGATGTTATACTGAGAAATAGTAAAAAGGCCGTTGATAACATCAGATATTTAGGGAAAATTTTTGAGATGGAGAAACACCAGATGAAGCTTAACCCAACAAAGTGTGTCTTCGGGCTGAAGGAAGGGATGTTCTCGGGCTTCATAATGAATCAGAGAGGGATTTAGGTAAACTCCGATAAGATTCAGGTGCTAATCAATATGCAGTCCCCAACGAATAAGAAAGAAGTTCAAAGGCTAACTGGACGCGTAGCTACACTAAACAGGTTTGTTTCCAGAGCCATTGACAAATTACTTCCATTTTTAAAAGTGTTATGAAAAACCTTTGATTGGAACGATGAGTGAGAATTTTCTTTTCTAGAGTTAAAAAGGTTTTTTTGGTCCTCACCATTTCTTTCAAGACCAGTTTTAAGTGAAAAAATTTATTTATATTTGGTCGTGTTTCAATTTGTGGTCAGTTCGGTTATAGTTTGATAAGAAAACGGGGTACAAAATCTTGTGTATTACACCAACAATGCATATTGTAGAGCATAAATCTGGTATCCTAGGTTGGAGAAACTATCACTGGCCCTAATTAAAGCTTCTGGAAGTATGAAGCCGTACTTATAGGATCATACCATTGTCATCTATACAGACGTACCTCTACTCCCAGTCGTTCATAAACCTGAAAAATCTGGTAGACTGATGGCTTGGGCCATTAAATTAAAAAAGTATGACATCTAGTATGAACTAAGAATGATAATAAAGGTCCAGGCGGTGGCACATTTTATCATTAAATTTACTTACAAAGAAAAACCTACCGAGATGACTTCTACGAAAGAGAGCTCAACAGAAAAAGTGGTAAAACATAATTTTGCAGAAGATAACTCAGCCCCAAAGCAGACCAATCAGACTTCTTCAAAAGAGAGCTCACTAATTCATCCAAACGAACAGAATCCTATAGGAGATAACTCAACCATTAATTCTGCTGACCAGGATACTGATGTACCAGAGTCATCAGCCAAGCAAGAAGAAATTTCTCGCGACGTAGAGAAAAAAAAGTTATTCAAATATGGAAACCTGACCGAAGGAAATTTTGAGGATGAGCCTCCCGTCTAGAAAATGTTCGTGGATGGCTCATTCTGTACCACTGGCAGTGTGGCGGGCTTAATAATTACGACGCTAGATGACATCGATATGGAATTTTCCCTAAGGTTCTAATATGTGGCCTCCAATAATAAGGCCAAGTATGAGGCACTCATCGTAGGATTTGGGCTAGCATCATCTCTTGGCGTCGAGTAAATATTGGCATACAGTGACTTTCTGCTCATAGTAAACCAAGTGTTGGGGGTTTACGAGGAAAGAGAGGATTCCATGGAAAAATACCTCGCTACATCCAAGGGATTGTTGGCAAAATTCTTAGCGATCAGGATGGTTAGAATTATAAGGACAGAGAAAGCCCGAGCATACGCACTTGCTCATCTTACATCCACCATAAAAGACATAACTGAGAAGAACAATGCTTGTTAAGATCCTCCTGTACCGCAGTAGCGACGAAAATAATATTAATGTTATGGAAACTGGAACGAGGACCATCTTGGATGGACTCCATACGAGCGTATTTGGAGACTGGCACAGTCCCACTAGATTTAAAAGACGCAAGAGACTCCGATATAAGGTGACGATGTACGTAATAAAAGGGGGAACCCTATATAGAAGAGGATTTATCATATAATTGCTCATATGTGTCCACCCGATAGAAGTCAGTAACTTGATAAAGTAAGTGCATAAAGGTTCTTGTGAAGAACATTCAACGGGAAGATCATTAGTGAAATGAATGGCCACAAGAGGCTACTACTGGCCCACCATAAAGGCAAACTACGCTGAATATGCAAGGAGATATGATAATTGACATAAATATGCCACAATCCATAAAAGTCCAAGGGCCTCACTCATGCTAATCACATCCCCTTGGCCCTTATCCATATGGGGGATCAATTTGGTCAACCCCCTACTAAAGACCAAAGGCAAGTTCAAACATCTGGTGGTAGTCATGGATTACTTCACCAAATGGGTGGAAGCCGAGCCTCTGGTGGAAATTCCATATGAGAAAGTATTCCACTTCATCTGGAAGAACATCATTTGTGGGTACGGGATGCCTAATGCATTCTTCACTAACTACACTACCTAATTCGATAATCAGGAATTCGAAGACTACTGCATATGCTCTAAGATCTATAAAGTACACTAAACACCTGGTCATCCGTAATATAATGGATAAATAGAGGTAACTAATAAAACTTTTTTCGACAGAATGAATAAAAGGTTGGATGAAGCAAAAGGTAACTGGATCAATGAACTCCAGAGTGTCCTATTGGAATATTGAACAACTCCAAGAACAACAATAGGCGAGACACCTTATATGTTGACATTCGGAACAGAAGCGGTCATCCCAACTGGAATTGTTCTACCTAGCCATCGCGTCCTCAATTTTGACTCATTAAAGGGAGACCTAATGAGAAGACTGGATTTGGATCTAGTAAAGGAAGTTATAGAACACTCAACACTCAGGGTAGCAGCGTACCAACATCGAACTACACGATTTTATAATAAGAGAGTAAAATCGAGCACTCTGAAGGAGGGAGACTGTGTATTGAAGAAACTTATTCAAAAAGGAAAACTTGGAGACTAATTGGCATGGTCCGTACAGAGTATCTGGGATTATACGACCTGGAATGTACAGATTTGAAACCCTGAAAGGAGAACATTTCAAAAATCCCTGGAGTGATTAGCATTTGAGAAAGTACAACCAATGAATGAGCAAAAATGTAAACTCTTTTCGGCCTTTTCATTTCTTGTAAACCTGTTCAGTGATAAATAAAAATCCTTGACTCCCCCGTGAATGCTGTCCACTACACCAAAATGGCCAAATTATCACCTTTCAGCCGGTCACCCTTGTCACGGTCAATGATCATGATAACAAACACGCGTTTTGTGTCACGGTCAGTGACCGTGACAAGACCGTGACAAAGTATTGTCACAGTCATGGACCGTGACACGACCGTGGAAAATGTTCTTGTCACGGACTTGTCATGGTCCATGACCGTGACAATACTTAAAATAATTATCATGGTCAAGGACCTTGACACGACCGTGACAATGTCTTCAGCAAAAAAAGCCCTACGCTTTCTTTTTTTCCCACCGTTTTTGCTTTTTCCCTCTCTCTCTCTCTCTCTAAGCGATTTTGAGGTTTCTCTCTCTCTCTCTCTCTCTCTCTCTCTCTCTCTCTCTCTAAGGTATGTTTTTTCCTCTCTTTCTCTTTCATTTCTCTATGTGTGTGTATGTGTGTATATATGTGTGTATATGTATGTGTGTATGTTTGTGTATATATGTGTGTGGTGGGGGAGGGGGGCAGGGGGTGGGTGGGGTGGGGTGGGCTGTGTGTGTACGTGTGTGTGTGTGTGCAGGTGTGGTGGGGGTGGGGGGAGGGGGGGGGGGGGGCAGGGGATGTGGTGGGGGTGGTGGGGTGTGTGTAGGGGTGATAATTTTTGACACGACACCATAACCCGACACAAACTCGACACGCAGTTAGCGGTTTAGGGTTAACGATTTCTTGACACGAACCCGAATATGATACGACCCTCCAACACGAATAATAAATGGGTTGGGTTAGTGCCCATTTCATATGAAAGTAGGATTGCCCCTCATTGTAAATTAGTAAATTAATAATTGTATACTTTAATTGTTAGTTTAATTGATGAAATGGATTAATTGAGTAGATGAATTAGAAGGAGTACGGGATACACATTTGTTGTTGGTATTGCTGTTGGAATATAGTGGATCGATGTTGGGTTGGTTAACAGTAAAAGTGGCATTACCACTGGATTATTGTCCATATGGGGGTGGGATTTTTTAACTTTTTTTGAAAATTACTTTGTATATCGAACAATATATAATTATTAATAATTATTGAATTATTGTCCATAGGGGGGTTGGCCAACGTGGGTTTTTAGGTGTATTTGGTGGGTATTCTTTAGTGGTTAATTCTAGATATTATTAATAAAGATAAGTAAAGATCTTTTGGTATGGCTGAAAATGGCTATATTATTAATAATTATTGTGTGTGTGGTGGGGGGCAGGGGGTGGTGTGTGTGCGTGTGTGTGGTGGGGGAGGGGGTGGGGGTGGGGACAGGGTGGGGGGGAGGGGGCAGGGTGGGTGGTGGGGTAGGGGTGGGGGGTTGCGTGTGTGTCTATGTGTGTGTATGTGCGTAGTGTCCCTTGTAAAAGAATTGATTGATTATTAATTTTTTTAGTAAATTAATATATGATTGCCCCTTATTGTAAATTAGTAAATTAATATATGATTAATTATGAAAGTAGGATTGCCCCTCATTGTAAATTAGTAAATTAATAATTGTATACTTTAATTGTTAGTTTAATTGATGAAAATAATTATTGTGTGTGTGGTGGGGGCAGGGGGTGGTGTGTGTGTGTGTGTACGTGTGCGTGTGCGTGTGTGTGGTGGGGGAGGGGGTGTATGAAAGTAAATTAATAATTAGTGCTCATTGTATTTGTAGTAATTGTACATATTTGCATGTCTTCTTTTAATTTTTTTTATCTGTACTAATAACATTTTTTTTACAGCAAATGTCTCCTTCAGGTATTAAGGCGAGGATGATGGTGCTGGTTATGATGATGTCGTCTGGGCTCGGTGGTAGCGGAGGCGATGAGGGCTCCTCGGCCCCTAGGCTCCCCCAAATATGGCAAATTTGGGATTACCATCGAGAACAAGTCGGAGCTATTAGCGAGATCCCTCGAGCTGGTAAAGACGGTCATCGGCCCGGGATTTATGAGTTGGAAGGAGGTGCCATATGAGCTCAAGTTAGCTGTTTGGGCGGCACTACAGGTAATATATTTATATGAATATGAATATTTCAATTTCAATTTTGATTTCAGTTTCATTTTATATTTATATTTATTCGCAACTAACATTGTATTTGTTGGACAGGAACAATTCAACTTGGATCCAAAGCTACGCGATTCTGTCTTGGAGCAGTTGAGGGAGCAACACAAGACGTGGAAGAAAAATATGCGGACACGGTACTTTAGGAAAACACGAGAGTCCATTATCCAAAGGCGTGAATCCATCCCTCCGAAGGAGCCGATCTCATTGGCACAATGGCAAAAGTTCATTGACAATGAGATCGGGGAGCGACAATTGGCATCTCGCCAATCGGGGAGGGAAAATCGGGCAAAAAAGACGGACGTGCACTACTCCGCCGGACGTCTTACGCCGAGGTGGAGCATAGGATGATGGTAAGATTTATTTTTCTATAACTACAGAAATATATTATTCTGCATTATTTTACTTTACGGGGTCGATACTAATTTTACTTTATTTTATTTCAGGGGATAGGGAGTGGCCCTGGGGGTAAGCCACATAGGCTCGATACTTATGTGGCTCTTCGAACGAAGAAGGGGAAGGACAATGAGGTGTTCCCGAGCGTCAGGACCATGATTGTAAGTAATCCGACAGTTTAATTTTTGTTAATTACGTTATAATTTTTTAGTTTACTTATTTAACTAATCATGTGCTTTTTATCGTTCCAGGCAAAGCTTAAGGAAGTGCATGAGCCGCAGTCTGATGCCGACAAGGCATCTTTGTCCACAGACGCACTCAGCCAAGTGCTTGGCTCTGATCGTAAGGGGAGGACAAGGGGGGTGAGCTCGCGGGTGGCCAAATCTAGGATCATCGGATTGGAGACGAGCGAAACCGGGTTGGCTCGAACGGTGGATTCACATGACGCGAAGCTGTCTCGTTTGGAGGTGAAGGCCCAAGATATGTACTCATTCATGAAGCGTACGTTGGTCAGAGACCGTAAGGGGAAAGGGAAGGAGAAGGCGGTGGAGAAGGAGGTGCGGGAGGATGAGGTGCAGGATGACGAGGATGTGGACCTCGCTGCTTCATCACCGATATGTACGTACTTCGATGATCCACTTCCCTATTTGGCTCCCTTAAACAGACCGATGTCGACACTTGGTTGGTCGAGCGTGTTCATATTGGACGTATTTGGTGGCCAGCGGATAGGGCGGGGGTTGAGGGACCCGAATATCGTCCAGGGTGGAATAGTTCATGGACCTGAGCTTCAAAAAATCGAGTCCAAGGTGCTCGTCACACATGTGATACCCGGGAAGGAGAACTCCCTATTGTGGTTGCGCGAACAATGCGGCACGATGTATATTAGTGGGTGTGTCAATTCGTATATCGTGTGGCCTACTCACTGTGACACCCCGTCTAATTAAATACCGGACGATCACTCATTTATTAAATTAAAATCAAGGTGAACAATTGGTTCATTCTTAGCATCACTGTCGTAAAAATAACTTTTTCAATTTTAAACACCCTAATTAATTAAGCTAAGTGTCAAAACCATTTTTAAACATTACTTTCCAAATTTTATTTTAAAAACAAAGATTTAATTACTTACAACAATTTAATATTAAAGAATCATACCACAATACTCCTGGAACATATAATCCAAATAATTTAAACATTCAACAACTAAATCCCAACATTAAAACTTAAAGTAAAGCATCCAAATAGTAATAAATCCCAAAATGACAATACTAGAAATATCTGAATCACAATGTCCAAATAAACAACTGAATAATGGAAAAGGGTGACACATGCCCCACTAAATGAGTATGCTAGGAGTGGAATTAAATAAATGAAGTCGTCTAAGCAAGTGTCCTACAACTCCCACCTAAGCTGCAGCGCGTTCCTTCCAAAGGATCCTATGCACGACGCCCCTGTGGCTGGGCACCTGTAATATATATAAATATATATATATATATATATATATATATATATATATATATATACAAGAGAGAAAGAAAAATAGAAACGGGTTAGAGCCCGATAGTGTATATGATTTAAAAATTCGTTTAGCAAGTATTTAAATTGTTTACAGGCCAATGCAACAACATATTAGTGCGACACTCTCTTGAGAATTTCTCACCTCTCTTCTAATGTGCACACCTATCGCACTAACCTTCCCAATGGTTTATCTTATCATATATCGCACTAATCTTCCCAATGATTTAACTTATCTTAGGTTACTCGTAAGATTTAAAACTGAACAACATAATGGTTTAAAAGGATAATTTCATTTAGTAACAAAGCTCTCATTTTAACTTTATTTATTAATAAAGTTCCCCAGTATCATATTATACTTTTCAAAACAAGTATTTCCAATTTGAGTCATTATACATGTATTATTTACCATAACACAGTAGGCAGTTCCAAATTTCAGAATTTCATATATATATATTAAATACTCGTATAATATATATATTCTAACGACACCCCACATAAAAATTATGGTGCGGGCATACTCTGATATCCAATCCCCGTATCACTCGTACTAAGGGAAATACAAGTTCGGAATCACTCACGAACAATATTAACACATACACAACAATATTGAGGCGAAGCATAGTTTCCAAGTCCAAGAGGTCAGTATAAACCCACACGTCTCTTAGGACCGTCCGACTATCGATCCGATAGCCCGTACCTAGGATTACTATCTTCTAGGGTACGAGTCAATATCCCCCATGAAGGCCCATTCGAGATAAGACTGTACCAGCGCGGTAACCTCAGGGATAGCAAGTAGCGCGGGCATGATTTTCACCTCTATATATAATATATGCATACACACAGTCATATAAATATACTACTTTTATCATGTTAATTTAGGTTCATCTCATAACCCATAATCACAACATTTTTCCTGATTTTCCCATTCTTAGTTATCACGTATCACAGTTCTTTTCTATCTTTAATTCGAGTGATTTTTCCAACTTACTACGTAATACTCATGGACTCTATTCTCTCAAGTGTAAAATTCAGTAGGTTTTCATTTATGTTCCATCGTAATTATCTTACGCGTCTCTCCCTTTAATGCCTAGTTTCATCATCCCTTATTTGTAAGTATTCTAAATTACAACTCTCATCTTACATTAAGGTCCCAAAATCATTCATATGTCATACTGGTCTTCTTTATCTCCCAAAACATTTTAATAAGGGTGTCCAAGAATTATTTCTCATTAAATTGAATTAAACTAATTTAAAAAGGGAAAATATGAGCCTTCCAGGAGGGGTCGATCGATCGAGGTCTGGGGCTCGATCGATCGAACCTTCGATCGATCGAAGCTCTTGGCTCGATCGATCGATCAAGCAGGTATGACGAATTTCTGCAGTTACCAGTTACGGGTTTTCTCACATAACTCCATCCAAATCCAAACTTTTCATCCCCAAACGTCCAAAAATTTATACTACTAATAATATAAATCCATTCCATACATCTTTTACGTAAAGCATGAAAATTTCCATTAATAATCATGGATTAATAAGCCTAAAATTCATGTAAATCTCAAGAACCCTAGAAATCTCTTAAGCATGGTTCTAATAAATCTTTTCCAGAATTTTCTTCTTCTAAAACATCAAAATTTCATGGTTTAATCCTCTACATGTGAAGGGTCTTCCAGAATAACATTTAAACCATTTCTACATGCAATTTCCTATCTCAAATTTGGGGTTTTCTTCCATAAAACTCATCCTAATCATCCCTAGACTAACATGAGTGATGCATTAACGAAATAAGCAAGATAAACACTTGCCTGGGGTTTTTGGCGTTCTGGTTTGATGGAGAATTTGGTGTGGTTGTGTTCTCCGTCGCGCGATCTACGTGTTGGTGGTGGTGGCGGTGCAAACGGATGGATTTTGGGCCTTGGATTGCTTTGGAAGCTCTCTCCTTCCCTCTCATATGGCCGTCACTTGTCTTTGGTTGTTCTAACCATAGTAGGCAACCTTAGACATATGATATATCCCTTGAATTTTCGTGGGTTTAATTACTCAAATATGCGAAATGTCCAAAAGGCCCTCCCGGGGTGTTAATTAAGCCTAAAAACGCCCCGAGACCCGAACTAAACCCCCGGGTACACTTTTCTGACTATCTCGACCCTTCCGGACGCGTTGGAGCACTCGAAACGACCATACGAGTTACTTATTATATATTCACTTTTTTTCATCAATATTTAGTCCCGACGCGACACGGGCGTGTCCCGACTCAAATTTCCAAAATTGTCATTTTATTCAATCGTGACATTTAATATAACCACTATTATATATTACTTTGCTCATTAGTAATATTCAACAAGTTTCTCATAATACTAACTCTCATCACGTTAATAATTATAACATAATTAATTTCCGAATTTATATTAAATAATTAATTCACATTAAATTTAATAAATTCCCAAATTAATATAGCATAGAAATACGGAGTATTACATACTTCCCCCCTAATAATGGAATTTCATCCCGAAATTCGAAAAATGAGGCGTACCTGGTAGGAATAATTCTGGATATCTCTCGCGCATATCTGCCTCGCGCTCCCAAGTGGACTCCTCCACATTATGATGCTCCCACTGGACTCGTACAAGTGGAACTACCTTTGACCTCAATTTTCTCTCGCTATAGTCTAGGATAGCCATCGGTCTCTCCTCGTAAGAGCTGTCAGGCTGTAAGTCTATCTCATCTATAGCAATGTGGGTATGGGCCATATTATCCCGATTATATCTTCTCAACGACGAGATGTGGAATACATCGTGAATGCGATGTAAATGCTCTGACAGTCCCAATATGTATGCTACCGGCCTAATCCTCTCGATAATGGGAAATGGTTCCACGTATCTCGGGGCCAATTTCCCTTTCTTCCTGAACCTCATCACTCCTTTCATAGGAGATACACGTAGTAACACTTGGTCCCCCACATTAAACTCCCGAAAGAACCGTTTCGCATCGGCGTAGATTTTCTACCTATCCTGGGCTACTCGAATGCGACTCCCGATCATCTTAATCCTCGCGGAGGTTTCCTGAATAACCTCTGGTCCTAGCAACTTGTTATCCCCCACCTCGAGTCAACAAGTTGGGGAACAACAAGGTCTGCCATACAAAGCCTCAAATGGGGCCATGCCAATCGTGAACTGATAAGAGTTATTATAAGCAAACTCTACCAGTGGAAGTTATGGCTCCCAACCTCCTCCAAAATCAATAACACACATGCGTAGCATATCCTCCAACATTTGATTAGTACGCTCTGTCTGTGGGTGATAAGCTGAACTCAATCTCAACTCAGTACCCATAGCCTCCTGAAAGCTTTCCCAAAAATGCGACACGAAAATCTTGTCTCTATCTGACATAATATTCAGGGGCACCCCATGTAATCTGACAATTTCAACATTGAACAACTGAGCATACTGACCCGTGGTATAGTCTGTCCGCACCAGCAAAAAATGAGCCACCTTGGTCAAACGGTCTACAATAATCCAGATAGAGTCGTGGCCCCGCTGTGATGTAGGCAACCCTGTAATAAAATCCATGAAAATACTCTCCTACTTCCACGCGGGTACTTCCAATGGCTGAAGCAACCCTAACGGTTTCTGATGGTCCACCTTTACCAGCTGGCAAGTAGAACACTTGGACACGAACTCAGCAATGTCCTTCTTCATCCCACTCCACCAGTATTGCCTCCTCATATCCTGGTACATCTTATCCCCTCCAGGATGCACCGCAAATCGGGACCCGTGAGACTGGGTCATCACTGCATGACGTAATTCTGCTCCTTCTGGAACCACCAATCTCCCATTAAACCTCAAACCCCCATCAGAACTAACAGAATAGGACTCAGAACCCTCGGCTAAAAGTCGTACAATCTGCTCCTGGAAAAACGGGTCTATGGTCTGTGCCTCTATCACCCTCGTAACAATCTCGGGTGTCACTGTCATAACAGATATGAAGGAACGGGCTACTGCGTCCTGGTGGCCCAACTCCTTCCACTTTGCTTTCCAGACGTTCGCTACATCGTCTACTGGTCTACGGCTCAACCCATCAGCAACTACGTTGTCCTTCCCCGGATGATACTGTATGTCAAACTGATAGTCCTTCACAAACTCTAACCATCTGCGCTGATGCATATTCAGCTCTCGCTGAGTGAACAGATACTACAGTGACTTGTGTTCTGTGAACAAGCGGAATTTCTCCCCCAATAAATAGTGCCTACATATCCTCAATGCAAAAATGACCGCTGCTAACTCCAGGTCGTGGGTGGGGTAATTCTTCTCATGCGTCTTAAGCTTACGGGAGGCAAAAGCTATAGCATGCTCCTCCTGTTGCAGTACTCCCCAAGTCCCCATAAAGAGGCATCTGTGTAAACCAGGTACTCCACACCCGACTTCTGTAAAGCAAGGACTAGTGCTGAAGTAAGCTTGTATTTCAGCTCGTCGAAATCCAATTGACAAGCATCATCCCAAACATATGGTACCCCTTTGCGAGTCAGGTTCGTCAATGGACCCGCTATTTTGGATAATCCCCGAATGAATCTCCTATAGTATCCGGATAACCCCAAGAAACTACGCACTTCCGTCGGTGTCGTGGGTTGTCCCCACTCCCTCACCGCTGACACTTTACTCGGGTCAACTGCTATCCCCTGCTCAGAAACAACATGCCCCAAGAACTGTACTTCTCACAACCAGAATCCGCACTTCTCGTACTTAGCATACAACTGATGCTCTCGTAGAGTTTGAAGAACCTGTCTCAAGTGCTCGGCATGCTCCTCCTCGGAGTGTGAATATATCAAAATGTCATCTATGAAGACGATGACAAACTGATCCAAGAACTCTCTGAACACTCGGTTCATTAAGTCCATGAATACGACTGGAGCATTTGTGAGGCCAAATGGCATCACCCTGAACTCATAGGACCCATATCTCATCAAGAAAGCAGTCTTTGAAACATCCTGCTCCCTAATACGTAGCTGATGGTACCCCGACCTCAGATCTATCTTCGAAAAGAAGGTTTCTCCCCTCAGCTGGTAGAACAGATCATCGATTCGAGGTAATGGATACTTATTCCGTATCGTGACCTTGTTCAATTCCCGGTAGTCCACACATAACCTCAGTGAGCTATCTCTCTTCTTCACAAACAAGACTGGAGCGCCCCAAGGTGAGGTACTCCTGCGAATGAAGCCCTGACCTAACAGCTGCTCTATCTGATCTCGTAACTCTCGCATCTCTACCGGAGCCATACGGTATGGAGCGCGTGCTATCGGTCTAGTATCCGGTAATAAATCTATGACAAAGTCTATCTCTCGACTGGGGGTAGGCCTGGTATCTTCGGGAATACATCGGAATACTCACGAACAACTGGGATCGAGTCTAAGGGAATCACAACCTCCTTAGAGGTGTCCTCCTCTATGTAATACAAATGAGCGATCGAACCTCCCTTTGGGCGAGGCATCGCCACTACAAACATCTCTTGCCCCGGAATGGCAAAGACAATACTCCCACCGAAGCAATCAATCATGGCTCTGTAAGCTGCTAGTCAATCCATACCAATAATAACATCATGCTCATGCATATCTAAGACTAACATGTCTGCAGGTAATACCAAGCTACCAATCTCTACCCCCACTCCCCGGCATATAAAGAAAATAAGCGAACCACTCCCCAGTGGTGAGTCTACACACGTCACCGTACTCTCTGCTGTGGCTAACAATCCTAAGGCCTTCGCAAAATGCGTAGCTATAAAACAGTGCGTCGCCCCAATATCAAACAAAACTCAACCCATAGTACCATGGATAGGAAATATACCCTCAATCACGGGTGGTGCCTGTGGAGCTGCTGCCTGGTGGACGTTATAGACACGTCCATACTGTAACTGCCCCTGCTGCACTGGAGCTGCTGGAACGGCTGGTACCTGGGCTGGTGCTGGGAGGGCAGCTGGAAAAAGTGGCCTCTGTGGCTCATTACGGGCACCCTGCTGCTGTGGAGCCCTATCACCCTCTGGGAAATCCTGGCGCTTATGGCCATGCTTGCCGCACACAAAACATCGTCCTCTGAAGTTACCTCCCCTCTGACCCTGCTGACCACGGCCCTGTTGGCCGTTACCTCCCCACCACTGGCCGTGTTGACCCTGTTGGCCCTGTTGCTGACCCTGTTGCTGTCGGTGTTGGCCCTGCTGATTAGGCTGGCCCTGCCTATAACCCCCAAATCCCTGTCTGGAATCACCTGAACAGAATCGCTTAGCAGGGTCCCCCTGATGGGAACTCTGCTCTTGCTGACGAGTCTGTCCTTGAGATAGTTCTCCACTAGCACTACTACCCCCGGTCTTGCCCTGCTAGCTGGACTCTCCTGCTCTCTTGCTTCCCTGCAGGTGGAAGCAGTGATCCTGGCGATGTAGTAACGCAGCATTGAGTACATCAGTGAAAGTACTCAGAGACAGATTCCCTATAAGGTGCTGACGGATCCTCCAAGCTAACCCGTCCACAAACAGCATTATCTTCTTACCCTCAGTGGGTGCCTCATCTGGCACTATGGTGAGAAGTATCGTGAACTCCTCCTCATACTCAGCAACGGTAGAATTCTCCTGTTTCAAGTTCAGTAGTTTCCGCCTCATCTCAGTCTGCACGGCGGGTGGAAAGTACTTACGGTCAAACCGCTCCCAAAATGGCTGAATCGGGATTGTGTCCCTCTCCTCCAAGGTGGTGGTGGACTCCCACCACTGCAAAGCGGCCCCCACCAGTTTAAAGGAATCCAACAACTGTTTCAGCACATCTGTGCACTCATACATACGAAGATGTCATTGGATATCTTTCTTCCATTGGTTGAAGATGATGATATCTGAACTACCAGAGAACTCAGGGGGATGCGCCTTCTGAAAGGCATCCCTAACCCGCTCCCATGCAGATGGAAGCTGTGCAGGTATTGGCGCCACTGCCTGAATCTGGGGTGGATCCTGCTGAACCACCGCTAGCGCGGCATTCACCGCCTGGGAAATAATAGCGGCTACTTCATTAGCATTCATCGTACCCTGTGCCGGAGCTGCTGGTTGTTCGGATTGGGCACGCCTATACTTTGGTGCACGTCTCGGAGGCATCTGAAATGTGAAGAAATTTTATTAGTCTACAGCTATTATCAAATCTCAAATAGCTGAAGACGTAAACGTAAAAGCAAGAATACAACAATCCTAAAATAGGGCTCTATAGCAAAATTGTTAAGCTGAAAGCGAAATAAGCCGTATAGATCCTAAGGACACTAGATACTGATGCTCTGATACCACCTGTGACACCCCGCCTAATTAAATACTGGGCGATCACTCCTTTATTAAATTAAAATCAAGGTGAACAGTTGGTTCATTCTTAGCATCACTGTCGTAAAAATAACTTTTTCAATTTTAAACACCCTAATTAATTAAGCTAAGTGTCAAAACCATTTTTAAACATTACTTTCTAAATTTTATTTTAAAAACAAAGACTTAATTACTTACAACAATTTAATATTAAAGAATCATACCAAAATACTCCTGGAACATATAATCCAAATAATTTAAACATTCAACAACTAAATCCCAACATTAAAACTTAAAGTAAAGAATCCAAACAGTAATAAATCCCAAAATGACAATCCTAGAAACATCTGAATCACAATGTCCAAATAAACAACTGAATAATGGAAAAGGACGACACATGCCCCACTAAATGAGTATGCTAGGAGTGGAATCAAATAAATGAAGTCGTCTAAATAAGTGGCATGCAACTCCCACCTAAGCTGCAGCGCGTTCCTTCCAAAGGATCCTATGGAAGACGCCCCTGTGGCTGGGCACCTGAAATATATATATATATATATATATATATATATACAAGAGAGAAAGAGAAATAGAAATGGGTCAGAGCCCGATAGTGTATATGATTTAAAAATTCGTTTAGCAAGTATTTAAATTGTTTACAGGCCAATGCAACAACATATTAGTGCGACGCTCTCTTGAGAAATTCTCACCTCTCTTCTAATGTGCACACCTATCGCACTAACCTTCCCAATGGTTTATCTTATCATATATCGCACTAATCTTCCCAATGATTTAACTTATCTTAAGTTACTCGTAAGATTTAAAACTGAACAACATAATGGTTTAAAAGGATAATTTCATTTAGTAACAAAGCTCTCATTTTAACTTTATTTATTAATAAAGTTCCCTAGTATCATATTATACTTTTCAAAATAAGTATTTCCAATTTGAGTCATTATACATGTATTACTTACCATAACACAGTAGGCAGTTCCAAATTTCAGAATTTCATATATATATTAAATACTCGTATAATATATATATTCTAATGGCACCCCACATAAAAATTATGGTGCGGGCATACTCTGCTGTCCAATCCCCGTATCACTCGTACTAAGGGAAATACAAGTTCGGAATCACTCACGAACTATATTAACACATACATAACAATATTGAGGCGAAGCATAGTTTCCAAGTCCAAGAGGTCAGTATAAACCCACACATCTCTTAGGACCGTCCGACTATCGATCCGATAGCCCGTACCTAGGATTCCTATCTTCTAGGGTACGAGTCAATATCCCCCATGAAGGCCCATTCGAGATAAGATTGTCCCAGTGCGGTAACCTCAGCATAGCAAGTAGCGCGGGTATGATTTTCACCTGTATATAATATATGCATACACACAGTCATATAAATATACTACTTTTATCATGTTAATTTAGGTTCATCTCATAACCCATAATCACAACATTTTTCCTGATTTTCCCATTCTTGGTTATCAAGTATCACAGTTCTTTTCTAACTTTAATTCGAGTGATTTTTCCAACTTACTACGTAATACTCATGGACTCTATTCTCTCAAGTGTAAAATTCAGTAGGTTTTCATTTATGTTCCATCGTAATTATCTTACGCGTCTCTCCCTTTAATACCTAGTTTCATCATCCCTTATTTGTAAGTATTCTAAATTACAACTCTCGTCTTACATTAAGGTCCCAAAATCATTCATATGTCATACTGGTCTTCTTTATCTCCCAAAACATTTTAATAAAGGTGTCCAAGAATTATTTCTCATTAAATTGAATTCAACTAATTTAAAAAGGGAAAATATGAGCCTGCCAGGAGGGGTCGATCGATCGAGGTCTGGGGCTCGATCGATCGAACCTTCGATCGATCAAAGCTCTTGGCTCGATCGATCGATCAAGCAGGTATGGCGAATTTCTGCAGTTACCAGTTACGGGTTTTCTCACATAACTCCATCCAAATCCAAAGTTTTCATCCCCAAACGTATAGAAATTTATACTACTAATAATGTAAATCCATTCCATACATCTTTTACGTAAAGCATGCAAATTTCCATTAAGAATCATGGATTAATAAGCCCAAAATTCATGTAAATCTCAAGAACCCTAGAAATCTCTTACGCATGGTTCTAATAAATCTTTTCCAGAATTTTCTTCTTCTAAAACATCAAAATTTTGTGGTTTAATCCTCTACATGTGAAGGGGTATCCAGAATAACATTTAAACCATTTCTACATGCAATTTCCTATCTCAAATTTGGGGTTTTCTTCCATAAAACTCATCCTAATCATCCCTAGACTAACATGAGTGATGCATAGACGAAATAAGCAAGATAAACACTTACCTGGGGTTTTCGGCATTCTGGTTTGATGGCGAATTTGGTGTGGTTGTGTTCTCCGTCGCGCGATCTACGCGTTGGTGGTGGTGGCGGTGCAAACGGATGGATTTTGGGCCTTCGATTGCTTTGGAAGCTCTCTCCTTCCCTCTCCTATGGCCGTCACTTGTCTTTGGTTGTTCTAACCCTAGAAGGTTACCTTAGACACCTGATATATCCCTTGAATTTTCGTGGGTTTAATTACCCAAAAATGCGAAATGTCCAAAATGCCCTCCCGGGGTGTTAATTAAGCCTAAAAACGCCCCGAGACCCGAACTAAACCCACGGGTACACTTTTCTGACTATCTCGACCCTTCCGGACGCGTTGGCGCACTCAAAACGACCATACGAGTAACTTATAATATATTCACTTTTATTCATCAATATTTAGTCCCGACGCGACACGACGCGTCCCGACTCAAATTTCCAAAATTGTCATTTTATTCACTTGTGACATTTAATATAACCACTATTATATATTACTTTTCTCATTAGTAATATTCAACAAGTTTCTCATAATTACTAACTCTCATTACCTTAATAATTATAACATAATTAATTTTCGGATTTATATTAAATAATTAATTCACATTAAATTTAATAAATCCCCAAATTAATATAGCATAAAAATATGGGGTATTACACTCACCTCCTCACATTTACCCCAGACATGTAGTGACATTGTTTTTAAGTTGGTACATTTGAATTATATTTGGATTATATCGTCATGTGTATTGTTTCTATTTTGAATGTATATTTGCATTATCTTTAGTTTATTTGGATATATGATGTTTGAACATGTACAACGTTACTATAACAGGTACAAATATACTGCTGGGCAGTGGCAGTGGCAATACTGCCCAGCAATTTTTTTTTAAATTCTGCCCAGAATTGTCACGGTCATTGACTGAGACAAGTCCTTGAGACAATGTTTTTAAAAAGGGTCAAGGCTTTGTCACTTTTATTAACCATGACGAAACTTGTCACGGTCAGGGACCGTGACACGACAGTGACAATTCTAAGGAACTTGTCACGGTCAATGACCGTGATAAGTCCGCGACAAAAAACAGTTATCTCGCCCCGAATTATCACGGTCATTGACCTTGACAAGTTGAACTTGTCAAGGTCAATGACCGTGACAATTAGGCAGATTTGGTGTAGTGGTCCTTTCGAATTTTTTAATTTTTCATGGGAATGGGAGATTTATACATCAACAACACATCTCAGTATGCATCATCAAAACTAAGCAACACATCTCAATATGCCTCACCAAAACTAAACTTCACATCTCAGTATGCCTCACCAAAACTAAACTTTATGTATGATCTCGTCTTCAGACAAGTCACGAATAAGAAGTTTAACTTCATGTACGATTTCGTCTTTAGGAAAGATCACGAACAAGGAGTTTGCTAAATTCAGGAAATCTGTTGCAGTCACATGGACGACAAGATTCGACCATAAGTGACTATCGAAAGGATATATCCTAACACATTTAGTCGTCTTAACTTCATGTATGATCTCATCTTAGGATAGATCAGGAATAAGAAGTTTGTCAAATTCAGGAAATTCGTTGCAGCCATATGGACAATATGATCCAACTGTAAGTAACTAGCACATGGGTAAATCCTAACACATTTGGTAATCTCAAGTAACTGACATTAACACGTGGTCAAGACTACAATATATGTCCGTACGACCAATAAGTTGGCATAAACGTCAATAAAACCTAGGACAGGACAACCCAGGTTTGTCCGAAATTGATAGCTACTAAGGAAAATCGGGTAAGCAATATCAAACCACATGATCATAAGACTAAACTACTAGCATAACCATTTCAAACATCTAATAATTGGTAAGATGACATGGATAATAAACTTAATACTATGATAAGTCCATAACACTAGAATTGACCAGATTGAAGGCGTCCAATCACATTTACTTGTTCAAAATAGTCGGGGAAAAATGCTGACAACAAACTCTAATTAGCAAAAATAGGCATGGAGAGAAAATAATAGATATGACAAAAGACTGTTCATTTCAATAACTGCAACGAAAAAAGAAGACTAAAGTGTCTGAGATTGGGAAAGCCTGAATTTTCTCTCTCTACAACATTCGCAAGGAAGAATAATGTTTGGAAAAAGGTGAATTGGTGTTTACCGTATTTATACTTTCTAAAGGGCAGCAATGATTACTTTTGAAAGGGTGGCACGTGATGTCATGCACTGGAACGACTAGTGACACTTTGGGGCTGATACACACCAACCCAAGCACGAGCGTTATAATGATGATTGACACATTTCCCATCCTTGACATGCGTCCAGGCTAACCCTCGCATGAAATCTCACAAGTCAATATGGCCGACGTGCACCAAAGAGATTTAAGTACAATTAGAATTCAAGACGCCAGGGACATTCCCGTATTAACACTTCACTCATTCAAGTCACCTATCAAATTCTCAGAAGATCCAACATTTCGGAGAATCTGCTATAAGTTTTACCCATTAGTAAAGTATAAAGAGCTTTTGTTATACCATAAATATAGAACAATGAATAGACCAACTAGGTAGTGACACATGTCATCAAAAGGTGTTGAAAAGAGCTCGACTTGGTCATTGAACCTGGTCAACATCACCAATCAGGTCGACTTAGTTATACTCTGCTCGACTGGACAGTGACATAACATCAGTTATTTAGGCTAAGTGACTTTGTCTATGCCATCCTAGCACCGATTTATATCACGTGTCAGAATACGCATAGTCATGTTATCCCATAAACACACATGAGGGAATATTCCATTTTTGTCGGGTTATGACCAACTCATGATTATCCACCCCATAGCATGTAAAATGTGTAATTATTTTACCTATAAAGGCACTCCACATATCATGCTACTCTCTCTCTGTCTCTCTCAAATAACTACCTATGAATACCACCAATCTCACATGATAAGGGATCCTGAGATTATTCTGCCTGACGGCCATACACAATAACCTAAAGAGAACCTCGAGAGCTTGTGTCCATCGTTTTCATGGCTCTAGCCTATTGAATTACATACAACCAGCCTTGCATCTGCGGACGTAGGCATCTCATTGGACCGAACCACGTTAATATTTGGTTTGCTTCTTTGTCACTCACCCCTCTTTATTTCATCCTAAATTGTCAAGTTAACAACAATAATTTCTTTATTTGTTTTGTTTATTATTGACGTATTATAGCTAAGGCCTAAAAATCCACATACCAATTTTAGAAGATAACAATAATTCCAATAAAAATGAGATATTGGGAGCTTCAGATCCATATTGTAATTAATTATCTAAGAACTTTCAAAATTCATACTCGATGAATAATCAAAACTTCAAGTTTTGATTTATTATAGATTTTTATTGAAACTTCAGAACCAAATATTTGGAAATGCCATGAGGACTTATGGTCTCATATTTTCAAAATTAATAAGGAAAAACTATATCCTAATTACAAATAATAATTTGTGAACTTCTGGTCACAATAATGATAATGGATCTTAATATCACAAATATAATTGAGGGATTCTTGGTCTACACACATCCAATTAGACAATCAAGATTTCAAGTTTGATCGTGACTTTGACACTTTAAGCCAACAATAATTTTGAAACTTCAGGTCCAAAAAAAAGGAGAAAAGTGCATTTTTCACATCTGAATAATTATTGGGAAATTGCAGGTCTCAAATGTAAACAATTAGGGGAACTTCATATCCCAACATTAAATATTTAGGGACTTTAAAGTCTCCGCTCAATTATATCCAAACTTCAAATTTGATAAGGGATAGAATTGTTTGGAACTTCAAATACAAACTATAAATAGTAATTGAGAAATTTTAGTCCCAATTTTAAATAGTTTGGGAATTTCGACTCTCAAATTAAATACTATAGGGGAACTTCAGGTCCCGAATTTAAAACAGTAAAGATCCAATTTTAATTACAAAGGGAACTTTGGGTCTCAACTTTGAATGATAATTAGAAACTTCGGGTCCTAATAAAAAAATATAAGAAACTTCTAGTTCCATAATCTAAATGATAATTTCACAACTAAATATTCAAAATTTGAATATGTAAAATTTTATGAACAACTAAAATTATGGGGTTAATATTAAAATAATTAGAAGTATAAAGAATTATAAGTAACTTTTTGCGTCGTGAAACTTATCATACTAGATGAAATATCAAAACTCGGATGACAATTGTATAAACCACCATTTTAAAGCTTGAAACAAAAGAAAGCATGAATCCATCCAAATTCTTAAAATTTCAACCCAAGTAGATGTGATCTAGGATGACAAACGTTGGTGGAATCAGTCTCCTTTCAATGGCTCCCTCAATTATTTGCGAGGAATTACCCTATTAAGTAATGCGAAGTGGGCTACTCCCCGAAAATGCCCCACCCACAAGTTCGTTTGTCATTGGGGGCTCACCAGTCGACGAAGAAAACTATATTGAAATACTCGTGCTAATAACGTGTTGTAAAATTAGAGGGACAGAGTGAGAATTTAAAGAGAGGGCTTTTTGTTTTATTGGTATTGTATACTCCAGGGATATCATCCCTATTTCTAGTATTAACCAAGTTAACCTAATACATTACATACTTTATAATAAAATCCCATTTCATTCATTTTTTCCAATCTTTTTATCACTGTTAACATCTCCCTTTTATTGTTGTTTGTAAATTGTGAAATACAATAATGAACCACGGTATTTAAATACGGATTATTTGAGCCTTTGTAAATTTGTAATACAAGTAAACTACTGGTAGCAAGGGTGCAAATATCCTCAAGAACATTACTATACAGCAGAAATAAAGCAAACTTTATACAGAAATGGCTTGTTCCTTCAAAGAAAAATGAAACATGAGATTTTAAATTCAAAATTCTGATAATGAATGGGAGATCACATCCAAACTTCAACAATTTCTCGGTAAAGTCCTGCGTCAATGAAGAATGGTGGTTTCTAACAGACCAATGCATATGCAGAGAGACTTTGTAGATCAGCTCTCGAATGTTTCTCCAGCCATATAATGTTTGCGCACCGTTTTTTGGTAATCTGCAAGAGAAAACAACTCCACAATGTTACCTACAACTATATAGGCAACAAACCTTTGAAAAGCCAACTAAAATCTACAAGTTCTGCTAATTATAAAAGTCATCCAGAAGTCAAAATCATGTCCAATTTTCAAACATACTTCCTATTTATTTCCAAAATACTTGGAAATATAGCGAAAAAGTTAATGATGAATTTTCAAGTGAGAAGCGGAGTGGATAGGGTATTTAGTTAGTCGGAGGGTCACATGCCCCACTCAGCTTTAAAAATAAATAAATTAAAACTAAACATTTCTAAAACTCTACATCTAAACCCGTCTGTCCCCAAAAGAAACCCTCTCTCCCATCTAAACCTACCCACCACTGTCTAAACCCTTACCCCCAAAAGAAACCTGCTTCTTCATCTAAACCCACCCGCCACTGTCCACCACTGCTCCGCCCCGCCTCTGTTCCAGCTCCACCACTGCAAGTGAATCGTGATGAGGGTATGTACTAAATTCAACTAAATAGGTATTTGTCCAAATATCTTTTGAAGTGTTAATGTATTTCCCCAAATTATAACCCTAAATTAGATGCTAATGTGTTTCCCCAAATAATATCCTAGATTGGGTGTCAATGAATTTCTCCTAGTAATAATTTTTTTCTATTGATTGAAAGTCTCTGGATAAATATTTCCCCAAAAGAGCCCGTGTAGAAGTCTCTCCAACCGACAATGTCACACCATTTTCAACCAAAGTTGTCCAAGAGAAACCTTCATGAGTATATCGAACTCGCATCGAAGTTGACTTGATAAATCTTCCTTCGGATCCTAGCTTACGACCACGCATTTCGGATTATGATGTGAACGATCAAGACAAAATTAGACTAGCATACTTGCAAATGGGTCCTTGTCAACCCTTTATGCCTCTTTATCCTCAAATTTTAATGGGATAGAAAGATCGGCGTTCGTTTGGAATTGATTCACCCACTTTGGTAGTTGGTTGGAATATATCGCATTTTGTTTGCCTTGTCATTTATTTTGTCCGGAATCCTCGAACATAAATCAAAGTGATGCTTTTGTTAGTGGTGGTTTTGACAATTGGAAACAAAAAGACTGACTATAAAAGCATGTTAACACTGAGGGTCATAATGCGACCTATATGAAGACTCAAAATTTGTTGAACCAAAATCAATATATTGTAGCGCTATTTGATAAGCAATCGAAGGAGTGTGAAGATGATTATTGTCTACGGCTAATTACAACTATTGATGTGATTCGGTTTCTTTTGCGATAAGCCTTATCTTTTCGTTCTCATGATGAATTGGAGGACTCCATGAATAAAGGTAACTTTCTTGAACTTTTAGAATGACTTGCCAAAAGAGATGCATTAGTTAACAAAGATGTTGACATCCCCTGACATTCAAAAAGATGTTGTAAATGCAATTGCGAGTGAAATTACTAATACAATATTAAAAGATCTTGGTGGAGATCCATTTGCGATATTGATTGACGAAGCACGTAATGTATCAACCAAAGAAAAAATGGCTATTGTAGTTCGTTATGTGGATAAGAGAGGTTTTGTGATGAAAAGATTCATGGGTATGGTACAAGTTCCTGACACTACCGCTAAATCATTAAAAGCATCCCTCGATCAATTTTTCAATAAACATAACTTGAGTGTAAAAAATTTGCGGAGTGAAGGTTACGATGGGGCAAGTAACATGAAGGGGGAGTACAATGGGTTTAAATCTCTTATTTTAAGGGAGAACAAGTCAACATTTTATATACATTGTTTTGCACATCAACTTCTAATGACACTTGTAAAAGTTGCAAAAGATCTTAAACACATTGATGAATTCTTCTTCTTAGTAAATAATGTAGTGAATATTGTGGAAGCATCTTGTAAGCGTCGAGGCCGAGAGAAAGAGGTGAAGCGGATTAAATATCAAATGGTAAGTGGTGATATATCCACGTGGTCGGGGATTAAATCAAGAAACTGGCATGAAGCGTGCCGGTGATACACATTGGGGTTCACACTATGGGACCTTGGCTAATTTGATTGTCATTAGTCTTCCAGTTTCCACAGGTACAGTTGGGAGGTCATTTTCTGCTATAAACATCTTGAAAACAGATCTTCGAAATCGTATGGTGAATGGTTGGCTAAGTGACTCTTGCGTGACATATATCGAAAAAGATGTCTTTAATTGCATTTCCAATGACGCAATTGTGGATCGATTCTAAAAGATCAAAAATCGTAAAGAGAGATTGTAGTTTGCTCGTTATATACTTTAATTAATATTTCTAATGACAACTTCATATTTTGGATGGTCTTTTTAACAATGAAGTATTATGGTTCAGTTTGTTCTATTTTATTGCTATTAATATGTGAATATTTATCTCTGTTTAAATATTTAAATAACCCTAAGAAGAAAAAAAATTGGGAGGCTACCGCCCCCGAACCCCTGGTATTTTTATTCTTGTTCCCCACCCATTGGAAATTCTTGGCTTTGCCACTGTGTAGGTAACTTGTTAAAAAGAAATGTGGCTCTTCCGAGTAATGTAGTAAAGGTTCCCCATGAAAAAGACTCACAATAGCATTCACATATAAAGCACAAGCATGGTTTTTACAACTTGATCATTGAGATTCCTGTGTGGTAAGAATTTCTCTCCCAGTGCATTGACATCTATGAAGTAGGGTAACAGAGTTCGTTTGTTTGGAGAATGTTTGGTTAGGGAAGGTTTATATCTTTACTTCGCCTTCCAACTATAATGCTTCTACTACTTCTTGGGTATTTTTTAACTTCTCTAGAGCATTTGACCTATAAAGGAAATCTCAGTGATAACGAGTTTGATGAGCTCACGTCATCGGTGGCAACTTTTTTTCTCAAGAGGGGGGGAAGGGGGGCTTTAGAAAGGTTGGTACCTAGTTATTCTACTTTGTTTTTTGTAAATCCCTTTTCGACACCGTGATTTGATTCTCCTTCAAGGCATTTATTCAAGTTGTGTCAAGTAGTCTATCAGGAGATTCCCTCTAAATTCAAGTGTTGGTTACATCACATATCTATGAGGGGCCCTTTATCTTGGTTCTTGGCATATACAGTACTCGACAAGTTTAGAGTGGAGTGGTTCATTACCAAATCATGGAGTGACACCATTGTGGTATCTTTCATAACTTTCGGGAACAAGAAGACTAGAATATTATCATGGTGCTATAGTGTGGAAAAAGTGGATGGAGACAAATGGATGGATTTTTGAAAAGAGGAGGCTAGTGTTTGTACGAGATATAATCAATTTTCATGCATCTCTTTGGGCTTCCACCTTCAAGGAATGTAAAAATTGTAGAAATCTGATGTACACGGCTGATTTTGTTTACTATTAATATTAATTATTAGATCAAATTAGTTATCAAATATATTATCTAGTTTATTTAGGATTATCTATTAATTATTTGTTAGGATTAAAACTCTACTTACTAGTCTATAAATAAGGCCTTTGATCAGCCGTCATAATCATTCAATTCTATATTATTATATTTTGATATGTTGATTTGAGCATTTGATTGCTGATTTCTATCATGATTATTCTTGTGAGTCAGATAGGGAGAGACAAAAAGCCGAGAGGGAGGGTGGATCTTAAGATACGGCTGTCGAGTTTGTTTAGGGAAGATTTTGATTTGTTTGATTTTCTTATTTTTCATATCTATCTTTAGAATATTTTAGTAGTTTTATATATCTCCTAATTACCTTTTAGCATTTTAATTCTAGTAGGACTCTAGGGAATTTTCCTATAATTAAGAGTCTCTTACAATTCCTTGTAAAAGGCACTCAATTGATTAATAAATTCTGAATATTGTGATATTTATGCTTTGGTATTGTGTACGCTTCCTCATTTTAAATTGAAGTGGTATCGGAGCAATATTTACTCTTGGTTGTGGCCAAAGTTGTGCTGTCTTGTGTGTTCATATGCAATGGCCAAATCAAAGCACACAATAGATTCCCAATTCGTATCAGCTCAATAAATTCCCTTTTTTCATCTAAAAAAAAGCAGGCAATATGATGAAATTGAAACAACGATTATAACGGATCAAGAAAATGACGACGATACTTGTTGAACAGTCAATTACGACCCCAAAAGGCCACAGCTTCTACCGGAGTTGTTAGTTTTGTCTGGAGCATGAGCAATTAGGTTTTAGGGTCAGATCTATAAGAATATGTCTGGCTGAGCATTTTAAATGTTTGTTTCAGGGTTGATTCGTGACGGGCGGAAGGTTATGAAGAGCTCTGCGGCTGTTATGAGCCTGCTCAATTGGATTTCAAATATTAGTGATGCAAAAAGGGTTGCTAATAAAAGTTAAAATGGTAGCGAAAGTCTAAAAGGAAAAAAAATAGTGTCTAAAGTCAATAATGATAACAAAATGGTGGGTATAGTCAAAATGACCCTTTATTTATTTCCTAATAATCTTTTAGCATTTTAATTTTAGTAGTAGGACACTGTTGTCCTATATATAAAAGGCTATTTTCATTGTAAAAGGAACTCAATTTATTAATGCATTTTGTGATATTTGTGCTTTGGTTTGGTGTACGCTTCCGCATTGTACATCAGTAAATTTCAATTTTCTTTCAAATCCATAGTTAACCCCTTTTGTATCAAATACAGATTGATTGCTTCACATCGAGGATTTCAAAGGAATAGCAAAAATATGGATGTTTCCACTAGAGGAAAAATAAATGAATATATATATATATATTCATAGTCATATTGTAGAGGAGGAAATCTGGTTTCATCATCTACTGCATTTAACTTGTAGCTCTAGGAAATTTTCTTTTCACCATAAACGAGTAGAAAATTGGAGAATTTATCTTATCAGGAAAATTGGGATGCTGATATAGTATTTGGTAGCTTAGAACCCCGTTCTTAAAGGATTCTAAAACTATTAGACTCCTTAAAACTGCAGAGTGACAGACTCGGGAATAACTATACTATCCAAGCAAAATATAGAATCGTTTTCAGTCACCCATAGCTCAACTGTTGCCTCATTAGATATTAGTGGCCGTCAAGGGTTCACTTTTTATTCTTTGGTTGGTGGGGGTAGGGGTGGGCGTGGGGTAGGGGAGGAAAGTATTTTAAACATTTCAATTTTATGTCGCTAAGGCACTCCTTTTGGGAAAAGTTGGTTTCGAGATGTAGTGTCAAGGTATAAACAATTTAAACAAGAAAGAAAAAAGAAAAATGATGGACAACGCAATATAATGAAGATGTACAATAAATTCTCGCACCTTCCTTGTTGTTCCAAAGTGAAGCAGCAGAGCTGTTGAGAGGACTCTCAATGTTGGGTTCTGCATTTGAGAAATACATAATGACTAAAAAGAACAAGCAAGCAAAGAAACGCCAAAAAAATCCTCCCATGGAATATCTCACAAACCTCCTAATAAGCTCTGGATAGACAAAAGAATGGTTCGGCAATCATAAGCTGAAGACCATTTGTCCTGCAAATAAAAAATATGAACCCATTTATAGTTTTAAAATATTGTGGGTGGGGATATATAAATTGTAAAATGAAGACGAATCCACTAGTTGATTTGTCTCAATTTTTTCATTCAAAGAATGACCTTTATTTTGACGGAAATTCAGGATAAAATTAGATTAACTGATAAGATATTATTGTCACAGATCATTATATACTCTTATGATACACATGAAGAACCCTGTCACATGTTCAGTGGCACCTACAGATGTCATAATATTTGGATTAAAAATCAATTTTTTTCCATAGACAAGTAGTAAAAAATAGGTGTACTCAATATCAGGTCAGGTCGAGAACGATACTACTCCATAATATCTGCAACCACTATAGTGGACAACTGAATGAGCTAACCCATCCAACTCAATAACATATAGAACCTACATAAATGATCATGTCGACTTCAAAAAAAAAAAAAAGCATATCATGTACAACAGGGAAGCCATTTTCCTTTTCCTCATCCGAGAAAAAGGAATATCTTTATAGAATTAGCCTTTTCCCCGAAAAAATATTACAAAGATGGTTGATACCTGAAGAATGTCTAAACAAATATTCCCATACTGATCAACATTTGGATGAAAACACATTGTCTCAAACTTCACTTGAGGAGGCTTGAAAGGATAATCAAGGGGGAAGCGCAAAGAAAGTTTGTAAGACAAACCCTCATACATAGTTCCTTTTCCACCCTCTATAGTACCAATCCAAGTAAAGATGCTCTCCCCTTCAGGAAAGGCAGATACTCCCAGATCTCCACTCATCTGTACATACGAACAATGAAAATATTAGGCCACCTTCAGACGACCCTGCATTATACCATTATGCGATGCTAAAACTTTGAAAATAAAGGCTCCAAGCGTGGAGTAATTTGGCAACTCTGTTCTAAAAGGCCCGCCTAGGCTTCGCCTAGGCCCGCCTAGGCTTGAGTCCTGAGAGAAACGCATCGCCTACGCCTTATTACGCCTTATTCTTGGTAAAAGGCTTAAGGCACATTTTTTTTTAAAAAAACAAAGGATTAGTTGACAAATAATGGTTATGGAGCATGAATATGAGAAAGATGGCTACCAAACATATGGATATATTTACAAAATTCAAGTTATGTACCATTTTATTATATTACTAGCCTTGGAATAATTAATATAATAAAAAAAAGGAAAAACGCCTTTTTACGCCTAGGCTTCGCCTAGGCGCGCCTAGGCTCCTAAGGCTTGAGGCTTGACCTCTACGCCTCGACCACGCCTCGCGCCTTTTAGAACCTTGTTTGGCAACCATGCAAAAAGAATGCATTTTGGTTGGCAAAATCGCCATCCATTTGCCTATTTGGAGTCGAGCAACCAGGAGACTCACGCAGCACCTGAAGTAACACTGGAGCTTGTTCCCCTCTTTATTTTGTTAATTTTTTTGTGGCGAAGCACTTTTCAAGTGCTCACCAATGATTTTTCAGGCACATTTGGAGCAATTGTTAAATTTGCATGTTGGCATTTTGCCAAAATGCAAATTCGGCAAAAAATGCCTGCCAAGAATAAAAAAAATATAACGACGAGAAAATGTAAGGGATTAAAAATAGTTCCCCATATGGAGTTGAGACAAAAAATATGAGCTTATTTTTTTTATTATTATTGTTCCTGTTGATACTGTTTCACACACTAGATGAAAAATGATTCCCATCTAAAGCTATTTTTTTTAATTAAAGAAAAATATGAGTTCCACAACTAGGGGTAGAATTCTCATTTTAATCAACCCTTTTGAGGCATATCTCTTACGAGATTTGAACCCTGCCCACCTTTGTGGAAGACTAAGACTTTGCTCTACAAGACTCTAGATATGTTAGGCAACTAAGTAAGGAAAATAAAGATAAACATGGAAAACACCATAATCACTCTAAATACAATAATCTCTCTAAAAATCAGCAACTAATAATAATCTTAATAATAAAATATTACAAAATATCTCCCCCCCACTTGTTGATATTGGGTCAACCCAAAGGCACCCACACATATTACATCAAGATAACAATGATAACTATTAACATGTTGTTGCACACTAACTTACCACTTCTCGTTGTTAAAGGAACAATGCTTTTTAATTACTTTTAAGTTGAAAAGGAGCAATATACCTTGTTAAGGAGAATAAAAACTGGTATGTCACACACTCCAACATGTGTACGACACGGCTCGGACATGTGTCCGACACGCCACGCCACATGGCGTGTCGGACTTATTTGATATTTTAAAGAAGGCAGACACTTCACAAACACGGCCTAAACCCTTCTCGGACATGGCCAGAAGATAAAAATTAATAAACTCTAATGCCATCACGTAAAATTCAATCTTTTAAAAGTTAAAAAAGAATGAAGTTGGACTCTATCTCGATTTCAATGCATATTTTTTATTTACCGTTTCACTGTTATTATGAAATATTTAACCATGTTAATTTCGATAACATAGTTTGACAACTGAGGTTTGTTTTTTAAGCACAAAGTAAATGAATATATATATATATATATATATATATATATATATATAGAGAGAGAGAGAGAGACACTTGTGCACACTAAGTTTGCACATCATTTTTTTAAAATATTAAAAAAAATATTTTTGAACTAATTTTTTTTGTGCGATATTTAAACATTTCAAGGAACCCATATAAAAAAAATCAGCTCAAAAAAAAGTTTTTTGATTTTTTAAAAAAATTGGTCAAACTTTCGCAATTTTTAAAGTACTTAAAAGCTGTGAAAGTTTAACCGATTTTTTTAAAATAGCAAAAACTGTTTTTTTGAGTTGATTTTTTTTGTGTGATGTTAAGGAAGCCATATAAAAAAATCGGGTCAAAAGTATTTTTTTTGCTATATTAAAAAAATGATGTGCAAACTTTAGTGTGCACAGGAACCTGCCTCTCTCTCTTTATATATATATATATATATCATTCATACATTACACCTAGTTGTACGCCCCCAATTTTTTTTTTCAAATTTTTTATTTTTCTCTTGAAATTAATCTTCCAATAAACCCATGTTAAAAAGATTAGGTCAAAATACATTTTGTAACTATTTTTAAAAAATCCACAAAAAACTGATCAAACTACCTTATTTATAAGGGTCTGCTAAAAATTTGAAAAAAAATATTGATTTACCCCCAAAAGACACCCCCACCCCTGCTGTACAAGCCGTGACCCACCCTCTACTCTTCCACCTCACATCCGACCACCAGCCGCACCCCTCTGCTGGAACCCTGCTTCGAGAACCCCCAAACAGGCTCCATCCTGACCCTATTCCTCCCCGGGTCGCCCCATTTCCCCCACCCCCAACCTTCCTCACCGACCACTTTTTCTCTTTCTCACCGACCACTTTTTCTCTTCCACCAACATGATCTTTTACCTGGGAGGAGGAATCTAGGGTTTCATTCGGTGAAGAACGAGAGAAGAAGAAGAAGTGAAGACCAAAATTCGTGGGATGTGCACTCCATAATTTTCAGAAAATTATCTTTGGCCCTCATAAGTTTTTGGCATAATTTTTGGAATTTCCTCACGAATCTCCAAATTTTTTAAACGCTCAAGGACGAGCTTGGTCTTAAGTCGGGAAGAGTGATGAAAATGGGCCCTATTTTAGGGTTTTATCGCATTTTATTTTATTTTTGTATATTATTTTATTTGTTATGTCATTTTATTTTATTTTTTGTTTAGTATTTAAAGGTAGAAGTAGCAAAAGGTTACTTGACTTTCGAAATAGATAAGAGTATTCCTCTCTCTAAAAGTGTGCGTTTATATTTGTAGAGGCCTTTTGACGTGTATTTTACGTCAGTAAGTTTACAAATTTTGAGTATCCACCCGTTCGCGTGCATCAAACCACATGCGCATTTGTTGACAGTAGTTATACAAAGATAAACTTATTTTTCGTTCTCGCTCGAGTCTTAAATATCCCTTAAGCAAATTCTCCAAGCACGAACATACAAAAAAATGTACAAATTTGTATAGACAAATTCCATCCCATTAAGGTGGAAAAAATTGTAGAAATTCAATCCTGACTAAGTTATGGAGCAACATATAGTATAGACAAGTTGCGGAGGTGAATAAAGTGAAAAAATACAATGAAGTAAGAAATTACTAAACCAGATATCCAGTAGATAGACATTTATGACCTCAATTAGACATATGTTTGTGTGTGTATAGAGAGAACATACCATGAGAGACATCAATTCCTTCTGCAACCTACAAAGGTACAACAAAAAACCAAATCCAGCTCAAGAAAATGAAATTCAAAAATATAATAAAACAATCAAGAAACAAAATAGATCGAGAAATTCACCTCTGCGTGACGGAATTGGTATCAACGGTATTGGGATGAGCCCTAACCTGCTTCGACGGAGTTGGCGGTGATTGCTGTTGATGATCATCTGTCGTTAGATTATCGGTTGCGGCGTCGTTTCGAACCTCCATAGATGATCAGAAATTCTATGTTTCTTTCTCTCTCTCTCTACAACAACAACAAGGAGATATTGATGATTGATCAAAATTTAGAGTTTCTATCTATCTTTCTTTTATCGGGTTATTATTGTTATTTATTTATTAAATTGTCCAACACCAACTGACGAGACAGCTGATAGAAAGAAAGGCGAAAGCGAGTATGTAAAGTAATTGGGCAGGAGCCCGTGGCATACATCCAGAGTGCCTAAATAGGATATACTTTAATACTCGCCGCGCCTGGCACCCACCTCATATTTTCTCAATGTCTTGTAAGTGTCTTCAAACTATCATACATTCCGGAGTAGTTCTACAGTTATCGAATTTTTTACAGAATTTTAGTGAATAAATTGATGTGATCGGCATTTATTAGTTGGTTTCTAGATTCCACTGGCATGGATCCCAAAAATCAATTAATAAAATCCCGCCACGTCAGTTTGTCCATCAAATTTCGATCAAAAATTCGGTCACAATAGTATTTTTGTACATTCTGCTAGCTTGTTCGCGATTCGAATTTTTTGGATTAGGTTGACTTAATGAGTCTTCTGAATAAATGGATTCAGGCCGGATCGATAATGTCGATTAATTGATCGCAATCAGTTCGATTTTTTATAATGTCAGTCCGATTTAACCCATCGGTCTTCACATTAATGAATTACATCATTTATAATAATAAAAATATATCCGATTCTATTTTTTTCCAAACATTAAAAACAAAAAATATCAAAATTTGCAATTAAAACAAAACTAGTATTGGATTAAACTATAATTTAAACTAATCAAATATTAAAAAAAATATATTTTCACTATTTATTTATCTTTTATATATACATATATAGAGAGCGGAGCCCATGAGGACCTCCATTTGTATACCGCTAGCGCGGATCAATTTTGATAAAATAGTAAAAAAATATTTTTGAACTAATTTTTTTTATATAGTTTTTAAACATTTCAGTAGGACCATATAAAAAAATCAGTTCAAAATGAATTTTTGTACTATTTTAAAAAAATCGATCAAACTTTGTCAGTTTTTAACAACTTAAAAACGGACAAAGTTTGACCGATTTTTTTAAAATAGCAAAAAAAATCATTTTGAGCTGATTGTTTTTTATGGTCCTATTGAAATGTTTAAAAATCATAGAAAAAAAATCAGCCCAAAAATATTTTTTTTTTACTATTTTAAAAAAATAATCCTCATTCAGGGTCCTCAAACTTGGACCTCACTTGATCCTTTTCCTATATATATATATATATATATATATATATATATATATATATATATATATATATATATATATATATATATATGTGTGTGTGTCAAAATATATTATTTTATATAGAATCGGTCTGGGTCGGTTCTAACAGGATTTTTGAAACTGTAAACCGTGGACCAGACCGACTAGGTTGATCCACAAAAAAAATAAGCTGAGATCGGACCGATTAAGAAAAAAAACCGAAAAAAAGAGTCGGTCCGATTCGGTCCGTCGGTTCAGTCGGTTTTCTGAACACCCCTACTTCCTAATTTATTTTTCATATACCCTGTTTTTTGGACTTTGGCATAGGTGTATATATATTTGTAGCCAAAATGTGAATATAGATCTTAAGGTATTTATTAATGATTTGAAAAATACAATGGAGTAAATGTTATTTAAGTGATTTAAAGCACTTATTCTCGCACAAAACTCATTGTGAGTCGAATATGAAACACACGGAATAATGAGTTTCGTGTAGGGGTGGAAGCGGTACGGGTTTTTACCGTACCGTACCGTTTTGGTCCGAAAAAAATGGTTTTGGTTTCATATATTAAAATACCAGAAACCAGTCTTACCGAAACCGAAATTATCGCAAAAAAGTTGGTTGGTTTTGGTTTTAATATTTAAAAAACCGATTTACCGAAATTACCTTACCGAATTTACTGAAACTAGAAAAAACCGTACCAAAATTATCATACCGTACCGAATTTACCGAAATCGAAAAAAATCGTACCGAAATTATCGTACTAAATTTACCAAAATTACCGTACCGAATTTACCAAAACTAGAAAAAAGTTAGTTTTGGTTTTGGTTTTGGTTTTAATATTTAAAAAAGTTGGTTGGTTTGTTTTTGGTTTTTTGGGACTTTTAGTGTTGTTTACCGAAACCAGAAAAAACCGAAACCAGAAACCAGAAAAAACCAGAATTTACCGAAACCAGAAAAAAACCAAAATTACCGAAAAAATCGAAATACCAGCCGGTTTGGTTTTGGTATTGATTTTGGTGTACCGGGTGGTAAACTGGTACGGTTTGGTTTTACCATCTAGAGTTTGGTTTTGGTATTGGTATCTACGATTTACCGACCAAACCGTACCGCTTACATCCCTAGTTTTCGTGCGACATTAAAATAGAGGAACAATAAGTTTTTTCGTGAATAATGAGTTCCCATTATTAAGTCTCATTCGTATAGAACATCAATCTCTCTTTCACCTCTCTGGAGATCTCCTTTACTCGCTCTTTTTACTAGTCATATGTATCTCAAATTCTTTAAGGATGAACGTAGTTGTTGGGTTTCGTTGTTGCACAATATAATTAAGTACTTTGCAAGTTTAAATGATTGCATCTCTAAACAATCAGGTGAAACCCTAATCTAACTTGTTCATAGTTTTTAGGTTTCATTTATTTCATGTTTTAGTTTGTATTTATGTTCGAATCTGGAAGTATGTTATTGCTTTTTTGTCTGATTTTGATAGGTATTTTTAGTTTTTTTTATTTTTATTTGTAAGGTTTCTTTGATTTAGTTCGTCAAAGATTACGTTCATGATTCTTTTCATGTTGTTTATGCATGCAATTACACGTAGTATGGGCTCAATTTAAGAAGTATGTGGTCACTTAAACTTTCTTTATCTATGGTTAATACTTAATAGTGGTGGTTAGGGCAATAAATTGTTGGTTTTGTGGTCCCGTATGTGATGTGTCCCCTGTTCTATTTTCATGTTTATTCCATATTATTTTTGTATGGTTATAGCTATTTTAATAGCCCAATTTGGAACTTGCACTTACATTTATTTTTTACTAGCTTGCAGGGTACGCGTTGTGTAGCCGTATGAATACTTTTTGAGACTCAAATTGTGAAAGATAATATAGATAAGGTTCTTGAAAATGTGAATAATAAAGTTTATCAAAGAAAAATCATTCATACAGTGTGTCAAAAACATTTGTTTAGGTTACCTGAAATCCATCTGATGTATAGCCTGTAAACAGACACACACACAGTCAGAATGAAAGCATTCAATCTTATTCAGTGTTTGTGAACCCTACACAATAAAATTCTTACCCTAAAATAATATATAGTTTTCCCATTATATATGATATCTTGACCTTTGGGCTTTAATAATTAAGGCGGGCGTATGTTTATTTACTTCTTTTTCTTTTTCTTTTCTTTGCTTTGTATACTCCTTGTATACGGTTTCTCTCCCTTAGCGGTTGATTTTATAGAATCATTTAATTATCAAAAAATAATAATAATTAAGGAAGATATGGAAGTGAAGAGGAAGATAAAGACATAAAGAATAAAAAGAAATGGCAAATTGAATTTGTGCCACGTGGTGTAAACTCAATGCTACTTGGTGCTTGAAAAATTAAATTTATATAATTAATTGCTCTACAACTATGTTTTCAATCATATTAAAAGGCCAAAGAATAATATACGTACACAAGTAAATTAAATGTATTTTCATTGCTTATATTCAAATTGTATCTTTTAATTTTGTTTTAAAGATAAACTTATTAAATTTCAAATTTCACATATTATTTTTGTAAGTTATTTTTTATTGTTATGTTTCAAGTAGCGCGTTCATGAATATTTTCAAAAAATATAATCTCCTAAATGCAACATGCCAGATGCTTACTTTTAAGACTTGAAGATGGAAATTAATTTTTTTGAAATAATCAATCTTGTTACAGTAATCTTAAAGCGCAATCCATAATTGAATTTTGTAAATGCCTCACTCATGGAGAACTCATGCATTTGAAGTCTTAAGTAGTACTTCCTTTCTCTTTCCATGAATATTATGTTCTGTTATTCCTTATTACTGATCTTATAGACAAAAGAATATGTATATTCATAACTTCACATATTTTATAAATTCAAAGCACTAAAAATAAAAAAATTAAGGAGGTATAAAATTATATATAAATATTAAATGGGTAAATTGCTTAACAAAAAAGATTAAAAAAAATCTCTCAACATTATTATAAACAAAAAATAAAAAAACTAAATGTATGTAACAAAATACAAATATGTTTACAGCAATATGTAGAGATTAAACTCTACTCGATGATGTTGATAAAAAAGTATGTCTCTAGCTAACAAATGTTATTTCGTGTCTGTATAGAAGTCTAGCTTCTTAAAATACTCAATGAGCACAGTGAAAATAGAGTATAGAGAAAATGATAAAAGAGAAGAACTTTCGTACATTCATTGTTTATCCATATGATATTGTGTTGTATGATGGGTTGGAAGGAGAGAAAAAGCAGGTTCTCTCTCTCTCTCTCTCTCTCTCTCTGCATGGAGGTGCAGAAGTTGAGGGAAGGAAAAGCCCACTTTATAAAGTCTGGTTGTCTTCTTTACAAATGAAAAGAGGGAGAGAAGTTTTTTTTTAATTGACAAATGAAAAGACTGGCGTTTAGGAGAAGGGAGCCAACGTTTGCCTTTTTTTTTCCAGAGGTTTAAAGTATGTTTTGAAAGATAACTAATATAAATTATTAATGCTCTTCACATGTGGCAACATGAAAATACTTTAAGACTACAATTTTATATTTATATCTATAGATTCGCTCTCTTTCTAGCAACATAATGATGAGTTAGTTGCCTTAAGAACTTGATATGTAGGAATTTCTTTAAAGAGCTATATAAGTGTGGGTGCAAACTTAATGTAAGATGTTAAGTTAAACTAAATAGTAATGGATTTAAAGTATAATCCAACTTTTTATTAGTTATTGCCTTAGCACAAATTAGATGGCACTCTTAGGGAAGTCACTAATGAGATGAAAATATTAGACATATTTGATTCACTAGGGATAAATAAGTTGATATTAGCAACCTACTAGTGGATCAACTTGAAAAGGTAGTTAATTGAGGGTCATACTTATGAGGGAGGTTGGTAGTTTAGCCTTTGAACCTCCAAATTGATAGTGAAAGTAGTGACTATTATGAGGAAATATGGAGAGAGAATAAATGATTAATTTTTTTTAGAATGATAGTGATGAGAAACTCGATCAAGTGGGTGGAAGTAAATAAGGAAATGGGTTTTAGGGGATCTAATGAAGATTAAAGAGGTTATGGTGATCACATGGTTAAAGATCCCATAGATAGTTACAGTAAGTAAGAAGGTGTTAAATATCATATATCTAATGGCGAATGGATATGAAAAGTCTTTTAACTAGTGTTGGGTGTAGGTAAATGACTACACTATGCAACATTGGTCATGGATAGAGGGTTTATGCCTTAAAAATACATGGAACTTAAACATTTCATATTAAAACACGGTGAGGGAATCACGCACATGTAGAAGAACATCCACCAACATATTTGTTTACTCAACTTGGCTATCAAAACAATATATGGGCGCGTTAATGGATAATCCCACATGGAAAGTTTCATTTATTAAAACGTATATTTCTAATTTGTATTATTGCAAGAAATAATAACACATAATTGAGGTCCATTGATAATAGTTCTCAAAAGATGAATTTGCGAACTCGATGTTGAGAAATGACCTATAATTCATCGATAATGCATAGATTAGAAAGAAAATCAACACTGAGATCTATAAATCATATATTTCATGATTAAGTGTTTATATCAAAGATATTCCTCATTTGATTTTACATCAGCACGAATAGGGGGTTAAACTAAACAAATGGAAACACAGGATCAATTAAACTTCCCGGTTTGAAACTGTATTACTTTGTGTTAAAACCAAGAAAAATGAGGGGTTATGAATTTAATGATTTTCTTTATCTCTCTATGCCCATTATCTGATTCTAAAATTATTACACTACACCATATATTAGAGATGGTCACGGACCTTGACAGTGACTAGCACCATGGGTCACGGACCCCCGTCGTGACCATTTTTATCATTACCAAAAATAATGGTCACGAACCTCATTCGTGACCCTAAATAGGGGCCACGATCTCTCTTAAGACATAATATTAGCTCCATGGTCAGGGATTTAATTTGTGAACCGTGGTGATGGCCCAAATTCATGACCAGTGTGGGACAATATTCACTCCATGGTCACCAAGGTCATGACTAACATGGGACAATGTTCAAATTTGGTCACGGCCTTAATCTGTGACCCTTAATTTTTTTTTAAATAAATAAATATCCGATCACAGTCTTAGACCTTGACCAATTATTTATTTATTTTTTAAAAAAATTGGTGCACTTTAGGACGAACCTCACAACATCCTTTTGCATGAATGGCCACCAATATCCTTAAAAGATAGCCCATGTAAGAGAGCGATCTCTCACCTGTGTGTGCTCCGCAATGTCGTTCGTACATTTTTCTTAATAGTCTTTCCACTTGATTTGGGTGAACACTTTAGGAAAAGGTTGGTGAATGATCGCCAGTAAAGTTTGCCTTTAGAGTTAAGACAAAACCTAATCGACCTGATCCTTAACTTGTGTGCTTTTTTACCATATGATGGGCGCTCACCAATCCTTAAGTAGCATAAGATGGGTTCCATCCAAGTTGGAGCTAAATCAACTTGGAGAACGCAAAGGTCTTGATATGGTTCTTCGATGCTCAATCAGTGCAACACCCCATAAATTCGAGGACTTTTAATTTAATTATTTTGGGGAGAAATATAATTTTTTTACTGGAAGAAATTAAATTTATGATTTCGAGACTTTTATTTAAATTAGAGGATCTATTTAATTTGGTGAATTGAGATTTAATTATTTAGATTATTTTTGTGTCTCGTTTTTTAGGTTAAAAATTGGAGAATGTCATAAAATAATTCGATTGACAATTCAGAATGCGCGGTTGAGTCCAGATGGGTCAAAATAGTTGAAAAAGAGTACCCATGGGTAGTAAATGGGTCTCAGAGTATTTTTAGGCATATTTTAGCCCACATAAGAGTGTTTGAGCCCTTTTTATAAAGCCCACAAGCCTTAAAATGGGATTGAGTTATTAAAATCTAAAAGTGAGAGGGTGTGGAAACTATAATACATTTTAGAAACCCCAATTGAGAGAGAGAAAAGTATAGGTAATTGGAAAAACCATGGGAGCCAAAATCAAGAACAAATGTGCGTGTTCTTCATCAAATAATCATCATCTACACCCGTGGATTCAGACCCTATAAATCCTAAGGCAAGTGGTTAAACTTGCTTCTAAATCAATTGCGGTCTTCAATTCATATCATAGTGGGTGTGACGAAATCCATTTTTGGTTAGGTTTGATTCATAAATTGGGTGTTTAGAATTTATGGAACAATACGTGGACAAGTTGAGAAAAAATTTATACGTCTCAATGTGTACTGTTTTAGAGGTAATCGTGGTGATTTTTAAACCCATAAAGTATCTCTTGAGTTTAGAAATTTGTGAAACTAAATGTAATACCCCATATTTTTATGACTTTAAATTTTGGGGAATTATTAAATTTAATTAGAGATATTAATTTAATATTAATCCGGAAAATCATTTAAATACTTACTAGCGTGATGAGATTTATTAATTATGGGAATTTTGTTGTAAATTACTTTATGGGTAAAGTAAGAGGTGTAATTGTATTTAGTAAAATTATCACGAGAATCTAATTTGATAATTTTGGAAATTTATCGGGACGCGCTTGTATCGTGTCGGAATTAAATTCGGACTATTAAAAGTGAATAAATTATAAGTCACCTGTATGGTCATTTTGAGTGCGCCAATGTGTCCGGAAGGGTCGAGATAGTCAAAATAATGTACCCGGGGGTTTAGTTTGGGTCTCGGGGCGTTTCTAGGCCTAATTAACATCCCGGGAGGGCGTTTTGGACATTTTACATTTTTGGGCATGAAAACCCACGAATTTCCTAAGGTTATATCAGATGGTAGGAGAGAATTTTTTCAAAAATATACCTCATCTCAGGTCGAAAATCATGTTTAGTGATTTTCCATTTATATTCGACTCAAAGTTTTCCAATCGACGGCTGCGTTTAAGACCAAGGGAGTGAAAAAGGCGGCGGGAAAGGACTGAATCGACCAAGAAAGGCATGAGCGCCCTATCTGATCGTAGACCACCCTTGCTTCTGTTTGACTTGACTAAGGCCCGCGTTTTCTTCGGGCAGCTGTTGCTGCCTTGCTTGCTTATTCTCCATCGACGATTTAAGTCTTATCTCAGTAGGAGTCGTAGTGAACTCTATCAGATCGAAGGCTTGTGTGTGATGGCCCATGATAGTAAGGAGGAGGAAACTAGGCCCCGTCGTCTCATCCTTATTTCTCCAACAACTTCTGAGCACCCTCCCTCCATGCTTCCCCGCCCAAGCCCAACAGCTGATAGTCGATTTCCCACTTCTTAGGGTTCGAAGCCACGGGAGTTTGTTTCGGTGAGCGGAGAGCTGAACTAAGTGATTGGCCTGAGTCAGGAGAGGAATAGATTACCTTGGTTGGTACTATAAGCAAAGCAAGCCCCATCTCAACATGCAGTCATCTTTTAGGGTTAGAAGAACCATAAACCATAGACGGCCATTGGAGAGGAAGAGGAAGAGCTTTCCAAGGAGTTCTAGGCTAAGAACTCCACCGTTTACACCGCCGTCGCCGCCAAACGATAGATCGCGCAACGAGGATCATGACCACGCCAATCTTTCCCACAAATCTGAATAAAGAAATCCTAGGCAAGTATTTATCTTGCTCTAATTCAGTTAATTCTTCAATGATGTTAGTCTAGGGTAGATTAAGACTAGTTTTCATGAAAGAAAGCATGTTTGGAAGACTTTGATTTGCATGTTGTAGAGATAAAAGATGTATTCCAGAAATATAAATCACATGTAGAGGTTGAACCACGAAATTCATTAAGTTAGGAGTAGAAAATCTGAAAACAGAATGGGAAGAACTAAGTTAGAGGAATTATTAGGGTTCTTGAATTTTTCTGGATTTTAACCCGTTTAATCCGTTATAATTGATGGAAACTCGCATGCCTTACGTAAAATAATCATTATTTCAAAGTATAACACTTGTGGTGTAATTGGTTGGAAGTTTGGTAATAAAAAATGTTGATTTGAATGATTTTTGTGTACATTCCCGTAACTGGAAATTGTGCAGATTCACCATACCTGCTTGATCGATCGATCGAACCAGGAGTATCGATCAATCGACGCATCGATCGATCGACCCCTCCTGGAAAACTCAAATTTCCCTTTTTAAATAGGTGGTTCCAACTTAAATGAATAGAAATTTTTGGAGGAGAAGAAGACCAGTAGGACTTTATAAAAATAGAACCCTTAATCTAGGACGAGATTTAATACTTAACAGAGGTATTTTACACTTAAGAAACAACGGGAACGTGTGTTTAAAGGGTGAGACTCGTAAGGAAGTTATGTTGTAAAATGAATGAGTACTTACTGAAATTACACTTGGGAAGATAGGAATTTACGAGTGATACGTAGTAAGTTGAAATAATCCCATAGATAAGAATAAAAGAGATAAACCGTTATACGGGCTAATCTAACAATGTGCAATGAGAATAAATATCATAAGTATGGGTCGTGGGTGTACCTAAATTTGAAATGGGAACAGTAGTATACATATATGATTGTGTTTGTGTATATACTATGTACGTCTAAAATCATGCCCGCGCTACTTGCTATCCCTGAGGTTATCACGCTGGGACAGTCTTATCTCGATGGGACCTTTATGGAGGATATTGACTCGTACCCTAGAACATATGAATCCTTGGTACAGGCTATCGGATCGATAGTTAGATGGTCCTAAGAGACGTGAGGGTATGTGTTGACCTCTTAGCGACTTGGAACTATGCTTCGCCTCAATTTGCATGTGTTTTGTGTTAATACAGTTCAAGAGTGATTCCGAACTAGTATATCCCTTAGTACGAGTGATACGGGGACTTGATAGCAGAGTATGCCCGCACCATAAATGTTATGTGGGGTGCCGTTGTTATATATATATATATATATTATATGAGTAGTTAATATATATTTAAACTTAAAATTTGGAAACTACCTACTGTGACTATGGTAAGTAAGAAATGAATAATTATTTCAACTTGGGAATAAGTGTTTGAAAAGTATAATGCGTTACTGGGAAACTTTATAATCAAATGAGGTTTGTGTGAGAACTTTGCTTTAAATAAAATTAACTTTCTTAACATTAGAAATTGTCGGCATGAAATCTTATGAGTAACTTAAGGTAAGTTAAACTGTTGAGAGTATTAGTACGATAGGTGTGCACATTAGAAGAGAGGTGATAATTTCTCAAGGGAGTGCCGCACTAATATGATTGTTGCATTAGCCGGTAAGCATTTTAAATACTTGCTAAACTAATTTTAAACTGTTTCACAATCGGGCTCTGACTCGTTTCCTATTTTCTCTTCTCTCTTGTATATATATGTATATATTACAGGTGCCCAGCCACAGGGGCGTCTTGCATAAGATCCTTTGGAAGGAACGTGCTGCAGCTTAGGTGGGAGTTGCAGGCCTCTTGCTTAGACGATCTCATTATTGATTCCACTTCTAGTCTTACTTTATCCAGTTGGGCATGTGTCGCCCTATTTCATTTATTGAGTCGGTTTTATCAGAGATTGTGATTGTTTATTTCCAGTATTTATATTTTGGGATTGTTACTGTCAGGATGTTTTCCTTCGAAGTTTTCATGTTGGAATTATTTAGTTGATTGCTTATATTATTTGGATTATTTTCCAGTCCTGTTATTGTGGGATTTTTTTAAAACTATGGATTATGAAAAGGTTTAAACATTGGTTTTAATTTAAATTTGGAAATTGATCTGTTAAAAATGGTTTTGTCACTTAGCTTAATTATTTAGGGTATTTAATTGGAAAATTTATTTTGCGACAGTGATGCTAAGAATGAACCAACTGTTCACCTTGGTTATAATTTAATAAAGGACTGATCACCCGGTATTTAATTAGGCGGGGTGTCACGGGTGGTATCAGAGCATCAGGTTCTAGTGTCCTTTAGGATCTGTACGGCTTATTTCGCTTTCAGCTTAGCGTTCTTGCTATAGAGCTCTATTTTAGGATTGTTGTATTCTTATTTTTACGATTACGTCTTCAGCTATTTGAGATTTGCTAATAACTGTAGACTGATAGAACTTCGTTACGTTTCAGATGCCATCGAGACACGCACCTAAGGATAGACGTGCCCAAGCCGAGCAGCCAGTAGCTCTGGCTCAGGGAATGATGAACGCAACCGAGGTAGCCGCTATCGTTGCTCAGGCGGTGAATGCCGCGTTAGCAGTATTGCAGCAGGCTCCACCCCAGGTTCAGGCAGTGGCGCTAGTACTGGCACAGCTTCCATCTGCATGGGATCGAGTTAGGGATGCCTTCCAGAAGGCGCATCCCCCAGAGTTTGCGGGCAGTTCGGATATTATAGTAGCCAGCCAATGGAAGAAAGATATCCAGAGGCATCTGCGCATGTACGAGTGCACGGACGTGCAGAAACAGCCGTTGGCTTCCTTTAAGCTGGTGGGGGCCGCTTTGTATTGGTGGGAATCCACTACCACCTTGGAGGAGAGGGATATTATCACTATTCAGTCATTTTGGACGCGGTTTGACAACAAATACTTCCCATCCGCCGTACAAACTGAGATGAGGAGGAAGTTACTGAGTTTGAAACAGGAGAATTCGACTGTTGCCGAGTACGAAGAGGAGTTCACTAGACTTCTCACTATAGTGCCAGATGAGGCACCCACTGAGGGAAAGAAGATAATGTTGTTTGTGGACGGATTGGCTTGTAGGATCCGTCAGCACCTCATAGGCAACCTGTCACTGAGTACCTACATGGACGTACTCAATGCTGCCTTGTTACACTGCCAGGATCACCGCTTCCATCTACAGGGAAACAAGCGAGCAGGAGAGTCCAACCATCAGGGCAGGACAAGGGGTAGTGGTGCTAGTGGAGCACCGACATCTCAGGGGTAAAGTCGTCAGCATGAGCAGAGTTCCCATCAGGGGGACCCTGCCAAGCGGTTCCGATCAGGTGACTCCAGGCAGGGATTTGGGGGATTTAGGCAGGGCCAGCCTAATCAGCAGGGTCAGCAGGGCCAACATCGTCAGCCGCAGGGTCAGCAGCAGGACCAACAACATTTTCAGCAGGGTCAATGACGGGGTGGTAACGGCCAGCAGGGCCGTAATCAACAGGGACAGAGGGGAGGAAACTTCAGGGGCCGATGCTTCGGGTGTGGTAAGAATGGCCTCAGGCGTCAGGATTGTCCAAAGGGAGATAGTGCCCCACAGCAGCAGGGTGCCCGTAATGAGCCACATAAGCCACTTTTTCCAGCTGCCCTCCCAGCACCAGCTCAGGCACTAGCCCTACCAGCCATTCCACAGTACGGGCGTGTCTATAACGTCCACCAGGCAGCAGCTCCACAGGCACCACCCGCGATTGAGGGTACGTTTCCTATCCATGGTACTATGGGTTGGGTTTTATTTGATACTGGGGCAACACACTGTTTTATAGCTACTCATTTTGCGAAGGCCTTAGGGTTATTATCCACAGCAGAGAGCACTGTAACATGTGTAGACTCACCACTGGGAAATAGATCGTTAATTTTCTTTATATGCCGGGGTGTGGGAGTAGAGATTGATAGTTTGATCTTACCAGCAGACATGTTAGTCTTAGATATGCATGAGCACGACATTATTATTGGTATGGATTGGCTCGCAGCATAAAGAGCCATGATAGATTGTTTCGGTGGGAGTATTGTCTTTGCCATTCCAGGGCAAGAGATGTTTGTAGTGGCGATGCCTCGCCCAGAGGGAGGCTCTACCGCTCATTTGTATTACATAGAGGAGGATACCTCTAACGAGGTCGTGATTCCCTTAGACTCGATCCCAGTAGTTCGTGAGTATTCTGATATATTTCAGGAGATACCAGGCCTACCCCCCAGTCGAGAGATAGATTTTGTCATAGATTTATTATCGGATACTAGACCGATAGCACGCGTTCCATACAGTATGGCTCCAAGAAAAATACGAGAGTTACGAGATCAGATAGAGCAGTTTTTAGGTCAGGGCTTCATTCGTAGGAGTACCTCACCTTGGGGCGCTCCAGTGTTGTTTGTGAAGAAGAGAGATGGTTCACTGAGGCTATGTGTGGACTACCGGGAGCTGAACAAGGTCACGATACGGAATAAATATCCGTTGCCTCTAATCGATGATCTGTTCGACCAGTTGAGGGGAGCAACGTTCTTTTCGAAGATAGATTTGAGGTCAGGATACCATCAGCTACGTATTATGGAGCAGGATGTTTCGAAGACTTCTTTCTTGACGAGATATGGGTCCTATGAGTTCAGAGTGATGCCATTTGGACTCACAAATGCTCCAGTCGTATTCATGGACTTGATGAACCGGGTGTTTAGAGAGTTCTTGGATCAGTTTGTCATCGTCTTCATAGATGACATCCTGATATATTCACACACTGAGGAAGAGCATGCTGAGCACTTGAGGCAAGTTCTTCAGACTCTACGAGAACATCAGTTGTATGCTAAGTACGAGAAGTGCGAATTCTGGTTACAGGAAGTACAGTTCTTGGGGCATGTTATTTCTGAACAGGAGATAGCGATTGACCCAAGTAAGGTGTCAGCGGTGAGGGAGTGGGGACAACCCACGACATCGATGGAAGTGCGTAGTTTCTTGGGGTTAGTTGGGTACTACAGGAGATTCATTCGAGGGTTCTCCAAGATAGCGGGTCCATTGACGAACCTGACTCGCTAGGGGGTACCATATGTTTGGGACGATAATTATCAATTGGCTTTCGACGAGCTAAAAGATAAGCTTACTTCAGCACCAATCCTTGCTTTACCTAAGCCAGGCATGGAGTATCTAGTTTACACTGACGCCTCCTTACGGGGACTCGGGGGAGTACTTCAGCAGGAGGAGAAGGCTATTACTTTTGCCTCCCGCAAGCTTAAGCCGCACGAGAGGAATTACCCCACACACGACCTAGAGTTAGCAGCGGTCGTCTTTGCTTTGAGGATATGGAGACACTATTTATTAGGGGAGAAATTCCGCTTGTTCATAGACCATAAGTCACTGTAGTACCTGTTTACTCAGCGAGAGCTGAATATGCGTCAGCGCAGGTGCTTAGAGTTTGTTAAAGACTATCAGTTCGATATACAGTACCATCCGGGGAAGGCTAACATAGTTGCTGATGTGTTGAGCCGTAGGCCGATTGACGATGTAGCGAACATATGAAAAGCAAAGTGGAAAGAGTTGGGTCACTAGGACGCGATAGCCCGTTCCTTCATATCTGCTATGACAGTGACACCCGAGATTGTTACGAGGGTAATACAGGCATAGACAACAGACCCATTTTGCCAGGAATAAATTGTACGACTTTTAGCTGAGGGTGCTGAGTCCTATTCTGTTAGTTCCGATGGGGGTTTGAGGTTTAATGGGAGGTTGGTGGTTCCCGAAGGAGCAGACTTATGTCATGCAGTACTGACCCAGTCTCACGGGTCCCGATTTACAGTGCATCCTGGGGGAGATAAGATGTACCAGGATATGAGGCGATAATACTGGTGGAGTGGGATGAAAAAGGACATTGCTGAGTTCGTGCCCAAATGTTGTACTTGCCAGTTGGTAAAGGTGGACCACCAAAAACCGTCGGGGTTGCTTCAGTCGTTGGAAATACCCGCGTGGAAGTGGGAGAGTATTTTCATGGATTTTATTACTGGGTTGCCTACATCATAGCGGGGCCACGACTCCATCTGGGTGATTGTGGATCGTTTGACCAAGGTGGCTCATTTTCTTCCAGTACGGACAGACTATACCACGGGCCAGTATGCTCAGTTGTTCATTGCTGAGATTGTTAAATTACATGGGGTACCCCTGAATATTGTGTCAGATAGAGACAAAATTTTCGTGTCGCATTTTTAGGAGAGTTTTCAGGAGGCCATGGGTACCGAGTTGAGGTGAGTTCAGCTTATCACCCGCAGACAGATGGACAAATAGAGCGTACCAATCAGATGTTGGAGGATATGCTACGCATGTGTGTCCTTGATTTTGGGGGAGCCACACCTCCCACTGGTAGAGTTTTCTTATAATAACTCTTATCAGTTCACGATTGGCATGGCTCCATTCGAGGCTTTGTATGGCAGGCCTTATCGTTCCCCAACTTGTTGGCTAGAGGTGGGGGATAACAAGTTACTCGGACCAGAGGTGATTCAGGAAACCTCCGTTAGGATTGAAATTATCAGAAATCGCATTCGGGTAGCCCAGGACAGACAGAAAAGCTACGCCGATGCAAAACAGTTCTTTCGAGAATTTAATGTGGGGGACCAAGTATTACTACGAGTATCTCCTATGAAAGGAGTGACGAGGTTCAGGAAGAAAGGGTAACTGGCCTCGAGATACGTGGGACCATTTCCCATTATCGAGAGGATTGGGCCGGTAGCATATAGATTGGGACTGCTAGAGCATTTACACCGCATTCACGATGTATTCCACATCTCGTCATTGAGACGATACCTTCGGGACGACATGGCCCACACCCACATCGCGATTGAGGAGATTGACTTACAGCCTGATAGCTCTTACGAGGAGAGGTCAGTGGCTATTCTAGACTATAGCGAAAGGATATTGAGGTCGAAAGTAGTCCCACTTGTACGGGTCCATTGGGAGCATCATAATGTGGAGGAATCCACTTGGGAGCGTGAGGCAGACATGTGTGAGAAGTACACAGAGTTATTCTTACCAGGTACACCTTATTTTTTTTTCTTTTCAAATTTCGGGACGAAATTCCGTTATTAGGGGGGAAGTATGTAATACCCCGTATTTTTATGACTTTAAATTTTGGGGGTTTATTAAATTTAATTAGAGATATTAATTTAATATTAATCCAAAAAATCATTTAAATACTTACTAGCGTGATGAGAGTTAGTAATTATGGGAATTTTGTTGTAAATTACTTTATGGGTAAAGTAAGAGGTGTAATTATATTTAGTAAAATTATCACGAGAATCTAATTTGATAATTTTGGAAATTTATCGGGACGCGCTTGTGTCGTGTTGGGATTAAATTCAAACTATTAAAAGTGAATAAATTATAAGTCACCCGTATGGTCATTTTGAGTGCGTCAATGTGTTCAGAAGGGTCGAGATAGTCAAAATAATGTACCCGGGGGTTTAGTTTGGGTCTCGGGGCATTTCTAGGCCTAATTAACTCCCCGGGAGGGCGTTTTGGACATTTTACATTTTTGAGCATGAAAACCCACTGAAATTCCTAAGGTTATATTAGATGGTAGGATTCATCTTCGAGGGTTAGAAGAACCATAAACCATAGACGACCATTGGAGAGGAAGAGGAAGAGCTTTCCAAGGAGTTCTAGGCCAAGAACTCCACCGTTTACACCGCCGTCGCCGCCAAACGATAGATCGCGCAACGAGGATCACGACCACGCCAATCTTTCCCACAAATATGAATCAAGAAATCCCAAGCAAGTATTTATCTTTCTCTAATTCAGTTATTGCTTAATGATGTTAGTCTAGGGTTGATTAAGACTAGTTTTCATGAAAGAAAGCATGTTTGCAAGACTTTGATTTGCATGTTGTAGAGATAAAAGATGTATTCTGGAAATATAAATCACATGTAGAGGTTGAACCACGAAATTCATTAAGTTAGGAGTAGAAAATCTGGAAACAGAATGGGAAAACTAAAAGGAATTATTAGGGTTCTTGAAATTTTCTGGATTTTAGCCTGTTTAATCCGTTATAATTGATGGAAACTCGCATGCCTTACGTAGAATAATCATCATTTCGAAGTATAACACTTGTGGTGTAATTGGTTGGAAGTTTGGTAATAAAAAATGTTGATTTGAATGATTTTTGTGTAACATTCCCGTAACTGGAAATTCTGCAGATTCGCCATACCTGCTTGATCGATCGATCGAACCAGGAGTACCGATCGATCGACGCATCGATTGATCGAGCACGTGCCATCGATCGATCGACCCCTCCTGAAAAACTCAAATTTCCCTTTTTAAATAGGTGGTTCCAACTTAAATGAATAGAATTTTTTGGACATTATTGTTAGAATATTTTGGGGGGAGGAGAAGAAGACCAGTAGAACTTTTTAAAAATAGAATCCTTAATCTAGGATGAGATTTAATACTTAACCGAGGTATTTTACACTTAAGAAACAACGGGAACGTGTGTTTAAAGGGTGAGACTCGTAAGGAAGTTACGTTGTAAAATGAATGAGTACCTACTGAAATTACACTTGGGAAGATAGGAATTTACGAGTGACACGTAGTAAATTGAAATAATCCCATAGATAAGAATAAAAGAGATAAACCGTTATACGGGTTAATCTAACAATGTGCAATGAGAATAAATATCGTAAGTATGGGTCGTGGGTGGACCTAAATTTGAAATGGGAATAGTAGTATACATATATGATTGCGTTTGTGTATATTATTAAGCACCCAAAAGTGTATATTTTATGCCCCGAATAGATGCATTTTAGTCACTCATTTTAATTAAAATTGGCCTTATGTCGTATTTTATCATTTTGCAGGTCAATACGCAGTTGCGGTACAAATAATGCTAAATCAGTGCAATTGCAACTCAATAGCGGTCAAAAGCTTGCATTGGAGAAATCGAAGAGACCGCGAAGTCTGGAGTCCTATTTGAGCATGCCGAGATGTGTTCCGGTGCCCCGAACCAGTTTCATAACCAAACCTAAGCCTACACTGAGCACAGACCTTCACCCGAGCTTGTGTGTGTTTAGTTTGTACTTTTTAGATTTTTCTTAGATTTTTAGTTTGAGTCGTTTAATTTTTATGATTTATTTAGAATTTTTAGGATTTATTTTCTATTTTTCTATTTCTTTTTATTTAGTGTAGTTTTATTTTTATTATTTTTTAGTTTTTATTAGGATTAGTTTTTTTTAGGAATTCATTATTTTTTTAGTTTTATTAGATTGTATTTTTTTTTAGGATTTTTATTTTTTTTAGATTTTTTTTAGTTTTGATTTCTTTTATGATTTGAGTTTTATTTTATATATTAAGATTTTATTTTTTTATCATTGTTTTTATTTTAGTTGTGTTTAGTTTTTTTTAGAGTTTGTGTAGTGTGTCGTGTCATGTCGTGTCATTTTTATTTTTTTAGTTTTTTTTAGTTGATCTTTATTTTTAGTTTAGTTAATTTTTAATTGTTTTTATTTTATTAGGTTTGTTGATACCAAATTTAATCTGCTGACTCGGATCAATCATATGAAGACACGTGGCTATCTACATGGCAACAACATGCACTTCCGAGATAATCACACGCTCCGAGGAACCATGTTACTCCGAGGAACTCATACCCTCCGAGGAACAGACCTCTCCGAGGAACTCATACGCTCCGAGGAACAGACCTCTCCGAGGAACTCTTGAATATCAGAAAGCTTAGGCGGTCCGAGCTACTCAGGCGGTCCGAGATGCATCTCGAACAAAGCATTAATTGATGAATAACCAACAGTTCAACTGGTTCATTAAATGCTTATCATTTAGACGCACACGCTTAAAGGGCATTAAATGTATTACCCTTTCATATGTATATCATTTAATGTATCACCCTTTCATATGACAGCCTCAAGGCTATAAATACGTTGTATAATCCTCATTGTAGGGGATCTGATCCTGAATCCAAACTTTGGGATCCAGAACGGAATTTCTTGTAATCGAGAATTCCCAAACAATTAGCAATAAAATAACAGTGGACGTAGGCCATTCTTATAAGGCTGAACCACTTTGAAATATTTTGTCTCATTTATTTATCTGTGATTGAATTATTAGAGTGATCTAATTTTTTACATCAACAGATTGGCGTCGTCTGTGGGAAGCGACTGGTAATATCGTTTTCTCACCAATAACAATCCGATACCAATGGCTGATATACCTGAATCTAGCAATCGAAACACTGGAACCCCTCCAAATCCATCTGCTCCACCAATTATTCCAGATCTGACTGGAATGATGGCGAATCTGGCTCAGCGCCAGACCGTCATGCAAGAAACAATCCGACAACTCATCCAAACCCTCCATGGCGGTGCGCCAGCCCATTCCGGATCACGAAGCATTCAAAGAAATATCCGTGCGCTTTCTGTGCGTACTAGGCGTACTAATTCATATCGCAATGAGGAATCTGAAGATTCTTCTTATCAACCTGGACGAACTTCGTCTGTGCGAGCCACGGATACTGAACAACGTGTCACCCTCTCCCCAGAAAGGGCCAGCGCATTGGAAAGATTAAGTAGGGCCTCTCCTTTCGACCGATTAGGCCCTAGGAGGAACAAAAGTCCTCTTAATGCAGCGTCGAGGAGCTTTCGACGATTATCAGATTTAAGGGAAGGATCTGCCCAGTCGCGACCAGCTGCTCGTCAAGATGGATCTATTGACCGACCATCTGCTCGTCGAGATAAATCCCAGGAAGCCACTTCAACGCGATCTGTTGCTCGAACCAATAGGCTCGAGGAAGGAAATGATGCTTGGAAAGGATCTATTCAGAGGCTGGAGGATAGATTAGGGGAAATGGCTAAGGCCAAGAACCCTCTACAACGAACCTTTGTTCGGGGAACACCTTTTGTCCAGGACATTGTTGATTTTCCAACACCATCGAAGTTCAAAGCACCTGTTGTGACTCCTAAGTATGACGGGAAGACTGACCCTGTCCTTCATATAGAACAATATCAAGCTGCTACCGACATCTATGCTGTCCCAGACGAGATGAGATGCAGGGCATTCTCGGGAACTCTTACCGGATCTGCTCAGATATGGTATAATAATCTTCCTCAGGGTAAGATTTCAACTTTTCTTCAACTGGCTGAGTTATTCATTGGAAATTTCTGCTTCGGAGCAAATCCAGTTAAACGAGTAGCACATTTGTTAAGTGTTAGACAAAAAGCTGGTGAGAGTATTAGAGACTATATAACTCGTTTTAATAACGAGAAGCTTGAAGTCATTGATTATGAGGAGAAGACAGAGCTTACTGCTTTGATGAGTGGACTGCTGCCAAACAAGTTGTACTACACTTTGGCCAAAGATCCACCTCGAACCATGTCGGACCTGATGGGAAAAGCATCCAAGATTATGAATGCCGAGGAAGCTATGTCTGCGAAGAAGAATATGGATGCCAAAGAAACCAAGGTGGAAGGTGATAAAGCTAAGAAGAAAGAACATAAGAACAATGGTGGTGATAAACATTCCAAAAGTAGGTCGTCATGGGAGGTCTTAAAGAAATTTGATAATTACACGCCTTTGAAGGCAAATATCAACCGCGTCCTGGAAGAAATTAAGAACAGCGAGGAGTTAAACTGGCCAAAGAAAATGAACTCAGGCCCTGACACGAGGAATAGGGAGAAATATTGCGAGTTCCATAAGGATCATGGCCATATGACCAAAAATTGCATAGCTCTTCAGAACGAGATTGAAACACTCATCCGACGAGGAAAGCTAGCAAAGTATGTTGATCAGGGAGGCGAAATAAGAAACAACGACCGAACTAGAGAGAGGTCTAGATCTCCTCATCGAGCAGAGGAGAAAAAGAAGAGAAATCATGAAGATGATCCAGATGATGACCCCGATCTTCCCAAGAAACCAAGGCAGCCAGAACGAGAGGTATTTTCAATACGCTTTGGGTCATTTGATTGTAATGTTATTACAAGAGGAGATGCAGGAGGAGGAGACCTTACTGCAGAAAGAAAAGCTTACCTCGGAGAGGCTCAAGCTTGCTCGTACATTCAGCGAATAAATTTAGCTGAGGAAGATCGCCCGAGAAAGGTGAACAAAGAAAAATTGGTCATTGGGTTTTCAAAAAATGATCTTGCAGGAGTTCTGTATCCCCATGACGACCCACTAGTGATCAAAATGAGAATGAAGGAGGTAATGATTTCAAGAGTGCTGGTCGATAACGGTAGCTCGGCAGACATCATATTCTACTCGTGTTTCGATAGTTTAAATTTAAAACTATCTCAATTGGAGCCTTACCACAGACCCCTCATCGGTTTTGCTGGTAAGAAAGTATTTCCACTTGGGACGATCAAGTTGGATATATTCATTGGTACATGGCCTGCTTGTCGGACAGAAAGAATACGCTTTTTCGTGATGGATAAGAATGTCCAATCATCGTACAATATCATCATGGGAAGAGTAGGATTGAAGAAGTTCGAGGCTGTACCATCTACAATGCATCAATGCCTAAAATTTCCAACAAACTTTAGAGTAGGAGTTATGAAAGGTGATCAGAAAGTAGCTTGGGAGTGCTATTATTCATCCGCCGAGCAAGATGAATTGGAAGAATCAAAGAAAAAGACTACTACCTATCAAGTAGATGAAGGTGCAGAAATTGAAACATTAGATCCTCGAGATGAGTCGCAACTCGTGAAAGGTCAAGTGGTAGAAGCTACTGAAAATATCATTCTGGACGACGAACACCCTGAGCGAACTACTCAAATAGGTTCATCGTTGGAGGCCTCATTAAAACAGGAATTGATAACTTTCCTTAGAAGCAGAAGATAAAATTTTGCGTGGAGTCATGAAGATATGCCTGGGATAGACCCAAACTTCTTATGTCACGAGCTCAATGTGAATAAAGAGATCAAGCCTGTGAAGCAGAGAAGAAGAATATTCAGTCCCGAGAAGAATCAAGCTATACAGGAGGAAGTCGAGAAGCTCCAGAAAGCTTGTTTCATTGAAGATGTAAAATATCCAGATTGGTTAGCTAATGTGGTGATGGTAAAGAAGAAGAATAACAAATGGAGGATGTGTGTAGACTTCACCGACCTCAACAAAGCATGCCCAAAAGATCACTTTCCACTGCCCCGAATTGATCAATTGGTGGATGCTACCTCGGGACACGAGTTACTGAGCTTCATGGATGCATATTCTGGTTACAATCAGATTAAGATGAAACCTGAAGACAGGGAAAGTACTTCTTTCATTACCCCTAGGGGAATTTATTGTTATAATGTTATGCATTTTGGTTTAAAAAATGCAGGTGCGACATATCAGAGGCTGATGAACAAGGTCTTTGCTGAACAAATCAGTGACAATATGGAAGTCTATGTTGACGACATGCTGACAAAAAGCAAGAAAGCTGTCGATCATCTAGTTGACTTAAGTCAAACTTTTGATCAACTAGATAAATATCAAATGAAGCTGAACCCGACGAAGTGCATATTTGGAGTATGAGAATGTATGTTCCTCGGGTACAATGTCAATCAACGAGGCATTGAAGCAAATCTTGAAAAGATCAAAGCTCTATTAGGGCTGCGATCTCCAACAACGAAAAAGGAAGTACAGAGTCTCACAGGACGAGTAGCGGCACTCAACAGATTTATGTCGCGAGCGACTGATAGATGTCTCCCATTCTTCAAGACACTCAGAAAGACTTTTGAGTGGAATGATGAATGTGAGAAGGCCTTTCAAGACTTGAAAAAATACTTGGGAGCACCCCCACTGTTATCTAAGCCGGTGATGGGAGAAAAATTGTATTTGTACCTTGCAGTGTCCGAGAATGCAGTTAGCTCGGCGTTGATCAGAGTGGAGAATGGAGTACAAAAGCCAATTTACTACACAAGTAAGGCCTTCCGAGGAGCAGAGATCAGATATCCAAGGCTGGAGAAATTGGCACTGGCACTGATTGAGGCGAGTAGGAGAATGAAGCCATACTTTCAGGCTCATACGATAATAGTATATACAGATGTTCCATTGAGACAAGCCCTTCACAAGCCAGAAAAATCAGGGAGATTAATGTACTGGGCAATAGAGCTCGGAGAATATGATATAATTTATGAACCCCGGTCATCACTAAAAGGGCAGGCTGTAGCAGATTTCATAGCGGATTTCACCTATCCTGATACCCCCGAGGAGCAAAAGTTGCTCGCTGATCAACCTATGAATGTTACAGGATCAACAAACACTGGCTCAGACCAACTCCGGTTGGTAAAAGGGCAAGTGGATGTTACAGGATCATTAAATTCGAGCTCAGACCAACCTCGGTTGGTAAAAGGGCAAGAAAAGATGATCGACGAGGAGCAAGAAAAATCCGGGGAGGATGAAAGGAAGCAGCAAATATTTCACCGAGGAACTCTGACTGATAAAAAATTTGAAGACGAGTTACCTATATGGAGGCTATATGTAGATGGCTCATCTTGCACTACAGGATGTGGCGCGGGGATAGTTCTGAGCACTCCGGACGAGGTCGACATGGAATACGCCTTGCGCTTCCAATTCAAAGCTTCCAACAATGAGGCTGAATATGAGGCCATGATTGCAGGGCTTAATTTGGCAAAAATTATGGAGGCACAGCAGGTTGTGATCTTCAGTGACTCTCAATTGATTGTAAACCAAATGATGGGAGTATATGCAGTTAGAGGAGAATAAATGATCAGATATCATGCAAAGGCAAAGGAACTGTTGTCAGAATTTACCACTATTCAGCTGGTCAGAATACCAAGAATGGAGAATGCGAGAGCAGACGCCCTAGCTCGACTAGCATCAGCTACTCGCACCGAGCTACGACGAACAATTCCAATTGAAGTGTTAGCTGGTCGGAGTATAGATGAAGATCTAAAGATGAACTTTATCACCCTTGATTTAGGACCATCTTGGATGGATCCCATCAGGGTATATATCGAGGAGGGAGAATTGCCAATTGACAAGCTTGCAGCCAAGAAATTAAAGTTTAAAGCTGCTCGGTATGTACTAACTAATGGTGTTTTATATAGACGAGGAATTATGGCAGGTTTGCAGAGACGTGTACATCCCACCGAGGTGAAAGATTTTATTGAAGAGATCCATGAAGGGTCTTGTGGAGCACATGTAGCAGGTCGGACACTTTTACAAAGGGTGATGACGCAGGGATACTACTGGCTGACGATGAGGGCAGATTGTATAGCTTATGCCAAGAAATGTGACAAGTGCCAACGCTTTTCCTCCATCCGAAGAACTCCACAAGCATTGTTGTCACCCATAACTTCCCCTTGGCCATTTGCCATGTGGGGAATTGATTTGGTTGGACCACTGCCAACGACCCGAGGAAGGTTCAAGTACCTCGTCGTCGCAGTGGATTATTTTACTAAGTGGGTAGAAGCTGAGCCACTCATTGATATGACATACGAGAAGGTGTACCAATTTATTTGAAAGAACATCATTTGCCGATATGGTATCCCTCATGTCTTCATCACAAACCATGGGACACAATTTGATAACGAGGAGTTTGCCGCCTATTGTCATCAGTCAAATATTTTGAAGGTCCACTCAGCACCAGGCCATCCTCAAAGCAATGGTCAAACTGAAGTGACAAACAGAACGCTGCTGAACGGTTTGAAGAAAAGATTGGATGATGCGAAAGCAAACTGGATCAACGAGCTACAATCAGTACTTTGGGCTTACCGAACTACTCCCCGAGTAGCAACTGGAGAATCACCATACATGCTGGCGTTTGGAAGTGAAGCTGTCATACCTGCCGAGTTGGGCCTCCCAACACACAGGGTACTGAATTTCAATTCCCCTGTCAGCGACTTAATGAGAATACTGGATTTAAACATGCTCGAGGAAGTTAGAGAAGAAGCAGCCATTAGGAATGCTTCTTACCAGAAGCGAACAGCTTTGTTCTACAACAAGAGGGTGAAGAAGTGCGACCTGAAAGAAGGAGACTATGTGCTGAAGAAAGTAATTCAAAAACATAATAAACTGGAGGCAAACTAGCATGGACCATACCGAGTTACAGAAGTGGTTCGACCAGGAACTTATCGAATATCAACTTTAGAAGGCGAGGAGTTTAAAAATGCCTGGAACGCAGAGCATCTGCGCAAGTATTATCAGTGATGTATATGTAACACAGTTTCCATCGGTAGGAATAAAATCAAAATATTCTGCAAGTCTCTGTTTATTGAAAAATTTTCGGGGAATACTAGTGCTACGCACTACTCGACGAAGCTTGACGTACTACTCAACAAAATATTCCAAACTGCACCAACATAGTTGGTCGACGAGGAGAAAATATTCCAAACTGTACCAACATAGTTGGTCGACGAGGAGAAAATATTCCAAACTGTACCAACATAGTTGGTCGACGAGGAGAAATATTCCTAAAAATGCCAACCTGTTTGGCTAGGAAATAAAATATTCCAAACTGTACCAACATAGTTGGTCGACGAGGAGAAATATTCCTAAAAATGCCAACCTGTTTGGCTAGGAAACAAAATATTCCAAACTGTACCAACATAGTTGGTCGACGAGGAGAAAATATTCCAAACTGTACCAACATAGTTGGTCGACTAGGAGAAATATTCCTAAAAATGACAACCTGTTTGGCTAGGAAACGAAATATTCCAAACTGTACCAACATAGTTGGTCGACGAGGAGAAAATATTCCAAATTGTACCAACATAGTTGGTCGACGAGGAGAAAATATTCCAAACTGTACCAAGTATGGATGGTCGGGGATAAAAACCCACTAACTGTAGTTGGTCGACGAGCACAATTTAACAACCTTGGTTGGTTGAAATTTTTTTAAACATTTTTATACTCATTACTTTATTATTAAGTGATCGAGCAACATTACTGATACTTGTAACTTTTTTATTACTAAGTTGGTCGATGAACAGCACAATATAATTATCTTTTTAACAGATAGGCATAAATGTAAAGTGTTGATATTTACAAGACAATAGCAATTAAGATTTGCTAACAGAAATGAAAGTTTTTCATTAAATTCGAAATAAATTACATTGATGATAAAATGAAAATTACATTGATATGTATACTAATTGTTACATTAAAAATTCCTATTCTATTGGTCTTTTTCCATCAGCTTTCGATACAGGTTCCTCGCCAGCAGGCGGATCATTGAAAGACTGAGGAGAATTGATGAAGTTCAAATCCTTCAGCATCCTAACGTTCATCACAGAAGGTCGATCTAATAGATGCTCGGGACGAGATACCTCGATCTGAGAGTGAAGATTATAGTCACCGAGGTATTTTGAAATTAAGCTTCGAGGAATGGCCCGAGCAGGGATCCACTCCATCTCCAAGTTGTACGGTGGCACAGGCAGGTCAAGCAACCCGGGATCATGGTAGTCCCATAGATAGTGTCCTTGTTCGAGCTTCAACACACCTAAGGCATTCAGCCAGCCTTGCTTGTAGCCCTCATTGTTGGCATTCTGGATACGATCATCCAAATGGAATAGTGCTTCGTTGTATCTAGCCATCCAAAATTTCCTGGGCTGTTTGTGGAACTGATATGTTAGCCTTTCTAGCTGCTCGTGGAGATTCTTGATGAAAAGCTCTTTATTCTCCAAGACTGATTTCTGCGCAAAGAGCTGTTTCTCCAAGTCCCTTATCTTCTTTGACATGTCAGACAAAGCCTGGTTCTTAGCCATTAATTGGAATGCTTGGTTCTCTAAGGAAAACACTGTCCTTTGTTACTCGACCAGCACCCGAGCTGCTCTTCCTTATCCCCGAGGAGCTCTTGCTCGTCCTCGAGGAGATGTGGAAATACCCTACCTCCTCAAGGTGTCCAACTCTTCCCTTAATTTGGCATTCTCAACCTCTAAAAATGAAAATCCCTAGTCAATCACTGGCATAAAGGTTGTTGAAGAAGAAGCTGCAGACTTCAACTGTGCTAGCTCCTTCTGCAAATTGTTATTCTCTTGCTCCAGCAGCTCGGCAATCTGTCTGCACTGTTCAACCTCACCCTTCAAAGTTCTCTCCCTCAGATCATACCCAGCAAAAAGCTTCTCGTAGCCCTTGTCAGCAACGATCAGCTTATACTTCTTCTCGTACCCCTCATGCAGTAAGGCAGTTGATTCCTTGTACTGATTCTGAAGGTCTTCGAGGGTACACTGGAGATCCTCGATCATTTCATAGTAAGCCACATTATTGGCTACAACTCGATCAAGTAGACACTTCAGGTACTGATATGCTTCGACTGCCTGTTCTGAAGCATCATGATCAAGGATGTCGGCAACTTCTGATGCACTTAGGTCTGTGTGACCAGCCTTATAATATTCATTACATTGCTGCATCAGCTTTGTATCATTGGCAGATAGCAGATCCATCCTGGCCAGAAACTAGCAGAGAAAGAAAAAATAATCATCAAAAAGAAGATCAAGACATAATACAAATAGAAAAGAAACAACCGTATGGAAGAAAACTCAAATTTTATTAGATCATAGTGCAGAGTTACAAAGATCTTGGTTACATTTGACAAAAAAGAAAAATAGAAAGAGAAAACTGAACAACACTACACCTTTTCCTTATCTCCCAAAACCTTCTCAGGAGGTTGGGAAGAGGAGGCAGGTTGCTCGGAGGGAACTGTGACTTGTTCGGAGAGCACCAGCTATTGCTCGAAAGAAGAAACTACTTGCTCGGCAGCAAGCTGGCTGGTGAGGGCATATTCTCCCACTACCATTGAAGACTCCTTAGAGGTAGCTTCGTCCTCTTCTAATTCTTCTGGAGTAGGAGGGGGACCAGGGATGTGTCTCTGGAAGAGCTCGGATGACTCGTCGACCTTCAATTCCTGAAGGGCAGCAACCCATCCATCCCTGAAATACTTTACACTGCCATAATCCACTTGAGAGACCATGGCAGCACATCCCTTATCCCAACCTTTGTCCCAGCAAGAGCTGAAGGACTTCTTCATGGTAGCTTTCCTTTTGGCCTTCTCCAAGGCAAGCTTCTCGGACAGCAAAATATCAGCAGCTTTCAGTTTTTGTTCAGCTTCCTCCTTCTGTCGAGTTATTTCATGGAGTTGGACCAACCTCTCCTCAGCAACCTTGAGTTTATTTTCAAATTCCCCAGCAGTCTTGAGATTCACATCGAGCTCTTTATTAGCCTTCTCCAAGGCATTCACTTTCCTCTCCAAATCCCTGGAGGCCTCAGCAACCCGAGTTTTCTCCTGCTCGGAGGAAGCAAGTTTCTTCTCCCAGACTGCCTTATCAGTATCGTACCTCTGGCGAGATTCCTCCAAGGACTTGGTAGCTTCTTCCAGAGATCCCTCCACACTGGACGAGGAGCAAGAAGCTTTGATTGCTTCATCCTTCTTAAGGATTATGTTTAAGCAACTCGTCAACTGTAAACCGAAAAAGAAAGCAAAGTCAGAAATAAATATGAGAAATAACAAAGGAAAATATGAAAAGTTCAAAGTAAAGGTACTTACTGAAGCAAGATGACGAGCAACCAAAGAAGTAACCATATCCCGAGTAAGGTTATCTTCATTACCTTGCACCTCGGGAATAGTCAAGGACTTTACCGAGCTCATATCAGAGCTCGGGGGAACAGATGTGGGAACCCCAGTTTCAGCAGCAGGGGGCTGAATGCTGGTGTCAGCCAAATTGATCGAGGAGCTCTTCTTCAGCCTCCTCGAGGGAACATGTACAACCAAGGAAGAATCCTTGGTCGGTGATATCACAATCGCCTCTCCAGGAGCAGCAGAGCTGCTCGGAGCCACTGCGGGCTTCTCGGCAATCTTCGCAGGAGCAGCTGGAGGAGCTGCAGCAGTTTTCTTTATCCCCTCCCTCGGGACATCAATCCTAATCCTTTTTACCTCCCCAGAGCCGGAGACAGTTTTCTCAAACAGAGCAGGAGTCCTTCTCTTCTTCATCCTTTCGCTCAACGAAACGTAAGATTCTGGCGAAGAACTTACAGAGGGTGGTACTGGCTCTGCTTCACTGATCACTGGACGAGCAGTGAAAGAAGTTGTATAGCTCTTGTATTGGAGCAGATAGGAGGCTGATCGAATGTGCTCGTCAGCAACCCTTTGATGTAGACCCCAGATAAGTCCCAAATGCCTTAGATTGACATCTGTTTCTTTTGGGCACTTTCTCTTGCTATCAACTGCAAATAAATAGACATTGTTATCAGTAACACATTTTATCAAACATAAAACAAACATGATTTCAAGATAAATAAAATAAAATAAAGTAAAAATAACCTATCCCATTGCCATAAGGAGGGCATCTGGGACCCTGGTAAACCTCATCTCCGGTTAAAGGAGGGTGTTGCCAATTTTTTACAACAACCCCATGTTCAAAATAATTCCTGTTGGCATCAGGGAGATTGACTACTAAGGCTCTATTTATAAACCTAGTTTTTAAATAATAAATACTATCATTAACTGCCCATCTATAGCAGTACATGATTTCTGGAATCCCTATACGAGTTCCATGCACTTGATTTAATTTATGCACCCCATTAACTATTCTCCATGTGTTGGGGGCTATTCGTGCAGGAACAACATCAAAGTACTGACAAAATTCTAGACATAGAGGATTTGGTGGAAAAGAAAATCCACACTCAGCAAAAAAGAGACTGGGGAACCAATGTCCCTCAGCCAAATTGAAATAATTAGAAGGCTCAGAAAGCTCTTCCAATACAACCCAAGAAGGAATGGAAAAATCAGATCGAAATTTGTCAAGAGACTCAACAGGGTAAACCATGATGATGAATTAAAAGAAATGAAGGAGAAGAAGAAAGAAGATCTTACAGAAAAAAGACTGAAGCTGTTGACAATGAACGAAGGAAGAGATGAACGCACAAGAGAGTAGTAGACAATGAAAAACTCGAAGATGAAAATTTGAAAAGATAGAAGACGATGGGAGTCTCTGTGAAGTTTAAATACCTTGCCTTGGGAACTGGCGAAGTAATGATTACAAAAAGGATGATTACGTTACCGGCGGCTAAAAAAGCATTAAATATTGACGCGGGAATCAAAGCGAACAACAGCGGCTAAAAAGGCGAAAAGTGACGCGGGAACCGAAGCGAGCAGAAAAGTCCAAAAAAGCATGATTCTACGAATTGAGATGGAGAATAAATACAAGGGAGATGATCCTAAAAATCAGGAAGAACTATTTAAAGCTACCGTATTCCGAGAAAGAATGTTCCGTATTCCTCAAATTCTAAGCTACGAAACATTGGGGGCTTCTGTTGATACCAAATTTAATCTGCTGACTCGGATCAATCATATGAAGACACGTGGCTATCTACATGGCAACAATATGCACTTCCGAGATAATCACACGCTCCGAGGAACCATGTTACTCCGAGGAACTCATACCCTCTGAGGAACAGACCTCTCCGAGGAACTCATACGCTCCGAGGAACAGACCTCTCCGAGGAACTCTTGAATATCAGAAAGCTTAGGCGGTCCAAGCTACTCAGGCGGTCCGAGATGCATCTCGAACAAAGCATTAATTGATGAATAACCAACAGTTCAACTGGTTCATTAAATGCTCATCATTTAGACGCACACGCTTAAAGGGCATTAAATGTATTACCCTTTCATATGTATATCATTTAATGTATCACCCTTTCATATGACAGCCTCAAGGCTATAAATACGTTGTACAATCCTCATTGTAGGGGATCTGATCCTGAATCCAAACTTTGGGATCCAGAACGGAATTTCTTGTAATCGAGAATTCCCAAACAATCAGCAATAAAATAACAGTGGACGTAGGCCATTCTTATAAGGCTGAACCACTTTAAAATCTTTTGTCTCATTTATTTATCTGTGATTGAATTATTAGAGTGATCTAATTTTTTACATCAACAAGGTTAATTTTATTTTATTTTATTTTGAGTCTTAATATTTTTTTAGGTGTCCAAATTAAACACACACACTCACAACCCTACACCAACTAAACTATCCTACACCCTGAGCCTCACCCATCTTCCCCTACACCCAAACACACCCCTACATTACTGTTCATCATCATCAACCCCACACCTTCTCTCCCTCCTTCATAACTAAAAGACCCAATGATTAGGCACATATTCTTCACATTTATCCCCTTAATTTCAGTATTTTTATGATCCCGTGCAGTGTAAATATCTTGGATTTGTCTCGTATGTATGCTACTAACCTTTTTTGGCAATTATTTCTTGTTTTGTGTATTTCTCATGTGTTTTACAGGTATTTCATGTAAGTTAGTGCGAAGGAGAACTCAAAACAGTGAAAGAAACCAAGAAATGAAGAGTTGAAGGGCATTTTCGTAATTTTTAAGCCTTATTCCGGAGGTGGGGCCAACTAGAAATTTGAAGAGCTCTAAATTACAAGAATACTGGAAAAAACGGCACCTCAATCCGAGCTACGATGAAGAAGTTACGATGTTTTGAAGTTGCGCGATAATGAAGAGTCTAGATGTGCGGATTTCTGTCATTAATTATGCAGATTTTATGGTGATTGGTTGGCAAAAACTTGTTCCACAAGAGAAATTTGATGTTAAATTCGTGCAACTTGGAACTATAAAAGACCAAGCCCTAATTCATTCAAGGAAGGAGTTGAATTCTAGAGAGAGGGAGACAAATTCTAGAGAGTAGAATAGAATTTTAGAGAGAGAAAGTGAGATTTTAGAGAGTTTTCTTAGTTTTTCTTTACATAGAAATTTTCATAAACTCTAGTTTGTAAGGTTGAAGAAGAAGAATTTTTCTGGATTCAAGTTCATCTCTTTTCCCTATTGCTGAATTCAAGTAATATCATTCTATTCTCTTTTACTTTATTATTTGCAAATCTTTTACAATGTCTTTTAGTTTCATAATTTTATGTGTGAATTTGTTTTTATTCTTGAACCAAATCATGAGTAGCTAGATTTCCAAGGGTTGGGGTACATGAACTCAATCCAAGGAAAATTATTTATGTAGAAAATAGAGGTTAAATTAAAATATTGATTGAATCGTGAAAGAAACTCATACAAACATTGTCAATCTTTTAATCTCTCTTGCCCTAGGTACTTGAGATGTTTAAGAACGCTTTACGAGTATGATTTATCATTCACCGCTTTATATCTATCTTTGATTTCATATGATGCGGGCTAGATCCCTCATATATGTAATGCTTAGAATTTATAAAGACCGGATCTAGTCAATAATTTTAATTTACAATTCTAGTATTCTATACGGTAATTTGTTAAGGATTGAGGGATTGTACCCTACCCTATTTTCTCCCATTTGTCAGATCCAAGTATTTTTGCAATTTTCAATTTGTTTTCCTTAAGTAAAGTTTTTATTTCATTAGAAATTTTCCCAATAATTAATCATCTTTTTATTTCTTTTAAGGAATCATTTCAAGATTTAATAATTTTTCTTATTACTATTTGGAAATCTCGATCCCTGTGGAGACGATCCCGACTTACCGGGTTATTACTTGAGCGACAAGGCTTGCACTTGAGCCTAGAGAAAAACGCACTTTTGAGACAAATACTCAGTCGCGTCAAGTTTTTGGCGCCGTTGCCGGGGATTCAAATTGTTAAATTTTCCAGAAAGTTATTTTTATCTACAAGTGATTTCATTCTCTAAAAAAAAAAATAATAATAATAATAATATTTTTTTCATTTTTTTTGTGTGCTTATATGCTGAATTCATCTCCCACCCAAATTCACGAAAATCCTATTGCCGAAGCAAGTTCTAAAAATTCTGAGTCTTTGCCTTTTTGGGTTCCACCTCCTTCGCCTAATAATTCCATCACAAGTCGGTCATTGAGTTAAACTCGGAGTGAGAATTCGAACCTTTCTGTAGCAATATGTCGGATCATGGTAGTGTCGGTGTTGATGCTGAAGAGGATGAGATACCATATCTTCCTATGAAAGATTTGTTATTTCCAGAGAGAACTGTTACCCCTGGTTGCATTTTACTCCCGTATAATGCCGGTCAGTTCCACTTTCGGAATGGTATGATCCAAATTCTTCCTACATTTCATGGGATGGATTTTGAAAAACCATATCTCCATCTTAGAGAATTTGAAGATACGTGTGAAATGTTTGGTGACCAAGCTTGTCCACAAGATGTGATCCGGTTGAAGCTCTTCCCTTTTTCCTTAAAGGATAAAGCTAAAACTTGGTTATGGTCCCTACTAGGGGTGTTCACGGGTCGGTTCGGGTCGGTTTTGGACCATAGTTCAAACCGAACCGATCGGTTCGGTTTTGGAAAAGGCCAGACCGAAACCGAACCGACTATGAAAAAACCCGTCGGTTTCGGTTCACGTCGGTTTCGGTTCGGTTCGGTTTCGGGTCGGTTTTCGACGGTTTCATATTTGGGCCGGTTTTTTTAAGGGCGGTTTTCGGTTTGGGTCGGTTTTTAAAGGTGGGTAATGGTTTTTGGATATAAAAATATAAGTTATTTAGTTTTTTTTTAATATATATATTGGTTCGGGTCGGTTCGGTTTGAGTCGGTTTTTCCCACGTATAAACCGACAACCGAACCGACATGGTCGGTTTTTTATATCCGTAAACCGTAGGCCGAACCGGGCTAAAAAAAACCGACGGTTTTGGTTCGGTTCGGGCCGGTTCGGTTCGGTTTTCGGGTCGGGCGGTTTTTTTGAACACCCCTAGTCCCTACCCCCAAATTCTGTGTTATCATGGAAAGATATGAAAACCAAGTTTATATCAAAAAAATTTCCACAACACAAAACCAATTCTGTTAAAGCCCAAATTCAAGCTTTTCGTCAAAATGAGAATGAGGCTTTTGATAAGTGTTGGGAGAGATATCAGGAGTTTGTTAATGCGTGCCCCCATCATGGTTTTGAAAAGCATCATCTGATTTCATTTTTCCATCAAGGCCTTATTGTAGCGTCTAAACAACTTGTTCAAACCATGTGTGAGAGACCTTTTTGGGAGTTAAGTTCGAGCGATGCTGAGGCTCATTTGAAATATGTGGCAGAAACTACCCAAGCATGGGATACTTCTGATCCCAATAGTCAAAATAGAAATCGACAAGTGTCCAACTTGCCTGCTGCGTCCGGTATTTATCACTTGGACAAGGACACTTTGTTGGATCGAAAATTTGACCAATTGGAGAAGAATTTCAGAGTTATGCTAGATATGCGATTGAGAGATGTGTCTGGACCCGTACAAGCCGAAAAGGAGAAGGTATGTGCCATTTGTAATGCAGGCCATTCTATCGAAGGATGTCCTACCATTCCTGCATACAAGGCAATGTACACTGAACAGGTTGATGCAATAGGGGGTTTTTGAGGAAATTATAATGCACAGCAAGGGAATGCATATAATCAATCGTGGAGGAATCCTGGGTTCAATTATGGACAACCCCAAGGTGGGATGGTTCCTAACCCACACATGACTCTACCACCACCTCCTCAATTTCAGCAAGTGGCCCCTCCAATGCCAAATTCTATGCAGGTACCACCTCCCGGTCCGTATGTAGCTCCACCTAGGAGATCTCTTGAAGATAATTTCAATCAATTCATCCAATCTCAAAAAGAGAGAGATGTTAAATATGATCGAATGTTCGCTGAAATGCATACTAACATCTCTAGGTTGCAGTCTGCGGTGAATACTCAAGAGAAGGGTAAACTTTCAGCCCAAGGCCAAAGACCTCCTCTTCAAGGTCAATCCACAGTTGGCTCCACATCATCGGATTTTCAAGAACAATGTCAAGCTGTTACTACTCTTCGTAGTGGCCGCGTAGTTGATCTATCACCAAAGCTTCCAAAGGTGAACGATGATGGAGTTGAACCCGAAATTTCTAAGGAATCTGAAACCCCTGAGTATGTAGAACCTCCCTTAGAAAAGGAATTGAAAGATGATGAAGTTGAACCTGAAATTGAAGTCAAGTTGCCTACTGTTGCTCCATTTCCTCAACGCTTAGAGTCACCCAAAAAAGGGGCTTCGCGTACCGAGGTGTTGGATGTGTTGAAGCAAGTAAAATTGAACTTGCCGTTCCTTGATGCTATTCAACAAATTCCAGCATATGCTAAGGTTATCAAAGATCTTTTGACTGTCAAAAGACGGCTTAAGGTGAAGAAGAATGTTTTCTTGGCACAAAATGTGAGCTCGGTTCTTCTCAATGATCTTCCACCAAAATTCAAGGATCCAGGTGCACCTACAATTTCGTGCATCATAGGAGAAAAAAGAGTAGAAAAAGCATTGCTTGATTTAGGTGCGAGTGTAAACATCCTTCCATACTCCATCTATAAGCAGCTTGATTTAGGTGATTTAAAACCTACCCGAATCACTCTACAATTAGCTGATCGAATAGTGAAAGTGCCTCGTGGGGTTGTAGAAGACGTGATAGTTCAAGTGGACACGTTCTACTTTCCTGTTGATTTTGTCATTTGGGACACTGAGCCTGTTTCCCATACGAGAAATCATGTTCCAATAATCTTGGGCCGTCCATTCTTAGCTACTGCTAATGCTTTGATCAATACAAGGAATGGCCAAATGCAACTCACTTTTGGAAACATGACTCTCGAGACTAATATTTTCAATGTCGCTAACCAAATGGGTGATGAGGATGAGATTCTTGAGGTTGATCTTATTGAAGAAGTGGTGGACGAGAACATTGAGAAAATTATAGGAGGAGATGCATTGGAAGTGTGTTTAGTGCAAAGTGGCGAGAAAAGGAGCTCTTATACTAAGTTTGAGTGTGAGGTGGAGGAGTTTGAAACTTGGTTACAAGAGGAAGAGAGTGGTGAGAGTTTAAGAGATGTTGGCTGGATTTCTAGGTATGAAGAATTGTCTCCGAGGGAGACAACCATGGTTCCCTCTGAAAATAGATTTCCTAGTCTTGAGTTGAAGAAACTACCCTCCCATGTCAAATATGCTTTTCTAGGAGAGAATGATACATTTCCTGTTGTTGTGTCTTCCCATCTAGAAAAAGGGCAAGAGGGTATGTTGTTGGATGTGTTGAGAAAGCATAGAAGTGCTTTTGGTTGGACAATAGCAGATTTGAAAGGTATAAGTCCGTTGATTTGTACCCATAAAATCCATCTTGAGGAAGAAGTGAAGCCCTCGTGAGAGATGCAAAGGCGATTAAACCCAACCATGAAAGATGTAGTAAGAGCGGAAATAATCAAATTGCTAGATGCTGGGATTATCAATCCCATTTCGGATAGTAAATGGGTGAGCCCAATTCAAGTCGTTCCAAAAAAATCAGGAATGACCGTGGTTGAAAATGCTAAGGGAGAATTAATACCTCAACGCACCACCACCGGGTGGCGTGTTTGCATTGACTACCGAAAGCTCAATGCCGGAACTCGAAAAGATCATTTTCCCTTACCATTTATCGATCAAGTGATTGAATGAGTGGCGGGCGATCCTTACTATTATTTCCTAGATGGGTATTCCGGATATAATCAGATTGAAGTGGATGTACTTGATCAAGAAAAGACGACTTTTACATGTCCGTTTGGTACGTTTGCCTATAAACGTATGCCATTTGGGTTATGTAATGCGCCAGCAACTTTTCAAAGGTGCATGTTAAGTCTCTTTAGTGACATGATTGAAAAAGGTCTTGAGGTGTTAATGGACGATTTCAGCTTTTTCGGTCCATCTTTTGACCAATGTTTATCTAATCTTGAAAGAGTTCTATTCCGATGTGTGGAAAAAGACTTAGTCCTCAATTGGGAAAAATGCCATTTTATGGTTAACGAGGGCGTAGTTTTAGGTCACATAGTCTCATCTAGAGGAATTGAAGTTGATCGAGCAAAAATTGATGTAATAGCTGAGTTACCACCGCCAAAATCACTTAAAGATGTGAGGTCCTTTCTAGGCCATGCTGGATTTTATAGAAGGTTTATCAAAGACTTTAGCGCCATCGCTAGACCTTTGAGTAATCTTCTTATGAAAGACAGTCCATTTGAGTGGAATAAAGCATGTCAAGAAGCTTTTGATAAACTTAAAAGCATGCTTATTTCCGCTCCTATCATGCAAGCTCCGGATTGGTCACTTCCCTTTGAGCTTATGTGTGATGCAAGTGATTACGCGATTGGGGTTGTTCTTGGACAAAGGAAAGACAAGAAAGCTCATGTTATTTACTATGCTAGCAGAACATTATCTGGCCCTCAACTTAATTACTCTACCACAGAGAAAGAGTTACTAGCAGTCATTTTTGCTCTCGACAAATTTCGCTCTTACATTGTTGGGTCGCCTATTGTTTGCTTCACTGATCATTCGGCACTGAAATATCTCTTGAGTAAAAAAGATGCCAAACCCCGTCTAATCAGGTGGATCCTACTCTTACAAGAGTTTAATCTCTCGATTAAAGATAAGAAAGGAGTAGAAAACGTCGTCGCTGACCATTTGTCACGCCTCTCGTCCGACGTTCCTATTGATCCCATTCCCATAGACGAGTATTTTCCGGATGAAAATTTATTCGCTACTTCTTCTCTCCCTTGGTTTGCGGATTTAGCCAATTACCTTGTCACTAGAGTTCTTCCATCTAATTGGAATCCGCAAGAGAGAAGAAAGTTCATTACATGGTCACGCATGTTCTTTTATGATGATCCATATTTGTTTAAGTATTGTGCTGATCAAATCATCCGGAGATGTGTACCCGATGAGGAAATCCAAGGGGTAATTCGATTCTGTCATTCGGAAGCATGTGGAGGTCATTTTTCTAAAAATAAAATTGCTGCAAAAATCCTTCAAAGTGGTCTTTATTGGCCCACAATCTTCCGGGATGTGAATGCTTTTTGTAAATCATGCGATAGATGCCAAAGAATGGGTGCTATTACTCGCCGTGACATGATGCCATTAACCCCAATTCTAGTATTGGAGTTGTTTGATTGTTGGGGTATTGATTTCATGGGCCCATTTCCACCTTCTTTTGGTTTTCTATACATCCTCGTTGCTGTAGATTACGTCTCCAAATGGGTTGAGGCGATAGCTACAAGGACGAATGATAGCAAAGTGGTGATAAAATTCATTCAAGAAAATATGCTTTCTCGTTTTGGTATGCCTAAGGCCATAATCAGTGATAATGGAACTCATTTTTGCAATAGGCCTATGGAGAAACTAATGCGGAAGTATGGCATTGTCCATAAAGTTGGAACAACTTATCACCCTCAATCGAATGGCCAAGCCGAGCTTGCTAATCGGGAAATCAAAAATATCTTGGAAAAGACGGTCGATCCTAATAGGAAAGATTGGTCTATCAGATTAAATGATGCGCTTTGGGCCTATAGAACCGCACATAAGAATCCCCTTGGGATGTCTCCATTTCGATTTGTGTATGGCAAATCTTGTCATCTTCCGGTAGAGATCGAACACAAAGCGTATTGGGCTATCAAAAGGGTGAACTTCAATATGGATAAAGCCGGTGAAACAAGGAAACTTCAGTTGAACGAGTTGGAAGAAATACGCAATGATGCGTATGAAAGTGCTAAAATATCCAAGGATCGAATGAAACGAGCTCATGACAGAATCATTCGTAAGAAAGAGTTTCATTCGGGACAAAAAGTACTTCTCTACAACTCGAGGTTGCACTTGTTTCCCGAAACATTGCGGTCAAGATGGTCAGGTCCATTTATTGTGACAGAGGTATTTCCCCATGGAGCTGTTGAACTCAAAGATGAGAAAGGGGGAAACACATTTAAAGTTAATGGGCATCGTCTCAAGCCCTATTTGGAAGCAATTGTCAAAGAAGCCGACACAATCTGGCTGTCGGACCCCATTTATGGGGATTGACTGAACAAAGAGAGGTGAGGTCGTCGCACCCCCGACATGTATGGGGTGATTGTAGTACATAGGAGTCTTAGGAGTTAGGAGTCGTAGGATTGAGCCAGTCCTTCCCATCCCCCACCCGCCCCTTAGGATGCCCCTCTTCCCCTTCGCTATGTTTTTTTTTTCTCTTTTGCTTACACAGTCGTGTCACAGTCAGTTTGTAATCTACAGTTTTAGTATGATATTTGCTTGTTTTATTTATCGCACTCTTTATGTTGTCTTCTTTATCTCTCTCGTCCATTTGATTGCGGACAATGCAAATCACTAAGTTAGGGGGGATGACAGGTGCGTATTCATAAAACTTCGCATATATATATAAAAAAAAATTGAAAAATTTAGAAAAAGCCAAAAATATTTTTTCAAAATAAATAAAAATTGGAATTTAAATTTTTCAAAAATATCACCTTTATTCTATTTAAAGTCTCAAATTGTAAAGTCTCAATTGCACTAAGCCAAAATTGACCGAAGATGGAAATTGAAAGAAAATTGATGACTTTACAAATAAGTGTGGAGATTAGTCCAACCCGGTGAGATTTTGAGCCTTTCGATTTTTTATGAGTTTTTAAATCAATCCGAGTTTATGATTAACTCAAAGTTCTTTTCAGCGTTTTAATAAGTCGTTGATGATCTCAATCCTTTGTTTTGATCGGTTATGGGAAATGTGTGAAATGTTGTCTCGAAATTCGTGCTAAATATATCTCTAAACTTAATTAATCTCGAGATGCATATGGTAATGTGATTAGCAATTTGGACAATGAAGTAGGCCTTCGTTTGTTACCCAAAAATATTAGCCATAAAAAGTTGTGAAAAACAAAATTATCCCTTTGCAACCCACTTTGAGCCTAATAAAATATTTTCCTTTCGTTTGATAACCCGAAAAACCCAAATAGCCCGGAATTGGGAAAATAGAGAAAATTCATCAAGTAAGTCCAAAGTGTGCATAAAAAGGGGCAAGAGAAAAACAGAAAAAAAAATGCTCAACAAAAAAATGAAAAAAAAAAATAGCAAGAAAAAAAAAGAAAAAAAAGGGAAAAAAATGAAAATAGAAAAAAAAAGAAAGAGAAAATGAGCAAATGCCCGAAAAAGCACTAATGGACGTCATAAGGACATTTTCCAATTCCGAACATTTCATCCATTTCCATTTTTTTTCCCTTTACACCTTTTAACCCGAAAAGTCCTAACTGAGTCCGAATGGCGAAATTGGTTACCGCGTGGAGAGCTAAGACATGAAAAGATAATATGAGAGATTAAATGGTGTGAATTAGAGGTGATGTTCCCATTTCCAAATAACTGTATTCCGATGATGAGATCTTTTCACCATAAATTTCCTTCTTTTCAATTTTGTATGCATGAATTTGTGTCCATTATATTTACTCTTTATATCATGCATGCCGAGAGAAAATAACCACAATCCGAGTGATTCGTTTGTGAGTGCATCCGTAAGAATTTGAATCAAAACGAATTTTCGGAAAGTAACGTAATGCTCAATCAGTGGAAATTTGAGGTTTAATTTTTGGCTTCGCACACACACACTTTGGTTTGAGACATTTGAATATGAATTTATGGTGATTATTTTTCAAAAAGTTTAAATTGTACAATTTTTAAGTATTTTGATCTTTATTTGAGTCAATAAAGAATTTTGTGGGTAAATTCACTGCAAACCCTCACGAGACAAAACTCGTCCTACTAGGGTAACCTAGGGGTTTAAAGGCTTGTTGCATACGCTAAATGCAATCGCGTGCCAGCGAAAACGGTATTCTATCCCAATAAAATAATTTTCAAGAGTTGAACTTTAAACTAATTTCTTTTACATTGCTCGGGACGCGCAAAGTTCTAAGTTAGGGGGTGTGATTAGGCACATATTCTTCACATTTATCCCCTTAATTTCGGTATTTTTATGATCCCGTGCAGTGTAAATATCTTGGATTTGTCTCGTATTTATGCTACTAACCTTTTTTGGCAAGTATTTCTTATTTTGTGTATTTCTCATGTGTTTTACAGGTATTTCATGTAAGTTAGTGCGAAGGAGAACTCAAAACAGTGAAAGAAACCAAGAAATGAAGAGTTGAAGGGCATTTTCGTAATTTTTAAGCCTTAGTCCGGAGGTGGGGCCAACTAGAAAGTTGAATAGCTCTAAATTACAAGAATACTGGAAAAAACGGCACCTCAATCCGAGCTACGGTGAAGAAGTTACGATGTTTTGAAGTTGCGCGATAATGAAGAGTCTGGATGTGCGGATTTCTGTCATTAATTATGCAGATTTTATGGTGATTGGTTGGCAAAAACTTGTTCCACAAGCGAAATTTGATGTTAAATTCGTGCAACTTGGAGCTATAAAAGACCAAACCCTAATTCATTCAAGGAAGGAGTTGAATTCTAGATAGAGGGAGACAAATTCTAGAGAGTAGAATATAATTTTAGATAGAGAAAGTGAGATTTTAGAGAGTTTTCTTAGTTTTTCTTTACATAGAAATTTTCATAAACTCTAGTTTGTAAGGTTGAAGAAGAAGAATTTTTTTGGATTCAAGTTCATCTCTTTTCCCTATTGCTGAATTCAAGTAATATCATTCTATTCTCTTTTACTTTATGATTTGCAAATCTTTTACAATGTCTTGTAGTTTCATAATTTTATGTGTGAATTTGTTTTTATTCTTGAACCAAATCATGAGTAGCTAGATTTCCAAGGGTTGGGGTACATGAACTCAATCCAAGGAAAATTATTTATGTAGAAAATAGAGGTTAAATTAAAATATTGATTGAATCGTGAAAGAAACTCATACAAACATTGTCAATCTTTTAATCTCTCTTGCCCTAGGTACTTGAGATGTTTAAGAACGCTTTGCGAGTATGATTTATCATTCACCGCTTTATATCTATCTTTGATTTCATATGATGCGGGCTAGATCCCTCATATATGTAATGCTTAGAATTTATAAAGACCGGATCTAGTCAATAATTTTAATTTACAATTCTAGTATTCTATACGGTAATTTGTTAAGGATTGAGGGATTGTACCCTACCCTATTTTCTCCCATTTGTCAGATCCAAGTATTTTTGCAATTTTCAATTTGTTTTCCTTAAGTAAAGTTTTTATTTCATTAGAAATTTTCCCGATAATTAATCATCTTTTTATTTCTTTTAAGGAATCATTTCAAGATTTAATAATTTTTCTTATTACTATTTGGAAATCTCGATCCCTGTGGAGACGATCCCGACTTACCGGGTTATTACTTGAGCGACAAGACTTGCACTTGAGCCTAGAGAAAAATGCACTTTTGAGACAAATACTCAGTCGCGTCACCCAACAAACAAAACCCAACTCAAAACCATTGAACCCATCTCAAATCAACACCAAACGTAATCTGGAATTACCCAAACCCGAAACTCCCTTCAACACCGACCCACCTTATACCTAACTGCTGCCTGAATAAAACCGGATCGCTACCGGAATCAATAACCCGTGAGCTCCCAACTCCGGCCAGCGACCCACCGTCGATCCCCTTCATCTGACGGCGACCCACCTGCGACAAAAAGTCGTCGGCTACTTCAACCTAGCAGCGGTCAAACCCGGACCCAGCGGCACCTGTTCTGGCCCACTTAGAAACCCGCGACGGAGCTATCTCCGGCCAGACCCAAGTTCGACCTGACCAGCCAGCCCCCCCTCCGGCGAAAAACGCTGGCGGTGCGACCCATCCAAACCCGCGATCCACCGAACCCACTTGTACCCGAAAAAAACCCAACCCGATCGTGACTCAGCCAGAACTAAACCCAAACCCGGTTTCAACCAACGTTCAAACCCAAATCTGTCATACCCATTTCCAACCTTATCTTTCCATTTTATCCACAAACCATTTCCAAATCAAAACCTCCTTTAAAATCTCTAAGAAAATCCCATAAAAATCTCTTCAAATCAAACACTTCGTGGCATATTAAAAAAGAGGGGTAGCAGCTCATTCAAGAAGACTCTCATCAGAATAAAAAAGTGATACGTAGAGAGAGAAAAACAGAGTGTACATTATGAACAGTTTAGGTTCATAAAAAAAAATTAAAAAATTCTTAAAAAATTAGTTTAGTGTTAGAATAAATTTTTAGGTTTGTTTTTTATTCTTTTTGGTGTGATTAAGTGCTGGATTTGTGAAAACATTGGGGCACACGTGCATGAATGCGATTCAAGGAATCAATTCAAAGGAGACTTTTTTTGTATTGTATTTCTTGCTCTACTCTTTAATTTATTGTTCCATGTTCTTGGCTGTGATTAATTGTTTCATTATGTTTGTTTAACTACCCCGTTCAAGGGGTGGGATGCACTGCATATGATGTTACTTTAATTAATTGGTTTCATTAATTTTATATTTCTAGGTAAATTAATTTTAAATGTCGCCAATTAATTTATGTAACGAGAGTTAGTAAATTAATTGAACGAATTGATGTTTGAATTTAGGAATCGAACTAGAGATAGGTTTTTCCGATATTTGAATATTAATTCGGTGTTGAAATTTAAAGATTGCTATTGTTTTCGTTAAATTGATCATAGCGGGTAATTTTCTGAAAATTGTGTAGTCCTAATTTTTCATCGTGTGACATTTTTAAATAGATTTTCTGAAAAAGATTTTATTAAATTTATAATTTTAACGAGAGTTAGATTATCGATTTAATATTATCTCGAAATATTTCAAAATTAATAAATTGAAAAATTAAAATAATTAAAAATGCAGTGTAGTCCCATCTTTTGACATTCTCACATATTTCACACTCGGTTGCACATTTTTTTTTTATTATTTAGTCATTTTATAAATTTTAGCATTTGTTAGTTAATTTTTCCCTTGAAATTGTTTTTAAAAATAAAAAATATATAAAAAAATATTTTCATAAAAAAATTGGAATTGCACGTTTTCACATTAATTGTTTCACCTTGAAAGTTGGATTGATACCCGTACTTACCGCAATACGAGTTATTTTTAGACAAGTTTTGTAGGTACACAAGGGAATTTTGAGAGTGGCTTTTGCCCAACAACGACATATACCCAAAAAGCTAGTTATCAAATGGCGCCGTTGCCGCTTTCTTGACGTGGAGACATGATTGATGACTTGTAATTTTATTTTTCTTTTTTTAGTGTAGTTCTTCCTCCTCCCTCCTCATTAGACTGGTTGTATAGAATTTTTATAGCTTGGTATTTATTTTGGTGCATTTTGACACCGATTTTTTTGTAATAATTATCCATAAAGAAAAAGCGAAAAAGGAAACCGGACAAGGTAAAGAGAGAGCGTCCAAGGCGAGGATTTTTGAAGCCTCTCTACTTTGGGTCGGTAGGACTCCAGGGGACGACTGAGATAGGCAAAATCTCCCCCCGATCGACTCAACTCGGTCTTCACCCCAAGTGTAAAAACCGTGGGAGGTACAATTTTTTTATCCCTCGCGACTCTCCTGCAAGCGAGTTCATTTTTTGTGTGATTAATTGCTCCTATGTGCTTTTAATTTCTGCATCGCACTTAAATTGAATGGTTTGGTGAATTAATTTACCTAAGACCTGGACCCAATTATTGAAACGAGAAGGAATTTCATCACCCGACTCACTCGCTTATCCATTGTGTGCTACCCTAGCTGTCATTAAATTTAAAATCAATCAACTAGCTAGCCCCGTAGGAACACATTTTTACAAGAGGCGATCACAAAGATAAATTCCGTGCGTTTTGTTGCCCGCGGACTTAATTAAAATTTGACTACCCATTTCACTAATTTTGAAGATAATAATTGGCTATGTGCTCCTTCGGATTTTTTTCTTGACTCGTGTGTGTCCAATTCCATTATTTCGGTAGTCTAATTTTGTTCGTTCGCCCAAATCAAGAGTCAATTTTTTCCATTTTCAGCAAAATACCAAAAATATTTTCCTTTTTTAAAAATATTTTCAAAACTTCCAAAAAGATTTTCTTTTTTTTCCATACTTAAAATACCAAAAAGATTTTCCTTTTCTTATTTTCAAAAATCACAAAAAGATTTTCTTTTCTTTTGAAAAATATTTAAAAACCCAACAAAATATTCCTCTTGTCATGGCCGAAGAACGTCCTTTACGGGAATACTTTGGCCATTTCTGTTTGATGATAAGCCTGAATCGACCCTTGATTCATTAATTCAGGGCTTTAACTCTCAAACGCACACCGTTGATACTCGTGTGTCGTCCATGCACACATCTCATCTTCCACCGCCTCCGGTGACGAGTGTCAACCCATCACATGCTTTGCCGTGCACACACTGCTTTCTTAACGATCACTTGTCCCATGAGTGCCCATTTATATTCTCTACATCTGAATCCACCTTGGAACATGTGTATCCCTATGACACTTTTTTGGACCCACCCTCAACGTATTGTCACGACATATCTAATGTCGAGGGGTATGAGTACCCGAGCTATTCATGGAGGCCTGATCATCTTTCCATACAATATGAATCCCAACGCCATGTTGTGGATCCTTACGGTTTCCAACAGTCGTCATTGCCACCTTGTGCACCTCATACCTTTCAGTCCCCTTCATATGCTCCTCATGCTGATCACACTTTTGTCCCTCACGGAGATGCTTCTCTCGTGAAGGCTACACTTGACCCTATTCTACACACTTTATATGAGTATTCTCCACATCCTAGTGTTTCTAGCGAGTTGTGTCCACCTCACCTACCACCGCCAGCCGCCAGCCGCCACCACTTCACCACCACCTTGCACATCCGCTCTCGAAAGTCTTTTGCTAAAGTTCACGCATACACTTCAATCTCAAACTGAATCACTTCAACGGCTTGAACAACGATTATATGATTTCGAGTGTGCGCACGAGACGGATTCCACCCCAAGTTAACCCGTTATGCTCCCACCTGGAACGATGATGCGTCGTCTTGTGCCACTGATTTTGAGTGTGACCAACCCTATCATACTGAGAATCTTGCAGTTGAGACCACCCAGTGGTCCGAGCCCCAAATTGACAATTGTGTTCACATATTCATTACGTGTGCGACTGATTCCATACCGCCTTACCTTATCGAACCCACCATTGCGGTTTGCCTTTCCCCTTCCATAGAATCCTTACTTATGCCCGAGCCTACACCTACTGAGCCCACTGCATGTGATCCTAAGGAACCACTTCATCCTAGGTTAGCTCCGACTGCGAGTGCTACCCACTGTCTTGAGATTGCATCCGAGATGGTTTCTACCTCTTTGGATATGGATCCTGTCCCACCATGTTTGGCTCCCATTGAGTCATATATTCATGTTGATTCTTCTGTCTCGGCTTTGGATAACTCGCTTGATTTTTACACCACCACTAATGGTGACACATTGGTGGATAAGTTGATCACCCCATCATTCACTTTCACACCTCCTCCTTCGCGTACCCTTGAGGACCACTCAGTGTCTCATGAGGAGTGTGTGTCTCCTACTCGTGAGTTAGATCATCTTCCCCCACCCTTTGTCCCACCTGATCCACCCATTGTCCCTTCCACCCCACCACTTGATTTGGACCTTGTTATTGCACCTCACCTGTTCCCATCTAAGCATTTAGATCCTCACCTCCACCCACCCTCCACCCTAGTACTCCACGATCACATTTGTGCATTTTTCATAGACCCCACTATCCGTGTGAGTATTTGTGCTACTCTTATCTTTCGTGACACCGAGCTTGTTACTTTATGCACTCCACTTCCTTGTGGTGTTGATTTTTTCCATTTACCGCTCCCTGGCGTGTCACGACGCGACCATTATCACCGTCCATTTATAGAACGGTCGTGCACTTTCTCTGAGTCCCGCCCCATCATTATTGTCAAACCATTCTGCCTCCCCTACCAACTTGAGCACCATACTTATAGGGCCCTTGTTGCCCTCATATTTGTGCTCAATAAGGCCCGTGACTGGTGCATGTTCACCCTCACCCTTGCCCATCTTTGCCTTACCCTAATACCCACCCGCCCATGGTCCACCGATGCTTTGCATCGAGTGATTCACTTTGCCATACAAGTGCATTGACCTATTTTCTCCTTTATCCAACAAGACTGACGCTTCAGTCTTGTTTGGGTGTGATTCTCATCACCCAATTTTTCTGCCACCCCGTGCTTTCATAGCTCTTATCTTTAGGGTGAGATTGGTTCGGTCTGGCTGAAGACGTTAAACTTAGCGCTACCGAGAAGCAGCCCGTCGTTCCCTGTTTCTGAGTATGAGTCTTATCCTGTTTGGGGGTGGTGTTTCACACCACCCAACGATTTTCACATGCTTTATAGACTTGTACGTTTTTTTTATCGCATTTGTTCTTCAGGTTCTCTCTTTGCTCCAGAATGCGGTACATTTCACTAGTGGTTCATTATGGTACTATCTTTCCTCCCTTGTTCTTTTCATTTTTATATATGGTTTTAAACATCGAGGACGATGTTCTCTTTTGTTTGGGGGTGGGAAATTTATCAAAATCGTACCTCTTTTGAAAATTTTCAGAAACAAGTGATTTTAAACTTTTTGTGCAGTTAAAAAATAAATTTTTATGATATGAATTGTCTATCATCCCTCTTTTAGAAATCTCGGAATACATGTGTTTGAACCAAAAATTACGATTTTAACCTTAAATTAATTAATACCTCTTAAAGCGTACTTGCACTATGAATTCCTAAACTCGACAATTTTACAATATCACGTTTACAATCAAAAGTTGAAGAGTAACAATATTCTTAAGAAAGCCTTAAAAGATCACTAGTGGAGACTTAAACCCGTGAGAATTGAGCTTTTCACCTTTTTGAGGGTTTTTACATATCTCCGAGTCACAAGTTGACTCAACTTTCTTTGGGTACTACATTTAGTCGTTGCATGATCTCATTATTTTTTAATTTTGGCTTAATCACTGAGAATGATATTACTTTCGAGTTGTAAGAAACATATGTCTTGTAGTTTGTCCCGAGCACTAAACCGATTTTTCCATACACATACCATTTTCCCTATCACATTATTATTTTTCATATTACCCTTATCCATATGTCCCAAATACCATCCATCATTTCCATCGTTATTGAGAAAAAGAGTGTTTGAAAATTTTCATGTAAATTGTCTTCATTTGTGCTATGAAAAGAAGAATGTATCACAATAAAAAAAAAGGAAAGAAAAGAAAAATAGAAAAGAAGAAAAAGAAAAGCATGCGATCATAAATTCAAAAGATGAAGGCAATAGTCAGTCAAAGTGTGTCACTCCTCTCAAAAACCCTATCATTCATCTTCTTCATTTCATTTTCCTCTCATACCTTTCATAAATCCCATTTTCACCCTTGGTAAAGTGTTCGGGCAAACAAGAAGTTTATATGGTGAATAACTCGACAATCTTGACATAGTGATTAGCATTCGTTCATGAGATCAAATTTTTTTCATGTATCCATCCTTTTTTATAAAGTGTGTGAAACGTTTGAACTTGTTTACATTTACTCACCTCCTCACACACTAGAGAGATACACTTACCCAATTCTCGGAGAGTTCAATTCAGAGAGTTATATCCGGTGAGAATTGAATTCAAAACTTTGATTCTGTAAACGCGATCTTAGAATTACTCTAATGATACTTAAGATTACTTCACACTACACATGCTGAGTTTTAGGAAGGATTATGCTTTCGGTATTAAGTAATTTTATATCTTATTTTGATAATTAAATGCGGTGTTCCTTGATGTCCTTTTTAAGTTGGGTTGTATAGCGTTTCATCATCTACTCAAAAACCGTATTCAAAAAAGTTTTTGAATTTTGTGAGTACATTCACTGCAAATCCTCACGAGATACCACTCGTCCTGTAGGGCAACCTATAGGTTTAACGACTTGTTGCACATGCTAAGTGCAATCGCCAGTGCCTGCGAAAGTGGCACACTTTTGGTTACTTATCTATAATTTTGCTGGAGGACTAGCAATGTTCTGTTTGTGGGTGGTGTGATAAGCACTCAAAAGTGTATATTTTATGCTCCGAATAGATGCATTTTAGTCACTCATTTTAATTAAAATTGGCCTTATGTCATATTTTATCATTTTGCAGGTCAATACGCAGTTGCGGTACAAATAATACTAAATCAGTGAAATTGCAATTCAATAGCGGTCAAAAGCTTGCATTGGAGAAATCAAAGAGACCGCGAAGTCTGGAGTCCTATTTGAGCATGCCGAGATGTGTTCCGGTGCCCCGAACCAGTTCCGTAACCAAACCTAAGCCTACACTGAGCCCAGACCTTTACCCGAGCCTGTGTGTGTTTAGTTTGTACTTTTTACATTTTTCTTAGATTTTTAGTTTGAGTCGTTTAATTTTTAGGATTTATTTAGAATTTTTAGGATTTATTTTCTATTTTTTCTATTTCTTTTTATTTAGTGTAGTTTTATTTTTATTATTTTTTAGTTTTTATTAGGATTAGTTTTTTTTAGGAATTCATTATTTTTTTAGTTTTATTAGATTGTGTATTTTTTAGGATTTTTATTTTTATTAGATTTTTTTTAGTTTTGATTTCTTTTATTATTTGAGTTTTATTTTATATATTAAGATTTTATTTTTTTATCATTGTTTTTATTTTAGTCGTGTTTAGTTTTTTTTAGAGTTTGTGTAGTGTGTTATGTCGTGTCATTTTTATTTTTTTAGTTTTTTTAGTTGATCTTTATTTTTGGTTTAGTTAATTTTTATTTGTTTTTATTTTATTAGGTTAATTTTATTTTATTTTATGGGTCAATTATTAAATAGTCCCTACTATAAATATATATTTTTTAAAAAGGACACATATTTTTAATTTAACCCATTTAGTCCCTCAAGCACTCAATATCCTCTTATTTTTAGAGGTCCGCGCCAGCGGCACTCCCTCTCCAAAATATGTGGCAAAGGACTTTTTGAGGCAAAATAAAAAAGTTTGGACTAAATGAGTATTAAAAAATGTCCGAGGAACTATTTGGTATATGTCCCTTATTTTATTTTGAGTCTTAATATTTTTTTTAGGTGTCCAAATTAAACACACACACTCACAATCCTACACCAACAAAACTATCCTACACCCTAAGCCTCACCCATCTTCCCCTACACCCAAACACACCCCTACACTACTGTTCATCATCATCAACCCCACACCTTCTCTCTCTCTCCTCCATAACCAAAAAACCCAACTCAAAACCATTGAACCCATCTCAAATCAACACCAAACCGAATCTGGAATTACCCAAACCCGAAACTCCCTTCAACACCGACCCACCTTATACCCAACTGCCGCCTGAAAAAACCGGATCGCTGCCGGAATCAGCAACCCGTGAGCTCCCAACTCCGGCCAGCGACCCACCTTCGATCCCCTGCATCTGACGGCGACCCACCTTCAGCAAAAAGTCGTCGGCTACCTCAACCCAGCAGCGGTCAAATCCGGACCCAGCGGCGCCTGCTCCGGCCCACTGAGAAACCCACGACGGAGCTATCTCCGGCCAGACCCAAGTTCGACCTGACCAGCTAGCGCCCCCTCCTGCGGAAAACGCCGGCGGTGCGACCCATCCAAACCCACGATCCACCGAACCCACTTGAACCCGGAAAAAACCCAACCCGATCGCGACTCAGCCTGAACCAAACCCAAACCCGATTTCAACCAACGTTCAAACCCAAATCTGCCATACCCATTTCCAACCTTATCTCTCCATTTTATCCACAAACCATTGCCAAATCAAAACCTCCTTTAAAATAGGAACTAACAATTATCTCCAAGAAAATCCCATAAAAATCTCTTCAAATCAAACACTTCGTGCTTATTAAAATAGAGGTGTAGCAACTCATTCAAGAAGACTCTCATCAGAATAAAAAAGAGATACGTAGAGAGAGAAAAACATAGTGTACATTATGTACAGTTTAGGTTCATAAAAAAAATTCCAAAAAATTCTAAAAAAATTAGTTTAGTGTTAGAATAAATTTTTAGGTTTGTTTTTTATTCTTTTTGGTGTGATCAAGTGCTGGATTTGTGAAAACATTGGGACACACGTGCATGAACACGATTCAAGAAATCAATTCAAAGGAGACTTTTTTTTTATTGTATTTCTTGCTTTACTCTTTAATTTATTGTTCCATGTTCTTGGCTGTGATTAATTGTTTCATTATGTTTGTCTAACTACCCCGTTCAAGGGATGGGATGCACTGCGTATGATGTTACTTTAATTAATTGGTTTCATTAATTTTATATTTCTAGGTAAATTAATTTTAAATGTCGCCAATTAATTTATATAACATGAGTTAGTAAATTAATTGAACGAATTGATGTTTGAATTTAGGAATCGAACTAGATATAGGTGTCTTTCGATATTTGAATATTAATTCGGTGTTGAAATTTAAAGATTGCTATTGTTTTCGTTAAATTGATCCTAGCGGGTAATTTTCTGAAAATTGTGTAGTCCTAATTTTTCATCGTGTGACATTTTTAAATAAATTTTCTGAAAAAGATTTTATTAAATTTATAATTTTAACGAGAGTTAGATTATCGATTTAATATTATCTCGAAATATTTCAAAATTAATAAATTGAAAAATTAAAATAATTAAAAATGCAGTGTAGTCCCATCTCTTGACATTCTCACACATTTCACACTCGGTTGCACATTTTTTTTATTATTTAGTCATTTTATAAATTTTAGCATTTGTTAGTTAATTTTTCCCTTGAAATTGTTTTTAAAAATAAATAAAAAAAAAAATATTTTCAAAAAAAAATTGGAATTGGACATTTTCACATTAATTGTTTCACCTTGAAAGTTGGATTGATACTCGTACTTATCGCAATACGAGTTATTTTTAGGCAAGTTTTGTAAGTACTCAAGGAAATTTTGAGAGTGGCTTTTGCCCAACAACGACATATACCCAAAAAGCTAGTTATCATATATACTATGTACGTATAAAAATCATGCCCGCGCTACTTGTTATACCTGAGGTTATCGCGCTGGGACAGTCTTATTTCGATGGGACCTTTATGGGGGATATTGACTCGTATCCTAGACTATAGGAATCCTTGGTACAGGCTATCGAATCGATAGTCAGACGGTCCTAAGAGACGTGAGGGTATGTGCTGACCTCTTAGCGACTTGGAACTATGCTTCGCCTCAATTTGCATGTGTTTTGTGTTAATACAGTTCGAGAGTGATTCCGAACTAGTATATCCCTTAGCACGAGTGATACGGGGGCTGGATAGCTGTTATATATATATATATATATATATATATATATAAACTTGAAATTTGGAAACTACCTACTGTGACTATGGTAAGTAAGAAATGAATAATTATTTCAACTTGGTAAAATGTGTTTGAAAAGTATAATGCGTTACTGGGAAACTTTATAATCAAATGAGGTTTGTGTGAGAACTTTGCTTTAAATAAAATTAACTTTCCTAACATTAGAAATTGTCGGCATGAAATCTTATGAGTAACTTAAGGTAAGTTAAACTGTTGAGAGTATTAGTGCGATATGTGTGCACATTAGAAGAGAGGTGAGAATTTCTCAAGGGAGTGCCGCACTAATATGATTGTTGCATTAGTCGGTAAGCATTTTAAATACTTGCTAAACTAATTTTAAACTGTTTCACAATCGGGCTCTGACCCGTTTTTTATTTTCTCTTCTCTCTTGTATATATATGTATATATTACAGGTGCCCAGCCACAGGGGCGTCTTGCATAGGATCCTTTGGAAGGAACATGTTGCAGCTTAGGTGGGAGTTGCAGGCCTCTTGCTTAGACGATCTCATTATTGATTCCACTTCTAGTCTTACTTTATCCAGTTGGGCATGCGTCGCCCTATTTCATTTATTGAGTCGGTTTTATCAGAGATTGTGATTGTTTATTTCCAGTATTTATATTTTGGGATTGTTACTGTCAGGATATTTTCCTTTGAAGTTTTCATGTTGGAATTATTTAGTTGATTGCTTATATTATTTGGATTATTTTTCAGTCCTGTTATTGTGGGATTTTTTTTTAAAACTATGGATTATGAAAAGGTTTAAACATTGGTTTTAATTTAAATTTGGAAATTGATGTGTTAAAAATGGTTTTGTCACTTCGCTTAATTATTTAGGGTGTTTAATTGGAAAAGTTATTTTGCGACAGTGATGCTAAGAATGAACCAACCGTTCACCTTGGTTATAATTTAATAAAGGACTGATCACCCGGTATTTAATTAGGCGGGGTATCACACTAAAATATAGATGGTAATTCTATAAATTTTATACAATTGGGTGAATGAAATTTGGGATTTATTTTAAGTACTTCGGATATCTGGGAAACATGGAATGAATCTGGTATTTTTAGAAATTGGTGGGTAATGGATTTGAGAGTATAAAATCTATTAGAAATAGTTGGAATGGTTAAGAGCACTTACAGTAAGGAATTATGGAAATTTAGGTTCTTTAATGGTGAACGATGAGGGAAGAAGAAAAAGAAACAAAATACCAGTAGGTTGTTCAAACGACATGGTGGGTCGTTCGAGTGACGCGGTTGGGCCAGACCCGCTTATGTTGCTCTTCTGCTTTGGGCTGGGGGCAATGATTTTTGGCATTAAGAGTTTGGAATTTTACATGAGGAATGAGTATAAATTATTATGTGTGAGATTTTGTACTTTTAGAATTTGGAACGATAAATTCTAAGGAATTAATTATGGATCAAGGGAGCGTATCCGAGCATATTGGCTGAGAGACACCAAGGTAATATATTAATTAATGCATAATTAATTAAAGTTCAGAGTCGGGAAATTTACTCGGATATTTTGGGGCTAGTGCTACGAGTGCTTAGGCACGAATTCGACCAGGTTGATTTATTATAGGGTTATATAATAAATTATAGAATATTCAAAATAAAAAGGGTGTTAACCTTAAAATGTGGAAATTGAGGAATAAGTTCTACAAGATGAAATTTCGGACCGAAGGTGCGAATCCGTGTAATTTAGTTGGGTGACACAACTCGAGTGATAATTAAATAAATGTGGGAATTATTGAAATTACAAGTCGGTATATAGACTTGGGGAATGTTATGCTAGTGTTACGGTAAATTGTGCACGTAGTAGCCAGGATTATATATATATATATATATATATATATATATATTTGTGTGCTTTATAAATATTACTGTGAATAATATATGTATGCATACATACTCCTCTAGTGTTATCATGGGAGGTTTCACGATGTGGGTGAATCCCCTAGCTTGAGAAGCAGGGTGAGTATAGTCCTTAGGTCATAGCGTTCGTATTTAGGGGTGAGACGTCTTGGGTATGATTCAGTCTCATTTTTGGAGGGAACTATGACCCCCTCCACTGCGTTTATTTTGTTTGATTCGGGGAGCTAATCGTGTCAGGGTGTCCGGGTGGATGAGTATACCTGGATTAATAACATTGTAGAGAACATCTGGTGAGTGTCTACTCAGGAGGATGGTTATATATTTACGACATGTATGTGAATGTTGTAATATGATCATATGTATATATGGTGCAGATATTTATATACAGGTAAAATACACTATGTGAATTAAATTGATTATATATGTAACTCGTGAGAATGTTATATGGTCCCAAATGAGAAATGGTTAATTAAGCTAATGTGATGAATAACTTAAAAATCATATATTAAACATACTCGGGCTAAAGTAGTGTTCCAGGAAAGATATTATCGATAATTAGTCACGGGGTAGAGGACTAGGTGGGTTATGTAGAAAATGTTAGGTGTGCACAATAGTTGAGGGATGAGTCGGTCCTCAAGGGAGTGCGACACTAGCTTAAATATGAAGAGCATTCATGCATTTTAATTTAATGCAATTTAATCACTTGCTAAATATTTTCAAAATGTTTTGGGTTCTAACCCTTGCTATAAAATATTTTCAAAAACCTTTTAGGTGTCCAGCCACAGGGACGCCAGAATTGTTTCTATTTCAGGGTTACGCAGTTGCAGCATATGTGGATGTGTGCAGGAATTAGATTTAGCCACTTAAGTTATTTCATTCCTAGAGTAGGATGCAGTCAGTATTTCATTTGGGCATATCGCCCTAGTTATTTCATTTGTTCCAGTCAGTTAATGTACTCAGCTTATTAATCTAGTGGTTTATATTTTTCTGATTTGGGTTATATTGCCGGTGTTTATTCGGCAAAGATTGTATTTATTCATTTTAATATGGTTTGACTCAGTGAATGTATGAATGGTTTAAATTATATTCATTCGCCTGTTGTGTTGTTGTTTGATAAAAAGATAAAATTTATCACCGTTACTTTTTGAATACTAGGTGGTTAGTAAGTTTTAAAAAGTTTTCAACAGTGATGCTAAGAATGAACGAAATGAAATTCTTGTTTAATTTGATATAGGAATGATCACTCGGTATTTTATTAAGCGGGGTGTCACAGTCAGTCTATGTATTCGACTTCGATTATCCTTTCAGCTCGGTATCGATGGTTGAAGCTAGAGTGGCAAGGGCATCTGCATGGCTATTGTCGTTCCTTGGGAGCTCCCCTACTGAGGAAGACTCGAAATGTTAAAAAAAGACCTCTTGCCCTATTCCTGTAAGTAATCAGTCCAGAGTCCCTAGCTTCATATTCTCCATTAAGATACTTTGCGATCAGTCTAAAGTCATAGTATACAGAAATACGGTGAGAACTAAATTGATCACCCTACGGAGACCATGAACCATGGCTTCATATTCTGCCTCGTTATTTGAGCATTTTAATCCCAATCTAATGGCTTCTCAATAAGATTGCCTTGCGGTGTCACAAAGACTATCCCAGCTCTCGTGCCCTTTTATTTGATGTGCAATCCACGAAGAACTTCTAAGTTTGTTCATTCTCTCCAGTTGCCAATGATTCCAAGATGGGATTTGACGACTCATCCTCACCTCTTGGTGATATTGAAATTTTTTCTCTACAAAAGCTGCCAACACTTGACCCTTGATCATTGCCCTATACCAAATGTCAAACTGCGCCAGCTCCAGGGACCACTTGGTCATTCTATTTGAGAGATCAACCTTTTTGAGTGCATCTTTCAAATGATATATTGTGGGGATAATAATATTATGAGCATCAAAGTAGTGCCTCAGTTTCCTGGATGCGATTTCTAATGATAGAACCAATTATTCAATAGGCATGTATCTGATTTCTACCTCAATAGTAGACAAACATTTGCTCTTTCTAATGTAAAAAAAACCAGTGCAATACAAGTTGTGTGCTTTGAGACAGCCAAGTACATGTACAAATTTTCCCCATCTTTAGGGGTTGACAATAAGGGAGATGATCCCAACTACCGTTGAATTTCTTCCAATGCTTGATCGCACTTCTTTGTCCATACGGTGGGGCTTACCTTCTTCAATTACTAAAAGAACGATCGACACTTATCCAAGGATTTAAAAAAAAGTGATTCAGAGCGGTTAGCATTCCAGTGATGACCTAAATGTCCCAAATAGTAGTCGACCTTTTGATATCTTATAGATCTTAGATCTGATCAAGATTACCATCTGTACCTCTCTGGATTACCAAATATCCAATAAATTTACCAGCGCTAACTCCAAAGACGCATTTTGAGGTATTGAGCTTCGTATTGTATTCTCTAAGAATCTTAAAAGTCTTCATGAGGCCTTTGATGTGATCAGTTATGTGCTTGATTTTGACGCTCATATCGTCGATATATACTTCCATGGTAGAGTCGATCTGCTTTTTAAACATTTTGGTCATGAGCCTCCGGTTGGTTGCTTTTATATTCTTCAAACCGAAAGGCATTACCTTGTAGAAGTAAAGTCCTAAGGTTATGATGAATGAGTTTTTTTCCTGATCTGGGTCGAACATAAGTATTTAGTGGCAGTCGGAGTATGCATCCATGAAGCTCATACGTTGACTTTTGATTGTGGAACCAATAAGTTAATCTATCCATGGTAATAAAAAGTTATCTTTCGGGCAGTGCTTGTTGATGTTGGTGAAGTCTACACATACTGTCCACTTGCAACTCAGTTTTTTGACAACAACATTGTTAAAAATCCAGTATGGGAATTGGACTTTTTTGATGGAGTCGGCTTGGAGTAGGTTATAAACTTCTATCTTTACAATTTTATCCTTCTCTAGGGCTGACTTCACGAGCTTCTCCTTAATCGACTCGATAGTTGGATCTACATTCAATCGATGACAAGTGATCTCCTAGTCTATTCTCGAAAGGTCATATGGTTGCCACGAAAAGACAACTGCATTGATTCTAAAAAAATAAACGAGTTGATCTGCTTCATCCCAGGGTAACTTTGATCCGATGAGGAATGTATTTTTTAGTTGTAATGAATTTTGAGGAATGAAAATGAGTTCCTCCATCGCGCATTCAGCAAGAGCTAATTGAATTTCTTCTACCCCTAGTTGAGCTCTCTTTAGATGTTACTTTGGTTTATTATCCTCTTAAACGTCGTCATCTTAAATTTTCTTGGACTGATACTATCTTACTTTAATGGCTGAGATGAAATAACTGTGAGTTGCTGCTTGATCTCTCCTAATATCCACCACCCTATGATCACTCAAGAACTTGAGCTTTTAGTGAAGGGAATATGAGATAGCTTTCATCTCGTGAATCCATCATCTGCCTATTATGGCATCATAAGGCGACTTCGATTAGATGATATGGAACTCGACCTCCTTATCCATCAAGTCGATCTTGAGTGGTAGCTTAATCTTTCCCAATTTTTTTTATATCTTCTTTAAAACCAATTAATCGCCTTATATTAGTATCAAGGTCCTTGATGCTGAAGCCGATCTTGTAGAGCACTATCAGATACATTATCTCCAAAAAGCTCATTTGATCCACTAGTATTCTTCTCACATCAAAGTTTGTAATTCGTAGAGTGAGGACTAGGTCATCCTTATGTGGAAGATTCACACCTATTAGATCATCTTCAATGAACATAATATCACGATTAATGTCAATATCTCTTCTCTCACTCTTGGAAATGACAGGTTTGGACAAGTTTACCTGAAAAGCTTGTTGAACATTGGTGGTAGTTCTCATATTTTCCCTGAGCTTCTTGCCAATGTGCTGTGCTGAATCGGTATATCCGTGAATGGATGCGACCATCCCTGCTGGGGTGTGATCTTTATCTTCCTTCTGAACTATATTAATCTTTGTAAAAAAAATTATCTTCATTGCGTTAATGTACTCCTTACACTGCCTGACCTGAACGAGCTCTTCCAAATGCTTTTTAAACATTTTATAATTTTTCATAAGGTGCCCGTGATCCTATTGATAAGTGCATATGAGGTTAGCATCCCTACCATTAGGATCGTTGTCCATTTTAGGATGCCTTTTGAAGTAGGCCTTGTCTTTGATCTGTGAGATAATCTTGTAGATGGGCTCTTTGAAGACCGTTTCCAATGCCTTTTAGCTGTTCTCATTAGTCTGAGACTTGGGGAAACCTTTGGGGGCTTTATTCCTGATTCCTTTCTTGGCCGACGAGGATTGATTTCTCTAATATGGGGCCTTCTTAAGTCCACTCTTCTTCTGGTTAGTCAGGCAATCTGCATTAATGAGTTCATCGTCCACTTTAGCATACTTCTTAATATAAGACATGCTATCGTCCATCATAGAGGTCGGTTTCTTCGTCAGGAACTGGTAGAGATCATCTGATTCAATCTAAACTTAAATGAAAAGATTATTTATTTATCATTGCAATCGTCAACCTCGTTGTATAGCTCCCAGTACCTTTTTACGTACTTTTTGAAGGACTCTCCTTTCCTTTTCTTAAGATAGATCAGTGAATCAACCTCCTTTATTACCTTACTGGTAGTGATAAATCGGGTCGCGAACTAATTGGCCAGGTCTATAAAACAAAAGATCGATCTGGTGGGTAATTTCTTAAATAACTGCAGGTTGATCTTCCCTAGAGTAGATTGGAACACCCGACACATTAGAGTGTCGTAATGATTCTAAATAGACATGGTCAGCCGATAGTGCTTGATATGATGGGAGGGATTTGCCTTCCTATCATGCGTTATAACCTTTGGCATGGAGAACTTATTGGGTGGTTCTAAGAACTCTATTTTCTCAATAAAGGGGATAAGTAACCATGCTCGAATGCCTTTATAGCTAGTTCCTTGGGAGTTTGAGCCAGATTTAGGTTCAATATTCTTTTAACTCTTTTTGGATAATCCCCCGAATTCATCACTCCTTACTCTGTTTGGCGGTGCCTCTAGAGGGGCAGGTTTGTTACTTTGCATTGACTCAATGGGCTGGAATTGATGGTGAATGATGTTGATGGATTTTCTCCTAGGGAACAGTTATCACATCGTTGCTTACGGTGCATCATGCGAGGGCTCTTTGAATAAGGGGCCCTCCCAGTTTGATATGAATCGTGATTTCTTGGAAAACGATGTTTTCTCCTGCAGCGCTCCTGGGCATGGGAATCAGATCTACAATCTTTTTATTACTGAGTTAATTGTCTCCTCAAACGGGCGATATCCTAATCACGTTCATCCAGTCTTTCCTCATAAATATCGATCAAATGGGAAGTATCTCTTCCTTCTAGTTGCTCAATTGGCAGTGTGCGATATTGATGATTGGGCCCTGATCTCCCGGGAGATATCCCCTGGACCTAAAATTCCGTGGCAAAAAAAGGAGCCTAACAAGAGTGTGGGTGAGAGTCATTTGCACTTATGATGATTGTGGGGATAAGTGACTTTGATAATGGTGAGAAATTTGAGTTTCCCACATACGACGCTAAATTGTAAGGGATATCGACCCACAATAAAAGAAATAATATGCAAGAAAAGAACAAAGAAGACCGATATATGTGGTTCAGCAAAGAGATCTGCCTACATACACGGGGAAGAGAGGGATGTTGCTTTATTATTTAGGGAGAAAAATAGCGACTGGAGTGCTAAGGTTGCTAAATGAGAGTCCAAGTTACCACGTGCAAGTTACAATTAATTTTTTCACAATGGGTGAGGTCGATCTTATTTATAATCTTTAGGATCCTCTTCTTCAAGGTTTCTTCTTGTCTATCTTAATTCATAAATCTAAGTCCTATAAGGACTGCTCTTTCGACCCGCGAATGTCAACTTTTGATAATTGGACTTATCTCCCTATATATTCGTGGTCTTCCAAGATTTGTCACATTATATCCACGTGACACAGATTCGACTATTCTCCCTTTTGTGATATTTAATCCTAAAATGAGTGGACATGTCATATATAAGTTGCATTTGTTTTAAGAAGGACAGGATAAGTATAGTCAAACCAATTTGATACCGTGGAGTTGATGATTCAATATAAAGCACCGTGCCATCATAGTTAATTCATAAATCATACTAAACATTCATATTTTAAACAAAACATTCATAATTCAATCTAAACATTCATAAATCAAACTAAACATTCATAAATCAAATTAAAATGCCAATATAGCGCCAATATTGTAATAAGATACAATTTGAATACAAATATGGTTGTCAAGGCCCAATATAATAATAAGATACAAATAAAATTATCAAGGGTAAAATAATTTTTTGATCCTTAGTTTTTCTCTAAATCAACTAAAAGATCTTTTAAATTGGGGTTGTCATCAAGAGTAGACTGGAACTCTTTAGGATCCTTTAATTCGTTTGCTTGAGTAGTCATACCCTTTGGTTTATGCATAACAATAGACCCATTTCCATCGTTTATGCACTTTGAGTATAATACATTCTTTATGCTCTGAAAGGCATAAATAAAAGCCTCATTGACTACGCAATCTTTACTCTTCATTTTAGATAAATCTACCATGATAAGTTTTATATCATGATCAATTTTACAAGCATTCGTAGTGTCCTCCACTTTTACCTAGTCACAATAATATACAGTTTTTATGAAATCTAAATAATCGAGCACTAGGATTTGTTAGACAATCCCATAATAGGTTAGCACTGTATCTTTTGGATTTGTATCGCTTTTTATAGCGACACAGATAGTCAACGCAGAAATTGAAATTCTACTATTTTGCATCAAAAGCTTTTCCTTACATGGGTATGAGACGAAATCAAAACCGTTAGTGTGAAATTTCTTAAACTCTTTCACATTAAATGTGGGACCTTTTTCTAGGCGTGAAAGCCTTAAAGAGATATCACCTCTTTTTAGAAGCTGCATTTTTAATGAATTTGTATTATGGCATGTTTTTACTATACATGAATAAATAATCGCACATATAAGAGGTGGAAATTACCTCTTTTGATACCCATTCTCTAAAACCATTTGCCATGCAATTTCTCCTCTAATTTTGGAAAATTTTGTTCTCTATTTACTAAAGATAAATTGTATATTTTAGATCATAATATAAATAATACATATAATTAAACAAGAATAATTAAGTTAATTATGTAGCTACTTACTCTCTTCAATCTTTAACTTTATCTTGCAATTTGAAGACATAACTCGTGGCTTGCTCTTATTATAAATGAGTGATTCTCACCTCTTTAGAGTTCTCAAATGTCAATTCATCCTCAAAATCGTCAGGTTGCTCGATCACACGTTCTCTATGAGGATTGAACCTCCTCAGCTCTTGTTATGGCATATGTTCTCGAGCGTATAACGATGATTCCATAATTATGTATTCTTTAGCAATTGACTCTCCAATATACCGTGTATTCTTAACATTACTTTTAAAGGTTTTCATGAAATTCTCGAAAGGGTACATCCAACTATACCTAACAGAACCATACAATAAAGCCTCATTGCATCAATTCACAAGCAGGTGGATGGTGATATCGAAGAACGATGAAGGAAAATATTTCTTTAATACATAAATTTCCTCTGCTGAAGTTGATTTCGTAGCTTTAATGTGCTTTCCATTTACCAGTTTTTCACAAAGTAGGTTAAAGCACAAACCTCGATGGAGATCTTTATGCTCGGAGAAGAAATGCCAAAATGACAGAGAGATTAATTGAATAATGACATGCCAGTCCACTACACCGAAACAGATGACTTGTCATGATCTTTGACCGTACCATGACAAGCCTGGGGGTGACAAATTCTTTGTCACGGACTTGTCACCATTAAAGACCGTGACAAGTTTATTAGACTTGTCACGGTCCTGTCAAGATCTTTGACCTTGATAAGTTTTTGTCATGGTCAAAGATCGATGACAAGTCAAAAAAAATTATTACGGTCCACGACTGTGATAATTCTAGGAAGAATTAAAAAAATTGCTGGGCAGTAGTGGCCATCAGTATATTTGTACCTGTTATAGCAAAATTGTATCTTTCCAAACAACATATATCCAAATAAAATATAAATAATATACCAAATCATGGCATATATAATCCATATCCAAATAAATAGAAATGCAAATATCCATATCCAAATAAAATAGAAATGCAAATATCCATATCCAAACAAACATGTACCAAAATAAAAAAAAATACAAATACAATCCAATATCTAAATAACCAAATAAAAAAACAGAGATAATGTCATGAAGAAGGAGCATGTCGGACGAGGAAGTAAGGCCACATGCCATATGAATTGAGACACCTTGCAATATGTTAGACGCCTTATTATTTGCGCAACCACAAATGTGATTTCTCCTTTCCCTCCACCACATGTGTGATGCGCACTCTTACCTCAATGTATTGGAGGGGGCATCCATGAACCAGCATACCCGGTAGGAAGTTCGAATCCATTAAGCCCCTCGCTATCAGCTCCCTACACTATATACCGAGTAGAAACACGCTTGACCAACCGATTATTAACATAGGCTACTCGACGGGGGTCACGCTGGGAAATGGATCATCATATAGTTCCGAGTCGGTATGTATAGGCGATGAAGCAGTGGCGTCCTCATCCTCGTCTACCTCTACCCCCTTATCCCTCCCCTTGCCTTTGCCCTTGCCCAACTGATGCTTCATGAAGGCGTACATATCTAGGACCATCACCTCCAACCTTGATGGCTTATCGCCATGAGTGTCCACCTTATGTGCCAACCCGCTATTGCTCATCTCCATTCCGACGATCCTAGGCTTCCCCACCTGCGAGCTCACCCCCTAGTCCTCCCCTTGCGATCCGACCCGAGCAGTTGGCTGAGTGCTTCTGTTGCCAAAGATCCTTTGTCGACATCAAACCGTGACTCATGCACTTCCTTAAGCTTTGCCTGAAAAGACAAAAAAGTACACGATTAGTTAATTAAGTAAATAAAAAAATTATACATTTATAACTTATAATGGTGGCTGCGATGCTTGGGGCCACCTCATTGTCCTTGCCCTTTTTTCGTTCGAATTTCCAAGTGGTCATCGAGCCTATGTGGCCTACCCCCAAGGTCACTCCCCGTGTCCTGAAATAAAATAATACATAATTAGTAAGTAACGCAAAGTAATGCTAAATTAGAATAACTAAAATTAAATAAAAATAAAAACTTACCATCCTGTGCTCCACCTCGGCATAAGACGTCCATCCAGAGTAATGCACATCCAACTTTTTCTCCCAGTTGTCCCTTCCCGATTGGCGAGATGCCAATTTTCGCTTGATTCGTATCAAATATTGCATATTTTCACCCTATATCTTTATGCATTCTAGTGCTTCTACGGTCCTTAATGCCTATATTTATGCTCAATAACCAGACAACCTTGGATTTGGATATATACATGTTTTGCAGGGGTTAATTGTGCTTTTGTAGGTATTGGAGCGCTAAAAGTGAGGATCCGTTGCATTTCGGAGAAGTTTCATCACCGAACGCTACTTCAAGGGCATTTTAGTCAATTCACATTTCATTATCGGCTAATGGAATTTCCACGGATGCTTAGTTCATCGAGCAAGCTTCACGTGGCCGCAAATGGTGCGCGATTCTGAGTCCGAACGGTGAAGTTATGGCCGTTTCCGTTTATGACCTTTTCCCCTCTTCATAGACCAAAATGTTGCCAAAAACAGAGTGCCGGTCGATCACAGTTCAAGGCCCGATCGACCACGATTTTGCATTTTTTCGTGGAAAGGAGACAGTGTGCCTCAAATTGAAGGCGCGGTCGACCGCGGTTTGAGGCCCAATCGATCGCATATATCAGATATTTTGAGGTCTTTTCCTTTTCTTTTCTTTTTCCTTTATTTCTTTTGTAACTTACTATATAAAGGAATTTTAGTTTCATTTTCAGATATACTTAGATATAATTGATTTTAGGTTAGTTTAGCTTAGGGTTTCGGAGTTGAGAGCTCATTTCTTCTTCCTCATTTGGTGTGACAACATTTGGGTTTGTAAGATTGATCTTTTCTTATTCCCTCTCCATTAATATAAGTTGTATTTCCTTTATTCTTGCTTTCTAATTTAGTTTACTTGCTTTATTTACATGATTTGATTTACTTGCTTTGTAGTGTAGATTTATCGCGTTTATTTACCGCGTTTTTAACATGATTTCTAGGTAATTTAGTCTAGGTTGTGCCGGATTGAACTCATTTCGGGTTGACATGTTGCTTTGCTTTGGTGATGGTGTTTACGAGTCTATTTCGGGTGCATTATCCTAGTTATTACGCCTAGAGGATTTAACGGGGCATATCAAGTATGTTCCATGCTTAAGACCTTGCGTGCGTAATTTTCGGGGTATTTGTTGATGCCAAAATCATATTAGGCTTTTATACGGATTTAGGGGTGTGACAACCCTTGATTCAATTAACTGTCTAACGAGACGCAATTGTAATAATTCGTCGACCTATGTAACCATTTTATACTAAATAACTCGGGTGAGGGATATTCGACGCAACCTATAGTTTTACTCGCTTTGTTAATCTAGTTTCAATACACTTGCCTAGATTAATATTTCCCTTTTTTTCATCTTTTCCTTTTTAGTTTGTAATTTATCTTTTACACTTTGATTTAGGAGTATTAAATCCTATAAATTCTAGCATCTCGTCTCTGTGGATTTTCGATACCCGACTTACCGCTATACTTGTATCGCAAGTGTAGTAATTTAGTTTTTTTTGTATTATCGCGGTGAAACGAAAAAAACGATTGTGTCCTTACACGAACACACTTTTCACGCGCTGATCACCGCTCATTGGTCTCATTGTCGATAAACTTTTTCCACTATGCCAAGGAGATCAGATCCTTCGGTGGGACGGTGTCGTGTAGTCTCAGAATGGAATTTAGGGTCTTCCCAAAGTACCGTGCTCACAAATTCTTTTCCACGTCTTATATTGATCCCTCAATTGCTCCAACATGGAGTCGCGGAGATATGCGAGCAGGTCAAATTCAATATGTCAAACAAATACAAACCAAAAAGAAAGTAAGTGTTAGTGGCTTATAAATATAAATATAAATACACTACCTGTAGTGCCTCCCAGATATTCAACTTGATGTCAATAGGCACGACCCTCTAATCAGTGTACCAATCAGTGTACCTCGGCGCTATGATCACCTTCAGCAACTCTAGCGCTCTAGCCAATAATGTCGTCTTATTCTCGACAACGGACCCCAATTTGCCCCATTTGGGGGGCCTACTAGTCGAGGAGCCCTCATCGCCTCTGCTACCGGGCCCGGATGAAGTCATTTTCTACAAAAAAATGTTATTATTAGGGGTGGTAAACGGACGGATACGGATCGGATACCATGTTTTTCATATCCGTATCCGCTATCTGGATGCACTATCCATATCCGTATCCGTATCCGTCCGGATAGTTAAAACAACTATCCATATCCGTATCCGCTCGGATAACTCGGATTCGGATAATATTCGTATCCGTTTACATTGGTTAGCCATCGCAAAAAATAATTATTAAAATATCCGATCCAACGAAATACAATCCAATCCAAATAAATACATAACAAAATTACTACCTCCTAACATCAACAATTATGGCTTCCATAATAATAGTAGCACTCTATAATAATAATATGGCATAAAGTTATCCATACTTTATAACCATATAAAATTAAAGCCATCCAAAAAAATAATAGGAGCATTCCATAATAGTATATAAAAATGCACCTTTTAGATTAAATCAAATTTATTGAGAATGATAACCTCGTGGACCTTTTAGTCTTCAAAACATACTGATATTTTTATTTTAATAAGTATAGATTTTTATTTTGTATATAATATACCGGTTGTTAACTTCAGTTCTTCTCACAATCAAAACCATTTTTTTACTTTTTTGTTTCTCTCCTACATTTATTTATAATTAAGGAAACTAATGAACAACCACATGAACAGTATATAAATACAGTTATATATTTGTATTTTTATTTTGTATGTACCTGTTGTTGCTAACTTTCTATTGCATGAGGAGGGGATGCGCAACGGCGGAGTTGATGCGCATCGGAGGGATTGATGAGAAGCGGTGGCGGGGTTGATGAGTAGCAGCAGGCGGATGTGGCGGAGGGGGAGGTGGCGGAATGAGGGTTTTTGTGGAGTGAAATGAGGGTTTCTTTTCTCTTGTTTCGTACGAAAGAGAAATAAAATGAAATTAGGGTTTTTTTGTTTTGAGTGGAGTATATGTGCTTTAGTGGGTGTATGTTATGTGTGATAGGGTGTATTGTAACTTTAGTGTAACTCCATGATAATATATCCGATAAAATAATAATGCATGGCATTCTATAATATACTCAATAAAATAATAACTTTAGGGTGTTTTTGTTTTGAGTGGAGTATGTGTTTGTTTTGTTTTAGGGAATAAACAATTAAGGTATTTTTTAATATTATATTATTAGTAATACTAATACGAATATTATTAGTAATATTTTAAACATATGTTTGACGGATACGGATATCCGGTAAAACGGTTATCCGGTAAAATTGATACTCCGCATCGGATGCGGATTATCCGTGTCGGATACTAGTACTATCCGTATTCGTATCCGTTTTCTCGGATATTTTTATAGAGTATCCATATTCGTATCCGTTTCCATTTTTTTGGATAAATATCCGCAAATTCGGATTCGGATATCGGACGGATGCGGATTTTCGAATATCCGTTTACAGCCCTAGTTATTATTAGTAAAAACATGTATATGGACTTTGAATTAAAGCTGAAATCCGATAATAACAATATATACCAATACCAATATCAATTTATATCAATTTTAACTTATACCAATACCAGTACCAATTTTAATTTACACACACGCACACTGCCCCCTCCCCCCCCCCCCCCCCCCCCCCCAACGCGCACACACTCCCGGGTCATCAACTTTGAATTAATGCTCAAATCCGATTATAAAAATACATACCAATATCAATATCAATTTATATGAATTTCAATGTATACCAATACTAATACCAATTTCAATTTACACACACACTCCCCCCCCCCCCGACTGAAATAAAATAATACAGGATTAGTAAGTAACCCAAAGTAATGCTAAATTAGAATAACTAAAATTAAATAAAAATAAAAACTTACCATCCCGTGCTCCACCTCGGCATATGATGTCCGCCCGGAGTAGTGCACATCCAACTTTTTTGTCCGGTTGTCCCTCCCCGATTGACGAGATGCCAATTGCCGCTCATTGTCGATAAACTTTTGCCACTGTGCCAATGATATCGTCTCCTTCGGGGGGATGGTGTCACATAGTCTCATAATGGAATTTAGGGTCTTCCCAAAGTACCGTGCTCGCAAATTCTTCTTCCACGTCTTATATTAATCCCTCAATTGCTCCAACATGGAGTCGTAGAGATATGTGAGCAGACCAAATTCTTCCTGTCAAACAAATACAAATCAAAAAGAAATTAAATGTTAATTGCTTATAAATATAAATATAAATATAAATATAAATATAAATGTAAATATAAATATAAATATAAATATAAATATAAATACACTACATGTAGTGCCCCCCAGATGTTCAACTTGAGGTCAATAGGCACGACCCTCCAATCAGTGTACCCCGGGGCTACGATCGCCTTCAGCAACTCTAGCGCTCTAGCCAATAATGTCGTCTTATTCTCGAAGACGGACCCCAATTTTCCCCATTTGGGGGGCCTACTGGCCGAGGAGCCCTCATCGCCTCCGCTACAGGGCTCGGATGAAGTAATTTTCTGCAAAAATTGTTATTATTAGTACAAACATGTATATGAACTTTGAATTAAAGCTCAAATCCGATAATAACAATACATACCAACACCAATATCAATTTATATCAATTTCAACTTATACCAAAATTCAGTACCAATTTCAATTTACACACACGCACACTGCCCCCTCCCCCCCCCCCCAACGCACACACAATCCCGGGTCATCAACTTTGAATTAATGCTCAAATCCGATAATAAAAATACATACCAATATCAATATCAATTTATATCAATTTCAATTTAAACCAATAGCAATACCAATTTCAATTTACACACACGCACACTGCCCCCACCCCCACCCCCCACCCCCGCGCGCGCTCGCACACACACACCTGGCTCATGGACTTTGAATTAATTCTTAAATTGATTAAAATTCTAATTAACATATTAACTTGGTTACTACAAGCATTAAAATGATAAAGGACAAATGAATAAAAAAATATTAAATTATCGTCCGATAATAATAAAGCACTAGAATAATACAAACACTGGTCATTACAAATAATTTGAATACTTATTACAAATAAAAAAATTGTTTGAAATTTGGGTTATCATAAAAATGGATTGATATTTAGTAGGTGCAACTAAGTCATCCACACAACTGTTTACACACTTTGGCGCTTGTAGATGATTAACCACTGCTCGTTGTTGATATACTCCGAGTAAAACACTTGCTTTGACTTTTTGAAAAGCATAAACAAACGGCTCATCGCTCACGTATTCGTTGCTCTTCAACTTGGACAAGTTTACGATGATCAAATTGGTGCCAGGATCAACTTTATAAGCATTTTTATCCTCAACTCTTACCCAATCACAATAAAATACAACCTCTTTGAAGTTTACATAGTCCAATTCAAATATATTTTGAATTACACTATAGTAAGTCATTTTAGCTTCAACGAGGTTTTTATATGTCACGCTCGCTCGAAAGAAAATAAGAGCCTTGCATGAAATGCTCGAGTTCTGTACATTTGTGTTTTCCTCGTACACCCTTGCACCAAATATGTAACCGTTCAATCGATACTTTTTGAACTCTTGTGCCATGAACAAGGGTCTAGGTACTAGATGAGCAAGCCTTGATGTCGCATCACTCGTCTTTAAGAGTTGATAATATAGATAAATTAATTAGGTTAGTTGTAAAGTTTTCTTGTAATTTGACATATAATAACCACTATATTCATTCTCACATGTGACAACGAGAGCCTAAATTTGCTGTTTGATTGTACCATTGTTTTTCGTCTTTTATTGTTCTCATGAGCTTCATATTTTCTGCATAGATCGTGATGAACGTATTACAAAATTAATCATGTAAAAATCAAAATAATTTAAAACTTCAAATAATTTAAACTTATTTTTTCCATTCGTCGACATCTTCATATGTGTCAAATTGATAACGAGCTACTCGTTCATGTTGCAAACTCGTTAGTTTCACTCGTTTGCCCATCACATGACCACCCTCATCGACGAACTCATCATTGTCATCCATGCTGGTCGAGTCAGGTAAATATTTCTGAGTGTATATTGATGACTCCACGGTGATGTATTCCTCTGCAATTGATCCTTCAATGTATCGTGTATTATTGACGTAATCTTTGAAAACTTTTATCAATCTTTCAAACAAATACATCCACCGATATCTAACTTGGATGTAAAGAAGTGCCTCGTCGCATAGGTGTACCAACAAGTGAACACTTATGTCAAAGAAATATGGGGGAAAATACTTCTTCAAGTCACAAATCTCTTCATTCACTGCTAATTTTGTGGCCACTATGTGATCTCGATTGACTACCTTCTCATATAAAAGTGAGAAGCATATACTAATTTGCATTATAGCCCTCCGCAAATCCTTGTGATTGGAAACAGTGCTTAAACAACAGAGGAACCAATTGCATGATCACATGCCAATTGTGGGACTTACACTTATGTAAATCATGGGTAGCATAATTCACAATCCTTTGCAAGTTAGATGAAAAATTAGATGGAACTCACAAATTATATATTGCGTCTAAAAGTACATTCCTTTCCTCACTCATCAAAGTAAACGCACCAAGTGGAATTATTGTTCTTACCCTACTATCTTCTTTCAACCATAGTTGTGGCTTAAGTTTTAATGCTTTAAGGTCTTTTCGTGCATTTTATCCATCCTTCGAATGAATCTCCCCAAGGCATCTGCCCATAATATGTTCGGCGATGCTCTTGTCTATATGCATCACATCCAATACATAGCGCACCAGGCTATTATTCCAATAAGGAAAGTCAAATAAAATTGACCTCCTAGACCATGCCTTTCTTGTATCAGTTTTATTCCCAATTGGGGTTTTCTTATGCTTGACATTCTTAAATTTAGGATTCTTACCTAGCATATTAGGGCCAATCATTAGATTTACTTTCAATTTTTGAGCCTGAAAGTATTCTCGGTCGTAGCGTAACCATATACTACACAACCAGATAATGTCCCATAACCTGGAAAATCATGAATTTCTTACATCAACATAGGTTTCAGCGTAAACTCTTTTTTTCTAAAAGAGTTAGATGCTTGCACACCCTCTTCCCACAACTCATTTAATTCTTCTATCAAAGAATCCACGTAGACATCAATGTCCTCATTTGGTGCCTTTGGCCCAGGGATCAATAAAAATAACATCGAAAGTTCAGGTCTCATCACTGTGAAGGAGGGAGGTTGAATGGAGCTAGGATCACTGGCCATACACTCTGATTGACGCTTATATTTCCATATGAATTGAAACCATCTATTAATATTTCCAAAGGAATGTTACGCTGTTATCGAGCAAAATCAGGATACTCAAAATTCATCCTCTTCTAAGCTGTACATTCAATAGGATGGAGCATGAGATTTTTCCCTGATTTTGCCTTAGCATGCTAAGTCATTGCCTTCGCTATCCATGCAACTATGAAAAACCACTTTAATCTAGGCCCAACTGGAAAATATTTCAACACTTTTTAAGGCATTTTTGAGCTTATTCCGTCCTTGCCAATGGATTGGACATATCTAGGTTCATCGCATACCAGACACTGATCAAGATTTTTATACTCCTTTCGATATAGTATGAAGGCATACACATAAGCATGAATTGATTTATACTTCATTCCCAAACCTTTCAAACTATTTTTCATAGTAGGATAACTGTTTGGAAGCGTATTCTTCTTGGGTAGCAAACCCTTCACCCAATTCAAAATTCGTGTCATGCTATTGCCAGACAAACTATATTGGGTCTTAAAACTATGCAAACCAACCATTTCATGTAAATTTATTTGATCTTTCTCAAAATTAGAGTATAACGGCTAGCTCGCCTTAAATTTTAAACTTTGGTAGTCATCGTCAAGGCTTATCCTGATATCTTCATGAGCACTTGAACCTTGTACATCGTCAGTGAACTCATTCTCTTCCACTTCATGAACTCCATACGCGTCATCAACTAAATCCTCTAACATATTATTATATACATTTTCATCCTCCCATTGTATATATATCCTACTTGTTGAAGTTTGTTGTGAAGGTTGCTCGAGGACAAAAGGAACTTTTGATTCCCCGTAAAAAACTTAAATTCAATAACTATCTTGCATACCCCATCTTAACAAATGTCGTTAAAATGGTTTCCACTCAAACACCTTACCATTATTACACCTAGCACATGGACACGTAAACTCTTCATCATTATGATATCTCTTTGCGTATTTCACAAATTCATTAGCACCTTTGCGAAATAGATCCCCTAATCTATTTGTCTCACCCATCCACTTTTTGTATTTAGGATATCACATCACAACTACTACAAACAATCACCTGTTATGGGTAAGAAGCATATATTCGTGGATTAGCATAAATAAAAGTGTGAATATTTAGTTCCTATTAGTATAAACAATCACCTATTGAATGCATATGCATAAGAACTAGAAGGATAGTTTTTATGCGTAAATTTATTCGTACATTCAAATTCAATTTTAATTTAAAATCGAAATTAAAATTCAATTTATAATATTAATTCCTATTTCCTCCATCTCCTCTAAAGGGTGAGTGGTCGTATCCCATTCGAGATCGCATATTTCTGTAATATACTTAACAACTCATGCACATTGCTCCAATTTGAGGAAAATTAGGCAACATATCTCCATAGTTCTCCAAGTACACGACATAGATTCGCCAGTGTGAGTGTTATTTCAATTTATCAATTGAAATAACATTTAAGGTCGCATCATCTAGTATGTAACTAGAGAACATTAAGTTACGGCTGCAGAACTTCCCCCCAAAGTAACAAGTTTAAGCCACTAAGAATATCATTATACGGAAACTATGCAATCCCAAACTATCCAAACGGGATAATTCGAGAGATCTTATTATAGGGGTAATGTCTCTTGAATGGGTCTAAGGGTTATTGAATGCGTACGCATAAGAACTAGAAGGCTAGTATCTATGTGAACTATATGTAATTTAAAGTATGTTTCATTTAATTATGTCTTATCACAATTTGAGAGATTTCATTTAATTATGTAATTTAAAGTATGTTTCATTTAATTTAAAGTACACATAAGAACTAAAACTTATACCAATTTATACCAATTTATGCCAATATTAATACCAATTCAAATTCAATTTCAATTTATACCAATATCAATACCAATTAGAATTCAATTTCAATTTAGAGAAACGGGTCCTGTAGAATTACAATGTATACAAATTAAAAAGGTTATTAATGTTTCAAGCTTTTCATATGTTTCAGTCCATTTCATAAGGAGCTAAGGGGATGGTAACACTATTTGGGCAAAGTATAAAGCCCACAAACAACATTGATACTATTTTAAGAATCATACACACACATGTAACATTCCATATATTGATCCCCAAGTTGAAAACAACACACTGAAATATCTTACACCAAACTAAACACAAATTGATTCTCTCACCTCCCCACATCACTCCCCTCCTGCACCCCCCCCACTCACCCCCTGTCACCCCTACCCCACACACCTATACACACACACACACACACACATACACACACTACCCCCAACCCCACTGCCTCCCACCACTCACCCCTTTCCCCGCCACTACCACCCCTCCCCCCACACACGCAGACATACACACGCACACCCACCCACCTGCACATACACACACACACACACACACACACACACACACACACAGACGTAGTTCTACACACACACACATATACAAAGGAAAGATAAAGAGAGAAAAAAAACTCACCTGAAAATGTAGAGAGAGAGAGAGCAGTCGTGCGCGTGCGAGAGAGAGAGAGAGAGAGAGAGAGAGAGAGGAAATGAAAACCTTAGGAAAAAAAGAGGTGGTAGGGTTTTTTTTACTGAGAAAGTTGTCATAGACCTATCAAGTTCTTTGACCGTGATAAGTTCGTGACAACTGTACTTGCCATGGCGTTATCATGGTCAATGACCGTGACAAATCGTTGTCACGAACTTGTCACGGTCATTGACCGTGATAAGACTGGCCGGCCCAAAGGTGACAATTTGGTCGTTTTGGTGTAGTGGTCGTGAGACTTGCATTGTTTTAGGTAATTTGTTTGGTACTTTACTACCCCGTGCAAATTACCGGAATAAGCAGTCAGAGTCTTTAAGTTAAACAACGTGTCTAGGAGGATCTTTTTATCACCAGTAGTTAAAGTGAAAGAAGCCAAGGGGTGGGGGATAGAAATTCTTCCTGTTGTCGAATCATTTTTTAATTACAATTTCTTCTTTATTTTCATAATCAGTAGATCGCGGTGCACCCCTTCTCCATCTTTTGAATGATATCATACATGTTCTTATCAGATGTTCCGCAATATTATTCTCTGTGCGCATCACATCAATTACATGCCTTATATGATGATCTTTCCAATACATCAAGTCAAAAAATATTGATCATTTAGACCATGCCTTCGTTTGTCGTTCGGATCCTCCCTAGATTTATGCTTCATGTTTACAAACTGTAGGTGCTTTCCTACATATGTATTCCCTGCAGTCACAACCTTCACCTTCTCCTCGATTTGCTGAACCAATAGTCGAGCAAGTTCCGTCCTACGCTCGTGATCGACATGTAAAAAGTTATGCTTATTCTTCCTAAAATGGTGACTAGTAGGAAAAAATCTATGATGACTCGTATAACTCCTCTTACCACTATAATGTATCCAAGTGGATTCAATTTCCTCCCCACACATGGGATATCCGTAATAACCATGAACATTATAACTGAACAAGGTCCCATAAGCAGGAAGGTCGTGGATTGCCAATATAACCAATGATTTAAGTGTGAACTCTTAACCCTTATGAGAGTTAAATGCCCTCACGCCCTTATCCCACAACTCTAAAAGTTCTTTAATTAATAGAGCTAAGAAAATATTCAGGTATTAATAATGATAATAATGCGAACTCCTTTCTCATGCATATTATTGGAGGGAGACTAAAAGGTGCCATGAGAACTGGCCAATAAATCTGATTAGTGCTTAAATTATCGAAAAGGTTAAACCTATCGATTGATTATGCAGTACGAATATTGCGAGGTTCTTTTACAACTTTAGGGTGTCGTGCATTTGAAAGCTGACTGATGATTGAATCAACTTGATGACATATGAGACTCCCACCCACCTTGCATCAAGTGTGCCATGTTATGGTCTCTGCTATCCACGACACAGTGAAAATTTATTTTAACCGTGGCCCGAGGAAAAAATACTTCATAACCTTCTATGGAACTTGCGAGAACTTGCAACATTTTGCAGTCTTGTATTTTTCATTCTTACAAGACACATATCTTAGCTCACTTCATATAAGACACTCATCATTCTCTTTGTGATTGTTACGATAAAATATGCAATCATACTCTCATGCATGAATAGATTTGTACTTCAAACCCAAACTCTTTAAGCTCTTATTCATGCTAGGATAATTGTTTGGTAATGTTTTCTCTTTTAGGAGAATGTCTTTAACCCACTTAAGAATTTAGGTTATGTTGTTTCCCGACAAATCAAATTGAATATTCAAATTATGCAAACCAATCATTGCATATAATACCAAATTATCTTCATTGGAATATTCATACAACGGTCTAGTTTCGTTGACTTTCAACCGTATGCATTCCCGATCTTCTAGTAATTCAACATCAATTTGTTCATTGACTTAGTCATAATGCACATTATTTGTATTCATAGGTTGGTGGTTTTGATGGTGTCGGAATCTGTAAGTATCCTCAATTAGGCCGGTCAAAGGACGATGTTTTGATGAATCATGTATCACTTCCACTTGGCGGGGTTTCATTACGCGGTCAGGGACCAGTAATTCTTCCGGAACATAAGGTACATTATTTTCACCATGGTATGCACATATCTAATAGTCTTAGAAAATTCTCCACTTTAGTAAATGCAACTCAATGTCTTCTAATGATTTATATTTTTTGTTCATACAACGGGTGCATGAACATGGAATCTTCTCACTTTTAAGAATTCTATTCGGGTATTTAACAAATTCTTGAACGCCTTTTTGATGATTATCGGATATTCGGTTACTCTCCCCCATCCAATCTTTGTATTATAGGAAATTCATTAGATAATCTTCAAAATTCTATTCACGAATATTAATAGGTTGGAACAAAATTCATATTGTGTACAATAACACACAATTCATAATTCATTCAAATTATTCAACACAAATATAATAAACATAAAATAACTCAAATTAAATAACTTAAACTTAAATTCATATTGCATACTCTAAAATTATCAATAAATGACCCACAAACTTAAAATAACTTAAATAAAAAATATTATAACTTGTTCTCAAATTAAACATTGTTCATTACTTAATCTTGACCAATAAATAAATTGGACAAGTGATAAAATACTTATGATAGTATTTATCAAGGTCAATTATATGCTATAAACATGCACAGGATCTTTTACACAAATAATGTATATGTTATAAACCAGTATTTGAACCTCACACATATGCAAAGGGCGATTGTAAATAGGAGTTCCGACATTCAAGGGAATGAGTGTGCGTTGGGAAATAATCTTGGTACTGGCCAAGTCCTTTATATAATACTGCTTGTCATAGTCACCATGAGTGGATGCTTATGATCCAAATACTGTGGTATAAGGAGACATTCGGGAGAGGAATATGGTTGTAAGAGGCACTGGGGAGGGGAATATTGCAGGATGCGCCATTTGGGAGGAGAAACCTTAAGACAACGGATAAGAGAAACCTTGAGATGAGTGTAAGGGTAACATTTAAGAGGCATATGGGGCCGAAAACCTTGAGTAAATAAGGACACAAGGCATATGATTTCACTCGCCAACACTCTCAGGTTGCTCTTAATCTCTTACACATACCCATCCGTCTTGGACTGACTTGCCTCTTCGCTCGATATGCGATTCCTCACCGAAGAGAGATCATCCACGAGAGGTGAAGTGTGTTATAATTTGGTTTATAACATATGTGATCATACACCTCTCGTCTTCCCTCTTTTGTCCTTTTCAATGATCCGGGTTAGGGTATCATCTTTAATGTCATCATAAGGGCTCGAAGATGATTGACTGTTAATGGCTTCGATCTATTCATGTAACATGAAATTATATTTAATCTTATGATATATATATATATATATATATACACACACACACACACTTCACCAAAAAGACCAAATTATCACTTTTGATCCGGCCACCCTTGTCACGGTCATTAACCGTGACAAGCCCGTGACAAATTCTTATCACGATCAATGACCGTGATAAGTCCGTGACAAGAACAGTTATCACGGGCTTGTCACGGTCAATGACCGTGACAACCTTATAAACTTGTCACGGTGTTTATAAGTAAAAAATCCCTCCCTCTTCTTTTTTCCTAACGTTTATTCCTTCCATTCTCTCTCTCTCTCTCTCTCTCTCTCTCTCTCTCTCTCTCTCTCTCTCTCTCTACGATTTAAGGTATTTTTTCTTCTCTATTTCTCTTTCAATTGTATATATGTGTGTATGTGTGTGTGTGTGTATGTGTGTGTGTGCATGTACAGGTGTGTGTGTGTGAGTGCGTGTGTGTGTGGTGGGCGGGAGGGGGTAGGTGGTGGTGGGGCGGGTAGTGGGTTTGTGTGTGTACATTTATGTGTGTGTGGAGGGGGGGGGGGGGTTGTGTGTGTGTGTGTGGTGGGGCACGGGTGGTGGTGGTGGAGAGGGGGGCAGGGGGTGTGGGGGTGTATATGCGTGTGTGTATATGTGTGTGTTAAAATTAATTAGTGTTTAGTTTAGAACTTAAAATTAATAGTTAATGTTGATTTAGGATTTGAAATTAATGTTTAGTTTAGGTCTTGAATTTAATTATTAATGTTGATTGGACATTATTAATATTGTTTCTTTTATTTTTATTTAGGTTTGAAATTTTTATTGTTAAATCAATTGAGTAGATGAATTAGATGGAGCACGGGATACACATTTATTGGTTTGTTGTTGCTGTTGGATTATATTGGACAGATGTGGTTGGATATGGAAGTTGGTTGTTAATTTTTTTTAAAATACTTAATTTAATTCACACTAATAAATCCTTAAATAATTATATTGTCTTAATTTGTTGAGTTGGTTAATTTTGGAAGTGGCACGACCACTGGATTATTGTCAAAATGGGAAGGGGGGGGGGGGGGGGGAGTTTTCGACTTTTTTCTAAAACTACTTTGTGTCACGACCCATTCGAGAGTGGCACGACCACAGACTTATCATAATTAAATGAAACATATCTACAATTACACATAGTACGCATAGATACTACCCTTCTAGTTCTTATGCGTACGCATTCAATAGCCCTTAGACCCGTTCGAGAGTCATTACCCCTGTAATGAGATCTTTCGAATTGTCTCGTTTGGACAGTTTGGGACTGCATAATTTCTGTATAATAATATTCTTAGTGTCTTAAAGTTGTTTCTTTTGGAGGAAGTTCTGCAGTCGTACCCTTATGTTCTCTGAGTACATACTAGATTGACAAGTGTGAGTGTTATTTCAATTGATCAATTGAAATAACACTCACACTTGGCAATCTACGTCATGTACTTAGATAACTATGGGGATATGCTGCCGAATTTTTCTCAAATCGTAACAATGTGCATGAGCAGTTAAGTATATTACAGAAATATGCGATCTTGAATGGGATAGGACCACTCACGCTTTAGAGGAGATGGAGGAAATAGGAATTACTATTATAAATTGAAGTTTAAAAATCGAATATAAATAAGACATAATTAATTGAAACATACTATAAATCTAAGTTTTTTTTATACTAATCCACGAATATACGCTTCTTACCTTCAATAGGTGATTGTTTGTAGTAGCTGTGATGGGATATCCTAAATACAAAGAGCGGATGGGGGAGATAAATAGATTGAGGGATGTGTTTCGCAGAGGTGCTAATGAATTTGTGAAATACGCAAATAGATGTTATAATGATGAAGAGTTTCCGTGTCCGTGTGCTAGGTGTAAGAATGGTAAGGTGTTTGAGTGGAAAACAGTTGAACTACATTTGTTAAGATCGGGTATGCAAGATAATTATCGATTTTGGAGTTTTCACGGTGAATTGAAAGTTCCATTTGTCCCCGAACAACCTTCACAACAACCTTAAACATCTAGGATAGATGTAGAAGGGGATGACGTAGATCATAATATGTTAGAGGATTTAGTTGATGACGCGTACGGAGTTTATGAAGTGGAGGAGAATGAGGTCACTGATGATGTACAAGGTTCAGGTGCTCAAAGAGATATCACAATAAACCTTGAAGATGACTACCAAAGTTTAAAATTTAAGGCAACCCAATCGTTATACTCTGGTTGTGAGAAAAATCAAACAAATTTACATGACATGGTTGGTTTGCACAGTTTAAAGACACAATACAGTTTATCTGGCAATAGTATAATAGGAACTCTGAATTGGGTGAAGGGCTTACTACCCAAGGAGAATACACTTCCAAATAGTTATCCTATTATGAAGAACAATTTGAAAGGTTTAGGAATGAAGTATAAATCGATTCATGCTTGTGTGCATGACTGCATACTATACCAAAAGGAGTATGAAAATCTCGATCGTTGTCCGGTATGTGATGAACCTAGATATGTTCAATCTACTGGCAAAGAAGGAAAAATCTCAAAAGTGTCTCAAAAAGTGTTGAAATATTTTCCAGTTGGGCTTAGATTAAAGCGATTTTTTACAGTACCATGGATAGCGGAGGCAATGACATGGCATACTAGGGTAGAAATAGGGGATAATCTCATGCATCATCTTATTGATTCTACATCTTGGAGGGGGATGAGTTATGAGTATCCCGATTTTGCTCGAGAACAACGTAACATTCGTTTGGCTATATCAATAAATGGTTTCAATCCATTTGAAAATCTAAGCACTAATCAGAGTGTATGTCCAGTGATCCTAGCCCCACTCAACCTCCCTCCTTCAAATTATCAGAATGCGTGAGTTTTTCCCACCGAAGTAGCTGATCTCATTGGCATAATGGTAAAATTTCATTGACAATGAGATTAAGGAGTGACAATTGGCATCTCGCCAATCGGGGAGGGAAAATTGGGCAAAAAGGACGGACGTGCACTACTCCGACCGAACGTCTTATGCCGAGGTGGAACATAGGATAATGGTAAGTTTTTATTTTTCTATAAGTACAGAAATATGTTATTCTGCATTATTTTACTTTGCGGGCCCGGTACAAATTTTGCATTATTTTATTTTAGGGCACGGGGAGTGGCCCTGGGGGTAGGCCACATAGGCTCGATGCCTATGTGGCAATTCGAATGAAGAAGGGGAAGGATATGGAGGTGTCCCGAACATCGCGACCACGATTGTAAGTAATCCGACAGTTTACTTTTTGTTAATTACGTTATAATTTTTTTATTTACTTATTTAACTAATCATGTGCTTTTTATCGTTTCAGGCAAAGCTTAAGGAAGTGCATGAGTCGCAATCTGATGTCGACAAGGCATCTTTGTCCACGGACGTACTCAGCCAAGTGCTTGGCCCTGATCGTAAGGGGAAGGCAAGGGGGTGAGTTCGCGGGTGGCCAAATCTAGGATCATCGTATTGGAGATGAGCAACACCGGGTTGGCATGTCAGGTGGACTCGCATGACACAAAGTTATTAAGATTGGAGGTGATGGTCCAAGATATGTTCTCATTTGTGAAGCATTCATTGGGCGGAAATGACAAGGGTAAGGGTAAGGGTAAGGGGAAGGTGAAGGTGGTGGAGGAGGATGAGGACATGCACGTCGCTGCTTCATCGTCGACACGTGCGGACTCACCGATTGATGATCCAGTCCCCTACTTGGCTCCCGTCGAGCGGCCTATGACAATAATTGGTTCACCGAGCGTGTTTGTACTCAATGTAATTGATGGCACACGGATAGGGAGGGGGTTGAGGGACCCGAATAGCATCTAGGGTATGTTGGTTCATGGACGTGCACTTCAAGTCATCGAGACCAATGTTCTCGTCGCGCATGTGATAACCGGGAAGGAGAACTCCCCATTGTGGTTGCGCGAATAATGCACCGTAATGCATATTCACTAATGCCTCAGTGCATATATCGTGTGCCCTTACTTCCTCCTCAAACCTACCACATAACATTATTTGTATCTATTTTATTTAGACACTTGGATTATATTTGTATTGTTTTGATTTGTTACATTTTGGTTTTGATATGGAATTATATATGCAATGATTGGTACATTATTTCTATTTTATTTGGATATATGCTGTTTGAACAGGTACAATTTTACTATAACAGGTACAAATATACTGCTGGGCAGTGGCAATGGCCAAACTGCCAGGAGATTTTTTTAAATTCTGACCAGATTTGTCACGGTCAATGACCGTGATAATTTTTTAAAGGTTGGTTTGTCACGGTTCATGACCGTGACAAATCTTATCAAGGTCAAAGATCGTGACAAGTCTAATGAACTTGTCACGATCAATGACTGTGACAAGTCCGTGACAACAAAAGTTATCACCCCCAAAATTGTCACGGTCATTGACCTTGACAAGTTGGACTTCTCACGATCAATGATCGTGACAATCCGACTGATTTGGTTTAATGATATATATATAACTGGTCATACTCACCAAAGTCAGAGCCAAGTGTGGTGGTGATGGGGACGTAGACCCCTAAATTTTAAGATTATTTCAAATGTTAATTATATGTCGATTTAAAATTTCAATGTCCAAATCTTACACTTCTTTTAAAATTAACCAAATTTTAATTTCTTTCAAAATTAAAATTACATTAACATATACAATTATTTGGATTTTTTCTTTTTTAAAAATTTAATCCAATTCAAGTTAATATTATGCCAAACAAACTTAAGCATATATTTTGTCGAATTAAATATCCCAACTTGAATTAAATTAAATTAAAATTACCCAGATTAATTTTGCACCAATTTAAACTAAGGTGTGATTAAAGACCAATTTTTATCTTGATTAAACCTAAGCATGCATCTAAATGATTTTTTCAAGATAAAAATAAACACAATCACACTACGCCGCGATATACGAGGAAAAGCCACAATAGGAAAAATCTCGGACAACTCTGCCTACAAATCCATTAGGTATGGTATGTTTACAAAAATAAGACAACCGACTAACAACAACGACTTGACTCCGTCCAAGCCTTGAACTCTCCTTTTTGCTTCAACCTCCGCCTAGTCAAAAACTCTGGATCGGAATCTTGAAATGCACTAATGGGGCCTGGTCATCATCAACCACACACGATGCCTTTCACCGTTTGAGAAGGCTGCACCAAACCATCTTCTTTTGGGGTAGAGAAAGAACCCAAACTTTCTCCTTTTTGGGATGAGAATGAACCCGGTCCCAAACAATCTCCAAGCAAAGATATATATGTAGAAACTTGGATTTAAACAAACTATTAGGTGTAAAACACTTGGTTTTGTTCTAAGGGTTAAACACTTTTAACAAAAACTAAGGAGACCTTTCTTAGAGAATTTTTACTCTCAAGAGCCCTTAGAAAAGTATCAAAAGTCTTAGCGAAAAGTGACTTCCCGCACATATTAAAACTGGTACAAAATAGTGGGGAAGTGGGGGGGGGGGGGGGGGGGGGAGGGGGGGGTTAAAAATGATAACTGCCAAAAAATGGATAAAAACTGTAATTTCGTTTGAAGTTCATTCGAACGACATTTTGAACAAGAATTCAGAAAAAAAATCTGAAATCTCATTTGAAATCTCGTTCAAACGAGGTCGTTCGAACGACCTTTCTAACAAGATTTCATGCCATGATTCTAGAAAATTTCGATACGAATGCGTGACCGTCAGTTTCGTATTTTTCTATTTTTTTTAATTAGATATGATTTTTCTACGGAAAGGTGTCCGAGAACAAAATATTTAGATAGTATGAATTCAAAAAAAGGTTTACACAATAAAAAATACTAACACTCAATAAAAAAAATATCCAAGTCTCTATATATATTAAATGCATTCATACCTTTAGAGACCTTGGAATTCAAATGTTGACGAGGTAAAAACTTGGCACGAAACTGGCAATGATGAAATCTTCACTTTAGACTTGGTTGCTACGTCTTCAAATCAAACTACAAACGTTATAGGCTTGGAAGGATACCCCAAGCATTTATCCTATGACTCAAATTAAGCCAATACTACGAATTGACTCGATTGAAAATTTGTTCTTACAAATCTCCCGTTTTGGCTATTCCGGGACAAAACCAAACTAAAAATCGTAAGGACCGTCAAGCACATCTAAATATAATCCCAACTAAAATAAATAAAAATACAGACGCTTGACTCTACTCATAGGAAATTATTTACCGCTTTAATTAATGTCGCTAAAGATGAGATCCTGCACACTTAAACAAACCATCAAATGCATAGGAAATATATCAAAATTAAAGTGCATAAAAAATTAAGTACTCCCCCTTAATTAATTCTCCCCTTTTTATCTAACATGCACTACACCAAAAATGCTAATCTGGCATGCTGAGGCAAGGAAATTCTGGCACGGTTTTAAACCGTGCCAGAATCTGGCGCTGCTTTCTCATAATTTGGCACGGTTTAAAACGGTGCCAAAATCTGACACGGTTTTAAACCGTGCCAAATATGAGTACGTTTCATTAAAAAAATAACACCCAAAAACTTTAAAGGGGGCTAAAATTTCAAGAGGGAGCAAATTATTCTAACCTAACTCTTTCCCTCTCTCCACGCTACCCGTGGGATATGCATCAGAATTATCAAGATCATTTAACCCCAAAACAAAGCCTCATCGGCGCTGCCTCCCATCGCTGCTGCCTCCCGTCGCAACTCAACAAAGACCTTGATATTTTCGATGAGTTCATGAGGGATTTTTGAACTTGTTTATGTAATTTCTTTTTTGTTTTAACTCTTTATTGTCATTTGTCCTATTTTGGCCCATCGATTCATCATTCTTTATATGGATTAATACTGAGTAGTTTAGAAATCTCCAACTTGGGTTTTTATGTTTTTTATTTTGCCACTAATGTAAATGTATTACCAATATATATTGCTTTTTTCCAGTTGGGATATGGTATATTGGGATTACATTACCACATTGAACTAAAAATTGGAGGTTATTATTTTTTCAATCGTGTCATAATTTTAGACGTTAGTTTAGTTTCTATTGGTGCTGATTATGTGTTATAATGGTAATACACTCGCCTGTTAACTTGAATTAATCAACATGTAAATGCAAATCGTAACCATAGTGTGACCATGAAATGATAAATCGTTGAATTATAACCACGAAAATTGATCTCAATTCTGGGTTTTGGATTTCTTTTGATATGGTATTTGGACGGTGAAGAACATCTTCATTTTTTTTTTATTTTCTTGGGTCGAATAATTATTGTTTGATGAGGTCATATGGCTTGATTATCATTATCCTGGGTTTATATAAGCAGGGTAGAATGGTTGGTTGTGTTTTTAGGCTAAAATATGAAGTTTTTTAAAGAGATTTAGGTTGGTTTTGTCCAAGCACACGAGTTGTTGGTCATGATATGTTCTTGACTAAAAACCTAAGGTTGGGAGGTTTCGTTTCTGTCTAATAACTAAAACATAAGAATGGATGTTAGATCTTAGTCCACCCTTATATTTCTTTAGGTTTCTCTGATTTACTCATTGTGTCAAGATGCAGAAAGGATCCACAGTTCCTCGAAATTATTACTCCTATTGGAGAGAGAGGCCCCCAATAGCTATCAAATGAGGGGTGAAAGAATACATATGGGACAATTTGGATAATTAGAATGTATTATATGTGATTTCTATAATTTAGTAATTCTTCAGAGTTCCTTTTGTTAAAATTTTAAAATGCTATTTTATGTGATGAGATCTTATTAACACATTTTGCATCCACATGTTTACTAGGATGCCGTCGATGATCAATAAAGAGTGGATAAAGGAGAAAAACTTTGAGATCGATTCGTATAGTAATGGGGTGTTAGAGTTTCTGCAGTATGTGCGTAACACTATTCCCGGGGATATACATTCATGCCCGTGTAGGCGTTATCACAATGGGAAAGGACATGCTACTTTAGATGAAATCTTTGTCCATTTGATGGATTATGATATGGATATAAATTACACCTTATGGCCTTTTCATGGGGAGACGTCAATTCTTAATCCAGTCCAGCGACCAACACAACCCGCAACTCAGACTAATGTTAGAGAACACATTGATGTGTTTAATATTCCTACTTTGGATGACCTTGTGAATGAGTCTTGTGAGATATTCACGACTGAAGCGGGTCATAGTGCGCCTAATTGTGTAGGTGGTGATGAAGGGCACCAAACTTTTGATGTTCCGAATGATTCTCACACACATACAGGCAAAAGTAAGACCTCCTACTAGTTCGTCATGCCATACGACCATATATGCTCTTATGAAGTTAAATGATATAAAAACACAATTTAATTTGTTAGATGGCACCACAGGTGGAATTCTTAGATTATTGAATCAGTTACTCCCTGAAGGGAACAACTTGACAACTAGTTATATCGAAATGAACAACACAATTAGAGATCTTGGTATGGACTATGTTAAGTATGATGTATGCATTAACAATTGCATGTTATTTTGGAAACAACATGAAAATTATAATAAATGCCTAAATTATGGTGCTTTACGATACAAGTATACTTTAAGAGATGATGATAAGGAGGAAATTGTATATCCCAAGGGCCAAAATATGTTTCATAAGGTTCCTAAGAAGGTAATGCGACATTTTTAGTTAATCCCTAGGCTAAAGAGGTTGTATACCATTAAATGGATAGCCGATAAAATGACTTGTCACGCTCAAGTAAGCTCTTATATGGAATTTATGCGCCATCCCTGAGATTTAGCAGAGTGGGTAAATGCAAACATTATGTGGAGACAATTTGCCAAGGATCCATGAAATTTTTGACTTGCAATAGCAACTGACGATTTTAACCCTAATAACATGTTTGGCCGTAACTATAGTTGCTGGCTAGTGATTATTCAGCCTCTCAACCCTCCCCCATCAATGTGTATGAAGAGTGAGTTTTTAATGTTGACTGTATTGATTCTCGATCCAAAGTCACCTTCAAGTAATATTGATGTCTTCTTCCAACCCTTAGTCGACGAGCTGAAGATCTTATGGTCTGTAGTCGAGGCTTGGGATGCAAATAAAAACAAACCTTTTCAGTTAAAAGACATGTTGATGTGGGGTATTCATGATTTTCCTGCTTATCGGATGTTAGAAGGTTGTTCAACTCAAGGTTATTATGGGTGTCCTGTTTGCTCTACAAACACACCTTCTGAATATCTTCGCAAGCCAATGAAATATTGCTATCAACGATCTCGCATGTTCATTCCCGAAAACCATACTTACAGGTACGACACATCAAAGCAAACATTTAATGGTAAAATAGAGACTACTATGGCTCCACAAAAGTTTACAAGTGTAGAGGTTGAGTAAATTGTGTTTGTTATTGCTCGAGAAGGTGCCCTAAGAGAGGGAGAGGGAGAGGGGAAGGGGAAGGGGAAGGGGAAGGGGAAAGAAAATGAGGCGGTAGTATTGGAAGATGATGTAGATAATGATGATCATCCAAGTGAAGGTGACGTCGAGGATCTCACAGCTACTGAGGGTTTTTTAAGGAGATCCATTTTGTTTGACTTGGAGTATTGAAAGGATCATGATATTCGACATAATTTAGACATTATGCATGTTAAAAAGAACATAACAGAGACTCTTTTAGGTACCATTCTCTCAGTGAAAGGATCGTCAAATAAAGATACAGTTTGAGCCCATGAATAGTTGGAGGTCCCGTTGAATCTTAAGAGAAAATTATGGATGCAAGATGTTGAAGGTAGTAATAAAAGGCGAATGCCATCAACACCTTTTGCACTAGAAAAGGAAGAGAAAGAATACTTTTATCTCACCTTGAAAACATTGAAGGTACCGATTGGCTTTTCATCAAATTTTAGCAATAATGTTAACCTTGACCTTCCCGAATTAACCAATCTCAAGTCTCATGATTATCACGTCATTATGCAACGATTGTTTCCTGCGTTGCTTATGCATTCATTTCCATATCATAAGCCTTTGTTTAAAGTTATACACCGGATAAGCATATTCTTTAATATTATTTGTGCAAAATTTATTTTAAGGGAACATCTTTTGAAGGCAAAACAAGCATTGGTAGAGAGGATCTTTGTATCCTCGAAATTTACTTTCCACCTGCCTTTTTTGTGGTCATGATCCACCTCATGCACCATTTAGCCAATGAAGCATTGACAACTGGTCCACCCAGATATTGTGCAATGTGGTTGTTTGAAAGAGAAATGGGAAGATACAAAAGGTGGTCACGAAATAAGAGGTACATCGAAGGGAGCATTGCTAATGCATATTTATTACATGAAGCTTCTTTATATGCCATGTAATATGTGTCAATTAGAGGTGAAGGAACTTATAAGAGGAACCTTGAGGATTTTCTTGATGATGAGTTTGATGACTCAATGTGTCAACATGCATTAGGTAAAGGTAAGGAGTTGACCCTAAATACTGTGCAATATGAACAAGTATGAAGATGGGTCCTATTTCAATACCACGACGTTGATGAGTGGAGAAGGTAAACATGTAACCCATTACTAATTCATATTATTTTATTATAATTGAAAATTTCTTAATGTCAATATTCATTACTTGTAGCAAATTTGGGTTAACCGAGACTACATCGATGCATAGAATTGATGATTTCATCCCTTGGCTAAGGAACGAGGCAAGTCTTTATTTATCTAGGTACTTGTTTTTTTTATCATAACCTTATTTCTGTAAAAATATTAAAAAATTGTTCATTTCATTGTAGGTCTTAAGATCTAATGATATCAAAATTTTGCCCTATGCCGATGGCCCACTCCATAGGGTTACTAGCTATGACAAGTTCCAATGCAATGGCTATACCTTTTGTACTTATGCATATGAAGAGAATCGCAACTTTCAGAGTAGTGGTGTATCCATGAAGGCATTTAATAATAAGGGGGTCCTCACAACTTTTTATGGAGTTATTAGATAAATACTCAACTTGAATTATATTGAGTTCATACATACAGTCTTTTATTATGATTAGGTGGATGTAGATGATAAGAATGCTTGCAAAGTTGAACCAACCTCAAAATTAGTGATGGTGAACCTTAGTAAGCTCACGAGTAAAAATTCAATACACGACGATCCATTCATCCTTGCATCTCAAGCAATTCAAGTGTTTTATTGTAAAGACACCAAGTTCATGGGGTGGTCGATTGTTTTACACTCTCCTAAGAGATTGACAAAAGAAATAGATGCGATTGAGATTGATCATACGATGTATGACTCCATTCTTAAGGAAAATGAGAAGTTGTTGGAATTTTTAGACACCGAATTCATATAATGTAATGGCTTCATGTTCGAACCTAATATCACTTTTTTACTATTTAAACTTTGGTATTTAGTTATTGTCAATCTATTGAATCTATTGAACTTGGGTATTTAGTTATTGTTAATCTATTGAATCTATTGAACTTTGATATCATTTTTTTTACTGGGTGCATCAGCATCTTTGTTTACACCAACAATAACCTTAGAATTTTTCATGCCTCTTATGTGTTGAATAACTCCCGCAACACCAAAAGCCATGTACAGGTTTAGGGCCACAATTTTTCCAGTTTGGACAACCTGGAGATCATTAGGAACATATCCGACATCAATAGCGGCACAAGTAGCAGCAAGTTTCTCTGCAAGTTGCTCTATCATTTTTGAAATTCTCGACGCTTTTCAGTGCTCTACCCACAGTAATCACAATACATGCATTTCCATGATATGGGAATTTTGTATCCTTAGTAGTTTGCTTTATGTATCTAGATTTACCAATTCCATATTCACTAAAGGTTGAGAGAACAACCTGCTCAATTGGGGTAGTGTTAGTACTGTCTTCAAATCTTATTGCAGCAACAATGCGAGTATCGCAACTGCGGTACCTGTTCATTCATTTAGTAAGGATCACATGTTTAACATTGTGGATGATTTACGAATACTCCACTTCTCTAATGTTAAACGCTGCAAAGAGCAGTCCCAAAATATCTGAAGTTAGACGGTCCCCTCCTATTAGAGGATGGATTAAACTCAATACTGATGGGTTATCCTCATAATCTAAAACAACTGCGATTGGTGATGTCTTCAGAACCTGCATTGGCTTTTTTAGAGTAGAATTTTGTGGTAATATTGGTCATAAACCTTCTTTTTATGTCACTATAGGGATAAAATATGTTATCGAATTCAACTCGGATCACATTTTATTATAAGTGGATTATATACACAAGTAAAACAGAATATATATATTCTATAAAAATATAATATATATATTATATATATACAATATATATCATGTTTTTACAGAATATATATATATATATATATATATATATATATATATATATATATATATATATATATATATATATATATATATATATATATATATATATATAGTGTATTTTGAAAGAGGAATAATATGCTCATTGGAATTTGAGGATTAGATGGTATAACTATAAAACGTTTTTATCCCAAATAAGCTTTATGTGCTCTCATATTTGGAAGTTTTGGAATTTAACACTCAGTTTTTCAATGGTGGCGGTCTCCTCTAAAGTAAGTCATGTCTCATCTGGGTAGAGATTTGTCATTACTTCCTCACTTTATATTTCATCAGATTATATTTTTTTAATGGTCATTATCTGTCTTAATTTGGTTTATCCATTCATCTTTGTGAGACACTTAGTTATTTATAAAACAATTAGGGGCAACTTTTTACCTTTCTGTTAGAAGGTTGGCTTGTCCAACCTAGTATCGTGAGCCACGTGCAGGGCTCCAATATCAAATTCAGTTACAATATGTTAAAATGATAACTTAGAAATAAATTGGTTACGGTTTAGAATGACATTGATGGAACCATTGGTTACAAAATCTTAAAAATGAAAGTACCTTTCACAGATACTTGATTGCTTCAAACATTCACTGCTTGATTGCTGCTATAGCAACATCCTTAGTTACCACTCTTGAATATATGGGGAATCTAATTGCTACTTAGGAAGTGTTTGATATTTATTTTTTATACTAACCTAGTATAGTGGATATTTTTTTCTATCAAGGGATTTCAAAGTCAACGAATATAAGTTTTCAAAAGACTAAAACCGCAACATAGATTAAACAATGCTACCTATTTAAGTCAGAACACTCAATTTTCATAGCTACCTTTCTAAATTAAATGATACGTGTTTAAATAAAATGCTACCGATATTGGACTTTTAACTTAATCTAATGGAAGCATGTTTTCCAACTTTAATGACTGCAAATAGCAATTATACAATAGTTGTTTTGGTGATATAATATTCAGTTTATTCTGATTATTTTTGTGCCAAACAATCTCTTGTCAGATAAATAATGTCTCAGGTGTGTGATACTTCAAATTCGTCACCAAGTGGTGCGACACAAGGATCAAACTCCCTCTTAAAGGATGCTTCGAGTTCTTCGATAATGGGTGATGCACTTTCCACAAAGAGATTAAAATTTAATGAGCATGGCCTTCCGGTGGGGGATAATTCAATTACACCCTTTACTAGAAGGGGAAACCTCACTAGGATGCATGTACCAGTTTCTTATACAACATGGAGACATGTAGACGTGCGATATAAGAATCGAATTTGGACAATGTTCATGGTATACTATTTTTTCTCTTTGGCTACAATTGTAATAGTTACTAAATTCAATTACATAATGATAAATTTTGTTTCTTTCATATATTATAGAAAGATTTTCCCGATGTGAAAGATAATAAAAAAAACATGTTTATGAAAAAAAACTAAAGAGTTTTGGAAGAAGTTCAAGGCCAAGATAAGGGTAAATTTGAAGGGTGACGATGTTACAAAGTGGAGGGATAATGTTCCCAAAAATGTTAAACCTAAGGATTGGGAGGTATTTTGTGACAATGAAGCTGTACATGCCCAAAAGGATTTGCGAAAAAAAAATAAAGAGATAAAACAAAATTGTGCAAAAATGACTACTCATAACATGGGTCGTTATGGTTATGCCCGAGGTGCAGAGAATTGGAAAAAGCAGCATGGGCGCGAAGCAACCCGTGATGAATTGTGGTTGTCGGCTCATAAAGTAAAAGGCGGAGATTATGTGCCTCATGATAAAGTATTTACGGTAATTTAGTTTTAATGTTTTCCATTTTGCTTCTTTTACCCAATATGTAATTCAAATGATAACTTTAATGTCTTTATGTACATGATAAGGTTAAAATGATTCTAGATGTGTACTAAGCGAGTGGTCAAGAGGAGGCCTTGGATGCTGAGCTAATTTTTTATGTATTTGGGAAAGACACGAGAGGACGTGTTCATTGCGTTGGGTCCATGATTTCTAGAAAAATTATATTGGGGTCTGCATTTGCTCAAGAAACGCTTCAAGAGGTAAATGCGGAGAACGAAAGTTGGAACGATCATGTGGATAACCTCAGAGAAGAAATGGAGGGTGTGAAGTCTACACTCTCAAATTTTGTAAAGAATTTTGAGAGTGAAAAGTTCGCATGTGTTGGACATAATACTCATGCATTACCATCTCCAAACACTGCAACTCCTTCCAGTCCTTTTACTTCCCCCACATCCCAAGTTTCAAGTTTTAGCTCGATGGTAGAATGCAAAATACTATCTCACACTAGTCAAGTCGTCGGTTGTGGTAGGAAATCACAGCCATGAGCTGTTTCTTCAGTTCACTTCCATGAGTTAGGAAAGAGAGAAGTGAAGATCGTACTCGACCTCATAAAAGTGCCTGAATATCCAGTTTGGGGTGGAAAACAAGGATCTTATGAGACGTTGGCAGACGTGGGTAACAATGGATTTTTGTATTGGCACGATGACTTTCTCCCTCCCATTGATGTCACCAACGAATGATAAAGGTAATATTTATTTGAGATTTCATCCTCTCTCACGCTTAATATATAATTTAGATTCCTCTTTATTTGATGCTTAAAATATATTTTAGTTCCCTATTGTTAAAACTATCTTGCTTTTAACAACGTTAATATAGATTAGGCATAAAAAGAAGCTGTTAAAGGGTGAAAACCCAATTCAGCCCCCAAACGGCCCCGTAAGAGGCATGAACACCTCGCACGGGACCCATGTAACTTATACGTAATAACCGCGTAGTCACGGGTCTCCCTATTTGAGCATATGATGATAATTTGAAAATATCTAGATTAAACTTAAAAATAAGCCGTTAAAGGGTGAAAACCCAAACCAACCCCCAAACGGCCCTGTAAGAGGCATGAACACCTCACACATGACCAATGTAACTTGTAGGAACTGACCGCATAGTAATGGGTCTCCCGGTTTGAGAATATGATGATAATTTGAAAATATCTACATTAGGCTTAAATAAGCCATTAAAGGGTGAAAACCAAAACCAACCCCCAAACGGCCCCGTAAGAGGCACTAACACCTCCCACGGGACCAATGTAACTCGTAAGACCTGACCGCATAGTCACAGGTCTATCGGTTTATGAATTTGACGATAATTTGAAAATATCTAGATTAGGCTTAAAAACAAGCCGTTAAAGGGTGAAAATCCAATTCAGCCCCCAAACGGCCCCATATGAGGCATGAACACCTCGCACGGGACTAATGTAACTTATACAAAATAATCGCGTAGTTACGGGTTTCCTGGTTTGAGAATATGACGATAATTTAAAAATATCTAGATTAAACTTAAAAATAAGTCGTTAAATGGTGACAACCCAAACCAACCCCCAAACGGCTCCGTAAGAGGCATGAACACCTCACACGGGACCAATGTAACTCGTAGGAACTGACCGCACAGTAATGGGTCTCATGGATTGAGAATATGACAATAATTTGAAAATATCTACATTAGGCTTAAACAAGCCGTTAAAGGGTATAAAACCAAACCAACCCCCAAATGGCCCCATAAGAGTCACTAACACCTCACACGGGACCAATGTAAATCATAGGAACTGATCGCGTAGTCACAGGTCTATCGATTCGTGAATATGATGATAATTTGAAAATATCTAAATTAGGCTTAAAAACAAGCCGTTAAAGGGTAAAAATCCAATTTAGCCCCCAACCGGCCTCGTAAGAGGCATGAACACCTCGCACGGGACCAATATAACTCGTAAGAACTGACCGTATATTCACAGGTCTACCGATTTATGAATATGACAATAATTTGAAAATATCTAGATTAGGCTTAAAAATAAGTCGTTAAAGGGTGAAAATCCAATTCAGCCCCCAAACGGCCCCGTAAGAGGCATGAACACCTCGCACGGGACCAATGTAACTTATACAAAATAACCGCGTAGTCACGAATCTCTCGATTTGAGAATATGACGATAATTTTAAAATATCTAGATTAAACTTAAAAACAAGCCGTTAAAGGGTGAAAACCCAAACCAACCCCAAAACGGCTCCGTAAGAGGCATGAACAACTCACACGGGACCAATGTAACTCATAGGAACTGACCGCGTAGTCACGGGTCAACTGATTTATGAATATGATGATAATTTGAAAATATCTAGATTAGGCGCCGTTAAAGGGTGAAAATCAAATTTAGCCTCCAAACATCCCCGTAAGAGGCATGTTCACCTCGCACGGGACCAATGTAACTTATACGAAATAACCGCGTAGTCACGGGTCTCCCGATTTGATAATGTGGTGATAATTTGAAAATATCTAGAATAAACTTAAAAACAAGTTGTTAAAGGGTGAAAATCCAAACCAACTCCCAAACGGCCTCATAAGAGGCATGAATACCTCCCGTGGGACCCATGTAACTCGTAGGAACTGACTGCATACTAATGGGTCTCCCAGTTTGAAAATATGACAATAATTTGAAAATATTTACATTAGGCTTAAACAAGCCATTAAAGGGTGAAAATCCAAACCACCCCCCTAACGGCCCCGTAAGAGGCATGAAAACCTCGCACGGGATTAATTTAACTCGTAGGAACTGATCGCGTAGTCGCAGGTCTATCGATTTATAAATATGATGATAATTTGAAAATATCTAGATTAGCCTTAAAAAAAGCTATTAAAAGGTGAAAACCTGAACCAACCCCCAGACGGCCTCGTAAGAGGCACTACCACCTCGCACGGGACCAATTTAACTCGTAGGAATTGACCGCATAGTCACGGGTCTGCCGATTTATGAATATGACAATAATTTGAAAACAACTTGATTAGGCTTAAAAACAAGCTGTTAAAGGGTGAAAATCCAATTCGCCCCCCAAACGGCCCCGTAAGAGGCATGATCACCTCGCACGGGACTAATGTAGCTTATACGAAATAACCGCATAGTCACGGATCTCCCGATTTGAGAATATGATGATAATTTGAAAATATCTAGATTAAACTTAAAAATAAGCCGTTAAAGGGTGAAAACCCAAATTAACCCCAAAACGGCCCCGTAAGAGGTGTGAACACCTCCCACGGGACCAATGTAAGTCGTAGGCACTGACCGCATAGTAATGGGTCTCCTGGTTTGAGAATATGACGATAATTTGAAAAAAAAATTATGAGGCTTAAACATGCCGTTAAATGGTGAAAACCTAAACCAATCCCCAAACGGTCCCGAAGAGGCATGGATACCTCACACGGTACATATGTAACTTATAGGAACTAACCGTGTAGTCACGTGTCTACCGATTTATGAATATGACAATAATTTGAAAATATCTAGATTAGGCTTAAAAATAAGCCGTTAATGGGTGAAAACCAAAACCAGCCCCCAAACGTCCCCATAAGAGACACTGACACCTCGCACGGGACCAATGTAACTCGTAGGAACTGACTGCGTAGTCACGGGTCTCTCGATTTGAGCATATGATGGTAATTTGAAAATTTCCAGATTAGGCTTAAAAATAAGCCATTAAAGGGTAAAAATCTAAACCAGCCCCCAAACGGCCTCGTAAGAGGTACTAACACATCATATGCGAATAATGTAACTCGTATGAACTAACCACGTACTCATGAGACTTTCAGTTTGGGAATACAATAATAATTGTAACTCGTATATGCAATCTGTCAGCTTGAACGATTTTTTTTTAAATGACTTGGTTACTAACATTTTATCTTTTTTGTGTCCTATTTTTTTGTAGGATGACATTCAATCGCTAGCTTTTATCAACTTGGAACACACGAAGAAGTCAATGGTTTATAACAGGGGGATTATTTATTTAGTGTCGTTAATATTCAGGATTCTATTTTTTGTGTTATGGTCGTGCAGGCTTTAGTAGTTTTATTGTTTACTTTTATGGCCGTGCTGTCTAAAGTAGTTTTATCGTCGACTTTTATTGCCGTGCGGGATTTATATTGGCAGATTTTATATTAATAAGTTTTGGAATGCTAAAAAAATAGAGGAAACTCTGCCCAATTTTTTTTTATCTGGGAATTATTAACTCTTGTAATTTTTTGAAGTTTGTATGCTCATTAGTTTATCAACAACCTGCGATATTCATAATTTGTGAGTTTTCTTGATTTTTTTTTGCAAATAATAAATATTTTTCCTACCAGATTTGGAATTTGCAGATTTGTTTCCTATTATTATTTTTTTTATTAATTAAAAAATCTGTCACGGTTTAAAACCGTGACAAAACAGTAACAATTTATAAAATTGAGCAAGCTTATAAAACAACCTGGCACGCTTTATAACCGTGACAAAAGAATGCCAGAAAATACACAATTTGGCACGGTTTTAACATGCCAAACGCGTTCCAGATTTAACATCTAGCTCGGTTTAAAAGCATGCCAAATAAAAAACTGGCACAGTTTAAAAGCGTGCCAGTTTGGAAAATCTGGCACGGTTTTAAATTACGGCAGAAAATCTGGCACCCATGATTTTGGCACAATTTTTAATTGTGCCAGATTTCATTTGACACTGTTTTAAACCATGTCAGTTTCCCATTTTTGGTGTAGTGATGATCCACTTAAGGAAATGGCGCTCTCCCCATAAGTGAGATCTTCTAAACTAAAGGTTTTAATACCATTTATCCCCCTTTTTGTTTAGGAATAGACAAAGGATAAAGAATAAAAAAGAACTTATTTCTCCCCCAATTAAAGAAAATACTCCCTCTAAACTAAACAAGGGGTGTGAATAAGGAAAAACAAGATAGACATGCAGTGGTGCATAAAGTCACAAGAGCATTTAAGCATATGGCAAAAATGAAATGCAACTAATCCATACAAATATTAATAGGAATCAATGATGATGCGATAACAAAAGATACCACTAAAATGTACTATGATAACCATGAGATATCAAACCAAAATTCACAATAATTTAGATACCAATTTTGAATTCAACGCATTTATGGACTAGCAAGCAAGGCAAAGACTCAAAACAAATAAAATACCATATTTATAGACATACACACACACACACATAAGGTATTAAGGAAGCACAAGCACATATATGTATATATAAACACCATAAATGACACAACCCAAAATAAAATGAGCTTTCCACACTCTTATGGCATAATTGTGTCATATGAAAACAGAAGTGAAAGGGTGTGAACTAGCAACAATTAAATTATGACCCAATCACTTAAACATGTTCAAGGAGTTCCATTTGATTGCAAAGCTTTATCAAACATATATAAAGCCTTATGTGAAAGAAAATGAACTCAAAGAACAAAAAAAACACAATGCATACAAGCCTAGAATTTTGATGATTCTACAAACCGATAGAGTCATGACAATAATAAGCATAGCTAGGCGTCATTGCGCAAACCCGTTGATAATCCATCCAAACTCCTTTACGAATGATATTTCTTTTCATTTCTTTTGATGGTCATATCAACTAAACTCTTTTTGGTCTTGGCTAATATTATTTTTAATGCCACATTTTTCTTTTAGGCCATATTCAAACGGTGCTTTAATCGCAAAGGACATGTGTTCCTTTCCTAGTCCTTCCCCATTGATAAAGAAAATACTCCGGATAAATATTTTTCTATTATTTTTCAACTCTAGGAAATGGTTGTTACATGCACAAATCTCCCATAGTCATAAAACATGTAGATGACTACACTGGTGGGAGAACATCTCACTTAGCTCAAATATTCATGTGAAGTTAAAATTCAATCGAACTCGTGCATGTGTGCAAAAGAGGCATAAAAGTAGAATCCATTAAGAAATTCAAATTCAAATTACTCCATGTAACCATAATAAAGAAAAATTTAAGAATTGAAATAGACAAGCAAAAGTTCTAGTCACATGGAAGCGAAAAGTGAGGATTCGACACAAGTACATGCCACAAAAAGTGTGTAAAACTCAAATATACACAAAAAAGAAATCTTTTTGAGTTTTTCAAAAATTTTGACACACAAAAAAAATTAACTCAAAAGATAAATAAATTTTTTTTGTAGTTTTCATTTAATACCCAAAAATAAAAAGAATAAAATACAAAGGATAAACAATTTATAACTCTAGCAAAGCGTATATAATGATCTAAAGAATAGAAAATGACAAACAAAACATACAACTATCAAGAATATATCAATCAGCACCCAAAGCTAGTGTATGTAAACATGCAAGCAATTACTCATAAGATATGGCAAGTGAAGAGTCATATGCAACCATGAGAGAACCATCAACACTAGAAAACATCCCAAATGATAAAATTTTTATTTTATAAAAAAAAAATCCTTAAAAATTAGGGTCACACGATAAAATAGCGTAACCTGCTCTGATACCACTTGATGGGGACGTAGACCCCTAAATTTTAAGATTCTTTCAAATGTTAATTATATGACAGTTCAAAATTTCAATGTCCAAATTTTACACTTCTTTTTAAAATTAACCAAATTTCAATTTCTTTCAAAATTAAAATTACATTAACATAAACAATTATATGGATTTGTTCTTAAATATAAATTTAATCCAATTCAAGTTCATATTATGCCAAGCAAGCTTAAGCATATATTTTGTCAAATTAAATATCCCAACTTGAATTAAATTAAATTAAAATTACCCAAATTAATTTTGCATGAATTTAGACTAAAGTGTGATTAAAGATCAATTTTTATCTTGATTAAACCTAAGCATGTATCTAAATGATTTTTGCAAGATAAAAATAAACACAATCATACTACGCCATGATGTACGAGAAAAATCCACAATGGGAAAAACCTCGGACGATCCTGCCTATAAATCCACTAGGTATGGTATGTTTACACGAATAAGACAACAAACTTACAATAACGGCTTGACTCCGTCCAAGCCTTGAAACGCTCATTCTTGCTTCAACCTCCGCCTAGTCGATAACTCCAGAGTCCACCGGAATCTTGGAATCCACCAATGGGGCCTGGTCACCGTCAACCACACACGATGCCTTTCACCGTGTGAGAACGCCGTAATAAACTATCTCCTTTTGGGGCAGAGAATGAGCCTAAAATTTATCCTTTTTGGGATGAGAATGAACCCGGTGCCAAACAGTCTCTAAGCAAAGATATATATGTAGAAACTTGGATTTAAACAAACTATTGGGTGTAAAACACTTGGTTTTATTCTAAGGATTAAATATTTTTAACAAAACCCAAGGAGACCTTTATTAGAGAATTTTTTCTCTCAAGAGCCCTATGAAAAGTACGAAAAGTCTTAGCAAAATGTGGCTTCCCACACATATTGAAACTGGTACAAAGTAGTGGGGAAGTGGGGGGTTAAAAATGAAATCTGCCAAAAAAACGGACACAAACTATAATTTCGTTTGAAGTTCGTTCGAATGAGAATTCAGAAAAAAAATTTGAAATCTCGTTCGAACGAGGTCGTTCGAATGACCTTTCTAACGAGATTTTAGGCCATGATTATAAAATTTTTTGAAACGAACGCGTGCCGCCAGTTTCATATTTTTCTGATTTTTTTTAATTAGATATGATTTTTCTACGTAAAGGTGTCCAAGAACAAAATATTTAGATAGTATGAATTCAAAAAAAGGTTTAACACCCAATAAAAAAATACTACCTCCCCCTCCCCCCAAAAAAAGAAAATATATGCAAGTCTCTATATATATTAAGGCATTCATACCTTTAGAGACCTTGGAATTCAAATATTGAAGACGTATAAACTTGGCACGAAACTGGCTAGGATGAAATCTTCACTTTAGACTTGGCGTCTACATCTTCAATCCAAACTACAAACGTCACAGGCTTGGAATGATACCACAAACATCTATCCTACGACTCAAATTGTTTTGTCCGGAATTAAGCCAATATTACAAAGTGACTCGATTAGAAATTTGTCCTTACAGGTAGGTATTTATTATCTTTGTCCCATCGTGCATGCATGTATAGGTTGCCTCGATTAGGTGTTTTACCGGTATCTGGACCGCCCTTTGCCCTTACTGGCCATTCACTCCTCAAATATTCATATGATTTAAACCCCAACCTATGGACATTAACTTTCTTCGTTGTGTTATGTTTATTTTTCTCCCCCTGGACCAAGTTTTTATCCATCACCTCATTATCCCAAAAGTTATTCCCTTCATCAACCAACATTTTATCATTCGTAGGGACTTTGTTTATCATAGACAAAATTTCATAGCTTGATGTCCTATTCAAGAAATGTCTCTACCGAAGGTTACTTCGATATGTTCTTATTTGTTCAACAACTCGGGAAATTTTTTTATGCTTTGAACGGACGTGGAATGAAAAAATCTTACAAAGTTGTTAAAAAATATCATCCTTGACGACTTGATCAACTTTTTTCCAGTTATCTGCTGCTCTGACTCCCACATGCATTTTGCTAAGCGATAAACATTGGGATTTAAAGATTCGGATATCATTTCTAGTGCTAGTAGGATTAGTCTCGAGAAGGGAGAACTTAATGGGTTTCTTCTCATTTTATCGGGAGGTGTCGATACCAGGGGTGAGGGTGTTGGATTAATAGGAGTTTGTTGCCTAGTCGTAGATGGAGTGGTAGAGTGTACCGTTAACACAGAAGAGTATTGTTCACCCAGTGGTGATGAGAATCCAGGTTGGGGTGCAAGAGATTAGAATCTAGGAGGTGTCCCATCATTACCTGGTACGTTTTTGACATTACCTACAGTAAAAGAAATAAGCGACGAATTCATTATACTAACATGATACGACTATATATGTGTATATACCTTCTCACAACAAGACTTTAAAATATGTTCAATGTGTCTGATCTCCATCCATTTAGTATTACTTTTTGAAAATCTATAAATTTTCGCACATGGCCAACTTGGAGGAAACATATCTATGATTTATGTATAGATGTCTGTGACATGAACTCAAAATACTTTTTTCATCAACTTATTGACAATATTTAATTTAACGCTCATATATTGCGAGACATAACAGTCTTGGTCAATGCTTTCTTTACGTAGTTGTATCCACAATGGGTGAATGTTTTTTTCTGCCTTCTCCAACAGTGTAAGTAACGTCAGGGCTACTTCTGAATCATGTGGGTAAAATATATTCTCTACTGCCTCATCCCAGCTTTCTAGTAGAGAAAATTGAATACGATCGAATAGATTTGCTCGCGAGAGATGAACTCCGCGATTTTCAAGGTAGTTAAACTTTTCGATATTCTTATTCCCATACTTATAAATAAGCGTACCCCCTATATGGCGCACTAATAAAAGATTTATAAGTGTGATCCAATTGTAACCTCTCATACTCTTATTTTCAGTGATTATTATCGTGCCTCATTTTTTCCGAGAAAAGTATATGAGGGTATGAATATGAGTCCTACAAGTAACGAATTTAATTAATCATTAATTAATTATTATTTTTCAACCGATCTAATTTAAGTTTATCTTATTTTATTTAATCTTAATGTTGTTATGCCTCTTTCCATTTGCGTTCTCCCTACCAATATCAGCGAGTCTAACTTAAGATTATTTTATTTAATTTAGTCCTAAAATTACTATATGTCCACCAAATGTGAAACTCATTCCATCAATTTATCGTCACCCAAACAACAATCACTTAAGGAGGGGGTGAACATGACCATAATAGTTAACTAAAAATATTATCCATATTATTCAAACAAATAATATCAGCAAGTCCAAATAAAGTATATTTGATTAAATTAATCATAAAATTACTATATGTCCACCAAATATGCGCGTTATTCACGTGCTCTTGTGTTACGTAAAAGAAAGTACCTAGAAAGCATATATGTTATAATAAATCAACTAAAGACATGTACAAGTTGAATTATACGTATTATACACATATGCATAGTTATAATAGTCAGCCAAAGATATATAGAAATTGAATTATATGCGTTAGACACGTATATGTAGTTATGACAGTTAACCAAACAGTAATAAGACTATGTTACGTAAAAGAAAAGATAAGTAAAGTTAGTTATATAAAGAAAGCACCAATAATCAGTTGAACTTCAGTTATTGTTCTCCATTTGCATGCGCACATGAAATAAGGAGAAAAAATGTGTAAGTAGATATATGTGTGTGTGTGTGCGCATGTACGTGTTTGTGTTATACGTGTACGTATACATGTATGATTTATACATTTGCATATACGTACATGTGTTATACATGTGCGCGTATGTGTATGTGTTATACGTGTCTTTAGTGTGTGTGTGAGTTATATATGTGCGCGTGTGTGTTATAAATGTACACATGGGTAATTTTGTTATACTTGTGCGCATGTGTGTGTGTTATACGTGTGCACGTATGTGTGTGTAATCCATATCTCATCCTCTCACTAACCATGCACGGGCGCGTGTGTACTATACATGTTTGCGCACATGTAATCCATATTTCGCATTCTCTCTAACCCACTAATTTATACTCACAATATAAACGCAATTTATTTAGTCAATTTCTTGTTGTATCATCGTGTTATCGTGTCGTTTACCACTAATTTGTTTGATATCTAGCATTTGAAATACACACACATATAATTTCAAAAACACACATATATTATAAAATAAACACACATAAATGTTCCTGAAATACACACATGTAAATGTGTATATTCAGAAATACACACACAAATTTAAATACATAAACTTATACTACATAAATATTGGTCTTATCTCACTCTTCTCCCCACTTATTTTACTATTTATGCATAGTTAATAAGTTTAATTGTTGATAATTAGCTAGATGGCATATGCCTCATCCGTCGACCCTAATTTTCAGCATCAACACCCAAATGAGAGAGTACTTAATGTGTGTACTTACGGATAATAATTATAATTTTTTCTAATAACTATTACAACTAATATATAAATTTTGTACCACAAAGGTTATTAGTGTTTATAACTTACCATGACAACCCTTTTCCAAATTTAAAGTGTTCAATCCTAAATACTATAATTATATGTGCCAAAATAACGAATATCATTATGAGAATGAGATAGCAAGAGATACCAAAGATATATATATAAATAAAATAAAGATAAACTAAACCATAACCATCCACGAGTACATAAACTTGGAATTTTGAACACCATATAGATTCAAAAACTCAATCTCCATATAAATATAATTTTAATCAAAGAATAGACTATATAAAAAACTAATAATATATAAACATAAAAAAGATACGAATCTATATAGAGTTAATATAACATGATCAAATTTGATAGTAGAGGAGGACCTAGAACTGTCACTTGGATCGGTCTATGCGATAAAGGACTTTATGAACTGAAATTTTTATATTTTCATAAAAAACATGTGAAAGATGTGGTTTAGGATCATAGAAAAATATCCATGTAATCCCAATTAGATTTAGGAAAATAATAACATATGCACATTTCACCACAACGCAACAGGACTGAAACTAGACTATCACCTGTCCTAACTATACCACACTTTCATGGGAATGATAAGCATATCATTAACTTTTTACTTGCATGCAAAGTCAAAAAATCCATATGGAATAAGGGTTTTCAGTTTTTCATCTCAAACTCTTTAAACACTTTATTCAATAAAGTCAAAGAATAAGAGCCACTTGTTTATGTAATTACAACAATGAAGAGATACACAGTTAAGGCTGAAAAGGGAGAAAATGAGAGTACTTGAGAGAGAGGGAGAGAGACGGTGGTCGGAGGAGAGAGAGGCAACAAGGAAGGTTTAGATGGAGAGAGAGAGAGAGATATAAAGATCACAAAATGGAAAAAGAGACTGTTTTTTTATATGTACTGGGTCTGGTCACAGTCCCGACCCTGACCCTAGGATGTGACCATTTATTTTTTTACACATCACGAACCTCATCACGGTCTACGACCGTGACCAGGTTGGTGATGTATAAAAAATAATGGTCACATCCTGGGGTCACTTCCCAAGACTGTGACCAACTCCCATAATAATTTTAAAATGGTCATGGCCCGTGATCGTGACCCCTCTCAACTGAAATCCTAACACTTGTCACACTTATGGTCATGATTCAGGGTCGTGACCCACTTTGGCGGGTTTAGTTGGGGTGTGGTCACGGATCAAGGTTGTGACCCTCGTGCTCACGATCTATGATCGTGAACACAACTATTTAATATCACCTTTTTGCTTCGTCACGACCTTTTTCACGTGCTTTTGGCACTGGTCTCGGTCCTGGGTCGTGACCACCTGGTCATGGTCTTGGACCATGGCTCACCTGCCATGACCATTCTTAACTTGGGGTGTAGTGTTAGGCTTTAATATCAAATGAGTTGGAAGATCTTTAAAGTCATATATATATATATATATGGGGAGGTTCAGAATTGAACATAAAAGATGAACATTTTAATGAACCTTAACAAAAAAAAAACTAACACCCAATAAATTTGAAATCCTATATTGTAAATGGTTTGCGCCAGCGGCAACGGGCATGCGCATTTTTTAATACACCCGCACGCGTGTCATGCACTTGTCCATTACCGCTAGTGCGTGTCACATGCGTGTCCGTTGTCCCTGGTGCGGACCAATTACAACATAGAAATTAAAATTGATTGGGTGTTAGGTATTTTTTATTATGGTTCATTAAAATGTTCATCTTTTATGTTCGCTTCTGAGCCTCTCCTTATATATATATGGAGAGGATCACAAGTGAACCTTAAACCTGAAATTTTAAATGAATCTTACCAAAAAAACACCTAATAACCCATTAATTTTAATTCCTATGGTGTAATTTGTCCACGTCAGAGACAATAGACACGCGTGTGACCCGAGACCCCCTTGCCCCCACCCCCTAACCCCACCATGGCAAACCACTAGTTAAAAAAATTAAGTTTCTAGAATGTTTACTCAGGGGTAAGGGCTGTCTCGGTGGGGTTAGGGGGAGTGTAAAAAAAATATTCGATCGACACGCGTTTTCATTGTCACTGGCGCGAACTAATTACAACATAAGAATTAAAATTAATGGGTTGTTAGGTGTTTTTTGTAGGGTTCATTAAAAAAATCGGTTTTTAGGTCACTTGTGATCCTCGCCCTATATATATATATATGTGTGTGTGTGTGTGTGTGTGTGTGTGTAATACCCACACTTTTCTAAAGTTAGTTATTAAAGGTATTTTCGTAAATTTATGAAGATTATGGTATCCGGAATCATGCACTTGTGCGTAACGATTTAAGGTCATTAAAATTAGAATTTAAGGGACAAAATGTTAAATTCGAGAAAGTTGGGACTTAACAAAAGTTGAGAAAATCAGAATTTCGAATCGATCCAAAGATGAGATCGGATCGATCCGATGAACCTATGCGAGTTAGTTGGTCCTTTAATTTGAGCTGTCGAGATTGGGTGGTTTAAGGAGGTGAGTTGTTGATTGTTAGGGGGTTCCCGATTGGTTTATCTTATTTAATTACCATAATTAGTTAAGTGGAACATGCCTTAAGTTCTAAGTGGGATTAATTAAATTGTCTGTTTAAGTTATAAGAGAGAGAGAGAGAGAGAGAGAGAGAGAGAGAGTAACCCATCTTCTATTTCCATTTCTAATAAATTTTAGACTATCTCCTCCTCTCTGAAAAATCCCATTAGTTAACAAGCTTATCCCCACCATCTTCATCCCATATTACCACCAAGTTACGCCTCAAATCTCCCTTTTTTTTATTATTAAGAGTTAAATTGAGTTGTAATGAGGTATTTGGAAATGAAGGTGAGCTATCTTGGAGTGAAGTTGAAGTGGGTTTTATGAAGACATAAACTTTAATGGAGTTGAAGGGTAGGAACAAGATGAATTTTTTGAGTATAAAGAAGGACAATGCTAGGAGAAGCTTGATAACCCCCTTAAGGCCATCTTTGGAGGTGGAGGGTTGCCCTCTTTATAGCCATTTCCACTATTGTTGGACCTTATTTGAGGCAGAAAAACTTATTTTATTGCATTTATTATTATATTCAAGTTTTAGAGCATTATATATATATATATATATATATATATATATATATATATATATATATATATAGGGAGAGGTTCTCTAGTGGACCAAAAGAATGAACTTTTTAATGGACCTTAACAAAAAACACATAATAACACATGAAAGTTGCTAAAAATGAGTAAGAGTTGACATGTTAAATGTTGGCATTTGGGCATAAAAATGAGTAGAACTCAAAGTAATAAGTGAAATTAATGACTTTCCAAAGTAAACTTTAATGTTCATGCCCAATTAGTAATAAGTATGTTGGAATCTTTAAAAACTTGAAGAATATGTTAAAAATAAGGAATTTCAAGTGGGTTTTCAAGTTATAATGAAAAAGTGAGTTATTACACTTGGATGATATTATTTCATAAATTTGGTGTTACCTCATGTTGATAAAATGTTAGTTTACAACTAAGCATTTTAAGACACCGAAAGTATGATTGTATGTGTAAAACTATCATAAAAGTCACATGTTATAATTTTGGACTAACTAATGACGTATCAGATGATGTTTAAGGTGAAATTATTGTGTTAATAATTTCAAGATAATGTTAGACCAAATAATGTGACCTTGAATTGAAAGAAAATATACAAATGTTGTTAAGCATTTCTAAGGGAACTTTTTATACAGGACTTTAAATGAACACAAAATGATGGAAATAGTCCTTAAACCTGGGAATGGGATAAGACTTTGAAAAAGTAAAGATGTTGGTAATATATTTAAGTATGTGATAAGGATTAACGGATAAAACATGTTCAAGTGTATAATAAAGATGCCAAGGTAGTATTTATCTTGGGTTTCGACCTTCGAGCCAGGTAAAATGGTTAAAGTAACACTAAGTGAATAAATGCATATTTAGGTGAGTAAAATACGACGATAAGCAGGGTGTTTTGATAAAACGACAGTTGAACCGCAAGTAAGAAGGAATTAATGTAAAGTGAAAGGTTTTTCATAAAGGAGTACCGAAAAATAATTAAGGAGGACCCAAAGGCCTAGGGTGAAAGACCAAAAATAATTGGCCGGTATATCACTGGTCGCGACATTTATGGTCGACGGTGAAAACTCATAAACATAGATGGGATTACGGTTAACTCCAGGATAGTAAAGTAATAATTGAAAATGGTTAAATTTCGAAAATGGTAAATGAGAATAAATGTATACAAATGTAATTCTAGGTAAATGTTTAAAATCGACAATAAAGGGAATTTAATGTAAATTCAATAAAGTTTATGTAAAGAGTTAATTATAAGTATCTAATAAACGATAAAGTACGGAGAGATACCCAAGTTTACACGGTAATGTGTTCTTAAAGGTGTACTTTAAGTGTGACAAAGTTAAGAAGTATGAATAATTATCTTCAAACACCGTGTGTGTTAAAGTGATAATTTGGTAATTTGACGATTTTTATGAAATAAAAAACATGTTAAAAGAAGTTAATAAAGAATGTATTTCTTAAATTAATCGGGTTGGGTATTAGTATTAAAAGGTGTTGTGCAAATGTTAATGGAACACATGTAAAGGGGTAGATGTAATCTGACCAAGATAAGTAAATGTTTTGATATAAAAAAAAGTCATTGCATATATGGTTATATATATTGCACGAGTATTCTAGTTATCACTATGTTATAGTATCAGTTGTTTTCGTCGTTTATTTCTATATTGCATTTTGTTAAGAACACCAATGAACATTGGCTCACACCCTTCATTTATTACAGTAAGGTAATGCAGTTTCATATTTGAGAGTGTTTTACATGTAAGTGTTTCTTACCCTTTAATGTTAGTAACTCTGATAACTGGAACCCTGAAAGCACTCTAATGAGTCCTACACTTATTATATTGTGATATATTTCTAGAAAACATGATTGCAAGATAAATATTGGAACTTTAATTAAATAAAAATGACTAGAAATATTATCTATGATTGTTTCACATCACTTCGCACTAACGCAACTAGACCGGTTGGGGTTGACCCATTATATATCTGCATACGTGCTATAAGAGGGACCCTAAGAATTCAATAAGTATTAGGAAACTTATGAAACTAGGTTACCCTAATTAAACTTGAGTTAAATTCCTAATTCTATACATTATAACTCATAGCACTATAGAATTATAATTTTACTCCTAATCTTATGTCAAAATTATATTTTGGGATCCATGTTGTTAAATTCCTATTAATCCCACACGTTAAATTACCAACAACTATATTTAATCAATATCCTTAAATTTTTCTACGGCCTTCCACTTAATTCATTTGATATCTTGGCTAAAAAAATCTACATGTAGGGTTTTATATTATCAAAAACTATAAACTTCCTCAAGGTGTATCATCAATTCCTATAATCGGTCATTGACTCATTTAATAATTAATATCCAGAATACACGTAATTTCATCACTTAATTTATCGAGTTTATTGACTAATTAAATAATAGTACTCTTTTATGAATTAAAGCAACAAACACTAAGTGCACACGTCTATTACTTATTTCGGTATTAAAAGCAAAAGTAATCAAAATAACCATGGGGTTTTAATGGTAATATATTGTCAATATAAAGACAATCACTGTATTGATATTATACCATTCCTGTAGTCAAGAAAGACTTACTAAAGTATTGTGTTACATGCTTATCAATGACATATGTGCATCTAAGACTGTGCATAAAAAGATTATATTCTGCAATAATGGATAATTTGATAATTCATGTGTCAACCTAATACTACACACTATATAATCTACTTTGTAGAATTAAAGACACAAAATCACAACATTGAATTTTTAATATAATGCATAAAATTGCTCTCATAGATTCTCATTAAAGTGGGAATAACCAATTTTGTTAAATGAATAATGAATTCATATATAATTGACTATGTCGGTCAGTTAAAGATAACTGATTGATGATTATGCCGATTAAAGATAACTGATTGACGATCATATATAATTGACTTCTTAAAAAATTCTTAAGATTGCACGCTTGATTTATTTGATACGTCGAATAATTAAAATCATCGATCAAGTTGACATATTAAAAAATAATCAAGGGGTATCATCAATCTCTATATCATTTTAGACACATGAAGACTTGACTTAAAGAACCTATATTATCGGATCCGCATGCGAACCGCTGACAAGTGGAAGACTGCATTCAAAATAAAGTATGGCTTACACAAGTGGACAATTATGATGTTCGGGATATCTAGTACCCTTTTTACTTTCATATGGGTTATGACCCTGATACTTCGTCCTTTTCTTGGCAAGTTCATGATGGTTAACTTTGATGACATCCTCATTTACAACTATTCGGAGGAGGAACACTTATCGCACATGGAACTAGTTTTAGCTGTCATCCGAGCAGTGCATTTTTATCTTCACCTAAAGAAGTACTTGTTCATGGTCCCGTCGATCACCTTTTTGGGCTATGTAGTTTCGAGTAATGGTGTGAATATTGGTTCCTCCAAGGTCCATGCCATAGTAGATTGGCCCACTCCCACCACTATCTAATAGGTACAGAGTTTTCATAGTCGCTGGCTTATATCGACGATTCATTATGAGTTTTAGCATCATCATGTTCCCTCTCACAGATTTGATGGGTACCTCCTCTAGTACTTAGTTTAGGTTGACCGATGCCGTCGATGTTGCCTTTCGTCTCATTAAGACCCTTATGACCACTGCCCTAGTATAAGCCCTTCCTGACTTTGCTAAACTTTTTGAGCTATCTTGCAATGTTTATAAGGTAGGCCTTGGTGTGGTTTTGAGTGAAATTGGGAAACTCGTTTCCTTCTTTAGTCAGAAGCTTTCAAGGGATGTCTTGAACTATTCAAAATGCGACCTGGAGTTCTACGCCATAACAAATGCCCTCAAATTTTGACAGTCTTATCTCCTATACATGGAGTTTTTCATCAAGTCGAATCACAAAGCACTCCATTATCTCCATAATTAGTGCCATATTAGTGATTTCTATACCAAGTGGACTTCTTACCTTTAACACTGCACCTTCCACCGCCACTACAAGATGGGGAAAGAAAATTAAGTACCAGATGTTCTGAATCACCATAACCAAGCATTAATCACAATCTACAGTTGGGTTTTTGGTTTCAATGAGATGTGAGGTCTGTATGCTTCTAACAGTCACCTCGGGCCTATGTTTAGTGAGTGTCAGAAGAATAATGAAGCTTCCATAGACTTCGAATGATTCTCTTTCTCGGTACAGCCTTATGTTTTCCTCCTCCCTCCCTCCAAAAGAAGATCATTTATGTGGTCCATTATGGAGGCATTGCTGGCCACATGGGCGTGACATACACCCACTCGACCCTTGGGGAGGAGTATTTTTTACCTACTCTGTGACAGGACACAAAGGCCTTCATTCATATATGCTTCACTTATCAGACGGCTAAGGGGCATACTAATGCCGGTTTATACACCCCCTTACCTAATCCCAATCGACCTTGGAAGGATGTCTCTATGGACTTCATTGTGGGTTTTACTTGCATCATTCGGGGCACCATTCTATCTTCATTATTGTCGATCGGTTCTCCAAATTAGCACAATTCATGCCTTGCTCTCACACCCACGATAGATGCGCCCGATGAGGTCACTCTCTGCTTTCGAGAGATTATTTTCTTACACGGGCGTGCCTCATGTGTGTTCCCTTCAATCTTTGAATCTTAAGCCAGTCAGGAGTCTCCTATGTTGCTCCCTCCAATTTTCCACCGCTTTTAACCCATTGATAGATGGGCAGATTGAGGTGATCCATCGGAGTGTTAGGAACTTGCTACGTTGATCAGTCTTCGAGACCCCACAATAGTGAGATATTATCATTCCACATTCTAAATCTGCTTTCAACAACGCCGTTTATAATACCCCGCCCTAATGTTTCACTTTAAATTATTTATAAATTGTGCTGAAGTGGGATTTGATGATAATTGTTGAATATTATGGGTAAAAGTTGGAATTTGGAGAAAATAATAAGAAAGGAGGGTTTGAATAAGAGTAAGATCGTTTGAATGAGATTTGGATCTCATTAGAAGCGGAAATCGAACGATCTTCGAATGAGAGCCCATCGTACCACTTTTAAGGGTCGTTTGGAGGTTGTTATAAGCTATGAATCGACCAAAATGACTATATCATTCGAACGAGGCTCAATTTCATTCGAATGATGTGCTTTGAAAATTCTAGATCAGACTTCCCTTTTGCGTTGTCACATTCTGTCCCTTGGATTGTTGAGCTGTCGAGATTTGGTGAGCCCAGCTTAGGCAAAAAAGGATTTTTGGTGTTTTAAAGGTTTTTATAAGGATGGGTTTGGTTCATTTGGGTATTTTGAAGTTAGAAGAAGAATAAGAGAGGGAGATAGTAAGGTGGTCTACCACCATGGAAGAGCTTCTCTCCACCTCAAACCACCCTAAACCACTATAAACAACCTTATTCTTCAAGTAGTTCACCACATTCAAGCCTACAACTTCCATTTCCACCCTTGTTAAGTGAAGCTACAAATTTTTAGAAGTATTATTGGGGTTTTTGGAGAAGATGAAGATGGAGTTTGGAGAATGTTTTGATGGAGTCTTGCTTGGAAGCCAAATGAAGTACACATGGAGCTATAATTGAGGATGCATTTGGTAACCCCTCGAGGCCACCTTTGAAGGTGGGAGTTGCTCCTCCTACACCAACCTTTCTACCACCATTTGAATCCCTTAGAGGTGGAGAATAATCTACTCTTAGATAAGACTCTATTTATTATGTTTGTAGTCTTGATTGTTATAATATTAAGAGTAGGATGCTTAGAAAATGATGATGGGTTTTCTAGCAAAATTAATAATAAACATTTTTATGGAATGAAAATGTTAAAAAAATACCATTTTGTTGAAATAAATGAAGAATACATATTTCAAAGTTTCTTGAAATAAAGATTGGATTTTTTTATGAAAACGATGCATTTCCTAGAGGTTAATGTTAAATATTTTATGAAGTAGAATAATTAGAAATGATATTAAATTTGCTAAAATTTTTGGTGAAATGCTGTTTCAAGTTTCTTGCGTAAAAATGTAGATTTTATAAACGATGGACATTTGTTGAGTTTGAAGAACTAAAAATATCTTTTACGTCTTGAAATTGCATTTTTGAGAGCATTATGAAATTCTAGAATGAAATGTATGTTTAATCCATTTAATATGATTTTTGGAGTTATAATCCATCTCCTCATCTGTGTAAACTTGTAGTATTTTGATAATGAACATATAAAAAAGTTTAAGGATGGTTTTAATGGGTTTATACATGAAATAAGAAATATAGAAATTTGAGTCTTGAAAGTGTGTGAAAAGAAGTTGAAAGTATGGTAAGTGTAAGGTGATAAGACTACAAATATTGATGAAAAGGAAATGGTATTTTCTTAGAAAGATAGTCTTCAAATGGTAATTGGTTTCCTTGAATAAAGAAAGCAAAGAAATGTCTAACATTGGAAAATGGTTAGAAAAGTAATTGGATAAGTGTTAATGGATTAAAACATTGAGACGTTGTCGTATGTAACTTAATAATATTTTTGGGAGGTTAACACTTATGAAATTGGAAGAAAGGATACGTTTGTAAACAAAAGGGTAAAATTATAATTTTACGTAAAGTGGAACATTTTTATGAAATAAAAATGTTGGGAAAGGGTTTTGCACAAATTGGTCCTTAACGAACGTGATTTTGGAATAAACTCAAGTTAAAGTGTAAAGGATATGAAATGGTAATTTTCAAAGTGTAACACAATTGGGGTGAAACCCCCGGTTTGATTTCGGTCGGGTAAAAAGGGAAAGAAGGAATAATTTGGGAATTTGTAAAATGTTAATACATATAAAAGGAACTCGGATGACACCGGGATAATTAAGGTAGGCTCGTAGCCCTAGGATGAAAGACCCAAAATCATTGGCCAGAGCATATGATGGTGTTGCTGGCAGTGTGGAGCCCATTAAAGTATGCAATTTATTGGAAGATTCTGAGAAAAAAGATAAATGAATAAGGAATATGTCAAGAAATGGGTTGTGTGACAAAATGTATTAAGATAGCCTAACTTGAATGAATTAATAAACGTTCCGATAAATGATAAAGTGGACAAGAAATGTATAAATTGATTAATGTCCATAAAGTAAAGAAAAGGGAACATGTGGTGGTAAATGGGTGAGTTAAGCAACCTAAGAAGGTGTAACCCATAATTAAAACAAGGATGTGCTGTGAAAGGTTTTTCTGAGGTTAAAGAAGTATTCTTAAACACGGTGTTCACGTGTGTTGAAAGAGGTTGTTTTCAAGGAAAATACTAATGTGCTTCGTCTAAAATTAAAAGGGTAATTTCAGTTAAACAAAGTGTAGTGGTTTCAAGTATTATCGTGTGTGTTAAATAGAGAAATAAATGTCAAGTGGAGAAAGAAGAAGTCTTTTACGAGATTAAGGTAAATTAATCGGACTAAATAACGTTTTCAGAAGTAAAACGATTTCATGCATTAAGTATATATGAGTATCGATATATGTACAAGGTAGTTGCATGTGCACGTAGGTATAACGTGTAGCGTCTTCTTTCTGCCGTTGGCTTTTATATTGTATATTGTTTATTACCACTGGGCATTGGCTCACACCCCAATTTTATTTACAGCAGGTTGGGTGCGGGTCCATATTTTGAGAGCGTTATACAGGTAAGTATTCTATTTAATTTTACGTTAGTAGCTATGTATGCTTGGACTCTGGGGATGCTTCCCATTGCCCCCTTACGTAGTTTGAACTTGAAATTGGAATCACATGCTAAACAAGTGAAACATTAATTAAAATAAAACTGGACCAGCAACAATATATAAGTTGTTTCATTGCACTTCATACCAAACTCTCAGGTTGAACCGAGTTGACTACGATAACCGATAAATTCGGGTCGGGGTGTTACAAATGGTATCAGAGCTCTAGGTTCAAGGTTCCTTTTGAGAGTGACGTGGTGAGGTCGGTATTGGATTTTTCGATTTCGGTGTTTATTTGGGTCGGTCACGGTGGTGTTGGTGACGGTTAGTCGTGTCCTCAACGGTGGAGTCAAAGAGGTTATTACGATGGATGAATTCTTTGTTAAGCGGCAGGCGACCAAGTTAGTGTCATTAATCGCTTCCACATTTTTTATTTAGATATGCTAGAAGGTTGCGAGTGTTCGTGCAAGCCAATAGTGGTGACACCGCATATTTTAATATGGGGTGCATGTGTGTTAATCCATAGTAATGAGAGAAGCCAATTGAGGTGTAGAGAAAGATTAATGATGTCTATTAGTTAGAAGCATGAATCATGTAAGGTCAATTATGAAAGTTAGGTGGCTAGTGCATCACACATAAATAGTGTTGAATTGTGATAGGATTGCATTTAATTCTTCAATTAAGTACTTCAGTCCTTGGGATGGTATCACGCCGTAAGGCAATTGATGATTTAGTGAGCATGATGAATCGTGTTAGTCAACACTTGGGATGTGTACTCGGTCTAGGCCGATAAAATAGTATTATTAGAAGTAAGTCCCCTGTTGATTCTCGATTGAAAATTATATCTTGTAAGGTGTAATGAGAGTTATGGGCAAATTACGATAAATATACTACGTATGCAACAATGACGATTGAGGAGACTTAGGAGTGAACTATAGATAGTCTTCTATAATGGGGTTTTAGAAAATACAATGTGATTTCAAGGAATAGGATCTTTAGTGATGTCGGTGATGCAAACCTAGACGTTTATAGGTTGTGGATGACGTCCTCTATCTTAACAAAATCCTTAATAGCGTTAGTTGTGGTTTGTTACATGGCTTATGGTCACAACCGTTTGGATGAAAGATAAGATCATTATCTAAGTGTAATGGCTCTTTGTATCCATCGAAACGATGGCTATGTGTGAGGTAGTCTTAGTGTGAGTATGGTTTAAGGGTATATTGGAGTGTCCGTTGGACTAAATGTGTGTGGCGTTATTAGAGATATAAATCGAATGTTGTGATGCCTTGAGGTGTTTAATGGTTAGGGTTCTCCATGTATATAAGCTCGTGGACCAGTGTACTTGCGAGTGCCTAGTTATCACGATGAGGGTATTGAATGGTTTATGGAGTGCACCCACAATAACTAAGGTATGTGTGATGAAATCTTGTCGGGTTGGGGAGTTTTACATGGAATATGTTTAGTGTCCTTAGGAGACTAATAAAGTCCGGTAGGAAGAAACGTTAGCATCCTAGTAATGACTGTGTTAAGGCTCAGGTTATGATCTTTGGTTACTGATTAAGGTTTAGAAGATTTGTATAATATACATGTCGAGTGCAGTTTCTCGAATCGACATATGTAAGTGGTGTAATCCCTAATGTAAGGTGAAAGCTCGTGTCACTTATGGGGTATAGTGAGCGAGTGTTATGGAATGACTAGTATTGGCATTGTGACACTCGGTTTTGAGGTGTACTATGAAATGTGTTTGAGATTTAAATTGATGACCCAGGTGGAGACTTAATAATGCCAACCAGGGTGGGGTAATATTGGAGCATGATTAAAATGTTGGCGAGTGTCGATGGTGTGCTAGGATTATCTCTTAGCACGCCCCACCAAGTCGGTGCGAACTAGAAGATGTAGCCTTATGTGGTACTTACTACCCTTAGAATGCTAATGGTGGCCGATGTGGTCGTTACGTGAGGTCAGTTTGGTTAGAACCCGAAAATAAGCTTGGTGACAAACTCGCATAGTCATAGGAGTCAATAAGGCGGATGTCTCTCTTGAACGGAATAATTCACAAGAGAATTTGGGATTTCGATCATGATATGATAAGGCAGACAATAACCTAGATGTGGCAGGTTAGTGACGTCGTCACCAATAAGCGGACTAGGTCAGTATAGACAGGGGTGCAAGGCATTCGCCAATCGGAGTGGTTCAGGTGTACCAAGGATGTGAGGGGAAGGGACTCACTCCCAAGAAGGGAATTCGATCATTTGACTTCCTAAAGAACGACAGGTTCATATGTTGCTTTCGTCTTATGAGGATGAATGGTTGTAATTCGATTTGTCACGGTGGGACCTAAGCCAAGGTGTGTGGCTAGGGTTAGTACCCAATGAGAACATTGGGAATGAGTGATATGACTTCAAGAATATTGCATAGGTTCGCTTTTATATATCACAATCTGGCTCGTATGGACAAAATTTTCTAGAGATGGTTTCTTCTTCCTTCTGACTCTCTTGTGTCTTTTTTTACTCGGTTAATTGGGGATCGGTATCTCATGTATGTGGTAACTCGGATTGGTACCATGTCATGGTACGTCGCGGTTCGGCATAGTAGAGCACGGTGGACCGGGTACGGTCAACGGGACTCTGTAACTCGGTGTGCCTTATCTGAGGTATCTTTTCTATTGTATAAAGTTTTGTGTACGGATGGCTGTGCTTTTTTACCACACGGGTTGCTCATGGTATCATCCCCTCTTAGGAATAATGACCTTTTCGACTGGCTGACATAGCAGTCAGTGGATCTAGTTGTTAAGAGCAAAATGATGACCTGAGGATATTGTATAGTGTTATTTTTCGAGGAAAATTTAGTACACGGTGTTGCCTTGCCACGATGAGTGGATTAGAGCGGAGCTCAAATGAGTGATCAATGGTGAGATGCCTAGAGTAGTACTAAGGTTATCAGAGCGATGCAGTGAAAGGTGTCAGCCGAACGTGCGACGATGATTTGGTAGGTGAATTCTTCTCGGAGTGAAAATTTCACAATGTATGGTTAATGGCAAGCTCATGAATTGTGTAGTCAGGATAATCCAAAAATTTGTGGGAAGCAGGGTATGTTGTCCAAAGACTAGAAATGGTTCCTGATGATGAATATGATGACTGATTTCATTGCGGTTCAATTTTGGGTGAGTGTTGATGCCCAGAGAAGGTTGTCCGCGGAGGAGACGATATGCCTTGGGTACTAGCATAGATAGTACTAGGAATTGTTTGACCATAATCATCAAGTGAGTGGAGACTTGAATCCGATTGTGTGACGCCCATGTTTAGCGAGAGGGTCAACGTTAGAGCATGTCGCATGTTGATCATTTGGTGGCAAACCCTGTGTGAAGGCGTGTAGTGTGATTTTAGAATTGAGGACTTTGGTGGTTTTATCTCGGAGGATTTATATGACTTAGAATAAGAATTGCTAAACCCTATAATTTGAATAATTGACGGATCGAGAATTTCTGGGATGAAATTTCCCAAGGAGGGAAGTTTGTAATACCCCGTCCAAATATTTCAATTTAAATTTTGTACAAATTGTGCTGAAGTGGGGTTTGATGATAATTGTTGAATATTGTGGGTAAAAACTGAAATTTGGAGAAAGGAATAAGAAAGGAGGGTTCGAACGAGAGTAAAATCATTTGAACGAGATTTGGATCTCGTAAGAAGAGAGGATCGAACAAGAGCCCACTGTACCACTTTCAAGGGTCTTTTGAAGGTCGTTAGAAGTCATGAATCGAACGAAATGCCTTTATCGTTCGAACGGGACTCAATGTAGTTCAAACGACGTGCTTTGAAAATACTAGATCAGACTTCCCTTGTGCGCTATCACACTTCTGGCCCTTGGATCGTTGAGTTGTCGAGCTTTGGTGAGCCCAGCTTGGGCAAAATGGAATTTTTGGTGTTTTAAGGGGTTTTATAAGGATGGATTTGGTTTATTTGGGTATTTTTTGAAGTTAGGAAAAGAAGAGAGGGGGAGAGTAAGGTGGTTTTCCACCATGGAAGAGCTTATCTCCACCTCAAACCACCCTAAATCATCATAAACAACATTATTCTTTTAGTAGTTCACCACATTCAAGCCTATAAATCCCATTTTCACCCTTGTTAAGTGAATCAACGAATTTGTAGAAATGTTATTGGAGTTTTTTGGGGAATATGAATATGGAGTTTGAAGAAGGTCTTGAAGGAGTATTGTTTGGAAGCTAAATGAAGCACACATGGAGCTTTAATGGAGGATGCATTTGATAAACCCTTGAGGCCACCTTTGAAGGTGAGGGTTGCTCCTCCTACACCAACCTTTCTACCACCATTTGAAGCCCTTATAAGTGGGAAAAAATCTACTCTTAGATAAGACTCTATTTATTATGTTTGTAGTCTCGATTGTTAGAATATCAAGAGTAGGATGCTTTGAAAATGATCATGGGTTTTCTAGAAAATTAAATGTTGAGAAAATGACATTTTGTAGAGATAAATGAAGAATACATATTTAAAAGTTTCTTGAAATAAAGATTGGATTTTTTAATGAAAATGGTGCATTTTAATGTTAGATATTTTATGAAGTAGAATAATTGGAAATGATGTTGAATCTGTTAAAACATTTGTGAAATAATGTTTTAAGTTTCTTGCGTAAAAATATAAATTATATAAAATATGGACATTTGTTGAGTTTGAAGAACTAAAAATATCTTTTATGTCTTGAAATTACTTTTTTTAAGAGTATTATGAATTTTTACAATGAAATGTACGTTTAATCCATTTAATATGATTTTTAGAGTTAAAATCCATCTTCTCATGTGTGTAAACTTGTAATATTTTGATAATCAACATATAAACAAGTTTAAGGATGGTTTTAGTGGGTTTAAACATGAAATAATATAAATAGAAATTTGAGTCTTCAAAGTGTGTGAAAATAAGTTGAAAATATGGTAAGTGTAAAGTAATAAGACTACAAATGTTAATGAAAAGCAAATGGTATTTTCTTAGAAAGGTAGTCTTTAAAGGGTAATTGGTTTCCTGAATAAAGAAAGCAAAGAAATGTCTAACATTGGAAAATGGTTAGAAAATGAATTGGATAGGTGTTAATGGATTAAAACATTAAGGCCCTGTTTGGTTGTCCCAAAATTGTAAATTGTATCATTAATAAATTGTCCCATTTACAAATTGACTCATTAATTGTGTTTGGTTTCATTAATGAAATGATTCATTAATTGTCCCATTTTAACTCATGTGCAAAATCTGAAATTGGATCATTTCACAAAAAATTTGAAATGAATCCATTTGAAATAGAAGTCACATTAAGTGCATGTCCCCTCTCCCTCTCTCTCTTCCCCTCCCCCTCTCTTTCCCTCCCCCTCTCTCTTGATTTGTTTTTATATTTTTTTCATAGAACTTTAACATCAATTTCAAATTACCAAACATCGCGTAAAATTGGATTTAACTCATTTCAAATTCACTCATTTATAATTCACTAATTCACAATGAAACAATTTACATAATCAAACAATTTGCGTAACCAAACAGGGCCTAAGAAGTTGGCGTGTGTAACTTAATAATATTTTTGGGAGGTTCACACTTATGAAATTGGAAGAATGGACAAGTTTGGAAACAAAATGGTAAAATAATAATTTTACGTAAAGTGGAACATTTGTATGAAATAAAAATGTTGAAAAAGGGTGTTACACAAATTGGTCATTAACGAACGTGGTTTTGGAATAAAATCAAGTTAAAGTGTAAAGGATATGAAATTGTAATTTTCAAAGTGTGGAGAATTGGGGTGAAACTTTGGGTAAAAGGGGAAAGAAGGAATAATGTGGACATTTGTAATATGTTTAAACACATAAAAGGAACTCAAATGACACCGGGATAATTAAGGAGGGCATGAAACCCTGGGCTGAAAGACCCCAAACCACTGGCCAGAGCATATGGTGGCATTGCCGGCGATGTGGAGCCCGTTAAAGTACACAGTTTATTGAAAGATTTCGAGAAAAAAATGAAGGAATAAGGAACATGTAAAGAAATGGGTTGTATGACAAAATGTATTAAGATAACCCAATTTGAATGAATTAATGAATGTTCCAGTAAAGGATAAAGTGGATAAGAAATGTGTAACTTGATTAATGTCCTAAAGTAAAGAAAAAGAGAATGTGTAGTGGTAAATGAGTGAGTTAAGCAACCTAAGAAGGTGAAACCTGTAATTAACACAAGGGTGTATTGTGAAAGGGTTTTCAGAGGTTAAATAAGTATTCTCCAACACTGTGTTCGCGTGTGTTGAAAGAGGTTATTTTCAATGAAAATACTAATGTGCTTTGCCTAAAATGAAAAGGGTAATTTCGATAAAGAAATGGTTTCGATTGAACAAAGTATAGTGGTTTCAAGTATTTAACCGTATGTGTTTAATAGAGGAATAAATGTCAAGTGGAGAAAGAAAAGTCTGTTATGAGATTAAGGTAAATTAATTGGACTAAATAATGTTTCCGGAAGTAAAATAGTTTCATGTATAAAGTATATATGAGTATCTATATATGTACAAGGTAGTTGCATGTGCACATATGTATAACGTGTAGCGTCTTCTTTCTGAAATTCGTTTCTATACTGTATTTTGTATATTCTGACAGGGCATTGGCTCACACCCTCATCTTTGTTACGACAGGTTGGATGTGCGTCCTTATTTTGTGAGCGTTATACAAGTAAGTATTTTATTTAATTTTACGTTAGTAGCTCTGTATGCTTGGACTCCGGGAATACTTCCCACGGATCCTTCACGTAGTTTGAACTTGAAATTGAAATCGCATGGTAGACACGTGGAACATTAATTAAAATAAAACTAGAATAGCAACATTATACTGTTTCATTTTACTTCACACCAAATGCTCGAGTCTGACCGATTTGACTACAAGTAACTCATAAATTTGGGCCGGGGCATTCACCGTCAATCGCCCCTTAGACTTGGCAGCTTCCCCCCCCCCCCCCCCACCTCTGCTAGCCCCACTACCATAGAGTAAGTCCACCGCATGGAGGACATCCACACGGATGTCCGCAACCGCCTCCAGTACACGTATGCCTCCTATAAGGACCATGTCGACGCACACCATCGTATCGTTGTCTTTTAACCCAACGATCTTGTCATGGTTTACCTTTAGAAGGCTCGTCGTTATGGAAAAGGATAGAAGCTCCAAATGCATCGCTTTGGGCCATTTTCTGTCGTCCAGAGTTGCAGGGACAATGCTTAAGAAGTTGATTTGTTCGTCGATTTTCGCATGCACCACTTTTAACGTCGTTGATCTCTCCTGTTCTGGGGTACCCACATCACTCTTATACCTCTACCTCCAGTTAATGGACATCTTATTCGCACCCACGCTGATCGTGTTGAGGGTATCCTAACATCTGAGGTGGTTTCCTCTCCATCCCACAACTAATCTCGTTTCCTCATCTAGTGGCACAATCACTTGAAAGCCAAGGATACATAGTTCACAGAGGCCACACTGTAGCATATTGATCCTGGCTGCTACCGCCAGTATAGTATGTTTGTTATTTATTTTGAGAGCGTTCTAGAACGATGATGTCATAACTTTGAGGCCACAATCTTGCAACATCATCCTTTTAGCACCATCTCCTTTATTCCATTGCATCTTATATAAAATAAAGAGCTTCTCCCCCCTTTATTCACTACTATTTTGAGATATATGAATGAGAATTAGAAATTGGGCCTTTGGCCTCTAAGTTGTTGTCGTTGTTGTTGTGTAGTTGATAGATTACGTATTTTCTCCACTTGTGGTTCTCAGATTTGTTTGAGAGTGGCCTCTCCCTTGTGCAATTTTTATTCACTAGTTGTTATCTTGGATGTGGTGGAGATTGGATTCGCGTATTTAGCGGTTGTTCGGACTCGAGACTATGAAGATTTGTGCTCTTTTTGTCATCCCTTGGGAATGTCTATCTCTAAACTTTCATCTGGTTGAATCGACCATGCTCCCTCGAAAATCCTGTTTGGTTGGCTTGATGACTTTGTTCAGTTTATGTGTCATTGAGCAGATTTTCATTTGCACCGTTTTAACTGCATCGAGTACATTTGTTCCCACAGCAGATCTCAAACCATTTCCCATGCCTTTTATTTCTTCTTATAATCGTTGGTTCATTAATTAATTCCCTTTTGGGCAGTCTGAAAAAACAAATATTATTGATTGATCAAAGTAGTATACATTCACAGCAGACTGTATGAGAAGTGGCATGACAGTTCTGATAAATAAATATTCAATTGCGACTGACAAAATGATATTCCTACATACTGCATCAACAATGGTACGAGGTAAATAGGCAACAGAGGTAGCGCAAGGTGAGTAACTATATGAAAGGAAACAATTTACCAGGGCAACTTGTTTAGTAGCGCATATAAAGTAGGTCAATTGCTAAAGAAATAGATGAAAAGTGATAGATTGAAAAAAGATTTGAGTTAATTATATGGTCTCAATGAAAAAGGGGTGCCCAGGAAAAACAATACTAAGTAGAAAAGTAAACTTTAAGCAAGACTTTGAATCAAACATTTTGTATACGTCTTCAATCTCCCACGAAAGCAAAAATTAATGTCATGCCCACTACTAGACCCATCGAGTGCAGATGGTCCTCTAGATTAACAACTTTGAGCCAATCGCTAACACATGTACAATTACAACATTTACGATTGATTTTGTTAGATAAATCAAATTTTGGTTTCACCTTAGAACTCATGTACATTTACCACCGATAACACATGTACAATTACAACATGGTGTGGTAACACACTGCCATATTGCCTTTCGAGCCTTAGGTTGCGATTGTTTTCAATTTGAAAAACGTGATTGTTTATATATCTGAATTTACCTCTAAATAAATGTATTTAAATTGATTCAGACTTTAGATTTAACTCTACCTCTTAATCATTAAGAACTAAATATTATCGTTAGCTTCTTAATCATTTAGAATACAAATACTTTTAGAGATAAAACCAAAGAACACCTTGCTACGAAACATTGAAAACCAAGTGTGACATAATAACAAAAGAAAATGCAATAAATTAGAAGGTAAGGCAGGAACAAATGAATATTCCAATATTAAAGGAAAGCATCATCATATATTATATGTACATAATCATCCTTCAATCTCCAAAGATTGTGAACAAGAAACACATTCAGACCTGATTACCTTTCGTTGGAACAAAGTTAGCAAAATACAAGAAAAATTGAAATCCAAGATTGGCAAACGATGAATTAAGCAGATTTGTAGCGGTAGAGCTTGCCGAAGACGTGGAGAGCAGTGACGAAGCCGATGAAACAAACGCTCATCACAAGAACAACGGTGGGCGTGATCTTCAGCCCCGGGGCATCGTCGGTGTAGAATCTCAACATGTTACTCCCTCCGCTTCCGCCGCCGCTCACTCCGGCGGAGGTATTGGAAGATGTGGTGCGGCGGCGGCGCATGCCCGCGGTGGCGGCGGCGGAGCCACGAGGGGCCATGCCGACGGGGCCTGGCCGGGAGGTGGTGGATGATGATGATTGAGATTGGGATGATCCTCTTGGCATGGTTGATGATGTCAACAAAGGAAGGATGGAGGATTTTAAGAGAGAGAGAGTAATTATTGGAAGGGGAGGTGAATATTTAAATGAAGATGGGAATGTGATGGTAATTATTACCGATTCAGAAGGTATTCCGGTTTTCGTTTGCTGGTCTCCGATACACCAGGCGGAAAAGTCTTGAGATGTTGTCAATTCGGGAAATATTGGATTTCTATCCAAATATTTAGAGTTCTTTTATTTGTAACTATAATTTTATTTTTTATATTTAAATATAATTTTAATAAAAAATTTCATTTGACAATTTATTTTTAAACATAAAATTATAATATTTTTGTATTATAATTAAATTTTTTAGAAAACAGGTTTAGAGTGTTTTATAACTTTTATTTTTTATTTTCTACTTAGAATTATTTATTCTTAATATTTTAAGACAGTTATATCTTAATATATAATACACATACATAATACATTAATATGTGTGTAATTCTTATAAATAAAAAATATATATGTACATGTACACAAAATTACGTATGAAATAATATAAAGTTAAATAATATTATCAATAGATACATGATACTTATATATAGTTTTATACATGTATTATTAATGTATGAAATAATATAAAATGTACATATAGTATATATGTATTAAAAAACATTATCAATTTATATATGTATATAATTTTATGGTGAATTATACAAGCAATATCATTATATATACAATATCATTATATATATATATATATATATATATGATATTAAATGCACGTGTATATAATTTATGATGTATGTATACATTCATATGTATGTATATATACATTCATGTATCATGTATGTATGAAAGTTAAATTCCCCAACATACTTCATTAAATATACCTAAAAATACATAATATTAAATGTACATATATATAATTTATGATGTATGTATGTATGTATGTATGTATACATTCATGCATCATGTATGTATGAAAGTTTTATGTATGTTTATATATATATATACACACACACACACACACACAAACAAACATATGTATGATATAAATATACATGTTTGTCAAATTTTTAAAAAATTGTATTTAAAAACAAATTTACCAAACGCACACCAATAATTATAAACACAAAAACTGAATTTTAAAACTTTATTTAAACACAACATTTAAATCGAGTTTTCTGAATAGAGAACCAAACGGGCCCTTAGGGCCGTTTGTTTTGGGATTAAAAAAAACTCGATTTTAAGGATCTTCTTAAGTAAGATTTTAAAATTCAATTTTTTTCCATGTTTATAGATATTAATGGGTATTTGATAAATTTGTTTCTAAATATAATTTTTAAAAAATTTAATGAAATTAACAAATATGTATATTTTTATATCTTATAAAATATTTTATAAAACATTCATTCTATCATTCGTTAAGATAGTACACGTGTAACTCTCCATTTTTTTCACATTTTAATAAGTGACTTTTCATTATCAAGATGACTCTCCTTCTTCCTCATTTTGTTTATTCCCTCAACTCCTAAAGATCTCCTTAAATTAACCCTCAAAACATTGGGAATCAAGTTGTTTGTCTTTGTTGATTCATTAACATTAGGGGTCTCATAAAGCCTCAGTTTTTTTCATGGACTACCAAATATCTCACCCAATTCATCTTTATTTGTGTTGCAATTGATAACTAGAGTAGGTTTTGGTTTTAAAAACCTAACATTTTTTGTGTTCTCTCCCATGGTTTCTAAGCAAGAGAGTATGTGGAGTGAGTTTTGTGTAAGGCTTTGTAGCTGAAATGGTATAGAAAATTACAAAATCCAATCCACTCCAACACTTAACCGGCTATCTCATCTCACGCACTCCCCAACAACAGGTATCTCAGTTTGAAATTTAAAAATCACTGTCTTATAGCCCCTCTCTCTCCCTCTCCCCTTCGTCTCTTTTGTTCAGAGAAATCCCCAATTCACGATAAATGCTCTCTATTTTATATAGGTGTTGTCTTTAACGATCCATACCATTTTTTGTCACTTTAACATTGTAAAAAATCTCCATGTTAGTTTTATTCTGATAATAGTTTAAACCAAGGTTCGCTTACATTTGTGGGTTTATACATTATGGGTTTATAGTTACCCACTTGGCAACTGATTTATATAGATTGCAGGTTTCGTTTATAGATCCTTCACTCTCTTCATATTTTGGGTTAGAAATTACAGTTCTTAGGTGCGAGTTCTGGATTTTAAAATTTCGAATTGCGGTTTAAATCAAGTTTTTGAAATCGGGAGTTGCCAGGTAGGTTTTTGTTTCGAATGATTTTTTTTATTTCTATTATTATTGTCATTTTCTAAAGTATTATTTCTCAACTTTTTCAGGGCTAAATGAATGTATACTATATGTGGTCGCATTGTTGTTCTTAAAGTTAACGGTGTTTCAAGTGAATGGTTTGAGATTTTATTGGTGGGTATTTGGCATGTATGTATAAATCTTTAAGTTTGCATTCTTTTAGATCTATGAAATTTTATAGAAGTATTGTTATTTTCTTCTTTGTTATGTCTTCTTTTTATTCAATAATAGGATTATTGTGTTGAATTGCATTTGTTTTCTATTTTTGCTAAGTTTTGAAAAGAGAGGGAGACAGTTTGCGCTAGATTATAATATTACTTGATATTTGGAATAGTTTAAAAAATAGTTATGAGATTTAGAAATTTTAGAAAAGTAGTTTTTGCATTACGATGATATAAGTTTTATTTTAAGATTTCTGTAAGATTGAATTTAATGATGATGATTTCACCGTCAAAGAAAGTAGTATTTATTTCCAATGATGCTTTTTAATAAGAACCCAAATGTGATGAAAGTGTGTATATAAAAAAATTGTTATAATTTAATAGTATGCCACCTTGGTTCTATAATGATAATATTTTGTCAGAAACACGTACATTTTTAATCACGTATATATATATATATATATATATATATATATATATATATATATATGTGTGTGTGTGTGTGTGTGTGTGTGTGTGTGTGTGTGTGTGTACTGCCATAACTTCTGCGTGACCCACATTAGGGCGACACATTCTTTCTCTAAAGCAGTGTAGCTGACTTCGTACCCGACCAATTTTTGGCTGGCGTAGTAAATGGATATTTCCTTATTGGATTCTTCAATATATTGGGCTAGCAAAGCCCTGCTGAAGTATTTGTGATGGTCAAGTACAGGAGGAGGGGGAGTCTTGACTGCACAGGCATTAGCACCGGAGGTCGGGTAAGGTATCGCTTGATTCGGTCAAAGACTTTATAGAAGGCCGCATTCCAGACTTTAGTAGAATCCTTTCGATGAAGTTTGAAAATGGGGGCGCAGATAGAAGTCAGTTAGCTAATGAACCGACTGATGTACTGTAGTTTACCCAAGAATTCTCAGACTTCCTTCTCCACCCTTGGTGGTGGAATATCAAGTTTGGTTTTCAGATTAGCAGGGTTTGCTTCGATTACTTTTTCACTGACCATAAATCCCAAGAGTTTTCCTTTCTTGACGTCTAAAATGTATTTTTATGGGTTTAGACGCATATGGTATTGTCACAGTAGCTTGAAAAACTTTCAGAGGGCGGGAATATGGCCTTCCCGAGTCTTAGATTTGATAATCATATCATCTACATAGACCTCGACCTCTTTGTGAATAAGGTCATATAGGATGGTTATGACATCCCTTTGGTAGGTAGCCCTGGCATTCTTGAGCCCGAATGGCTTGACAATGTAGCAGAAGGTTCCCCATGGGGTGATGAGGGCGGTTTTCTCCTAATGGTTAGGGTGCATCTTGATTTGGTTGTATCCGACAAAATTCATCGACAAATGACTTGAGGGCATGGCTTGTCGTGTTATCCATGATCACGTCAATATTAGGTAACGGATAATATTCCTTTGGGGATGCTTTATTAAAATCCCGGTAGTCGACGCACATTTAAACTTTTTCTCCTGATTTTGGCACGAGGATGATACTGGAAAGACATATAGGATATTCGACTACGCGAATGACACCGACATTCAATTGCTTGACCACTTCCTCCTTGACTTTGAGCGACCATTCAGTGCGGAGCTTCCTTAGCTTTTATTTGATCGACTTGCATTATGGGAATGTTGGGATCTCGTGTTGAACTATTTCTATGCCAATGTTGGGCATGTTATCGTAGGACCATGTGAAGATGTTCATGAATTCCTTCAATAGCTCTTCAAATTGCACACGCTTATGCTCGTTAAGGGTGGACCTATAACACCTCGTGTTTTTATTAATTAATTTAATTAATTAATTGAAATATTTGAGAAAAATAAAATTTTGGATCTCATGGTATTTAATAATTAAACATGTTGATTTTTGTATTTGAGTAGTAAATTTTCAACCGGAATTAAATCGGAGTTATAATAAAATGTTAGAATGATTTTTAAAATATTTTAACAAACATGTGTAACAACCCGCGTAATTTTGAGCTATTTTAATTAATTTTTGGAAAATAGAGGAAAATAAAGTTATTGATAAAATTATTTTTATTGCTCAAACTTGTTGGTTATTAGTTTTAAAGGTGAGAATTTCAAACGATTTCGAAAACGGAGCTAAAACGAATTTTAAAATAATTTTTAAATGTTTTCAACTCTTGGAGTTGTTTTGACTTCCAACTCTTCATTTATTTGACTTATTTAAAGGAGTATTTTGGATTCCAACTCTTCATTTCTTTGCATTATAAAAGAAAGTCGTGGGCAACCCTTTTAACATACTTTTGACACAAATTTTGGCAGCAAATATATTTTATATTCCTTTTCTTTTTATATACACATTGGCCCTTGAGATTTGTGAGTTCCAACCTTAGATTAGAGGTGTTCTTGGGGCTATTTTGTTGGAGGTTCTTAAGGAGCTTTTGTAGATCTTTTGTGTTGATCTTGAGGATGTGATCATTGGTTTCTCATCATGGTTTGAGGTATGGGGTTTTACACAATATGCTCCTTAAATCTCGCGAGTGTCATTCTCTTTGAATTCTTGTTTAATTAAACTCATATTTGAATTGATAAATTCATTGAAATCTGGAAAATAATTGTTGAAATTATTTTGATTCATGTGGTATTATTCATGTTGTTGTTGAGCACGTTGTCATGAGATTTTAATATGACACGGATTTTGGGCACCCGCCAAAATTCCTGTTTCCCGGGCTATGGCTTCATAAAGCATATACGGATGTGGTGAAGCCTGGTGACCCGGTTAAAGTGTTGTTGAGAAATTTATTGATAAATGATTTGAGATTTGCATTTTGATTTGAATATTCGTACTCGTGTTGTTACATTTTATTCATCGCAAACATATATTTGTTGAGCATCTTTCCTGTCGTATTATGTACTTCCCCATATTTTCTTTTAGTGGCAGGTTAGCGCGGATTTTGGGGCGCTATGGAGATTGATTTTAGCGAGGATTGTTTGGGAAAGATTTGTATTATTTTGATGTATAGAGCTTTGGAGATTTGTATTTTATTTTCGAGTTAGTTGTTGTATTTAATTCGAGAGACTTGTTGTAATTGAAGAGATTGAAATTAGTGGATTTATATTATTGTGGGTTTATTTAGATGCTATATATCTTGTCACTTGTGAATTTGGATTTATTTTATCGCATTAGCGCTCTGTTCGCTCTTCCCGGGCGGGCGGGGTGTTACAAATGGTATCAAAGCTTAGGTATACGGCAACCCTCGGAGCTTGGGTTTTGGGTTCATTGCGTGGTTAGCAATTTTTGGAGATAGCAAATTTTAGGTGATATTCGTGATAGGCATCTAGATTAGATGTGAGGAATTTATTTTTGGAGACGAGATTATTTTTGGAGTTAGTGTAGTAACCTGATTTTTGAGAGTTAGGCATTCGGTGAATTTCGAGGGCGAAATTCCATTGTTAGTGGGGAAGTGTAACAACCCGCGTAATTTTGGGCTATTTTAATTCATTTTTGGAAAATGGAGGAAAATAAAGTTATTGATAAAATTATTTTTATTGCTCAAACTTGTTGGTTATTATTTTTAAAGGCGATAATTTCAAAGGATTTCGAAAACGGAGTTAAAGATTTTTAAATGATTTTTAAATGTTTTTAACTCTTGGAGTTGTTTTGACTTCCAACTCTTCATTTATTTGACTTATTTAAAGGAGTCTTTTGGATTCCAACTCTTCATTTCTTTGCATTATAAAAGAAAGTCGTGGGCAACCCTTTTAACATACTTTTGGCACAAATTTTGGCAGCAAATATATTTTATATTCCTCTTCTTTTTATATACACATATGGCCCTTGAGATTTGTGAGTTCCAACCTTAGATTAGAGGTGTTCTTGGGGCTATTTTGTTGGAGGTTCTTGGAGGAGCTTTTGTAGATCTTTTGTGTTGATCTTGAGGATGTGATCATTGGTTTCTCATCATGGTTTGAGGTATGGGGTTTTACACAATATGCTCCTTAAATCTCGCGAGTGTCATTCTCTTTGAATTCTTGTTTAATTGAACTCATATTTGAATTGATAAATTCATTGAAATCTGGAAAATAATTGTTGAAATTATTTTGATTCATGTGGTATTATTCATGTTGTTGTTGAGCACGTTGTCATGAGATTTTAATATGGTACGGATTTTGGGCACCCGCCAAAATTCCTGTTTCCCGGGCTATGGCTTGATAAAGCATATACGGATGTGGTGAGGCCTGGTGCCTCGATTAAAGTGTTGTTGAGAAATTTATTGATAAATGCTTTGAGATTTTCATTTTGATTTGAATATTCGTACTCGTGTTGTTACGTTTTATTCATCGCAAACATATATTTGTTGAGCATCTTTCCTCTTGTGTACTTCCCCATATTTTCTTTTAGTGGCAAGTTAGCGCGGATTTTGGGGCGCTATGGAGATTAATTTTAGCGAGGATTATTTGGGAAAGATTTGTATTATTTTGATGTATAGAGCTTTGGAGATTTGTATTTTATTTTCGAGTTAGTTGTTGTATTTAATTCGAGAGACTTGTTGTAATTGAAGAGATTGAAATTAGTGGATTTATATTATTTTTGGTTTATTTAGATGCTATATACCTTATCACTTGTGAATTTGGATTTATTTTATCGCATTAGCGCTCCGTTCGCTCTCCCCGGACGGGCGGGGTGTTACAACATGTACGTTTTTGTTGAGTTAAAGAATATTGCTCTAAGTGTAAAGGCGATGTTTTAAAGCTTTTATTTTGATGCTGGGGTCGTTCAAACGACAGCGTATGTCGTTCGAAAAACGTAGCTTCTCGTTCGAACGACAGTTGTCAGTCGTTCGAGCGATAGCAGGCGGTGGGTGGATTAGAGTCCTAATTGTATTCTATATCTTAAATCCTTTAAATACCAAAATTGATACAGGGCTGGGACTTTCAAAATACTTTTCTCTCAAACTTTTCTCCAGTAAGGTTCTCCAAACATATTTTCTCTCATATTCAACCCCTAGCCCCAACCTTTAACAAGTTTTAACTCAAGAATTGAAGATCCAATTGGTGTTTTCTCAAGAGGAATCCAACCATCTACTCAGATTTTTATCCAACTAATTTTAGGCATGAATACTCTATTCCTTTCCTTTAGTATTATGCGTTTTAACTGTCGCCTAAATCCTTAATCATGTGTTTTTAATAAAATCAATTAGCAACCTAATTTGAGAAAGTGGACACTAATTTTTGGGGCTGTTTTGATAAAACTTTTTAATGTGATTTAATTCTTGAAACTCTTGGGTGCGTAAGTTAGATTTGTTTTTTTGTGGTTTTGGGGGTGTAGGTTCGCATGTAGAAGTTATGGAATTATTTATATATTATGTGGGACGCGAACACACTTATATAAAAAATTAAAAGATTTATAAAAGAGAACGATTATGTCATATTGAATATCATCGCATGTTAAATGAATTCATATTATTGAATATAATGAATTATGTTGAAAAAATGACGGTGCTATTAACTGAATTAAATTAAATTTGGGACCGTTAAGATTATATTGTCATGTTGTGTTTATGATTTATGATATGGTGTGGATTATTATTATTCACTGTTTCCATCGTGGGGACGAGGGGCTTTTGGGTAGTATATTTATCACCTTTATTATAGAATTCTTACTAGGTATGGGACTAGTGGGTAGGCATTGGTATGATGATTTATGCTTGCTAGGTATGGGACTCATGGGGATTTTATATTCCGGGGGTGGGCTGATTTTTATGTCCTATTATCGTCGTGTTTGCCTAAGCATGAGACTATGACGTATTTTATATTGAAAATTTATCCTATGCGTAGGACAGGACGTATATGTACTTTGGGGACCCTTAGGTATGGGACTAAGGGGTATTTTGAGGATCTCACATCGATAAAAAGGGTGGGATAATTTTTTATAATTGAGAAATTGAGAATTTAATACCTAAGATAATAAAATGGGTATTAAAATATATTAGCGACATAATCAGCGAGGGCCGACAGTTTAAACGGGCAGCTGGAGTTTTATGTCGTGTCGTGTGTGGAACCTCGTCATGTAGCAGGGTTCGACAGTTTAAACGGACCAGCTGGCGTTTTGGCAAGGGAATGGGTATTTTTGGTGGAGAAATCACTAGAGGCTGGAGGACCGCTATTCTTAAGTGAAATAAATTGAGAAATGATAATTTCAGTTAATTTAATTAAATTAACGCTTTGGGGATGTGGGATAATTAAAATGATATTGGTTTGTTATTAGAATCTTTGGGGGTGGTTAGTAATTTATCTTTGCCGCGTTTAATTATATTCGTAATTAAAATACTCTATTGTGATATTTATTGCGTATAATGTATTCATGCTCGGGACTCTGACCTCGTGCGTTGACTAACCTTTTTAGGTATTAGTGCTGGAGTAGCTGCATAGGATTTATTGGCTATCGTTTGGAGGTGCAGCTGGAGTTTATTCATTTTATTGCTTTATTTAGTTAGACTTTCTTTTCAGTCGTATTTCATTTTGAGACTTCATTTGGGTTTTAATGGGCCATTCGATTCCAAAGTTGTTAGAGGATTTCAGTTAGACTATTCACAATTGATTACTACTCAGTTTTAATTAAATCATTTTTGGAGATTGTATTTATTCGAAGTTTTAGCATGTAATGGATCTTTCATCGTTTAGTTGTTATTATCATTTGGGATTGATTCAAATATTTATCTTATGGATTGATTTTATTATGTCTCATATCTGTCTCATGTTAAGAATGGTATTTATTTACTCGCGACCGACTTAGTTTTGGTGGCGGCCGACGCCAGAATTAGGCGGGGTGTAATAGGACCCTATCCTAATCTCGCGTTGATGGCTACTAGAACCGATATTAATAGCAATAGTCTCATCATTATTAATTTGAATGCGGCTATGTTGTTTATTATTATAATTATTAAGATCAATTAAGAATTATCTATTTGTAAAATCATCATCATTAAGAGCTTGATTACTTACAAGACAATTAATGTAAGGCACGCCAAGATAATCGAAATCTTCGTTTATTTCATTTTCAGGAAAAACAACATTGAGAACCTTGTCAAAAGAGGTCTCAATTACATTGATAACAGAAAAATGAATAACAACATCAGGTGAAGAAATTTGGATAGGGTAGATAGCAAGGTCAGGTTGGACAGGCTCGACATTGCAATTGAGAAGAGGCATGTTGGCAGCTATGATTTGAGTAAACGGGTCTGACGGAATGACATCTAAACGGATCATGCATAGACTCATTCCCGGTGTCTGCAAGCTGAATGAGTCCTCAGAATCACTTTCCTTAAGATCCTCAATAACTGTCGCGACTTTCTCGGTGATAGGTTGCACTTCATGTTGGCACTCTACGGCCCAAGAACTGATGTCTTGAAAGATGATTTCCAGTCCCAGTTTTATCTTCTTGTTAATGTGGTCACACCATAGTTCATGGAAGTCGCAGAAAGAGAAGTCTTCACATTCCTTAATAAACGTTCCGTTCAAAGAGTCTCTCGAAATAGTCCTTTCTTCTTCTAAGTTCTTTTTAATTGTGGCCACCAGAGTGCTTTGAATTCTTCTAAAAAGGGATGATAACTCGGGACACATGGGGGAAAGGCCTCCTTCAGAATTATGGGCTCAAGGAACCCTTACTGGCATCGCCCTAGCCCCATTCTGGGCTTAAAGTGTATGTTCTTGAACATCTGAATTACGTTAATATTTCCATACGGGTTGTGTTCCAAATATACCGGATCTTTAAAACTATATCCTGCTGGAAGGGGAAGTGGGTTAAATCTGAAGCCTTAAAGGAGCATGTCATTCATCCCATGCTGGATCTCTAATACAGGGTTACTAGTATTGGCAGTATCTAAACTGTCATCATCCCCCAAGATGGTGATAAGCTAGCTTTGGCAACGAATTTTAGTTTCTAATGAAGAGAAGAAGATAACCCTTGGATAATGTGGAGCCATGGACGGATAAGGAAAAGGTTAAAACATGCAGGTATGTCAATGACTTTGAACTCATTGATAGGATTGATTAGGCCAACCCCTATTGTGAGTTTTATGGAACCCATTACCTCTCGACGGATATTATCATAGGCACACATGGCGACGGGAGTGGGATTAAGATCACTAACTTTCAATCTCAAGTAATTGAAGGATCTGAGAGGATAAACATTGAGAGCAAATCCGTTATCAAAAGTGAGAGTGGGACTGTTGAGGGCATAATTGTGGTCAGGGCAAATCTTTGGCATCTCTGTTTTAAAAAATGAAAGGAGTCTGGAAGAGGTCAAGGAACCAGTCATATATACGGCTTCTTCGGGAGTGGTGGAAGGAGGGGATGTAGGCCCGGTGAGAAGTTTTATCACAACATTCCGGTGTAGCTTGGAGGATAAGAAAAGCCCCCATAAGGTGATGTTGGCTTGGGTTTTCTTGAGTTGGTCAAGGACTTTTCTTTCTTCGATGGTCATCTCTGGCATGGGAAGTTCTTTGGAAACTCCCATTCCCCTTATCTATTTTTGTCACATGAGGAATCAGATCTTTATAGTGTCTCCCTGACCTGGTTATGTGATTTACTGAGGCGGGGAAGAACAAGAACCCCGCGTCTTCATCTATTTCTGGATGAATGGCAACCTTATTGATTTCACCCAATAGATCTTTGAAGGATATCATTTTGCACATACTGCTACTAGACTGGTTTCTTCCCGGATGGGTTTGTCATCTGAACTGTCAAAGTCCTCCCCCATCCGGTGGCAACAATGTCCTCTTACAAAAAAAATTAATACATTCAACAACCTCGATGGTTTCATCGTACAAATCTTCCCACTCAGCGGGGAGGTGCAGGAGTGAAGGAACCAACGGTCCCTGAAGCTTCAAAATGGTGAGTAGCTCATCAATGCTAAAAATTTCACATGTCTATCGAAATGCATCGGCCATTTTCTGTACTATGTCATCTAGACTGACTTGATTAATGGGTACCACTCAATCATCTAACTCCCGAGCCCATTTTCGGGCTTCCATGAACAAGCCACTAAATTTACAACAATCAAAAGTCGTTTCGGCAGGAAATTTCATCCCAAAACTCTAAGAGTTGGTTCAACACAGCTGATAACTTTGTATATTTCCTTTTAGACTCGGTACAGATGACACTACAAGACCTTGTAAGGAGTGGCAAATCTTTATCGGTGAAGCAGGTAGGGTGTAGGAGAAAAAGCGAGCAAACCTTAAGCGGTTTGGGTGAGATTACTGGTATCATGGGTACTGACGCGACTTAAAAAGTGTGTCTCTAGAGCGTGTGTTTACGACTCAAGTGCAAGACGATCGCTCAAGTAATAATCCGGTAAACTGGGTGTCGAACTCAGGGAAAAGGACACATAACGTAATGACGAATAAGAAGAATGACTAACCCTACGATTGACTCAGAGAAAAAGAGAAAAGATGATGATTTTTTACTTTTCAATTAACTAAAGCAAACTAATTAAACTATTGAATTACTACACCTGCAAAAATAGCTAAATGCTTTTTAAATCAAATGTGAGGAGATGGAGTTAGGGTACACTCCTCCGAACCATCGGTAATTACTTAGAACCTAAAAACTTCGAAAACCTAATCTCAATTCAAAGAGACATCAAATATATTCTAAGAATCTAACATATGCGGATTTTAATCCTCACAATATGAAATCAAAAAGTATATTTGACGAGAATGAAAAATTATCAAATAGCAAATTGCACCATTAAACATTACGGTTACCTATGGCAAACGGAATTAAAAGACTTACAACCTTTACTTTGATAAAGTTCACGCCTTTAAATTATTAATTACGTTTTATTCACTTTAAAGCCCATTTGTAACACCTACGTTGGGTTCATGTACCCCAACCCTCGAACAACTTAGCTGGACATAGATATGTGAGAAATAACAAAAATCCTAACATTGCAGTTGTTGGAAATCATGATGCAACTATATCTAAACATGCATGGGAGCTTTAGAATCCCCAAAAAATAAAGAAAACATGAAAGGATGGAAATTATGTAAGAACAAGGAAGAGAAGACTAACTTGATATTGAAAATCTTACAAATTGATCAACAATGGTGTAATCTTAGTGCATGAATTGAAACTAGGGTTCTTGCCACTTCTTCTCTCTAATTATATAGTAAAGCCTCTTCTCCCCTCTAATTCGTTAGTAAAAACTAATTAAATCCATGTCTAATACCAAGCTATAACAATACAAAGTCGTTTTGCAAGACTCCTTCCCTTAACACAACTTTTAAAATAAAACAACAAATAGGTGAAATTTCGCATGTCACGTACCTAGAGCCGGTTTGACTGTACATGCGAACCGGTTTGACCCCAAACCGGTTTGGGGTTTGGTTTGAATTTTTGTACTGCCTTGGTTGCTTCTTCTTCTTTTTCTCTTTGGATTTTCTTCTCAACTTCGATCACTCATAACTTCTTCACCGTAACTCAGAATGGGACGCTGTTTCTTCCAGTGTTCTCATGACTTTGTCGTCTTTGACTTTCTAGAACCCACCTATGGATTATGGCTGAAAAATTACCAAAATTCCATTCAATTCCCATTTCTTGGATGTTTTTCTCTATTTCGAGTTTTCTTTCGCACTAACTTGCATGAAATACCTGTAAAACACATGAGAGATATACAAAACTTGAAATACTTGCCAAGGAGGGTTATTAGCATAAATAAAAGGTTAGTCCAAGCTAATTACAATGAACGGGATCATAAAAAGATTAAAATTAAGGGGGATAAATGTGGAATATTTATGCCATATCAGGTGATTTACTGGGCAAAATTTGAGTAGATGGATCAAATTATGGGTCACTCTCAAGAAAGATGACATTTGTATGTGTTGGGAATGGGTTATGAGTGGTATTGGGTTTTGAATTCGCTGGTGGGGCGATCATACCTCGGTCAATTAAACCTTTGATTACATTTCTGAGGTGGAAAATTATCAAAAAACAAATTGCACCCTTAAACATTCCGGTTACCTAGGGTAAACAAAATTAAAAGACCTTAAACCTTTACTTTGATAAAGTTCAAGCCTTTGAATTGTTAATTACGTTTTATTCACTTTTAAGCCCATTTGTAACACCTAGGTTGGGTTCATGTACCCCAACCCTCGAACAACTTAGCCGGACATAGATATGTGAGAAATAACAAAAATCCTAAATTTTCATGTATTGGAAATCATGATGAAACTATATCTAAACATGCATCAGGGCTTTAGAATTCCAAAAAACTAAAGAAAACATGCAAGGATGGAAATTATGTAAGAACAAGGAAGAGAAGGCAAACTTGATATTGAAAATCTTATAAATTGATCAACAATGGTGTAATCTTAGTGCTTGAATTGTAACTAGGGTTCTTGCCTCTCCTATTCTATAATTATATAGTAAAAACTAATTAAAAACATGTATAATACCAAGCTATAACATTATAAGGTCGTTTTGCAAGAGTCCTATCCTTAATACAACTCTTAAAATAAAATAGCAAATAAGTGAAATTTCGCGTATCAGGTACCCAGAAGAGGTTCGGCTTTACATGAGAACCGGTTCGACCCCAAATCGGTTTGGGGTTCGGTTTGAATTTTTCTAATGCATTGGTTGCTTATTCTTCTTCTTCTCAACTTCGATCTCTTATAACTTCTTCACCGTTACTCGGAATGGGATGCCATTTCTTCCAGTGTTCTCGTGACTTCGTCATCTTCGACTTTCTAGTTTGCCCCACCTCCGTATTATAGCCAAAAAATTACCAGAATACCCTTCAACTTTCAATTTATTGGATTTCTTTTTCTGTTTGGAGTGTTCTTTCGCACTAACTTGTATGAAATACCTGTAAAACTCACGAGAGATACACAAAACTCGAAATACTTACCAAGGAGGATTAGTATAAAAAATATGAGATAAATCCAAGATAATTACAATGCACGAGATCATAAAAAGACTGAAATTAAGGGGATAAATGTGAAATATTTACGCCTTATCAGGTGCTTTACTGGGCACAATTTGAGCAGATGGATCAAATTTTGGGTCACTCTATAAAAAGATGGCATTTGTATGTGTTAGAAATGAGTTATGAGTGGTATTGGGCTTTGGTTTTGGAAATGAGTTATGAGTTACTCGTTATTTTACCATACGCGTCTCGAGAATAATTTAATTTAGAGATATTTAGCGAGTTTTTTAAGACAATATTTCACTCATTTTCCGTAATCGATCAAAACAAAGGAATTGAGATTCTCAATGACTTTTTTAAAGCTAAATTGAACTTTGAGTTAATCATTAACTCGGATTGATTTAATTACTCACAAAAATCGATAGACTCGAAATCTCATCAGGTTAATAATCTCCACACTTATTTGTAAAGTCGTCAATTTTCGCTAAATTTCCATCTTTGGTCAATTTTGGCTTTGTGCATTTGGTTTTTACAATTTGATACTTTTAAACAAAATTTTAGTGATATTGTTGAAAAATTTAAATTCCAATTTTTATTTATAGTGAAGAAAAATATTTTTTTTTTACTTTTTTGAGTTTTTCAATTGTTTTAGAAATTTTTGTCATTTTCTATTTTTTGGGCATTTAAAATTTTATGAAGTTTTTCTATAAGATGCACTTATCACTCTCTAACTTAGATTTTTTTATCGTCTTTAATCAAAAGGACTAAAATCTAAATAAGAAAGAAATAATAAGTGGAATAAGCAAAACAAACAAATGTATAAAATGCAGATTTTTTTCATTACAAACCCACACTTACATCCAGGATAAGAAAGGGAAAAGCAATTACATAAGTGATTCTAATTAAAATGAGCAAAAGAAGGCATAAAAGAACAACATAATATGGAATCCTTGAACATATCAAATAGGGGACTTGCTACTCGGGCGGTGGGTGGGAAGTGCTGGGGGTGCTCGGGTCATAGGGGTCATAAAAATATGTCGGAAGAGACACATCGGGCCCCACTTGGATGTGATATATTTCATCTTGGATCCGAATCATCATACTAGTATCATGCTCATAGTTTCTCTTGAAAGTGGTGAAACTGACATCCAAGGCATCGATGTGACGATGTAGGTCCGTCGATTTGGGCATATAATCGAGGTTCGCCAAATCCTCCTCCTCCTCTTCCTCGTAATCAGTACCTACCTCGGGCATAGGAACATCATGCTCCATCGGTTCGTCCTCATCAATTAGAGGATGATCGGGGTGGGCCACTCACATTTGGCGGGCACTTTTAGTGGTGGAAGAAGCTCCAATAGGTTTAGGTAGTTTTACGCTCGAGTCAGGGGCCCGCACCCCGGTGTGATACATGATTTAGGTGATGAGGCGGCATAGGGGATAGCCGCTTTGCCATAATCAACGTAGATGGCATGAAGGATGTTCTCATAAAAGAGGTGGGCCAGATTTATGGTTCTCTCCGGATCAAGAAAGTGAAAGAGGAAATTTCCATGGTGTTGTCGGACCACCGAATCATTAGTGGTTTAGTGAATGGTGCCAAAGTGACGAGGTGCACGTAGCACACCGTGTTTGATAGCCTTCCCACTGAAAAATAACCTTGGAGCTATTTTTCCCCCGACGCCATTCGCTTGACTCATTCGACTTTGGTGCGCGGTGCACCATTGTTAGGGTAAGCTAAAGGTACGGGGAGAATTACCCCTTTGGCGTGCATCTTGCGTTCGATTAGGGGGACGGAAAATGGGATGGGAATGTTATCGACGAAGGCTTCGTGTAAAGTTGGTGCTTTTCGAAAAAGGGTGGCATAGATGTAGCGGATATCTTCGTCAAATAAGCGATCTTACGTCGGGGAGAGGAAGTAACACCACCTTCGGCGTTGGAAGAAGGTGGTGATGTCATGGTGAAGCTCCTCCCAAAGGACTTTACGATCAATGTGGATTGTTTGTTTGGGGGTGAAATATTCTAGATACCAATTGCGCTTTTGCACTGACCAAAAGGCATGTTCGATCCCCTCGTGGAGGATGGTCGTGGTGTCATACTTGCGGGGATGGAGGTAGAGTTGGCGGCGACGGGGGGGGGGGGGGGGGGGGGGGGATGGTAATACAGAGAATTTTGGGAATATGGGAGTTTGGAGGAGAGTTGAAGAAAATGGGAGGTGTGAAGGAATGTGGGGGGGGGGGGGCTTTGAATTTATAGGCGTGGAGGGTTGGATTTGGTTGAAAATAGGAAGGTTGGTGGAGGTAAAAGATGGAGGGAGTGAATTATGTTAGAAATTAGGTGGGGGGGGGGGGGGGGGGAGGTGGGGGGGGGGGATAATTTCGTATGGGATGGAAAAGGTGAAAAAAGAAGGGGAATGAATTTGGTAAAAAAGGGGAATAATCTTATCAAGTACCCTGAACTGATTCGGGTGTGCATGCGAACCGGTTCCACCCCGAACTGGTTTGGCATTCGGTTCGATTTTTGTTAGTGCCAAAAACTTTCCAAATGGCTTGTCTCTCGAATTCTAAGTGTTCTAGGCCTCAATCTTTCCTCTCTAAAGTGCCTCAAGCCATTCTAAACACTGGGGACCCCCGGGATGCCTCAACCTCACTTTTTGTAATGTGTGTAAGTTGGACTTAACGTAGTGCCTTAACCTTACCTATCTTGCGACCCCAACGGACTTCGAAACTACCTAAAAACTATTCTACTCACTAATATACAACCCTAATCACCCCATGCACGTTGGGGGTGCGACGACCTCTCTTTTTAAGCTCAATCAACCCCGTAAATGGGGTCCGACAACAAAATTATGTCGGCTTCCTCAACGCATGCCTCGAGATATGACTTTAGGCGTTGTCCATTCACCTTAAACGTGTCTCCCCCTTTGGGATCTTCTAACTCAATTGATCCATGGGGGAATACATATCTCACAACGAATGGGCCGGTCCACCGTAAACGTAACTTGCCAGGAAATAAGTGTAAATGTGAGTTGTATAAAAGCACTTTTTGACCTCCTTTTGACGTATAATTCTCTCATGCACGAGTATCATTATCTCTTTGGATATTTTGGCACTTTCATACGCATCATTGCCTATCTCTTCCAACTCATTCAATTGAAGCTTGCGTGCTTCACCGGCTTGATCCATATTTTAATTCAACCTTTTAATCGCCTAATAAGCCTTGTGCTCTAGATCCACGACGATATGGCAAGGCTTGCCACACAAAGTGAAAAGGGGACATCCCGAGGGGGTTCTTATACTCGGTTTGATAAGACCATAGCGCATCATTTAAATAGAGAAACTAATGTTTCCAATTAGGATTGACGATCTTTTGTTGAATATGATTAATCTCATGATTTGTTAACTCGTCTTGCTCGTTTGTTTGTGGGTGATAAGTTGTCCCAACCTTGTGGATGACCCCATACTTTCTCATGAGTTTTTCAAAAATGTTTGTCGTTATTGCTAATGATTTCCTTCGGAGCTCCGAAGCGATAAATTATGTGTTCTTGCAAAAAATTTATGACCACCTTGTTGTCATTTGCCTTTGTATCTATGGCCTTAACCCATTTTGACACATAATTTATCGCGACAAGGATGTATAAGAAACCAAAGGAGGGTGGAAATGGACCTATAAAGTCAATGACATAACAATCAAATATCTCGATGACAATAATTGGGGTCAATGGCATCATATCTCATCGTGTAATGGCTCACATCCTTAGACATCTATCACAAGATTTACAATAAGCGCTAACATCCCAAAAAATTGTGGGCCAATAGATACCATTTTGAAGAATCTTAGCGACCGTCTTATTCGTCGAAAAGTGGCCTCCACAAGCTTCCGTATGACAAAAAGGAATGACAATAGGTATCTAGTCATCCGGTAAACATCTTAGGATGATTTGGTTCACACAATATTTGATCAAATAGGGATCGTCATAGAAGAATATGCGTGACCAAGTGAGGAACTTATTCCTCTTTTGCGGTGTCCAATCAGAGGGAACGACCCCTGTGACAAGGTAATTCACTATATTCTTAAACCAAGGGAGATTAGAAGTGACGAATAATTGCTCATCCAAAAAATATTTGTCTATGGTTATGGGATCACTAGGTACGTCGGACGAAAGTCGGGACTAATGGTCGGCTACAACGTTTTCTACTCCTTTCTTATCTTTTATGGAGATATTGAACTCTTGTAGGAGTAGGATCCACCTTATAAGGCGCAGTTTAGCATCCTTTTTGGAAAGGAGATACTTAAGATCCATGTGGTGGGTAAAGCATATGATAGGTGAACCAATGAGGTAAGAGCAGAATTTGTCTAGGGAGAAAACTACGGCTAGCACTTCTTTTTTCGTGGTAGAGTAATTGAGTTGTGGTCCGGTTAACGTCTGGATAGCATAGTAGATGACATGAGCCTTCTTATCTTTTCTTTGGCTCTAAACAATCCCTATAGCATAATCACTCGCATCACACATGAGCTCGAATGGAAGGGACCAATCTGAAGCTTTCATAGTGGGAGCGGACACGAGCATGCTTTTTAATTTTTCAAAAGCACTTTACCATGCTTCATTCCACTCAAAGGGGGCATCTTTCACAAGTAGGTTAGTCAAGGGCCTAGTGGCGCTAAAGTCCTTAATAAACCTCCGATAGAAATTCGTGTGGCCTAAGAAAGAGTGGACATCATTTAGCGACTTAGTTGGGGGAATATTGGTTATGACATCTACTTTCGCCCTTTTAAAATTCAATACCTTTAAATGACTCTATGTGGCCAAGAACTATTCCTTCAGTAACCATAAAATGTCACTTCTAATTTAGTATCAAGTTCTTTTCCACACAATGGGCTATCACTTTTTCAAGATTATAAAGGCAAAGGTCAAAAGAAGGGTCGAAGACACTAAAGTCATCTATGAAAACCTCAAGGCCCCTTTCGACCATGTCACCAAAAAGACTAAGCATGCACCTTTAAAAGGTCGTAAGTGCATGCCAAAAGGATATGTGAACGCCGTCTTCTCTTGATCAAGCACATCTACCTTAATTTGGTTATATCCGAAATAACCGTCAAGAAAGCAATAGAATGGGTATCCTATTAGTCGCTCTAGCATTTGGTCGATAAACGGTAAGGGGAAATGATATTTTCTCCTACCATCATTGAGCTTCTGGTAGTCAATGCAAATGCGTCACCCGATGATGGTGCGATGGGGAATTAGCTCACCCTTGGTGTTCTCGACCACAGTCACTCCTGACTTCTTCAGGATGACTTGGATATAACTCACCCACTTGATATCCGAGACGGGTTAAATGATTCCCACCTCTAATAGCTTAATAATCTCCGCTCTCATGACATATTTCATCGTGGGGTTCAATCGCCTTTGCATCTCCCTCGACGAGTTCACATCCTCCTAGAGGTGGATTTTATGGGTACAAATCAGGGAACTTATATCTTTCAAATTCGTGATGCTCCAACCAAAAGCACTCTGGTGCTTCCTCAAAATTGCTAGTAATTTTCCCTATTGCTCTTTATCTAGGCATAAGGAGACAACAATGAGAAATGTCTCATCCTCTCCCAAATAAGCATATTTTAAGTTTGAGGGTAGTTTCTTTAATTCAAGGTTAGGAAATTTTTCATCGGAGGGAATCGTGCGTGACTCCCTCGGTGGTAATTCCTCGAATCGAGAAACCCAATTAACCTTTCTTACGTCCACATCCAACACTCTGTCATCTAAGATAACTCTCAAATCTCTTTCCTCCCTCTCAAAATCGGTGTACGCACCTTCACACTTACTCCCCTAACTAAGACACGCTTCTAACAAATCCCCAGTAAAATACCCCTCTATGTGCTCATGTACTAACTCCTCTATAAGATCCACCACGTGGAGCTCGTACTCATCACCCACTTTCTTGGTGATATTGAAGATATTTGTCTCAACGGTTATGTTCCTGAATGTGAGTTGCATTTGCCCATTTTAAGTATTGATCAATGGGCTAGACGTAGCTAAGAATGGGCAACCGAGAGTGATGGGAACATGATTACTCGAAGGGATGGAGGGATTCGTGTCCCAAATGATAAAATCTATAGGGGAGTAGAAAGTGTCCACTTGGACTATCACGGCCTTGATAATCCCTCGACGTATCTTCGCGGTATGATCCTTTAATTGGAGAGTGATCTTAGTGGGCTTGAGGTTCCCCAAATCTAATTGCCTATATATGGAATAAGGGAAAATGTTAACACTCGCCCTTAAATCTTATAAAGCTTTCTTAATGCGGTTCTCTCCAATGATGCACATAATGGTCAGTGCACCCAGATATTTAAACTTTGGTGGGAGGTCATTTAATAAAATTGAGCTCCCATTTTGTGCTAGGAAAACGTTCTTTTTAACCTTTAGTCTACGTTTCACCATCAATAAGTCCTTAAGGAACTTAGCATAGGCAGGAATTTGCGATATTGCCTCGAGAAAAGGTAACTTCCGCTTGGCTTGCTTAATTACGTCTAAAACATCTTCATGGGAGGCCCCTTTAGGAGGAAGAACCAATCGTTGAAGGAAAGTCACATCAGTGGGAGGTTTCACTACGACCCCAGGCTTAGTGGTGTCATCGTTGTTACTCTCGTTTAAGGGGGCATCTTCATCCTCTTTTATGATGGGCGAGACCTCCTTATCTTTAGGTTCGTCATGTGGGAGAGATGATAAATCAACAACTCTACCACTACGTAGAGTGGTAACGACTTGAGATTGCTCTTGATGTTCGTCTGTCGTAGAGATAACACTAGGTTGACCTTGGGGAGGTCTTTGTCATTGGGCCGAAAACTTTCTCTTCTCTTGGATACTTAAGGAAGATTGCAATTTAGAAATATTTGCATTTATTTCGGCAAACATTCAGGAATTTTAAGTATTGGTTACCGCTTGAGCTTTCATAAATTGGTTCCAAGTTTACTCGAGATTTCATTGCGATGGGGTGACATAAGGTACAAGAGGTGGTTCTTGAATGTGTGGGGATTGTTAGAAATGCGGAGGAGGTGGTGTAGGAGGGATAACATGTGAATTAGGATTCAACGTAGCATGTTGTTGCCCATAGCTAAAACCTGGATGGTTGCTCCATGAAGGGCTGTAAGAATTCTTGTGAGGGGAATTAAAATTACCCTTGAACATTCCTACTGCTTCCAATTGCTCTTAAAGCATAACTTTGTAGGCGGGTATCATCGGGCATTCCTTCGTTGAATGTACTGCCTCACAAATTGCATACACTTTCTCTCTTATTTGCTCAAGTGAAGCCGGATGTTTCTCTTCCTCTTGGCTCCACTATGTCTTCCAATATTTTAGCAAGTTGGTTAATTTACAGTTTTAACTCGGCTTTTTTCTCCAATTGATAGAGTTCAGACGCAAAAGGAGCTGTGGACATTTGTCGAGCTCGAGTGTTTGGATTGTATGTGTCCCATGCTTGATTAGTCTCGGTGACATACTTATGGTAAGCCTCATCATCGTCCTCATCTAACGACAAGAATTTCCCTTAGCACATAGTTTTTATGAGTTATTTGGAACTTAAGTTTACCCCTGATGAATGAAGGAGATAAGTCTCCACTTCTCAAATTTGTGGCGTGGCACATATTAAGTAACTCATTAAATCGCTCCCAACATTTATCAAAAGGCTCATTGTCATGTTGTTCAAATGTTTGAATTTTAGCTTTGATGGATTTGGTTCTATGTATAGGAAATTATTTCAGAAGAAACTTGGTTTGCATATCTCTCCACGATCCAATTGAGTTCGGTGACAAAGACCATAACCAAGTCTTGCCTTTATCCTTCAAGGAGAAGGGAAAACGCTCGAGGCGAATGACGTCTTGAGAACAAGCTTGACTATTAAAAGTTTCACATGCCTCTTCGAACTCGCGAATGTGAAGGTATGGTTTTTTCGACTCCAGACCATGGAATGTCGGAGGAATCTGTATGATCCCATTATGAAAATAGAATTTAGCCATATTATATGGGAATATAATTCATTCCGAAGTGACGCTTCGCTCAGGATATTAGAGGTCACTTATGGAGCTATACAACAACACACCCTCACTCGTAACAAGACTAGCGTTATCCGACATCTCGCTCTCTATTAAAGATTTAATACCCTCACTCGATATCCTAGAAGTGTGACACCTGATGGTGGAACCCAAAACTGAGGAGAGTGAGGGGTGTGTGGGCTATCGGGATCGTACTCAACTATAGGATTTTCATGAATTCGTGTTGGAGTAGATTGAGGAGTTGGTTGAGGATTATGTATACAAGGACTTGAGATATTTTCTTATTTTTTTCTTTTTATTTTTTTCCTTACAAATGGGCTTAAAAGAGAAAAGATGACTATTCGTGACTTTTCAATTAACTATAGCGAACTAATTAAACTATTGAATTATTATGCATGCAAATATAACTAAAAGCTTTTTAAATCAAATGTGAGAAGATGGAGTTAGGGTAAACTCCCCCGAACCGTCGATAGTTACTTAGAACCTAAAAACTCCAAAAACCTAATTCTCAATTCAAAGAGACATAAAATATATTCTAAGCATTTAACATGTGTAGATTTTAATCCTCACAATATCAAATCAAAAGGTATATTTAACGAGAATGAAAAATTATCAAAATGAAAATTGCACCCTTAAAAATTCCGGTCACTAAGGGCAACCGGAATTAAAAAACCTACAAACTTTACTTTGATAAAGTTCAAGCCTTTGAATTGTTAATTACATTTTATTCACTTTTAAGCCCATTTGTAACACCTAGGTTGAGTTCATGTACCCCAACCTTCGATCAACTTAGCCGGACATAGATATGTGAGAAATAACAAAAATCCTAATGTTGCATGTGTTGGAAATCATGATGAAACTATAGCTAAACAAGCTTGGGGGATTTAAAATCCTAAAAAATAAAGAAAACATGCAAGGATGGAAATTATGTAAGAACAAGGAAGAGAAGACAAACTTGATATTGAAAATCTTGCAAATTGATCAACAATGGTGTAATCTTAGTGCATGAATTAAAACTAGGGTTCTTGACTCTTCTCCTCTCTAATTATATAGTAAAGCCTCTTATCCCCTCTAATTCTATTGTAAAAACTAATTAAAACCATGTCTAATACCAAGATATAACAATTCATGGTCGTTTTGCAAGAGTCCTACCCTTAATACAACTCTTAAAATAAAACAGCAAATAAGTATAATTTTGTGTGCCAGGTACCCAGAACCAGTTCGGCTTTACATGCGAACCAGTTCGACCCCAAACCAGTTTGGGGTTCGGTTCGAATTTTTCTACTGCATTGTTTGTTTCTTCTTCTTCTTTTTTTCTTTGGATTTCCTTCTCAACTTGGATCACTCATAACTTCTCCATCGTAACTCGGAATAGGAAGTTGTTTCTTCCAGTGTCCTCATGACTTCGTCGTCTTTGACTTTCTAGGTGGCCCCACCGCTGGATTATGTCTCGAAAATTAACAAAATACCCTTCAACTTTCCATTTCTTGGATTTCTTTCCGTGTTTCGAGTTTTCTTTCGCACTAACTTGCATGAAATACCTGTAAAACACATGTGAGATACACAAAACTTGCAATACTTGCCAAGGATGGTTAGTAGCATAAATATGAGATAAATCTAATCTCATTATAATACACGGGATCATAAAAAGATTGAAATTAAGGTAACAAATGTGGAATATTTACGCCTTATCAGGTGCGTTACTGGGCACAATTTGAGTAGATAGATCAAATTTTGGGTCACTCTTCAGAAATATGGCATTTGTATGTGATGGAAATGGGTTATGATTGGTATTGGGTTTTGAATTGGCTAGTGGGCAATCATACCTTGGTCAATTGAACCTTGGATTACATTTCTGAGGTGGAAGCACTGGTCGGTGGCATGACCTCCGGATTGGTGAAAGTCACAACAGGTATCTAACTTGAAGTTTTTAGGGAGTGAATTTAGTAATGGATGGGGTTCCAATGGTTTGATGAGATTTCAGCTTAACAGTGGGGGTAATACTATCCTCCCATGGATGCTCGGATATGAGGTAAGAAGTTTTTCTTCACGATACTGACTTGTTCTTTCTCAGGGGGTCGGTTGGTTATGGTAGAAGATTTATCTCTCCATCTCCCTATGAAGTTACTAACTGTTTCTCTTGGGTTCTACTTAAGAATATATAGATCTCGACGCGTAACCTCTAGATCCTCATTGTACTTGTAGTGAGAATCTTCCCAACTATGGATTCTGGATTCTTCGAGGGATAGGAACCAACGACGTATGCTTTATTTCAAAATCTACTAGAATAACAAGGCCATTATATCTTCGTAGGCACCAAGGAGGGTAATGGATAGGTGATAACTTTGAAGGTGAATAATTGGGGGCCCGCTTCCCCTGAACTTCTCCATGTCTAACATCTTGAACTTCTCCGACAGTCTAGCTTTGGGATAAGGAGACATATGGGTGTATTCCATGTAGTTCCCGAATATCATAACTTGGTCAAACTTTTTCGATAACAGCTTGAGGTCTTCCTCAACCTTGTTCAGTTCCTCCTCCTTAGGATCCGTGGGTACTGGTAGGTTAGTCCCTGGCTGGGCAAGGTTAGAAATAGGGATATGGGCTGATGGTGACCTATTGACAGGTAGGCCGCGCGGAGCATGCTGATAATCTTTTGGGGTTCAAATAGGCTCGGGAGTGGGTAGAGCCATGGCACAAGGAAATAAAAGCTCAGGTTCTTCGGGAATCTGAGCTCGGTGACGCTGTATCTCATGGACCTCGGTTTGAAGGTTATTAATCTTGTCACTGAACTGGGCTAAGACGGTCATCAGATCGAGCTGCACATTTGGTGCTTGGTCAGCATTCTCCACGAAGAGTTCATAACGGTAAATCCTAAATTCGGATGTGGTAGTGAAAGAATTGACAGAGCTTCGGGGCAGGTTGACGGAAGATCGAAGTCAATAAGGAGCCAAGCCAAAATTGGGTATGCGATTGACCTGAGAGGGAAAACGGTTCGGATTTATTTTTAACGGAAGGAGGGAATAAATTTTGGTATTTTTAAAGGTGGAGAAAAAATGTTTTGGGTATTTTTTGAAAAAGGAGGAAAAAAGGTGAGGAATCTAAGCATGATTATTAATAATGTTATTATTAAGTTCTCACTTGTATTAGGTTTTACCTAAAGGCAGAAAAAATGTCGGACGAGACTCGAGCCTGGGAAAATAGGGTTTGAAAAATATGTAAGGCACGATTAAACTTGTTTCCAAGCTCACAGATGGGGTCCTATTTTGAAAAAAAGGTGAAATTGCGTAAAAATTTAGTCAGTATGTCGACCCAGAGTTTCGCGTGGTAATCGACAAACTAAATATGAGTGTCCTAGATTTGACACCTATATGTTGTTTATTTAATTGTTGGGTTAGTGGAAGGGTTCCCCCTTTTGACATGACTTCCACGATATACATCTTGCCTATAAGGGCAATTATTCATCCGTACGTGTGGATAAGACATTTTATACACCTGAGTGTATGTGAATTGCCTCACTAGATACCTCGTAGATGGTACGTGTGACAGCAAATTCGATATACTCGATGTATGTGAATGAGCTCCTTGCTATATACCTCCCTTCGTGAGTTTGGTCAAGCGGTACAATGTGGGGGGAAGCATTCGATAGACGTCGAAGTTGCGAGGCCAATGGAAAGTGAGAGTCATATTGCTTAGGCTAACTACAACCCATAGGTCCAGTACCCATCACAAAGTGACCCTAGTACGGGACAAAATTTTGGTCAATATAGCCATGATCTTAGTGATGTAGTGTGCAAAAATGCATGAGTCTTAATTAACATATTATGGAGAAAGAGTATTTTTTTATCATTTTTTATTAGCATGATGAGTAAGGGAATACTACATTAAATGGGGAGAATATATAAGTATATATAACATAAAAATTATACTACGCATGGATACATGTGGGTGAGTAAGTGACATGGGAATATATACAAGTGAGTGTGTGGGGTAGTGATCCTATACATGGATCAACTACAAGTGGTGTGTGACATGTGTAAGTGAGCATATATACAAGTGTTGGAAGTGTGGTTATGTTCTAGTGATGCCTAAGAATGGATATTCTGAGTGGTGTGTGAAGCATGTGAATGTAAAGTGAAGCTAAGTATAATTATGTGAAGTATACATGGAGAGTATATACAAGTGTGTGAAGTGTATAAGTGAGTGAGAGGTGATATATAAAAATTTAAATAGAGGAGAAAAGGGAACGTAGAGGTAGGTGCATATGTACACATGCAGAAAAGAATAATGCCCATGCAAAAATAGAGTCTAGTCCTCTTATAATAGTCCCCAGTGGAGTCGCCACTATGTCCATTCGGAGGTTCGGGGTCGAGAGGGTGTACTCCCGAGGTGGATCCCTTCCCATTCCGACGTGCTCGCGGGATTGCATCCTTTATCGGGGTGCTCGCCATCGTCGATGTGGAGTGATATATAAAGATAGAGTCGCCAACCTATTTTGCATAAAATAGGCAAAAGAAATGTCGCCGCCTCGAGATAATGGCATCAAGGACAATACTTATGCTTGCGAAACCAAGTGGTTCAAGGATCCGAGGACTAAGTTACGGGATGAGAAGGTGTTAAGCACCCATCCCACCCTTTCGGTCTCTCACGGGCATGTGTTAATATTTTTCTGTAGAACTCCATGATGTGTGTGCTTATGTTCATAATATAAATAGAGTATGGACTCGCGTAATGGATAAAGGCGGAGTGAGGTCATCCTTATGAGTATTCCCAAAATAGTAATTGAAAATATAATGTAAGTGTTTGTTGATTCACAAATCATTATATAACAACGATTGTGTATATCGGATAAGACACAAACAAACAAGCATATAAAATGTATATATCAAGGACGTATGCTAAGAGCTAAATAATAAATGTATGGGAGAGGACTCGAGTCGAGGGATTTACCCAAAATGCCTACGTAGCTTAGAGGGGCATCAAAGTCCACGTAATTCGAATAAAATACGAGGTGGGGTTTAACCTATAAAACCAACCGGGGACTTTATTATATGTGTGTGTGTAAAAAAAGTTATTTTAGTGTGGGAAAATATGATGAGAAATCACCATTTGGAATTTACGTGTTAACTCTCTTTTTCTTATTTTTGGGTTATTCTATGAAAATAATGTATGTGCGAATACTTATAATAAAAAGTTTGAAGTAAAGTACAAAAGTGAAATGAAGTAACTAATACAAAAATAAGAGAATTTAAAGATAAAGGGAAAGAAATAGACCTCCTTGTGAAACATTGAAGTAGATCTTGATTGTAGATGCATTGATCTCAAGATGAAGTGATTTGAGGAGGTGGGAGGGAATTAACTCAAAAGAGTATGAAAGGATGGAAGGAATGTGGGAAATGGGCTTTTAAGAAAAGAACAACTCTGAATTCTCCTTGAATTGCTGAGAGGGATGTTGAAGGGTGACTTTCAAAGTGAGGTCATGGCCTATATTTATAGGGCCAAGGGAGGTGCTGATCGGCATGGTCATATACCTGCCTATCGGCATATAACCCTAGACATACTGCCAATAGGCTGGGTCCTGGGGTTTCCAATTGGCAGTGTGAGGTAGATTTTTTGGAAAAATGGTCTAAAAACGTGAACCGTAAGTCAGAATCACATACGGGGTAGACCGTTGGAAAGGTTATTCATAGAGATTTAGGAATCCATGAGACACTTCTGGGTTCGAAAGATAATCAAGATCAAACAGGGCCTGAAAGCGCCCATTAGTTACGAAACATGAATTTTTTGGAGGAAAACGGGTCATTCCTCTGAACCGTAAGACTGATTCGCGAACAAGACGGATATTTGGAAAGGGTACTCAGTGTCCTTCAATATTTCATTCATATTCGTTTGGTTTGAAGAGTTGACCTTGATCAAATGGGGCTCAAAATTATCCGGTGAACTTTTAGAGTAAAATGGATTGTTCATCCGTATCACATGGCTAATTCACTCATGGGGAAGAACATTGGAAAGGGGATTTAGAGCCCTTCGAAGATTTCCTGAGATTTTTCTCAGGGGAGGAAGTTGACTAGTGTCAAACGGGGATCAGGAGCACCCGATGGCCTCCAGATCAATTTTTTTTATAGTAAAATGAATCGTTCATCTAAATCGTAAGGCTGATTCGTGCACGGGGTGGACTATTAGAGAGGGAATTCAGAGCCGTTAGAATATTCTTTGAGCTTTAGCTTAGGTGTAAAAGTTGACCGGATTCAAACGGGGCCTGGGAGCGCTCGGTGGCCTCTAGATCAGTACTCAAATTATGACCTAGGGTTTACGGTGAGCAAGTGAGTGCTAGGTACCTAAGGAGGTGCTTAGGGGGTTCTAGGATGGGGTGTCTACAATATATAGATCATTGGTCAGGTGAGTAGCCACACAAGGATATTACTGGCCAATAATGAAAGCAGATTATGCTGCTTATGAAAGACGCTATGACAAATTCCAAAGGTTTGCAAGCATTCATAGGACACCTGGAGCTACACTTATGTAGATCACATTCCCATTGCCTTTTTCCATGTGGGTAATTGACTTGATCAGCCCACCGTCGGAGACGAGAGAAAAGGTTCAAATATCTAGTCGTTGCAATAGACTATTTCACCAAGTAGGTGAAAAGATCTTCCAATTTATATAGAAGATCATTATATACCAGTATGGTATGCCATATGCATTTATCACTAACCATGACACACAATTAGACAACCAGGAATTTGAAGATTATTGTATCCAATCCAAGATTCAAAAGAAGTATTCTGCTCTTGGACACCCTCAGTGCAATGGCCAAACAGAGGTGACCAATAAAACTCTGCTAAATGGAATGAAGAAAATGTTAGGTGATGCCAAAAGAAATTGGATCAAAAAGTTCCAAAGTGTGCTATGGGCCTATAGGACCACATCGAGAACAGCTACCCATGAGACTCCCTATATGTTGGTATTTGGGGATAAGGACAGTGGTCCCAATTGAGATTGGTCTACCCAGTCATAGAGTACTCAACTTTAACTCCCCCATTAGTGACCTCATGCGAAGGTTGGACTTAGACTTGATTGAAGAAGTAAAAGAAAATGCAGCACTGCGCGTGGCAGCGTACTAGATGTGAAATGCTCGGTTATATAACATGAGAGTTAAGCTGAGTAACCTTAAAGAGGGAGACTACGTGTTAAAGAAAGTTCTCCAGAATGGAAATAAACTGGAGGTAAATGGGCCTATTGTCTGACCAAGTACTTATCATTTTGAAACCCTATAAGGAGAACAATTCAAGAACCTATGTAATACCGATCACTTGAGGAAGTACAATCCGTAATCATTTGGAATGTAACCTTTTAATATTTATGTAACTCATTTTTCAGCTTTAATAACGAACACCCAGTTCATCAAAAGTTGATTTCCTTTCCATATTTTATTTTCATTTTTTTTTAGAATGGAAGATATACAATCTCAAACAATAAGAAAAAGGCTAATTATTGACTAATTACTAGTCCCAAAAAACTAAGTCAAAAACTTCAAACTTCACATATGATTTCGTCTTCGTTAAGTCACGATCGAGAAGTTCCAAACATAAAACTTCATGTATAACTCCTTAGCATCAGGAACAAGAAGTTTTACCCGATCGAATTGAGGAAGAATCCTAAAATATTTGGTTGCTAATGGTAACTAACTTAAATACTTAGAAAAAACCACACGATCCGTTTAAGTGACCATAAACATGTTAGTAGAACCTAAGGCAGGACAACTTATGTCCGTTTATACTGGTAACTAGTAAGGTAGATTAGTCAGCTTAACGCCGACCACCTAATCGTAATACTAAAATACTTATAGGATGTAATTATACAATTAAACAATTTAAGTTTTATTTAACGAAATTTTTTATTCAAATATTTCATTATCCTTTGAACATTACAAGACAATGTTCATTTAAACTCTATTACAAGAAAAGAATAAAAGTTGTTAATTTTGTTGGGTGTTAATCAAGTGCCTTTTCCCTCCCAGCATGAGGAACTTCTAAGGCTAAACGAAGAATAATTGATCTCAATTCTCTGAGTCTAGATTGGCTAATAAAAATGGGCTTGCCCACCAATGGCAAGGCCGACCGAGCACATCATCCCTATGTAACCATAATCCCCTAAGTATTTATTGACTAGGCTGATGGGGATTGTATCTGTAAGAATCCATGTAGTATCCAACTTGAATGGAGGAGTAGGCTGGTCTAAGCACCCACGATCATGCCAATACCATAAAGTGGTTTCCTTCGGCACCTTCATGACAATGAGAACATTAAGCCATCCTTATTTATAACCTTCTCTTCGAACTTATTCCAGCTCCCCGGCCAAATGTGTTAAATCTTCATCATATTCGTTCATCCAGATGCTGCGAGGATGCTTATAAAAATGATAAGCAAGATGGTCAACCTTCTGATTCAGTCTTTTGATGGTGGGTGATCGGTCTTTATTAGACTTGCTTGGTCGGCCAAAGTCTTTTTTGTTCTCCCTTCTTCAATTGATGGACGAGCAATAATAGCTTGCCTATACGATTGACCCTCTTGGATTATTTTAATATCTCCATCTCCTCCATCAGCCGATCATTTTCCTACTCTAGAAATAATGCAACCTCACTTTGATCAAGACCACCAGACTTCTTTAGGCCCTCAAGTTCATTTCACAACATATTATTTTCTTGTTCCAGGGGACCAACTCCTTCCTGAGCAATTTTCACCTCGGAGTTCAGAACAAATTCCTTTTTAGAAAACACCGAGGACAAATATTGCAATTTCTTATCAAATTTATTGTCACTCTGAAAAAAGGCAAACTTTTTCTCATAATCAGTTGACAAGCTAGGAACTTCCTCTTGGTGATCTTGTTGCAGTTGGAGTATTATTTCATAATATGAGGCATTGGTTGGCACATTGTGTTGAAATAACCTGCACATATGGAGGTTTGCCTTTGTAGCTTGATTATATATATCTAAGTTGAGCACCTCCTCCTGTTATTCTTCACCAATCTCCTCATAACCTGCCTCGAATAATTGATCACTTCTCTTAAAGAGTTCTCTCTCAGCCGTAGCCAAGACAACCTTCCTGGAATTAAACTGAAAAGAATAGAACATTGCATAAGTATGGAAAATAAAAGGAGTTATCAGAATACAATTACATCATTACTGGAAATAAAAAAGAAATATTATTAAAAATGTAGATGTGGGTTACAAGCAGAGAATTGTCCGAACTTCTGAAATAAAAATACAAAGGAAAACCAAAAAGGCCCTAATCATCTACACCTTCTCTTTATCCTGAGTGACCTCTTCTTCAGGGCGAGCGAAACCCATAACTTATTCCTGGGACTAAAAAGATTAAACCATGCCCTCCTCATCATCCCCCCCCTCTTTAATTTTTGGAGGCATGCCTGGGTTATACTGAAGAAAGAGCTCAGAGTCCAAGGCAGTGCCAGCCTTGGCCAGGGCGACATTTGATCCTTATTTGAAGGATGATTTCTTTAAGTACTCCACTTGCACAACAACGTTGGATAATGACTTATCCCATCCCCGGGTGTAGGCGTCTTCTTTATCCTTAGTCTTAGGCACCATAATTTAGTTTTTGGCATCATCGGCTACCTTCTTAGCCTGCTCGACCTTTTTCACAGCATCGCCGACCACCTTCTCGGCATTGGTCTTGCTATCCTCTAATTTCCTGGCAATATCTTCCCATTTCTTCTTATCACCTTCATAGACTTTTTTGGTATCCTTCAGAGACTCCCTCATGCCTTGGAAGGCAACCTCTATGCTCACAGAGGACTCTCGCAGTTAGTCGTCCCTACTCAATAGTTGATCATAATCAACTAAGAACTGAAGAATCCAAAAGTTATAAAAGTCGGTAAATGAATAACATATATATATATATATATATATAAGAGGAAACAATGGATAACAATTACCAAAACTAATATATGGTTGGCCCTCTCCAATAGTCTAGCCCTCGAAAGGGCAGCAACATCACCCTAATCGGCTGGAAGGATTCCTGAACCTATCAGTCCTCGGGCAAGGCCTAGGTTCACTACCATATAAGGGGCATCACCATGGCCCAGGTCAACCCGATCTTTACCTGATAACTCCAAGTGAGAAGCATGACCTTTCTTTATCCTCTTGAATCGAGTCTCCTATGTCTTCATTGTAGAATGTTTAATGACCACTAGATGTTTAGAACCCCTAACATCGGCTTTATCTTCTCGATAGGAGGAGGAGATTTGGAACCAGCGAGAAGGTTTGGGATTTTCCTCTTCACCATTTCTAGGGATGAAATTGTGGTCAGCACAAGGGTAAGGTCTAAAGACTCAATAGAGGAAGATGTACCTCCAGCATAAAACTCTCCTCCCATTTGAGGAGGGAATTCCAAGTCAGCAGCCAAAGAGGGCGAAGTTGACACCTCTAAATCAATGAGGGATGAGGATATATCTTCTGTTGGTTGAGGAATAAAAGATGTTATGGAACTATGGTAATCAAGTAGAATGGATGTCGAACGAGGGTGATCTCCCCCTATTCTCTGTTGAATGGACTAAATAGTTTTTAATTCAGCAAAATTGACTTCGGACAAACGCGAGATATCTTTCTTTCTCATCTCTGTAGAAAAAGATATAGCGTGCTATTAGTAATAGAATTAGTTGAAATAATAAATAGAGAAAAATATACAATAATAAATAAATACTGACTTATGCACTGTCCTTCATGAGGGCAACGGGGCCCATTGTAGGCCTCACCCTCGAAAAGAGGGAAAAATTTCCAATCCTTAACTATCAATCCATGATCCTAATAATCCTTATTGGAATCATGAAAATTTACTACCAAAGCCCTATTTGAGTACCTGGTCTTCAGGTAATATATGTTGTCGGTTGTGGTTCCCCAACTGTAGCAATACATCAATTTTGTTATTCCTATGTGGGTTCCAAATTGCTCATTAATACGATTAACCCCATTTACTACCCTCTATTTATTGGGAGCCACTCGCACTGAGACCACATCAAAATTTTGGCAAAACTCGAACAATAAATGATTAGGAGGGAAAGTAACTCCATATTTTGCAATAAATATAGTTGGGATCTAATGACCCTCTTCCAATGAACAAAGGTCACAAGGACCTGTCACCAACTCCGTTTTTACCCACTCGATAATCCTATACATTAAATGTTTCCAAAGAACTCTCATCTACGGTATACACTATTACAACAAAGAAGAAAGGATTGAAAAGGAGGAAAGAGTCCGTACAGTGAAAATAAGACATAACAACAGTTCTCTCACATATGGTGGAGTGAAAACTTGAGAAGAAAAAGATGAGTTTGGAATTCAAGGTGAGAAACATGGAGGGGGGCGTAACGCCTTATTAGACCTGTAATGTCCCCTAAACTACAAAATTTAAAATGATTAAGTGTACTACCGCTTCGTGTTTCGACGGCATCTTAGTTCCCCAAAAATCAAAATGACAAGCGTACCCTGGACTGTTCGCTATTTTTACTATTATTCACAAAAATTCCATTGCCCTGAAGTGATAAACATAGATTTACATGTCCCAGAGGTCGACATCAGACCAAGCGCTTCCAAATATCTGAACAATTCCTGATAGATAATACTCAATCGTTTCAGTCACTATATGTAATACCCCGTACTTTTATAATAAAATAAAATTGATAGAAATTAAATTAAACCAGTAGAATTTAATAGAATAAGTCATGAATAAATTGAATAGTTGTAATTTCAAGTTATCTGATTTTATTTATCTATGTTAAAATTTCTCATAGAAAATAATTGCATGTGTATTAAATAATTGTTAAGTGATGTTCAATTAATTAGAAAGATGTGTATGTTGGATAAAAATAATTCAAACACATTTTGAGATGATTTGGAGACCCGTTTATGTATTTTAGACATCTAAAATTAGGCCCGGGATATTGGTATATCATTTGGGGAGTTATTGGGCCAATCCAGTAATGGTTTTAGGCTCATTTGGGGGTCTAATTGTGGGGTTCATGGGATAACTCGAGATTTATAGTTATATTAGGTTAATTAAATATTAAGGGAACACCTGCCATCCACCATAACTTAACCCTAGCAGCCCTACACTCAATTAGAGAGGTTACCAAGGTTAGAGAAGGGAGAAAGATCAAAAGAAGGGAGGAAGAATAAGGATTCAAGAGGAGACACTCAATCTTCTGCATAAGGCAAGAATTCTTTTGCTTAAATTAACTTTCAGTTTACTTCTTAATTAATTTTTATAATCTCTTATGTAAATTCTGGGTTAAAACAAATAAATCGTTGATGATAGGATGAAACTATATCTTTTTGCATGTAGAGGGTCAAATCTTAAATTGTTAAGAATTAAGAATAAGTGAATTGCTGATAAACCCGAAAATTGATGATCATATTGATTTGGATGAAAAACCTTAGAATATCATGTGTAGAAAGATAAGATTCGATGTACACCATCAAGAAATAAGGGATCTTGAAGGGATTAAAGGGAAATGATTCAATCTTAAAAATTAGGGTTTGTATCTTGAAAAATTCTTGAGAAAACTTGTACCGGGTGAATCCAACACGTGTTAGGAACATTTTTCTTGAAGAAAGCTATTATTTTTTTTATGGGAAATCGTTTGAAATTCATATGTGATGTTTGGGTGAAGGTTTGAGGTGTTTTGGTTTACGGAAGAGGGCCAAATCACGTCTTTGGTTCATCAAGGCAACCAATTGAACCGAAGTGGTTCGCTGGCAAGTGGCGAATCGGTTCAGCCAGCAAACCAGTTCGGCTTGTCCTAATGAACTAGTTCAGTTAAGATGGATGGTTCCCCTTGTGATGTTATGATTTTTTAGGTTTGTTTGGGGTATGACATGAGGTATGGAGCCCGAAATTTATAATTACACTTATGTGAATAAAATGGGAGATTAGGAGGGACCTTAGCCTAGTTATAAACTAATTACGTGTATATGTGGATTACTAGAAAATGGGGAAATAATGATTAACTAGATGGTTAATTATTAAATGGGCATTGGTAATGGGTGATTAAACCGTATATCTTGGGGGGTAATTATGTGTGAAAAAATATGTAATTATTTATTTGTGTGGACATACCTCTTTTCATGGACGCTCCTATCAGTTGGGGTTACGTGCGTTCAGGATCGTAGCACACATCGACATAGGTATGCTAGGCGTTGTGTAGGTCATTAATTTAGATACTACGTAGCAGCGCCACTTACGAGAAGTAGGTGTAGATGTTGGGATCCATTATTATCGTTAGGTATGTGCCGTGCAATTGTGTACTTTGTAGGGACCACCCCATTTATATGTGTTTTGTGTTGTCCGTTTGGATGAGGGACTCCTCCGAGCTTACTGATAGAGCACGAACGGGACATTAAGGGTAGATCCCCTTAGGTGTCATATATATGTAAGGACACACACACACACACACACACACACACACACACATATATATATATATATATATATATATATATATATATATATATATATATATATATATATATATATATATATATATATATATATATATATATGTGTGTGTGTGTGTGTGTGTGTGTGTGTGTGTGTGTGCTCCTATGAATTGATTGAGATTAATTAATTAGTCTAATGATGTAGACAATCACTTATGAACCCAATACTACGTTGATGCATAATCGATGTTTATGTTCCTTTTGTGGATAGTATCATTGGGGTATTCGGGGAAATGGGAATACACAAGTAGACAGTTAACTTTGGTACGTGAACTATGCCAGATGCATAATATAATAATTATCATTACGGTTATGAGTCTTTCATGATTAGGGACTTGGGTTGATATGCGTGTAGTATTGCACTTAGATGAGGGGTGAGGTACTTAATGCATGCGAGTGTCGATGGGTGGTACATACTTTGAATTAACTGTATTATTGCATCTTAATTTGCGTAGGTTAATTATCACAACTCTAGGGTGCTCACCTAAATTATAAATATTTTCTCCCCCCAGGTTTTCCTAGACAGGGATAGCAGGACTAACGTGATATCAGGTTTGCAATCACACCTTGTTTATTGGAGATCAGCTTCTTGATTCTAGTCTAGGTTGTTATTTCCATTCCGTTGTTCATTTTGGATACTGTATGGGCCTAAGCTCATAGTTTATTTCTATTCAGTCAGTTGAGACAGTCGTATTTGTGATGGAATTTATATTATATGGATGTTGATGTTGGACTTATTATTTGTTGGTTATTAATTTATTTTTGTTTTATTACGCATGTGGTTTCAAAATACAAATATTTTATTATGGTTAGATGCTGAGAATGATATAAATTAATAAACTAGCCCCATCTTCAGCGTATTGTGTCTTGTCAACCTTTAGGTGGAAAATGGGGATTGTTACATTATATCACTCCAATCAAGAATGAAGTATTGAAGGCTTTTATTGAAACCTAAAATAATACGACCAAGTGGACCAATAAAAAGGTGAAACCTATCATCGTACTCAGTGGGCCCAAAAACAACAAACAACTGTGGTCGGCTCTGTTATCTCACTAGTCGGCATGCTAACCGACCATCCCCAAGAATATGAATAGTCAATAATATGGACAGTCACACGTGAGACTCTCAACAGTCACCATGCACATGCACGTGAAGAATATCCAACTACTAGTTATAATGTAAAGTTGTAAATACCTAATGTATAAAGGTATTCCGTCTCTTCATCTTTCTACTGCTATAAATAGCTCACTAGCTCTCTTAACTAAGGGTAAATGACAACATATTATCAAAACCATAGAGAATTCTTGAGATGATTGTACTAAATCCTAAAAACATAGTGACATTGTCCCCGTGGATGTAGGCACCTCATCAGGGCTGAACCACGTAAACTCTCATATCTTTCCCCTTGTCTCTCACCTCTCTCTAGCTTATTTCTTTCTTATATTATCTATGGTTATAATTATTTATTTAATTAAGTTGAGACTAATATAAATCAGTGAATCAAATTTAGACACCAATAATAATGTTAACAAATAAGTCCTGATTATGTAAAATATTTTCCAGTTGGTTCCATTAAAGTTTTTTTCTTAATCGGTCCCGTTATATGTTTTACACAAGTAGTAAATAATTATACATTTCATATTTTCCACATTTATTAAATATATACTATATGTTTTGCATAAGTAGTAAATATTTTCTTCCTGTTTTTTAATGGGACCTATTGAAGAAAAATATTTTTTAATGGAACCAAATGGAAAGAAAAAAATCTTTAAAACCTATTTGACTACAAACTTAGTAAAGGAGACCTATTGTTAAAAATCTCTTCATTTATTTATAAAAGTGGTTAAGAAAGGGGCAATCATATCATAAAGGATATTTAAGAGTATAAAGTTTTTGATAATATCATTACGGGCGAGGTTGAGAACCCCAATTATATGCCATGGAACTTGAATCGAAATATTTTCAGTTCAACAACTGCAATATTTGAATTGAAAATTTTCCAATTCCAATTCAAAGTCATGAAAGTGGGGCTTTCAAACTCACCCTAAGTTCATTCTTGAGAGTCAAGATGTCCTGACAGCTAGTTTTTAAAGTTTTAGGGTACGAAGTGGAGTATGTTATACGAACTTAGTAGCCTTAGCCATTTATCTTCTTACAAGTTAATTTATATTGCATTCCCATCATGGTAGCTATACATTCGTTAAAAATATTAAAATTTGCTTTGATGGCTTTTTAGATTCTATTGTCCCCAGAAACAAGGTATTGGTTTTAAAATATTTGTTTTCATGACTCCGGCCTTGAAGCATTTTTTTTACTGGGGAGCAAGTTTCAGTTGATTTTAAGGTTAAAAGCCTTGTTAAGAATATTGATATCTCATATACTCAATTTCCCTAAGCATAGATGGAGTTATTGTACTGCCAGAGGGAGGTTATGACCCTTCTAAACATTAAAAATTTTGCCCAACGATGTGAATGTGCAAAAGAAAAAACATTTAATATAAGATACACAACTTAAAATATTCATGATTTTGTTTTCTCACACATTTTTAAAGCGCCATCTTTGTCTTTCTCTTATTCTGTTAACTTAACAATGCCTAAAATAATCTTTATTCTTTCTCAAATATAGTCCCACAAACCTTTTAACCCTATTTCACCTTTACCTTATATTTTTAATCTGTTGGAGCTTTAAATCTAAAACACAACAGCTGTTGTGCTTGTCTGATAACAAAGACAATGAGGTCTATCTCTCAACAGCACAAGTAATGCGTAACAAAAATGCCTCATTAAATGAAGTTTCTTTTGTTCTTTTCACGTTTGTTAGTTGAATATGAGAAGTTAATATTGACCTAATTTTTAGCTTTATTATTTGTTATTTTGACATAATTATTTTACCTCTATTCATTCTATTTGTAGGGGGCTTAAAGCTAATTTCGTGGTTAGAAATAATACCCCTTATTAAGAAAATAGATGATAAACTAGAGAAGGATTCAACAAAGATAAGTGACATTACAAAGTAGTTTGAAGAGTCAAGCAGGTTTGCTCATAAGTCAGCTCGAACAAAGATAGAGGAAGATGGATCAAGCACAGAGGAAGAAAGCAAACCAGTCCAAATGGTAGAAGGAGCAAGGCGAAAGCTTTTTCCAGGGAGCTGTTCGAAGAACCTTTGTATTTTATTTTACTTAGGTTATGTGTATTTATGAGGCATATTCTAATAGTTGGTGAGGTTACTCGACAACCAGGAGGTACTAGATTTGGAAGGACTTATGAGATCTTTCATGCTCTATCGAACAACCTCACTTAGGGAACCCACGAGGAAACTGGTTTGGAGGATTGAGAAGCATGGATACGTTAAGGAATGACTTAACCTCTTTAGTTACACTAGGTAAAATACTAGCTCATCAGAGAGAGCATGATCTGAAAGGGCACTATCCGAGAAACTATGAGTTTTCTTGTCCATTGAGTTTAGTACAGGTGGTCTTTGTCCAGAGTAACAAAGATCCACAAATATCCCAGTGACGTCATGCGTGACCTACCATATGTCCAATCCAAACTTGAGTAAACCCTGTATTTTCGAAATAAAATATTGTGACAAAATTTAATTTTATAAATTCAGAATAAATTAAATTGGTGGAATTTAAATTAATTTGGTAGAATTTAAATTGAGAATAAATGCTTATTTGTGATTGCATGTTTATTTGATTCAATTGGCATAATGGGTTAACTCGTGGATTTTTTTTTTATATTAATTAACTTATGGTTATGTGTTAATTAAATAGAATAAAAATGTGGATGATGAGTAAAAATAATTTGGGCGTGCTCGGGGATATTTTCAGGACTCGTTTAAGTGTTTTAGACATTTAAAAACGGGCTCGGGGTATAGGTATAATATTTGGGGAATTATTGGGCCATTACGGTTATGGGTTCAGGTTCATTTGGGGTCCCAAAAATAGAGGTTATAGGCTAACTCGGGATTAACACCCATTATAAGTTAGCCAAGAGTTTAGATAACTCCTTTCATTCATCTAAAGCTTAACTAGTAGTACCCATCCCTAGAGAGAAGTTACTAAGGCCAAGAGATTCAAGAGGATGCACTCAATCTTCCACATAAGGCAAGAATTTGCTTGCTAAAATTGACTTTCAAAATATTTCTTAATTCATCGTTGTATTTTCTCATCCGATTTCTAGGTTAAAATGTTTAATTTGATGATGAGATAATAGAATTAAATCTGATTCATGTAGGGGATTAAATCTGAAATTGATGTTTAAAGATTATTCAAATTGAGGTTAAACCCAGAAATTTGGAATGGAATGAATCTTGAATTGGATATTAGAATCCATGTTGTAGGAACCTTGAATTGATTATGAATATTATCCATGTATAGGCCTAAAATCTAAGCACTAGTAATTAGGAATATGGGATCAAAATTTGGATTTGATATACTATGTTGTTAGATTAAAATTTTGTGTTTTGTGATGGAATCTTGTGTTGCTTTGATGGATTGACAAAGTTAAATGGTATATCGATTTAGGAGGAACCTGAGAGTATAGTAATATAAATGGGTAAATGATTGGGATGAAAATTTGGCCTCCCAAGGTGAATCGATTCGGCCAGGGCGAACCGATTTGACCCTAACAGGAGAATCGGTTCGGCTTCTAGGTCAGATTAGGTTGGGACCGGGGATATGTCCGGGGAATTTTTAGGAACTCACGCGAGTTGGTGGGAGGTCATCCAAGCGAACGAATATTTTATTTAAAATGTATTTGTATTACTATATTAAATGGGGGAACTAACAATTGACTGGAAAGTTAATTCATAAAGTGGGATTATTCATAGGCGATTAAAAATGGAATATCTTGGGGATTATTAATAGGCGGTTCAATAGGACATCTCAGGGGTAATTATAGAGTTAATTACCAAACATATTGTGTGACAAAATAGTTCTGCATCACTATTTTTATAAACGGGAAAATTGACAATTAACTAGAGGGTTAATTTTAAAGTAAGAATATTACTTGGAGATATGAACTTTTTGTGGTGTAATTACAGAGTTAATAACCTATACATATTATGCGATAAAAATATCTATTTATTTATTTATTTGTGTGGACATACCCATATTCTTGGATGCCTATCGTTTGGGGTTGCGTACATCTTAGGATCATAGCGTGCGTCGGCACAGGTGGGCTAGGCTTTGTGTAGGTCATTATTATAGGTACTACGTAGCATCGCCACTTACGAGGAGGTAGGTGTAGATGCTGGGATCCATTATCACTATTGGGGGTGTGGACCGTGCAATGGTGTACTGCATAGGGACCGCCCCACTTGTATGTGTTTTGTGATGTATATTTGGATGAAGGACACCTCCGGACTTGCCAATAGAGCAAGAATATGACACTGACGGTAGATGCATTTTTGTGTCGTATATATGTAACGACATATATAATTTATATAAATTAATTGAGATTAAATCACTGTAGTCCAATGATGTAGACAATTGGCAATGAACATAATGGATGATATGTCATTTCTTCTTGGTAGTATCGTAGGGGTTATTATTGGGATTAGGAGCATATGTATAGATGATACGCTCCAATTTATGACTTGTGCTAGATGCATTAAAGATAGTATCTCGTCATGGTAATTAATAGGTTGTATAATTGGGACTTGAGTTGATATGTGTATAAAATTGCACTTAGGTGAAGGGTGAGGTACTTATCGCATATGAGTGACGATGGGCGGTATATGCTTTGAATTAATTGTATTATTGTATCTTAATTTTTGTAAGTTAATTCTTGTAAACTCTAAGGTGCTGACCCAAATTATAAAAATGTTTCCCCCCCAGGTTTACATAAATAGGGACAGCATGGCTGACAGGAGATCAGACTTGCGGTCATATTTGCACAGTGACTACTTCATTTCATTTGATTCAAGCATAGGTTACTATTTTTATTTCAGTCAGTTTCTTATTTCGGATTATTGTATCGGCACAAGCCCGAGTTTATTATTCATTATTGGGACAGCTGTATCATCGTTGGATTTTTATGACTAGTTGGGTGTTGGATTTTATTTATTATCAGTTGCTATTTAAATGGTTTATTGTGCATGGCGTTTTTAAAAGAAAAATACAAATGTTTAACTATGGTTTGATGCTGAGAATGATATAGATTAATAGACAAACGCCATTTTCGGCGTATTATATCTAGCCAACCTTTACGTGGAAAATGGGGGTTGTTACAATTGGTATCAGAGCATCCAGGTTCTAGCGCCCTTAGGATTCGTGTTGTGTTCATTACGTCTGCATAGAGTCTATGATTAAGGACCATTGTAATCTTTACGATTTGTTACTAATATGAACCTCATTTGCTTTCAGATGGAAAATGGTAGGAGAGGTAGACCACGATGTGTCACCGCACCGACTACAGAGGAGTGGGCTTAGCAGGAGCCACAACCGCACACACAATCACCACCAACCCCACATGTGGTTGTTCAACGGAGATTTCTCCTATTGTGACTCAGACAGTTTCTTTAGTGATGGTCGCTATGCTACAGCATTTCCAGCCACCGCAGCAGTAGCAGCCACCACCACCATCCCCATAGCTGGTGGTGTTACTAGTATAGATACCTGGTTCAGTATTGGACAGAGTTAGGGAGGTTTTCACTAAGGGATAACCACCGAAGTTTGCTGGAAGTCCTGATATTCTGATGGCCAATCAGTGGAAAAAGGATATACAACGACACTTAAGGATGGTAGAGTGTACGCCAGTGCTAAAGAAGATGTTAGCCTCATTCCAACTGGTTGGGGCTGCTTTATAGTAGTGGGAGTCTGTCACCACAATGGAGGAGAGAGACAGTTTGTCGATTGATGAATTTTGGGGCAAGTTTAAGGGAAAGTATTTCCCACCGACAATGACATCTGAGATGAGAAGAAAATTCATGGACCTTAAGCAAGAAGGTCACACTGTAGCTGAGTACGAGGAGGAGCTTACCACGCTGTCGTATTTTGCTGGGGATGAGGTAAACACGGAGGAAAATAAGATGGAGAAGTTTGTGTCGGGGACAACCTGGCACATCAGGAAGTCGTTACTCGGGAATTTGACTTTCACCCCCTACACTCAAATGGTGAATGCCACCTCACTGCATTGCCAGGATCACAGGGCATTACAGAAAAATAAGGGAGAGAAGAGACACGACTCCGAGACGTTGGACCAGCAGGGTAAGACAAATTGGAGGAGCATCTAGAGGGCCCAGGAGTTTAGGGGTCCACTGTCTAGTGACCAGCATAAGAGACTTAGAGGATCCGATGATCGAAATAGGTCACCACAACAAAACAGATAATTAGTTGCGATTTTTTTTTTCACCAAATGAAAAATTTTCGTCACCAAAAACATTTTGTGCTAAAAAAAATTTCGTCGATCGTTCGTCACAAAAGCTCTATCACTAAAGGTTTTAGTGATGAAATACAAATTTCGTTACCAAATAGCACACCTTTTGGTGATAAAATATTCTCTGTCACGTAATAACAAGCTTTCAGAGACAAAATTATTTGTAGCCAAAGATCTTATTTTTTGTCACAAAAATGCAAATTTTGTCACCTAATATATATGATAATATGCAAAAGAACAACCATTTGGTGACAAAATTAATATACTTCAGGGACAATATTTTTGTCACGAAATGAATTTTATTGTCAAAAAATTAAAACTTTAGAACTCATAATTTTTTCATTTCGCATAGATATTCAGTCAAATAAATATTAATTATAGAATCGACTAAATTTTTTGACATTATATAAGTAATAAACTACCATCATATACATCCTCAAAATTAAGGTGCAAAAGATTATATAATTGATATGAAAAAATTCGTACAAATATCTCAAAACCATTGATCAATTACAAAGTAGCCAACATCGTTTGTTACAACACATCAACTACAAAGTAGCCTCCAAAAAACAATTCATAAGGCATTGGTTTCCAACTTTATATTTTCTAAGGCGTTAGTTTCTAATCAATTACAAAGTAGCCTCCATAAAACAATTCGCAACAAGTTTGTTAAGTTGTCCTTCCATCTTCATCATCATCCCAAAAATAATTTCTAAAAAAGCGTCCTCACAATGTCCCAATCTGCAATTCAAAAAGTACCAAGGCATTAGTTTCTAACTTTATAAGTCTATTAACAATTGATATATAGAATAACATCAAGTAAGAAATAACACACATTCAGCTAAACACAAAAAAAATTACGAAATTCAATTTTATTTTTTATACCTTAAAAAAATTCAACACAGTTCCCTTTGTTTATAGACTAAAACCACTCTATTAAATTTTTTTAAAAAAGCCAAGAAACTCAATGACAATCCACTAAAATTCCCCTTCCACCGATTCAAAAGATAAGGTAATAGCATCGCCAATGTTTTAAAAAAATTTGGCAAAATTTCCTTTGCTTATAGACTAAAACTACCCTGTTATATCACTACAAAAAAAAATTGCTTTTGAGACGGTGGCCTAACAGTCACAAAAGATGGTTTATCCGTCTCAAATACTTTTTGGGACGCTATTTGGGACGGCTAGGGGGGGTCTTTTTGATAGGGGGTTATAAATACTTTTTGTGACACCATAACCGTCTCAAAAGAGTTTTTTGAGACGGGAACAGATCCGTCTCAAAAGCTCACCATTTTATGACCCTTTTGAGACGGCAAGAGAGATGTCCCAAAAGAGTGCTTTCGAGACGAAAATTAATCTGTCTCAAAAGGTTACTATTTTAAAAGATCTTTTTGAGACAGCAATATAACCGTCTTTAATATATTTTTGGAACAGTTTTAACCATCCCCCAAAAGGTAAAGAGATCTAAAAAATTTTACGCTAATATATTGTGGACAATAAAATCTATCGCTCAAATTAATATATAACTGAATTACATTTAAGACAACAAAACACAACGAAAAATCATAAAATATATTACATAAGATGATTTTGAACCAACACAACGAATAATTTTCATTCAACAATAGTTAGATTCTTACAAGCATCTCTAAATATTCATCAAAACAAAAATTACAACACTAAGTTCAAATATTCGACTTGACAATAAAAATACATTAATTTCTTATACTCCAAAATACGAAATATTTTTATCAAAGCAATCCCTCAATCTTAAAGCGTACGACCGACAAAATCACTGCTCATCATTGCATGTTCTACAAAAATTGCCACCTGCAGAAAAAATTAATGTCAATTAGTCAAAATTAATATTCCACTCATCAACAATACAATGTGAAATGAATCAATATAGTATATTCTCATCACAATATCTAACTACTATTATTTTTTTTAAATTCGACAGAATCTCCTTTGTTTATTCATGAAAACCACAGGCAGTCAACCTGTTTTAAACATTAAAACTGATTCTAGGAATATTATAAACCAACCAACAGAAAATTTTGACCACCACCATAGCAAATTATCACCACCACCAATAAAAATTTAACTTTAAAAAGGAGGATTTTTCACTTGGAAATTTAACTTTAAAAAGGAGCACCATGCTAATTACCTTGCAGAAAAGAAAGCCCGAAAAATGAAACTAGTGGAGGTCGATTTTGCACAGCTTTTGGCTTTGTTATAGTTACTGAAATTTGAAAAAGAGGACCATGCCACGGCGCTTTGCAGTCTATTCCATAGACTTCAATATACAGTAAACCATCACGTAGATTGGTAGGATCCACGACTATGCTGTAAAAGGAAAAAAGGATAAAGAAAATAGCGTGAAAATGTTTAGGTTCATATACTAATTAAGTAATCAAAATGTATTATATTATGGACACACACATATACTAAAACAAATTATAACAAATATCTCAACAAACAAATTAAACATAAATTTTCAAAATATCATGGCCACAACTGATAACCATATAGTAAAAAACTAGGTGTTTTTCTTATATTTATGGTCTGATAGTCTTGGTATGGAAACTGGGCTTACGAAACTAATTAATTCAATCATAAACCTCAACTCGACATTTCTAAAAGATTAACATTTGTACAGATGAAAAACCATTCCCAGAGTCCTAAAACTATACCAAGTCGGGGATGAAAAGTTATCATTGTATACATTTGAGAAGTAAACACAACACTATTCGAGAAAATGATATCCTAATTATGCAGTGAATAATGAAACTATGGAGAATGCCCGAAACTAAAAGACAACCAAGTTTCAAACAGGAAAACATTCAGTAAAGCACCGAATAGCTGGAAAGGCAATGGAAAACCAAAAAAGAAAAAGAAAAAACAAAATACAAGTACTAGTCTCATTTTTACACAGGATGAGAGAGAGAGAGGGAGAGAGAGATTTATACCACACAGAAAGAAGAGATGAAACTGTGTAAAAAGCATGCCTGGATTCATAATTGGAATGAAATTCTTTAGTAAAGAAATATATGAATAACTTGATGCAAATATTGCTGCAAGATATCCCTTCCATGATGTCTCTATCAAGGGTTCGTCACCTAATCATAAGATGAGCTTTCGTTAAGTAACAATAATAATGGTCTATAATGATATATGATAATCAGTGACTCTACCTCTGGCCAATTAGCCAGTGAATGCACAAGAATGTCAATGTTGCCAAAGTCCTGCTTCACAGATTCTGCAGCTTCCTGAGACATTTCAGAACCTAGTTATTTGCCATAACCCCAATTTTATGATCTTTTGACTCCCCGCCCACCCACCCACCCCTTGAAAATAGGGGCACCTAATATTTAGCATTATTGACAGAGGGAAAGTGAAAAATAACCCCTAAAATTTCGGATCAACAAAAATTCAATTTGAAGGTCATAGGTCAGTAACATCTGAAAGCCGAAAACATCCTAAACTAGCTTCAATTTATTATTTGTTTGTTGAAATAATCCATAAATAATAAGATCAATTAACAAACACGAGTCAAAGACCCTGTTAAAGCGGGATCTTTGTGCACTGGGTATGGCATTTTTTACTAAACACGAGTCAAATAACACAAAAGGCCCAACAGAACTATAAGCTTTATTTTAAATAAAATGAAGCCATGATACATAATGAGCTTCAATTCAACTCATCCAAGGTTTTCAATAAGTACCCAGATTTATAACCCTTCGAATAAAACACAAACAACTGCATAGCAGACCACTAAACATAAAAACGTAATAGAGAGATAGTGCTAATTAAAAAAAAAATGGTGAATGAATACTAGTTTCATAAATGAGAAACACAGTAACAATATATATACTAGTTTCAGTGGCTTCAAAGTACCAATGTAGGATATGCTCCAAAGCATCATGACATATTGATAGGGCAAAATGCCACAATGCTAGTTTGCCCAACCAAAAACAACTCGTCTCTAGAGAATTGTGCATGTTGTCCACCCTTCCGGCGACATTTCGATGGCCAAGAGACACATTTTCCCGTGGCATTTCACCTACAGCGGGATCAACACCATTTTTCAATGTCTCTTTTCGTTATCAATGATCCAAGTTCCAAATTTTATATCTATAACCCTCCAATTATTAAAATAAAATATAAAATAAAAAAAAACTCAACGCCCATTTCAATCTCAAGCTCATTCAACTTATTTGCAAATATATTTACAAGCTCATCCTCTCACTCGATCTCAATACAATGGAATTCAACTTATAAACCCAAGATAATCAAACTAAAGAAACTCAACTGCAAAAGGGTTTGAGGAGTCGCCAAAATAATTTTTTTGCCAAAGATGAGGACGCAATAATTTTCTCTTCGTGGGAACTAGCGTGTTAAAGGAAACAGGGGTACTTATTAATGTGGGAAAAAGACGTGCGAAAATCATATAGGAAGATACTTCGAAGCCTCCGAATCACAGCGCAAATCAATGGAGGTTGGACATGTGGTTGAATGTTATAGAGAAATTAACTATCATAACCGATCATCGCCCCCGATGCTGTGAGTACCAAAATGTGTGTTCGCTCAGAACTCCATGGGGCACTATAAGTAGCTCCATGGGCAACCCGATCAAGAAGGCTAGTACCGAGTCAACATGTACTAGTGCGCCGACCCGGACTCGGCTTATCCTCTGCGTCCACCGAAGAGCATTATCTGCCTTCTATCAATGGCGTGTCATTAGGCATTGACACCCTCCCCACTTTTATTTAACCTAAGCATAAATGCCGCAAAAGAGAAGAAAAAAGTGGGTAACAACTCATCCACCACCAGTTTTCCCGACTGTGGCGAACATGAGTGTGCACGTGGATTCCCTGTCGCCAATTTAAGCAGTCTTTGTTGGAGGCAAAATTAAGAATCATCCTAAAATAAATTTTATGTGGGGAAAAGAAGCATGACTAATACTTTAATTTTTCATTACATATTCTGAACTAGATCTAAAGTGCCTAATAAACTAAGTAACTTTACTCAATTTACTGATTGTACAGAGTGGTACTTTCAGGATAAAATGACTATGAGTGGGTTGGCAGACGGTCAAACTCATGGATTTGAGAGAATACAGGAAAATGGGTGCCAAACACCAACATGTAAACATTAAAGGGTCTAAAATGAATATGGTAAAATAAGTATATACAGGCAAAACTGAAATTAAAGTGATGTAGACTGCCACCATCTATAACCAATCAAAATAAAAGTGATTTGAGAAATCTCATGTTAGGGGATAAAAACACCACCATCAAATTTAGGACATTCTACTTACAGTCACCCACGTCCCAACGAGAATTTCAACACCTGCAGCAGCCAGAGATCTTGCAATAGCACACCCATATCCATTGTCATCAGCTAAACCAGCTATGAATTCCCTTTTACCTATAAAGATATAGTTTTAGATGAGAAAAACATATCCATACTATACTATCACAAAATATAGAGGCAAACAACCATTTATTGACTTAGTTCCACCATGACGTAAAATGTTAAATCGCCAATGAATACGTTCTTGAGTAACTCTACATTGAAGTTGTGACTATTATATTTTGTATTTGAAATGTTGTTGGCTTTACTCTGTGTCAAAGTGATCTTTTGGATCTTTTGTACTTCCAAGTCTAGATGCCTGATCAGAGCAAGCCCTAGGTTTATAAGGGTGTAAGGCAAACAAGTGATCATGGCCTTGTAAAAAGATACTATATTCATTATAGGCATGCAAATAGGATAGCCATGTTTAAAATATATACAATATGTGTCAAATTTTATTCTGTTAACTGTGAATGTATTTCATTATCTTACAACATATATGCATTACTTTGAAAACATAATTTAAGTTGTTGGTACCTCAAATTTTGACTTCACTAATGTCTTTTGGTGCAAGGAACATTGTAAGTTCTAAATTACATGATTTCTTTTTGGTTCAAGGAACTAACATGTTATACCTTTGCGAAAATGTAACTTTTTCTATAATTATTCCGGAAAAACTTTTCGGCACTACAAGAAACAAGCTTAAGAAACATGATTATTTCATAATTAAACAATTTCATTTTTTTTATTTTGCGGTAAATAAAAGGTGACAGTAGGTGATGATACTCATGTATATTCTTCCTACTCTACTGCTCCTTCAGTCACCGTCATTGCCCTTTTCCATTGGGTTCCATATCTTTTGGGTAATCAACCTGATTCAGTGTTCACCCTTTGTTATTTCTCAAAGCACATAATTTATTATTTTGAAATAATAGGTGAATGTTTCAGTTTCCTGCTTGAGAACCCAGTTATTGTTTACCTTTTATTACCACTCGAATGTCAATTGAACATGAAAATTCGAGAATTAAGTAATAAACATCCAAATGGGGAAACTGTAATGAGACATTATGATATAATATAACCCTCAAAGCAGGAGGAAGAAGTTTCACCCTCTCACATCCAAAAGAAAGAGTTGGGCTTGCAAATCATATTGTAACTTCAGAAAAATAATGTACATAAAGAGAGAGATAAAGATCAGGATAAGAATATCATCACAACTTGGAAAAGGAAAAAAGATAAATAATATGTGAGGATTATTGTAAAAAGATTCCCATAATGCTTCAACTTTCATACATAAGTTTCAGAATAGATAATATGTGAGGATTGAATTCTATCAAACACTACATAGGTATCATACAGGACATAACTCAAAATTTTACAGCAACATAAGTTGCTCACTCAAATTCTCGCTAATAATGTGTTCGACGACTAGATATCAGTTAACATAATGTACTCATATAACTGATTCAACAAAGTGACTTACACAGTTCCTGAGCCTAGTCCAAAATAATTCACTCTTACTTCTACCCACCAATTGAAGGCAGAAGTAAAGCAATTTACTACCATTCATGGTTAATAACATATATAAACAGATGATTAACATAGGAATCAGTTAAGCAATTTTTTATATTTCTTATTCATAAATAATCCAATTGGCAACCAATATAAACATTTTTCTCTCAATTTTTCAAAGAGAACGGTAGCAAACATTATGCAAAAGGAAAAAAATTTAACTAGAATGCAACTCAATACACTCTTCAAAAGGAACCAATTGTCCTAAATTGCTTGCGTTTTCATGGAACCTTGGTTCTACTTGCACTGTCCACTGTAGAGTATATTGTATCAGTAACTTATGGAAGCAGTGAATTACAGGGGAAAATGAACTTGGAAGAAACGACTTTTATTCGTTGAGCTTTTATACTTTCGAAGACTTCGCGAGAAATTGGAAAACAGATATTCCTTTTACAATGTATAATAATCTTTCTCCTTTATTTAACCTCATTATTATATAATAGTAGAAATACCAGTGGGACTTATAAATCAATACCAAGCAGTGACTGATGAGTACAAGTGTAGCAAATATTTTGATTATGAGGTGCAGGACAATCTACCTATATTTCACCAATGGCGTCAACAATTTTTTTTACCAAAATCACAACAAATTTATTTATGTTCTGAGGCCGACAATGGTAACAATGAACATCCTCCGCAAAATGCCACAATTGACACTTTTAAATACTATTTCTATATACTCCCTTAGCCCAAATTAATAGTCCCTAAATCCCTATAAACGATGGGTTTTAGGAGATTTAATCAATGGCTAAGATCAAAACTTGTTCAGTATCCTGGAGTTATGGCTCCTTCATAATGTCCAAAAAAGGGAAGTAGGCTCTTAATTTGGACATCACAATACGGAAAGTAGGACTCGTAATTTTAATCTGGGACAGAGGACTCTGAACTATGAGTTGAAAAAAAATCAGTATTTCTTAGAGTCAAAAGAATTTGCACATATTCCCCCAAAACAATTCTTAGATCTCAATTTACCCCTTCAAGTATTTTATGTTTCAATTTGTCTTAACTATTTAAATTAGAAGTGAGGATCCAAATGAATAGGATAAGAGTAAAAAATAATTTGGGGGTTATGGCGGCAATAGATAACTGCATTAGAGGTGAGGGTTCGGTCCCAAAAAACCTCCGGGCCCTCTCATCAGTGTTATGACTTCGCTGGATCCTTTGCGTAGCAGCGTTATGTCGAGTTTGTCAAACAAAGACCGTTACAAACTGGGTGAATTGCGAGTCCCTGACACTATTTATTTGATAAACATCTATATAACAACAACAACAACAACAACAACAACAACAACAACAACAACCATTGTTTTGAACGATATATTATTGCCTAGTCGGTCTGAATTATTGGGTAATGAATGCATGAGGTGAATGCAAGATCTAAACTCATGAATCACATGGGATCATGGAAAACCTAACATGAGGATCTGCCCAAAAGGTAGTTTTATCCAGTTTTGGGACAATAAGAGTGATGTTGAGAGTCTCTTATTCTTTAAGTACTACTAATAGTAATTGAAGGTAACCTATCACAACATGTTGCTACAAAGACACTACTTGAGATCAGAATGCTGGAATATGAGACTAATTATAGCATAAGATTCCTAAAACAACAACCAGTACAAATTAAATAACAAAGTTGGGAGTATACCCAAGAAGAAACTCTACCATATAACCTACAAAAAACTTTCTAACAATTACCCTCAACAAAAATAACCATGAATCCCATTAAAAAAATTACAAAAATTTAATATCTACATACATTATATATGAACTCAAATTAATACAAAGCACAGTCCCAAGAAGTCCAAAACATATGCTTTGAGCAACACACGTGTGTTATGTCAATCACACGCTGCACCATGTAAACTACATGTCCTGCACTATTTTTCAAACAATTTCACGATAGAGGTTTTGCCAAATCTACAACATACTTCGATTTAGAAGTGGACATATAAAAGATCATAATTACTCTAATTAAATAATTTATGATTTTCTATTTATATAAAACTCATATATCCTAGTTTATCAACAAATAATTTATTATAATAAATATGAGTAAGATGTGATTAAATATAGACATAAAGTATAAAGAACTAACTTAAGTAATTCATGACATAAAGCAACCAGCAATTCAAATCTTCGACTAACTAAAGTAAGTGACATAAACCAACCACCAATAAAATAAATTAACAATTAATTCAAACCATCTAGTGAAATTATCTGAAGACAACCTATGATTACCAAAATCATCCTTTAAACAAAAGGAAGTTTGTATACAACAACCTCTGGATGAGAATGGTTTAAAAAAAATCAACATCATTAGTTATACACACAAATTTTTTTACCTTGTATTAGATAAACCTCACCAACAAAAAAAAGACAATATTACTCTTTGCAAAATTAATAGTTGGATAAGATTTTGAATTGTCCAATTGATAACATAGTTTTATATTTTATAAATAGATTATGAATTCAAAATTAGAGAACACCATTTCGAAATATGAATGCAACATTTGAAGAGGGTGTATCAGAAGGCCCCTTATTTTTATATGCAAGATCGTAATTTAACCTTTTTAAAAAAACTACTTGCGTTGGAAATAAATTTTTTGTCTTATTCAATTCATCACACTTCCCCCAACCACCACCGAAGCAAAAATACAAATCCAGAGAACAAAATGGAATAGAACCTAAGGAAAACGATGTAATTGGAAATCATTTTGGTATATGAAATGGTCCCAATAGGATTCTTTGTCAATTTGTTATATGATAACATGTTTGGTTAATATTTGATTGGGTAATCACTTGTTCCCTCCTCGGACTCGAATCAATCTTCATAAGTTTAAAAAGTTCCTCGATTAATCCACATAAGTCAAAGGTTAGAGTAGTATTAAGTCCAGTTCACCATGACTAATTTTCTATCAATATTAGGTTCGGTTCACCATGACTTAATACCAATAGACCTAGCTTTGGCTTCAGGAGTATTTGTGCATACATATAGTGATTCCTTGTTAGACCCATAACTCAGTGCCAGTCATTTAATGGTGATGTTATACTCGATATCGTGTCATAGTAAAATTACCAATGCGATATTTAAGATTGAACAAATTTTCTCTTATTACAATTAAGTGAGACGGTTACATCTCCAGGCAGCCTTGTAGTTGGCATATAGTCATTTAGTTTGGATGTTGATGCAACAACCCTTATTACAATTTTGTTTTATTTTTGTCTATATATAGTCTCATTAATTCTTTGTAATCAATTTAAATTGTGTTTTTCGCTCATGTGTGCCATTTGTTATTCTTGAGCTTCTATCTATATATGGCCCATTCCCATGTTAATTTGTACCACCTCTTTTAAGCAATAGTAACTTTATAAATAAAATTTACCTAAAGAAACACTCATAATAGTAATAAATTTCTATTTAACAGCATACACATACACATACACACACACACACATTGTTTATATGGCCCAAAATTTTTGAACCCTTATTAACATACCTAGAGACAAACATGCAATCATTTTACACATAACATATGTGTAATATTCTTTCTATATATGAAATTGTAGATGTAGATAAAGGGAAAAAAATCACACAAATCCAGCCATATTCATTAGTAAAGAGGAATAATACGACTTACCTTAGAGCACCACAGAGAATTTTGGAAACTCGGAGCACCTGCGATTGTCAAAGGAACCGATCAATGAGAGCGAGAGAGAAAATTGGGCGGGGTGAGGTTTTGCCTGGGTAAAAAAAGTGGCGGGATTTTTAGGTTTTGTTTTGGAGTTTTCTTTCCCTCTTTTTTTTTTTATCTAGAATGCTAATAAAATAAGTACGAAGATTAGAAAGATACAGTTTTAAACGTGGGAAAAAAATTAGCCGTCTCATAAGGTATATCTTTTGAGACGGCTAGAAATTTGCATCTCATAAGGCATACCTTTTGAGACGGCTACTAGTTTTCCGTCTCTTTAGTATTATTTTTTGGGACGGGTAATTAAAGGAGTCTTAAAAACTACTAGTTTTTAAGACCATAAATTTTAGCCGTCTCAAAAGGATGGTTTTAGGGACTCAAATTTAGCCGTCTCAAAAGATCCAGTATTAAAAAGTACTTTTTTTTGTAGTGTATTAAATAATATAAAAGTCAAGAAACCCAACGATAATCCGTCAAAATATCCCTTCCAACGATTTAGCAAATAAGGTAATAACAACATCAATATAGCTATTAAATAACTCAAAGGATGTGAATCCAACAAAGTAATTTTAATACATTCAACATTAAAATTATTAGAACTTGCCATATAGTAAATGTGAGAGGAAGAGAACCCGATGATTTTAAAGCATCCCACATCTTGTCAAATCCAGATTGACGAGCCTCTATACATTCCAGACGCTTATCACGAGCCTGCAGCTTCCCTAAGGGCCTCTTCCAACTGTGCATCTCGTCGTGATGTTTTTTATTTGGTAGCTTTCGATCCATGCCAAATACGTATGATATATCTTGATTTAGTACCAAATACTCGATCAGAAATCTCATCGGGAGTCAAAGGTTCACTACCCTCGGGAGTAGTCTCAACTTGCAACTGTTTCATCTCAATCTTCAAACATAATTAGTATATATCATTTCACAAAATTGAAGTGTTGGCATTTATCTAATATATGTTATATTCTTACATATAGTTCCTCATCTTCGGGAGAAGACCATTTTTCATTAGTGCAGTGGACTTTCTTGAAGAACTCAATTCGATCTAACACCTCATTCACCACATCATTCTACATAATCATGAAAGACAATCATTACCATCAATACTTGTGAAAGATAAGATCAACTTTGAAAAAACAAATATATAAAATATATACCAAGTGATGACGAGCTTCTACAAATGCCCTCTACCCTTGATTGTGTTTGATACTTTGAATCGGTCGGTTATTCTTATTGGCATCACATTGATGCTTAAATAATAGTTGATGGATAATGAGTATGTTATGTGTCAATTAAAAGAACATAACTGTTATATTTTATAAATTTATTATACCTAATGCTCAGAGTTAGAGAACAAATCACAAGAGCATTCCAACTTTTTTGATTCATGTTTTTTGGCTTATCACATCGTGCTTCTTCAATTGATTTTTGCTTTTTGAACCTTAGTCGATATCTATATCTTGCACCCCTTCTTCAACTCATCAGCAATTTTTCGACACTGCTTCTAACATACTCATCCTCTATTTTAATGTCAAATTTGGACTGAAAATTCATAATTTATAAAAATTAGTATATAAAATAAATTAATTACTCAAGCACGTTTAATAACATAGTAGTTTTTACTTACATCGAGTCGTTTGAAGGCTTCTTCTTTGTCATTTTCAGACATGTCCTTCCATTTCGGAGGAATCGGGATGAGATTTCGTGAATGATTCCCAATTCACTTGATAGTTTAGAAGATTACACCACATTTGTCGGCCTTCCCTTGTCCCTTGCAATTTCAATAGTCAACTTTTTTCCATCCGCTCTAGTCAACTTCTCAAGGCCATTTCCTTTAGTTGGACCACGTATCCTTTTTGTCGCGGTGGAAACTGCAATTAAAGGATATATTAGTTCATTGAATAAAACTTATAATTAGGTAAGGCACTATAAAAAGCATGATGTGAACACTTAGGCTGCTAGTATATACAACAAGTATATGATGTAAACACTTAGACACTATAAAAACATGACGTGCACACCATGAGGTTGGGGACAAATACTCCCAAGATACAAAACAAGGGATTACTTTAGGAATATAGTTGTCGAGATGGTGCATAAATGTCGAGATAGAACTTCTGAATTGTGATAGTATAGGAATTCAGGATATCGGTCAAACACTTTTAAGCCATCTTTCCATACCATAGACAAAGATCATTGCTCCTATTCAGACGAATTCTCAAAATCAGCAAACCCTCACCTCACGGGTGTGGTTAGGGCAGAGTAGCAAAACACTTGCGAACTTTATTTTTTCATTTTACCATACACACCTAGTATGAAAGTTTTATGATCTTTAATGATTATCTCAACTTAGATTTATTTTGGAATGAGATTTCCGCTTTTACTCATAAAATTCTAAAATTTTAGCTCAAGAGTTTGGAGCAGGTCCTTTTGGCCTGCTTATCGCTATATTCATCATAGAAAAAAATAAGTACGTATGCAAGCATCATAACAAAGAAAGTCTAAAAATAAAATGGGGCAGCCCTTTTATTTCAGGCCTTCCTGCAAGTCGTAGCAGAAATAGAATCAGCAATAGAATGCTGAATGTAACGCATTGAACTGGAAAATCAAATAATTAAACAACAGTGCTGAAAGGGAAATGAATTTCTTCATGAAGGCTTCATTTTGAATGGTCATATCAAAAGATTTTGTAGGGGACAAATTTCAACATTGTTATTAATAATGAAAACTGATTGGAAAACTAAAAAAATTATAATATTGATATCATATTTTTTAACTTTAATTTTTGTATATTTTTCAATCATATCAAAAGCAAAAATAACATTTGTTACGGGTATAAATTATAGCACTCACTATATGTTTATATAATCTAGTAGTCCTCAACAACAACAATGACATTAGGAGCTAACAAATGAAAGTAACAACACATAAGGAGGACCCTAAAGGTCAAGTGCCATTTTAGCTGATGAAAAACCATGGATTTAGATAAACATAACTACAGATTAAAACTAAATGAAATGATAATGAACAAATTGGAATTTTGACAAATTGAAATTACAGATTTGCGTATAAAAAGCCATAAAAGAAAGCCATATTGGATGAGGAAGTCGCCAGAGGCCCCATTATTTCCTTGCAATTCTATGAAGACGAGTTCAAAGAAAAGGTATTCTCGATAAAGTTTGCAGATTTCATCAAACCTAAATAGTGTTATTCAGAGCATGCTAGTTAGTAGAGTCGTCGGCTCAAGACATCAAAAGCATAATTTTTCTTCCCCGCTGATGTTATAAGATGAAGGTATATCCTTAGAAGGAGTTACACTGCTTAAAATAACTGATGCTAAATCTCTTATAGCTGTTGAGATAAGGGAGGGACGCATGGTTAGTATTAAGTAAAGATTCTTTGTGGACCAAATATTGGTGTCATTTTCGTATGGTCTTAATAATAATGTAACTCTCCATAACGTGAGTGAAATAGTTGATGTGCTCCAGACAATTGTTGGCAATGGGTCAGTTGGTTTGACAGAGGAGGGCCCTATTTTACTAACATCACAGGCCACTTTAAAAGGTCATGTAAAGTCAAGGAGAGCAAGTATTGGGGAAATCAAGGCGGAAGGCTTCATTAACTTTAGTAGACCTCAAAAGGGGAACATCACCACTAAGTTATGTAATGGGGTGAATTACAAAGTTGAAATTACGGATGAAACACCTGTCAAAGTTGGGTAGGCCGTGGAAACTGAGATTTTGGCTACTTTGGGATGGCTTGGACTACAAACCCTGAGAAAGATACGGAAGTTAACACGAAGAAGCATTTCTTGAGGTTAAGTTGGAGTCCAGATTTTCTCAATGGTTGAAGGAATAACTTGACGTGTCCTTTATGCTCCTCGAAGGAGGAACTGTACAGTCAGATGTCATAAAAGAAAACAACGATAAACTTAGCCACAAATGTGCAGAAAAGGCTGGGTGAAGGTGGGTGGAGCATTTCAGAGATCATAGGGCACGAGTAGCCATTTATAAACCCATATTTTGTATTAAAAGAGTCTTTCCATTCATCCCTATGTCATCCACGAATCTGATCATAGCCATTTCAAAGGTTTAATTTAGCTCCATTAGCTGGTCTAACTATCTTTCGAGGGAGGGAAACCTGTACTTTACAGTTACCTATTGAAGGATTGATTATCACTAGACACTTTCATCCTTCTTCAATGCAAGTAGGGTTGGAATTTCAAAGGGGAGAGATGTTATCGAATAAACCCCATCTCATAAAGTTCTGAGACTTAGCTTTAAAATACCTCGTGTTCTGGTGGAGACATCCAATCTCATGACAAAACATCGGCAAAGTTGTTATGCAATGGGGGTTGAAGGCATAAAAAAGGCGTGAACTGGTGCATATGTTGCCTCAATGTTTTAGTTTGACTAAAAAATATTGGGTGAGATAATGAACGCCAGAGAGTATGGTAAGGCCAGCGTATTCATTCTTAAAGGGTGTCGTAATTATCTCTCCTATTCTTATTGGAGTAGTTGTTGATTTAGCCTTAGTGAACACTTTCAAAGTCATATTGCCACGGTCTTCCCAATAAGAAGTGATAAACGCCCATGTCACTTTATTGTAATATTCACTTACAGAGAAGTGTAATACATTTTGAGGAGTTGCTAAGCCAATTAATAAAACAATTCTGCTTTGTAAATTCCACAGGTAGGCCTAATTTGGTCAACATTTATCTAGAGACCAGGTTATCAATGGTGTTGCCATTGGTTACAACGTTGCATAGTCTTCTCTTGCATGAGCATCAGGGCCAGGAAATATACTATGTATGAGCCATATTGATTTGTCCGAAATTATTGAAGGCGATAACAGGGCCAGTTGTGTAACAGGGGATGTACGTGGTTCAACGACAATAAAGGGGTGGTGGAATTGGATCGAACGGGGCGATATTGGTTCAGAACCTCACCTGGAAATATGCGTATTGAATAAAATAAAACCCACCAATTCTCATTAGAAGAAACACAAAACCATATAAAATTAAAGACTACTGATCAGTCCTTACTTACACAGTAAGTTGTTTTGAATTCTAAGGCCATTGATTTATGTATGATTATCAGTCCTTAATTACACAGTAATTGAAGCTTACTGTGTAATTTCAATTGAATTACAACAAGACATTTGCAATGATAATTGAATTACAACATAAACTAGAATTCCTCCGTCGGCAATAATCAATTGAATTACAGCAGATACTAGAATTCCTCTGTTGGCAATAATATAAATTAACTAATGACAACAAGATATTTATAATGATCGATAAAATTACAACAGAAACCAGAATTCCAAATCCCTAATTTAACAAACCTAATTATTCTATCTACAACCTCATTTAACTTGTGTACAAATAATTCAATCTCATTTTAGCTCCTACAATTCACTACACTGATACTCAATTGTATAATTAACCCTACGGTTATGTAAACTGCCAGAAAATTAAAGGGGAAATTGTCTGCAAGTACTAAATTTCTCACATTTAAAAAGGTAAGCCGATCAAAAAACTTTTAAAGGGATAGATTTATTTACGTATAAATTCACTAGACCCTTTGTGGTAAATTTAAGCATACATATATTGAAATAACTATTAACCCCAAAATAATTATATACAACAAACCAACAACTTTTATGGATAGATAAATTTACCATTTGTCCAGAATTCGTTCTTCACACTTATAGTATTCCAGTTCATTCATCCTTGTAGTATTCCCCATATAGAATAATACAAATCGTTTCCTTTTGGAATAACAGTGGATGGGCCAGTATTAAAAAGGGACAAAATGTAAGTGCAATTGCAAATTGAATCCAAACCCAGATATAAATATAAAGGTCTTAGGAGCAAACGGAATAATAAGTTACCCAATCAGAGGGGTTGGCGGTGACAACATCCATCTGCATTCCGGAAAAATGAGAGGATTTGGGGAGGTTGGGAACCTGGGTAACCGATAATAAGTTTGCCTCTTTAGGGATGGTAGGTAACATGGTTGAGAATGAGTACGAGGGTCTAACAATTCGCGTAATTTTGGGAGTATTTTCAAAATAAAGAGAAAAAATAAATTTTGAAATAAAATTATTTTTATTGCACAAATATGTTGGTTATTATTTTTAAAGGCGAGAATTTCAAACGGTTTCGAAAACGGAGTTAAAACGGATTTTATATTGATTTTATAAATTTTTGTCCCTGTCAGATTTTAGGTATGATCGATCGATTGATTCCTGGGGGTCGATTGATTGATTCCTGGGCGTCGATTGATCGACCCTTCAAGAAAACGTGAGCAGTAAGTATTTTTGAGAAGTTGTTTTGGTTTTCAATTCTTATATTTTTACCTTATAAAAAGGGATCGTGGGCAAGTATTTTGAAACGGCCTTGTGGCACAAAAATATCCAGAAAATATATTTTCTTTTCCTCTCTTTTATACACAAACATTACCCTTTAATTTATGCATTAAACCTTAGGCTTTGAAGTGTTCTTGGGGGCTGTTTTGGTGTTGATTCTTGGAGCAGATTTTGATGGTGTGTTCTGACTCTTCTGGGCAGATTTGTGATGGTATCTTTTGGTGATTTGAGGTATGGAGTTTTACACAATATGCTCCTAAATCTCGCGAGTGTTTATTCCGTTGAATTCTTGTTAATTGAACTCATATTTTGAATTGTTAAATTCATTGAAATCTGAAAAAATAATTGTTGAAATTATTTTGATTCATGTGGTATTATTCATGTTGTCGTTGAGCACGTTGTAATGAGATTTTAATATGGCATGGACGTTGGGCACCCGCCAAAATTCCTACTTTCAAGGGCTATGACTTGATAAAGCGTATGCGGATGGGGTGAGGCCTGGTGACTCAGTTAATGTGTTGTTGAAAATTTATTGATAAAATGCTATTGAGAATTGCATTTGATTTGAATATTCGTATTCGTATTGTTGCGCTTTATTCATCGGTAACATATTATTGTTGAGCATCTTTCCTGTCGTATTGTGTGCTTCCCCATCTTTTTCTTAGTTGACAGGTGAGCACAGATTTGAGTGCTATGGACCAATTAGGATAATTCTAGCGTGAATTATTTGGGAAGAATTTCAATACAAGAGAGAAGATTTGTATTTATTTTTTATGTATTAAGCATTGGAGATTTAATTTTTATTTCGAGATAGATAGTTGTATTATTTCGAGAGACTTTTGGTTGTATTTTATTTTGAAGAGATTTGAGTTTAGTGGATTCTTTATATTATATTGTGGGATTTGTTTTAGATGCTCTATACCTTGTTTTATTGTGAATTTGGTTAGTTTTATCGATGAGTAGCGCTCCGTCCGCTCTCCTCGAGCGGGCGGGGTGTTACAGAGTGGGCCATCGCCTGTGGTGGTGCTGTAAGGGAGGAGGTCGTCTAGCACGTGACCCACTATTTTGTCCTTCTCTAAGCTCAGGTGGGTGGTTTTGCACTTGATTCGACTCCTCGATCAACTTTGAGAGGAAACTCGTGAACTTTTCCTTGTTCGAATCCCCAACTGAACTACAACCCATCGAAATAAGGAGACACTACGGGAAGTTAGGGTGGAGATAGGGACTTAGCACCTTGTAAAACATTGCTAAAGATGAGAAGTCCAACAGGGAATATGGTGGTTGAGGTGGACAGGCGAGATGGTGGTTGAGGGAGACAGGGGATATGAGCTTTGGGTGAGTGATTTTTGGGGAACGATTGAGGGTTTAGAAAAAGATCGATTCTACATGGCCCGCCTGACAACCGCATTTCACAATTTTAATTACCTTGCAGTAATATAATATTTTTAAAACATTTAGCAAAATATGCATAAATGCGATTCATATTTTAATTAGTGTCGCACTCCCTTGAGGACAGACTCACCCCTCAACTAATGTGCACATCTAACGCCTTCTTTATATCCCACCTAGTCCTCTACCCCGAAACTAGATACTTGATATAACTCTTATCAACCGCCCTACTCAACCCCGAGTATTTTTAATGCATGATTTATAAGCTATTTATCGCCTTAGCTTAGTTAATCATCTTTCCTTGAAAGTCATATAACATTCACTAGTTATATAAATAATACACTTTTCTCCATGTATTTAAATTTTTCGTATATAATTATTCACCCCATTATGTACGTACAGTTATCTTACAACAATCACACATGTGGAATGTGAGTATGACCCATATATAATTAATACAATTCACTTCCTGTATTTAATAACCCGTATATAAATATTTATCCCATTATATACGTAGAACCATATTACAACATTCACACATATGTTGAATATAAATATAACCCATCCTCCTGAGTAATAACTCACCGGATGTATTCTCTAAAGCGCTATTACACTTGGTGTACTCGCATAACCTAGTTACCCCAAGTCAAAATCGCTCACTAACTTATCCAAAAACATGAACATAATGGAGGCGGTCATATTTCTTCCCTAAAAGTGAGATAAGCCCCTCACCTATATAACGGACGCTATGACCTGGGGATATACTCGCCCTACTCCTCGAGCTAGGGGATTCACCCACATCGTGCAACCTTCTCCGATAGCACTAGAGTATATATATTAATAATATCTAATCACTGATATTTATATACACACATCATATATATACTATCGCACACCGTATATATATAAATAAAAAATATCTCGGCTTTACCGTGTACTGAGTCCGTAACACTAGCCTATACTTAGTATCTCGAGTTTATGGCCCAACTCTGATTATTAATTAATTTGAAAATTAATTAATTAAATTATTATTGGTGTCACCTAACCAATATACTCGGGCTCGCTCTCGTGGCCCGAAATTAATATAACACCCGATTCTAATCCCCGAATCCAAATTAATTAATTTTTCATCCATAATTAATTTAAGTGAGTAGTGTCGCCCTACTACTATACCCGAACTTATTCACTCAGTCTATTACATTACTTTCATAATTTATTCTCCAAAATTACTTTCGTGTGTCGCACTAAATTTTTCCCCCACCCCTCCTAATTATTATTCCCTAATAATCGTGGGGATATAAATTTTCCTAATTAATTTTCTCCCTTAATTAGACTTTGTGGAAATTAAAATAAAAAGGAAATTCCACCTAAAAATCCCAAGGCCGAACTGCCAAAAATTCCCAGCCATCGATCGATCGATCCCCAACCATCGATCAATCGATCGAGCATGTCCTCTTCTTCTCCGACCTCCTGTTTCTGTATTTAACGAGAATCTCCATTCAATAAGCTTGTCTTTTGTTCATCTCAAGCACACAGAACATTATAACTATATGGGAACGTGATCAGGACCTCCCTTAGAACCTTAAACACAAATTAAATTTCACAATTCTCTACTTTTTCGAATTTGGGGAATTTTCGGTTCTTTACTCGTTCAGTCCCAATTTCATTTGTTTATCCCAAATTCGTTCATAAATTTCTACTTGGTTTTCACATCTGAATAAATTATCTTAGAACTATATAACACAATGAATTCCCACATTAATTTTTCATTGATTTCATTCGAGTGTTCTATATACAAAACCCCCTTTTTTGTACCCTTTTACACCCAAAACGAATTTTGATTTACACATCACAAAAATATGAATTGGATATCATAAATAAACATCACAACAAGTTAACCACTTGCCTTTTGGGGTTCGTTGGGTCTGATCCGTTGCTATAGAGGCAAGCTTGATGATGAGCAACCAATCTGTTCCTTGCTTTATCTCCAAAAGATTCTCAAATTGGCTCTAATTGCTCCCTTTCACTTTCTCCCCAAATTCTTAGATTTAGGTTTATATTTCTCTGCCATTTTCCCACTCTTAGATTTAGGTCTTAAAAAGCAAATCCCGTTTTTAGCCTAATGGGCCAAGCCCAAGTGACCCATGTAGCCCCGTGTGGCCCGGTTATGCCTAAAAACGTCCCGTGACCCGTTTACTACTCCCGGGTACACTTTTCTGACTATCTAGGACCATCCGGACTCAATCGTGCACTTACAATCAACATCCGAATTAATTTATAAAAATATTACCATAATTAATTTCCCTTAGTAAATAAATTTCCCTAAATATTAACCATTCACTCTACGATTAATATTTAAATAAATATTACCATAATTAATTTATTTAAATTATGACACACAAGTAATTTAAAATTTCCCGAATTAATTAAATCTTACAAGGACAGAAATACGGGGTGTTACAAATAACAGAAAGTCCATGAAGGCCAATAGCATTAGGGCCAGGGCCAACATGGCCAATAACTAGATAAGCGTCCATTTCAAAGGAATTGTTACGTTTGTCGTGAGAAGGGACATTTCGCAAGGGTCCCTCAGGAAAATTGGTCAGCACAGTACTAGGGGGATAGCGAGGGCACTAGGCACCTTAGCGAAAACGTCAACCACTATCGTCCAAGCCAGTGGCGGCAATGCCAACCTTACTAGTGCTACCAGCTCCACCTCAAGGAAAATAACTGCAACTATAGTATGGGCATGTGTATCACGTCGCACCTAGAGAGGGACCAACGTCAAAATAAGAAGTGGTCTGTATGTTCCTTATTATTAAGCATCTAAGGCACATTTAGTTTGGTACTAGTGTATAGTAATCAATTGTTAATACTACCTTATTAGTGCCCTGAGGATGGCAGACTTAGTTTTGATATAGTGCTTTATAGTGTTTCACCTGCGAGTTTAGGGGCACCTATATTTCTTCGTGTGTGGAGATATAGGGATTGACATTGGGAGACTTAGGTTTGGGGCAGACCTATTTGATTTAGATATGTCAGAGTATGATATTATCCTAGGGATGAATCGACAAGCCACTTATAGGGCCCGTGTTGATTTTTATGAGACCGTTTAGAGTTAATGGTCAAGTGTAAAATGACTAGTTGAACAATGGTGTTCACTATAGATGTGAGAAATGTTACGGGAATTATAATATTTTGGGTCTAGATACGATAAAATGGATGGCTATGTAAACTTCAAATTTGTACGATGGCTTTATAAAATTTAGCGTGCTTAAGAGAGAGCGACGTATTGAGGCGATTGTGAGGATTCTGATGAAAGAATTGGGGACGGACAAATTCCGATTAAAGAATGTCAAATTATTGTTATGCTCAAATTGGACAAGAATTATTGTGTTGTTAAAACCGTTCGTGATTTCAGTGAGAATCATGGGCGAGTGGTTGGGCCTAGAACTAAGGTCACCATGTGATTTAGGAATGTGAAGGGAAACTACTCAATTAGAAAATTGATATAAGGACGATGTGACTTCTTCATCATAGCCATGTGTTTTATTGATGGACCAATGATAGGTAGAGTTTGGGGACAAACAAGTGTCCAATTATGAATGCTGGAGATAGTAACTTAAAACCAATGATGGTTTGAGGGAGTTTATAAGCCCTATATAGTGAGAGCTTATACGGACTATGGGATTTTAGCCTTGGGTTTTCATTAATTAGGAAGTGTTTCCTTATCGATAATAGGCACAACGATGTAAAGATTTCAGGATTTGTTATTGATGTATTTCTTGAATTAGGGATACAAGGAATTTTTGACTCGATGTACGAACATAGACTAGATGCTAGTGATGGCATACTTTGAAGGATGAATAAATGTAATGGTTGTCCGAAGACGGATTTATTTTTCTGGTGAGGATATGTAAAATGAAAAACATTCATATTATAAAAGTAATTGGTTACTTTGAGAACTTTATGGCTAGCGATAGTCTCAGGTATACGAAGATGTGTACGGTCATGAATAGTGTTATAATAATGACGATGTCATTGAAAATGGGCAGTAGTAGCCTTTATTAGGATGATCAAATCTTTGGAGTCTTAGAAGTGATTAAGCACTCTACTAGACTTAATAATGGACAGAGGATGTCTTATCGTATGTGTAAAAAAATGGAACATGATATTCTTTGCATTATGGGATCAATAAATTTAACGAAATTGAGTGTATCCCTTGAAAGTGATGCGCCTTTTATTGAAATTGATACAAGTTGGAATTTATGTACTTAGCGTATTTTTCCTTTTTTATCTTGGATCCATGGATCTAAATAACTAACTTAGCCATGTAGTAGTGTATCGGGAGAGTTCCTTATTTGAATTTCTCTTGCGAGACGTCCCACGCACAAAATTAGTCGATGGCGGTAGTTGAGAGATATTAGGTTCTAGGATGTTTTGTTACTACGTTTTACATGGGTGGAGGTATAATGTATCAGACAACGGTATATTATATGAGTTAAGGCCATCAGGGCCTAGGAGTGCATTGATGAGAGAACTTAGTCATCTTTACACCACTAGTGGAATAAGTGGGACAATATCTAGATGAATTGAGTCATGATCATCAGGTTTTTGGAATATACTTTGCTTTATAGATATACATAGTATGTATGGTTTAGGTTGGATATAGGTGTCATTCATATTTGATGCTTGTGCATGTGTGTGCACGTAATATGTGACGTATGGGCATCCCAGTAATATTATGATAAGCGTAGATGAACCTTTTTCTTTCATCTCGTGGGACACGAGTACAGAGTAATTGAGTATAAGCTTAAGATAATTATGCGAATTAAAATATCATGTTATGCTTCAGTGAATTCAGAGATTTGAATTCCTTTATTAGGGGGGGGGGGGGGGAGAGAATGTAATACCCCTTGTTTTCATAATAAAATATTGTAACAAAATTTAATTAAATATATTAAATCGATAGAATTTAAATTGAATTGGTAGAATTTAAATTGAGAATAGATGCGTATTCATGATTTCATGTTTATTTGATTCAATTGGGCATAATAGGTTCACTCGTGGAAAATAAGTTGTATAGTGATTAACTTACAGTTATGTGTTGATTCAATATAATAAATATGTGGATGTTGGGTAAAAATAATTCGAGCGCATTTTCAGATGCTTTGAGGACTCGTTTAAGTGTTTCAGACATCTAAAAGTGGGCACGAGGTATAGGTATAACATTTGGGGAATCGTTGGGCCATTACAGTTATGGGTTCAGGTACATTTGGGGGCCCAAAAATAGAGTTTATAGGCTAACTCGGGATTAACACCCATGATAATAACCAAGAGTTTAGATAACTCCTTTCATTCATCCAAAGCTTAACCTAGCAACCCCCATCCCTATAGAGAAGTTATAAAGGCTAAGAGAGGGAAGAAGTTAAGTATTCAAGAGGAGGCACTCAATCTTCCACATAAAGCAAGAGTTTTCTTGTTAAAATTAACTTCCATTATATTTCTTAATTCATCGTTATATTTTCTCATTTTATTTCTGGGTTAAAATGTATAATTTGATGATGAGATAATAAAATTAAATCTTATGCATAAATCTGAATTGATGTTTAAAGATTAATCAAACTGAGGTTAAACCCAAAAATTTGGAATGGAATGAATTTTGATTGGATATTAGAATCCATGTTATAGGATCCTTGAATTGATGATGAATATTATTCATGTATAGGGCCTAAAATCTGAGCATGAGTAATTAGGAATATGGGATCAAAATGTGAATTTGATATACTATGTTGTTTGATTAAAATTTTGGGTTTTGAGATGGAATCTTGTGTTGATTTAATAAATTGACAAAGTTAAATGGTATATCGATTTAGGAGGAACCTAATAGTATAGTAATCTAAATGGGTAAATGATTGGAATGAAAATTTGGGTTAAAAGAAGGAATCACGTAATGAAAATTTAGAATAGTTTTGGGCTTCTGTCCAAGTGCGAATCGATTCGACCCCGGGAGGCGAACCAGTTCGACTTCTAGGTTAGGTCAAGTTAGGATCGGGGATATGTCCGTGGGACTTTTAGGAACTCATGTGAGTTGGTGGGAGGTAATCCAAGTGAGCAAATATTTTATTTAAATGTAACAACCTGTCCTTTTTGGAGACAATTAAATATTATTATTGAGAATAAATTGGAATTTGGAGATTTTTTCGGAATAGTAATTTTTGGGATTTTCAAGGATTAAATGATTTTCGATGAATGTTGTGATTAATTTTGGGATTAAGTAAATGAATTGGTGTATTTTAATAATATGTCGCCGTTGGGTAAAGCGACAGAAAAAAATATTTTAATGGGAAGACCGCATTTATTTATTTTGGGTTGAAATAGTGATTTGCGATCAAGTATCTTGGATGAAAATTTTAACTGCGCCGTGAGTCTCGAAATGTCCGAGATAGTTGGAAAAGAGTGTCTGATTGTCGAAATTGAGTTTCGGGTAATTTTGGAGTTAATGGGCTTGTAATTGAGTAAACGAGTTATTTTTGGGGTTTTAAGGGTTAAAACCGTTTTCCATATATATAAAGAGGGAGAGAGGGAGAAAAAGAGAAAGAAAGAAGAGATAAGAGAGGGAAGAGAGAGAGGAGTAAGAAAAGGGGAGATTCCGGCCTACCTCCGCGGGATTCGACTCGAGGTCGTCGGATTTTATCCACGAGGCAAGTGTTTACTTGCTTTATTTAATTTTTGCATAAATATCTCATACCGTAGTTTGGTATAAACAAACCCTAACGATTTTGGGTTGGGTTTTCTTGGATAAAACGGGTTTTCGGGAGTTAAAACCATTAAACCCCTATAATATTTCAATTTGAGGAATTTAGGATTTAATCTAAAATTATTGTTGGTTTCGGGTTCTAGGATGTTTAGAACCCTTAATATATGTGTATTTATAGTTGGTTGAGGTTTTAGGACGTTGGGTGAGGCGACAAAAGCTTGGGAGAAGCTTTAATGGCCGAAACCGTCTCGGAGAAGACGATGAATAGTTGACCTGGGTCTTTTCGAATCGATTCGGCCTTGATGCGAATCTATTCGGCTCCTGGTCAAAAAATAAAAATTGTAGATATTTTCGATGCGGTCGCGTGGATGCCAATCGCGTATTTTTATAATTTTGTTTTGATTTATAATGATTTTTCTACGGAAAGCTATCCGAGATCGAAATCGTTAATTAGAAATTAAGGATAGAACTTTGGAGATAAATATTAAGGGTTCTCAAATGGAGTGTTAGGACCTCTAAAGAATTTGAGGAGATATAAAAACTTTGGGTTTGTAGCAATAAATCCAAGTTGTGATTTAAATGGAGATTGGATTGAATTTTGGGGTATTTTGGAGATTGAAAAATTGCCCAAATAGTCCCCCTCGAACAGGCCGAATCGATTCGCCTACGGGGATCTGTGATTCTGCAGTGGGCCGAATCGATTTGGATTTAGATCGAATCGATTCGCCATTAAGGACCTGTTTGCAGAACACTTTTCGAATCGATTCGGATTGGGGTTAACATTCGGGACGAACAAAATTTGAGAGGGAGTTCGGATACCATCGAGCCTAGGTATTTATGTAATTGAATGTATGTGAGTTGAATACATCTTGGTGACACATTGGAAGTGATCTCTAGGGATTTATATCTTTGGGATTATTGGTCATCGCTAGATATGATTGGAAATTATGGCCATATATATATTCGAGGAGGAATATGTGGTATATATGTATATACTATATGATTAAAGTATATATATGATATGTGGTAAATGATTTTGAAAATATAAGAATGAATGTTTTCGAAATGGAAAAGAAATGATTTTCATAATTAATAAATTATGGTTACACACCTCCCTAATTCGCTATCATAAGGGAAGTTGCGTGCGTATGGTGATGCCCCCTGGCTAATGAATGCAGGGTGGATATAGTCCTAGTCCATATGGCGATTATATATTTTACTGCGCTGGTGAGGTGATTCTGGGTGTGGTCATGACTCTCCCACAGGCATATGGCCGCTTCCCGACGTTGGTAGGTTCCCTGGTTGTCTTGTTTGATGGGCACTGGAAGATGATAGCCATTTAGGGGCGCGTCCAGTGGGGAAACTCGGAGGGACGGTCTTAGATTTGTTAAAGCAATTCATGATAATTGATTGGGTTTATATACATTTCCTGGATATAAGAAGGGAAATGGAATCATGTGATATGATCAAAGCATTTTTATGATAATAAAAATGGCTTTGAGTACATTCCCTGGATATGAGAAGGGGAATGGGATATTATAAAGTGGAAAAGCATTTTTATGATAATAAAACTGGCTTTTAAAAAAGTTATATGTTTTGTTAAAGCAATTCATGATAATGAATTGGCTTTTAAATATATTTCCTGGATATAAGAAGGGAAATAGAAGGTTTTGATATGAGTATAGAATACACCTCAGTCAGGAAGATAGATCCGGATGTGTATTGAAATATGAATATATATATGGATAAATTGGGTGACGAGGGTCTAATGGATCTCGATGATCGACCTTGCCGCATAGTAGTGTATCGGGAGGGGGGGGGGTTCCTTGTTTGGATTTCGCTTTGCGAGACACCCCACGCACGAATATGGCATTGTGTTGAGACTGGGAAGAAGTTTAATCCTTAGTGCTTTAATATTTAGTATTTCTTATATGGTGTGTATATATATATATATATATATGTGTGTGTGTGTGTGTGTACTGAGGGTTTAATGGATCTCGACGATCGACCTTACCGCGCAGCAGTGAATCGAGGGGGTTCCTTGTTTGGATTTCGCTTTGCGAGACACCCCACGCACGAACTTGTCACAGTGTCGAGACTGGGGAGAAGCTTAGCCCTTAGTACTTGGACTATCTAGGGTTGATAGTAGTGGGGTGATAGAGTAGTTTAGCAGGGTAGCTTGACTAGGATGTTTAGAGGGATGCGCCAGGAGTGCACTATTAGAAGAGAGGTGAGAGGTATCTCATGGTAGTACGATACCAAACTTAAATATGAGATAAAAATATTTTTCTAAAAATAAATCATTTATGCACTTGCAAAATATTTTCAAACTCGGGATCTGATCCGTTTATCTACTTTTCCTTTTTTGTTATATTATATTATATATATATATATATATATATATATATATATATATATATATATATATATATATATATATATATATATATATATAGGTGTCCAGACACAGGGATGCCTGGATGACATTTCTTTCGAGTCAGACGTCAGCTGCCGCAATTGTGGATGCGTGCAGGTTCTCGATAGACGCTTCCATTCTTGAAATCTAGATAGGAGGTACTGTACAAACATTCGGGCCAATTGTCCAATTGCATTTATTTATTCTGTTAGTACAACATTCGATATGGTTGTATAATTTTGACCGAGTGTTCATTTTTTCTATTTTATTTCAGTTTCATTTACGCAAAACTGTGTGGATGTTTTCATTATCTTCGCTTAAAAAGAGTAGTTAGGTAAAATTTTGACACCAGCCTAATAGGCTATTAGTAATTAAATGGACTTTCGACAGTGATGCTAAGAACGATCCATATGAGACTCCTGTTTTAATTTGATATAGGAGTAATCGCCCGGTATTGTATTAGGCGGGGTATCACATTAAAATGGATTTATGTCACTATTTTAAATGGGGGAACTTATAATTAACTAACAAGTTGATTCATAAAGTGGGATTATTAATAGGCGATTAAAAAGGGGATGTCTCAGGGATTATTAATAGACGATTAAATGGGATATCTCGGGTGGTAATTATAGAGTTAATTACCTTAACATATTGTGTGGCAAAATTTGTTTTATTTCACTATTTTTATAAGCGAAAAACTTGTCGATCAACTAGATGATTAATTTTTAAAGTAAGAATATCACTAGGAGATTATGAATACTTCTTGTGGGGGTAATTATAGAGTTAGCTACCAATAAGTATTATGTGATAAAGATATCTATTTATTTATTTGTGTGGACATACCCGTGTTTGTTGACGGCTTATCGGTTAGGGTTACGTACGTCTAGGGACTGTAGCATGCGTCAACACATGTGGGCTATTATAGGTACTACATAGCAGCGCCCCTTAAAGGGAGGTAGGTGTAGATGATAGGATCCATTGTCACCGTCGGGGGTGTGAACCGTACAATGGTGTACTGCGTAAGGATCGCTCCACTTGTATGTGTTTTGTGATGTCCAATTGGATTAAGGACTCCTCCGGAATTACCGATAGAGCACAAACGTGACACTAGAGGTTAATGCCTTGTGTGTCGTATATATGTAAGGACATATATAATTTATATAAATTAATTGAGATTAAACCACTGTAGTTTAATGATGTAGACAATCGGTAATAAAGCTAATACTACGTAAATGCATAATGGATGATATGTCATTTCTTGTGGGGAGTATCGTAGGGGTTATTTTTGGGACTAGGAGCATATGTATAAATTATCCTCTCCAGTATATAACTTGTGCTAGATGCATTAAAAATGGTATCTCATCGTGGCAATTATCTGGTTGTATAATTTGGACTTGGGTTGATATGCGTATTGAACTGCACTTAGGTGAGGGGTGATGTACTTATCGCAATTTAGTGTCGATGGGCGGCACATGCTTTGATTTAACTGTATTATTGCATCTTAATTTTAGTAAGTTATTTTTTGCAAACTTTAGGGCGTTGATTCGATTTATAAAAATATTTTTTCCCCAGGTTTACATAGACAAGAACAACAAGCTGACAGGAGATTAGACTTGTGGTCATATTTGCACAGTGACTACTTCAGGTCATTTGATTACAACATAGGTTGTTATTTTCATTTCAATCAGTTTATTATTTTGAACTATTGTATGGGCATAAGCCCGAGTTTATTATTCGTTATTAGGGCAATTGTATTGTTATTGGGTTTTTATGACTAGTTGGGTTTTATTTATTATCTGTTGTTATTTAAATAGTTTATTGTGCATGCCATTTTTAATAGAAAAATAGAAATGTTTTACTATGGTTTAATGCTGAGAATGATATAGATTAATAGACAAGTCCCATCTTCGGCGCATCGTGTCTGACCAACCTTTACGTGAAAAATGGGGGTTATTACAATTGGTTGGAGGTTTGATGCACTACCACCTTTGGGCAGCCCCCTGACACACAACTAGTCACTTAAGTATTTTTTCAGCATTTAATGGTAGTGGAGTGGAAGCATGGTGGCATAACTTTGCATTTAATGCTAGTAACTCAGAGGCATAGTGGCGTGACATTACTTGAGTGTACTTTACAAACTATATATACCCCCAGCTATCCTTTGAGAGAAGGAATCATAGATCACAGACATAGAGAGAGTTATTGCAAACATGCTAGAGTTTTTAGCCAAAAACACCCACTTTGAAATATATTTCTTACCAGAGTGTTCATATTTTTTGGCCATTAATGCTTTTGTTCAGGCTTTCACCAAGAACATAATGATTTAAAATATACTGATCTTTGTCATTGATTATTTTCCTATTTGAGCTTCCTACCTGGGATATGTCTTGATGTTTGCTTCTCTCTTCCTCTACCTGGTTGCTTTAATTATCGTCATTAATAGAGGTTACACCTCAGGTTTTTGTGCTCAAGAAAGCGAAATATAAAGGTTTGGAGTTGGAAATGGAGACCAAAGGATACCTTCTTAATTCAGGTAAAAACCAATCCCATCATTAAATTAATTTCCCTTTTTCAAATTATATGAAAATGACAATTTAGTGATTCATTAAATATTTTTTTTTACTATTTTTATCGATATATTTTATGCAATTTAAAATTGACTTAATGTTGAAGAATAAATGAATAATTAAGCGGACTATTTACTTTCTAACGTAGAATCATGAGTAATCAACATCAATCCTAACAAAATGTGAACTTATAATTTACATGAAATTATTAATAATATTATTTCCAAGATATATTAATAATATAAAAAAATGTCAAATAGCCTTTAAAATGGTCATCTAAAATCAAAATCGACAAACACCCGACCCGTAAACTCGCTGCCAACACTGATTTGACCGACCCAATCTCGATCCCACCGATGGAGTTGATCCGACCCGCCCACGTTTAAATCTTGGCTTCGCTCCTGCCCCTGCCCCTAATTGTCTAGGAGTGATCTTTTATTCTACGAGTTCATAGGGATTATAATTCCTTGCAAGCATAAATGGCACCAACTTGAAATAAATTGTTATTTTGATCTATCAACAATTTTGTTTTCTTTGTTGTTTAAGCGTTGGAATGTCCAAGCTATACTTTTAGTTAAAATTTGTTAAGATAACTGAAAGTTCAATGTAAACCAGTACTTTTAGATAAACCTCATTATCGTGAAGATAAGATTGACAATAAAGCCACTAAAAAATATTTTTATAGAGATATATGTATTTGTCGATTATGACTTCATGAAAATTTGAAATTAATGACGAAATAAATGAAAATTTCATAACAAAATTTGAATAAATAAATATTTTTATTTAAGGTTTGGTATCAGGAACATTTCAAAACGGTTAGAAAATATTTATATTTACAATAAATGATCACCATATGTTCAATTCTTTTTGGAAAATGCATTAGTCTCCAAAATAACTGTAAACATAATGAGCAAGCTACTCTTGGAATGAAAACGAAATAAATTATCCAAAAATTAAAAAATGATATACTTTAAACATGTTTTAAAACATTAACGAGGATCAAATGTAAGTTAATATTTTTGTAGAGGTGGTTTTGGTTTTAAATATTACTGAAATGACATTAAATGGTCAACTATGTTGACTCTGAACTATTTTCAATCAAAAAATGGGTAGGTGAAATATAAAAAATTATTTAAAGTCCGACAAATTATTGGGGTCAAAGACCACCCCTTAAAAGACCACATTTTAGTTTATACAGGGATGATTACCATGTAAATAAGAGATTGTATTTAATATAGTTATGATTAATCTTGAAGCACCTAATATAACAATTCATAAAGAAAAAAAAATAGAAGAACTTTCAATAAATAGGACTAGGGGATGAGGAAGTTTGGTTCCAAGCTCCCCGGTTTGTTATTTCTCACCATATAGAGACCAACCATACCTTTAAACAAATGTAATTTTTTTGAAGAAGTAAATATATGATATGAATAAGTACACAAATTACAAAACCTTATCCGTGGGGTGTTTACTCAAACCATTCCCAAAGAAAATTTTCCATATACAAACAGCTACAGTTTTGAAAGGAGAAAAAAAAAAAAAACGAGGGAGAAACGTTGAAACAAAACTCTAGCTCTTATATATTTTTTTATGTGATCACATGACGATTCAATGCATCATCATTTAGCAAGTCTAGCTAGTAGCTTTGGGTGGGGCGAAGCGGAGGACCATGTAAGGCACGAAGACGTCGTTTAGTTCGATGGACATGGTCATTTGATTCATCAGCGCAACCGCAAGCATAGTGAGCTATGGCGAGTGATATAAGAATAACTCCTAAACAGAACACCGCATAACAGTGACGACCCAACCTCCCAATTATTCCCTGACCTCTATCCATCTCTCTACGTTGTTTTACAGATACTATATATTAATACATATTTTCTTATATATAGATAGTGGAAGGGTTGGATAAACAAGAAAAAACCGTGGGCGGTACAAGCCGCTGGGAAAAAACACACTGTATTATAATTCTTTCAACGGGCCACTTAAAATAGATGTGTCGGCATTTTATATACCTATTAATTTATTTTCAATATTTCAGTATCATCATTTACATTTATTTTGTGTTTTTAATACCAAATATGTCGGTGCATACCACAAGTGTCTTTTATATATATATATATAATAATGCTTTTGTGCTGACTGTCTCGCATTTTAACCGTTTGGACTGGACATGTGTCGCATGACGATAAGTCCATAAATTATCGGCTAAATTATACGCACTCTCTTTCTATTTCCTTGACTCACCGCAAGGTGATACATATCCCGTCCGTACCGTTAAAATGCGGGACAGTCCGTGCATTGATTTTGTGCGAATTGTCATGCATTTTAACGGTACGGACTGGACATATATCACCTGGCGGTGAACTCAGAAAAGAAAGAGAGAGTGCCTATAATTTAGCCGATAATTTCTGCGGATTGTCCTGCATTTTAGCGGTACGGACTGGACATGTATCACCTGGCGGTGAGCCCAGAAAAGAGAGAGAGTACCTATAATTTAGCCGATAATTTCTGGGTCACCTCCAGTCCGAATAGTTAAAATCCGAGACAGTCCGCACAAGAGTATACACACACACACACACACACACACACACACACACACACACACCGTTTTAGAGAGCTTTAATTCTGCTTTTTTTCTAAGATATCCACGTGGTTTAATTTATCTCGCTTCATTTCCCCAATATAGCTCCCACTCCCTTTACTCTATGTCCATGTCCATTCCTCTTTTAAAAGCCCAATCACCAATTTCTTTTCCCATTCCAGCACTCCAACTTCCATCGCCATTATCTTTCCTAACTACGCCTCCTCCCATCGGTGCCTCGAAGAAATCTCCAAGATTTGCGAGTTTCGTCGCCTCATCCTCCCCGTTTTCTACGAAGTTGACCCCTCAGACATTCGTCCCCAAAAAGGTCCCTTTGAAGACCACTTTCAAACTCACCATAGAAGGTTTGGGAACAAATTGGTCGACAAATGGAAGCAAGCTATGAAAAAAGTCGACGGAGTCTCCGGTTAGGTTTTCCAAAACGGGTGATAATAAATTTATTACATTATTATTTATCTATATCCATAAACCAAGATTAGACGTTTTGGATTCATTTAAAATGTTTTCTATAAATGATAAGCTTATTTTAGTGTGGAAGAGAATCAAATGTGAGGTTTTTTAAATTAAAGTATATAATAAGCAGCACCATAGAAGCTGTGAAATCTAAAACTTAGCTAACTTTTGGAGATCATGTGTGCTAAAACCAATTTTGTATTGTTTAATGGCTACTCGACTTTGCTTATTCGTAGTTAGTAAAGTCACCCACTCTTTTTATCCACTTTCTGGGTTTTAAATGTTATTTGATATTAACTCGAGTGTGGCTTCTGTACAGATACCAGAAACTTGATTTTGATGATGATATGGGAAAAGAAAACTTGGACATGACGTCTATAGCTTGCCTTCGCCAGATTCAAAACATGATGGGGTTTATAATTTTCCTTATCTTGATTATGTATCAAGGTACTCATTTCTTCTTTACTGATATTACTCATTTCACCTTTCTAACTCCAAGTATTGCTAAAAAAAATTGAAAAAGAAATGAATCACATACATGTGTTTCAGAGTCCACACAAATGGAAGATTTGCCTTAATTCTAGCTAGGCCCACTAGACCCAAATATTGGCTTAATTGAATTTGTTTTCATTACTTTCGTATTTTATCTAATTTGTTTGTGATTATGATCTATTTTATTTTCCTTTGATTTTCTTTTTTTAGTTCTCTTTAGGCCTTTTTCTTTCCTTAATTAGTTTCCAAGCATGTTTGAGACTAATTAGGCATTATTTTATTTTTTAGTTGGTCATTTAGTCATTTTAGCTATTATTTGATTAACAAGTAATATCTCTCATATAAATAGCTCTTGTATTCTCATTTTGTATTCATTATCCATTCTTGAAATATAAGAACTCTTTTGTTTCTCTCTCTAGAAATCATATTTCCTTGATTTTTAGGTCATTGGCGTGTAGTTTACGTCAAATTGGTATCAGAGCGGGTGTCTCTCAACATCGGTGTATTCGTGTGTTAGTTTGTATCAGTGAGTATAGATTATCAAATCGTGCCCTACATTCCCAATGGCCCTGAAGAAGGCAACCCGAATTCAAGATGAGATTAACTAAGAGTTTAGACAAAGCAATCAAGAATTGAGACAACAAGTGGAAGAGTTGAAAAAAACAAATCAAGAACAATTTGAAACCCGAATTTTGCAATTCTCCATATTACAAAACCCTAATCCCTCGAAGGACTTCCCGAAATCAAGTCTCCATAGACTCGAAAAACAACCCGAATCCTCAGAATAATTTTCTAGAAAAAATTTCGCCCTGGAACATCAAAAATTTGAAGGAATCTCCACCAACAAGGGACGGACAACATCACCACTGCGTCGGACCACTCATCCAGTGGCCAACCTCCAACACCCCACTACCAATCTACGCTGTCGAGTTACCTACGGCCCAGATCTGACACCCGACCTACAATACCTTTCTGACTACCTTCCTAGTCAAATTCCAGTACCGAATATTCGATTTGTAAACCCAAATCCTGTCGGCCAGACCCGAGCTTCATCCCTACCATATCGGATCACCATTCCGGTGGCTGACCTCCCTCATCCTACTGCCGATCCATCTAGCCTTAACCGACGACCTCCAAATCCATACCTCGATCCATTTTCAGAGCCAAGAAACCAACTTTCCCCTCTTGACCACCTACTGTACAACCGACACTCTAAACACCCATAATACCTATATTTTTGGCTTCAATAAAGCCCTAATGCCACCCTGTTTTGGCAAAAAAAACAAATCCCGCCCAAATATTACCTTATTCTCACCTTCTGGAAAGACGTTTCGAACCCGGACCACATTATAACTTTCCCGACCAAAACTCAAACCCAAATAACCCAAAAAACCTTACTTTTACTCAAGAATGTGCACCCACCCAAAAATTAGCCTTATCGGAGTTGCCCGAAATCCCAAACACAATTCCCCTCAACCAACCACAAATCTCAATCCTATTCGACCATCCGAACCACCCGACCCATATAATTTTGGTATTTTTGAATATAAAAACATTGACCTGCGTTTGAATCCTCATGCACTACCATACATACCACCTCCCCCATCTTCCCATCATACCCCTTCACATCATGACCTCTCTTTACTCTATACTGATTCTTCTTCATCCTCTGACACTGGGGATACCCTCCGTAGTATCTTTGAGTGGATTCCTCCACCCGACGCACATCGCCCCATTTAACTACGGGATTATCAGTGTTTCTATTGTGGAGAATGTGGTCACGTAATTTCCATGCGTCCCCACTATTAACGTGATCCCCGAGAACCTCCCATGGCCCCACATGATCATCCTCCTCGCCCACCACCAGTACAGATGCCACTGAACCCGATTGATTATGTTGCATCTACACCAGATGATGTGGTAGGCACGAGAGCTCTTCAGTATGAAGATCCACTCTCATTAGCACTCTAGTTACTTTCCCAGAGTCTCCATGTGGATATCCGAATAAATATTCCTATGTTCGATGGTAGATTCTCCTCGGATGATATGACCGATTAACTCGCCGCTATGGAGACAGTTTTCGATTATAGGCGGGTTTTGGGCTGCTCATGTGTTCTTCTAGCTGCCACCAAATTTTAGGGCTTTGCCCGAGTTCAGTGGAATGACCTTTGTTATCGTAGGAGGTATAGGACTCCCTTCTATCTAGGACTGGATGAATCTCGTGGCCTCTCTTTAGGCCTCGTTTATACCCCCGACATATGAGCGAGACCTCTTTAAGCGTATTTAGTCTCTCCAGCAGGATACGTATTCGGTAGTGAAGTATACGGAGTAGTTCATGATCCTTTACACTAGAGCTCGTCTGCCTGAGACGGAGGATCAACAGGTCAATCATTACATTCTGCGACTCCGGCCATATATTCATCGCGACCTTGGATTGAGAGAGATAACGACATTTTTTAAGGCGGTAGAGTATGCTACTAAGGTCGAGACCTATCATGTAGCCCTGGAAACTCCTCCAGCATCCCGACCCCACCTTCATTGAGTTATGTTCCTCCTACAGCATCAGCCTCAATATCTTTGTTCATTACTCCAGTTCTCACCACTTTTGTTACGACCCATAAAGGCCCTCCCACATTTCGGTGCTTTAATTGCAGCACCGTAGGACACTGAGCTTCAGATTGCCGTCTACCACGTTATCGATCTCTGTTAGCGATGGATTAACCCCCAGAGTATCTCGATGAGACTGAGCATTCCCCTGACCATGCATTGATTACAGTTTTAAAGGGTGACTCTGTTGGCCTTCCCCTTCGAGTTTGTGGCCGAACTCTTTTTGAGAGGAGGAGAGTGATGGGGATCCATTTTATTTTCCTTTTATTTTTCATTGTATTTTCTATTCTTAGTTCTCTTTAGGCCTTTTCTTTCCTTAATTAGTTTCCAAGCGCGTTTGGGGATAATTAGGCATTCATTTATTTCTTAGTTGGTCCTTTAGTCATTTTAGCTATTACTTGATTAACAAGTAATATCTCTCATATAAATAGCTCTTGCATTCTCATTTTGTATTCATTCTCTATTCTAGAAATATAAGAACTCTTTTATTTCTCTCTCTAGAAATCATATTGCATTGATTTTTAGGACATTGACGTGTAGTTCACGTCAGTTTGGGTGTAGTATAAACACATAACTTCAAAATTTTAATCCTCTTTTATCGTGTGTTTAATCAAGGTATTTAATTATGAGTTGTTTGAATTTAGCCACCATGTAATAAATATGATTTGATTTTAGAAAGAATTTTTTTTTCATATTTGCAGGTCTCAAGAAAAAAATTATATGAGGCCCTTTATTTTATATCTAGATCTCTATGCATAGAGACTTTTCTATTCAACAGCCAAAGTGACAGAAGCATCACAAATCGGCACAAAAAATTTCAATTCCCTGCTTCCCAACACAACAAAAAGGAAGATTTATTTCACAGTTCGACTGTAATTTTTCTACCTATAGCATTGGATGTAAAACGTGAGGTACAGTGTTTTATTTCTTTAAGGTAACATATTAGTTGTTTACTTTCAACTGATAAGGAACGAGAAGAGATCTTACTTGTTCATTTCCTTAACATGATCATTTTTGCAGGTCGATGAGAAGTAGAAAAGTGTTTTACTTTCAGAACAAGGTTATGCAGATGCTGAGAAGATTTTGGACTTATAAGATTTATACGATCCCCGAGAACAATGGTCATAATATCTTTTGATCACAATCAAAGAAACATAACATTTCTTTTAAAACTGACAACTGTATTATTCGTGCTAAGGAGATTTTTATAATTAATTAGTTCACTGGTCGAGTTACTATTACAATCGATTAACCAGCTCATCGAGCGGGTTTATACCTAGTATATATAATAATGCTCTTGTGCGGACTATCTTTCATTTTAACAGTGCGGACTGGACATCTGTCACATGGTGGTGAGCCCAAAAAAGAGAGATAGTGTGCCTATAATTTAGTTGATAATTTCTAGGCTCACCATCGGGTGACACATGTACAATCCGCACTGTTAAAATGCGGGACAGTCCGTATAAGAGTAGTACTGTGTGTGTGTAGATATATACATATATGTGTGTGTGTGTGTATGTGTGTGTGTGTGTGTGTGTGTGTGCCCATGCCGATGGCAAGGTGAAAAGTTGAAACAAATGTTGTTTCCCATTTTTATTTACTTTTTCGGTCTGTTTAAGAGAACTCCGGAGCCCTAGCTATAGTAGGTATGTTTAATATTTTCTATTGCCATTTATTAATGCAATATTTTTTGAGATAATGAAAAAAACTCAAAAATATTATCAAAATTAGCACAAAATTATTGTTTATTTCAGGATTGTCTAACATGAAGTCGTGTCAAAATTATCACCCATGTAAGTTTTTTAATAATATTTCTGTGAGTTCAAGAATTATCACAATAAAAGATCTAAAAAGTAATACCAAGGAGAAAAAAAATAATCACACACACAACAACAGATGTACGTGGTTCAATAACTTGCCTACGTCCACAGAGATGTTACTGTTCTTATTAGTGTCTCTCAAATAATCAAAGTTACATCCCTTTTTCTCGGGCCAGAGTTTACTTTTTATAGTTGTAAAAATAAGTGATTGAATTGTACATTTAACTCAACTACCTTGTAGATAACTCATAGGTGTGCCTGAATATCTCCTCCGAGATTGTTGGTAACCGATTTGAGTATATTTCCATGCATTTAAGTAAATGTTAAATACACAGGTCTAACAAAATATCTGTGAGTTGGGTCGGGTAGTCCACTATGTATACTGGGCTGGTCGGCTGCACTATTGGGCTTGAATAAATAAGTTCCCATAACCACCCCTAAAAATTTTGGGCTCGAATGTTGGGCTAATAGATTTTAAGTGAGCCTTAGGCCCAAGGCCCAGAGATATTTTAAAATAGGCGGGGCATATATGTAAATCTTTGAGAGTTGTTGAGGGTATATTCATCCAAGAAGAATTATCATGAAAAACTTGTAATATTCGTGAACTACTGAGGGTACGCTTATCTGATTAGAGATTTGAAGCGCTGAAATCCTAATAGGGACGTTTTCCTCGTCATTTGCTCTAGATTCAAACACAGTTCAGATTCAAGCAATCGTCACTTCGGTGTTCCCAGTCTTTCTTTTGTGCGACCTCTAACTCTGAGTCTCCATTGTTTCTCTTCATACTTCTAGAGCTTCCTTGTAAGTTTTTCTGATCTACTCCTTTTATTCACTATTTTGGTTAGTCTTCTCTATTTCTTGAAATATTTTTCCTCCATGGCTCTTCTTGATAACAAAACCGTTGAAGAGTTTAGAAAATCTTATAATATTCTAGAGTGGGTGGAAATTAACTATGTCCCTATGCCTAGAGATGTTCGGGATAAAAAGGACGGGCACTGGATCCACACTCTTTTTATTACACAAGGGGTCTAACTTTTCCCTCAAACTCTCTTTTTCTAAGATTTTTCAAGTATTTCGATGTTGTTCCTGCCCAATACGCCCCAAATGTCTGGAAAATAATGAATAGGGTTTATAGAATCAACGAATTATATGGGACCAACTTAGGACTCCGTGAAGTTTGTTACTACTATATCTGGCCATGCACCAATGATGGTATTCTGTACTTGAAGGCCAGGAAAGCTGAGAGGGTTTTGGTTGTGAACCTGCCTGACTCTCAAAAGGGTAACTGGGAGGAAGGTTTTGTTACCAAAAATTGAAAGCACCTTCCCCTACTCGAGGGCATGAACTGTTGAGGCCCTTGGATCCCTGGCCGAGGGGAAGACCAATTAGTTCGCTGTCTCTTTTTCTTTTGTTTCCTTTCTGGCTTATTCTTTTTCTTACTTTTTAATTCATGTTTTCATCCTCTATTTTGCAGCTCATGATAAATACCAAGAACCTACCCTTCGTGAGCTGAGAGTTGTTGATCTTCTCCAGGCTTGGAGGGTCCGAGAAATATTGCCCGATGGTAAGCACCTTCGTGCTGTAGCTTACTCGCTGGAGTACAAAAACATCCCTACCAGTTTCATTGCTCGGCCGGTCGAAAAAATCCGCAAGTTAGATCTACCAGAAGAGGAGTCTTCTGGTGCATCTGGGACAGTTGAGATAATTGAAGAAGAAGAAGAAGAAGAAGAAAATGAAGAACAAGAGGAGGAGGAGGAGGAATAAGAAGAAGAATTGGCCCCACTGAAAGTGAGACTGTTTCGTATTAATGATGATGATAAGGCCCTGCTATCTGACGGGGTAAACTTATTGAAGAATGCTGAGGGAGATTCCCCTAGGGCTAGTGGTTCCAGCTTGGGAACTAAGGGGAAAAAGAAGGAGGCAGATAGGAAGAAGAAGGATGAGGAAAAGAGGAGAGAAGTAAAGAGAAGGAAGGAAGAAGAGAGTGTAGAGGGGGTTCGAAGGTAATCCTGAGATTAGGGATAATTCCTTAATTGGAAAAAGTGTTTGAGATTAATCAACCGAAGTAGATCAAGCGTGGAAGCTCAAGCGCGGCAACTCAATGAGGCAACTGGGCATGGAAACTCATACTTTAGCTTGTTGTATTAGTCATATTGTATTTCGGTTTATGTTGACTGTAAGCTATAACAGTTGTAATATTGTAACGAGATTAATAATGAGTTTGTGTGAGGTCAAACGGTACTCGCGAGAGACTAGGCTTGGCAGGTCCTGGGAGAGCTTTCATGCTCTATCGAATGACCTCGCCGTGGGAACTTTAGAGGGACTTGGTTTGGAGGATTGAGAAGTGAGGCACCGTTGGGGTTTGTCCTGACCATCTTAGATACACCTGGTAAAAAACACCGAAGGACCCTAACCATGGAACCTCGGGCGGAGCAGCTTGGAGTTCCATCGGGTGTTGAGTTGTGAACCAAACAACCATCTACTTAATGTCACATCTATTGTAGGTGATGTCACTAGCTAGCTAAACAATGTTAGACCTGCACTTGAGTAAACCACCATGGTATTTGGGGCTGTCAGGCAGTTGGTGAGCCACCTCTGCGATGACAGCCCCCTGATGCACAGTGGTCAGGCAAAAGGCATGTCTTGGCATTTAATGTTTATGACGTGAAGACAACTAGTGCATCATGCATTTAATATTGTGACATAAAGTGTGAGGGATGTCTTTTATAGTCTTTAATGACTGAGTTGCCTCGGGGGTGGCGTGGGGGGCTATTTAAGGACCCCAACTACCTTTGAGGAGAAAAATGAGCTTTTGCGAGTTCATGAGTTATTGCTAGAGAGAATACACATCAGATAGAGTTATTGCAAACCAGAGGGCTTAATCACTCACCATTGTTATTTATTATGAAACTTTTAATACTTGACAGAGATCCTTGAGGGTGTTTGGTGTGTTTCTACCTGCCTACCAAGGTGTATCTAGGGTGCTTACTTCTCTCTCACTCTAGCTAAATTACTTCTAAAGTTCCTTGCTATCTTCTGAGTTATACAAGAGAGATTTGTGAGTTTAAACTGAGTTTATCTTCATTAAGTTTGTGTTTGCATGTTCTATCACTAATCCAAAGTTGTGGCCAAATTATCTTATCATTACCATACTCAGATAGGGATTACGCCTCCATCTATAATCTAAAGTACCCTCCTACATTTGGTGACTCCACTGGGGAGGCATCCTTCTAAGTAAGGAGTATGGCGCAGGATAATGCTAATCGAAGGCTCAACTTTGATGACATCCAGTATAATGAAGAACAGGCTGCGAGAGAACTGGAGGCCATAAGAGATAGGGCTCCACGAGTAGAGGTACCTATGGTTCCGACGATGTCAGGCGTTCAGGGGGTGACACAAGCTTCCACGAGTGCGGGGTTGGGGCCCACGCAAGTTGCGCTCCTCATGAGCAAGTTTTATGAGTTTTTACAAACTCCAGTAGCTTCAACTATGCTGGGAGGATTGGAGGCTAATGCCTTCGTAACACTAGGGGTAGCTCCAATGGCCCCACCAGGTGCAGGTGTAGCGGGAACAGTTCCGGCGAGCGTACCCTCTATTATTAATCCAGCATGAGGAACATCAGGAGAATCAGCATCTCCAACCATGGCGCATGCCCCAGATATAACGGGCACTCAGCCCTTAGTTCCGTTGTTTGTTGCCCCAGCGGCATCACCCATGGAGAAAATGAGAAAAAAGATGCAAAAGGAGATGCTGAAGTTCATACAGACTTCCTCGCAATCTGTGGGCGAGGTAGCTTCAGTTTATGATGATTTTCGAACACCGTATCCTCAGGAGTACAGCGATAAACCCTATCCGAAAGACTATATTCCCCCCATTTTTGAAAAATACACCGGAAAGGCGGGAATCCGAAGGAACACATCAAATGCTTCATCGAACACTTGGGGGCACATTGCAATAATAAGAAGCTTCGATTGAGGGAGTTTTCCAAATCCTTAACCGATAAAGCATATACCTGGTATTCCCATTTGTCCCCTAGGAGTGTTTTCACGTGGGAGGATATGCATGTATTGTTTGTTCAGAAGTTCTTTCTGACAGAGGATGAGTTTACTTTGACCCAACTGGGTAGGGAGAAGAAACGACCTGGGGAAGAAGTGGTGGCTTATGTTCGAAGGTTCAGGGAAAGATCCCTTGATGTGAGAGAGGAAGCCAAAGAGTCTAAGTTATTGCAGATTTGCGCTGAGGGGTTGCTTCCTGAGTACATTTACCATCTCATCAATGAGACGCGCGAGGGGACTTTTTCGGCGTTCTTAAAAGCATCAAGGAATATTTCGTTGGTGGTACGGCCCAATCCGATGGCGGTGACCATGATATTTAGGCAGCCGATGCAACCCGTGGGGGGGGGGGGGGTCTCAGCCCCCACGAGTAGGGTACACTGAAGGAGGAGATGGGGGCAAGGCACCAAGGAAGTACAATAAGAGGAAGTTCGGAAGAGACAAGGAAGACCCACCCCTATTGCCTTGTACAGTAGATGAAGCTATCAGCTGTTACAACGTGATGGTCCAAGGGGGAACGGTCTATGAGACAAAGGACGTTCCCGCTGGGGAGCCCGATGAGGCAACGAAGGCAGATCCGAAGTATTTCCAGGTCTATCGGAGGATCCAGCACCCAACAGAAAGTTACTTCACACTAAGAAGAATTATTGACAAGTACGTGAAGGAAGGGACGTTGCAAGTCCCTCCACAGAATGTCAATAATAACCCACTACCGGCACATGGGGCCAATCTAGTGGTGGCCTATGATGAAGAGGCGGAGAGAGGAGAAAGAGAAGAGTACGAAGTAGCTCTGGAGACCTGTACTAAGGGATTGGCCAACGTAGTCTTGGCCTACGATGAAGCAAATGCCAAAGACGTAGAGGACGTGTACAACGTTGAAGGTGAGGAAGTAGATCCGGGCCTAGAGTACTGTGCAGTCTCAAAGTCCAAAGTTCACCTGGTTCTTCGAATATGTAGGGATACCAAAAGAGAGCAGGTTGGAAATAACCCAGGCGATAATAGATATTGCAAAAAAAGACGCAGTCCTTTCGCTGAAATGGAAGGGACCCATGCCCAGGCTGGTGAGGAGGTTTCTGTCAGAAGTAACCTTCTGCAATACCGATAGGGCTGTGAGATTCCCTCACAACATGCCATTATATGTGACTCCTGGTGTTAACGGAGTTAGTTTTTAAAGGACTCTCATGGATGGGGCATCTTCCATCAATATCATGCCAATTAACTCCTTTCATGCAGCCAATATTCCGGAAGAAAGGTTGGTCCCCATGCCAATCTTCCAAATCCATTGGGTATGTTAATGTGGGGATTGTGATGGGAAATTTGAGTTCCCATATAAAGTTCCACATGATAGAGAGTGAAACTTCCTATCATCTGTTAATAGGAAGGGTGTGGATGCACAACCAAGGGCTAGTTCCTTCTACGTACCACTAGTGTGCTAAGGCGAACATCAAGGGGACAAAGGTGACTATTAGGGCCACAAAGAGGCCTTTCGCTATCGAGGAAGCTCACTTAGTGGACGCAACGTTTTATACTGAGTTGGAAGAGGATGCCCAGGTCCTAACGAGATGGATGGAAGGAGCACGGGTTCCCTCGATCAGAGAATGGATGGGGCCCTTGAACGAGCAGAGTAAAGAGGTTGCGAGAAGCGCAAGAGTAATGACCGAAAAAGCTCACCAGGCGGTCCCTCGGCCCCAAGGCATCTCGAAGAAGCTTAAAGACAGGATGAGGCCCAGAGTGGATCCGATGAAGCATGTGGTCCAACAAAAAAGCGTGCTGAGTCGGTTCTCAGGGAAAAGAGTGATCGAGGAATCTAGGGAGAAGAAGAGGAAAGAAGTCACCACTACCTACAAACAATGCAAGAAAGTCATTACTGAAGAAGGAAAGGTGGTGTATCGATTATAACGGTATGAGCGGGCGGCCGAGGAAGCTGATGATGAGGTTGAACCAATATACGAATGCTTTCTGGTTGATCAACGGGGACAATGCATGGTGATAGACAATTCCAGCATACAGGAATTTGTGGAGGAAGTCGCCGAAGAACCAGATTACATGGCGGATAGACCGAAGCCACAAGCACAAGAGCTAGAGCAGTTGAACCTGACAAAATAAGGGGAGGACCCAAGGCCCATATTCATCTCGAAGGATCTCAGTAAGGAGAAATGAGGGGCCTTGGTTGAATTGATTCAGGAATTTATAGACGTCTTCGCGTGGAAGTACACAGAGATGGAAGGGCTGGACGAGGAAGTGAGTTGTCACAAGTTGAATTTGATGCCTTCAGCCATTCCAATAAAACAAGCAATGAGAACGTACAAACTTGAGCTGGATTTGAAGATCAAGGAAGAGGTTTAATGCTTACTAGCAACAGGGTTTATAAGGCCGATACAACACCCCATCTGGCTGTCCAGCATTGTCCCAGTAGGAAAGAAAGATAAAAACCAAATGAGAATCTGTGTGGACTTTAGAGATTTAAACATGGCCTGCCCCAAATATGAGTTCCCTCTACCCTCCATTGATGGATTGATAGATGCAACGGCGGGTCATGAGATGTATAGCTTCATGCATGGGTATGTGGGGTACAACCAAATTAAAATGGACCCCTCGGATGCAGAAAAGACAACATTCAAAACCCCGTTGGGTAACTTCACGTATAGGATGATGCCGTTTGGACTCAAGAATGCTGGGGCGACTTACCAGAGAACAATGATGGCCATTTTCCATGACTTCTTTCACAAGTTTGTGGAATTCTATGTGGATGACTTGGTCATCAAGTCGAGGAAGGAGGAGTCTTATTTGAGCGATTTGAGGAAGGTGTTTTCCTGTTGCAGGAAGTTTAAACTAAAAATGAATCCACTAAAGTGCGTTTTTTGGGTGACAAATGGGAAATTCCTAGGCTTTATGGTTGATCGACAAGGGGTGCAAATGGACTAGGACAAACAGCGGGCGATCTTAGAAATGCCGTGTCCGAGAACGGTGAAGTAGCTAAAGAGTTTCCTTGGTAAAGTCTCCTACCTTAGGAGATTCTTGCCTGGGTTAGTCGAGATAACACACCCACTAATGAATCTGCTGTGAAAGAACACGAAGTTCAAATAGGAGGCAATTCACCAAGAGTCTCTTGACGGACCGAAGAAGCTACTCATCTCACCACAGACCATGGTTCCACCCAGGGCAGGAATACCGTTGCAGCTGTACCTCACATCCACCACAAGGTCTGTCGGAGGTTTGCTAGCATAAGAGATCGATGGGAAAGAACGACCCATTTATTACCTCAGTAGGATCATCCATGGGCCAGAAGTCAGATATAGTAGCCTAGAAAGGCATTGTTTAGCCTTAGTATTTGTAGCGTAAAAACTTAGACATTATATGTTGTCTTTTACAATTCATATTGTACCGAGATGTGATCCCATTTAGTATTTGCTTGTAAGAACTATATTGATTGGCAGGGCAGCTAGATTGTTTCTTATCCTCTCTGAATATGACTTAAAGTGTGTGGTTCCTCGTGCAATCAGAAGCCAGGTGTACGCTAATTTATTGGCTATTTTTCCTTCAGTAACGTTTGAGCCTCCCAAAGAGAGCATTCCAAGAGACGACTTGCAGGCCAATTACCTAGATGCAACGAATGAAGAATGGACAATGCAGTTTAACGGGTCATCGATAGAAAAGAGGGGAGGAACAGGGGTTATTCTTTCGAAAGGAATGGAGGACATTTGCCTTTCTTACAAGTTAGATTTCCTTTGCTCTAACAATGAGGCGGAATATGAAGCATTGGCGTTGGGATTGCTAGAGGCTCTTCGAAGAGGGATCCGTTCGCTTTACATTAAGGGAGATTCAAACTTGGTGGTTCAGCAAGTGAATGGAGAATACGCATTGAAACACATGAGCCTAGCACCATACAGAACGATCATTCAGAGGCTCCTTGGCCAGTTCCATCGGACCAAGATCAAGAGACAACCCAGAACGATGAACCGTTACCCGGACAACTATGCTACCATTACTCAGAAGATGATTGTAAGGACTGATACAACTACTATCGTAATTTAACAGAGAACAGCTCCTTCGATGGTACAATCAATTCGACCGATGGAAGAGAACGCGGACTGGAGGGGAGAGATCAAAGGGCAACTAGAGTATGGGGAAGGAACGATGGGGCTCAGAGAATTGGCCCAGTACTTTAAAAACCAGGGAAACCTTTACTTCAGAAACACAGGAGGATGGTTGTCAAGGTGCATCGTCCCAGAAGAAGCAGGGCAGAGATTGAAGAAAACATACGAAGAACACTACGAAACGACTAAGATTCCCCTTTACAGAAGAATTCAAAGGGAGGGGTATTTCTGGCCTAACATGAAGAAGGATACAGCCGAGTTACAATGGAAGTGCGATAAATGCCAGTTGTTCTTCGAGGTGGTAGAATATCATTTCGTGGAGACTCAGCCTGACTAGAGACAACCCTATATTGACTTCATTAAAGATGGAATTGTCCCAGAAGATAAAATTGATGCGGTGGGACTCTGGCAAAGGGCCCCAAGGTTCTACATTCAAGAGGGGCAGCTTTATCGAAGGGGATACTTCAACAGGCCATTACGTTGCATCATGAAGGAAGAGGAAGCCGAAGTTCTTAAACAGGCGCACGATCCAGCTCATATGGGAGGGGCCAAGCTATATGACCACTTGATGACTCTGGGTTAATACTGGCCAACGATGGAGAAAGATTCCACGGAGTTCTTTCGAAAATACAAGGCTTTGCAGCTTCATAGAAACATGATCCATGCCCCATCGGTGGACCTACACTCCCTGGCAACGCCTTATCCTTTTCACACTTGGGCGTTCGACCTGGTAGGAGAAATATACCCTTATTTGAGAGGGAGGATATGGATCCTAGTAGCAATGGAGTGTTTCATAAAGTGGGCCGAGGCGATACCACTCATAAAGGCAATAGCAGGAGCAGTGAGCAACTTAATCAGAGAATACATCATTTTCTGTTTTAGGATCCCAAAGGTTATCCTTTCAGACAACAGAACCCCTTTCGTCAATACAGAGGTAACGATTCTCACAGATAAATACTCCATTATCCATCACACTTCGACAGTGGCATACCCAAAGGGGAACGGTCAAGTCGAAGTGACTAATAAGACTTTGGTCAATATCTTGGCAAAAATGATGAAGGATTTCCCAAGATCATGGGATGACAAGATACCAGCCGTTTTATGGGCCTATCGGACGACTAAGAGGAAGCCTACAGTGTATACGCCGTTCTCTCTTGTTTATGGGGCTGAGGTAATTCTCCCGGTATAATTAGAAGTTCCTTCAGCTCGATATGCTCTGCGAAGCAGTATGCTCCCTCAGAATAGACATGTGCAGTTGGAAGCATTGGACGAACACAGGAATAATGCGATGCAACACTTTCAAATGTATACGAAGAAGCTATCCAGGGCATATGATAACTTGATAAGACCCAGGAAGTTCGTGGAGGGAGATCTTGTATTGAAGGCAGCAGTGAAACATAATAGGGGGCTTCCCCTACCTAAGTTTGCAGTGAATTGGGAGGGACCTTTCATCATAAAGGAGGCTCATGACTCAGGTTATTGCTTAATTTCAAAAATAAAAGAAGACAAACCATTTAAGATTAATAATAAGTGATTGAAGGTTTATCATGTGTAGGCAGTTATGTTTAACCACTGATGTAATTGGCTGTTGTTATAAATACACAAGTTCTTTCTTATGATGGGTATGCAATTTCTCTTTATTTTAGATTCAAGAAGAGATGAAAGAACTACAAAACTTCACATTTCACAATCTATGTAAACAAGCTGTAACACAAACAAATGGCATGGGAATAAGTATCTTTTTCCATTCATATACTTTGGGGCATTACAAAATTGGGAGCTGTTGCCCAAGAATTACATGAGAAGAAAGGAAAAATACATATACAAAAAACTCATTGACCCAGGGGAAACCACAAATCTGGGAAGGAGAAAAAATCTCCAGGAAGACCCGAAGAAGCTGTTAAGCAAGACCTTTGGGCATTAACGAAAACTTCCAACCTGGTCTGTGCTTGCGTACGTTCAATAAGAAGTTTTTCTCGCTTTAGCTTTGCCAAATGCAGAGATTCTTTGAGGTCATTCACCTCCTTGTCAATGGCTCTGAGGAGAGGTACTATCTCGGCCAGCTTGGCTTCCTTGGCCCTCTGATCCTCCTAATGTTTTTATAAGAGCTCCCTTTGGCTGCCCAACCGCTGGCTCTTCAAAGTCTTCAAGTGTGCGATGAGCCAGTCAAAATGGAACCCGTCACGACCCAACTCCCTTAGATAACCCAAGAATTGGTTGAGGAGGGGTCGGGTCATGTTTGTAGTTGGGGTGGTGGCGATTTCAGCAATGACGGTGGCCATGCCTTGGAGCCTATGACTCATAACTGCGATGTTTGAACGAAGGCAGTCCACCGTAAAGGTCTCAGGATGATGGCTCACAAGTTGCTCAGTGGCCAAATGGTGGTTGGCGGGCATTTGGGGAGAATGTTGGAGTACCATCAGGCGGAAGGCATGAGGAGGCAAGTCGGGCAGAGGAAGCTCGCAACCAGATTCGCTCTCCGCGGCAGCACCTGTCGTGGAACCTTGATCATTATGGCTCGATTCTTTGGAGGAGACAGGTTCACGATGTGGTGAGGCAATGGGGGAAGGATTTGGTGGAGAATCCTCCCAAGTAACTTAAAAACAGAGGCGAAATAATGATTTTGTGGAAAATTCTTAACAAGTGTCTGCGTTGTTAAGTCACCATTATAGGTGAAGTTTATGGAAAATCTTAACAAGTGTTTTCGTTGTTAAGTCACCGTTATAGGTGGATTTCACGAAAAAATCTTAACAAGTGTTTTCGTTGTTAAGTCACCGTTATAGGTGGAGTTCACGAAAAAATCTTAATAAGTGTTTGCGTTGTTAAGTCACCATTATAGGTGGAGCTTATGGAAAAATCTTAACAAGTGTTTTCATTGTTAAGTCACCGTTATAAGTGGAGTTTGTGAAAAAAAAACCTCAACAAGTGTTTGCGTTGTTAAGTCACCATTATAGGTGGAGTTTGTGAAAAAAAAACTTAACAAATGTTTTCATTGTTAAGGCGCCGTTACAGGATTGAGTTTATGAAACAATCTTAAACAAATGTTTTCATTGATTAAGTGACCCATACAGGTGGATTTCGAGAAGCTGAGAAATACAGAGAAATTGGAGAAGTACCTCCTCAGCAGCAACAGGAGCGAGAGGGGTAGTCATCACGGGAGCCATAATGCTAGAAATCGTGGGAGGCGGGCTCATTACCTCAGCAACTTCAACGGAGCCTCCGGCTGCAGAAGCCTCAAAGGTAGGCACACTTCTCTCGCCTGCATAGGGTACTATGGCCAACACGGGCGCATCATCCGAAGGAGATGCTGGACCTTCGAGAGATGCCCCAATGTGAGTAGCTGCTCCAACCTGGGCCTGAGAAGGGATAAGGCCACTCAACACAAAAGGCAGAGAAAGACTTGGAGAGGGTTACAAATGTTAGATGAAAGGAGTAATCACAAAGGGATAAGAGATAGAAATACACTTAACTTACCCCCGTTATGGCACTAAAGAGAGGAACTGCAGTAATGGGTCTTGACAATGCAGGAGGAAGGAGAATATAGGCTATCAGCGATGCCACTTCCACCTACAGTAGCCCAACGGGTTAGAATTGATAAATAAGCCAATTGGACAAATAAAAGATGCAAGGCTCGAAAAGACATTTACCTATGGGACACTCTCTTCGACCACAACCAGGGGCAGAGAGACCTCCCGCTCCGAGGGTAACTCAGGGGATGCTAGAACAGGTGCCTCGGGCTGGCCAGACAACTCAGCATCACCCACGGTAACATTTCTGGCTTGGTGGGAGGTGGAACGTCATGAATAGGTAAGGCTTATTAATGAAGAGCGTGGAAGGGAGGCAATGGCTGGAGGAGTACTGCAACGTCCCCCCACGAAATGACTCACTAGTGGACTGGGGGGACTGGGAGGACTGACCGTCACTTCTTTAACTCCCTGCACCAAAGATATCAGGCAATAAGTAAAGGCGCTATGTCACGAAAAGAAGAATGAGAAATAAAGAATGCACATATACCTCAAATTCAGAGGGAGAACGCGAGGGTATGACCACCGATGAACGTGGCGAGGGGGCAGAAGTCGAAGGAACTAGGGAGGAGGGCTCCTCATATGTCTGTTTCCTTGGGACTTAGTACCCATCGTTTTCTTCCTAAAGCTCGTTGCACCACCAGTTTTAGGAACCTTAGACCTTCTCCTTATTTTTACTGTTGGCTCCGTGGGATCAACCACGATCACAGGGAACGTACCAAGAGGAGGAACGACGACTGCGCCTCATTAGAATTCAGTGTTTATTCGGGCAACTTCAGCCTCTACCCGCCTCCTCATCTCTTCAGCCAATTTCAGAGACATAGGAGGGGGAACTTAGGCAATTGGGAATGCCTCCAATGGAGTTCGCATTTGACCTTTGGCCTTAGCCTTCTTAGACTTGGACTTTCTGGCTTTCTTGACAGGTGGCTCAGAAGGCCCTTCTCCGATGGCAGCTTCGGTCATGGGTACAGATGGTTTGGGGGTTGCAGCGGCCTTGGGTTTCGAGGTGGCAGATGGGATCATTGGGCAATGAGGGGGTAGTTCATGAGGAGACTCCTTAATAGTTTTACTTAAGGGAAACTCAACCCCAAGCACGGAGTTCCCCTTTAGACCCAGCTCAGAGTAAGAAAAGTAAAGGACTGGGGGATATCGAGGGGGGACTGGATGTACTCATGAATCATGGCTAACTGCTCCAGATGGAACTTCGTGGTAAAGGATGTGGATACGTCTCCCTTCCTAGTAACACTCGAAAGGGTGACACGCTCATCAATAGTGGATGTCACACCAAGCACCGTAGCAGCAGTATAGAAGGTGTATGCCTCAACGAAAATGGCCTTGGAATGGTTATCCTAGAACATAGGTTAAGGAGGCCCCCTGGTCGACCCCGAATTACCTACTGCATCTATCAGGGTTGTAAGGCTCAGAAGTATATACCCATTCAGTATAAGAGGGGAGGAAACTCGGGGTGAAAAGAAGCACTACGGCTTATGAGGGATCATCTACAATCGAGTTAAATCTGATCGTTGTGGCTGCAGTAGGAAAGAAGTCCCAACTATGGGAAAAAGTGGACTCACTATATGGCCTTATTACGAAGGAGTCTAGGTGGTAAAAAATATCCATCATTTCCTTTCAGCTTTGCTTCTTGTGGAAACACAGGAGGCGTGGGGGCTTAATACCTTCGCTCACGGGCAGGGAAACTGACTTTGCAGCAATAGCAGGAAAGCGGGTATAGAGGAAGCCAGTCAATATGATGGTGTTGGCAAAATTCGCCAAGTTGTAATGGCCCAGTGATCGCTCCATATCAATATGGGTTCGATCCAACCAGGTGTAGAGGGACCCCAAGGCGATGGAGGCTAGAGGTAGGTTGAATCCTCTGGCCAAATGAACGAAAATGTTTATCAGGTCTCTCCTGGGCTGATCATTGGGCTTTCCAGTCAGAAAAAAGCGTGAAAGTAGTACGAGTATGTAGGCCGGTAGTTCCAGGGAGGTACCTCTACCACGATCCGTTAGATCACTAGCATCCTTCGACGTCGGATCTTCGAAAAAATAATTGATAAGGGGGGTAAATGTGGCTTTGTTTGAGGGATCAGTGCAACTGCGGTAGATCTGATCCAGCTCAACCCGATCAACAGCCTCTTCGGCGTCCAGCGGCTCGTCGTGATAGGAGAACTCACCCATGGGCTCAAACCCAAGGAGTTCACAGACATCCTCCAATGTAACAGTAAACTCCTCCCACGCAACGAAGAAGGTGTGGGTTGTGATGTTCCATCGGGAGACTAGCACTTGAAGTGCCGCGTTGTGCTTCGAGAGGGTGAACTCGCCAAACTAGTAGGCTCGATGCAGCCCAACCTTCGCAAGATCAGCAGCATGGGAACTCTACATATATCTGTGCCAAGCAGTAAAATGGGCTGGTGACCCCCCCAGGTGCTTCGAAATCGATTTGGGAATAAGGAAAGTCACCATGGTCCAGACGGAAGCGCAGAGTCCCCTCGGGTGGAAGGTAGCCCCACTTCGACGAATCCACTTATTTATCACCCAACAGTAATGGATCGAACTTGTATAAGAAATGGAAGGTCATACATGCCTTAGAAAATTTATCATCTTCTTCTTCAAAGATGGGTGCCCGACGATAGAACCGTAGTTTCTCTTAACGAACAGCGACCAGGGCAGCGCCGCTAAGGGCGGTGGCAACGCCAGCAGCGACAGAGAGGGAACCTAGCTGGGTAGTGGAAACAACCTTGGAAATACTTGAAGTATCCATGAGAAAGTTCTGATGAGTGGTACAATCGGGGAAGGAGGGATAAAAATAAGGAGAGAGGAGCACAACCACAAATGGTGGTGTAAAAGGATGAGAGAAGGAGGAGACTGGGTAAAGAAGAGGCAACAATGGAGGTTGCACACAGTTCGCACATAATTTATGTCTGAAAAGAAAGCAGGGAGCTTGAAAAAGATGAAGATATAGAAGGGTTTTGAAATAAAAGAGACGTTTAAAGGGTTTAAAACTTAACGGTTGGAGTTTCCCACCATCGCACGTGCAAGGGCTGCCTATAATCATTTCAAATGAACACGTGGCACGTCGAGAAGGGTCTCAATAGCTGAAAAGATAGTGTTACGTCAAATATGAAGTGACGTCTAGAAAGGGTTGCCTTCCTAACCAAGTTTATGTTTTGGTGCCAAATTTGTGTCAGACTTATCCATCAACGCCTAACGGAAAATATGTCCCAACGGTTCAAAAAAGATACGATGTCCCCTCGCCACATGTCTAAACGTTGTTTAAATTGTGACTCAGTTACATCGGGGAGAATTTTTGCTTTTTCAAACATAGAGAAATATCACAGGGAAGAATTGTACTTACCAGGAGTCCAAAAGAGTAATTGAGAAGGTTAGTAGGCCTTTCGGGAGAATTTCAAATAGTAAAGATAGAACGGTTGAGGCTCATTATGAGGAAAAAATGGCGATGTCCATTCGCCCAAGCCCCAATGAGAATGGCGCTTCGGCTCAGGTACATCGGGGAGAATTTTACTTTTTTCAGGAGATTATTTAGTTGCGGTTCTAACGAGGGAAAGAAGGCCAGAATTTTTTTTCACGCAGAGAAGGTTCATCGGATTGAGAAGTTTCGTGCAGGCATTTCTTGTTCCAACAAATCTCTCCACGAAGAGCAAACGTAGAGGGGGATTGAAGGTAATCATGATATTAGGGATAATTCCTTAATTGGAAAAAGTGTTTGGGACTAAGCAACCGAAGCAGCTCAAGCGTGGCAGCTCAAGCGCGATAACTCAACGAGGCAGCTGGGCGTGGCAACTCATACTTTAGCTTGTTTTATTAGTTATATTGTATTTCTATTTATATTGACTGTAAGCTATAACGGTTGTAATGTTTTAACGAGATTAATAATGAGTTTGTGTGAGGTTAAACGGTACTCGTGAGAGACTAGGCTTGGCAGGGTCTGGGAGAGATTTCATGCTCTATCGAATGACCTCGTCATGGGAACTTTAAAGGGACTTAGTTTGGATGATTGAGAAGTGAGGCACCGTTGGGGATTGTTCTGACCATCTTAGATACACCTGGTAAAAAACACCGAAGGACCCTAACCGTTGAACCTCGGGAGGAGCACCTTGGAGTTCCATCGGGTGTTGAGTTGTGAACCAAACAGCCCTCTACTTAATATCACATCTACTGTAGGTGATGTCACTACCCATCTAAACAATGTTGGACCTGTACTTGAGTAAACCACTGTGGTATTTGGGGCTGTTAGGCAGTTGGTGAGCCACCTCTGCGACAAAATCCCCCTGATGCACAGTGGTCAGGCAAAAGGCATGTCTTGGCATTTAATGTTTATGACATGGAGACAACTAGTGCATCATGCATTTAATGTTGTGACATAAAGTGTGAGGGATATCTTTCATAGTCTTTAATGACTGAGTTGCCTCGGGGGTGGCGTGGGGGGGCTATTTAAGGACCCCAACCACCTTTGAGGAGAAAAATGAGCCTTTGAGAGTTCAGGAGTTATTGCTAGAGAGAATACACATCAGAGAGAGTTATTGCAAACCAGAGGGTTTACTCACTCACCATTATTATTTATTACGAAGCTTTTAATACTTGACAGAGATCCTTGAGGGTGTTTGGTGTGTTTCTACCTGCCTACCAACGTGTATCTAGGGTGCTTACTTCTCTCTCCCTCTAACTTAATTACTTCTAAAGTTCCTTACTATCTTCTAAGTTATACACGAGAGATTTGTGAGTTTAAACTGAGTTTATCTTCATTAAGTTTGTGTTTGCATGTTCTATCACTAATCCAAAGCTGTGGCCAAATTAGCTTATCATTACTATACTCAGATAGGGGTTACGCCTCCATCTATAATCTAAAGTACCCTCCTACAGAGAGAAATAAAGAGGAGGAGAGGAAGAATCACCTACTAAAGGCCCTTACTGAGCCTTCCCTCTATATTACTATTACTGCTGAGGGGGCAGGTATGGTTGACACCCATCCCTTGTCCTTAACTTATTGAGGGGGAGGTGCTCACAGACAATCGCGAGCGTTCATCAGGGCTGGGGAAGCTAAGCTAGCCCTCAAATCTGCACTGGCCCTAGTATGTCTCCTTCCTCATTACACCAAAACAACTGACTTGTCAAGGTCTAAAACCATAACAAGTCCAACTTGTCTAGGTCTTTGACTGTGATAAGTCTGGGGGTGACAATTTCTTTGTCACGGACTTATCATGGTCAAAGACTGTGACAATTTTATTAGACTTGTCATGGTCTTTGATCGTGACAAGTCCGTGACAAAATTAAAAAAATTATCACGATCAAAGATCGTGACAAGTCCGCGACATGTTTATTTATCAAGGACTTGTCCCGATTTTTAACTGTGATAATTCTGGGCAAAATTTTAAAAAACTGCTGGGCAGTATGGCCACTACCACTGTCACTGCGCAGCAGTATATTTGTACCCGTCATAGAAAAATTATACTTGTCCAAACATCATATATCTAGATAAAATAGAAATAATGTACCAAATCATAACATATATAATTTATATATACAAATAAATAGAAATGAAAATATCCCTATCCAAATCAACATATACCAAAATAAAAAAAAATACTAATACAATCAAATATCCAAATAAAAAAGATAGAAATAATGTCATAAAGAAGGGTCTTGAGCAGGTCGGAGGAGGAAGGAAGTCCATATGACATATGAATTGAGACACCCCTCAATATGCCGAATGTCGCATTTTCGCGCAACCACAAAGGTGAGTTCTCCTTGCTTTCCACCACATGCGTGACGTGCATTCTTGCCTCAATGTCTTGGAGGGGACGTCATGAACCAACATACCCGGGCAGAAGCTCGGGTCCCTCAACCCCCTTACTATTGGCTCCCTATAATATATGTCGAGTAGAAACATGCTCGGCCAATCGATTGTTGACATTGGCAGCTCGACGGGGGTCACGATGGGAAATGGATCATCATATGGCATCGAGTCCGTGCGTATCAACGATGAAGCAGTGACGTCCTCGTTTACTTCTACCTTCTTCTCCTTCCCCTTGCCCTTTCCCAAATGACGCTTCATGAAGGTGTAGATATCTAGGACCATCGCCTCCAACCTTGATAGCTCATCATCATGGGTTTCCACGTTATGTGTCAACCCGGGCAATACCCTTTCATTTAGATAAGGTAGTTGTTAAAACAATTTAATTAGGATTTGATATGAGAGAGTAAGGCAAGAATTTAAATATCTACATGTGTAATTAATACAACTTGTCCAACTCGAGCGTCCAACAACAAAACCATTAACCAAACCAAAAATCAACATGTATCCCGTACTCCTTATATCATCTACATGACAAAAAAATATTAACAATAACAAGTTGTCAAGTAAGGGCTCATATTTTGTTCTTGCACAAAGAGGAACACGTGATTATTTACAAGGGTATGTTATGTCATAAGGAGGTCCATCAATATATTTCAATTGTCCCCAGTCATTTATAATATTAAATAAGGTCTGCGTGACAAATATTAAAACCCCACACATACTATTTCACACGCACACACGCACACACACACACACACACACACACACCTCTACACACACTGCCCCCCACCTACACCCCCACCCCTTCCCCCTCCCCCACTACCCGACACACTTACACAAAGACACACACGCACACACACATACACCTACACCCACCCCCATTGCTTCCCCCCCACCACTGCCCCCACCCTCACACACCTACACACACACAGGCAGACCCACCTACACACACGCACCCACACCCACCCACATCTACACACCCACACACACACATGTAGTCCTACACACACATATATACACATACTCACACACATATACAAAGGAGAGAGAGAGAGAGAGAGAGCGAACCATCGCAGAGAGAGAGCGAACCATCGCAGAGAGAGAGAGAAAATTGGTGGGAATAAAAAACAATGGGAAAAAAAGAGGCAGTAGGTTTTTTAATTAACAGAGTTGTCATGGACCTGTCAAGGTCTTTGACCGTAACAAAACGTTGCCAAGGACTTATCACGATCATTGACCGTGATAAAAACACTTTTTTTGTCACGGTCAATGACGGTGATAAGGTTGGTCGGCTCAAAGATGAAAATTTAGCCTTTTGGTGTAGTGCCTTTTTTGTTATTCTTTTATGTTCGTCTTTAATGTATAAAATTTTCTTCTTTTCGCCTTGCAGTTTGTTGATACCAAATATAATACCAACAAGTAATATAGTCTGAGCTCAATCTTGCACAGTTTCTAATAGTTCAACAATGGTAATCAAGTACATAAGTAGAGAAAGAGATGAGGCTATAAGGAAAAAGACTTTAAAATAAGTGGTTCAGCCATTTGGCCTACAACACTGTGCACGGGTGTATGAACTTCATTATAAAAATGGGATCTAATGTCCTCAGTGATACAATTCACATAAATTTCTTTCTCTACTGTGATAGCAACAGAGCTTTGTCTAGGGTTGTATAATTTTTTATCCTTTTCCTTGGGGAAGAAGGAGACTATATATACAGCTTGGGGTGCACATTGCACCCCCAAGCATGCAAATATCATGACCTTTGTGGATCTACCAATAAGATGATGTCATCTATCTTCTAGAATATGCAAGTAATGATGATGTAATATTCTCCCACGTGTCCTTGTGATTCTGTTATAACTGCCTGTCCATATGGGCAAGTCATGCCGAAGTCATGTATCACACGTGATGGAGATATAATCTAGAGGGGTCTCGACCAGGCTGAGTATGATACCTCTAGCGCTCTATTTGTTCATATGCTGCAAGTGTTGGCTCGACTGAGCATGTACCAAGGTCGAGACGAGTTCGTAGTTGGACTAATGGGATCTCGACTGCTAATGCCATTGGAGGATCTTGGCTTGTGAAGGTGGATAAGAGGTTGGCCATAGCAGAGATAGTCCTAGTGTGGGATAAGGGTACACTTGGGTATATCAATCACCCTAGCCCTTAGCCTTCAACTTGAATAGGAGGTTGAGGGTTAAAGGTGTCTGAGGGAGAAGGGTTGATGAGACATTTCTGAATGGCGGCTGTGCTGGTGATGGTCATTGAATTGACACTTGGCAGTTAGACTATGGCTTAGCAGGTTTGAGATGACACATGTCCCAGTTTTCAAAGGCTAACGTCTCCCCTAGGCATAAGTGGAGGATGAAGTGCTTAGGGTTCTATGCTATAATGATGATTCTCTTGAGAAAATTTTCTAATCATTTAGTGGTTTAAAACCCATAATTGGCATTTTCTCTCTCCTCCTTGCAAACTTGTTCCCGATTATAGCTTTTCTGTGCAAATCGCCGTTAATGCCATCATTAACTTCCTCCGATTCTCGCTATTTCTCATATTTTCTGAGCTATTTCTTGCTCTTAAGAGATCCTCCTCATTCAGGTAACCCATTTCTACCAAGTTCTCATTGATTTCAGTTCGAATTTGTGTACTTTTCTTATTTTTCCATTTTTGACGACTTTTGTGTTTTTCGGCGATACGTTTGGTGGTTTTTGGGCCAAACCTTTAGATTTTTTTGGAGGTTTCTAGACAGTAGGAGGTGTCTAGGCTTAGTGTTTGGTAGTTTTAATCCCATAGTGTCTGAGTTCAATAATTTCGGTGACTCTCCGGTCACCATCCCCGACGAAGTTTTACTATTTACCTTCTTGTTCTTGCACTATTATTGAGGAATTCCATTAAAAATGATTGAGTTTATCTTTTTGATCCTTTCTGTTACACTTTGTAAATCCATAATTTGTTTGGATGTTAAAAACCCTATACGAACTAGCTGAGTAGTACCAAACCCTCAAGGAAAGGTTTTCTAGGGAGATACGAAGGGTAGAGGCCGAGGCTACAATAAATCTCAAGGTCGAGGATGATCCTGCACTTCTAATTTGTCATATTCCACTATCTACCATACGTCCTAAAATTATTAAAATATGTGATTCCATGTTTGAGTCATCTGCCTCTACAAACGACAATCCTTTCATCTCCCACATGGTCGAGAATGTATATTCTTACAAAGAGGCTATGAGACTATCAACACCATCTTTTAGTGTGGCCGGGGATACGGAGGCCTCTTCTCAAGCTTCGTTCTCTCATCACGTAGATTCCTCCAACTATTCAGACTTTTCTCTTCGCATTATCTCGGATCTGGATGAGTCAAGAGTGGAGGTTGCAATTCTACCTCCTTCAATGGTTGTCCCTCTGTAGGCCATTCTAGGTGATGAATTCACTCGCTGACATTTAGGTGGTGTCCCAGCTACCAACCCAGACAAAAAATCTTGTTCAACTGAGGATACAATTGACACATCCTATGCAGTATCCTTTCCTATCATAGTTACAAAAGTAGATATTCCAATATGAAGATATTTTTATGGGATATGTCCCTCTATCAACATGAGGGTTCCCTTTGAAGATAAAGATAAAGGAAAAGTTGTTGTTGATGAGGCCCTTGATGAGGCTAAAAAAAAGGCCGCGGAGGACTTTAAGTTGTTAGAGAAGTTTTTAGGGTATAACCTCCAATACCTTGAGAGGGTGCTCAGACAGCTTGCCGCTAGGCCACATTGAAATTCCCAGAAATATCTCATCTGACTTATCCGCTCGAGGCCTTTAGTTTCTCTTATCCATTGGCTATGACAACCTTGTCTGAAATTGAGGGGTTGGCATAACCTGAGCTAACCATACTAACAGTCAATGCGGATGATGACGATGTACCGGTTAGAGACGTATCGATAATTCAATTAATTAAGTTAATTAAGTAAGTATCGATAATTAATTCAATTAATTAAGTTAATTAATTAATTCAACTAATTCAATGTGGATGATGACGATGTACCGATAATTTAATTAATTAAGGTAATTAATTAGAATTGCTAAAATTTGTTGTGTAATCCCACTCCTTGATTGTTCTCACAATTATTTACCTCATATTTTTATGTTAGACTTTATTTTTCATTTTAGTCACTTTTTAGTTTGTCATTTGATCTTTCATTTAGTTTAGTGTTATTTCACCTCACCTCACCCAATTGTTTTAATATTTGAAAGAGCTAAAAAAAAATAGAAAAAGTAAAATTCCAAAATGAAAATAAAAAGTGAACTACAATCATTTTCCCCTCGCTTTACCCCCTTGATGTGGATTGATATCCTTACTTACCTCTACACTTGAGATTGTTATATTTGTAGGTATTTCAGGTTTTGATTAACTTGGCTTCAAACAACGACACACAAAAAACAAGTTATCAAATGGCGCCGTTGCCATTCTTGGGAGCGTGAAGCACTCGGAGCGGATTCAATTTTTTAGTTCATTTATTTTCTATCTTTTGTTGCATTTTAGTACCATTTTTCTTTATTTTAGAAGGCTTGTATTAGGATTTTATCCTTGGCTTGTATTGCGATGCATAGAGACACCTTTATTTTATTTTTCATTTTAAAAATTTTAATAATTGAAGACGAGTGTGATAGAAAAACCGAACAAGGTAGAGATAGGGCGTCTAAAGGCGAGGATTTAGAAGCCTCTCTACCTTGGGTCGGTAGGACTCCCGGGGATGACTGAGATAGGCGTGATCTCCCCCCGGTCGACTCAAATTTTTTGGAACCCCACGGCCTAAAAATCGTGGGAGGTACATTTTTCAACCCTTGCGCCTCTCCTGCTAGTGAGTCAATTCTTTTGTGTGCTCTTATGTGCTCTTGTGTGATTTTATTCTCACATTTATTTTTTTTAATGGTGTGATGAATTAAATTACTAAGACCTACACCTGGTCACCCGACTCACTCGCTTACCAATTGCGTGCTACCCTAGCCATCACTAAATTTAAAATCAATCAACTAGGTAGCCCAATATGAGAAAATTTTGCAAAGGCGATCACTCATATTATTCCGTGATTTTTTTTATTGCCCGCGGACTTAATTAAAATTTGACTACCCCTTTCACTAAATTTCTAGATAAAAATTGGCTATGTGCTAGTTAGGGAATTTTCTTGACTTGTGTGTGTGTCCAATTCATTTTTTTGTAGTCGATTTTAGTTGGTTCGTCCAAATCAAGAGTCCATATTTCTCCCCACCTTTTCTTCCAAAAAATCCAAAAATATTTGCTTTCATTTTAAAAAAAAAAATCCAAAAATATTTTCTTTCCTTTTGAAACAATTTCACAAAAATTCAAAAAAATATTTCTCTCCACATGGCCGAAGAACGTCCTTTACGGGACTACTTTGGTCATTTTCCATTGAGACGCTACACGTGTGAGATTCATCCCGAGCCGTCTCTTTTTGAGATACTTAGTGGTTTCACCTCTCTCACGAATGCCCTTGATACTCTTGACCCATCTATGCACGCACCTCCTATTCCATCACCTCGATGTCAAGTGTCGACGTGTCGCATACCTTGTTGTGAACCTATTGTTCTTATGCCTATCACATGTTACATGAATGTCCTTATTTGTCTTATCCCTACGAACCCACCATGGAACCTGTGTATCCATATGACACTGTTGCGGAACCCACCTTGCCCTACAATCCTGATGTATCAAATCCCGAGTTGTGTGAGTATTCTATTTATTCGTGGAGGTTTGATCACCTTCCCACATGTAGTCGCGGGCCTTCTGATTTGAGAATATGACGATAAATTCAAAATATGTCAATTTGGCTTGAAAACAAGCCGTTGAAGGGTGAAAACCCAAACCAGCCCCCCAAATGGCCCCGTAAGAGGCACGGACACCTCGCACGGGACCAATGTAACTTGTACGAACTAACCGCATAGTCGCGGGCCTCCCAGTTTGAGATGATGACGATAATTTCAAAACATATAGATTAGGCTTGAAAATAAGCCATTGAAGGGTGAAAACCCAAACCAGCCCCCAAACGACCCCTTAAGAGGCACGAACACCTTGCACGGGACCAATGTAACTTGTACAAACTGACCGCGTAGTCGTGGATCTCCCAGTTTGAGAATATGATGATATTTTCAAAATATATCGATTTGGGTTGAAAACGATCCGTTAAAGGGTGATAACCTAAACCAGCCCCCAAATGGCCCCGTAAGAAGCACGAACACCTAGCTCGGGACCAATGTAACTTGTAGGAACTAACTGCGTAGTCCTGAGTCTCCTGATTTGAGAATATGGAGTTAATTTGTAATAATCAACACTTAGACTTAAAAACAAGCCGTTGAAGGGCGAAAACCCAAACCAGCTCCCAAACGACCCCGTAAGAGGCACAAACACCTTTCACGGGACCAATGTCACTTTTACGAACTGACCGCATAGTCGCGGGTCACCCCGTTTGAGAATATGACGATAATTTTAGAATATGTTGATTTGGCTTGAAAACAAGCCGTTGAAGGGTGAAAACCTAAACCAGCCCCCCAAATGGCACCGTAAGAGGCGTCGCACGGGACAAATGTAACTTGTTCGAACTAACCGCGTAGTCGCAGGCCTCCCGGTTTAAGAATATGACGATAATTTCAAAATACGTAGATTAGGCTTAAAAACAAGCCGTTTGAGGGTGAAAACCAAAACCAGCCCGCAAACAGCCTCGTAAGAGGCACGAACACCTCGCATGGGACCAATGTCACTTGTACGAACTAACCGCGTAGTCACGGGTCTCTCGGTTTGAGAATATGATAATAATTTCAAAATATGTAGATTTGGCTTGAAAATAAGCGGTTGAAGGGTGAAAACCCAAACCAGCCCCCAAACGACGTCGTAAGAGGCATGGACACCTCACATGGGACCAATGCAACTTGTACGAACTAATCGCTTAGTCGTGGGTCTCCCGGTTTGAGAATATGATGATAATTTCAAAATATGTCGATTTGGCTTAAAAACAAGTCGTTGAAGGGTGAAAACCCAAACCAGCCTCCAAACGACCCCGTAAGAGGCACGAACACCTCGCATGGGACCAATGTAACTTGTACGAACTAACCGCGTAGTTGCGAGTCTTCTGGTTTGAGAATATGTTGATAATTTCAAAATATGTCAATTTGTCTTGAAAACAAGCTGTTGAAGGGTGAATACTCAAACCAGCTCCCCAAACGGCCCCGTAAGAGGAATGAACACCTCGCACGGGACCAATTTAACTTGTACGAACTAACCGCATAGTCGCGGGCCTCCCGATTTGAGAATATGATGATAATTTCAAAATACATAGATTAGGTTTAAAAATAAGCCATTTGAGGATGAAAACCCAAACCAGCCCCCAGATGGCCCCATAAGAGGCACGAACACCTTGCACGGGACCAATGTAACTTGTACGAACTGACCACGTAGTCGCGGGTCTCCCGGTTTGAGAATATGATGATAATTTCAAAATGTGTCGATTTGGCTTGGAAATAAGCCGTTGAAGGGTGAAAACCCAAACCAGCCCCCTAACGGCCCTGTAAGAGGCACGAACACCTCGCACGGGATCAATGTAACTTGTACGAACTGACCGTGTAGTCGCGGGCCTCCCGGTTTGAGATGATGACGATAATTTCAAAACGTGTATATTAGGCTTGAAAACAAGCCGTTGAAGGGTGAAAACCCAAACCAGCCCCCAAACGGCCCCGTAAGAGGCACGAACACCTCGCACGGGACCAATGTAACTTGTACGAACTAATCACATAGTCGCGGGTCTCCCGGTTTGAGAATATGATGATAATTTCAAAATACGTAGATTAGGCTTGAAAACAAGTCGTTTGAGGGTGAAAACCAAAACCAGCCCCCAAACGGCCCCGTAAGAGGCACGAACATCTTGCACGGGACCAATGTAACTCGTACGAACTAACCGCGTAGTCTCGGGTCTCTCGATTTGAGAATATGATGATAATTTCCACTCCTATATGTAATTTTTTAGTTTAAGTAAGTTTTTTTTATGAATTACTTGGTTACTAATATCGTATCTTTTTTGTATCCTATTTTTTTTGCAGGATAACATTTTATCGTTAGCATTTATTCACGGGGATCACACGAAGAACTCAATGGTTTACAATAAGGGTTTATTCATGATTATATTTTTTTGTATTATGGTCGTGCGGGCTTTTGTTGTTTTATTGTAAACTTTTATAGTTGTGAGGGCTTTTGTAAGTTTATTTTTTATATTTTGTGGCCATGCGGGCTTTATGTTATTCAGGTTTTATATTAGCAGGTTTTAGAATGTCCAGAAAATAGAGAAAACTCTGCCTAATTTTTTTTTGGTCTGTGAACTCCTAATGACTTGTAATATTTTGAAGTTTGTATGAACATTAGTTTATCAACAACGTGCAAGATTTGCAATTTGTGAATTTTCTTGTTTTCAAATAATTTTTTTTTCTTTTTATCAAAAATTTGGCACAATTCAAAACCGTGCCAAAAGTGTATCAAATTTTGGCACGGTTTTGAACTGTGCCAAAAGTTTTTAAAATTGTGCTCAATCTGACACAGGCCAAAAGTGTGCCAGAAATATCAAATTCTGTCACGGTTTAAAAGTGTGCCAAAAGTGTTCCTGTTTGGTCAAATCTGACACACTTTTGAGCTGTGTCAGAAAAAATGGCCATTTTGGAACACTTGATTCTGGCACAGTTCAAAACCGTGCCAGATTTGATCTGTCACAGTTTTAAACCGTTTCAGATTCCTATTTTTGGTGTAGTGCTTTCAACTTTTCTGATTGTAAGAAGGTAGTTTAGATAAGACGGAGGCGTAACCCTTTTTGGAGTACAGTAATGATAAGTTAATCAAGAAACACCTTTGATGAAGTAAAACACACAATCACAAATCTATAGAGATGAACTCAGTTTAACCTTATAAATCTCTCGTGTATAAAGATAATAATGAACTCAGAAGCAACTCATTTAGAGGGAGAGAGAAGTAAGCATCCTAGATACACCTTAGCAGGCAGCTAAACACACCAACCACCCTCAAAGATCCTTGTCAAGTGTTAAAAGCTTCGTAATCAATGACAATGATGGGTGAGTGAACTCTCGTTTGTAATAAATCTCTCTCTCTGATATATATTATTCTCTAGCAATAACTTCTGAACTCTCAAAAGAGAACATCCCTTCCTCAGAGGTGGTTAAGTCCCTTAAATAGCCCCCACACTACTCCCGAGATAACTCAGTTATTAATAACTGTGAAAGACATCCCCTATACTTTATGTCACAAACCTTAAATTCCTGATGCACTAGTTAGTTCCATATCATAAACATTAAATGCCAAGACATGCCTTTTACCTAACCACCGTGTGTCAGGGGGTTATCATCATAGAGATGGCTCACCAACTGTCTGACAGCACCAAATACCATGGTGGTTTACTCAAGTGCGTATTTTACATTGCCTAGTTGGCTAGTGACATAACATAAAGTGGATGTGACATTTAGTAGAGGGTTGTTTGATTCACAACTCAACGCCCGATGGAACTCAAGGCTACTCCGCCTAAGCTTCCACGATAAAAGGTCTTTCGATGTTTTACCAGGTGTATATAAGATGGTCAGGACAAGCCCCAACAGTTCCTTACTTCTCAATCCTCCAAACCAAGTCCCTCTAAAGTTCCTACGGAGAGGTAATTCTATGGAGCATGAAAGCTCTCCTAGGCCCTGCCAAGCCTGGTCTCTCTCGAGTACCATTTTGACCTCTCACTGAATGCCATTATAATCGTTACATCATTACAATCGTTATAGCTCATGGTCAATGTAAACAGAAGATACAACATGACTAAGTAATGCAACAAAGCTAAAGTATGAGCTGCCACGCTGACCCATCACGCTAAGCTGTCTCACTTGAGCTGCCACGTTGGGATGCCTCGCTGTCTTAATCCCAAACACTGTTGTTAATAGGGGGGATTATCTCTAATCTCAAGATTACCTTCAAACCCCCCTACATTTGCCCCTTCGTGTAGAGATTTATTGTGGGAATAAGAAAGTCTGCACGAAAACTTCTCAATCTGATGAACCTTCTCTGCGGGAGAAAATTCTGGCATCTGTCTAACTCTTAGTAACTTTGGTGCAGGAAGCTGAAGAAGAAAGGTCCAGCCCCCTCTGATTCCTTTCGTGGGGGGACGTTTCGATTCCTCTCAGATTGGTGTAACTACTCCCCGTTCCCCTATGACCGAGCTTACTTACTCTCGCCGCTTGTCCTCCAAACGTGCGAAGGATGCTGCTGCAGGGGGTGATTCCGTTGAATCTGTGGGAATTTCCTTTTAACCAGAGAAATCTCGCCCAACTTCTTCTGAATAATCACCCCAGCTCGATGTTCCTCTGCCTATCGTTCCAGCTGCGGAAAGTTCACCAGAGGTAGGACATTCTGAACATTGTTAGGTCTGACGTCTTTTTTTCTCTTTTTTTTTTATGCTGAACTTTAACCTCCTGGGATGCCTCAGGTCGAAAGGGCTTCTGTATTAGCTAACATTCTTCTTCCATCTATATTGACAAGACCCATCACTATAGTTCCCCTCTTTAGCAACATTACTGAGGTGAGTTAAATGTGAAGTATGTCTATTTTTTCTGTATTTATTCCCCACTTCTAACACTTAGCTTCATTTTGCAATTACCTCCAGGTCTAATCCCACCAATGTCTTTCGGGACTCTTCCCATACCTAAATCCATCGTTGACCCTTCTGGCCAGCATGGTGCTTCTTCTTGAACCAAAAGTGTGAGTGCATCCATGGAAGGTCAAACGTCTTTGTCCAACGCCACCCCAATATTGGCCTTAGGACCCTTCGTTGGCGCAGGAGCTTTACCGAACATTGAGGTTCCTCTAGTTGAGGCAACCGTTGAGTCTTCTGAGGGGATGAACCTGCCCCCAGCAGTTATCACCATTGTAGCCTCCTTGGTGACTCCCGTTTTTGCTCTAGCCATTGCTGAGGTATTTCGGTAGTTTCTCTTTGTTTCTTGTTGTTTGTCCTTTATTCTTGACAATGTACAATCTAGAAGAGTCTCATTTTTCAAACAGTCAAACTCCACTGGTAACTGTGACTTAACAATGAAAACATTTGATAAGATTTTTTTTGCCAAATTCCACCAATAATGGTGACATAACAATGATAAACACTTGTTAAGATTTTTTTAAAACTCCATAAAAAACGGTGACTTAACAATGATAAACACTTGTTAAGATTTTTTGGTCAAACTCCACCAGTAACGGTGACTTAAGAATGAAAACACTTGTTAAGATTTTTAGTCAAACTCCACCAGTAACGATGACTTAACGATAAAAATACTTATTAAGATTTTTGTCAAACTCCACCAATAATGATGACTTAACGATGAAAACACTTGTTAAGATTTTTGTCAAACTCCACCAATAATGGTGACTTAATAATGATAAACACTTGTTAAGATTTTTTTTTATTGCACTCATTACTTCTTCTACCTGTTCTCAGGTTTCTAGTGCATCCCTTTCAGCTGGAAAGAGACCTCCATCAGTCCCTTCGCCCATCATGTCGCCCCATCGTGAACAAGCTATTTCAGAATAATGTATTCACAACAACCAAGGTTTTATGACAGGTACTGCAGCCAATAGCGAATCTGGTTGTGAGCTTCCTCTGCCTAACCTGGATCCTCATGAATTCTATCTCATGGTCCTTCAACGATCTCCCCAAATGCTTACCAGCCATCGTTTGGTAATTGAGCAGAATGTAAACCATCACCTTGAGACTTTCACTATCGATTGTCTTCATACAAACATTCTGGTGATGAGCTACAGGCTTCAAGTCATGGCTATTATTATCAGTGATCTCGTTAGTACTCTAAATGCAAATGTTACCAGGCCCCTTCTTAATCAATTTTTGAGTTATCTAAAGGAGTTAGGCAGAGATGGCTTTCGATTTAACTGGTTAATTGAACACTTAAATACTTTGAAGAGCCAGCAATTGGAAAGCCAGAGGGAACTATTGCTGAAGCACTGGGAGGTTAAAAAACCGAGGAAGCTAGGTTGGCCGAGCTAGCACCTCTTCTTGAAACTGCCAACAAGTAGGTAGAGGATATCGAAGAAGCTTTGCGTCTGACGAAGCTAAAATGGGAGAAACTCCTTATTCAGCGTGCGCAAGTTCAAACAAGGATGGAGGTTTCTATTAATGCCCATCAATCATGCCTAGAAGCTTCTTCGGTCCTGCCTAAAGATTTTTCTTTGCTCCATACTTGTGGTTCCTCTTAGGTCGATAATCTTTTTTCACACTTGTAAACATTTTCCATTTTTCTCTTATGTAATTCTCGGGCAATATTTCCCAATTTTGTAATGCCTCAAAATTTATAAATGATATAAAGGTTATATGTTTTTTCGTGCCACTTCTTCGTGCTATAACTACTTGCATAAAATACAAACTCTGCAATCTTTCATTTCACTCAAGTTGCAACAAAAGACATCTCTTTAGAAAGAAAAGATTTATGTACTCATAACAACACAACTAGATACAATGATGATCTAAAGTTAATTGCTTATACATGATATATTTTTAACCATTTATTATTAATCTTAAATGGTTTTTCTTATTCCATCTTAGAAATTAAGCAATAACCTGAATCATGAGCCTCCTTTATAATGAAAGGTCCCTCCCAATTTTTTATAAACTTAGGCAGAGCAAGCCCCCTGATATGCTTCACCGCTGTCTTCAAAATGAGGTCTCCCTCAAAGAACTTCCTTGGTCTCACCAAGTTATCATACGCCCTAGAGAGCTGCTTCAAGTATATTTGAAAGTGCTACATCGCATTATATCTGTGTTCGTCTAACGCTTCCAACTGCACATATCTATTCTGAGGAAGCATGCTACTTCTCAAGGCATATCGGGAAGAGGGAACTTCCAACTCCACTGGGAGAATCTCTTTAGCCCCATACACAAGGGAGAACGAAGTATATCCTGTGGGCTTCCTTTTAGTTATTCGATAGGCCCACAACACAGCTAGTATCTTATCATCCCATGATCCTGGGAAATCCTCCATCGCCTTGGCCAAAATGTTAACTAATGTTTTGTTAATTGCTTCGGCTTGACCGTCTCTCTTTGGGTACGCCACTGTTGAAGTGTGATGAACAATAAAGTACTTATCTGTGAGCATTGTTACCTATGAATTGATGAAGGGGGTTTCGTTATCAGAGAGAATAACCTTTGGAATCTCAAAATGTCAAATAATGTATTCCCTGATGAAGTTGCTCACCACCCCTATTGTTGCCCTTCTTAGTGGTATTTTTTCATCCCACTTCGTAAAGCACGTTGTTGCCACTAGTATCCAAATCTTCCCCCTCAAAGAAGTATGTATTGCCCCTATTAGATCAAACGCCCAAGTGTGAAAAGGATAAGGTGTTGCCAGAGAGTGTAGATCCACCAATGGAGCATGGATCATATTTCCATGTAGTTGGTAAGCTTTACATTTTTGAACGAACTCAGCAGAGTCTATCTCCATCGTTGACTAATAATACCCCAACATCATAAGCTGGTCATATAACTTTGTCCCTCCTATGTGAGCTGGATTATGAGCCTGTTTAAGGACTTTGGTTGCTTCCTCCTTTGTGATATAATGCAATGGCCTGTTAAAGTACCCTCTTCGATAAAGCTGCCCTTCTTGAACGTAAAACCATGGGGCCCTTTGTTTGAGTCCCATCGCATCCATCTTATATATTGGGATAACTCCATCTTTGATGAAGTCAATATAGAGCTGCCTTCAATATGATTGAGCTTTAATAAAATGGCACTCATCTACTTCAAAGAACTGTTGGCACTTATCACACTTCCATTATAGCTCTATTTCATCTTGCTTCATCCTAGGTTAGAAGTATCCCTCCCTCTGAATTCTTTTATAAAGAGGGATTTTAGTTGTCTCGTAGTGCTCTTCGTGTTTTTTCTTTAGTCTTCGCTCTACTTCTTCTGGGCTGATGCATCTTAACAGCCATCCTTTTGCATTTTTGAAGTAGAGGTTTCCCTGATTTGTAAACTATTGGGCTAACTCTCTCATTTCCATCGCTCTTTCCCCTGACTCTAATTGTTTTCTAATCTCTCCCCTCCAGTCAGAGTCATCCGCCATTGGCAGAATTGACTGTACTACCGAGGGAAATGTTCTTCATTAAATCACGGCTATAGTTGTATCGTCTCTCATAATCATCTTCTGAGCGATGGTGGCATAGGTGTCTAGATGGTGATTCATTATTCGGGGTTGCCTCTTAATCTTGGTCCAATGAAACTGGTTGAGGAGCCTCTGGATGATTATTCTATAAGGTGCCAGACTGAGGTGTTTTAACGTATATCCTCCATTTACTTGCTGAATCACTAAGTTCGAATCACCCTTGATGCAGAGTGAACGAATTCCCCTTCGAAGGGCCTCCAACAACCCCGGTACCAATACCTCATACTCTACTTCATTATTGGAATAAGGTAAGTCTAACTTATAGGAAAGATAAATTTCTTCCGTACCTCTTGAAAGAATAACTTATTCTCCTCCTTTCTTCTCTGCTGAAGATCCATCAAACTGCATCGTCCATTCCTCTTCACTTGCGTCTAAGTGATTAGCCTGTAAATTATCTCCTGGAATGCTCTCTCGTGGTGGCTCAAATATCCCAGATGGAAAGATTGCCAAGAGGTCTGCGTATGCCTGACTTTTGATTGCACAAGGAATCACACATTTCAAGTCATACTCTGAGAGGATGAGGAACCACCTAGCTTCCCTATCAATTAATATAGTTCTTGCCAATAAAAACTTAATAGGATCACATCTCGTTACAGTATGAATTGTAAAAGACATCATATAATGTCTCAGCTTTTGCGATACAAAGACTAAGGCTAAACAATGCCTTTCCAAACTACTATACCTAACGTCTGGCCCATGTATGATTATACTAAGGTAGTAGACTGGTCGTTCCTGCTATTCAATCTCCTGTGCTAACAGAGCTCTAACGGATCTTGTGGTGGATGTGAGGTATAACTACAACAGTATTCCTGCCCTTGGACGAATCATGGTCTGTGGTGAAACGAACAACTTCTACATCCTGGTGAAAAACTCCTTGTGAATTTCCTCCCACTTGAACTTTGTGTTCTTTCACAAAAGCTACATCAACGGGTGTGTTATTTCGGCCAATCCAGGCACAAATCTCCTAAGGTAGGAGACTTTACCGAGGAAACTCTTGATCTCCTTCACCATTCTTGGACTTGGCATCTCTAAGAATGCTCGCTGTTTATCTTGGTGCATTTATACTCCCTGCCGATCTACCACAAAGCCTAGAAACTTTCCACTGGTTACTCTGAAAACGCACTTCAACGGGTTCATCTTCAATTTATACTTCCTATATCTCGCAAATACTTTCCTCAAATCACTCAGGTGGGACCCCTCCTTCTTCGATTTGATGACCAAGTCATCCACATAAAACTCCATAAATTTGTGAAAGAAGTCATGGAAAATGGCCATAATTATTCTTCGATAAGTAGCCCCAGCATTTTTGAGTTCAAACGGCATTACCTTGTACATGAAGTTACCTAACGAGGTTCTAAATATTGTTTTCTCTGCATTTGTGGGGTCCATCTTGATCTGGTTATACCCTACTAAGCTATCGATGGTGGGAAGAGGGAACTCATCTTTGGGACAAGCTCTATTCAAGTCTCTAAAATCCATGCAGATCCTTATCTGATTCTCTTCTTTCTTACCCATTGGGACAATGATATAAAGCCAGAGTGGGTGTTGTATCGGCTTGATGAATCCTGCTGCCAAATAGGCGTTGGACCTCTTCTTTGATCTTTAAGTCCAATTCAGGCTTGTAGGTCCTCGTTGCTTGCTTAATCGGAATGGCTGAAGGCATCACGTTTAATTTGTGGCAACTTACTTCTTCATCTATCCCCTCCATCTCTGTATATTTCCATGTAAAAACGTCTATAAACTCTTGGATTACCTCAATCAAAGCCTCCCATTCTCCGTGTTGAGATCCTTTGAGAGGAAAATGGGCCTTGGCTCATCCCCTTATTTTTCCAGATTTAGCAGCTCCAATTCTTGTGCTTGTGGCTTTGGTTGGTCCGTCATGTAGTCTGGTTCTTCAGAGACATCCTCCATGAACTCTTGTATGTTAGAATTATCTATCATCATACATTATCCCCGTTGATCGACCAGAAAACATTCATATATCAGGTCAGCCTCCTCGTCAGCCTCTGCCATAGCTCCTTCGACTTCCCGTTCACACCATCATAAGCGATAAACCACCTTACCTTTCTTAGTAAAAATCTTCTTGCATTATCTGTTGGCCGTTGCAATTGCCTTTTTCCTCTCCATTGAAGCCTCTGCCTTTCTTCCTTCAGAGAACTGACTCCGCACACTTTGCCGTGTGACCTCATGTTCCATTGGGTCCATTCTGGGATGCATCCTATCTTATAGTTGCTTTGAGATTTTCTTAGGTCGAGGGACCACTTGGTGGGCTTCTTCTATTACTCCTCTGCCGCTTGCAGTTCTATCATTCTGGTCGTCCGCAGGTCCCATCCTTTATCTGATCAAGGGAACCCAGTATCCCTCCATTCTTCTCATTAGGACTCTGACGTTCTCCTCTAATTTTGTATAAAATGTTGAATCCACTAGGTGAGCTTCTATGATAGCGAAGGGCCTCTTCGTAGCTCGTATAGTGATCTCGGTTCCTTTAATATTTGCCTTGGCACATTGGTGATATGTCAAGGGAACTAGTCCTTGGTTGTGCATCCACACTCTTTCTATTAACAGATGGTAGGAAGTTGTACTCTCTATCATATGGAACTTAATGTGGGAACTCATATTTCCCATTACAATCCCAACATTCACATAACCAATGGATTTTGAAGACTGGTTGTCATAATCTAAAATCGTTAAAGGCATGGGGACCAATCTTTCTTTTGGGATGTTAGCTGCATGGAAAGAGCGAATTGTCATAATGTTGATGGACGCCCCCATCCATAAGAGCCCTTGCGAAGCTAACTCTATTAATGCCGGCGGTCACATATAACGGTCGATTATGGGGAAATCTCACATCCCTATCTACATCGCTGAACATTATTTCTGATAGAAATTTCTTCACTAGCCTGGCCATGGGTCCCTTCCATCTCAGTGAAGGGACTGCGTTCTTCCTCGTAATATCCAGGATTGCTTGAGTTATCTCCAGCCTACTTTCTTTTGGCATTCCCACCTGATCAAAGAACCAGGCAAACTTTGAGGACCGTGAAACTGCGCAGTACTCCAAGCTTTGGTCCATTTCCTCACCTTCAACGTTGTGTATGTCCTCCATATCCCTAGCACTTGTTTCGTTGTAAGATAACACAACATTAGCCATTCCCCTAGTACACTCCTTCAGAGCCTCTTCGAACTCCCCCTGCTCTATCATCAGCTCCCTCCCTTCTCTTTCTGCCTCACCATCATAGGCCACCACCAAATTGGCCCCATGTGCTGGAAGTGGGTTGTCATTAATATTTTATGGAGGGATTTCCAGTGTCCCTGCCTTTACATGTTTATCAATAATTCTCCTTAATGTAAAATAACTTCCCGTTGGATGTTGAATCTTGCGATGAATCTGGTAGTACTTGGGATCCGCTCTGTTCGCCGCGTCTGGTTCCACGACAGAGATACCTTTAGGTTCATACACTGTTCCTTCTTGAACCATGGCGTTGTCACAGCTAATAGCCTCCTCTACTGTACTGGGTAACGGTGGGGGATCCTCCTTATCTCTTCCAAACTTTCTCTTGTTATCCTTCTTCAGCTATTTGCTTCCTTCACTTTCATCAATGTATCCCACTCATGGGGACTGGACGTAAGCTACAACGGTTGGCCCAGGTTGTCTAAACATCATTGGTACCACAACAGGGTTCGACTGAACTACCAATGGTATGTTCCTTGCTGCTTTTAGAAATGACGCAAAAGTCCCTTCGCGAGTTTCATTAATCAGGTGACAGATGTACTCTGGCAGCAAACCCTCAGCACATAGTTGTAATAATTTGGACTCTTTAACTTATTCCCTCACGTCGAAGGACCTTTCCCTGAATCTTCAAACATAAGCCACCACATCCTCTCCTGGTCGTTGCCTCTCCCGCTCAATTGTGTTAATATGAACTCATCTTTCGCCAGAAAGAACTTCTGGACAAATAAAACATGCATTTCTTCCCACATTGAAACACTCTTGGGCGCCATATGAGACTACCACGTATAAGCTTTATCGATTAATGAATTTAAGAACTCCCTCAGCCGGATCCTCTTGTTATTGCAGTGAGCCCCTAAATGTTCGTCGAAACATTTGATATGCTCCTTCGGGTTTCCCCCTTTTCCTGTGTACTTTTCAAAGATAGGAGGAATAAAATCTTTTAGGTAAGGCTCTTCATTATATTCCTGAGGGTAAGGCATTCAAAAATCATCATAAACCGAAGCCACCTCGGTAGCGGATTGCGAGGAAGATTGCATGAACTTTAACATCTCCTTCTGCATCTCTTTTCTTATATCCTCCATAGCTGATACCATTGAGGTAACGACCAAAGGGACCATAGGTGGGACGCCTATTGCACTTGGAGTAACCACCATAATTGGAACGCTCGTTACTCCTGGGGTTCCCACTTGTTGGGGTAGTTCCTGTTGGAACTGCGCTTGGTGGGGCCGTTGGGGTTACCCCTGGCGTTACGAAGGAGTTGACCTCAAATACTCCCAACACCGTTGAAGTAACAGGAGTTTGTAAAAACTCATAGAATTTATTCACGAGGAGTTGAACTTGAGTTGGTCCCAACCCGACACTTGTGAAAGCTTGCATCACCCCCGGAATGCCTGTCACCATTTGAACTGGAGGTACCTCTACTCGAGAAGCTCCATCTTTAGAAGCCTCCAGCTCCCTCGTCGCTTTTTCTTCATTATGTTTAATATCATCAAAGTTAAGTCTTCGATTAACTTTATCCCGCGCTATACTCTTTGCTTAGAAGAATACCTCCCCAGCGGTGTCGCCAAATCTAAGAGGGTAGTTTAGATAATACGGAGACGTAACCCCTTTTAGAGTACAGTAACGATAAGTTAATCAATAAACACCTTTGACTAAATAAAACATACAATCACAAATCTATAGAGATGAACTCCGTTTAAGCTTACAAATCTCTCGTGTATAACGCAAAAGATAATAATAAACTTAGAAGTAACTCAATTAGAGGGAGAGAGAAGTAAGCATCCTAGATACACCTTGGCAGGCATCCAAACACACCAACCACCCTCAAAGATCCATGTTAAGTGTTAAAATCATCGTTATAAATGACAATGGTGGGTAAGTGAACTCTGGTTTGTAATAAATCTCTCTCTCTATTGTATATTATTCTCTAGCAATAACTTCTGAACTCTCAAAAGAGAACATTCCTTACTCAGAGGTGGTTGAGGCCCTTAAATAGACCCTACGCCACTCCCGAGATAACTCAGTTATTAATAACTTGGAAAGACATCCCCCATACTTTATGTCACAAACATTAAATGTCTAATGCACTAGTTAGTTCCATGTAATAAACATTAAATGCCAAGACATGCTTGTTGCCTAACCACCGTGTGTCAGGGGGCTGTCATCATAGAGGTGGCTCACCAACTATTTGACAGCCCCAAATACCATGGTGGTTTACTCAAGTGCGGATTTGACATTGCCTAGATGGATAGTGACATCACATAAAGCGTATGTGACATTAAGTAGAGGGTTATTTGGTTCACAACTCAACGCCCGATGGAACAAAAGCCGATCCACCTAAGCTTCCACGATAAAAGGTCTTTCGATGTTTAACCAGGTGTATCTAAGATGGTCAGGACAAGCCCCAATGGTGCCTCACTTCTCAATCCTCCAAACCAAGTCCCTTTGAAGTTCCCACGGAGAGGTCATTCGATGGAGCATGAAAGCTCTCCCAGGCCCTGCCAAGCCTGGTCTCTGACGAGTACCATTTTGACCTCTCACTGAATGCCCTTATAATCGTTACATCATTACAATCATTATAGCTCATGGTAAAAATGAACAAAAGATACAACATGACTAAGTAACGCAACAAAGCTAAAGTATGAGCTGCCACGCTGAGCCATCACGCTAAGTTGCCTCACTTGAGCTGCCACATTGGGCTACCTCGCTTGAGCTGCCACGTTGGGCTGCCTCGCTTGAGCTGCCTCACCTGAGCTTCCTTGCTGTCTTAATCCCAAACACTGTTATTAATGGGGGGATTATCTCTAATCTCAAGATTACCTTTAAGCCCCCTACACTGGCCATCTCAGAGATCGGTCATTTTTATATCTCATTCAGGATCATCTCCGGGGTGGCTGCTAATGGAGTATAGTCATTGAACTTATCGTCCATTGACCTCTTTTTACCACATTTTCCCTTGAACTTCTGGGACTTTCTCCCACTCATTCCTTTTTCATCCTCTCCCTTGGCCACCATGGCCTCCTTTTCATTCATGACTTTCCCAGCCATAGCTAGGAGTTCTGTTATGGTTTTTGGAGGATCTTCGGCTAGCTTCCATAGGAGGTTTCCCTTCTACAATCACCATAGGGGCGATCATATCAATGGTTTCATCATAGTCTTCTACCTCTAACTTTTCTTTGTTAAAGTGGGCTATGTAGTCTTTCAGAGGTTAATTTTTTCATTGCTTGACATGTAACAAGTGTGTGGTCTTCTTTCGAGGCTTTACTCTGAAATAAAAATTATGGATGAACCTATCGCATAGTTATTTGAAATTCTCAATAGAGTTTGTTGGGAGAGAGGTGTACCATACATGTGCAGCACCCGTAAGGGTTCTTGAGAAAGCTCGACATCTCATCTCATCGAAGATTGTATGGATGTCGGCTATCGATTGGTACATTTCCACATGATGTATTGTGTTTATGCTCCCATCGTACTTCAACGTCACCACTGGCAGCTTAAACTTGGTCGGGGTTTGGTAGCTTACTATTCTTTCAACGAACGGTGACCCTTCTATGTAAGCCCTCTATAGATGGTCTCGACTCTTCAAAAGATTACCGATTTTGTCTTCAAGCCTCTGAATAAACTATTCCATGGCATGTCGCTTGTGGGCGTTATGGTATTACCTACGTCGGCTATTACAACATTATCACCGTCCCTTTCTCTATCGATCGGTCGTTGCATTATCTCTCTGTTAGACGTCTTTGATAACTATTCACCTATTTTTGCTCCTTGACTAGGCCACATGGAGGTCGATGGACAGCATACCCACCATTTCTTCTAGAACCAGCAATACTATGGGACTTGGAGAGTCGGTCTCTCAAATCACCTATCGGTCCAAGTCTATCAAAAGAAGACCCTCTGCTGAGTCTTTCAAGTGCTGAGGCACGAGGTTGGCCTTCTCATCTCAGCCTAACATTATTTCCCTTACAGACTTGAATTGGGCGCACAGTATCTCCTGAGATCTCATAGGGTTCCGAATATTCAATATCATCATCACATGGGTCATCTTGAAATTCTTGGCCAAGTTTCCCTAGGCACAACAACCAGTATCGAACACATCCATATGCCTCTGTTGTTGTGGCACTTCCTTATGTGGGGCCGAGGGTGGTCCCCCTGTCACCTTATTACCACCGTCCTTGGCGACCGAAGTTATTATCTTCGCTACATCGCCAGTGGGTCTAGCGAATATATTTTGGCTAAAAACCATTAGTTTCTCCTGCATCTTATGCTGGCTGGACGCCTGCTGGACTGAGGCTGTGCCTAGCTGGAACTGGGGCCAATGCCTTGTGGAAAATAAAAACACATTGAATTCGATGAATGGACAAAATAAGAGGTGCAATAGAGAGATGAATAAACTGGAAAAAAAATCTTGGATAACTCAACCAGAGCTCTTTCAATGGTGATTCAAGTCAGCCAAACATGGAGTTGGATCACCACCAGAGAACTCAGTGAAGAACAAGCTACAAATGAGAGGAAGAAGATAAAAGATCTCTCTTACCAAAGAAGGTGCCAACTGATGATACCAGATATAGTACCAATAAGTAACATAGTATGAGATCAATCCAACATAATTTCTAATGGTGTAACAATGGTGGGAATAAAGTATATATGTAAAGAAGGAGACGAGGCAATGAGAAGAGAGATTATAAAATATGTGGTTCAACCATTTCGCCTACTCCACCGTGCACTAGTGTATGATCTTACTATAAAAATGGGATCTAAGGGCCTCGGTGATACAATTCACATAACTTTCTATCTTTCTCTATTATGATAGAAACATAGCTTTGGGTAGGGTTTTAATATTTTTTATCCTTTTCCTTGGAGAAGAAGGAGACTATTTATAGTGCTTGGGGTGCACATTGCACCCTGAAACATGTAAAGTGCATGTCCTTTGTGGAGCTACCAATAAGATGATACCATCTATTTTTTAGAATATGCAAGTAATGGTTATGTAATATTTTCCCATGTGCTCCTGTGATTCTGTTATAACTACCTATCCACGTGGGAAAGCTATGTTGAAGTCATGTATCACACTTGGTGGAGATGTCGTCTAGAGGGGTCTCGGACAGGCCGAGTATGAGACCCTTGGTGCTTTATTGGTTCATATACTATAAGTGTTGGCTTAGCTGAGCATGTTCCATGGCCGAGATGAGTCCGTAGTTGGACTAATGGGGTCTCGACTGATAATGACATCGAAGTATCTCGACCTTTGAAGGTAAACGAGAGGTTGGCCATGGCCGAGATAGTCCCAGTGTGGGACGAGGGCACACTTGGGTATATCACAGTTTTTATCTGATTTTACACAACTCCTGGATGGTCAGTCTTACAAGTCTGGAAAAAATTAGGAGTTGAGCAAAGCCCTGAAGAAGTCCCAGAAGGACTTGACTAATGATCGAACTAGCTTAGAGAGAGAGAGAGAGAGAGAAAAGGCCTTTATCGAGCTAAAGGTAGATAACGACCTAGTTATTGCTGAGAAAGAGAAACTGGATGGAGAGAACTAGACTGGCTCAGGAAGGCCCAGAAGTTAGAGGGCGAGATCCCAGTCATAAAGGAGATTAACTACTCAGATGGCTGGAATGCGGACTGTGATGAAACAAATCTCCAGATTGCTTATGCTAAGACCAGGCCCTGAGGGTAGCAGGAGTCCCTCCAGAGTCTGACATGTACTAGCTTCACCATTCAGGACCTTCTCCCTTTACTACTAAAGATCTTTCTGCTAGTCAGCCTTCCGATCAGACTAAAGAAGAGACAGGTGAGGTCAGGATGGATGCCGACCCAACTGAGAAGGATGTAGACATGGGAAAGGAACCAAAAGCCTATGAGTAGGTGAAGATGTGAAGTCATGTAGCTCTAGGACTTTATCTTTTCCGTGTTATTATATTGTAATTCCATTTCTCTCTCCCCTGGTTATAACGACTATTTGCCTTCCTTTTACTAATATTAATGAAGAAGCCTTTATTTTTGTTAATATACTTCTACTTCTGTTATGATGATGTCCTTTGTACTTACTATTGGTTCTATTATTTGTATCTTATCATCGTAGAAGACTACATCTCTCCTTCCTCAAATTTGGGGAAATTTTTAGGCTCGGGTGTGAGTGGACAAACTCGACGGGCATTTTTGAAGATTGACAAGTAGTTAAAAATAAGGAGTGCAACATATAAGGATCAATCCGAGCTGGTGGCAAAACTGAAGGATGATCTCCAAGTTATAAAGAAAATTGGCTCCTCGGTGTAGGAGGAAATAAATGATTTGAGGTCCCAACTTGCAGTAAGTAAGGATGTGGGCCAAGTAGGCGAGATGATTGAGGCCGAAAATTAAGCCTTAAAGAAGGAGGTCACCGAGCTAAAAAGAGACGTCCAAAGAAGGTATGTCATTGCAACTGATCTTCACAGAGATGTTACAAGACTGAGATATCTCTTCATAATGGGTCCTCGGGGAGCATAGGCGGGCTATGATGAGGGCTGGACTGATGCATAAGCAAGGCTGACAGAAGCCGAGGAGGTGGCATTCAAGCATGGGTGGCTAACTACCCTTAGGGAGCTCAATTCCCAAAGGAATCAGGACTGTGGTACAAGTACTATGTGGATTGTCTAGCTTACTGTCAACCCCCTTTATCAAAGGATGATAAGTGGATCCTAATTGACGCCATTCCTACCTAACTTTTGAACTATTATCTCGAAGATGATGAGGATGTGTTTTCTCCTAATTCAGATGATGGTCGAAGATAATGCCTATAAGAATATCTACCTTGCCATCTGTAGTTGGTCTGAATCCTTGTATTATTTTTGGTATATCTTTGTATAATTTTTGTAAGGGAAAATTTCTAATTGAGTCAATTTGAACTATTGGCTTAATTTTGAAAAAAAACTAATTGAGTCATGGGATAGTAGTTTGACATATCTGTAAGGATATTTTTCTCATGTCCAACATGTTACATTTATGTATGTCGTATGCCGCTACATTTGGCACGTCACCTCAAGATGTCACTAGACGGCCTCAATCCGAATTTCGGGAATCAAGCATTCAACATCTCCATTAATGTGTCCCACATCTGCCTCAACGACTTCACGTTCCACGATTTTAGGGACTTAATGCAAGTGGTACGCAAGGGAAGTCAAAACAGTGAAAAAGGCACGATAGGATTGTTCAAGGGCATTTTCGTAATTCCACATCCATAGTTAGGAGGTCTGGTCAACTGGAAAGTTGAAGAGCTCGCCGCAACGAAGATACTGGAAAAAATGGTACCTCAATCCGAGCTACGGTGAAGGAGTTATGACCTTTTGAAGATAGAGAAAATTCCTTAAAGAATGCTATTTTTTTTGTACGCTGGATAGAATTTTAGAGTTTTAAGAACGTGGGACTCTTCATATTTTTTCCTATAAATACCAACTTCGGGGGAGTTGTTTTGCAAGACTTTAGAAGACGTTTTTGAGAGTCCAAATTACTCTAGTCTTCATATTTTTTTAGTCCCAAGACTCATGTTTTGATTCACACAATTGCCAAACCTTTGTGAATCTTTTTGGTAACCCAAGAACACAACTTTGGTTTGTTCAACCCTTGTGGAGAAGCCCTTCTCTTCTTCATTGCTGCCCTCCTGGAAAGGGAAAATTCCAGCCACCGACATAGGAACCGACACCTGCGGGTATTTCTGTGTCACACTGTTTCTAGCCGTTGCTTTGAAGGTTTACCGAAGACACCGTGCGTTACACTTGTGGGCGATTATCAGGTTGTATGTAAGTCAATGGTCTTGTAAATTCTTTAAAGTTCTAGAAATAAAAGGTTTCGCCCTTCGGGGATTTTTCCTTAACTTTGTGTCGCATGCTTTATATTTGATGGGTTGATTTAGATGCATGTTTAAGGGTTGAATTTATTTGGTTTAAAAGTAGACGCTAGTTAAATAAGGGTTACTTGGAAACTTGCGAATTTAATTTAAATCGATATTACACGCGTTTCTCAAATTGGTATCAGAGCGGGTTACGCTAATTTATCGCGTGATCCTATTTTTCGCAAAAATTTGTGTGATATTGATTTTTTAAAATCAGTTTTATGAAAAATCGCAATTTTTCAATGGAACACCCATTTAATGAGGAGCCTATTTTTGAAAAATTTCACGACCGTGCTGAAAAATTAAAAAGTTTGAATTTGAAACTTTGCAAAAGAATTAAAGTTTTGGAAAAAGAAAATTCTCTCTTTAAAAGTAAGATTGAAGATTTGCAAGAGTTTCAAACTCAAAGTGATATTTGTCGTGAGCATGGTAATTTGTGTACTGATTTTGATTCTTTAAAAATTGCCAAAAAGAAGAGTGATGAGAGAGTCCTGGTTTTAGAGAAGGAATTGGAGGACTTAAAAAATTCTAGGGTTCCCGTTTGTGCCGTCGAGGATAAAAAATTAATCGATGATTTTACGGCACGCGAAAAGACTCTTAGGAATAAGTTTGTTTTAATTGAGGGGGAGCGTGATAAACTATTAAGTTTAATTGATAATTTGAAGAAGGCGTCCCTTAATTTGGAAGAGTCTAATTCTTTGCTTGAGTCAAAAATTTTGAAGTTAAAAAATGATTTGACAGACTCAAGTAGGTTTGATAGTGATGGTAATGGCTCATCGTGTTCTCATACTTCTAATGCTAAATCCAAAACCATTATTTGTTTTAGAGGGTCAACTAATTCCAAGGACGCTAGAAAAGATCACACTTTCGGTGTCATCCCACCCGTTTACACATGCTCATATTGTGGTAGGAATGGTCACCTTAGGCGATTTCGTTTTGATCTTGGAAGAGGTCCTAGGAATTCGAAGTCTAGTATTTTGTTGGTTCCCAAAACCCCTTGTCGACATGTTTCATCCATTTGGGTTAGGAAATCACTTTTGGAGGAACTAGATTTTAGACAAGTTGATTCCCGTTTGCTTGCACATGATTCTTCTCTTTCCATATCATATAGATGATTGTGTTTGCATGTTTGTCATACGCTAGTTATGCTTTTTGATATATTTTTGCTAGCGTTGTGACATGTACTTTTTGTATATATTTTTTTGAAAAATTTTGAAAAATACAAAAAGATTTTTTTTGTTGCACCGTTTATGGATGAACACTTTGGATGACCGAGTCACAACTTCATTCCATTATTTTCATGTGACTATTTGATAATGTTTTGAGACAATAGGTCAATTCATCCATGTGCTTTATAATGTTTGGAGTCATTAAGATGTAATTAAGTGTTACTTCCTACATGTTTGACTCATATTTCCTTTATTGCACACATGCACGGATTTGTTTGATTATTGTGCTTGTCTTATCACATGTTGGTTGGGTGTTTTCACTTCAATCCTATCCTTAAAACGAACCAAGCACGATAATTTTTTATAAGGAAACTGTGCATATAAAAACCGTTTTGTGAGATTGTGTGCTTTGTTTAAAAACGGGGAGGGGCTGCGAAAGGTACATATCTATCCTTTGCGCAAAAGCCATCGTTAAAAAGGACCTAAAAAATGGAGGAATTTTATTATCCGGGGTCCAAAGAGGTTTAAAAGAGCCCAAAAAAAAAAATTAAAGGCAATAAAAAGATATTCATGCCAAAATATGGGCCATTTAGGTTTTTGCACCAATTCTTCAAAGTTTGAGAATTTAGATTACCTCTAAAAGAATATATATATGAGGGAGTTTGGTTGGAGAATTTAAAACGGGTTTGCACGTCCTTGATATTTGAAAATGCGCTACTTAGTTTTGGACGTTATTGGTGTGGAAATCACTTTGACTTTGATTTGTTGGTTTGCATAAGACGATGTCATTTAAATTCAACAAATTTTTTTACACCTAAGGATAATTTTGATGATCATTCGTTAGGGGTACACATATGCATCGTGCACATATGATTGATTGAGTTGATTTACCTATCGAATGTATTCACACCCATTCATTCCGTTTCCATGACTTGGTTGTTTGAGTCTAAATCTATGGTGTGATTTTTTTTGTATCATGTTTTACATATTTTTTTCAAATGGTATCAGATTTTTTTTAAATAAAAAATCAAAAATAGTTTGTGTATTTTTTTGTATACCGTGACACCCCGATTTTGCTTTTTTGATTCATTCTTCTTATTTGTCTATTTGGGGACATCATAAAAAGGAGGAGAAAGAATTATCATTTTATGGGGGAGTTTGAATTTTGGGGAAGTTTTGAGATTTGACTTATGCTTATCATATATTGGTATCTATGTTTATCTCATTTCAAACTGGATACGTCACTTGGTATTTTTTTTCTTTATCTCATGTGTGTAGGTACTACATTGATGATCTCTGAATTGCACACCCTGATGAGAAAAGATTTGAAGAACAAACGATGAAGACTATTCATTTGTACCTTTTCCAGTTTTGGGTTCATGGGAGGGTAGATTTGTATAGGCAATTTCATATTTGATAATTCGGATTTTTTATGTATGTACCGACATAGACATAGGGGGAGATTTGTAAGGACATTTTTCTCATGTCCAACATGTTACATTTATGTATGTCGTACGCCGCTACATTTGGCACGTCACCTCAAGATGTTACTCGACGGCCTCAATCCGAATTCCGGGAATCAAGCATTCAACATCTCCATTAATGTGTCCCACATCTTCCTCAACGACTTCACGTTCCACGATTTTAGGGACTTAATGCAAGTGGTACGCAAGGGAAGTCAAAACAGTGAAAAAAGGCACGATAGGAGTGTTCAAGGGCATTTTCGTAATTTCACATCCATAGTTAGGAGGTCTGGTCAACTGGAAAGTTGAAGAGCTCGCCGCAACGAAGATACTAGAAAAAACGGCACCTCAATCCGAGCTACGGTGAAGGATTTATGACCTTTTGAAGATAGAGAAAATTCCTTAAAGAATGCTGTTTTTTTTGTACGCTGGATAGAATTTGAGAGTTTTAAGAACGCGGGACTCTTCATATTTTTTCCTATAAATACCAACTTCGGGGGAGTTGTTTTGCAAGACTTTAGAAGACGTTTTTGAGAGTCCAAATTACTCTAGTCTTCATATTTTTTGAGTCCCAAGACTCATGTTTTGATTCACACAATTGCCAAACCTTTGTGAATCTTTTTAGTAACCCAAGAACACAACTTTGGTTTGTTCAACCCTTGTGGAGAAGCCGTTCTCTTCTTCATTGCTGCCCTCCTGGAAAGGGAAAATTCCAGCCGCCGACATAGGAACCGACACCTGCGGGTATTTCTGTGTCACACTGTTTCTAGCCGTTGCTTTGAAGGTTTATCGAAGACACCGTGCGTTACACTTGTGGGCGATTATCAGGTTGTATGTACGTCAATGGTCTTGTAAATTCTTTAAAGTTCTAGAAATAAAAGGTTTTGCCCTTCGGGGATTTTTCCTTAACTTTGTGTCGCATGCTTTATATTTGATGGGTTGATTTAGATGCATGTTTAAGGGTTGAATTTATTTGGTTTAAAAGTAGACGCTAGTTAAATAAGGGTTACTTGGAAACTTGCGAATTTAATTTAAATCGATATTACACACGTTTCTCAATATTCTTTCAAGCCTATGTCATTTGAGTTGAAGACATAGAGGCTAAGAATTTGAATATTACATCATTTTTTATTTATGTTCCAAGATTTTTCGTCATCAACATTTCAAGTCCATGGTATCTAAAGGTATAAATGCTTTTAATATATATAGAGACTTTGTGTTATTTTTTATGGGTGTCTTTGTATAAAACTTTTGTTATAACGACTTTTAATTTTCTTTTAGAAAATCATTTTAAATCTATACATAAAAGTGTTTGGGATTAAAAAACATTTTTGGATTTTCTGAAATATCGTTCGAACGAATCTGGGATCTCGTTCGAACGAGATACCCAGGTCGTTCGAACCAACATCGAATGAGATATCGAACCAAAATTGATTATTCTTTTCTGCTTTCTCGTGACACAGGTCATTAGAATGACATCGTTCGAACAAGACATCTAACGAGATTTTGCTTATTAAATCTGTTTTCTCATGAGTACCTCGTTTGAACCAAGTCGTTCGAACGACATTCAAAAGTCGTTCAAATGACCTAGCGATTTTTTGTCAATTTCGTCAGTTTTTGTTTTTAACGTCCCGTTTCCCACTATCTTTTTACCTACTTTAATATGTGCGGGAACATAACTTTTTAGGAGACTTTTGAGAACATTTCTACCACTTTGAGAGAAATTTTTTTTCATCCAAAAGTCAGTTGTTTTTTGTGTTGGTATTTTTATGGTTTTATTTCTGCCAAAACACAAAGTTTACACCCATATGTTTGTTTTGATCCAGGTTCTATATTTATATTTTCTTTGAGATCACTATTGTTGGCATCGGGTATTTTTCTTATCCCAAAAAGAGAAGTTTCCTATAAAGGAGTACGTTTTGTTGAATATTCGTGGTGTGCATACGTTGGAAAGGCCTTCATATGTTTTTACGGTTGGTCGCCCCATCGGTGGATTCCGATGTTATCAACTAGGCGGAGGTAGAAGCAAGAAGAAGCGTCAAGGCTTGAGAGGGAGCCGAGTTGAGGAAGTAAGTCTTTTGTCTTGTTTATGTAAAACCATACATAGTGGATTTGAGGCTGGGTCGTCCGAGGTTTTTCCCGTTATGGATTTTCCTCGTACATTGCAGTCTTATGTTGTGACCCTTCATTTTTCTGGACATTCTAAAACCTGCGTAATGTATACCCCGCATGGACATAATACTAAACAATAAATTATAAAACCCGTGTGGTCACGGGTCCTCCAATTTGAATCCATGGCCATATTCTCAAAATTAGGTCGTGCTCTCAAATCGAGGGTTTCGTGACCACACAATCGATCCTAACGAGTTACATTGGTCCCGTGTGAGGTGTTGACGCCACTTACGGGGCCGTTTGGGTGGCATTACGGAGTTTCACCCTCTAATGACACATTTTCAAGCCCGAGTGCGGATATTCTCAAATTTGGGTCGTGATCTCAAACCGGGCATCCCGTGACCATGCGGTCGGTTCTAACGAGTTACATTGGTCCCGTGCGAGGTGTTGATGCAGCTCACGGGGACATTTGGGGGTCGTTACTGGGTTTCTTCCTCTAAAAACACGCTTTCAAGCCTAAGTGTTGATATTATCAAAATTGATTAGTGATCTCAAACCGGGGATCCCATGACCACGTAGTCGATTCAAATGAGTTACATTGGTCCCGTGCGAGGTATTGGCACCATTCGTGGGGCCGTTTGGGGAGCGTTACGGGGTTTCGCCGTCTAACGACACATTTTCAAGCCTAAGTGTGAATATTCTCAAATTTGGGTCGTTCTCTCTAATCGGGGGTCACGTGACCATGCGATCAGCTCCAACGACCTACATTAGTCCCGTGCGAGGTATTGGCGCCACTCACGGGGCCGTTTGGGGGGCGTTATAGGGTTTTTCTGTCTAACGACATGTTTTCAAGCCTAAGTGTAGATGTTCGCAAAATTGGGCCGTGATTTCAAATTGGGGTTCCCATGACCACGCGATCATTTTCAACGAGTTACATTGGTCCCGTACGAGGTGTTGGCGCCGCTCACGGGGCCATTTGGGGGGCGTTACGGGGTTTCGCCTTCTAATGGCACGCTTTCAAGCCTAAGTGTGAATATTCTCAAAATTGGGTCATGCTCTCAAATCGGGGTCCCATGACTACACGATCGGTTTCAACGAGTTACATTGGTCCAGTGCGAGGTGTTGTCACCGCACATGGGACCGTTCAATGGCTGTTACAGGGTTTCATCCTTTAGCGACACGTTTTCAAGCCTAAGTGTGGATATTCTCAAATTTGGGCCATGCTCTCAAATCGGGTGTCCCGTGATCACGCAGTCGGTTCCAATGAGTTACATTGGTCCCATGCGAGGCGTTGGCACCACTCACGAGGCCTTTTGGGGGGAGTTACGGTGCTTCGCCCTCTAACGACACGTTTTCAAGCCTAAGTGTGGATATTCTCAAAATTGGGTCGTACTCTCTAATCGTGGGTTCCGTGACCACGCGGTTGGTTCCAACAAGTTAGGTTGATCCCGTGCGAGGTGTTGGTGCCGCTCACGGGGCCGTTTGGGGGCGTTATGGGGTTTTTCCCTCTAACGGCATGTTTTCAAGCCTAAGTGTGGGTATTCTCAAAATTGGGCGGTTCTCTCAAACCGGAGGTCCCATGATCACGCGATTGATTCCTATGAGTTATATTGGTCTTGTGCGAGGTGTTAGCGCCACTCACAGGGACATTTGGGGGCATTACGGGATTTCTCCCTCTAACGACACGTTTTCAAGCCTAAGTCTATATATTCTCAAAATTAGGCTGTGCTCTCAAACGGGGGGTCCCGTGAAAATGCGGTCGGTTCCTATGAGCTATATTAGACTCGTGCACGGTGATTGGGCCCCTCAAGGGGCTATTTGGGTGTGTTTTGGGTTTTTTTCCCTCTAACGACATGTTTTTAAGCATAAGTGTAGTTATTTTTAAATTGTCAACATATTCTCAAACTGGGGTCTCGTGACCACGCGACCGATTCTTGTCAGTTACATTGGTCCCATGCGAGGTGTTCGCGCCTTTGATGAGGCCTCTTGGGGGAACTCAACATTACAAAAGAGGTGCAGGGAACTCGACATTACAAGGTGGCCTCACAGGAAGATTAAGAGTTTGACAACCCTCACAGGAGAGAATCACGACGAAGGAACACTAAATTAAAGGGGAAAAGAGTGTTGTAAATGAAAAACATTAAGAATGGGGAAAATACTATTGAAGTGTCCTATATTGGTGGTTCTTGATGAAGGCCACACTCCCCATAATGAGAGGAGTCATATTTGGAATACTCTATCAAACTCAACGAAAAAACGCATCATATTATCCTGGACTCCTTTCTAGAACAATTTCAATGATCTCTACAATATACTGCATTTGGCAAGGCCAGAAAAGGAAGATTTTCTTGCCAAACATGCCTAGAGGGCGAAAACCCAAAGCACCCCCCAAACGATCTCGTGAGAGGCGTAAACACCTCGCACGGGACCAATGTAAGATGTAAGAACCGATCGCGTGGTCACGGGATCCCCGATTTGAGAATATGACGATAATTTGAAAATATATATACTTAGGCTTAAAACATGTCGTTAGAGGGCGAAAAAGCAAAGCCCCAAATGATCTCGTGAGAGGCGAAAACACCTCGCACGGGACCAATGTAAGACGTAAGAACCGATCGCGTGGTCACGGGACCCCCAATTTGAGAATATGACGATAATTTAAAATATCTACACTTAGGCTTTAAAAACATGTCGTTAGAGGGAGAAAACCAAAAACACCCCCAAACAACCCGATGAGAGGTACTAACACCTCGCACGGGACCAACATAACTCGCAAGAACTGACGGCGTGGTCACGGGACCCTCGGTTTGAGAATATGATAATAATTCAAAAATATCTAGAAATAGGTTTAAAAACATGTCGTTAAAGGGCGAAAACCCAAATCACCCCCCAAACGGGCCCTTAAGAGGTGTTAGTGCCTCTTACGGGAACGTTTGGGGGATCTTTCGAGATTTCGCCCCCTAACGGCATGTTTTTAAGCCTAAGTCTAGATATTTTGAAATTGACGTCGTGTTCTCAAACCGGGGGTCCCGTGATTATCTAGCAACCAAAAACTAATAATAAGCCAATAACCAATAATTATCCCGTACTCCTTCTAACATACTATCCAACAATAAGCCAACAACGAATAATTATCCAACAGCTAAACGAAATAAAATCAGTAATTATCCTATACTCTTTTTAACATACTATCCAACAACAAGCCAACAACTAGTAATTATCCAACAGCCAAACCAAACAAAACTAATAATGATCCCATACTCCTTCTATCATCTAAAAGATTTAAAAGATAATGCATATGATTTATATAATTTCTTCAGTTAAAATAAAGAGTACCTGATTCCTACGATCCAAGAAGGTCATTAAATAGAGTCTTCTGAATGTGTGATTAAACCACATTAATCCTGAAGCCCCCAACGTATTCTTTTACATGTACATTTGTTAATTAGTTTCTATAATATAATCTTCATAAAATCAAGCTAATTTAATTTCATTTTATGAAAACTTCATCAATGAAATTGATCAACAAATGTATATGCACAAGAACACGTGGAAATTGAGTTGGGTCAATTTGATCCAGTCATAAACTCAAATGACTCTATTCTCAAACTAAACGTATTGTGAAAGTAACAAAAAATTCGACTGAGCATAACATATTATCGAAAGTTAACTTACATAAATCATATTAAACATTCATAAAAGTAACTAAACATTACACATCAAAGTAAAACGCTAATACAGTGTTAATATCATAATAGGATACAAATAAATTGACAAGGATAACATAATATTTTGATACTCAATCTTTCTCTAAATCAACTAAAATATCCTTCAAATTAGGGTTGTTAATAAGAGCTGGCTGAAACTCTTTTAGAGCCTTTAATGCATCCACTTCAGTAGTCATACCTTTGGTGCATGCACAACAATAGACCAATTGCCATCATTTATGCACTTCGAGTAAAATACTTTCTTTACGTTCTGAAAGGCACAAATAAAAGGCTCGTCGACTATGCGATCTTTACTCTTCAACTTTGATAAATCTACCATAACAAGTTTTGAGTCAGTATCAACTTTGGAAGCATTCGTTGTATCCTCCACCTTTACCCAATCACAATAAAATACGATTTATGTGAAATCTAAGTAATCAAGTTATAGGATTTATTGGATTATCCCATAATAGGTTAACACTGTATTCTTTGGATTTTTATCGCTTTTGCTAGAAATATAGGTGGTCAAGGTAGAAATTGATATTCCACTATTTTGCGTTAAAAGATTTTCCTCATATGGATATGAAATGAAATCAAAACCGTTGGTGCGAAATTTCTTAAACTCTTTCGCACGAAAACTAGGGCCTTTTGCTAGGCGTGCAAGCTTGGAAAAGACATCACCTCCTTTTAGAAGCTGCATTTATTAATGAGTTTGTATCAGGGCATGTTTTTATCACACACGAATAAATACCCGCACGCATGAGATGTGAAATTTACCTCTATTGATACCCATGCCCTAAAATCAGTTGTCATGCAATTTCTCCTTTAATCTTGGGCAAATTCGTTCTTGTACTTCCTACCGATAAATTGTAGAGTTAACATCATAATATAAAAAACATATAATCAAAGAAGAAGAATTTAGTAGATACTCACTCTCTCCAATCTTCGACTTTATCTTACGATTCGAAGACAACGATTTTCTTGTTCGTATTGTAGATTTGTAAGTTTCACCTCTTTAGGGTTCCCAAATGGCAATTCATCCTCAAACTCGTCAGGTTCCTCGATCACTCGTTCTCCACGAGGATTGAACCTCCTCACCTCTTGTTCTGGCATATGTTCCCTAGTGTATAACGAGTATTCCACCATTGATTATTCTTTAGCAATTGACCCTCCAATATACCGTGTATTCTTTACTTAAGCTTTAAAGGTTTTCATCATGCGCTCAAAAGGATACATCCAATGATGCCTAACGGGACCACATAACAAAGTTTCATTGCATATATGCACAAGCAGGTGGATGCTGATATCAAAGTACGACGGAGGAGAACATTTCTCTAATACACAAACTGCATCAACTGAAGTTGATTTCCTAACTTTAGTGTGCCTTTTGTTTACCACTTTTGCACAAAGTAGGGTAAAACACAAACTGATTTGCATAATTAATCGACGGAGATCTTTGTGTTTAGAGAAGCAATGCTGAAATAATATAGGGATTAATTGGATGATTACGTGCCAGTCGTGAGACTTGTACTATTTCAAGTCATTTGCTTAGTAGCTTACTACCTTACGTAAATTACCAAAATAACTGGTTGGAGTCTTAAAGTTGAACAACGTGTTTAAGAGGATCTTCTTCTCACTACTAGTCAAAGAGAAAGCAGCATGGGGGTAGAAATTCTTCCTATTGTAGGATCATTTTTTAACCACAGTTTCTTCTTCATTTTCATATTCTGTAGATCTAGGCGGTCCCCTCTACATATTTGGAGTGAGATCCACCCAGATATGTTCCTATCAGATGTTCTGCAACATTCTTCTCTGTGTGCATCACATCAACTACATGCCTTACACGATGATCTTCTAAGACAACAAATTAAAAAATATTGATCGTTTGGACCACGACTTGACTTTCTTAAGGTCATTTGGATCCCTTATAGTTTTACCCTTAAGATTTACAAATTAGGGGTGTTTGCTTACATACCTATTCCCCATAGTCCCAGCCTCCGCCTTCTCCTCGATTTGCTGATCCAAAAGCCAAGCAGGTGGCGTTCGGCGCTCGCGATTGACAGGCAAAAAGTTAGACTTATGTTTCCTCAAAGGGTGACTGGTCGATAGATATCTAAGACGACCCGTGTAACTCATCTTACCACTATGTTTTATCCAACATGCTTAAATTTCCTCCCCACATATGGGACATGCATAATAACCATGAACATTACAACCGGACAAGGTCCTATAAGCTGGAAGGTCATGGATCACCCACATCACCATTCCTTTAAGTGTGAACTCTTCACCCTTATGAGAGTCGAACGTCGTCATGCCTTTAACCCACAACTCTTTAACTTCTTCTATTATTGATGCTAAGAATATATCAATATCATCATTGAGAGCCTTTGGCACGGGTATCAACAAAGACAACAATGTGAACTCATTTCTTATGCATAGTGTCGAAGGGAGACTTAAAGGCGCCGTGAGAATTGGCCAATAACTTTTACTAGTACTTAAATTAATCGAAAGGGTTAAACCCACCGATTGATATGGCAAGATAAATGTTGCGCAGTTCCTTTAAAAATTCATTGTGTTATGCATTTGAAATTTTCCAGATGGGTGAATCAACTGGATGACACATCAGATTCACACCCACCTCGCATCGAGCGTGCCATGTCATTGCCTCCATTATCCATGGTACGGTAAAAAACCTTTTTAATCGTGGCCCATGTGTAAAATACTTCAAAACCTTTTGTGGGACTTTTGAGAACTTGTGATTTTTTGTAGCTTTCTCCTTTCCATTCTCACAAATCACATATTTAGGCTCACTGCATACAGGACATTCATCCTTCCCTTCGTGCTCATTGTGGTACAATATGCAATCATACTTGCATGCATAAATATATTTGTATTTCAAACCCAAACCCTTCAAGCTCTTCTTCATGGTAGAATAATTGTCTGGTAACATGTTCTCTTTCGGGAGAATATCTTTAACCCACTTAAGAATTTCGGTTACACTATTCCCAAACAAACCAAATTGGATGTTCGAATTGTGCAAAACAATCTTTGCATATAATACCGAGTGATCTTTATCGCAATATTTATACAAGGGTCTAGCCGAATCGGCTTTCAACCGTATGTATTCCCGATCTCCTTTAAGTTCAACATCAAAATTTTCATTTAGTTTTCAATAATGCGCATTATTCGTATCCATAGGTTGGTGGCTTTGATGGTTGTGGACTCCGTAAGCATCATCAATTAAGTCGATTAATGGATGATGTGTTGGTGAATCATGTACAACTTCCACTCGTTGGGGTTCTGTTAAGCGATCGGGTACCAACAATTCTTCTAGAATATAAGGTATATTTTTTTCACCACGGTATGTCCATATTTTATAGTCTTGACAGATTCCCCACTCTATTAAATGTAACTCAACGTATTCCAATGACTTATATTTTCATTCATACAACGGGTACATGGACACGGAATCTGGTCACTTTTAAGAATTTTGAAAGCGTATTTAACAAATTCTTGAACGCCATTTACATGATTATTTGAAATTCGATTAGTCTTTCCCATTCACTCTTTATATAATTTGAAATCCATATAATAATCTTCAAATTTTAGTCCCGTGGATATAGGTTAAAAAATGTTATTACAATTGAAATAAAAACAATATTCTCATAACATAAGTGATAAAAAAATATTATTAAAACTAAAACAAAACTAATATTCTTAAACTGAAACAAATCCAATATTCTTACAACTGAAATAAAAAAATGTTATTAAAATTTAAATAAAACAAATTATTATTTATTTTTTTCCAACAGATAAATTGGCCAACCAAGAAAAGAGTCTGCATAATTCCTCAATTCTAACCCATCCCCGCCTTCAGCGAACACAAGTACATCTCCGCAGCCATTGTATATTTCATCGACCAGAATTTGAGCCTCACCCGTCTCCAAAGGTCGGTTGTGTAATTGAGTTTCTATAACCTTGGAGATGATTAACCCTATTATTACCGAGGTCTTTCAAATAGTACTTTTTGCCATAGTCACCGGGAGTTGTTGATGATGATCAAAGTCCCCTGACAAGCGGAGGCACGGGGAATGCGAATGTTGGGTGAGGCAGAATTTGGGAGGGGAATGTTGGAAGCAGCATTTGGGAAGGGAAACTTGAAGGGGGTGGATAGGTATAAACTCGAGGAGGAGGGTAAGGGTAAGGGTAACCTTGAGGAGACGACATTGGGATCCCATAAATTTGGAAAAGGGACACAAGTTGCCCAATTTGATTCGTCAATATTCCCTGGTTATTTTTGATATCCTGGACATCCCCATAGGTCTTGGGTCATTTTATTTTAGATATTGGGTGATCATGAATCACTCTATTTTTTAACATTACAAAAGGAAATAACAATAGGCAACTACATCTCTAAACAAGTCAATAAAAGCATCGAACCCTTTAACAACTAAAAAACTGCCAAAAAATATGTTGCCTTTAGGAAAGGCAAGACATTGAGAAAGCTTGTTAAAAGCTTTACTAACCCACATAAACTTAGTGTCTCACATCTGTGAAAGATGCTAATATTATGTATTATGATAGTTATGGAGATGCGCCTCCCATCTTTACCAGAGCAACAATTGACCAATAGTGAGTTGTCACCTTCAATAGTTGTGAATATGAGGCCTAAAGAGTTATGAGATTGCAATGTTCTTTGAGGGCAGAGACTTCACAACAAAGAGGTGAGTCTTCGCAAAACTTCTTACGGAACCCATTAATTAAATGACCCCTAGAGTCATGGGCAATACCACCCACCATATGTAATACCCCGTATATTTATTGATTTTTAATTATGGGATTAATTAAATTAAATGAGAATTAATTGGAAATTAATCCGGATATAAATACTAGCGAGATGTGAGTTGGTATTTGATTATGATGCATACATATGGTAATATATGAATATTGAAAATATTAAAATTGTCGCGAGACTGAAATACGACAATTTGGGAAATTTAGTTGGGACGCGCGTGTCAGTCGCATCAGGTATGAAATTATTTGAATTAAAAAGTGAATTTTATTTTTATCAACCGAATAGTCATTTTGAGTGCGCCAACGTGTTCGGAAGGATCGAAATAGTCAGAAAACACTAGCCGGGGGTTTAGTTTGGGTCCCGGGGCATTTTTGGGCCATACCGGCAACTTAAAAGGGTATTTTGGTAATTTTAAAAATATAGGAATTAAAACCCACGAATTTAAGGAGTTAATTATATATTATTTAGGAACCCACTAAGCCCATTATCAGCATTAGATGAGTTAGAGGGATACGGTAGTTATAGGAGAGTTTGAAGAGTTCCAAAAAGAAACCTCCAACCACCATCTTCAACCTTGGGAGAAAATCCGTAGAGAAAGGAGAGAATCAACATTCATTCACCAACATCAATCCTGAAGAACAATCTAAGTCAAGTTATTTGATATTTTTAGTGCACTGAATATGTCTTCCATGTTTAGTGTAGGAATTATCTTATATTGAAATCTTTGAAGAAAACCCATGAGATTGTTGGAGAAACTTTGAATTTGGGTTAGGATTTGCACGTAGAATGATGATGGACTGATTTAATATTTGTAGAGTTATTTATGATGATTTAAAAACGGATATATGATGAGTAATTGGGCATAAAAAAATTATGGGTTCATGTTCATAGGGTTTGGGGAAATATTTGGAGATTTATAATAATTTCATGATGATTTGTAAGATTTGACCTCTAAAATATGTTAAAGGATGATCTAGAATGATTAGAAATGGTTTGAAAACGTTAGAACATAACTTGGATGGTCTTAGGGTGGATTTATAGAAGAAAGGAATTGAGAAAATCGGACTTGGGAATTTCTGGGCTGAAACTGCCATCTCGTTAGAAGACCTGCCCAGGTCGTTCGAACGACCTCGTTCGAACGAACTTCTAACGAGATGACAGTATAACTTCTAACGAGTTGGTAGTTCGTTCGAAGCCTTTCGTTCGAACGAAACTCGTTCGAACGACCTCGTTCGAATGAGATTTCTAACCAGTTAACAGAATGGCCTTTTAGGCCTGAATTTATTTCTAGTATCCCGTAGACTTGTTTAAATGGTGAGATAACCTTCCCTTATTAACTAGTGGGTATAGTTGGGAGATTGGGGTACATTGAAGAGTAAAACTTAGAATCTTGTAGTAAACCGGGTGACAATTGTGGATTGGGAAACGAGTAACTATTTACGACGTGAGAAGAGTTGATAACATAAATACATATAAATCGGGGACTTGTGATTTGTATAACACTAAATGTTGGTGTAAGAACGAGAAGTATACCTCTAATAAAATATTGAAATATCTAAGATTTGTGAATGCTTAGTATATGTAGTTATCTGTGTATAACATACCTACCGTACTTGCTATCATGAGACGTTGGCGTTCGTTTAGGGCCATCTAATCTTTGTGTGCCTACGGGGGGGGGGGGGGGGGATCTAGATTGGTACCTCGAGGACATAGGTCAGAGAAGGGCTTATTGAAAAGTAAATAAGTCTGCTGATCATGGGAGCGTAGGTATGTGCGTGACCCATGTGATGTGAACTATGTTCGCCTCCATTGTTTGTGATTGTTGTTAATGAAACGTTTCCTGAGAGATTCGGAATACGTGGTCCTCATGTACGTGATGTACTGATATTTGATAGCAGAGTATGTGAGTACCGCAACTTAGCCTCGGGGTGCTAGTATTGTATATTCATGATGAGAATAATATACAGTTAATTGAAATGAATTTTCATGCATAAATGTGAGTATAAATAATAGCAACAGTTTGTAAAGTGAAATGGAAGATCTCTAGTAATTAGTAGTACTAACATGGGAAATTGTGTAACAAGTTATAACACTCTGTTAAACAAAAGTTGTTGGGAATTGAATTGGATATCGTATAGTAATGTAGATTTTGGTATCGGACTAGTTAGTTATGGTAATGACTAGAATGGGTACGGGAACGATAGGAGTGCACAATTAGTTGAGAGGTGAGGAACTCATGTGAGTGCACACACTATCATGTACTTTATATTCACTGTTTAATGATATTAAACACTTGCAAAATTTTAAATTATTTTTACAATCGGGCTCTGACCCGTTTTCTTTCAAATCTATTTTTGTAAAAACCTTTAGGTGCCCAGCCACAAGGACACCATACATAGGAGTTCTATTCAGGTGACGTGCTGTAGCTGCTGTGGAAGTTACAGGACCTTAACAGTAGACACCTCCATTTTCGATCTTGACTCCATTATCATATTTTCTCATTGGTTGGGCATGTCGCCCTATTTATTTTAGAGACATTTTACTTATCATTTATTTCGGACTTTGGGTTGTAATTAATTTAGTGATGCAGACTTGGTATTTTTTTTTTCAGTCTTCGGATTGTTGTGAGGAGTATTTCCTCCAGACTCATTATTTGATGGTTATCCTATTGTGACTATGTTGTGGTGGTTATGTTAGCATTTCATACTTTACTTATTGTATGTTAATCGGATTTAATTAAAATTGGCAACTCCCTTTTTAAATATTAGGTGGCTAGTATTTGTTAAAAACGTTTTCGACAGTGATGCTATGAACTGAACCAACTTGGCATTTTGTATTAATTTAATAAATGAGTAGCTACCCGGTATTTAATTAGTCGGGGTGTCACACCATAACCTTCTTTTAAAGGGATTGAAATACCCATCAAGATCAACCTTTATATTACCTTTGGAGGGAGTAATCCATCTAGTCGTTGAGATACCTTCATTGTGATAAGGTTGGGAGTTAAAATATGAGTTGATAGGATCCATGTTTATTTCAATCTCTCCAAATGTTAAAAATAACTTTACTTATTGGCTCTCGGTGGCTGTTAAAGGAGCTTCCACAGTCATATCATTAAACCATTTGACTATAGAATTTCCATTGGCACTCTCCTACATGTGATACCCCAAAAAATCCTTATATAGATTGATTAGGTTTACCATAAAATTCATGGGAATTAAAACTTTTGGTAACATTCATAGAATTTAAAATAAACAAGAACCGAAAGAATAAAGACAATATAATGAAATACTGAATCCACACCAAATCAACTCTGGTACCAATCAGCCACCAAATAACATAATTCTCCTCTGAATGTATATAAACATATATAGCCAAACTAAAAATAAAGGAGTAAAATAAAAGGATGAGATACAGTTGCTCAAATCCTATAATCTTAGGAGTAAGAATGGGACGTCGCTAGAGATGCTCCTGCAATGATCCCACGTCTATAGGAACTACCACAATAGGGATCTAGAAAAATAGTTTTTAAAAGAAAATGTAAACAACAAGACTATGTATAATATGATTATAATTAAATTTGGGCCGCATCATAACTACCCATCTTCCTATTGTGTTTTAACATATTTTAAGTTATTACTTACCCAACACAATAATCTAAAATATCACGCAGTTCTAAATCCCGAACCCATATGTTTCCCATGTGATTACAGCTTTACATCTTTGTTCTTTAATATTTATTTTCTCATCTTTAGGTTTATCTCTTTCATTTTACAACATAAGTTATGTTGTAGTCTCAAACCTAAGGTTCGTCTCACCAAATACCCAATATACCAATAACATGCTTATATCTTAAGTCTATACACATTTGATTATCTCATGCAAATAATACAATATACACATCAGTAGTATATGTAATACATAAGTCCGAAACATAGTATGTAGGTGGGCATCACATACATCACTAGAATAATATATAAATCAGTGCAACTATCCCTGATACCGCCACACAATAATCATTTATTGTTGGAGAAAGACTTTACTCGCGTATAACGTCCATATAAAGGTACAACCTTTGGCTTGTAAAAATAGATGAGCATCTCTCGCACCCACACATAGTAAAGTCCCACTCATATTGCCTTCAAGAATCTCTCTCGCGTACTAGGTACAATCATTGGCCTTACCAAACCTAAGACCTCATCACATCAAAGGATACATTACCACGTCTACCCATTACTCATAAGGCCTACTATATCCACGTCTATAAAATAAATCTCCCAGAAGACCCTTTCGATCTCGGGTACCTAGGTGTGTTACCCAACGGTGAAATATGACGAAGGAAGAGCCCGTCTACTCACCAGGGTATAAGCACGATCCACATCATTCATGCCCTCTCATAGAATCCCTCCTACTATCATACGCCACGGGCACTCACACATGGTATAAATTTCACATAAAACACACAAGTAATCTCAACCATCACTAACGGGTTAAAGCATACACATAACTAATCCTTATTAACGGGTCAAGGTAAATCACATACATATACCGACCCTAACTCTATCGATTCATACTATCATCACTATCATAGAAAGGTAAATCACATTTATAACCTTATATTTGTCCCTTAATACATTAGCCATGACCTCTTGGTCTCCGAAATCTATGTGTAGTATCGCCCTACCCTATGTCCAAATTACTCACATCGACAACATTCACCTTAAATAACCCTAGTTTAAATCTCCCAAGGCATTGCATCTAGGTATAAATTCATACCTAATATAAATAAATCTATCGACTATAATAACTACCCTTCCTTGGGGGTTGTTAACCAATTTTAGAATCTCACTCAAAGGACCAATGCCCCACTAGTCAAACATAACCACCTTAATAATTTCGGCCAACTAGATCCAATATTATAAGATACCAAATTCTCAATTTCCAACTCATCCTATACATGGATTTACAAACAACGACCCAATCATCAATTTATCCCCTTTAAATTAATAATTTCCCTAATAACCAACTATCTCAAATATGAAGCCCCATCACTTCAATTTATAAGTATGTATCATTATTCTATATATACATAACGTTGATAAGCCAACAAACCATATCGTTTAGTTTCAAAACCAAAATATCCAACGAATTAATCTCAAGCCGCTCTTAGGTCATATCTGAGAGTATCGGTTGATCGCGATCTAGGGCTTGATCGTTCGATCGACTCAGTAACTTCCCAATTTTCCTTTATTACGGGATTCATCATCTTTAGTCCCCATTTTCTTCTCTCAAATCTCTATTAATGACCCAAAAACATCACCCAAGCACCCAATCAATATTCAATTAATAAAACCCGTCATTGACCCAATTGGAGCCCACTTCCATCATCATATTCCAAATATACACCAAGATTCAACAAACAAATTCAAAATCAAAGAACCCTAATTTAAACAAATTCACAAATTCTCATGGATTAATTCAATTAAACATAGCTTTTTTTATATAATTAACAATATAAAACAGGTTCGAATCATCATTCATTAGTTTTGATCCAAGTTCACGAAGAAATCAATCATTATAAAGGAAAAATCAACCTAATTGTTGATACCAAAATTAATATGCTGATGTGGACGAATCATACGAAAACACTTGTCAATCTACATGGTACAATAACGATGAGGAAGTTCATTTCCCCGACCAACTCATGTTCTCTCCGAGCAACGAGGATATACCGAGGAACTTCAACACTTCGAGGTACTCTAGCGCTCCGATGAACTCCTGAGCAACGAGCAACTAAGGCGGTCCGAGCTGCATCTCGGCCGTAGTATTAATTGCCAGAATATCAGCAGTTCAACTATTCATTGAATGTTTAGCATCTTGACGCACACGCTGCATTAAATGTATTACCCTTTCATATGTATATCATTTAATGTATCAACCCATTCATGTACAGCCTAAGGGCTATAAATACCTGGTATCACCCTCATTCAAAGGGACCGGAATTTCTTGATAGCACTTGTAATCAAGAATTCCCAAACACTCAGCAATAACATAACAGTGGACGTAGGCCATTCATATAAGGCTGAACCACTTTAAAATCTTTTCTCTTATTTATTTATCTGTGATTAAATAATTAGAGTAATCTAGTTTTTTACATCAACAGATTGGCGCCGTCTGTGGGAAACGATTGTTATTATCGTTTTTTACCAAAAATCATTCATCATCAATGGCGGATAATCCAGAATCTAGTAATCGAAACGCTGGAAATGCTGGAAATCCTCCAAATCCCTCTGCACCTCCAGATCTGGCCGAAATTATGACGAATCTGGCTCAAGGACAAACCGCCATGCAAGACACAATGAGGCAACTCATACAAACCCTTCATGGTGGTGCACCTGCACGTTCAAGACAACAAAGTGGTCAGAGGCAAACTTATGTACTTTCTTCACGATCCAGGCGTACTGAGTCACGTCGCAATGAAGAATCCGATGATTTCTCTTATCAACCTGGGCGAACTTCGTCAATAAGGGCTACAGATACTGATCAAGATATCACCCTCTCTCCAGAAAGACCCAGTGCTTTAGAAAGATTGAGTAGGGCGTCTCCTTTCAGTCGATTAGTCCCTAGGAGGAATAGGAGTCCACCTAAGACCATGTCGAGGAGTTTTCGACAACCATCAGATCTAAGAGAAGGATCAGCACAATCACGACCCGTTGCTCGTCAAGATAGATCTCAAGAAGCTACCTCAGAACGATCAATTGCTCGAACCAATAGACCCGAGGAAGGAAATGAAGCGTGGAAAGGATCTCTCCAACGGTTGGAGGATAAATTGGGAGAAATGGCCAAAGCAAAGAACCCTCTACAACGAACTTTCGTTCGAGGAACACCTTTTGTACCGGCCATTGTGGATTTTCCTACACCATCGAAATTTAAAGCACCCGTGGTAACTCCCAAATATGATGGAAAGACAGATCCTGTTCTTCACATAGAGCAGTATCAAACTGCTGCTGACATCTATGTTGTTCCCGACGAGATGAGATGCAGGGCCTTCTCAGGAACTCTTACTGGATCTGCCCAGATATGGTACAACAATCTTCCTCGGGGTAAGATTTTAACTTTCTTTCAGTTAGCCGAATTGTTTATTGGCAATTTTTGTTTTGGGGCAAAGCCAGTAAAGCGAGTAGCACACTTGTTAAGTGTTAGACAAAAATCTGGTGAAAGTACTAGAGATTACATAACTCGTTTCAATAACGAAAAGCTAGAAGTCATAGATTACGAAGAGAAGACAGCAATCACCGCTTTGATGGATGGGTTGTTGCCTAATAAATTGTATTACACCCTGGCGAAAGATCCACCTAGAACTATGTCAGAATTGATGGCAAAGGCGGCCAAAATCATGAATGCCGAGGAGGCTATGGCTGCAAAGAAGAATATTGATAAAGAAACCAAGGTGGAAGATGACAAATCTAAGAAGAAAGAACATAAAAACAATGGTGGAGATAGACATTCCAAGAATAAATGGGAAGTCATGAAGAAGTATGATAATTATACTCCTTTGAAAATGGGTATTAATCATGTCTTGGAGGAAATCAAGAACAACGAGGAGGTAAAATGGCCAAAGAAACTGAAGTCAGACCCTGATTCGAGGAGTAGGGATAAGTATTGCGAATTTCATAAAGATCATGGTCACATGACCAAAAATTGCATAGCTCTTCAGAACGAGATTGAAACACTCATTCGAAGAGGAAAGCTAGCAAAATATGTTGATCGGGGAGGTGAAAGAAAGGATAACAAACGAGCTAGAGAAAGGTCTAGATCACCTCGTCGGGCAGAGGAGAAGAAGAAGAGAGACCATGAAGATGATCCAGAGGATGACCCCGATCTTCCCAAGAAACCAAGACAGCCAGAACGAGAGGTATTTTCCATACGTTTTGGATCAATTGATTGTAATGTTATTATAGGAGGAGATGCAGGAGGAGGAGACCATATTGCAGAAAGAAAAGCTTACCTCGGAGAGGCTCAAGCTTGTTCATATATTCAGCGAATAAATCTGGCCGAGGACGATCGTCCGAGGAAGGTAAACAAAGAGAAGCTGGTCATTGGTTTTTCAAAAAATGACTTGGCAGGTGTCCTTTATCCGCACGACGATCCTCTGGTGATCAAAATGAGGATGAAGGAAGTAGTGATTTCAAGGGTGTTGGTAGATAATGGAAGCTCGGCAGACATCATGTACTATTCATGCTTTGATAGCTTGAATCTAAAATTATCTCAATTGGAACCTTACCACAGACCCCTCCTGGGTTTTGCTGGCGAGAAAGTTTTTCCACTTGGGACGATCAAGTTGGATATATTCATTGGAACTTGGCCTGCTTGTCGAACGGAAAGAATACGCTTCTTCATGATGGATAATAATGTGCAGTCGGCCTACAACATCATCATGGGAAGAGTTGGTTTGAAGAAATTCGAAGCAGTTCCATCTACAGTGCATCAATGCTTAAAATTTCCAACAAACTTTGGAGTAGGAGTTGTGAAGGGTGACCAAAAAGTAGCTCGGGAATGCTATTACTCATCTGCCGAGCAAGAGGAGCTTGAGGAATCAAGAAAAAAGACTACTACCTACCAGGTGGAAGAAGATACAGAGATTGAAACTCTCGATCCTAGAGATGAATCCCAACTTGTAAAAGGACAGGTGGTGGAATCTACAGAAAATATTATTCTGGACGAGAAGCACCCTGAACGAGTAACCCAGATAGGTTCGTTGTTGGATGCTTCAATAAAACAAGAGTTGATAATGTTCTTGAGAAACAGGAAGAAAACTTTCGCATGGAGTCATGAGGACATGCCAGGAATAGATCCAAACTTCTTATGTCACGAACTCAATGTGAATAAAGAGATCAAGCCTGTAAAGCAGAGAAGAAGAGTGTTTAGTCCCGAGAAGAATCAGGCCATACAAGAGGAGGTCGAGAAGCTCCAGAAAGCCCAATTCATTGAGGATGTGAAATATCCAGACTGGTTGGCAAATGTGGTGATGGTAAAGAAGAAGAACAATAAATGGAGAATGTGTGTTGATTTCACTGGTCTCAACAAGGCATGCCCAAAAGATCATTTTCCATTGCCCAGAATTGACCAGCTAGTGGATGCTACCTCGGGATATGAGCTGCTCAGCTTCATGGATGCGTATTCTGGTTACAACCAGATCAAAATGAAACCTGAAGACAGGGAAAGTACTTCTTTTATTACCCCTAGGGGGACTTATTGCTATAATTTTATGCCTTTTGGTTTGAAAAATGCAGGAGCGACATACCAGCGACTGATGAACAAGGTTTTCACCGAACAAATCAGTTGCAACATGGAAGTCTATGTCGATGATATGCTGACAAAAAGCAAGAAAGCTGCAGATCATCTAGTTGACTTAGCTCAGACATTTGATCAACTGGATAAATACCAAATGAAGCTCAACCCGACGAAGTGCACATTTGGAGTACGAGAAGGAATGTTTCTCGGATACATTGTCAACCAGCGAGGCATTGAAGCAAATCCAGATAAGATCAAAGCTCTTTTAGGGTTGCGATCTCCAACAACAAAGAAAGAAGTGCAGAGTCTTACAGGACGAGTTGCAGAGCTCAACAGATTTGTGTCCCGAGCAACTGACAAATGCCTCCCATTCTTCAAAACACTTCGAAAAACTTTTGAGTGGACTGATGAATGTGAGAAGGCTTTTCAAGATTTGAAAAAGTATTTGGGAGCACCTCCATTGTTGTCCAGGCCAATAACAGGAGAGAAGTAGTATTTGTATCTGGCAGTATCAGAGAATGCAGTCAGTTTAGCATTGATCAGATTGGAGAATGGAGTTCAGAAACCAATCTATTACACAAGTAAGGCTTTTCGAGGCGCAGAAATCAGGTACCCAAAGCTGGAAAAATTGGCATTGGCATTAATTGAAGCAATTAGAAGAATGAGGCCATATTTCCAGGCCCATACCATCATCGTTTATACCGATATGCCACTGAGGCAAGCCCTTCATAAGCCAGAAAAGTCAGGGAGATTGATGTACTGGGCAATAGAGCTTGGCGAATATGATATTGTGTATGAGCCCAGATCATCATTGAAAGGGCAAGCTGTAGCAGATTTTATAGCAGAGTTTACATATCCTGATACCCCCGAGGAACAAAAACTGCTCGCTGACCAACCTGTGGATGTTACAGGATCAACAGACATAAGTCCAGACCAACTCCGGTTGGTAAAAGGATTTGTGGATGTAGAAGGATCATCAACTTCAAACTCAGACCAGCTCCGGTTGGTAAAAGAACGAGAAGAGATGATCAACGAGGAGCGAAAAGTGTCAGGGGATGATGAAGAAAAGCAGCAAATATTCCACCGAGGAACTCTATCAGATAAGAAATTTGAAGACGGGTTGTCCATATGGAGATTATATGTAGATGGCTCATCTTGCACGGCAGGTTGTGGGGCAGGAATTGTTTTGAACACCCCAGACGAGATTGACATGGAATATGCCTTGCGATTCCAATTCAAAGCCTTTAATAATGAGGCTGAGTATGAGGCCATGATAGCAGGTCTTAATTTATCAAAGATTATGGAAGCGCAACAAGTGATGGTATTCAGTGATTCTCAATTGATTGTGAATCAGATGATGGGAACGTATGCAGTTAAAGGAGAATTAATGATCAAATATCATGCCAAGGTAATGGAGTTATTGGCAGAATTTGATGCGATTCAATTGATCAGAATACCCAGAATAGAAAATGCACAAGCAGACGCACTGGCCCGACTAGCATCAGCTACTCGTACCGAGCTGTGAAGAACAATACCAATTGAAGTACTGGAAAGTCGGAGCATAGATGAAGACTTGACGATGAATGTTATTGCCCTTGATTTAGGACCATCTTGGATGGATCCCATCAGGGTATATATTGAAGAGGGAGAATTACCAGATGATAAGCTCACTGCCAAGAAATTGAAGTATAAAGCTGCTCGGTATGTATTAACTAATGGTATTTTATATAGACGAGGAATTATGGCAGGTTTGCAGAGATGTGTACATCCCTCCGAAGTGAAAAAATTGATCGAAGAGATCCATGAAGGGTCTTGTGGAGCTCATGTAGCAGGTCGAACACTCTTGCAAAGAGTAATGACTCAAGGATACTATTGGCCGACGATGAGGGCTGATTGTATAGCCTATGCTAAGAAATGTGACAAGTGCCAACGTTTTTCCTCCATCCGACGAACTCCACAAGCGTTGTTGACACCCATAACTTCCCCTTGGCCATTTGCCATGTGGGGAATTGATTTGGTTGGACCACTGCCGACCACCCGAGGAAGATTCAAGTACCTCGTCGTTGCAGTAGACTATTTTACTAAGTGGGTAGAAGCTGAGCCGCTTATCGATATGACGTACGAGAAGGTATACCAGTTTTTTTGGAAGAATATCATCTGTCGATATGGTCTCCCACATGCCTTCATCACAGATCATGGAACACAATTTGACAACGAGGAGTTTGCTGCCTATTGTCAATAATCAAACATCATGAAGACCCATTCAGCACCAGGTCACCCTCAAAGCAATGGGCAGACTGAGGTAACGAACAGAACGCTGCTAAATGGTTTGAAGAAGAGGCTAAGTGAAGCTAAAGCTAACTGGATAAATGAGCTACAATCAGTATTATGGGCTTACCGAACAACTCCCCGAGCAGCAACTGGAGAATCACCATATATGCTGGCATTTGGAAGTGAGGCTGTAATACCTGCCGAGTTGGGCCTACCAATACACAGAGTGCTGAATTTCAATTCTCCGATCAGTGACTTGATGAGAAGACTGGATTTGAATATGCTCGAAGAAGTCAGAGAAGAGGCAGCCATTAGGAATGCTGCTTATCAACAACGAACAGCTCTGTTCTATAACAAAAGGGTGAAGAAATGCGATTTAAAAGAAGGAGATTATGTGCTAAAGAAGGTCATTCAAAAGCACAATAAATTGGAAGAAAACTGGCATGGGCCTTACCGAGTTACAGAAGTTGTTCGACCAGTAACTTACCCAATAGCAACTCTAGAAGGAGAAGAATTCAAGAATGCTGAACACCTTCGCAAGTATTATCAATGATGTAAAATGTACAACGGTTCCATCAATATGAATAAAACGACGAGATTTTTCACCATTTTTCTCTCCTTTGTTTGAAAGTTTTTTTTTCGGGGAATACTAGTGTTGTACACTACGCTGCTTGACAGCAAGAAGAAGAAGATAGTTCAGACCCACGACCAACTCCGGTTGGTAAAAGGGCGAGAACAACTGATATACTCCTTTGGTTAGGAGGCGTACACTGGCGTGATCAACTTCGGTTGGTAAAATAACTAGTGGACAAGATAGTTCGAAAGAACAAGATAGTTCAGACCCACGACCAACTCCGGTTGGTAAAAGGGCGAGAACAACTGATATACTCCTTTGGTTAGGAGGCGTACACTGGCGTGATCAACTTCGGTTGGTAAAATAACTAGTGGACAAGATAGTTCGAAAGAACCTGATAGTTCGAGCGTGATCAACTTCGGTTGGTAAAATAGCGAGAACAAATTATACTCCTTTGGTTAGGAGGCGTACACTTGCGTGATCAACTTCGGTTGATAAAAGAGCTTGTGGACATGATAGTTCAAAAGAACCTGATAGTTCAAACCCATGACCAACTTTGGTTGGTAAAAAGGCAAGAACAACATTCTTATAACGCCAATCTCGGTTGGTTTATACTATCAAATGCCAACTTATGTTGGTCGGGAGGTAATATTATTATGAAAAAATTCTAAATTGAACCAAGTATAGTTGGTCGGTGATCAAAACCCATTAACTGTAGTTGGTCGACGAGGATAAATTATCGACCTTGGCTGGTCGGTCACATTTTATGAAAATATTTCAAATTGAACCAAGTATGGCTGGTCGGGGATAAAAACCCATCAACGGTAGTTGGTCGATAAACACTATTTAGCAACCTTGGTTGGTTGGAAACATTTTAAACAGTTTATACTCAATACTTTATTAAGTGATTGAGCAATATTGATACTTGCAACTTTTATTTTGGTCAATGAACAAACACAATATTGTTATCTTTTTAACAGATACATATGCACAAATATAAAGTGTTTGACAGATAAATAAGAATAGCAATAAAGACTTGCAAACAAAAAAATGAAATTCTTTCATTAAAAATCAAAATAAATTACAAGCTATGTATATGTGCTAACTGTTACATTGAAAAACCTATTCTATTGGTTTCTTTCCTTTATTTTTTGAAACAGTCTCCTCGCCAGCAGGAGGATCCTCTAGGCAAAGAGGAGAATTAATGAAATTAACATCTCTGAGCATTCTGACGTTCATCACAGAAGGTGTATCCAAGAGATGCTCGGGACGAGATAATTCAATCTGAGAATGAAGGCTATAATCACCGAGGTATTTTGAAATTAAGCTACGAGGAATGGAACGAGCTGGGATCCAGGCCATGTCCAATTTGAAAGGTGGCACAGGCAAGTCTAGTAACCCTGGAGCATGATAATCCCATAAATAATGCCCTTGCTCCAATTTTAACACACCCAGTGCGTTCAACCACCCCTGTTTATAACCTTCATTATTGGAGTGTTCAATACGAGCATCCAAGTGAACAAGGGCTTCATTGTATCCTGCCATCCAGAATTCCCTGGGCTGTTTATGGAATTGGAAGGTTAATCTATCCAATTGTTCGAGAAGGTTTTTGGCAAAAAGGTCCTTAGTATGTAAAGCAGACTTCGTTGCAGTAAGTTCATCTTCCAAGGATAGATTTTTTTTGGACATTTCAGATAAAGCCCGATATTTGGCGTTCAATTGGTATGCTTGAGTTTCCAATGTTGACAGAGTACGAGATTCTTCAACATTACGACTGAGAACCCTTGATCGACTCCGAGCAGCGACTGGAGAACTTTGATCCTCGGCAACATTTTGAACAGCTCTTCCTCGTCCCCGAGCAGTCACAGGAGTAACAGATTTTCTCAGAACGTCCAACTCTTGCCTTAATTTGGCATTCTCAACTTCTAAGAACGAGAAACCTTCATCGGTAACTTGTGCTAAAGCAGTGGAAGATGACGCTGCAGATTCATACTGTGCCAACTTTTTCTGCAAATTATTGTTTTCTTGTTCCAGCAACTCAGCAATCTGCCTGCAAGCCCCAACTTCACCTTTTAAAGTCATTTCCCTAACATCGTATCCAACAAGGATCTTTTTATGGCCTGTTTCAGAAGAAAGCTGTTGATATCTATTTTCATATTCCTTGTGCAGCAAAGTAATTGATTCATTGTGCTGACCTTGAAGATCTTCTAAGGAATAATTAAGTTCTTCAATCAAGTCATAATAGGCCACGTTGTTGGCCACAGCTCGGTCAAGTAAATCCTTCAAATACCGATAAGCCTCAATTGCTTGTTCTGAGGCATCATGGCCAAGGATGCCAGCAATTTCTGATGTACTAAGATCTGTATGACCAGCCTTATAATATTCGTGACATTGCTGCATCAGCTTTGTATCATGTGTAGATATCAGCTCCATTCTAGCTACAAACTAAGGATGAGAAAAGGACAACAATCAACAAAAACAAATCATCAACAACAGAGATGAACAAAGATGTATTTTATTAGATCACAAGAGGATTACATTGCTTGATTACAAATAATGAAAGACAGAAATGATACCGAACAACTTCACACCTTTTCCTTGTCTCCCAAGACTTTCTCGGGAGGCTGGGACGAGGAGCTTGGTTGCTCGGTGGTAATAGCAACTTGATCTGCAGGGGTTGAAAATTTTTCATGAGGAGGAGGCATGGAAGAAATGTCCTCGTTGGCAGAAGATAGAGATGCAGGGACTTGATCACCTATGGCCATAGAAGATTCATCAGAGACAGGCTCATCTTCTTCTTCTTCCACAATTGGTGGAGGAGGACCAGGGAGGTGTAGCTGGAATAGCTCGGAATCATCCTTGATATTCAATTCCTGTAGGGCAGCTACCCAACCATCTTGGAAGTATTTCAACTTCCCATATTGAACCTGGGATGTCATCGCAGCAATCCCCTTGTCCCATCCTTTATCCCAGCCCGCGCTGAAGGATTTTTTAACTGCGAGCTTTCTTCTCAATTTCTCCGAGGAGAGCTTCACATCCAATTCTTCTTTTTGGCCCTTGATATCTCGCAGGGCGGACAATTCTTCCTCTGCCTTCCTCAGCTTATTCTCAAGCTCTCCAAAATTCTTGAGCTTGTCGTCATATTTCTGATGCTCGACCTCTAAACTTTTCACTTTATTCTCCAAATTCTTGGAGATCTCAGTTATTTTCACCTTCTCGGCCTCAACTGTAGATAACTTTTTCTCCCAAACAGCCTTGTCCTCATTATATTGTTGGCGAGATTCCTTCAAGGATTGGGTCAAACCCAGCAGAGCATCCTCTAAACCTGACGAGGAGCTTGAAGCTTTAATAGATTCATCTTTCTTTACGATATTATTGAAACAGTTCACCAGCTGAAAGATGAGAAAAACAATAAAGTCAATACAAAATGCAAGCATTCAGAGAAAGAAAGAAAACTCAGAGTGTGAGAAATTTACTGAAGCAAGATGACGAGTAGCTAGGGATGTCAGCATATCCCTAGAAATTTTTTCATCAATTCCTTGGACCTCGGGTATGATCCAAGTTTTTACCGAGCTCATTGCAGAGCTCGGGGGAATGATGGTTGGAACACCAACACCACCAGCTGGTAGAGAGGATGCAGTTTCAGCCAAATTGACTGAGGATGATTTCCTCAATCTCCTCAAAGGGACTTCAACAGCTTCAACCAAGGAAGAACTCTTGGTCGGAGAGATAGCAATTACTTCCACAGGAGCAACTTTCTTGCTCGGAGCCACTGGGGGCTTCTCGGTAGCTTTGGAAGGTGCAGCATCCACCTTCTTAGTCCCCTCTAGGACATCAGTTTTTCTTTTCTTGGACCCAACAGCAGAAGTAATGTCATCAAATAGAGCAGGAGGAGCTCTTTTCTTGCCCATTCTCAGACTTGAAGGAAGATGAGAATCTGAAGAAGAATCTTCTGGAGTTGAAGCTGGCTCAACAGGGCGAGCAGTATAAGAGGTTGTATAGCTCCTATACTGCAACAAATATGATGCAGACCTGATGTGCTCGTCTGCAACGTTCTTATGCAAACCCCAGATAAGTTTCAGATGCTTGATATTAACCTCTGATTCTTTTGGAGTTTTTCTTTTGCTATCAACTGCAAACAAATACATAATGAGATATCAGTCATACATTTTGTCAAACATGATAAAAGCATAATTTCATAAGTAAAAGAAATAAAATGAAAAATAAACCTATCCCATTGCCATATGGGTGGCATCTGGGACCGTTGTATGCTCCATCTCCAACTAAAGGAGCATATTGCCAATTTTTAATAACCAACCCATGTTCAAAATAATCTCTATTTGAATCAGGGAGGTTAACTACAAGAGCCCTATTCAGAAACCTAGTTTTTAAGTAATAAATATTATCTAGAGTGGCCCATTTATAGCAATACATAATTTCAGGGATCCCTATACGAGTCCCATGAGTTAGATTTAATTTGTACACCCCATTAATTATTCTCCATGAATTGGGGGCTATTTTTGCAGGGACAAGATCAAAATACTGACAAAACTCAAGACACAATGGGTTTGGTGGAAAAGAAAATTCACATTCAGCAATGAATAGACTGGGGAACCAATGTCCCTCAGCCAATCGAAAATAATCTAAAGGCTCAGAAAGAACCTCCAGAGTTACCCAGGAAGGAATGGAAAAATCGGAACGAAATTTCTCAACAGACTCCACAATATAAACCATATTGAATAAAAGAAATACAGAAGAAAGGAAGAAGATCTTACAGGAAGAAAGGAGGTCTGTTGACAATGAACGAAAACAAGGATGAACGCACAAGAGAGAAAGAGAGAATAGAAAGCTTGAATGCAGAAAATTGGAAAAGAAGAAGACGGTATGGTTACCTAAGAAGTTTAAATACTTTACCTAGGGAAGTGGCGAAGGAAATGATTACGCGAAAGAAACTATTGAACTTCCGGCGGCTAAAAGGACAAAAAGGGCAGTAAGATCGAAGCACTCTTAAAAGTTCGAAAAAGGCGGATTCTTTGAATTTGGAAATAAATTCAAATACGATGCTCCTAAAACCCAGGAAGATCATTCAATATTGCCGAAAACCGAGAAAGAATATTCCATACTCCTCAAAGTTCGAAATATGAAACATTGGGGGCTTCTGTTGATACCAAAATTAATATGCTGATGTGGACGAATCATACGAAGACACTTGTCAATCTACATGGTACAATAACGATGAGGAAGTTCATTTCCCCGACCAACTCATGTTCTCTCCGAGCAACGAGGATATACCGAGGAACTTCAACACTCCGAGGTACTCTAGCGCTCCGATGAACTCCTGAGCAACTAGCAACTAAGGCGGTCCGAGCTGCATCTCGGCCGTAGTATTAATTGCCAGAATATCAACAGTTCAACTATTCATTGAATGTTTAGCATCTTGACGCACACGCTGCATTAAATGTATTACCCTTTCATATGTATATCATTTAATGTATCAACCCATTCATGTACAGCCTAAGGGCTATAAATACCTGGTATCACCCTTATTCAAAGGGACCGGAATTTCTTGATAGCACTTGTAATCGAGAATTCCCAAACACTCAGCAATAACATAACAGTGGACGTAGGCCATTCATATAAGGCTGAACCACTTTAAAATCTTTTCTCTTATTTATTTATCTGTGATTAAATAATTAGAGTAATCTAGTTTTTTACATCAACACTAATTAACATCTAGATTGGGTTGATTACAAAAATTACTAATTAATTATCTAAATTTAGATTTTACAATATAATTTGATTTAGATTTGCACTGAATAGATACAATATTTTCACACATTCAATAATAATCATATTCTAGATAGAACTTATCTTATGGATTGATTGAGGAATCAGATAGAACTTATCTTATGGATTGATTGAGGAATCAATCCCCTATTCCTCCAAATCTTAATTTCCTTTTGCTGTTTTCTCTTTCTAGCTCCTCTAGTTCTTCCCTATTGTGTTATGTGTTAAAAAGGAGATCCCCAAATGACTCATTAGAATCTTTAATCCTAAAATTAGGTTTGGACTCTAAACGGGCCTCACCTAAAAGAGCCCTCAAATAACTCTAAATGACTTAAAACTAAGCCCAAGCCTTATACTAAACCAATAGGCATTTAAACCATCATTTTAAACTATAAATGGACATTCTATGCATCCTCAGAGACAGTTACCAAATATACCCAAAATAAATTACTAACAACTCAATTATTTAATAATTTTTTGATATAAGTCCAAATATTAATTAATTCAATTTGTTAATCCCCGTGTTAAGTCAAAATTCCAATCCAATTTAAATAACACATAATAATTAAAAATGGTATCATCTCTAGTCACAACAAGCACGCATAATTAATTTCCACAATTTAATTAATTAAAAAATATGCGTAAAAATATGAAGTATTACATTCTTCCCCCTCAAATAATGAATTTTGCCCTCGAAATTCGAATTCATTATATTCCTTGTGGGAAATATAAGAATATCTCTCCTGTAGCGTCTTTTCCCGAAAAAGAATTTACTCAGTTTATGACTTTGCATACCTTATAGTCTTTTTAATTGTAAATCGCGTTCGGCTATTTTCTTAACCAAACTAATGTAATCGTTAAAACACCAACTTAACACTCAAGGATTCCTTATGACATACCCCCGAATAAACACATCGTATACACTGATGGTGGTAAGGTGAGGTCAAACGGCATCGACCTGTCCCTAAGTATATCTTTTATAGGAACTTTCCATCTGGTTACCTACTTTCTATAAAAACTCGGACTACACAATTCCCATGACGGAGGTCACTAATAACACATGGCCTCCATCCTGAACCTATGAATCAAGCCTCCGTTCGTCCTCCATTTCAATTGCATGTTCTGGTAAAACTTCACACGTTCTACTATGGACACTCTCAGCTCTAATGTGACAACCCGAATACAATTATGATCAATTCTATTTGAATCATGCGTAAATTATGTTATATATATATATATATATATATATATATATATATATATATATATATATATATATATACACACACACACATAATGTTTTATTTATATATATAGTCAAGGTTATTATATTTTAGTCTATTTTTACCTTCAATAATCGTGAAATATCAAGTTGATTACAAACAACAAAATATTAAGGTTCCGATAGGCATTTTCATGTTAGAGGCTAGTTATGACCCAGAGTATATGACAATTGTTAAAGGTAAAAACTTTATAGTGGTAGATATATGAGGTAAGTTTGTAACTCAATAAACTCTGTGTCAAACGGATATTCGAGTAAGAAGTTATACCGAATTTACGATCTGAGGGAAAAGTTGTCCATCCTTTTAAGTTGCATTTTGTCTTTTAGAATATCAAATATTTTGATTTGATTTGTTGAATACGGAAGAAAATTTAGCTAACTTAAACCCATGAATATCACCTTTTTCTTCATCATTTTGAACCCTTAGTTTAGTTTGAAGAAGTTTTGGCTTGGTCAGAGAGAAAGGAGAAGCTTAAGGAAGAAAGTGTGATAAGAAAAGCTATAATTCAAATAAAATTACAAAAGTGTTACCAAGGTATATTTATGCGTTAATTTTGTTTTATTCTTGGATTATACTTATTAAAATTGTAAAAATCATCAATTGTTGATTAAAATTTCTTCCTCTTCTGTATATATTTGTATATGTTCATACTTGAGACAAGTGGTATGTGTAAGCCATATTGTTTTATATAAACCTCCCTTGTATCGAAACTTCAATATATTTTTATATACTTTAAGGAATTGAGTAATTCTAATTGGAGATGAAACTATACTCATATATACAAATCATATATGAAAATTATAGTTAGACCTATGTAATATTGGTAAGTTAGTACATAGTCACTGTCTGCGAAATTCGTTTAGATATACCATGAGTTCGATAAACCTTTTGACATAGCATATGAACTATGAAAATTATGAAATAATTTTTTATTATTTAGTATGTTTATTTAAAATTAGTTGAATATAATATAAAGCTATGTTGTAGAAAAATTATGAAAATTCATGGAAGTTAACTGCACAATAAAAGCTAATAAGGCATAAATAATATTTCATAAAGAAATGAACATATCTTGCTCTTGGAAGCTTGAAAAATTACGCCGTCACTTGTGTTTGAAAGTATATAAAAATATGTATTCATATTGATAATGTTGGACACATGAATTTAGAATGTTTAAGAATAAAGGACAATAATTTGACGCCATTGTATATAACCCTTAAAAGAATATTCATATCTCCTCCCTCGATAGGGTATTTTGGGTACATGTTGTATGTATATATTCATAAGTATAGTTTTATGAGTACTTAGTTTTATTTATCAATTCCTTACAAAGTGTTTTCAATGGTTGAGTGTTTATAATTTTTTCAACATAGATACCCTCATATCATATTTACTCGAGTTTGATGGAATTCTACTTAAGTGGGATTACGTTGTAGTTGTATAATCATTGAAAGTTATATAAATATATTAATATGATATTTGTCATTTAAATTAAATACTAATTTAGTTGGGTTGATAGGTTTAAGTTCTAATCCACCAAGTTCGGCTCCACTCGAGAGAAACACAAATGTACAGTTGAGAACCCGAGGTGAGTGACCCATCTTATGAATGCCATATGTAACTAATTTTATATAAAGATATAGTTAAAACTATTGTGTTAGAATCCATGGGTTATGATATTGTGTTTATGGTATATATGCATATTTTTTGACAAATGGTAAATTGAGGTTCTCCAATTATATGGATTGTGGCAGGTCTTACAGGAGGTGGTCATCTCATTTTAATTAAAGAATCCAGTTTAAGGTTTTGTTTACCTGGACCAAAACAAAGGGATTTAGTGGTCCCTATAAATCGTAATGGATTAATTGAATTATTGCGGTCTAGACTTGCGAGAGTCCACAATTTCTACTTGTGTTATATGTTTAAAATGTTTTTTTAAACTTATTATATGTGTGGTGTGTGTGTAAGGTCATTCACTAAGTCTCTGTAGCTTACACTCCTATAATGTTTTTTTTCAAGGAAGCTTATTGTTTGGAATTCACTCCCAAGTTAGGACTTTAAAATGGGAGAGTGAAGGATATGTAGTATGGGTTGAATATCAACAAACTTTTTACAAATGTTAAACTATGAAACATTTTTATGTAAAGTGTGTTATTATTAGGAAGTTATATTTAAAGTGAATTATACTTGCCTATATATAGGCCTTAAATGAAAACCATGGGTTGTTTTTTCAAAGATCTATAAAAGTTATTTCTTTTTGAATAAATTTATCTAGATTACAAAGATAATGCTGACTTAAACAAGGTAAGGCATCATAAATTGGTATCAGAGAATGATTTTTAGGTTCTGGACATGGTGTGATTGTCTAGACTTCCATTGAACAATAATGAGTGTGTTTGTTATGAGTGAATAGTTTGACTAACAATGTTAATGTTAGAAATTGTGCTATTGTGTTGCGGTTTATTTGATTTATGTTGTAGTGAGTAATGAATTTTGTAAGAAATGAAGTAAGATGTTGAGTATCATTATAGATGATAGAAATTTCAGGTATTTTACACTGAATATTTTTTTTTACCTGTTATAGATAAGGATGTTATTGAAGAAAACTATAAAGTGTAAAGGTTGTATGAAAATTGAGAAGTAAGGGAAGTGGACTTAAGAATATACGTGATGAGTGAACGCTTCATTTGTATGGGAGAGTAATATACGTGATTCCGTATTCCAATAAAGGATGAGAAGTGAAGAAAATTAAAATTATTAGATTATGATAAGTCTTAAAATATTATAGTGTGATATCTTATTGTGTTAAACTGTAAAAAAATTGAAATTATTCTAGTCTTGAGTGTGAATATAATACGAGAATGATGATAATATTATAATTAAGAGTATATGATGAGAATAATTTGTAGTGAATATATGGTAAGTATAATGAAGATTATAATGATTTATAAGATTGATTCAAATGGTGCTGTTAAAATATTACTTATGGCGATGTAAAAAAATAGTGTTAGCAAATTATAAACATAAGTAAATGTTTAAAGTCCTTAGTGATTGTATTCAAAGAAGAGGATTGAAGTCGAATAAAAGTATAGTTAGATTGGTAATGTTTATTAAAAGTTAAATGATTGAACCTGTAAGAAAATAATGGGGTGAGAGTGTGAGAAAGAGATCTGGTGCTATATGATTTAATTGTGTCGAGTGTAAATTCATGATATTACTTCCTTAAATAAAGGTTTAACAAGAATAAATATGATATTTTATCTACGATTTAGAACTTTGTTATAGAAATAAGTGGTGTGTAAAGTTGAATATAAATTCTCAAAAATTGAGTTTAGCGGTATTTTGGTGAAGGGATATAATGCCATATTGTTTGGAAAGTTTTGTATTATAAGGTTATATAATCTCTAGCATATAAAAGATGCTAAAATAAATAATAAAGATCAGATGGAAATGTTAGTAGTTTTTGTAGATGCTTATATAAAATGGTGAGATATAAAAACAAAATTTTTCATTTACTAGTCAATGTTATAATTGATCCGTACATGAGTTCATAGTGAATTATGTTGAGGGAAAGAAAGATAATGAGAGTTGAAAATATGCATCTTTAGCAGTATGAGTACATATAATGAATACTACTCTTGTGATATTTTTTTATGCTTATATAAATTGTAATGCTAAGATGATGACTTCAAGAGTTGGAAGTCTAAAATATTGAGGAGTCATCTTAAGAGTTTTTGTAGTGTATTTTGATCATGAGTTTTTTTTATCGTATGTTATTTATAAGAATTGACAATGTATTTATGAAGGGTGGTAAATTATTGATATGTTTACATGGTAGTGTAGTAAGAGTTATTATATAAAAAGGGGCGTTAAAGGTATATTTCTACATAATATTTATAAAATCTGAAGGGAGGTGGTTATGGTAAAATATAAATGAAGTTTGACTTGGGCAATAATGCATAGTTGGAGTTAGATGGGATGTTTTCTCATAGTAATAAATAATTAAGTCTAGAAATTTAAAAGTCAAGGTGAAGTAAGAACAATGCATGTGGATTGGGATATGTGTTAGTAGAATTTACACTTTGGGGATTGATATGGGTGGATATTAAGTTATAGTTAATAGTATACTCATTTGTTATCGATGAGGGTATGAGTAATAATGAATATGATTTAAGTTATATACCATTAACATGAAGAATGTGAAGAGAGTGGGTATGGTGTGAGATAACATTATATGATATAATAAGATAATTGTACAAATTTGGAAAAGAAATATGGTATAAGGAAGTCAAAGAAGTATTTTGAAGTTGTTAAGTATGGTCAAGGATTTCGGTTGTTGGATGGAATTTTGTTTGTCTTAATTAATTAGTGGTAACTCAACAAATATTTATCGTTATTAACAAATAACAAATTACGTGAAGAAGCTTTGAATAGAAAGAGACGTGTGAACGTTATGTGTATGGAAAAAAAGATGGAATGAGATACCAACGAGAAAGGGATTGAAGTTATGTTATTAGGTATCAAAATTAAGGTAATTTACTAAATTGGTTAATTGGTTTGTTTAGATTATAACATAGTCGTCCGTGGATGGGGTATTTACTAATAATGTGTTGTTATAAAAAAAATGTTAATGAATAATATAACAATTGTATATTTGAAGGACAATCATACGATAAGATACCTATAACGGGATATCTATTGAATAAAAAGACATCTTAGTTAATGCAAAACAAGATGTGGAGCAATAATGGTTGTAAGTTGATAAGAAGTTAGCGTGAAGTTTAGATTCTCTCTGTGTGTGTGTGTGTGTGTGTGTGTGTATATATATATCGTATGTGTGTGTGCTAAAGAGTGTTGTACAATTATTATACATATAATGATTATGTGAATTAATATTGATATAAATGAATGTGTTCAATAATGTTAGAGTATATTTGTTAGTGTGTGTGATTGAGATTGAATAAAAACCATATACAAAACTAGTATGAGGTATGAAATTGTTTAACTTTAGAATAGTCAGAAGTGGACTTAAGAATATATAATGTGAGCGGTATTACTAGGTACTTAGATATGAATAATAAAGTTTTAACATTTTTATTTGATGTTGTATTCTTGTTAAAATCTAAGATAGTTGTTATAAGGAAATAATAAAATACGAGGAGACTTGGTTAAGAAAGAGATGAAGTATTATTATGACTTGACATTTTTAAGACCTCGTAGTGATTGCTATTGGTTGTAATCAGTAAAAATAGTTGATATTGTAGAATTTTTTGTGTAATAGAGGTGGAGGATGTTTTTAGTCCTGTGAATATTTGATTTATACATATAGAGTGCATATTGCACAATTTTGAGTATGTTGTTATGCTTAAAAAGTTGATTAAGTCAGTATTTGATTAACATGTTTGTATATATAAGGGAAATGGAAAAGTTGTGTGGTGATGTAATCTCATGTGTGTAGAGTAAAAATATAAGGATTATCATTTTTAGTTATCGACTAGTTAACAAAGAGTATGTGAATTGATTGAGGGATTAAAGAACTGTCAAATTAGTGATATTGTTAACGAAATGTTATGGTAATAGAAAACTACTAACAAGATGAAGCTTATTCAAAATTATTTAAAGGTGGCACAAAGTAGACAATAAACTTATACTTACAAGAGAAAGCAATAATTGAAATTTGAGAAGGTGATCGAGTATTCCTCATGTTTCATAGTGGAGAGGTGTTATGAGATTTGGAAAGAAAGGAACGTTAAGTCCTAATTACATTAGCCCATATGAAGTATTGGAAAAAGTTAGGACTATAGAATATAGATTAGCGTTACTTCCATGGTTGTCTCAATTACATGATTTATTTCACATATCAATGCTTCATAAGTATTTGGAGGATCCATCACATCGGATGAAAACTCAACATGATCAATTGAAAGAAGGCTTATCTTACATCGATGAACCGGTAGAAATTCTTGATCATAAAGAGAAAGTATTAAGGAATAAAATTAATCCCTTAGTTAAAGTATTATGAAGGATCCATATAATTAAATAAGCAACTTAGGAAAGGGAGGATAGCATGAGAAAATATTATCCCCATTTGTTCGGTAAGTGACATTCATATTACATTTCGGGGACAAAATTTTATAAGGAGGGACAGTTGTGACAAGCCGAATACAATTATGATTAATTATTTTTGAATCATGATTATATATATATATATATATGATACTTTATTTATATATATAATGCTAGGTTATATTGTTTTAGTTTATTTTTACCTTCAATAATCATGAAATATCAAGTTGATTACAAACAACAAAATTTTAAAATTTCGGTAGACATTTTCATGTTAGAGTCTAGTTTTAACCCATATTACGTGACAATTTGATCGAGGTAAAATCTCTATAGTGGTAGATATATGAGTTATATTTATAACTCAACAAACGGTGTGTCAAACAGATGTCCGAGTAAGAAGTTATACCGAATTTACGAACCAAAGAAAAGACTATCTTTCCTTTTAAGTTGCATTTTATCTTTTAGTACAACAAATGTTTTAATTTGATTGGTTGAATAGGGAAGTAGCTTTGGTTGACTTAAACCCTAAATATCACCTATTTTTGGCTTGATGAGAGAGAAATGAGAAGCTTAAAGAAAAAAGTGTGATAAGAAAAGCTAGGAAAATTCAAATAAAATCAGAAAAGTACTCCCAAGGTATATTTATGTGTTAATCTTGTTTTATTATTTTATTATACTTATTAAAATTGTAGAAATAATATATTCTTGATTAAACTTTCACCCTCTTTTGCATATGTATGTATATGTTCATACTTATGACAAGTGGTATGTGTAAGCCATATTGTTTTGTATAAAACTCCCTTACATTGAAACTTCAATGTATTTTTGTATACAAAAAAGAATTGAGTAATTATAGTTGGAGATGAAACTAGACTCATATATATAAAGCATATTAGAAAATTAGGATTAAATTCCTTGTGGTTATAACCTAGGTGATGTTTGTAAATTGGTACATAGTTGTTGTTTGCATAATTCGTTTAAATATATGATAAACCTTTTGACATAGCACATGAAATCTAAAAATTATAAAACTTTAATTTTCTATTATTCAGTATGTTAATTGAAAACTCGTTGAAAATCTTAGAAGTTTATATTGTAGAAAAATCAAAAAAATTCTTGAAAGTTAACTGCACAATATAAGAGCTTGTAGGACAGATTTAATATGTCATAAAGAAATTGAAATATCTTATTCTATGAAGCTTGATAAAATTTCACCGTCACTTGTGTTGGAAAGTATATTCAAAAATATTTTCATAAGGATAAGGTTGGACACCTGTAATTGTAAAAATTATTAATTTAGAATGATTCATAATAGAGGATAATAATTTGATGCCATACTAGATAACCTATGAAATAATATTCATATCTCCTCCTTCTAAAGGATGTTTTGAGTACATGCTCCATGATTTTATATATATATATATATACTTTTATGAGTATTTGGTTTTATTTATAAATTCCTTACAAAGTCTTTCCTATGGTGGAATGTTTTTAACTTTATCAACATAGACACCCTCACATCATCTTTACTCTAGTTTGATGCAATTTGACTTAAGTGGGATTATGTTGTAGTTATATAATTACTTAAAGTTCTATAAATATATTAATATGATACTTAATATTTGAATTAAATATTTATTTAGTTGGATTGACATGTTTAAGGTCTAATCCACCAAGTTCAACTCCACTTGAGATAGACACAAATATATGGTTGAGAACTCGAGGTGAGTGACCCACCTTATGAATGGTGTATGTTACTAATTTTATATAGAGATGTATAGATAATACCAATGTGATGGAATATACGTGTTACGATATTGTGTTTATGGTCATATGCATAGAGTTAGCAAATGCTAAATTAAGATTCTCCGATTACATGGATTGTGGCAGGTCATAAGGGATGGCGTGGTCTTGTTTTAATTCGGGAATCCAATTCAGTGTTTTGCTAACTCGGGCCAAAGCAAAGGGATGTAATGGTCCTTATAAATTGTAGTGGTTTAATTGGACTGTGGAAGATCTAGTCTTGCGAGAGTCCACAATTCCTTCTTATGTTATATGATTTTAAATATTTATTTAAAGTTGTTATACCTGTGGTGTGTGTGTGTAACGTCATTACGAAGATTCTGTAGCTTATACTCCAATAATGTTTTGTTTCAGGTAAGCCTGTTGTTTGGATTTCACTACCAAGTTAGGACTTTAAAATGGGAGAGTGAAGGATATGTAGTATGGGTTAAATATCAACAATTTTTTTGTAAATGTTAAACTAAGAAACTTGTTTATGTAAAGTGTGTTATTATTAATGAGTTATACTTAAAGTGAATTATACTTGCCTATAAATAGAACTTAAATGAGAACCATAAGTTGTTTTTTCAAAAATCTATATAAGTTATTACAGTTTGAAGAAATTTATCTAGATTACAAAGATAATGTTGACTTAAATAAGGCAGGGCATCACATCCAAGGTATTCTCAGACATCCACACACTAACAAATTCCTAACTCATAGCTCAAATCAATGTGGTCAATCAATTTAACAGCTACAAATGGTCCCATGCATTTTCGGGGACCCCGGGACCTTATCAAAATCAAACTAGCAATCTCTTACACTACCATACTTCCAATTTTCTTTATATAGTATAGTGAATCACCAACCACATGCCTTGGTCAACACTGCCCCTCGTAGTTGGGACCCCCTCCTGGAATTTTTTTTTTCAAAAAATATAACCGTCTCCTATCATCTAACTGAGAAAGGAATATGTTCCCAATACTATTTGTATACCCACTCTAGGTAAATTTCAATGTTGGAAATAAATCACCCTTAATTACAGATTTTGATGTGGTGAACACCACTACTACACCACTCCCTCTTCATCTAAATATCATTGCAAATCACAGTGGACTTCCCCTTTGCGTGGTCAAAATTTACTACTGACACACCCATTCCATATTTTCCTAGAAAAGCAACCTTCAGGATATCCTCCTCCTAATCTCAACAAAAATGGTAACTCATTCCCATTTCAATCATCAAGAGAACACTCCTCCATTGATCCGACATATTTTTAATATGTAACAACATACACTCATCCCTTATCTTGACCTTATCCTTCTCCTGGTGGTTCACACATCCACTTAGTAGTCTATCCCTCTATCGGAGCTTCCATAAGGTAACGATATACCCATATACCTAATTGTCTTAAAGTTGTGGCATCCTCTTCCATCATGCCTCTACTTATCCAGATGAAGTCAATCTCATAAAGTTCCCTCATGGCGAATACAAAGTTATTGCCAACTCTAAGGTAGAAACTGATCTCTTATGTAGGTGATAACTCATCACATATTTAAATAAAACTAGAAGAACCTCAAACAATTGGTGACATATTTAGGCGACCGTAATACCCTTTAATGTACTCATATTCATACATAAACAAGTGTTCCAGACCTCCTCTCGAGCCTAAGCACAATAACCCATGGAAGAATTCATCCTAAAACCATCATATAAAAGCGTACCATCGATAGTCGATATATGAGTAAATAATAGCTATACACACAAGCTTACTTATAACACGATGATATCTCATTTAAAATTCAACAAAGCGGTTGAAACCAAAGTAACCAATAAAAATTCCATGTCTCCAAAATCACAAAGTAAAGTATCCCCCTTCCGGATGGGGGTAACCACAAATACATAAAGCACAAAGGGAAAACTATATATATCATAGTCATAGTAACCACACTACTAATAAAGAATGATAAATCCTCGATGTCTAACACCGACTCATTCTTGCAAGCCATAAACGTACCCACATCCATCCCCGGGATGTAACTCAAAAAATTTGGTTGACACTAAGGCATCAAATAATGATGTGGACTCACTCGTCACAAGCGCAACATATTTTTATAAAGGAATTATCGAAATGGTGGCCCCACTGGCACTACACCAAATCTGCACTATTGTCACGGTCATTGACCTTGACAAGTTGGACTTGTCAAGGTCAATGACCGTGACAATTCGGGGCGAGACAATTTTTTTTGTCACGAGCGTGTCACGGTCATAGACCGTGACAACCTCGTAAGAATTGTCACGGTCGTGTCACGGTCTATGACCGTGACACGTTTAGTCACAATTTATAACCGTGACACATTCTTGTCCCCTTTTAAAAAAATGTCACGGTCAATGACCGTGATAATTCTGGGCAGAAATGAAAAAAAATCTGCTGGGGAGTATGGCAACTGCCACTGCCCAGCAGTATATTTGTAGTTGTTATATCAACGTTGTACCTATTAAAATATCATATATCCAAATAAACTAGAGATAACGCAAATATACATTCAAAATAGAAACTATTTAAGAAGAAACAACATCACCATCAATTATCTCAAATCTACAAACTATTTAGCTGGAAAAGAGATTTTGTACCGCGACGCTCGGGGACACCTCCTTATCCTTCCCTTCTCGTCCGAATAGCCACATAAGTATCGAGCATATGTGGCCTACCCTCATGGCCACTCCTTGTGCCCTGAAATAAAATAAAGTAAAATTAGTATCCGCCTCGCAAATATAGATAAATATAAATCAAAATTGAAATCGAAATTGAAATTGACATATAAATATAAATACATTACCTGTAGTGTCACCCAAATAGCTAACTTGAGCTCATATGGAACCTCCTTCCAACTAATGTACCCCGGGGAATCGTGTCAAATATAATTCCCTTCATATGTGAACACTAAGAAATGCCATAATCCTATGGAGTTATGCACTGCAAATTCCTTCCAACCGTTGTGTAGCTAAAAATTAACAGTTGAAGTTGTCAATTCCATCTTTCAATGGTCTCCCATGTTTTGCTAGAGGTTCCAAGTGGTGGGGTATGGAAAGTGGAATTGACAACTTCAACTGGTGATGTTTGGCTACATAACGGTTGGGAGGAATTTGCAGAGCATAACTCCATAGGATTATAACATTTCTTAGTGTTCGGATAGACGAAGAGATTCAGTCTCCTCTCCACAAATAGGACACCCCAAATAACTATGTACTAATCACCTATTAAAGGTAAGAAGCGTATATTCATGGATTAGTATAAACAAAACTTAGATGTAGTTGGAATATTTATGTATTAATCTCCTCTCCACACACGCACACTACACAAGAGTGAAAATGATAAAGTGCAAATCAATTAAAAGCATTAAAAATGGATGTTTCGGTACAAATTTAAATATTTATTACAAATTGAAAAATTATTTCAAATTCGGGTTATCATAAAAAATGGATTGATATTCGGTAGGAGCAGCCAAGTCATCCACACTACTATTTAGATGCCTTGGAGCGTGTTGGACAATTGGCCACGGTTCGTTGTTGATATACTCCGAATAAAACACTTGCTTAACCTTTTGAAATGCACAAACAAACAGCTCATCGTTCACGCGGTCGTTGTTCTTCAACTTAGACAAGTCAACCATGATCAAATTGGTGACGGGATCAACTTTACAAGCATTTTTATCCTCAACTCTTACCTAGTCACAGTAAAATACAACCTCTTTGAAGTTTATATAATCCAATTCAAATATATTTTGGATTACACCATAGTAAGTCATTTCAGCTTCAACGAGATTTTTATCTTTTGCGCTCTCTCGAAAGATAGTAAGAGCTTTGTATGAAATTTCCAAGTTCTGTACATTTGTACTTTCCTCGTACACTTTAGCGTCGAAAATGTAACTGTTCAATCGATACTTTTTGTACTCTTGTACCACGAACAAGGGTCTAGTGGCTAGACGAGCAAGCCTTGATGTCGCATCACCCGTCTTTAGGAGCTGAGAATATAGATAAATTAATTATATTAGTGGTAAAATTTGAGTGTAATGTAACGTTATATAACGACTATTTTCATTATAATTACCTCTTGTGTCAACCACAACCTAAATTCGCTGTCTGATTGTACCATTGTTTTTCGTCTTTCATTGATCTCACAGGCTTCATATTTTCTGCATATTACAAAATTAATCATGTATAAAATAATCTAAAATAATGTTAAACATTATAATAATCGAAACTTACTTTTTTCATTCTTCGACATCTTCATGTGTGTCAAATAGATAACGAGCTACTTGTTCATGTTGCAAACTCGTTAATTTCACTCGTTTTCCCATCACATGACCACTATCATCGACGAATTCATCAGTGTCATCAATGCTGGTCGAATCAGGCATATATTCCCGAGTATATATTGATGACTCCATGGTGATGTATTCCTCTGCAATTGATCCTGCAATGTATCGCGTATTCTTGACGTAATCTTTAAAAACTTTCATCAATCTTTCAAACGGATACATCCACCGATATCTAACTAGACCCCAAAGAAGTGCCTCGTCACATAGGTGTACCAACAAGTGAACACTTATGTCAAAGAATGCTGGGGGAAAGTACTTCTCCAATACACAAATCGCTTCGATCACAGCCAATTTTGCGACCACTATGTGTTCTCGATTCACTACCTTCTCACACGAGAGGGAGAAGGTAATACTAATTTGCATAATAGCCCTACGCAAATCCTTGTGCTTGGAGAAATAGTGCTTAAACAATAGAGGAACCAATTGCATGATCACATGCCAATCGTGGGACTTACACTTATGTAAATCATGAGTAGCATAATTCACAATCCTTTGCAAGTTGGACGAAAAAGTAGATGGGCCCTTCAAATTATATATTGTGTCTAGAAGCACCTTCCTTTCCCCACTCATCAAAGTAAACGCACCAGGGGGAATTATTGTCCTTCCCCTACTATCTTCTTTCAACCATAGTTGTGGCTTAAGTTTTAAAGATTTAAGGTCTTTTTGTGCATTTTCTCCATCCTTCGAATGACTCCCCCAAGGCAAGTACCCACAATATGTTCAGCGAAGTTCTTCTTTGCATGCATCACATCCAATACATGGCGCACCGGATAATTCTTCCAATAAGGCAAGTCAAATAAAATTGACCTCCGAGACCATGCCTTTCTTATCTCAGTTTCATTCCCAGTTGGGGTCTTCTTATGCTTGACATTCTTAAATTTGGGATTCTTACCTGGCATATTAGGGACACATTCAGAAGATTTACTTTCAATTTTTGAACCCGAAAGTTGTCTCGGAGGTAGCCTATGTTCAACTCCGCCCAATAAAAAATTGGAACCTTTCTCAGATCTGAAACTATAAAAAATTGGAACCTTTCTCAGTCACACTTTTCAATCTAGTATGTACCCAGAGAACATTAAGATACGACTACAGAACTTCCTTCAAAAGTAATAACTTTAAGATAATAAGAATATTATACAGAAATTATACAGTCTCAAACTGTCCAAACGGGACAATTCGAGAGATTTCATTACAGGGGTAATGACTCTCGAACGGGTCTAAGGGCTATTGAATGCGTACGCATAAGAACTAGAAGGCAAGTATCTATGCGCACTATATTTAATTTCAAGTATGTTTCATTTAATTATCGTACTATATATATATTGTTCGATATACAAAGTAATTTTCAAAAAAAGTTAAAAAATCCCACCCCCATATGGACAATAATCCAGTGGTCATGCCACTTTTAAAACTAACCAACCAAACATTTACTAAACAAAATAATCCAACAGCAATGTCAACAACAAATGTGTATCCCGTACTCCTTCTGATTCATCTACTCAATTAATTCATTTCATCAATTAAACTAACAATTAACGTATACAATTATTAGTTTACTAATTTACACTGAGGGGCAATCCTACTTTCATATGAAATGGGCACTAATTATTAATTTACTTTCATCTAAAACTGTTTCATTTATTAATTATATTTTAGTGGATGTAATTATAGAATCTATGAATGGATTCAATTTAATCTTACTATGTGAATATTTTTATCTACAATGAGTTAACCTCGAAACAATATATATTATCTCATAGAATCATCAAAACACGATATTAAGAGAATTACAATGGTACCTTGCCTTACCCCCCTCCCCCCCCCCCCCCCCCCCCACACACACACAAACAAATTGACAGATTCATGGGTTATTTTCAACATATAAACATCATATACACCTAACAAACATACACAAACATATATTCACGAGTTAGTTTCAACAAAAGAGCAAAAAATTCAAGAACCCATATATATACAAATACAAAAATAAATAACTCATGAATTTGTCAATTTGTTTGACAAATTCATGGGTTAATTCAAATACAAAAATAAATTCATGGGTTAATTCATGGATTAATTCAAATACAAAAATACAAATTCATGGGTTAATTCAAATACAAAAATAAATTGACAAATTTATGAGTTATTTACAACATATAAACATCATATAAAGATAAAAAAAAACACTACACATATACAAATAACTCGTGAATATACCCCCTACCCCCACCCTGCACCCCTTACCCACCCCCACCCCCACCACATACACACACACACACACAATAACCCCCCACCCTGCCCCACCTCCCTCCACACCCCTCACCCACCACACATATACACACACACACACACAACAGCCCCCTTGCCCCACCTCCTACCCCCACCTTGCCCCACCCCCCACACACGCACACACACGTACATATATACACACACACACACATATATATATACACACAAACATATATATAAATGGAAGAGAGAGAGAGAGAGAGAGAGAGAGAGAGAGAAATAAACCTGAAAGTAGAGAGAAAGAGAGAGAGAGCAACGTAGAGAGAGAGATGTGGAAAAAGGAGGGAGGGAACGTCGGGAGGAAAAAAGAAGGGGTAAGGGTTTTTGCTGCAGAAGTTGTCACGGTCGTGTCAAGGTCCTTTACCGTGACAATTATTTAAAGAATTGTCAAGGTCATTGACCGTGACAAGTCCGTGACAAATTTACTTGTCACGGACTTGTCACGGTCGTGTCAAGGTCAATGACCGTGACACAAAATGCGTGTTTTTTGTCACGGTCAATGACCTTGACAAGGGAGGCCGGCTGAAAGGAGACAATTTTGTCATTTTGGTGTAGTGTGGCGACCCTGTTAACCCTGCCTCATTAGTCGTGAACTCTAAAATTCGCCTTATATACCATGCTTTCATAAGTCGTGGCATAATTCTCATGGCCTTGATGACTAAAATAGATCACACCATTTTATCTTGGAAACCATCTTGGGGTCATCTCCCCCAATGTGGTTCCTTCTACTAGAGATGTCTTCCTACTCGGTTCCACGCTACATCGTCTCTATTTATTGGTCTCACTTTGCCCTCTGTCTTTAAAAATCTTAGGGATTCTTTTCTCATAATAGTTTCTTACTGATGTAGGAGGGTATCTTTAACCACCCGAGCATAATTATGTAAACAACGGGTTACCTAGTAACATATATCAAACCCTTCACATACTCACCACCACCACATAGTTGCACATACGATAATTTTGAAATCTTACTTCTAATGCTTTTACGGATGGTGAGTGGAAATATTTTCCCTCGAACCATATGCGAAGCACTTGCTAAAGGTCTCATATAAAAAATGCTTTAACTCCCAAACGAAGTCGACCTCATCAGTGGGATGTCTCATAAGAAAATTTTAAATAAGGAACCCTCCCGATACACTTGGTCTAATCGAGTCGTTTATCAGGATATAATGGCATGAATCCCCCCAAACGGTAATCTTTTTAGAGAATATAAATCCTAAATAGTAATGCTCTAAAGTTTCTAAATAATGCAACACGGAAAAGCGACAGATGCACTCAAGATCCTTAGGACACTAGAACCTGGAATGCTCTGATACCAAATGTAATTCCCCGAAAAATCCATAAATAAATTGATTATGTCTACCATAAAAATCAGTGGAATCAAAACTTTTGGCAACATTCTTAGCATAAGAAATAAACACGAATCGAAAGAATAAAGACAATATAATGAAATACTAAATCCACACCAAACCAACTCTGATACCAATCAATAAAAAATAACGTAATTCACCTATGAATGTACTTAGACATATACACCTGAATTAAAAATAAAGGAGTACAATAAAAGGATGAGCTACGGTTGCTCGACTCCTATAATCCTGCGAGTAAGAAATGAGACATCACTAGAGATAGTCCTCCAACAATCCCGCATCTACAGGAACTACCATAATAGGGACATGTAAAAATAGTTTGGAAAGAAAACGTAAGTAACAAGACTATGTAGAATATGATTATAGTTAAATCTGGGCCACATCATAATTACACATATTCCTCTTGTATTTTAACATATTTTAAGTTATTAGTTACCCAACTCAAAAACTTAAAAATATCACGCGGTTCTAAATCTCGAACCCTATGTCACCCATGTGATTAATGCTTTACATCTTTGTTATTTAATCTTTAGTTTCACATCGTTAGGTTTATCTCTTTCATTTTACAACATAAGTTATGTTGTAATCTCAAACCCACTGTTCCTCTCACAAATGTAATACCCCATATTTTTATGCATATTATTTAATTAATTAAATTGAGAAAATTAATTATGTGTGCGTGTTATGACTAGAGATGTCACCATTTTTTACTATTGCGTGTTATTTAAGTTGGATTAAAATTTGGACTGAAGACATGGTGATTAATTAATTGAATTAACTAATATTCGAACTCATATCGAGAAAATATTAAATAACTAAGTTGTTAATATTTATTTTGGGTATATTTGGTAATAGCTCTTGGGACATGTAGAATGTTCGTTTATAGTTTAAAACGATCGTTTAAATGCCTATTGAGTTAGTATAAGACTCTGACTTAGTTTTAAGTTATTTAGAGTTATTCTGGGGCTTTTTTAGGCCCATTCGGGGGCCAAATCCAATTTTGGGATTAATGGTTCTAATGAGTCATTTAGGGATCTCATTTTTAACACATAACACAATGGGGAATCACTAGAGGAAATAGAGAGAGAAAGCACTAAGAGAAAATGAAGATTAATGGGAATTAGGGATTGATTTCTCAATTAATCCACAAGGCAAGTTTTGTATAGATTATGATTATGATTGTCCTCAAATATTGAATCTATTCATTGCACATTTAAATCAAATTATGTTATAAATCTGATTTTAAATAATTAATTAGTAATTTTCGTAATTAACCTAATCTAGATGTTAATTAGGTTGATTTCCCCTTTATAATGATTAATTTCTTCAAGAACTTGGATAAAAACTAATGAATGATGATTTAAATCTATTTTATATTGTTAATTGTATAAAAGTCATATGTTTAATTCAATTAATCCATGAAAATTTATGAATTTGGATAAAACTAGGGTTCTTAGATTTTAAATTGGGTTTTTGTTGAATCTTAGTGTAGATTTGGAATTTGATGATGGGAACAGGCTCCAATTGGGTGGATGATGTGTTTTTATCAATTGAATGTTTATAGGGTTCTTGGGTGATGTTTTTAGTTTCATTAATGGAAATTTGAGAAAAGAAAATGAGGGTTTAAGATAATGAATCCCGTAATAAGGAAAAATTGGGAAGTTACTGAGTTGACCGATCGACCGGTCCCAAGACCGCGGTCGATCGGTGCTTTCAGATATGGTCTAGGTAGGGCTTGTGAGTAATTGGTTAGATATTTTGGTTTTGAAACCTAGGTATAAGGTTTGTTGTCTTATCGATTTTATGTATGTATAGAATAATGATACATTCTTATGATTTGAAGTGATAGGGCTTGATATTTGAGATTGTTGGTAATTATGGGTTTGTTAATTTAAAGGGGCTAAATTGATGATTGGGCATTTGTTTGTAAATTCATGCCTATGATGAGTTGGAAATTGAGAATTTGAAATCTTAAAGGATTGGAGATGGTTGGCCGAAATTATTAGAGTCGTTGTGTTTGAATACTAGGGCATTGGTCCTTTGGGTGAGATTCTAAAATTGGTTAAAAACCCCCGATGAAGAGTAGTTATTATAGTCGATAGTTTTATTTATACTAATTAAGAATTTATACCTAGACGCGATGCCTTGGGAGATTTAAACTAGGGCTATGTATGGTGAATATCGTAGATGTGAGTAATTTGGACATAGGGTAGGGTGAGACTACACCTATATTTGGGAAATCGAAATGTCAGCGCTAATATAGTAAGGGACGAATATAAGTTATAAATATGATTTACTTTTCTATGATAGTGATGCTAGTATGACCTGATAGAGTTAGGGACAGTATGTGTATGTGATTTACCTTAACTTGTTAATGGGGGTTATGTATGTGTATGCTTTAACTTATTAGTGAGGGTTGTGATTATTTATGTGTTTGATGTGAAGTGCATACCATGTGTGAGTGCTCATGGTATATCGTACTAGGAGGGATTTCATGAGAGGGGCACGTGCGACACGGATCGCGCTGGTACCTCGGTGAGTAGATGGGCTCTTCCTTGGTCATATTTTACCCCTGGGTCACACGTTTAGGTACCCACAACCGAGAGGGTCTTCGGGGAGATTTACTTCATAGTCATAGGTATAGTAGGCTTTATGATTGATGGGTAGACACCGTGATCTATTCCTTGATGTGGTTGTAATACCCCGTATTTTTATGCTATATTTAATTTGGGGATTTATTAAATTTAATGTGATGATTTATTTAATAAAAATCCGGAAATTAATTATGTTATAATTATTAACGTGACTAGAGTTAGTAATTATGGGAAACTTGTTGAATATTACTAATGAGCATAGTAATATATTATATTGGTTATATTGAATGTCATAGGTGAATTAAATGACTATTTCGGAAATTTAAGTCGGGACGTGCCCGTGTCACGTCGGGACTAATTATGTTAATTGAAAAGGGAATATTTTCTAAGTTATCCGTATGGTCGTTTTGAGTGCGCCAACGCGTCCGGAAGGGTCGAGATAGTCAGAAAAGTGTACCCGGGGGTTTAGTTCGGGCCTCGGGGTGTTTTTAGGCCTAATTAGTGACCCGGGAGGGCATTTTGGTCATTTTACAAAATAGGGTAATTAAACCCACGAATTTCAGCCATCCTTAGCAGCCATTTAAGTCAGCCTTTTAGGGTTAGAACATTCAGAACCCTAGAACGGCCATTGGAGAAGAGAGGAGAGAGCTCTCAAGGTGATTCAAGGCCCAAAACACCACCGATTTCACCGCCGTCACCACCAACGCGTAGATCGCGAGGAGGAGAATGCAACCACACCAATATCAACAGGAAACCAGACCTCTGAAATCCCAGGCAAGTGTTTAACTTGCGTATTTTCGTTGATGCAATAATCATATTAGTGTAGGAATGATTAGGAGTATAATCAATGGAAGAAAACCCCAATTTTTGATAGGGATTTGCATGTAGAAATCGTTATAACCATATTCTAGAAATAATATGTGAAGTAGATGATTAACCCACGAATTTGTGATGTTATGTTAGAAGGAAATTTTGGAGAAAACTGATTAGAACAAAAGTTAAGAAACCTTTAGGGTTCTTGATTTTTAGATGAGATTTTAGGTTGTTTAACCATGTTTAATGATGTATACACGCATGCTGAACGTTAAAGATATCTAGAATTATGTTAGTATGTTAACAGTAAACTTTTGGGCCGATTAGTGTTGGAAAAATATGAGTTTTGATGAAGAACTTTAATCAATCCCGTCACTGCAATTTCTGCAGAATTTTTTCCCAGACCTGCTTGATCGATCGATCGAGCATAGAGCTTCGATCGATCGAGCCCCAAGATTCGATCGATCGACCCCTCCTGGCAGACTCCTATTCCTCTTGTTTATTTACTTAAATTAATTTATCGTGTAATAACCTTTGGGCATTCTAAATAAAAGGATTTGGGAGATATTGAGGACCTGTAGGGTATATGGATAAATGTTAGAACCTTTAATCTTCAACAAGTATGGTAATTATGGGATATTTACTTTAGGTTGATAGATTTATAACTTAAGGGTGAGGTACGTAAGAGAGTTACGTTGGAATCAAATAAAGTCCCTTACTGAATTTCAGATTTGTGAGGATATAAACCATGAGTATTAGGTAATGAGTGAGAAAACCCTTCGAATCAAGGTTAGAGACGAAACCTTATACGTAATCATAATAATGGGAAATTAAGGATAAATGTTGTGACTATGGGTAACGGGAGGAACCTATATTAATATGATGAATGGGTATATTTATATGATTGTGTGTACATATATTATATACATGTGAGAAACGTACCCTCGCTACTTGCTATCCCTGAGGTACCGCGCTGGGACGATCTTATCCTGTGTTGCTTTATGGGGGATATTGATTCGTACCCTAGAAGATAGAGATCCTAGGTACGGGCTATCAGATTGATAGTCGGATGGTCCTAAGAGACGTGTGGGTATGTACTGACCTCTTGGACTTGGAATCTATGCTTCGCCTCAACGTTGTTTTGTATATGTTAATACAGTTCGAGAGTGATTCCGAACTTATGTTTCCCTTTGTGTGAGCGATACGGGGATTGGATAGCAGAGTATGCCCGCACCATAGATTAGTTGGGGTGCTGTTATATATATATATTATACGAGTAGTTAATATATATATGAGGTTATAAAATTTAAACTGCCTACTGTGATTTGATAAGTAGCACATGGTTGTTGACTCAAATTATTAAATACTTGTTTTGTGAAAGTATGAGAAGACACTGGGAAACTTTATAATTTAGTGAAGCTAAAACGAGAGGAGTGCTGCATATTGAAAGTATCCTTTTTAAAACATTGTCATCGTTCGGTTTTGAAAACTTATGAGTAAGTTAAGATAAACTAAATTATTTGGGAAGGTTAGTACGATAGGCGTGCACATTAGAAGAGAGGTGAGAATTTCTTAAGAGAGTGTCGAACTAATATGATTTGCATTGGCCTGTATCAATTTAAATACTTGCTTAACGTATTTTAAAATCAAACACACTTTCGGGCCCTGACCCGTTTCTTTTTCTCTCTCTCTCTTGTGTATATATATGTATATTTTCAGGTGCCCAGCCACAGGGGCGTCTTGCTTAGGATCCCTTGAGTAGAACGAGCTGCAGCTTAGGTGGGAGTTGCAGGTCACTTGAGTAGACGACTTCTGTTATTGACTCCACTACTACTACTCTCATTTATTGGGCACGTGTCGCCCTTTTCATCATTTCATTTATTGTTGGGATTTTTATATTTCAGTTATTCCAGTATTATTTTACGGGATTTATTCAGGATGGTTTATGATTTTTAGTTTTACTATGTTGACATTCGATTGACGAATGTATGGTTTTATTTTAGTTCATTGTGGTGTGATTCTATATCGTAGAAATGTTGTTTTGTATATAAATCTTTTCTTTAATTAAAATTTGGAAGTTTGCATGAAAAATGTTTTTGACACTTAGCTTAATTATTTAGGGTGTTAAATTGGAAAAATTATTTTTATCGACAGTGATGCTGAGAATGAACCAACTGTTTACCTTGATTTAATTTAATAAAGGAGTGATCGCCCGGTATTTAATTAGGCGGGGTGTCACTGGTGGTATCAGAGCATCAGGTTCTAGTGTCCATAGGATCTGTACGGCTTATTTCGCTTTCAGCTTAACGTTATTTCTATACAGCCCTATTTTTAGGACTGTTGTATTCTTGCTTTTACGTTTAAGTCTTCAGCTATTCGAGATTTGTTGATAACTGTAGACTAATAAACTTGTTCACGTTTCAGATGCCTCTGAGACGTTCTCCGAAAGATAGGCGTGCCCAAGCCGAGCAGCCAGCAGCTCCGGCACCAGGCACAATGAATGCGAATGAAGTAGCCGCTATTGTTGCTCAGGCGGTGAATGCCGCGATAGCGGTGATTCAGCAGGCTCCACCCCAGGTCCAGGCAGTGGCGCCAGTACCAGCACAGCTTCCATCTGCATGGGAGAGGGTTCGGGATGCTTTTCAGAAAGCACATCCCCCTGAGTTCTCCGGTAGCTCCGACATTGTCACGGTTAGCCAATGGAAGAAAGACATCCAGTGGCATCTTCGCATGTATGAGTGCACCGAAGTACAAAAGAAGTTATTGGCTTCTTTCAAGATGGTGGGAGCCGCATTACAGTGGTGGGAGTCCACTACTACTTTAGAGGAGAGGGACACGATCCCTATTCAGTTGTTCTGGGAGCGGTTTGACCGCAAGTATTTTCCACCCGCAGTGCAGACTGAGATGAGGCAGAAATTACTAAATCTGAAGCAGGAGAACCTTACTGTAGCTGAGTATGAGGAGGAGTTCACGAGACTTCTCACTATTGTGCCGGATGAGGCACCCACTGAGGGCAAGAAGATTTTGCTGTTCATCGACGGGTTAGCTTGGAGGATCCGTCAGCACCTTATTGGAAATCTATCCCTGAGTACTTTCACTGACGTACTCAATGCAGCGTTACTACATTGCCAAGATCACCGCTTCCATCTTCAGGGAAGCAAGAGAGCAGGAGAGTCCAGCCAACAGGGCAGGACCGGGGGTAATTGTGCCGGTGGGGCACCAACTCATGGACAGGCTCGTCAGCACGAGCAGAGTTCCCATCAGGGGGACCCTGCTAAGCGATTCCGTTCAGGCGATTCTAGGCAGGGATTCGGGGGATTCAGGCAGGGCTATCAGGGTCAGCCTAATCAGTAAGGCCAGCAGGGTCAACACCGACCGCAGGGACAGCAGCAGGGCCAGCAAGGCCAACAGCGTGCACATCAGGGCCAACAGGGCCAATGGCGTGGAGGTAACGACCAGCAGGGCCGTGGTCAACAGGGACAGAGGGGAGGTAATTTCAGAGGCCGGTGTTTTGTATGCGGCAAGCACGGCCATAAGCGTCAGGATTGTCCAGAGGGCGATAGGGCCCCACAGCAGCAGGGAGCCCGTAATGAGCCGCAGAGACCACTCTTCCCACCTGCCCTTCCAGCTCCAGCCCAGGTGCCAGCCCTACCAGCCATTCCAGCAGCTCCTGTGCAGCAGGGGCAATTACAGTATGGACGTGTCTATAACGTCCACCAGGTAGCAGCTCCACAGGCACCACCCGCGATTGAGGGTATGCTTCCTATCCATGGTACTATGGGTAAAGTTTTGTTTGATACGGGGGCAACGCATTATTTTATAGCTACGCACTTTGCGAAGTCTTTAGGGTTGTTAGCCACAGCAGAGAGCACCGTGACGTGTGTCGACTCACCACTGGGGAGTGGGTCACTTATATTCTTTATATGCTGGGGAGTAGGGGTAGAGATTGGTAGCTTGGTATTGCCTGCAGACATGCTAGTCTTAGACATGCACGAGCATGATGTGATCATTGGTATGGATTGGCTCGCATCTTATAGAGCCATGATTGATTGCTTCGGTGGGAGCATTGTTTTTGCCATTCCGGGGCAAGAGATGTTTGTAGTGGCGATGCCTCGCCCAGAGGGAGGTTCGACCGCTCATTTATATTACATTGAGGAGGATACCTCTGAGGAGGTTGTGATTCCTTTGGATTCGATCCCAGTTGTTAGGGAGTATTCCGATGTGTTTCAGGAAATACCAGGCCTACCGCCCAGTCGTGAAATAGACTTCGTTATAGATCTATTGCCGGATACGAGACCTATAGCACGCGCACCGTACCGTATGGCTCCGGCAGAGATGCGAGAACTACGAGATCAGATTGAGCAGCTATTAGGTCAGGGCTTCATTCGTAGGAGTACCTCACCTTGGGGCGCTCCAGTCTTATTTGTAAAGAAGAGAGATGGTTCACTGAGATTGTGCGTGGACTACCGGGAGTTAAACAAGGTTACGATACGGAATAAGTATCCGTTGCCTCGAATCGATGATCTATTCGACCAGTTGAGGGGAGCAACTTTCTTTTCGAAGATAGATCTGAGGTCGGGGTACCATCAGTTACGGATTAGAGAGCAGGATGTTTCAAAGACTGCCTTCTTGTCGAGATATGGGTCCTATGAGTTCAGGGTGATGCCGTTCGGACTCACAAATGCCCCAGCCGTTTTCATGGACTTGATGAACCGAGTATTCAGAGAGTTATTGGATCAGTTCGTCATTGTCTTCATAGATGATATCTTGATATATTCACACACCGAGGAGGAGCATGCCGAGCACTTGAGGCAGGTTCTTCAGACTCTACGAGAGCATCAGTTGTATGCTAAGTACGAGAAGTGTGGATTCTGGTTGCGAGAGGTACAATTCTTGGGCCATGTTGTTTCTGAGCAAGGGATAGCAGTTGACCCGAGCAAAGTGTCAGCGGTGAGGGAGTGGGGGCAGCCCACGACACCGACGGAAGTGCGTAGTTTCTTGGGGTTAGCCGGATACTACAGGAGGTTCATTCGGGGATTCTCCAAAATAGCGGGTCCATTGACGAATCTGACTCGCAAGGGGGTACCATATGTCTGGGATGACGCTTGTCAGTTGGCTTTCGACGAGCTGAAGGACAAGCTTACTTCGGCATCAGTCCTTGCTTTACCGAAGCCGGGTGTAGAGTACCTGGTTTACACAGATGCGTCCTTATGAGGACTTGGGGGAGTACTTCAGCAGGAGGAGAAGGCTATAGCTTTTGCTTCCCGCAAGCTTAAGCCTCACGAGAAGAATTACCCCACCCACGACCTGGAGTTAGCTGCGGTCGTCTTTGCATTGAGAATTTGGAGGCACTATTTATTGGGCGAGAAATTCCGTTTGTTCACAGACCATAAGTCACTGCAGTACCTGTTCACTCAGCGAGAGCTGAATATGCGTCAGCGCAGATGGTTAGAGTTTGTGAAAGATTACCAGTTCGAAATACAGTATCATCCGGGGAAAGCCAACGTAGTTGCTGATGCGTTGAGCCGTAGACCGGTTGATGATGTAGCGGACATCTGGAAAGCAAAGTGGAAGGAGTTGGGTCACCAGGACGCAGTAGCACGTTCTTTCATATCCGTGATGTCAGTCACACCCGAGATTGTTATGAGGGTGATACAGGCACAGACCACAGACCCGTTTTGTCAGGAGCAGATTGTACGACTTCTAGTCGAGGGTGCTGAGTCCTATTCTGTTAGTTCGGATGGAGGGTTGCAGTTTAATGGGAGATTAGTGGTTCCAGAAGGAGCGGAGCTACATCATGAAGTGATGACTCATTCTCATGGGTCTCGATTTGCAGTACATCCGGGAGGCGATAAGATGTACCAGGACATGAGATGACAGTACTGGTGGAGTGGGATGAAGAAGGACATCGCTGAATTTGTGTCCAAGTGTTCTACTTGCCAGCTAGTGAAGGTGGACCACCAGAAACCGTCAGGATTACTTCAGCCATTGGAAGTAACCGCGTGGAAGTGGGAAAGTATTTCCATGGATTTCATTACCGGATTGCCTACATCACAGCGGGGCCACGATTCTATCTGGGTGATTGTAGACCGTTTGACCAAGGTGGCTCATTTTCTGCCAGTGAGGACAGATTATACCACGAGTCAGTATGCCCAGTTGTTCATCGCTGAGATTGTCAGATTACATGGGGTGCCCCTGAATATTGTGTCAGATAGAGACAAGATTTTTGTGTCACGTTTCTGGGAAAGCTTTCAGGAGGCTATGGGTACAGAGTTGAGACTGAGTTCAGCTTACCACCCATAGACAGATGGACAGACAGAGCGTACTAATCAGATGTTGGAAGATATGCTACGCATGTGTGTTCTCGATTTCGGAGGAGGTTGGGAGCCACACCTTCCACTAGTAGAGTTTGCTTATAATAACTCCTATTAGTTTACGATTGGCATGGCTCCATTTGAGGCTTTGTACGGCAGGCCTTGTCGTTCTCCAACTTGTTGGCTCGAGGTGGGGGACAACAAGTTATTAGGGCCAGAAGTCATTCAGGAGACCTCCGCGAGGATTGAGATAATCAGGAGTCGTATTCGGGTAGCCCAAGACAGGTAGAAGAGCTACGCCGATGCGAAACGGTTCTTCCGGGAGTTTAATGTGGGAGATCAAGTGTTGTTGCGTGTATCTCCTATGAAAGGAGTGATGAGGTTCGGGAAGAAGGGGAAGTTGGCTCCGAGGTACGTAGGACCATTTCCCATCATCGAGAGGATTGGGACGGTAGCATACAGATTGGTATTGCCAGAACATTTACATCGCATCCACGATGTATTCCACATCTCGTCGCTGAGACGATATCTTCGGGATGATATGGCCCATACGCACATTGCGATAGATGAGATTGACTTACAGTCGGATAGCTCTTACGAAGAGAGACCAGTAACTATTCTAGACTATAGTGAGAGGAGATTGAGGTCGAAAGTAGTTCCACTTGTGCGAGTCCAGTGGGAGCATCATAATGTGGAGGAATCCACTTGGGAGCGTGAGGCAGATATGCGCGAGAGATATCCAGAGTTGTTTTTACCAGGTATGCCTTATTTTCCGAATTTCGGGACGAAATTCCGTTACTAGGGAGGAAGTATGTAATACCCCGTATTTTTATGCTATATTTAATTTGGGGATTTATTAAATTTAATGTGATGATTTATTTAATAAAAATCCGAAAATTAATTATGTTATAATTATTAACGTGACTAGAGTTAGTAATTATGGAAAACTTGTTGAATATTACTAATGAGCATAGTAATATATTATATTGGTTATATTGAATGTCATAGGTGAATTAAATGACTATTTCGGAAATTTAAGTCGGGACGTGCCCGTGTCACGTCGGGACTAATTATGTTAATTAAAAAGGGAATATTTTATAAGTTATCCGTATGGTCGTTTTGAGTGCGCCAACGCGTCCGGAAGGGTCGAGATAGTCAGAAAAGTGTACCCGGGGGTTTAGTTCGGGCCTCAGGGTGTTTTTAGGCCTAATTAGTGACCCGGGAGGGCATTTTGGTCATTTTACAAAATAGGGTAATTAAACCCACGAATTTCAGCCATCCTTAGCAGCCATTTAAGTCAGCCTTTTAGGGTTAGAACATTCAGAACCCTAGAACGGCCATTGGATAAGAGAGGAGAGAGCTCTCAAGGTGATTCAAGGCCCAAAACACCACCGATTTCACCGCCGTCACCACCAACGCGTAGATCGCGAGGAGGAGAACGCAACCACACCAATATCAACAGGAAACCAGACCTCTGAAATCCCAGGCAAGTGTTTAACTTGCGTATTTTCGTTGGTGCAATAATCATATTAGTGTAGGAATGATTAGGAGTATAATCAATGGAAGAAAACCCCAATTTTTGATAGGGATTTGCATGTAGAAATCGTTATAACCATATTCTGGAAATAATATGTGAAGTAGATGATTAACCCACGAATTTGTGATGTTATGTTAGAAGGAAATTTTGGAGAAAACTGATTAGAACAAAAGTTAAGAAACCTTTAGGGTTCTTGATTTTTAGATGAGATTTTAGGTTGTTTAACCATGTTTAATGATGTATACACGCATGCTGAACGTTAAAGATATCTGGAATTATGTTAGTATGTTAACTGTAAACTTTTGGGCCGATTAGTGTTGGAAAAATATGAGTTTTTATGAAGAACTTTAATCAATCCCGTCACTGCAATTTCTGCAGAATTTTTTCCCAGACCTGCTTGATCGATCGATCGAGCATAGAGCTTCGATCGATCGAAGGTTCGATCGATCGAGCCCCAAGATTCGATCGATCGACCCCTCCTGGCAGACTCCTATTCCTCTTGTTTATTTACTTAAATTAATTTATCGTGTAATAACCTTTGGGCATTCTAAATAAAAGAATTTGGGAGATATTGAGGACCAGTAGGGTATATGGATAAATGTTAGAACCTTTAATCTTCAACAAGTATGGTAATTATGGGATATTTACTTTAGGTTGATAGATTTATAACTTAAGGGTGAGGTACGTAAGAGAGTTACGTTGGAATAAAATAAAGTCCCTTACTGAATTTCAGATTTGTGAGGATATAAACCATGAGTATTAGGTAATGAGTGAGAAAACCCTTCGAATCAAGGTTAGAGACGAAACCTTATACGTAATCATAATAATGGGAAATTAAGGATAAATGTTGTGACTATGGGTAACGGGAGGAACCTATATTAATATGATGAATGGGTATATTTATATGATTGTGTGTACATATATTATATACGTGTGAAAAACGTACCCTCGCTACTTGCTATCCCTGAGGTACCGCGCTGGGACGATCTTATCCTGTGTTGCTTTATGGGGGATATTGATTCGTACCCTAGAAGATAGAGATCCTAGGTACGGGCTATCAGATTGATAGTCGGACGGTCCTAAGAGACGTGTGGGTATGTACTGACCTCTTGGACTTGGAATCTATGCTTCGCCTCAACGTTGTTTTGTATATGTTAATACAGTTCGAGAGTGATTCCGAACTTGTGTTTCCCTTTGTGTGAGCGATACGGGGATTGGATAGCAGAGTATGCCCGCACCATAGATTAGTTGGGGTGCTGTTATATATATATATATATTATACGAGTAGTTAATATATATATATGAGGTTATAAACTTTAAACTGCCTACTGTGATTTGATAAGTAGCACATGGTTGTTGACTCAAATTATTAAATACTTGTTTTGTGAAAGTATGAGAAGACACTGGGAAACTTTATAATTTAGTGAAGCTAAAACGAGAGGAGTGCTACATATTGAAAGTAACCTTTTTAAAACATTGTCATCGTTCGGTTTTGAAAACTTATGAGTAAGTTAAGATAAACTAAATTATTTGGGAAGGTTAGTACGATAGGCGTGCACATTAGAAGAGAGGTGAGAATTTCTCAAGAGAGTGTCGAATTAATATGATTTGCATTGGCCTGTATCAATTTAAATACTTGCTTAACGTATTTTAAAATCAAACACACTTTCGGGCCCTGACCCGTTTCTTTTTCTCTCTCTCTCTTGTGTATATATATGTATATTTTCAGGTGCCCAGCCACAGGGGCGTCTTGCTTAGGATCCCTTGAGTAGAACGAGCTGCAGCTTAGGTGGGAGTTGCAGGTCACTTGAGTAGACGGCTTCTGTTATTGACTCCACTACTACTACTCTCATTTATTGGGCACGTGTCTCCCTTTTCATCATTTCATTTATTGTTGGGATTTTTATATTTCAGTTATTCTAGTATTGTTTTACGGGATTTATTCAGGATGGTTTATGATTTTTAGTTTTATTATGTTGACATTCGATTGACGAATGTATGGTTTTATTTTAGTTCATCGTGGTGTGATTCTATATCGTAGAAATGTTGTTTTGTATATAAATCTTTTCTTTAATTAAAATTTGGAAGTTTGCATGAAAAATGTTTTTGACACTTAGCTTAATTATTTAGGGTGTTAAATTGGAAAAATTATTTTTATCGACAGTGATGCTGAGAATGAACCAACTGTTTACCTTGATTTAATTTAATAAAGGAGTGATCGCCCGATATTTAATTAGGCGGGGTGTCACAGTGGTGAGGTCTTAGGTTTGTGACGGCCTAAGACTATACCTAGTACGCGTGAGAGATCCCTGAAGGTAATAAGAGTAAGCCTTCATTATGTGTAGGCACGAAAGATGCCCATCTATTTTTACAAGCCGAAGGTTGTACAATTGTATGGGCGTTAGATGTGAGTAGAGTCTTTCTCCTATAATATATGATTATTTTGTAGCGGTCCTAGTGATTATTGTACCGAATTATATGTAATTGCTTAGTGGTATCAAAGATAGTTTGTATAGAGTGATCTTACTACTATAACATGTAATTCAAACTGTGGGTACCTAGATTTATCGGTCTGGGCCAAAATAGGCCCAAGACGAGTAGCCTAATAAAAAGGCCCAAAGTCTGGAGAGCCTTGCATCATAAGTAATACGAGTAACGACTTGGTAAACCCCAGAAATCTTAGAGGCAGATATTCTGGGGATTTTGGATTGACGTGGTGGTTTTCCAACACCCCACTAACGAACTAGTATATAAAAAACCCTAGGCCTGGGGCAAAAGGCACGCATTGTATTTTCTGTAAAACACTCCCCGAAGTATACAAAAATAATACTGACTGCACCACCGTGGACGTAGGCATTCTTGTTGAACCACATACATACTGTGTTGTGTGATTGACATATTTTACATTCTTTACATGCTTTAGTGATTGTGCTTTTCTCATTTACTTGTGTTGGATTTAATTGTCCCCACAATTGACACCGTCTATGGGAAGCGTTTGTCTTCTTTAAGAAAGCCCTCACCAACAAAGAATTTGAAATGTCTGGTCACGGCAGTAATGCCCCTTAGGCAGGGGATATCCAAGAGTAGTCTGCCCCTCGAAGGATCAGATCTGAAGTTTAACGTCCGGATCAAAGGGCTCTTCCTAAGCGACCAGCCTCAAAGGAGAGCCAGGAACCAGCACGTTCCAAACAAATCTACAGATTGATTGATGCCTATGAGGCAAGGCTCCCAGAGCAAAGGGAGTCCGCTCGCAAGAAAGAGGCTGAAAATGCTCGCCTCAAAAGGAAATTAGAGAGGTTGGAGAAAGAACTCAATCGCAGCACTAGGCGACGTCCATACCGCACTCCTAGCCCTCAGGCGAGCAAGTCTCATAGCAGAGGAAAGATCCCTAGACGTGGATCCCAAAAGAGTGAGAAGCATGAGTCAAATGATGACTCGCTTGAGCAATAGCGATCGGCTCACCGTTACAGGAGCCCAACTCGCAGCAATGAGGACATACGAAATTTGGTCCGAAGGGAGACGGACTAGTACCAAGCACATCGGGGTGCCAGATTGACCAGAGAGCTTGCTCGTCGTGCTCTTAGGACCCAGATGAAATCCCCTTTCTCAAGGGAGATAGAAAAAGAAGAAGCCCCTAAGGAGTTCGCAATTCCGAGATTCAAGATCTATGATGGAAAGACTGTCCCTATCGATCACGTTAGGCAGTATAGGCAAGCTATGACTCTCTGGAACCACATGGATGCACTAATGTACCAGATTTTTCCCTCGAGCCTGCATGATGTGTCCCAGAAGTGGTTCGAGAGGCTCCCTCACAAGTCCATCAGGAGTTTTGAGTCCCTGTCCGAGCTCTTTATAGATCGCTTTATTACTAGTAGCTCCCATCCAAAGAGGATGGATGCTTTACTAATAATCAAGAAAATGCCTCAAGAGAACCTCCGGGATTACGCGAAGAGGTACTGGGAGTTGTTCAACGAGATCGAGGACTGCTTGGAGCAGGTAGCAGTGGCTTCTTTCAAGATTGGTCTACCTAGCTCTTGCCTTCTGCACCAATCCCTGATGAAAAAGGAGGCCACGACCATCGATGATCTGATGGATCGTATCGAAAAATACACCAAAGTGGAAGATGTCACCCGCCTCAGTACAGGGGAGAACGGTCGAACTAAGCTAGCTGCCAAGGGCAATGACAAAGCTGAGAACTAGAAGAAATGAGGCAAGAATGGCTCCAAGAACGGAGGCAGGAATGATGCTTCGAAAGAATTTTAGGTAGTGAACATTATCTTCAAAGAACCGATCTACAAGATCCTGGAAAAGATTAAAGACTAGCCATTTGTTAAGTGGCCCAAAAAAATGGGAGGAGATCCCTAAAAAAGAAACAATGTGCTGAGATATGCTTTTCACAAGGAAGGAGGACATAAGACTAAGCACTGCAAAGCTCTTAAGTCTCACCTTGAGGAGTTGGCCCAGATCGGGCACCTAAATGAGTTTGTGGAGAAGAAGGAAGAGAAAGTTGCTGACAACGGAGAAACAAGACCCGATAACGTGCTCAAGGATGATGCTAGCCATCATGAGTTTGTCGTAATCCATGGGGCTTTCGATATGAAATAGATTCAGGGAAATTCAGCCCGGATGGAAGTGAAAAAGCTTACTACAATAATGCAAGCTTTTTAGATCGACCCAGCGAAGACACAATTAGGAAAGCATCGACGAGCAGATGACATCGACTATAGCAAGCATATCGTATTCACAGGTGAAGATCTGGTGAGAGTAAGAACCCCACATCATGACCCCTTGATCATTACGCTCAGGATAGCCAACTATGATGTCGATAAGTTACTCGTCGACCAGGGAAGCTAATCCGAGGTAATGTATCTCGAATTATTTAAAAAATTGAAGTTAAGCGTTGCCGACTTGAAGAAAACCACTATCCCTCTAGTTAGCTTCGTTGGAAAAATGATTATTCCATTGGGAAAGATCGTGCTGCCGGTAAGGGCAGGAAGTGTCTCTAAGGTGATCGATTCTGGTGGTCGACATCGACTCACCATGTCAAGCTATCCGCGGTAGGGGGTGGCTACATGCAATGAAGGCAGTCCCTTCGACCTACCATCAGAAACTCAAGTACGTAACTGAGCGAGGAGTAATGGAGATTCACGGAGATCAGGCAATGGCGAGAAGGTGCTTCATAGTATTCATCCGCCCAAAACTAGAGAAGAAGGTCGAGAAGGCCAAAGAGAAGGTCGAGGAGCAAAAAGGTCTGATACCTTCAAAATAGCAATTAAGATATAGAAGGCTCGGAGTGGAGGAGATCAGGCTCCTCCCCTCTGAGCGGGTCGTCGAAAACCTGGAGGAGATAACAGCTGGTGAAATAAAAAAGGATAGGAGTTTCTTGATCGGGGCTTCTCTTACAGATCAAGAGAAGAAAGAATTGACGGCACTACTAAGAAGCAAGCTAGATGTTTTCGCGTGGGAACCTTACGAACTACCTAGCATCGATCCCACTGTGGTTTGTCATCGGTTACACATTGACCCCACTTTCAAGCCTATCGCGCAGAAAGCACGACGAACGACGCCCGAGAAGGCTAAGGCTATGGAGAAAGAAGTTGAAAAGATGTTGGATGCAGGATCCATACGGGAAGTTCAATTACCTAAATGGTTATCTAAACCAGTAGTAGTTCTGAAGAGCAATGGGAAATGGAGAGTATGTATTGACTTCACTGACCTTAACAGAGCCTGCCCCAAGGACAGTTTCCCTCTCCCAAAGATCGACCAATTAGTATATTCTATAGCCGCTCATGAGAGGATGAGTTTTCTAGATGCATACTCAGGGTATCACCAGATTCCTCTATACACACCAGACCAAGACAAGATCGCATTCATTACCACCATCGGTTTATACTGCTATAAAGTTATGGCCTTCGGGCTTAAGAATGCAGGAGCAACTTACCAGCGGTTGGTCACAAAGATGTTTAAAGACCAAATGGGTGATACCATGGTAGTCTACATTAATGATATGCTCGTCAAGAGCAAGCACAAAGAAGACCATCTCTCAGACCTGTCAAGAAACTTTAAAATCCTCAGGGAATATAGAATGAAACTCAACACGAGAAAATGTTCTTTCGGTGTCCAGTCAGGAAATTTTCTCAGGTACTTGGTCAGTTAAAGAGGCATTGAGGCCAATCCAGACCAGATCGATGCAATCAATAGTGTACAACCCCCTTGCACAATACAAGACTTACAAAAGCTCACGGGCATGCTCGCTGTCTTGAACCATTTCATCTCAAAGTCCTCTGAGAAGTGTAAGCCATTCTTCCATCTCTTAAAAGGAAACAAGAAAGTATAATGGAATCAAGATTGCTCGCGAGCATTGGCAGAGCTCAAGGCTTACCTCAGCTCACCGCCCCTCCTCGTTATACCTAAAGAAGTTGATCCCCTATACTTATACCTCGACGTCTCCATCCATGCCGTCAGTTCTGCACTGGTGTGCGAGAAAGTAGGAATCTAGCATCCACTCTACTACGCAAGCAAAACCTTATTGGACACCGAGCAACGGTACCTACTACTGGAAAAGCTCGCATTCGCACTAGTAATAGCTTCGAGGAAGCTGAAGCACTACGTCGAAGCTCACACTATCATCGTCCTTACATCACACCCCCTTAAAACAGTCCTGTGAATAGTGGATCTGTCTGGCAGACTGTCCAAGTGGTCAGTCGAGCTCAAACGATTTGATATCCAATTTCAGCCCAGGAATGCAATCAAAGGGCAGATCCTCACCGATTTCATTGCATAATTCACAGGCGAACAACCTTGCGACCTGGTTCAACCCATAAAGCAAATGGAGGATCACACATCAGTAAGATCCTGGTAACTGTTTGTCGATGGAGCCTCCAACTCAAATGGGGCAAGAGTAGGTATTATGCTCGTTACTCCCGAACACATAATCCTCGAGTAAGGGATAAGACTAAGAGTTGAAGCCTCCAATAATGAGGCAGAATATGAAGCTTTGATAGACGACCTACAGAAGGCACAGGCGCTGGGGGAGAAACAACTACAGGTGTTCGGTGACTCATAATTGGTCTCCAATCAGATAAGTGGGGACTTCAACGCAAGAGACGAAAGAATGACAACCTATCTTACCTTGGCAAAAAAGCTAATGACCAGCTTTGAGGAAGTCTGTGTCCAACAATTTCTCAGAGGACAGAACAACCATGCTGACGCCTTGGCAACCCTAAGTTCAGCAATCGATTCTTACTTAAAGAGAACGATCTCCATCAACTTCCTCGCCCATCCAAGAATCAACCAGAGTGACGAACTGCCAAACCTAGAACATATACTCCAGATTGAGTCAGTGCCCAGTTGGATGGACCCTTTGAGGGACTATTTGAAAGATGGCGCACTTCCCAATGATTAAAAGGACGCCCATCAGATAAGAGTCAAAGCTTCTCGCTTTCACTTATCTCTTGAGGTCAAATTATACAAGAGACCATTCTTCGGCCCTTACCTCCAATATGTTCACCCGAAGGACATCGAGCAAGTTCTTCACGAGCTTCACGAAGGAATATGTGGAAGCCATATTTGAGGAAGGTCACTAGCTTTCTGAGCAATGAAGGAAGGCTACTGGTGGCCATATATGCAAGAAGATTCATCAGTGTATGCTCGTAAATGCGATAAATGTCAAATACATGCTCCTATGGTCCACCAGCCTGCCAGCGACCTAAGATCGCTCACCAGCCCATGGCCTTTCGCCCAGTGAGGGATGGACATCATAGGCCCTCTTCCTACCGTTGCCGATAACCATAAGTATCTGTTGGTCGCAACAGATTACTTCACCAAATGGATCGAGGCAGAGCCACTAGCAAATATCCGAGATGCAGATATAATGAGGTTAATATGGAAGAACATAATTACTCATTTTGGGATCCCCAGAACCATCATCACTGACAACGGAACACAGTTCGAAAGTGGTCCTTTCTAGAACTTCTACAGAGAACACGAGATCAGGCACTATTTTAGCTCGGTGGCCTATCCCTAGAGCAACGGTCAAGCCGAAGCTTCCAACAAAACAGTGATCGATAGGTTGAAAAAATGACTAGAGCGAGCCAAAGGCGCATGGGTAAGTGGGCTGCCACATATTTTTTGGGCCTACCGTACTACCCCACGACGAGCAACTGGGGAAACCCCATTCTCGATAACGTAAGAAATGGAAGCAATCATCCCCTTGGAAGCTGGTTTACCAACCATGAGAACCACCCTTGTAGACCTAGGCCAGAACGATGCGGCATTACTCGCTGAACTTGACCTAGCTGACGAACGCAGGAACTAGCTTTGGTAAAGCTAGCAAGCTATCATCAACAACTCGAGAAACACTATAACAAAAAGGTCAACCCAAGGTCATTCCAAGTTGGGGACTACGTCTTAAGGAAAGTCCTTGGCAGCGCAATAAAACCATCAGACGACAAGTTAGGGCCGAACTGGGAGGGACTATTCAAGATAACAAGAGATGATCTACAAGGAGCCTATCACTTAGAAATGCTTGAGGGCAGAGAGATACCCCGAGCATGGAACGCAACCAACCTGAAGAAATTCTATTTCTAATTTTTTCTTGGCTCTTTTATCGAATTTTTGAAAGTGGCAGCTCATTTTTTATTTACTTATAATTAATGAAAGTTGTTTGGCAGTGGCATTCTATAAAGTATTAATTATGTATTAAGAACTTTATAACTTGCACACCCTGTCCAAGTAACAGGCACCTTACTCGAAGCATAAAAGCAGGGTATCAACCTCCTCAGGTTTTCGTTATGAAACACGAACAACCTCCTAGCATTACCCCAGTAGTATATGAAGCCCTACAGGGGACCCTTAGGCAATTAGACCAAAAACGAATTGGTCACCAAACTATGTTTGGTTTAGAAAACCTGATCGGATATAACATCCAACACCAGGTGTGTCCTCGCCATTGCCACACTTAGGCCTAAGGGAGTGTGATGACACGAACTAAAAGGTAAAGTGAAGCAGAATGGTATCTCATAAGCATACTAGACTGGGGGGATACTCACTCGACAAAACAACCCTACCAATCTAGTCGGTCATAAAGGGCCCAAGATAGATAGGCAAGAAGTAAATAAAGTAAAGAATATACAAAACATGTTTAGTCGGCCAGATCGCCCAAAACATCGATGTTACATTATTTTATTACATTTAAAATCAGCAAAATCCTAATGAGGATTAGGCCTCTGAGCAAGATAGTCAATCTCCCGTGCTCTTCGATTGTCATCCGGATAAGGAGCCAATTCCTCATCGACCTCGTTCGCATCTGGTTCTAGCAACGGTCTAGGGATGACATCTATAGGGATCCACTGGTCGTCCCTTCTGAAAGGATTGGGCATCAAGGTTGAAGGAGAAATTTTGTGACGATAACAGAGTACTGAGTTCCTGGGAACTTGCAGCTCCCTAAGGGCACTCAACAATCCCCTAATAAAAGACAGCTCTTCAAGTTCTGTCAACCTCGTTGGAGCATCTGTCCAGCCTTAATCATAGCCATCAGCCCACACTTGCCGAGGACCTTTCTTGAACAAATGTCTCAGCAGCGTAACATCTCTCTGTAGTACAACTGCTATCATGTAAGCTCTCCTAACATTAGCACGAATCTCGTCAGCCTCCCTGGCTGTGCTCCCATCACATACACCAGCTCGTGGACCAGCCGATGAAGAAGAGCCCCTTAAAACTTGAGGTGCAATGCTTGGTGTATACTCCCTGAGTTGCATTATCTCTCTCCTCAGAGTCTCATTCTCCTGCTGAAGGATTTCTCCAACTTGATTGATTTCGGAGGCATCTAGAAGCATGTCTCTTAAAGTATTCACTTTCTCTTAAACAGAGGCACCAACTTCTTCCATCTCTTGAAGTCTATCCTTCAGTTTGGCGATGAGCTCTGACTGGTCCTTAAAGTTCTTATTCCTTGTTCTAAGAGACTTGCAGATCCTAACAAAGGCTTGGCGAACTTGATTGCTCGCATTAGGACCAAGGATCCTTCCCATTTGAGAGGTGGCAGGTATATATTCATCTATATTAATCAACTATAAACCATAAAGAGCAGTAAAGAACAAATGAATCAATATGCCAAAGGAAAAGTTTTTTCATTTCATTCAAACATGGAGAATAAAAGTACATTAAAAATCAGAAGATATCATTACAAACAAATCAAAAATATAGAGAAGCCCTAAAAATAGACTAACTAGTAACCTCGGTTTGTTCAGAGGAAGCTGGCTATTTTCCCTTGTCAGCAGCAGTAGGAGCATCTCCCTCAGAAGGAACAACTGGTGTTCCCTGAGCAGGAGGAGCAATAACGGGTACAGTCTGGGAGACAGGGGGAACACCTTCAGCGGCTGGGGCCGATGCATCATTTACAACTGGCTTTGGGCTTGGATCATGCTCATCGAATAAAGGAGAGTCAACATCCACCCCGACAGCTAGAAGAGGCTTGTTCCATCCCTTCTTGAAGTTCAGAAGGCTAATGTAGCCTATCTGAACCTCATCATCCTCATATGTGGCAGCCCACCTGGAGTTATATGAACCTTCCTTAATGGTGGCTGCCTCGGACTCCATCTTCTTCAGCTTCTCCCCCAGCACCTTATTAACCTCGACCACAACCAACTTGCTCGTGTAGACCAAATCGTAGGACTCCCTCAACTCATTTAGTTCCTTGATCGCCACCTCTTTTGCTCTACTGGATTCAACAAGGGCAAGATCAGAAGACTTTTTGGCCTCGCTGGCGGTCTTCAGACTGGCCTCCAGCTCGACGCCTTTCCCCCTCAGTTCAGCATTCTTCTTCTCCAAGTTCACATTCCTACTCACTAGCTCGTCGCGAGTACGGTATAAAACAGCGAATTCAGCCAAGAACTGCAAGGAAAAAAGGAGCATGAGAAGAAAACATTGAATGGAATATCACAAGTATTAAAGAACGGAAACAGACTTACCAAGGCTAGCCCCTGACTCACTTGTAGATCTAACTGGTCCGTCCCCATTTCCTTCTGTCGATCAGTAGGAAAAATTGCTCGCTAGAGCAATGCAGGAGCCAGTTGGGTAGAGAGGGCAACAGATGCCCCCTCAAGCAAGGCGGACACAGGCACCAGGGCATGCCCAACCTTCGTTCTCACCTCATCTCTCCTTCTCTCCTCTTCCCTCTCTTTCTTTTTCATCTCATCCCTCCTTCTCTCCTCCACCTTTTTTTCTCTTCCTCTCTCTTTATCTCTCAACAGCTCCTCCTCCTTCCTCTTCTTCTCCTGCTCATGGGCAGTATACTGAGAATCAGTGGCAATATCCCCACTGCCGGACTTTTGCTTCTTTGACCGCTGAGCAAGAAGCACATCATCATCACGAATTAGGTTTCTCCTGGGGGGAGCCATTTCCTCGCTGGAATTGCTGGATGTGCTTGAAGACTCTGGAGCTTCAGAAACCTCTACCGAGCTAGAAGATTCTTCACCACTAGAGCTCGCCTCGCTGGGACCACCTTCAGCACCTCCTTGGATATCACTTTCAGAGCTGCTCTCTTCCTCGTCCAACTGGATGGGGTTAGAAGTAACCTCTTCAGTAATATCTAAGTCAGGAATGCTGTCTACAGGCCGTGAGATGAAACTGGACCCGATGTTCTTGTACTCCAGAAGAAAAGCAGCTGACCGGGGATATTCATCGTCAGCTAAAGGCTCTCTGATATTCCAAGCTTTAATCAGCTCGGCAGCTCGAACCTCACTAAGAGTAGGTTCCAAGTTCTTTGTCCTCGCTGAAAAGAAAACAGAAGAGTATCAGAAAAATCAAACATTAACAGGAAGACTAATGAGCAGAGCAAAGATTACCTATGTACTCCTCCCCATAAAAGGGGAGTGTGAATCTATCAGACCTCGCCTCCTCAATATGGGGGGAGAACTTCCAGTTTCTTGCAAGAAAGCCCTCTTGCTAGTAATCCTTATGGAAATCAGGTAGGTTTACTACCAATAACCTATCAGGACTCCTGGCCTTGAGGTAAAGAAGGCCAGAGCTAGTTCGAGAGAAAGAATAGCAAAAACAGATTTCAGCAAGCCCTAATGTAGTGCCATAGAGTTGGTTTATTCTTTGGATCCCGTTGACTATCTTCCACACATTTGGCCAACACTATACAGGAACGATGTTGAAATAACCGAAGAAATATAAAAACAAATTGCTTGGAGGGAGAGCGAGCCCCCCTTGAGACAGCAAGAGGACATGAATCCAATGAGCGTCCTCTATCTCCCTGACATTTTTAGGGACAGAGGCCCACTCAATATCAACCCAGTCCGGAATATTATAGAACTTCCTAAACTCAGACATATACCTATTACCTATCTTCGCCATTTGTAAACCCTGATTACGAATTCGAAGAAATCTCAACAGAAACAACACAAAGAGAGAGCGAAAGGGACTTACGGAATGGGAGCTTGGCTTAGGACGCCGCAAAGACTTAAGCACATACGGTTAAGAAAGCGAAAAATGGAGACCTGGGGGAAAAAGCGCAACAACAGAGCTTGAATAAGATAAGAAAATGATAAGAAGCTTGAAACGACAGTATGGAAATGCCACTCCAAATGGCTCCTTAAACGTTTTCAATCATAATGCACAGGACACGAAGCAGGCTGCCGCCTAAATTAGTTCGGATGCACTTCAATCTTGGAAAGAGTTACACAATTTACAAGAAAGCCATTATGACAAATCATTTAAATTTATTGAGCCCAAAAATTGTGGCCCAACAACTTTAGGGGCAATTGTGGGTATCTATATTTGTCGGTCTGGCCCAAAACAGGCCCAGGACGAGTAGCCTAATAAAAGGCCCAAAGTCTGGAGAGCCTTGCATCACAAGTAATTCGAGTAACGACTTGGTAAACCCCAGAAATCTTGTAGGCAGATATTCTGGGGATTTTGGATTGACGTGGTGGTTTTCCAACACCCCACTAACGAACTAGTATATAAAAAAACCCTAGGCCTGGGGCCAAAGGGACGCATTTTATTTTCTGTAAAACAGTCCCCGGAGCATATAAAAATAATACTGACTGCACCACCGTGGACGTAGGCATTCTTGCTGAACCACGTACATACTGTGTTGTGTGATTGACATCTTTTACATTCTTTACATGCTTTGGTGATTGAGCTTTTCTCATTTACTTGTGTTGGATTTAATTGTCCCCACACAAACCAACACAAATTCTAATGTTGCTAACGTGGATGGTAAAATTGCTTAAAGGTCAAATTCTAATAATGCTAAGAAAAATTTGGCACTCAATAAAAAAGAGAACCTCATTTGAAAATACATATAGTTTTAGGCCATGTCCAATGCTTTTCTCTTAAAAGCAATTTCTATCTTTGTTGGCGTGTAGTTTTAGAAAGGGTTCTATCTACCGTGTATCTGTTTTCACCAATATAGAAAATATTGTGAAATCCCATCTCCAACCGTTTATTTCTTAAAGTCGGTTTCTACTCTTATTTTAGGGCCAATAGCGAACGTGGGACTTGCATGATTTCACACGTCAGATTCTCCAACTACTTTTACATTTCTACATGTAGAAATTGTGATCGAAGATTTCTTTCTGACTCATACCACACATCAGATCTGTTGTAACTTAGAAAGTCCTATTGGAGAAGGTTTTACTCATTTTCCTTTTCTAACTTAGAAATTTAACAAGAAAGAAACAACGAATGGAGAAGGCCTTAGAACCCTTGCTTCTAGGTCTAAGCCTCATAGATTTTCTAGAGTCTATTTTTATAAATCTCCTTAGTTACGGATTTTCTTGAGCCCTTTTTTAAAAAAAAATGGAGTGTTACTTAATGCACTTGATGCAGTACCACTTAACTCGCACCATGAAACTTGAGCAAAATAAACAAATTTGGATGGAAGGATGACATACGTTAATTTATCTTTGTTACAAATTTAATTAATTAATACCCAAATTTGTTTGTCATGATGATTTCACATAACTAAAATTGAACAAAAAGAATCAATTTCCACACTTTTATGAATACAGTTCAAGGTTTAGTAATTGCGACTAATCACTAATTTACAGTAACAGTGCACTGATTTCGTACAAGTAGGTATAACAAAACAATGAAGAGGTTGGGTTCTATATCTCCATTAACCCCAAATTGTTCATAAAGGAAAAAAGAATTATATCTGTACAACATGATGCTAAATCGATAGTAGAGTTTAGCACGAGGTACCACATTGGTAAACTTTGTTCTCATGTGTTTATTAAAAGTTAAGTAGTCTACTTATTTTTTTCTCCCTTATATACTAGTTCCTCTATCAAATGAAAAATCATTTTGAGTTGTGATATTAATCTCATGTTGCACTAGGTTGGTACGTGGAACTGGTACCATTTGCAACGAGCTTGGTTCATGAATCTCTATATCCTGCTGTACGGTGGCAAGTTCCATTTGGTGGTGGGGTGAGGGTGAGGGTGACCCCTCAGTGTCCCAATCCAAATTGGATCTTCTTGGGGAGTTTTGGAGACTATCTGTTTCGTTCCGGTGGTTGCGAAGGAGGTGCATTGGGGACATGCCATGCCTCGGTGTTGTTGGCCGGCTCGACATAGGGCTCAACGTACCCGATTGCTTGTTCTTTTTTATTTGTTTCTTTGCTGATTGGTGCCACTTTCGTAGAGCCGTAGCTACTGTATCATTGAAGATTGTTGGTTTCATGTTTGAACCCATCTGTTCGTCAAGAAAGGCTTAATAAATCACATAATAGTAATAAATCACATGCTAGAAATTGAAAAGCAGGGGCCAATGTGTATAAAAAAAATTGAGGGTTCAACCTCTAATTTTCTTCCCTTAAATTGCAGTGCGAAAACTTTACATTGTAAAAAATTCCCAAGCCCACGGATCAGATTACGCCCCCTTTAAGATAGGATTATTGTTTTTAATGAAACTGTATATTAAAAACAAAATCTGAATGCCAAAAGAAATATTTGATAAATATATTATGCTCACTTGTGTCACTAGAGCATAGAGAGGGAGAGTGACATAGCTGCACAGAATCTGAATGACAACCCTGATCAAATACCACCATATATGACGTGTTAAAGATAAAAGTAATAATAGTATAATATTTTTTTCTTTTTTACAAATTGGTCACAGTGATTAAGAGTTTGGTGAATTGATCCTCACCCCATTGTGATTCTGATGATTATATCCTCCGTATGCTCGTGGAAACAAGATCTCAGCCCAAATTGAGACTAAAAAAATACATGTAACATAAAAGTTAATTAGTCTTTTACAGTAATTTTGCAGGGCAGAACACTGCATAATTATTGAATACTTTGAGGACTGACGGCTTACCCAAGTCCATGCGAAGAAAGCAAGCTGAAAGGCGTTCTGTATTGTTGCCAGAAAATGAAAAATTACAGGTGAGTCCAGGGTAAAAAGCATGATGGCTCATGAAAGCTAGCTATTACAGTTGAATCGATTCTTAGGGGTAGTTTGTTTTTACCTCTTAAGTCTGAATCTGAACCATTCAGATTTAAGAGGTATCAAAAAGTGTTTGTTTTTTTAAATGATTAAGAGGTTAACGGTCATATTTGCCTCTTAATGATTAAGAGGTAGAGTTAGGTCTGAAGTCTGAATCTGAAGTCTGAATCAGTCTAAATACATTCATTCAGAAGTATATTCAGACGTAAAAACAAACACATTTTTCAGATTCAGATTTCAGACTTCAAATTCAGTCTTCAGATTTCAGATTCAGACTTCAGATTCAGATAAAAAAACAAACGCAACCTTAGAATAAGTAATATATATCTAATGAGTAGCACTAGGGACCTAGAAAAAAACTCACTTTGCATAAAATAAGAATGGGTATAAGTTTTTAACACATTTTGATATTCTGACGGGACCCACTACAATAAGATATAAACTTTTAATGCACTGAGTTTACGAAAATGTTTTTTTCCTAGGGTTCCCTAGATTTATTCTATATCTAATAGATACTGATAGAAGCCTAGGTAGAAACTGGACTTGGAATAAAATAGATTGGAGCGTATAAGTAAAAAATTACTTACAGTTATGGAAAGTAAAGAAGGTATAGGGACCTATTTTAAAATTTTGAAAATTGAATATAAATACCTTCATCTTGAGATGTTTATGGGTTGGTTTGATCGGTATTTGACATATACCAATACCATACCATTTTTTCGGTAAGTTCGGTTACGGTGGTTTTTATTTTTATTATTTTGACAAACACTTACAAATACCAAACCATTTGTAGTTCTGTTCTATAGTTATTTTCGCTTGCTTTTGCTTTTGCTTTCTATGTTCAGTTTATTTTTAGTATTTCTAAATTCAGTTTTCTTAAAATTTTAATCATTTTTTCCTATTTGAATTGTTTGATTTTTCAGTATAGCCAACTTCCAAATACAGTAACTAAAATAACACTTAAACTATCAAATAATCTAAATATTTATAAGCTATACATATAAATTGTTAAAGGGGAAAGTAATCTTAGGTTCCTCACAAACAAATTCTAAATATTAAAAGAATTTTGACAAATTTTAAACATTTAGGTCCACTAATTCAAAATTTTAAACATTAAGGTCCACTAATTCTCTTATTGTAAAAGTCCAGGCTGGTGGCATAATAAGTGGATCTAATTATAAATTATCCTTAAATGTTTAAAAATTATTACTTAAGGACCTAATTATAAATTGCCCATTATTAAATAATTTACGGATAGACTCGGATTCTTCGTATAAGAATTGAAAAGATCTCATACCAATGATAGAGCAAATGAATAAGTATATATTCTTAACTCTAAAATATACTACGTGAGGGAATTAACTCAGAATTATTATATGTGAGAGAAAATTAATGGTTAATATCACTTTTGCCATTAACGAGTCCATTAAATGATACACACAAACAAAGATAATATCTATGAGGTATGCTTGACATATTAAATCAGTAATTTTGACCGTTAGTTTCAGTATTATGATTAGGTACGGTAAATTTTTTAAATGCATGTACCAATACCAACCATAAAGTCTTTGATAATTTTAATAATTTTTTTGATTTTAGTCCTATTTACTCCCATGTATTTTTAGAATTGTAAAAAGTCCCATAACTATCCAAAATAGCATATCTTTTTGCAGAGAATGATACTTGTCTCATATAGGACCAACAATTAAAAAAATAAAAATATAAGAGTGAAGACAAGTAAATATTTATAAATAGGACTAAATCTTTAATTTCAATAGTTTCAATTTTCATTAATAAAAAGTAGTAAAAGTAAAATCATATTTTTTCAGACCACAACGATATCATACGGGTTTTACCCATACCATAATCACCCTAACATGCACCCTCTAAAAAAATCACTTGCAATACAAAATGATCCAGCTCCTGTAGACTTCTGGATTAGTAATCTCAACCATTGAATTGAAAGTGAAGAAGAGTTCCATATGTCGAAAAATACATAAATTTTATTTAATTAAAAAATGATTTAGTGAGATGTGCATTCATCGCAACATTAGATGCACAACGAGTAACTTAAATACTTGAAATTTTACCCCCAAAAAAGTTAGGGCAATTTACAATTAGGCCCCTTAGTAACAATTTTTAAATATTAAAGGATAATTTACGATTATGTCCACTTGTTATAAAATTTGTCAAAATTCCTTCAATGTTTAAAATTGTTTGTGAAGGATCTAAGAGTACTTTCCCCCAAAAGTTATTCTAAACATATAATAACACTTCAGTTGTTATGCCCCACGAATTAACCTAAACTTAAATTTCTTGTAAATATGAAAATACACACGCAAAAAAAATATTAAGGACTTTAGCTAACAATTTCAAATAAATGCCGTGTTCTTTACAATTAGATGCATTTAATTTATGAGTAATAATAAGTAATTTCGGAAAATGAATCCATAATTCAGATTCAGACGAGGTGTCTACATAGTTGATATGTCATAAGAGCATTCCCAGCGCAAATGGGATATTAAGAGGTGGTTGGTATCGTAATTATAGGGTACCAATTGTTAAAAAGTTACAGTGCTGTAATGGCATATAAGAGGTTTCGTGATGTTTTTTAAATATAACAGAGTTGTTTTGGAGTGTAAAAAATATTGGGATATTAATGAATAAATATGAAAGGGAATACTATGTTCCTTTTAAATTATATAAATCTCCCTTCTGAAAGTGGTATGACCTATTTTACTTCACATGACTATTTTGGTAGAAAAACTCATACAGAACAATTTGTTTGGTTAAAGATTTTGAATGGGATAGACATCTGTGCACGCAAATTTTAAGTGAATGTTATGTATCAATTTTTTTCCACACCAACCCTTAAATAAACCAGTTTTCTCTTTGCTGTGAAATTTAAAGGTTTACCTAGGGAATGCTCTGATGATGATTTAAAGTGGCTCACGGAAAAGAAAATAAATATTTCTTTATATAGTTAATTTTAGTATCCATAACGATATTAGGGATGATGTAAGAAGGAGAAATGTACCTGAAAGAGGACAAAGTTTATGAGGTAGAGAATCAAGCGGGGACGGTTAAACCAAAAGAGGTCATCCCCAGGTTGAACAACAGGTACACCCTTCACAACCTCACTTCTCTCTTGAATACTTAGCCCCATTTTTGTTATTATCACTTGTAGCTTGGTCCCTACCAACAGTATTATCTGAACAATAACCATCACACGTTACATCTTTCTCTTATACAAAATCAAATTGATTAGAGACGTAAACATACGAACTACTTACAATCAATGGGATAAATGGTAGCCACAGATACGAGTACCAGCCTGTCCATAACAATTACATGTCAAACAAAATTATTGAAAAAAATACACGGGACATTCTGAGGTTATTTTTAATTATAATAACTAGCAAAGTAGTTTATTGGGTTATATTAATTATAAATTAATATTAGTTGCTCACCGTGTGTGTTGAAGAGTAAAAATAACACAGCGAAGAACCAGATTGGTGGACTGACAAAAGTTCACCAGAATAGGTGTTAGTTAAAAATACAACATTTAATTAAGTGCACGTATCATATTTAAGAGCATAATATATACACTAACCTGATACCTACGACTACTTTGAAATCCTCTTCAAGTGATCTATTTATATATTTCTGGAAATCAAATTTTGTATGGCTTTGAGGTGCCAAATGCGCCTGAAACAATACCGAAATTTAAATAATGTGAAGCTCGTTAGTGAAGGAAAAATAACTATTGCACACTGAGATCCATCAAATGTTAAGGATATACCACATCGAGAATTTATTTATGTTATATACGCATTTAAGCTTTAGATTCATATCAACGGCTTTAGAGAACACTCATTTTATGTATTTTTTAAATTGTAACGAGTCATATACCGACTCATAATTGCCTTTCACCGGCCTCTTCATTTTCTTAAAACCTAACATTTGTCAAGTAAATTAATTATATAACCAACAAGCCAGTCAGAGGAGGCAGAACCCGTATACAGGATGCATACATTATAGACAAGAAAAAAACAAAAGGAGCCTTATAAGGGACTCCCAGAACTATAGACCGCTGAGAATCTCTGCCAAGAAATCTAAAAAACATGGGAGTAGAAGTGTCATGACATTCCTTGGACCAAATCATCAGGGTACTAAAAAACATATAACGAAGCTTCAAAGGAGCAACTTCCTCTCCTTCAAAACACCTCTCATTCCGTTCGCGCCAAATTGTGCAACAAATACTTTGAGGAACCAGTCTCCATATTTTTCTAACCGCACTGGATCCAACTCAGGGAGAAAAATATATCCCACAACCCTTTAGTCACCCAACAATGTAAGAGCAAATGGTTAGTCGACTCTTTCACCTCCTTACATAACTAACAACGGCTAGCTAACAAACGCTTCCTCATCTGTAAACCCTCAGTCGTTAATATAGCTTTTCTGACCTCGGTCCATATATTCGATTTCAATAGCCCTTTTCAAGGTAATTCAACTGTCTGACTCCCATTCCTCCTCAGAATAGAGTCTGAGTAATAGTTTCTCACCGTAAAAATTTCCACTCTGCCAGAGAGCCACCTTAGGCCCTACTCCCCCCGTTGGGACAGGCGCCGCACCCAAGCAGTCGAAGAAAGTCATAAAAAACAGGACTAAATACATGTTCTCCCTTTTTATGTATATGAAAATAAAGTTTAAATGTAAGGTCACAATCCAAGCCATGCCCTTTTTGTTGTTCCCCATAGGGCAACTTGTAACCAAAATATAATGTATGTAACATTCAAATAAATCTAATTTATGCACACATGCATACACACATATTATAAACAAGACCTTAGAAAAGATCTTACCATGATAAAGCCATGTCGCAAGGTCAAGTAATCAACTTTAGGCACTGATCTTACAAATTGCCTGAAGAAACAAACCTAAGACCAGAAAACATGTGTCAAAATGTGAACTAAAAAAAGACCATATCTCACGTTTATTACAAAATATTTAACATCGAATAAGCCACTTTCTTGTACCACCACATCCTTAAAAAACGATAATACACATCTCGAATTATTTTCAACATCTGTGTCATGAAATTTTGTTGTTTGTTCTTTTGGTAATAATTCTACCATACATTTTGCAATTTAGAGTTTATTTTTGCAAATCAATAATGGCTGAATAATTAATTGTTTTTTTAATTCATAAGGGTCCTGCATCAATATTTATGCTCAATGTTCTAAAAAATGCGGGGCGTGACCAAGGCATAGACGCCAAGCCTTAAGTTTTAGAAACCTAGGCGAGCCTTGGACCATAAAAATACGTGAAAAGACATTTAGGCCTTTTTAAATATATTTTAATATTTTTAACTATAACAAGGCTATTAAAAATACTAAAATGGTACATCCTTAAAATATATCTGAATATATGCAAACTAAAGTATTACTTTTTTTAAATACTAACAAAAAAAGAAAACAAAACGCTCGTTTTTTTGGACGAGGGGTAGAGAGGTTTGAGATATCATTTGTATTTTGATTGTTTTGAATGAGGCATTGGTCCGGATTTAAAAAAAAAAAAGTCTTTAAAAGGCGATATCGTTTTACTAAACCGTTTTTGTTTTAAAAAAAAAGTGCGCTTTTTTGTTCGGGTTTAAAAAAAAGTCTTTAAAATGCGATATTGTTTTATTAAACCGTTTTTGTTTAAAAAAAAGTGCGCCTTAAGTCTTTTATTAAGAATAAGCGTAAAAAACTTAAGGCGGGACGTTTCGCACAAGCTTCAAGTCTAGACGCACCTAAGCGGAGCCTAAGCGTGCCTTTTAGAATACTTCTTATGTCTTAATAATTGAGTGTAGAATTTTTTTCTAGACTTATACGTCTGGTCCATAGAGCAATTTTCCTGATATATCATCTCACGAAAGAAAAGAAAGAAATCTTGACATTCAATTAAAAGACACAAATATTTATACTAATCTTATTAGTAGTCTTTATTCTTGTTAGTGGTCTTAAGTATGTGACATGAGGACACAAAGTATCAATTTTTACTTATCCGTTAAAAATAAAAATAAAATTCAGAAGTCATGAGTGTGAGATCGAGATTTTAGATAAGTTGTAATTTGAAAAAGTCATAAAAATATGAAAGGAGGACTTTTCCTTTTCCAGTTTTTGTCCATGTGTAGCCACGATTGTTTATCCCTTCTAGATATTATTTTTGAGGCCTAATTTTAGAGTGAAAAAAAGTAATATTTTTTTGCTAAGAGATTTATATTGAATTTAAATTATACATCGGCTCTCCTAAAAATAGCATATCCACAAAAGGAAAAGAAAAAGGACACATGCATTGGATAAAACAATATAAGCTAAATAGTTCAAATTTGCTAACCCTCCAAAAATGATTAACATGACCATACACTATGATTGATTAAAATATAAATAACTCATTGAAAAGTGTGTGGTTCATTGTTAAATTATTTATGTTTCCACCAATTACATTAGACGATTATGTTAGCCCTCATTTAGATAGGGTTAACAAATTTGTGCCCGTTGTTTATATTATCTAGTTATGTGTGTGTTCGTGTGCAAGCATGCCCATATGTGTCAGTGTACATGTGTGAGCATGTTATTTATTGTGCATTTGGTTGATAATCTTAAATTGAATTAAGATAGTTAAAAAAGAAGTTTTCTCTGACTTTTTTGTATTAATTACACATATTGAAAAGTTAAAAAATAAATCATTCCATCCATGATATGTAATCGATTGCAATTTTTCAAGGCGATAATAATTAGCTTACCATAAATTATTATCCATTTCCCCTTACTATCGTGTTTTAAATGATTGCACATTTAACTATAATATATTAACTGGCTTTCAAAGACAATAAATGGACTCTTAGTAATGTAATCTTTTTTTTTTTTCAATTTGAACTCATAATTCCTCACCCCTGAAGAGAAGACAAAGTGCCCATCGAGAATAAAATTAATATAAGGAAAAAAATGTTAATTTTGTCTAATCACGTGTTAGAGGCACTTACTATCCAAAGTAGAATTGGTGACTTGCTCCAGAAGCTCATGTGCCTTCTCCCAAAGGATGTTTCCCTTGCAAACCTAAACCTCTCTGGATCTGTCAACACATATACCACCTCATCATCAATGTATATACACACATATATGCATAGCTCTAGTCAAACAACGATTTATGAATGTCATTTAGGAATATTTTTAAATTAAAATACATTTATTTATATAAGTGTTTATAATCGATGTACGCATGTATCCATTTATGTCTATATACGTACCGTGTGAGAACTGATACTCGGTTGTTCTTGTTTCCCTTTCCCACGCCTTCCATCTTTTCATCTATAACCAAATTAAGCAGTTCTCAATATCTAATCATAAATAAATACAACTAAGTGTTGTATGTTATAATCTGTGTGTGTGCGGATGATATACATATCATTATCTTTCATTATTTGAGATAATGGTAATGCATTATCTCCCGCTATTTGAGACAAAGACTAGTGAAAGTATTAGTGGGGTTAATATTGAATGTAAATAATGGTGTATGTGGATTGTATAAATATCTATAAATGAAGGCATTTGGAAGATGAATGTGATAGTATGAAAGAAGAAGAATTTGATCCATATATTATAATTGATTTGAGAGTTCTCATATTCTTAAGTTTTATGATATGTGCTTAATTCTATAACACGTTATCAACACGAAAGCTCCTATATGTTTCCTCACAATTCCGTGAGTAATTCAATCTCCCATCTAACTAAAGTTTAAGATGTTTTTAAACTTAAATATGATGTACTTGTCATTTTTAGAAACAATTATCTTAACAAGTTCCATGATGCAGATCTCCATCTTCAAACCCGAAATCTCGGCAATTCTTTAACACTCGATAATACTATGTCCCGACAGGATAAATCTAAAACCCTCATTTTTCTAAGGCATCACATTCACACGATTTTAAAAAAAGAGTACTTAACTATGAATGATCCGATTGAATTATGGAACTCCCTGAAGGAGAGTTATGACCATAAAAAGTCAGTCGTACTTTCATATGCACGCCATGAATGGATAAACCTTAGATTTCAGAATTTTAAAATAATATTTGAATGAAATTTTGTTATGTTCAAAATTACTTCCAAGCTTAAGCTATATGGAGAAAAGGTGGAGGATGCAAATATGTTGGAGAAAATTTTCTTTACTTTTCATGCCTTAAATATACTCTTCCAGTAGTAATATCGAGAGCAAGGATTCAAGAAGTACTCAGAGTCAATCTCTTGTCTTTTAGTCACCGAGAAAAATAATGATTTATTAATGAAAAATCACACATCTCGGCCAACTGAATCTATAACACTCCCAAAAGTGAATGGTAATTCTTCTCAAAATATTAAAAGGAGTCAAGGCTACATGTGACGAGGTCGTGCCAACCCCAGAAGATGTGGCCACTGCAATTATGGCTCATGAAAAAAATATCAACTTTAAACACCACCAAAAGTGGAATGCCAACAACAATAACAAGAATAAAACGCCAGTTCCGCCAAATCCAAAAGATATTTGTTATTAATAGACATTGGACATGAAATTGTCGTTCGTTCAACAAAATGGTAGAAAGATAGCATGCCTCGAAAAGGGGCGTGGAGACAAATGTTATGGAAGGTCTTGAAGACCATTGGAAAATTGATAATAGTCATCTCAGTATTGAACACTTTTATGAAGATGATAATGAGAATCCCATTGTTGATAATGAGGCATTAGATACTATAATTGACAAACCCCCATCATAAGACCCCGAAGAACTAAATAACTTATGTTTTCTTAATATTGGTAAAATAATTTTTTTTATATTATGCATGAAACATCTTTATGTTTTTGTTTAAATTATTAGTTTAATAAAAGGCGTAGCTTTTATATTTACCTTTTCGATGCTTATATGGTTGGTAAAAAATAAATTCTAATTATGACACTCATTTAAAAGTTATGGATCCAAAATTGCAAGCAAGCGATGTCACTTGTCTAATTGAAAGTGGAATAACCCATACTATTTTCAAAAACTAATAGCTTTTCTCCAACTTGTTGTATGATACGACAAAAAATTTCCCAATAGTCGGTCCCGCTAAAATTATTAAAGGCATGGGAAGAGCCCACGTGGTGATACATAATTGTATCCACTTATTCATACAAAATGAAATATACTTAAGCAATGTTTGAAGGAATTTGCTGAGTTTTATAGACATCAGAATGAACCTGTATCATATGGAAAAAAGTAATAAAGGTACCAAAGCGTTACTTTGCATTACTTCTAATGTTGGAAGCCAAATTCTCAACTAGAAAAACCCTTGACATTATCCATGGGCAGTGGCGGAGCCATATTGTACATGACTTGGGCATAGGCCCAAGCTAGCCCAGGTAAATCCTCCCCCTATTTTTTTTATAAATATATATATATATACAAATTGCTGAGATTCTAAGATTGCTGAAATTTTAAAAATATTGTTGAGAATATGAAATTCTGAAAATATCAGTGTTGTTTTGCCCCTTTTAATATTAGTATAAATGTGCTTATTAGTTTGTAGTAATTATTAGTATAAATGCCACAGTTGTTTTACCCCTTTTAATATCACAGTGTTGTTTTACCTCTTTTAATATTAGTATAAATGTTGTTGTTATTGGTATGTAGTGTTTATTTTTTGGGCATGAAGTTGTTGAAATTAATGTTAATTTTAATTTACTCTTAAAAAAAATTCGGGGGCTACCGCCCCTGAACCCCGGAAATTTTCCTTTGGTTCCCATGCCACCTAAAATTCCTGGCTCCGCCATTGTCCATGGGGGTATACCACATGACACTTAGTGTTGTAGAATCACAATATGTCATGAGCCAAAAACTCAATGATCCTAATGCATTGATATTATGGCATGATCGTCTTGTACACAAGAAAAATTAATCATTAAACCATCTTTTCTCAAAGTAGCCTTTCAGTCACCATCTTTCTTTAAACTACTACAAGGAGATATTTGTGGCCCTATTCACCATTTATTAGATCTTTTAAATATTTTATGGTTTTAATTGATATATCCACTCGATGGTCGCATATTTGTTTACTATCCACTTATAATTTGGATTTTGTAAAATTACTTGCTCAAATCATTAAACTCAGAGCACATTTTTCTGATCAACACATCAAATTCATTTGCTTAGATAATGCAGGCGAATTCACTTCCCAAGTTTTTAATGATTATTGTTTATCCGTAGGAATTGATGTTGAGCACCCACTTCCTTATGTTCATACATAAAATGGTTTAGCTGAGTCCTTAATTAAATGTGTGCAACTGATAACACGACCTTTGCTTATGCAATCCAAACTCTCCATCTCAGCTTGGGGTCATGCCATACACACTTTCAAGCTACCAACTTCTTACCACTCAATTTCCACTTCACAACTCGTGTCAGGGTGTCAGCAAAATATCTCACATTTACATAATCGCCGTTGTACTGTATACGTGCCTATCTCATCACCACAACATATCAAAATGGGTCACCAAAGTCATTTGGGCATATATGTTGGTTATGATTCGCTATAAATCATTCGTTATACTAAGACTTTGATAAGTGGTGTGTTTATGGCTAGAATTGAGGATTATCACTTTAATGAGACATTCATCCCGCTGTTAGGGGGAGAGAAGAACGTACCTGAAGTACATCTTATTTCAGAAGAACGACGAGAATTGACTTGCAATAGTTCTACTTTGTCTCATCTAAACCCCCGTACTGCTCAATATGAACATGAAGTGCAAAGGATAATACATCTCTGGGGAATTTCAAATCAATTACCCAATGCATTCAATGATGCAGTAAAAGTGACAAAGTCCCATATGCCCGTGGCTAATGCGCCAGACAGAATTGATGTTCCAGTGGAAAAAACTTTGACTTCAATAACAAATGAATCTGTTCCACGCCAGAAGTGTGGAAGATCTATAGGCTCCAAAAATTCAACTCTCTAGAAGCATAGATCAAATAAAAAATCATGCCCTAATAACGCTCCAGAAAAGGTTATGAACAAAAAACCTAGTTTCTCTAAAACCAATGAAGAGGTTAGTGTCTCTCAAAAGACATAAGTCCCCGAAGTGATTATAAAAGTACCTGAAAAGGCAAAGGTACCTCTGTGTTTTATACATATTCAAGAGAAATGTAGGATCGCAATAAAATAGTCATCGATGACATATTTTCCTATGAAGTAGCCATGAAAATTTCAGAGGGCATTAATGCTGATAATAAACCAAGTACTGTAAAAGAATGTCGATAAAGAGAAGATTGATCGAAATAGGAAGTTTACATTAAGGTAGAACTTGACTCTATAAATAGATGTGGTGTATTTGGACTTATACTGCAAACCCCAAAAGATGTTAACCTAGTAGGTAACAAATAGGTATTTGTAAGAAAGCACAATGAGAAAAATGAAATCTCTACACGAATTGTGGCACAAGGTTTCCTGCAGAAGCCATGGATTATTTATGAGGATGCATACTCCCCCATTATGGGCACTATAATTTTTAGATATCTAATCAGCTTAACAGTTCATGAAAATTTAGATATGAGACTCATGGATGCTACGACTGCTTATTTATATGGGGACTTAGACAAATATGTATACAGAAAATCTCAAAAGTATTTACTTTGCTAGAAGCAAAGTCAAAGAGTACGTACTCATTCCAACTAAGACATTCACTGTATAGTCCAAAACAATCCGAAAGAATGTGTTACAATCGTCCCAGTTAATATTTATCTAAGGAATGGTATGAAAACTATTATATATGCCCCTATGTTTTTATAAGAAAATCCTCAAAAGGATTTGAATAGAAGCAGTTTATGTGGATGCCATAAATTTTATCAGGACACCTGAAGCACTAGAGAAACTGTTGACTATTTAAAGAAGGAATTTGAAATGAAAAACCTTGGGAAAACAAAATTATGTCTCGTCCTGCAGATCGAACGAAATTATAGTGGGATATTAGTACATCAGACAAATTATACCAAAAAGGTATTAAAATGCTCTGACATGGAAAAAACTCTCCAACTAAGTACTCCCATGATCATCCATTCTTTAGACATAAAGAACGATCCGTACCATCCTAAAGAGAAAAATGAAAAGGTATTGGGTCCTGAAGTACCCTAGTTAAGTGAAATTGGTGCGTTATTATACTTATCATAATGCACTAGACCAGATATTTCATTCTATGATAACTTACTTGCTAGATACAGTTTTGAATCAACTCAGAGGCATGAGACGAATATAAAAAATATCCTAAGATATATATGTGGAACCACTGACTTGGGTTTGCTTTATTCTAATAACTCTAATAGTTCAAAATTAGTGGGTTATGCTGATTCGGGATACCTATCTGATCCTCATAAGGGTTGGTCTCAAAACAAGTTATGTATTTTTTTTAGTAGTATTACTGTTTTTTCTTAGCATTCTACTAAATAACCACTCTGAAATTCTCTTTGTTCGTGAAGCTAGTTGTAAATGTGTATAGTTGAGATCTTTAATTATACACATCCATAGTTTAGTTAATTACCTTCTATTGCAGATGTTCCAAGTATCATCTACGAAGACAATGCCATGTCCATAAACATAGATTCAAGAAGGTTTCATAACTGGAGACAGAGTAAAGCGCATTTTACTAAAAAAAATCTTCACCCATGAGCTTCAGAAAAATAATGAGATTGAAGTTAAGAAAGTCCGTTCCACTGACAACCTAGATGATCTTTTCATCAACTCATTGCCAAAGTCAACATTCCAAATATTTGTACATAAGATTTCCATGCGTAGAGTTCATTATCAAACAATGTGGATAATTGTGGTTATCGGGGGAGTTACAAATCAGGGGGAGCATCCATAAATAAACTATCCATGACATATGCTCATTGTACTCGTTTTTGTTTACTTTTATTTTTTTCCATTGGGTTTTCCTAGTAAAGGTTTTAAATAGACAACGTCAAGCAGCATCAAATCGAATTAAGTGATCTGAAATAAAGTTTTACTATTTTTCCTTCACTTTGATTTTTTCGCCGGGTTTTCCTAGTCATAAGGAAATATACTATAATTTCAAGTACATAAGGATTGAGGAAATATACTTGAGATAATGGATACAATAGTGTTCATCTGAGGAAGAATTATCAATTTGAATATTATAATCATCCAAGGAGGAGTGTTATAATCTTATGTATGTGGATGGTATACATATCACTATCTTCCACTATTTGAGATAATGGTAATGCATTATCTCCCACCATTTGAGACAAAGACTAGTGAAAGTATTGGTGGGGGTAAATATTAAATGTAAATACTAGTGTGCGGGGAATGCATAAAAACCAATAAATGAAGGCTTTTGTAAGATGATTGTGCTAGTATGAAAGAAGAATATTTTTTTCTATATATTGTAGTTGATTTGAGAGTTCTCATATTATTAAGTTTTATGATAAGTGATTTAATCTATAACACTGTGAGAATTTTATTATGCACACCTCCCCCATAGACAATTGTATTAAGTTTTAAAAGTTAAATTTCTTGATGAATTAAAGAGATGACCTTTGACATAAAAAAATCTTTAAGAAGTCCATTGTGAAAAAAAGAAGTTACTGAAAGGCAAGAGTGATATATATGTGCATTTTAGGTGGTTAAAACTTTTGATGATTTCATCCATTTAGATTGATTGAATTTTTATGACTTTTCTAGATGAATGTCTTCATTATGGGACTCATCTCGAAAAAAAATAGTAAAACATTATTTTTATAACATTTTAAATTATGATTGGCACACTAATGAGGTCCTCACATGACTCAGACTATGAATATAGCACAAAATTAAATAAAAAAAGAAATGAATGAAAAAAAAGAAAATATTACCTTGGCTCTCCCACGTGGAAAATGGCCAACACGAATATGAAGATGTGTAATTGATGAATACCATCCGCAGACACAAATGGCACTTTACCCTGCTAGATTTAAATTTTCCTTCCCCTTAGAGCATCAATAAATGTGATACTAAAAGACACCATAATTTGTTGTTTTACTAAATATTTAGGCTCCAGTAGGGGAAAAGATGGAGAGATTTTATAGTTGGGCTTATAGCCGTTCTTCAAATTTGGAGGAGGGATACAAATTCTTTAAAGAGTTCCTACAAACTGCATCTGTGATAAACTTCGTAACAACTATATTTTATATTCCTACGAACTATTGAAGTTAGTAAGATCCTTCCTACGAATTATTATAATTCGTAAGAACTTCTTACGATCTTTCAAAGTTTGTAGGAACATGAAATATATTTTTTACAAACTTCAAAAATTTGTACGAATTTTTAAACTCTCAAATTCACAAATCACCATTGTGGATCATACTCATGTACAACCACAAAAATCACTTTTCAATTTCTAAATATGCCTTTCGTACATGCCCACTATTGGACATGCTCTTACACCAATATATATATATATATATAAGTGTTTGTGTGTGTGTGTGTGTGTGTATTTAACCCTATAATGACGACTAATATCATAACAGATTCATTGAGTAAAAAAAATTAATAAATATTTTTACTCATCGAATCTTTATGGTATTAGTTTTCCCTAAAGGGGTTTAAAAAAATTATATGATTAATCTTATAACTATTTCGAAATTAGATATAACATTTTTTTCAATACGAAATTATTGTAATTCGCGGTGAAAAAAATGCACACACACACGTATATATATATATATATATATATATATATATATATATATATATATATATATATATATATATATATATATATAGTGTGAAATTTGAAAATTTTCACCGTGCGAAATTTCATACTGCCTTTTCATTGTGCAAAATTTCTGACTGCTATTTTCTCACTGCGAAATTTCACATTGCTATTTCTCACTGTAAAATATTAAAATTTCACAATGCGAAATTTTATTACCAAAAATTGCACTGCTAAATTTCAAATTTTAAACTTTAAAATTATATATCCTTCATTGATCTCTTTTAATAGTTCTAGTCGAGGCCTTTCAAAATATATAAGTTTTATCTTAAATGGAGTTGTATTTTGGAAGATATTTAATTTAAACTTTGCACAAAAAAAGACAAAATAAGGTGTTTGTGATCGGGGCCAATTCTTGTACATGTTTGTTTTCAAGAGGGGATAAATTAATCACGTTTTTTTAAATATCAATTTTTTATTTATTTTGAGTTGATTTTTATTGGGGGTTGCTTGAAATGCTTAAATACCACATAAAAAAATAACTCAAAAATAATTTTTGTACAATTTTAAAAAAATTGATCCGCATGGGAGGTCATCATTTAAGGAACTAATGGGAACCTAGCTATATACGTATGTATAATTTGGGAGAATTACATTTTTTTCCTGAACTTAGTCCGTTCTTCACTTTACCACCCGAACTCGTAATTTTGACAATTAACCCTCTGAACTTCCTATACGACTTTAAATTGTCCCATAACATTAACACCTTGGTTAAAAAAATCAAAATTTCACAATAAATCAATTAAAAATTATTTAAAAAATCCAAAAATTATAGAAAAATAGGAAAAGAAATTGGAAATTAGAAAAAATATTTTAAACATATTGAAATCATGAAAATAAATATAAATTATAAAAAAATTAAAAAATAATAATAAAATATTTCAAAATTTTCAAATAAAAATTATAGAAAAGTTTGAAAGACATTGAAAAAAAACTTCTCAAAAATCTGAAAATAATAGAAAAAATTTAAGTATGAAAAATATTGAAAACAAAACTCTAATAAATCCATAAATAGTAGAAAAAATATTAAAAATTAAGTAAAAATTGAGAAAAAATTGGAAATATTTGATTTTTTAAATACTATAAATGACAGAAAAACCTTTTAAGAGTACGCAAACATATTTTAAAAAGTTTGAATAAAACATAAAATAAAAAATATGAAAAATATCAAAGAAAAAACTTAAAAAATTATGGAACAATCAGAAAAATATAAAAAATACTTTAAAAATATGGAATGTGACGAAAAATATATTTAAAAGCTGAAAAAGTTACAACAAATGATTTTAAAAATATGTAAACAACTCAATACAAATTAAAAATCGCAAAATAGTTAAAAATCTTGAAATGAGTAAAAATATATTTCAAATCTCAAAATATTATAGAAAATAATTATAAATAAATCATATATAATATGAAATACATATTAAAAAAATACTTTAAAAAATCTTGAAGGAATAAGAGTATATATTTCAAATAACATATCTCACACAGAAACCCCCAAATTTAAAGTTTTAATCCAACGATCTTAAAAAAAATCAGAAAATTTAACAAAATCTCGCCCAAACAAGCCATTGAAAACCCACCTCCACCCATTATATATCCATCTCCATCCATAGCAAACCTCATACTAACAAAAAGGGGGCTTTGTAAATTTAGGACCTTTTGTAATATGTATTTTGAAAATAGGACAATAAATATTTTATTTATAATTTTAGTCCATATTTTTAAATAAAATCGCTGGTGCAAACTCATATTCATAAAACGTCAACCAATCACAGTATGCCACGTGTCCTATATCCATAATCAATATTAATTTGAAAATATGGACTAAAAATGAAAACGAAATGTTTGTTGTTCTATATCCATAATCAATATTATTTTAAGTCCTAAAAGTACATAATCTATAATAAAAAATCAAAACCCCATATCCATTTTCAGATAAAAACCAACAATATTTAGATCTACAATCGTTATGTACCAATATTAGGCGGTCTATATGAGAGAGAGGGAAGACTTCAGATCTGCAATGTCCATATGTGTTTCAACATTATGTGCGTGTTTTCTGTTGTGCGTGAGAGGGAGAGACAAAAGAGAGGAAGATAGCCATGTTACCAACTATGTTTGCTCTAAGGATAAGGATAGGCCTGTCAACGGGTCGGATCCGGGTCGGGTTTAGGGAGATCCAGATTCGTGTAATCGGGTTCGGGTCCGGGTCTTCATCGGGTCTACAATATTGGATCCAGACCCGGATCCGTTCGGGTCTTCGGGTCTTCGGGTCTCGGGTTCGGATCCGGGTCTGGCCAAATATATACATTTATTTTATATTTATTTTATATTACCCCCCTTCTTTATTTTTTAATCTTAAAATAAAATATTTTGTAATGTATTATAGAATATTATTAGTATAAATAAAACATATATTATCTATATTTATTATATACATAAATATATATTACTTACATGCTATATTGATGAGATATATTTATAAATATATATAAATCTATAGTATATGTATATATATATTTAAAAAATATTAATGTACAATTCGGGTCGGGACTTCGGGTCCGGGTCTTGTATAAGATCCAGATCCTACCCGTTTAATAAACGGGTCTTCGGATCTCGGGTCCAAAAAAATATGCTTAGACCCTATTATACGGATCGAGTTCGGGTCGGATCCGGGTCTAGACCCGACCTATTGACAGGCCTAGATAAGAATATATATATATATATATATATATATATATATATATATATATATACAGAACCGTTCTCCAACGGATTGGAAGAACGGGTGAAGCAACGGACCACTAAAATCTCAGCTGAAAATACACACGTGGAAAGACAAATGAACAAATGCAAATGCATGAATGGCTCAAATGGGTTTAAACCCATTTCATAGCTTCTCTTTCTCTCTTAACTGTGCAAATACAAAAATCATTTGTAAATGACAATTGGGTAGCAAAATCATTTGTAAATGACAATTGGATCCTTAAGTTTATATAACTTAAATGTCTAATTATTTACCTTCAACTAAAATAAATGTATTTGATAAAAAAATTATATTTTCATAAAAAAACTGTTTTTAATAAGATTCTATTTTAAAAACAAATTTTTAACTTTTTATAATTGTTTTAAAAAATATTTCAATTGTTTTAAAAAAGAAAATCTTAAGCTATTTTTTAATTAAAAACTTATCTGTAAAACATAAAATTTGATTTGTTATAAATGTGTTTTTTTCACACATTTTATTTTTGGTTAAAGACTTTTTTTGTACTATTTTAAAAATAATCTTTTTACTATTTAAAAAAATATGGTTCGCGCTAGCGGTATGTATATGCATTCCGACCACCTATACATATCGTTGGCGCGGATTATTTTTTCTAATATGTTGATCCGTGCCAGTGGACGACCAAAATCTTAGCTATTTTTTAATTAAAAACTTATTTGCAAAACGTAAAATTTGATTTCTTATAAATGTGTTTTTTTTACACATTTTATTGTTGGTTAAAGACTATTTTTTGTACTATTTAAAAATAATATTTTTACTATTTAAAAAAATATGGTCCGCGCTAGCGGTATGCATATGCAGTCCGATCACCTATACATGTTGTTGGCGCGGACCATTTTTTATAATATGTTGATCCGCGCCAGTGGACCACCTATACATACCCCTGGTGCGGACCAACATATTAGAAAAAATGGTCCGCGCCAGCGATATGTAGGTGGTCGGGCTGCATATACATATCGCTAGCGCGGACCATATTTTTTTAAATAGTAAAAAGATTATTTTTAAAATAGTACAAAAATAAGTCTTTAACCAAAAATAAAATGTGTAAAAAAGCACATTTATAAGAAATCAAATTTTACGTTTTACCGATAAGTTTTTAATTAAAAAATAGCTAAGATTTTCTCTTTTAAAACAATTGAAATGTTTTTTTAAACAATTATAAAATGTTAAAAAATTATTTTAAAAATAGAATCATATTAAAAACAGTTTTTTTATGAAAATATAATCTTTTTATCAGAAACATTTATTTTAGTTGGAGGTAAAAAATTAGACATTTAAATTATATAAACTTAAGGACCCAATTGTCTTTTGCTACCCAATTGTCATTTACAAATGATTTTTGTATTTGCACAGTTAAGAGAGAAAGAGAAGGTGTGAAATCGGTTTAAACCCATTTAAGCCATTCATGCATTTGCATTTGTTCATTTGTCTTTCCACGTGTGTATTTTTAGCTGAGATTTTAGTGGTCCGTTGGTTCACCCGTTCTTCCAATCTGTTGGAGAACGGTTCTATATATATATATATATATATATATAGAGAGAGAGAGAGAGAGAGAGAGAGAGAGAGAGAGAGAGAGAGAGAGGATATATAACTTTAGATGGAGAAAGTATTATTAACCCACATCTATATACACACATATGTGTTATGTTTCACTAGAGAGAGAGACTCTTGTGCACACTAAGTTTGTACAGTGCTGATGCACACCAATTTTTTAAAGCATTAAAAAAAATATTTTTGAGTTTATTTTTTTTATGTGATATTTAAACATTTCAACGGACCCATGTAAAAAAAATCAGGTCAAATTTTTTTTTTTTTACTATTTTTAAAAAATCGGTCAAACTTTCGAAACTTTTAAAGTACTTAAAAGTAGCAAAAGTTTGACCCATTTTTTAAAAATAGTAAAATATATTTTTTTGAGTTGATTTTTTTTATACGGATCCGTTGAAATGTTCAAATATCACATAAAAAAAATCAACTCAAAAATATTTTTTTTTACTATTTAAAAAAAATAATGTGTAAATTTAATGTGCACTTGAGCCCCTCTCTCTCTCTCTCTCTCTCTCTCTCTCTCTCTCTCTCTCTCTCTCTCTCTCTATATATATATATATATATATATATATATATATATATATATATATATACTCACACATTAAGTCAATTACTATACAATTATAATACGAACATAACATTACTTGTTTTTTTTTTTTCAATTCTTTGATACTCATGACATTATTCCGTAAAATAACAAAAATTCCGAAATAATTTGTGAGGAAATTAAGGAAAGTAGTTTTAATTACCTTGGCTGCGCATTTGTCGGTACCAGCAGCGGCCAAGATCCGCCTAGCACCAACGTGAGCTTTAGAAATTGCGAGAAGTTTCCGGCCATGTCCATCACTACCATAGTTTCTTTCCTCTTGTTTCTTGGTGCACGGGTGCCACGTGGCTCCAATTTCCTCTGGTATACAAATATTCGAAATGAAACTTTGCCCTACCGTCAGCAGCAATGATATAAACCCCAGCAACATAAGCTCTTTACCCCATGCGCCAAAACATAAACAAAAAACAGTTAGCTTCAACAACATTGGATGTAGGTATCAGTCGGTTGAACATGAAATGGGTGTACCTGATTTGATTTTTTCGAGTGATTCATATAAAGCTCTCTTGTGTTTCTTCTTAAACCACTGTAAATGAAGCAATGACTTCTATTATTAGCACTCTTCAAAGTTCTTGATAGCTACTTACTAAATGTATATCTCTGTATATAAATATGAATTAGTTAAAATAGTGCATACTTTTCCGATGAGATGGATAATGTACTCGATGACTATAGAAATTGCAACCAATACAAAACAAACTACAGCAACTGCCCATGTTGGAGTTTCTTCCAAAGATCTTCCTCCTGTAGCTCCAACCATTTTTCTTGCTGAGAGAAGTGCGTCGAAGCAATGTTTAAATGGTATTAATATAGTTATATGTAACGGGTTTGTGAAGTTGATGAAGAAGGGTAGAAGGGGGAAGTTGATAGATGACTTTGACTTTTAGACGCGTAAGAGTAAAGTGATGTGTGTATGCTGGGTGTAGGAGAGACTGACTTTGCGGCATATGTTGAGATTGACTTGATCAATGTCACCAATTTTATATTATATCCGGAGATTTATCTGATTACGTATGTGCAATATGTTAAGATATTTTTTTGGCCTGTGGTTTCTGTAATGATAGGATAACGATAAACAAATTTTCGTTAATCAGTTGAATAAGTCAATTTCTATGGTATTATTGTTGTTCATTCATTTCTGGCCGTAGGATTAGTAAATTTATCCATTACAATGGTGGAAATTGAGCCACATCATGTACTCGCTCGATTCAAGTGCATAACGACCCTGGGAGAGTTCGGTTCACCTGGAGTAGTATCCTGCTGTGGTTTCTATGCAGTGATAACAGTTATTCTTCTTCTTTCTACTGCAGAGAACATACACCAGAGGAGCTGCTCTCTGGAAAGTTATAGGTAAGGCTGACGCAATTAACATTTGTAGATTGGTACGTTGTAAAACGCTTGTCTAGGTTCTCATAGACTTGAAACTTGAGAGAAACAATTTGTCTTTAGTATTTTACATTTTATTTCTGATAAAAGGTTTAAAGCGCATTTTTTTAAAAAATAAAAGCTTCAGTGAAATGATAAAAAAATTAGATTAATATCTCATTTAAACAAATGGTTTTCCAAACATCTCTATCTCTCGTCCAAAAAAACGCACTATTTTTTTTGTTTTTTCTTAGTATTTAGAAAAAATAGTATTTTAGTTTTCATACATTCAAACATATTTTAAAGTATGTACCATTTTAGTATTTTTAATAGTGTTGTTATAGTTAAAAATATTTAAATATATTTAAAAACGTCTAAATGCCTTTTGATGTCTTTTTACGCCACGCCTCGATCACACCCCGTATTTTTTAGAACCTTAGTATATAGTGTATGACTTTTCTTTATGAGTAACTACAATTATGATCGGGTTAGTATCAAATACGTTTTATTTGACTTATGTCTTGACGGGACCTCCACAATAGTACAAACAAATAAAGGTATTAATCCGGTACTAAGTCATGATAAATCTATCATTATTCTATATTTATTTGACTTGGTCTAGGAAATAGTATGTCGTGTTTATTAGGGAAGAATAAATTTAGAGTAATTCTAAGTTAATACTATTTAAAATAGACTCATATGATACTTAAAAGTCAAGCTCAGTTAAGTTCTCACAAATGCATTTTAGTATTGTGGGTCTACACACAATATGTTTCTATCAACTCAATAACCTTGTGAGCGCATTTGTCAAGGGTTCGAGGCTGTGATCAACAAAGTTTAATTAATTAATAAAATATTGCATTGTTCTATTAATTAAACTAAAGTTTAGAATTTAGTGTCTTTTATCTCTGGGTTAGTAAACCGTGAAATACTTTATAGCCGCATTTTCAAACATTTTATTCCTCTTATTGGGTCATTCTTATAGGCACCCTATTTTTATGTCAATCAATACTATTGTATTCAAAGGCATCCCATTTTTTGGGCTCATAGAACATATAATCCTTTTATTTAAATTCCGTACACTACAACAAATTTATTTATATAAATTACCATATAAAAAATGATTGAGCGTCGACCAGTAGGAACTTTTTCAATTTGTTTTCACCTTCTCTTGTTCATTTGTTTGAAAATAAATAGTTCGATTTCATATTGTAATGTTTAAATGTTAACTTAATTTTAAGAAATTATTTCACCATTTTATGGACCAATAATATAACATATGAATTTGTAATCTATTAACATGTGATTAATGATTTTGTACCCATATACACTATTATATTTATTTAGAATCGTGATCTACATAATTATCAATGTGTTAATAAAAAGACAAAAATCATACCAATGCCAGGAATAGGTTTGAAGTTTGATGAAGATGCCATCACTCGTTTTTAAAGTTGAAAATCTATAAATGTTATAAAGTTGAGGTATCTCTTCCTTAGCCTAAAACGTTTCTTGTGTTGCTTGTTATGAGTGCCTAATTGATGGAGGTTAGGCCTCAATTTAAAGACAGAGAGAGGACCTCAATTCCAAGAGACATGTGATCTGGACGTTCCATCATGATTAGATTAATACATTCATTTTGGCTGATATATTGGTTAATAATTAACGAAAATATTTTCAACCTTTGGTTATCTTGGAGGCCTTTTATTTAACCAATATGACTTTATGTTTACATTAATTGTAAACCATGTAAAGACTTATGAATTATTTAAATGAGATAAAATAATTCTAACAGTCTCCCACTTGGTTCATAGTTATCATAAGGCAGAGTTTTGAACATTTAATCATCTTTAATTGTCTTTTATGAACACCTTAATTAAACAAAACATCAATGTGAGTCATAACGGTTCCGTACTAATTCATGAGTAAGGTTCTCTCTATATACAACACCACTAACTGTTTGTTTGACAAGGTTTGTAATAAGGTCTATCAAAATAGTCCAATAATTGTCTTATAAAGATTATTTCTAACACTTTATTCAATCAACATGCATGTAAACAAAATAGTGAAAACTAGAAAATTCAAGAGATAATTTTATTGCTATCAAAATGGTGTCAAATACATAATAAGCACTCAGGAAATCCAAAATTCTATTATTATTTCATTGGCTACTTTTCAAGACCCATGTCACACCCCGCTAAATTCTAGCGTCGGCCGTCACCAAAACTATATCAGGGTGAACAAAATAGAATATCATTCTCAACATGAGACATATATGAGACATAAATAAATCAATCCATAAGATAAGTAATTGAATCAATCCCAAATGATAATAACAACTGAACGATAAAAGATCCATCACATGCAAAAACTTTGAATAAAATCCAACCTAAAAAAATGATTTAATTGAAACTTAGTAATAATCAACTGTGAATAATTCAATTGAATCTTCTAACAACTTTGGAACCGAATGGCCCAATTAAAACCATAAACTGTGTCTCAATGTAAATACGACATAAAGGAAACAAAACTAAACTACAAGTAGTAATATAAAATTAACTCCAGTTGCACCTCCAAACGATAATTTCCAAATGACCCTATGCGACTTCTCCAGAATTATCCTGAAAAAGTTAATCAACGCACGAGATCAGATCCCCGAGCATGAATACTGATAAGCACCCAAAAGTGTCTATTTTATACCCCGAATGGATGCATTTTAGTCTCTCATTTTAATTAAAATTGGCCTTATGTTTGTATTTTATTTATTTCTCAGGTCAATATGCAGTTGCGGTACATATAATGCTAAATCAGTACAATTGCGACGCAGAAGAGGTTAAAAGCGTACATTGAAGAAATCTAAAGACACCGCGAAGTCTGAGTCCTTATTTGAGCTTGCCCGATGTGTTCCGATGTCCCGAAACAGTCCCATAAGCCTAACATAATCCTACATCGAGCCCAGACCATTCCCCGAGCCCCGTGTGTGTTGAGTTTGTACCTTTATTATTTTTCAAGATTTTTATTCATTTTAATTTTAGGATTTATTTAGAAATTTTTAGGATTTGTTTTCAAATTTTCTAGTTCTTTATTTTGATTTTGATTTTTAGTTTTTAATGTTTTATCTTTATTTTATTTTATTATTTTTTAGAAATTTATTTATTTACTTATTTATTTTATTAGGATTATATTTTTTAGGTTTAACAAAGTTTTATTTTATTTTAGTTGAGATTTAGTTTTTTAGTTTTATTATATTTTTTTAGGTCTTTAGTTTTATTTTAATTTTTTAGTTGTTATTTTATTTCTTATTTCTTTTGTTTTATTTTATAGATTAGAATTTTTTATTTTTAGTTTTTATAGATTTTAGTTATTTTAATTTTTAAATTTTTTTGGTACAAACACTCATACACCCACACCAAATAAACCCATACCCTTTTTCCTGTTCATCATCATCTTCCCCAACCAATCTCCTCACCTCCATTACCACCATTAACAACAAAACCCCATCATCTACAACCAAAAAAACCAATACCCATCTCCACCATAGCAGCCCCCAACCCGGGTACAACCCGATTATAAACCCGTCGCCGGACCTGCCGCGTCCTCAACCCGACGCCGTCCTACCCGCCTAGACTCGAAATCCGCGGCCTATAGCCCTTACCCGCTGCCATAGCGGGCCAGCTACTTGTCGACCCGCGAACTGTCCGAGCCCAAGTCAACCACACCCGATCTCAACTCCGCCCCAGCTGCCAAACCATTTCCTGTTACCCATTTCAAACCCAACAAAATCGGACCAGCCATAACCTAAATCCAAATCCTATTTTAATGGAACAAATCTTATCCCAAGCCAAGAAAATCCCACAAAATCTCCTAAAAAACAAACAAATCGTGGGTCAATCAAAAGAAAGGAGAAAAGCTTATAAAAAGAGAAGACTCTCACAACAATAAAAGAGAGGAGACAGTTAGAGAGAGACGGTGACACAAAAAAAGTAGCGAGAAAAAAAAAATTAGTATTAGGTTTAGAAATTTTCGTAGGTTTTGTTTCATCTTTTAGTTTGTAATCCAGTCCAGTTTTTGTGACAATTTTGGGACGCGTGTTCATGTCACAATCGATTCAAGGAATTATTCGTATCGTATTTCTTTCTCTCCTTTTTAATTTCTTGTTTGTTGATTGAGTTGTGCTAAAATCTTAATCATGTCTGGCTAAACACCCCATTCAAGGGGTGGGATGAAACACGCATGTTAAATTAATTAATTAAATAATTGTTCAATTGATGTGTTCTAGGCAAATTAAATTGGAAAAAAATCACACATTAGTTTATTTTACGAGAGTTAATAAATTAATGTTAAAAATTGATATTTGATTTTTGGATTTAACTTAGAGATATGTTTCATTCTTAAATTCAAATATTAATCATGTGTATGCAATTCAAAGATAAGTACATTTTTTTTTATGAATTGATCCTAGCGGGTAGTTTGTAAAAAAGGGTATGAATCTATTTTTATTTGTTGTGACGCTTTCTGATTTAATTGCTAAAAAAAAAAAATTTTGGATTTAGGATTGTAACGAGAGTTAAATCTTAAATTTCATTATTATTTCGAACATATCAGATGAACAATTGAAAAAATTAAATTAAAGTAATTGCGTGGAGTAATCCCATATCTTGTCTCTTTTCATAAATTCTACACTCGGTTACTTTTCAAAATTTCGTAGTTACTTTAGTTGCGTAAAATTTCATTTCCTCCATTAAAAATTGTTTTAAATAAAAAATAAAAACACAAAAAGATTTTTAATAAAAATTAAAATTGCAAGTTTTCACAATAACGGTTTTGATGCTTGAAATTGGATTGATACCCGAATTTACCGCGATACTGAATTTTTAACAAGTTTTGTAGGTAATTCTAGGAATTTTGATACTCGAAGTTTGACCGCAGCGACATTCCAAATCATATCCGAAGGAAAACAAATTTAGAGTTATCAAATGGCGCCGTTGCCGATTTCTTGAAGATTGCACCCGTGAAGATTTGTACTTTTCAATTTTTTTAGTTATTCCTTCCTCTCCCTCCTTAGATTGGTTGTTTAGGATTATTGAGGCCTTGTAATTAATTTGGGTGCATTTTGACACCGATTTATTTTTATAATATTTATTCCAAAAAAAAAACAAAAAAATAAATAGCGAAAAGGGAAACCGGACAAGGTAGAGAGAGAGCGTCCAAGGTCAGGATTTTTGAAGCCTCTCTACTTTGGGTCGGTAGGACTCCCGGGGACGACTGAAGTAGGCGTACTTCCCCCCGGTCGACTCAACTCGGTCTTCACCCCACGTGTGTAAAAACCGTGGGAGGTAAACTCTTTATCACTCGCGAATCTCCTGCAAGCGAGTCAATTTTTGTGTGCTACTTGCTCCCATATGCTTTTTATTTCAGTATCGCACTTAAATTGGATGGTTTGATGAATAAATTTACCTAAGACCTAGACCCGGTCATTGCAACGAGTTGGGATTTCATCACCCACTCAATCACATATCAATTTGCTTGTTACCCGTGCTCTCACTTAAATTAAAATCAATCAACTAGCAAGCCAAGTAGGAACGGTGTTCATTAGGACCTTTCGGAACGAGACCCTCGTAGGATACTCTAGTGAGTCCTTTCCACACCTGCCAATCTTCATTCAACTGTCTTAAGACTTTTGTCCCGGGAAACTGGGTTTTAAGTGAGGCCGCCCAGTAAAACGGGTTGTGATTTCCCCAGCGTGGTACCGGATAGTTGTTTGTTGTAGTAGCTCGTGTGGTGAGCCTTAACTAGTAAGCCTCTCGTCTCTCGGGAAGAAAGTAGGAGCACACTTTTATCGGCGAGGCCTAAGCTTCCGTGATTTTCTCGCCCGCGGACTAATTAAAATTGACTACCCAATCACTTAACTTGAAGATAATAATTTGGCTATGTGCTCCCTCGGACTTGTTCCATTTGTGTACGTGTCTAAGTTGTTCCTTTAGGTAGTCCAATTTTTGCTCCAACTTGTCCGTTTTTCCACCGTTAGTCCCTCACCCCCTTTCCCTTTTTTTTCGGCATTTTTTAAAATAAATCCAAAACTCCAAAAATATTTTCCTTTTTTTTCTTTCCGCCTCACTTTTTTCTCACAAAAAAAAAATAAAAATAAAAATATATATATATTTTTCATTTTTCCTTCCTTATTTTTTCAAAAAAAAAAAAAAACAACAACAAAAAAACTATCCAAAAAGATTTTCTTCTTTTTCAAATACCCAAAAAACCAAAAAATATTTTTTCCTTGCTTTATGCCACATTGGCAACGCATTGATCATCGGTTAACACGTTCCCCTAGTGCACCATCTCTGAATTCCCTCCTAGGTGATCGTGTTCCTATCGTTCCTCCTCATTTTTCTGATCCGTGTTCCTCTTCTTCGGAGACGCCTAGTTCTCCCACTTCCCCTGATTCTGTTACCCCACCCATCATGGCCGACGAACGTGCTTTAAGGGACTACTTTGCCCCGATTACGACCACTCCGCCTTCATGTATCGTTCTACTGCCCACTCCGGCCGTGCAATTTGAAATTCGCCCCACGACTATTTCTATGTTGCCCAGTTTTCATGGCCTTGAACGCGAGTCTCCTTATACTCACTTGAGGAAATTTCTCACTGTGTGCGCTACTTTCAAAAATTAAAACTTAGACGAAGAGAATGTTCGTCTTCGGTTGTTTCCCTTCTCTCATCACGATAATGCATCCATGTGGCTCCATTCCTTGCCACCGGATTCTATCCTCACTTGGGAACAACTTGTTAAGAAGTTCATGTCTAAATTCTATCCTATGAGCAAAACCAATGAAATGCGCCAAGTTATTCAGGATTTTAGACAAAAGCCCACTGAACAGTTTTGTGAAGCATGGGGCCGTTTTCAAGACTATATTAATAGTTGCCCACATCATGGTCTCGAGAAAAGTCGCTTAGTCCATAGTTTTTACAATGGTCTTATCCCTTCTTCTCGCACCATGATTGAATCCATGCATAAAGGAAAGTTCATGCATTTGACTCCCACTGCCGCCTATAATTTTCTCCTTGAATTAGGCGATGACTCCCAAGATTGGGAGGGCACCAATGCATTTTCAAGATCCGATCCTCCACGTCTAGGAAACACTTCTGAGGTCAAAAATGATCCTGATTTTAAAACCTTGCTACACAGCTTACACTCTTTGACTAAAACCGTTGACGCTCTCAGTTGTACTATGCAACAAAATGTTACACTTTCTAAACAAGCCATGACTGTCAACGATTCTAGTCCTTCCTCTTGTGGTGTATGCTTAAGTCAAGATCATTTAGCTCATTTGTGTCCCCTATTACAAGATGATCCTGAGCCCACCATGGCTCAAGCCTGTGCCTTTGATACCACTAGGAAACCCATTCCCCCGTCGTTTACTTACAATCCTAACAATAGGAATCACCCCTATTTCTCTTATAAGTATGACAACAACTCCGGTCCTTCCCAACCACAACAGCATGTTGGTGGTCCCCCTGGGTTTTCACACAACCCACAAAGGCAACCTCGCCCTTCTGTCCCACATCAGTCTTCTCCTTACCATCAATCTCACTTTCCATCTTCCTTTGTTCCCCATGGTGGACATTCAAACAACCATAATCAGCTTGTTCCTGTTCCCCCGCCTTCCTTTGAGTATTCACAACCGCTTAATTCTCAGCGAGAGTTGGTTCCCCAACCATCTTATGCTCCTCCGCTTAATTCCTCCACCTCTTCTCTCGAGAATCTCCTCACTCAGTTTATGACCACTCAGACTCAAGCTCTCCAACGGCTTGAACATCATTTCAACCAATTCGAGTCTGAACGAGAGAAAGGTTGTTTTCCCTGTCAGCCCATTGCTAACCCGAAGGGGAATGGCAAAGACTCGGCCTACGAGGTTGGTTCCACTTCCAATCCACCCAATTACCAAGCGGATATGAAAGCAGTGTCTACTCTTCGCTCGGGAAAACAAGTTGATAATGGTGTTCTTGCTCCCACTGATGTGCTCCACCCGACCATCCCACTGTTAGTGCCTCTCCCTAAGGTCACCCCATCATCTAACTCCCCTGCTCCTACTGAGTCTAAACCTCCTGAGCCCACCTCTGCTTATATGCCCAAGGCACCCTTCCCTCATCGGTTGGCTCCCACTAAGAAAGCTCCGCAATTCGATGAAATCAAGAAAGTCTTTCAGAATGTTCACATTAACATTCCCTTCCTCACCGCAATTCAACAAGTCCCCTTGTATGCCAAATTTTTGAAGGACTTGTGCACTGTTAAGCGTAGGACAAATGTTCCACGCGATGCTTTCCTCACTGAGCAAGCTACGTCCCTAATCCATCATAACGGTGTTGTGAAGTATAAAGACCCTGGTCGTCCAACTGTCTCTTGCATGCTAGGCGACAAGTTCACTACTAGTGCTTTACTTAATCTTGGGGCTAGTGTCAATTTGTTACCTTACTCCCTCTACCTTGAGTTAGGTTTACAGAACATGAAACCTACATGAGTAACTCTTCAACTTACTGATCGTTCCGTGAAAGTACCTAAAGGAATCGTTGAAGATGTTTTGGTGAAAGTTTCCGACTTTTACTATCCTGTGGATTTCATCATCTTAGACACTCCTACGCCCGACCCTACCAATACTCCTATCACATTGGGTCGCCCCTTTCTGGCCACTGCCAATGCCATCATCAATTGTCCCGACGGGTCCATGAATCTCTCTTTTGGCAACATGACTGTAGAAGTCAATATATTCCACCTTATGCAACAACCGGCTGATGTCGATTATATTAATGAGGTGTGTGTGATTGACTCCTTAGTTACTGAAATGTTGGACCACACGTACCTTGTCGATCCTCTCCAACAATGTTTGGCCCATTTTGGTTCAGACTTTGACATTGACTCCTCCATCTCTGAACTCAATGCCTTGCTCGATTCCACTCCACTGATGGATACTTCCTCTAGGGTTCCTCCCTTCGAGCCTCTATATGACACTATTCACTCTCTGGATCATCCTGTTCCACTTTCTGAGCTCTCTGCCACATCAGATTCCTCTATTTTATGCACCGAGAACCCTCAGGACTCTGTTTCTGCGTCTGAGTCCGATGTCATTCCTGCACCACCTGCTACTTTAGAGCTTAAGCCCTTACCTTCCGAGTTGGAATATACTTTCTTAGGATCCAACAACCATCACCCAGTTATCATTGCTTCCGACTTGACCACTGATCAAGAAGAGAAATTAGTTCACACTCTTACTCAGCATAGCACTGCTATAGGATGGACCATTTTCGACATTCATGGCGTGAACCCCAATGTTTGTAGTCATCGCATTCATTTGGAGGACCACGCTAAGACTTCTCATGAACCCCAACGTCGACTTAACCCTGCTATGAAAGAAGTCGTGCGCGTTGAAATTTTAAAATTGCTCGATGCTGGTATTATCTACCCTATATCAGACAGTCAGTGGGTCAGTCCCATTCATGTGGTACCGAAAAAGTCTGGTTTCACCGTCATAAAAAATAGTGACAATGAGCTTGTTCCCACCCGTATACAAACGGGTTGGCGTATTTGCATTGACTATCGAAAGCTAAATGCTGTCACTCGCAAGGATCATTTTCCTCTTCCCTATATCGACCAAATGCTCGAACGTTTAGCCGGTCATGCGTATTACTGCTTCCTTGACGGCTATTCAGGATACAACCAAATTCCAATCGCCCCTGAAGACCAAGAGAAAACTACATTCACATGTCCCTTTGGCACTTTTGCCTATTCTCGCATGCCTTTTGGCCTTTGCAATGCACCTGCGACTTTTCAACGATGTATGATTAGCATTTTTAGCGACATGGTTGAACGTTTTCTCGAAATCTTTATGGATGATTTCTCTGTGTTTGGTTCTTCCTTCGAGCAATGCCTTTCTCACCTCACTATGGTCCTCAAACGTTGTCAGGAAAAGAAATTGGTCCTCAATTGGGAAAAATGTCATTTCATGGTCAAAAAGGTGATTGTTTTAGGTCACGTAGTCTCTCGCGACGGTATTGAAGTAGATAAAGCCAAAGTTGACATAATCTGCTCGCTACCCATTCCTAAGTCTGTTAAGGACATTCGCTCCTTCTTAGGACATGCGGGCTTCTACCGTCGTTTCATCAAGGAATTTTCTAAACTTGCTCGACCTTTAACATCCCTTTTATCCAAGGATGTTCCCTTTGTTGTTGATGATGCCTGTGTTTCTTCTTTTGAGCGCCTTAAAGTCGAGCTCACTACTGCTCCGATCATTCAGCCTCCTAATTGGTCTTTACCATTTGAGCTCATGTGTGACGCATCTGATTTTTCTCTCGGTGCCGTACTTGGTCAGCGGGTTGATAAGCGCCAGCATGTCATTTATTATGCTAGCAGAACCCTCCATGACGCTCAACTTCATTACACAACCACCGAAAAAGAGTTGCTAGCTGTTGTCTTCGCCCTCGATAAGTTTCACTCATATTTCATCGGTTCACCTATCATCGTTTACACTGATCATGCTGCCCTGAGGCACCTTCTTCAGAAGAAGGATTCTAAGCCACGTTTGATACGGTGGATTCTCTTGCTTCAAGAGTTTGACCTCGAAATTCGCAATAAGAAAGGGTACAAAAATTTGGTTGTAGACCATCTCTCCCACCTTCCTGTTACGTCTGCATCTGACCCTATCCCTATTTCGGAAACCTCTCCCGATGAGCAACTTTTTGCTCTTTCCACCGCTCCTTGGTATGCAGATATTGTTAATTTCCTTGTTACCGACCAACTGCCCAATCATTGGTCCAAACAAGAGCGTTCTAAGTTCATGGCCCAGGTGAAATTTTACTCTTGGGATGACCCCTTCCTTTTTAAGTATTGCTTAGATCAAGTCATATGCCGATGTGTTCCTAACCATGAACAATCAAGAATACTCTCCTTTTGTCACGATGGTGCCTGTGGTGGCCACTTTAGCTCCAAGAAAACTGCCACTAAAATTTTGCAAAGTGGTTTCTACTGGCCCACTCTTTTTCGAGATGCCCACCATTACTGCCAGGCTTGTGCTAAATGCCAACAATTTGGGCGTATCTCTCATCGTCACATGATGCCCCTCACACCCATTCTCGTCGTTGAACTCTTCGATGTATGGGGCATTGATTTCATGGGTCCTTTCCCCTCTTCTCATGGCTTTCAATATATACTCGTTGCAGTTGATTATGTTTCCAAATGGATTGAAGCCATAGCTTGCTGCACCAATGACCATCGTATTGTGGTCCAGTTTCTTAAGGAGTACGTCTTCACACGTTTTGGAACTCCCAAAGCTATCATTAGTGATGGAGGTAAACATTTTTGTAATCGAGTCTTTGAACATCTCGTCAAAAAGTATGGCGTTACCCACAAAGTTGGTCTCTCTTACCACCCTCAGACTAGTGGTCAAGTTGAGGCTTCCAATCGCGAAATCAAGCAAATCTTAGAAAAAACAGTTAATCCTAATCGGAAAGATTGGTCCTTACGCTTGAATGATGCTTTGTGGGCATACCGTACTGCTTTTAAGACTCCGATTGGCATGTCTCCTTATCGCTTGGTTTTTGGAAAACCATGCCACCTCCCTGTCGAGCTTGAACATCATGCATATTGGGCTGTTAAAACCCTTAATTTTGATATCGACGAGGCTGGCATTCATCGAAAGCTCCAACTTAATGAATTAGAGGAGATTCGTAATGATGCCTATGATTTGTCCAAGAAATACAAGGACAAAATGAAATGGATCCATGACCAAAGCATCCTCCGCAAAGAATTCCACCCTGGTCAGAAAGTGTTGTTATATAACTCCTGTCTTCATCTCTTTCCCGGGAAGTTAAAAACTCGTTGGTCTGGACCCTTTGTCGTTGCATCTGTTACTCCTTACGGTGCCATCACAGTTCAAAATCCTAAGGATGGTAGCCTATTTCAAGTCAACGGTCAACGATTGAAGCCTTTCTTAGAGTTAGGCCCCTCTCCCATTGAAGAAATTGACCTTGTTGACCCCATTTATGAAGACTGATTGTTCAGTCTTGTTTGGGGGTGATTCTCATCACCCAATTTTTTTGCCACCCCGTGCTTTCATAGATTTTATCTTTAGGGTGAGATTGGGTCGGTCTGGCTGAAGACGATAAACTTAGCGCTATTGGGAGGCAGCCCGTCTTTCATTGTTTCTGAGTATGGGTTTTATCCTGTTTGGGGGTGGTGTTTCACACCACCCAATGATTTTCACATGCTTTATAGACTTGTGCATACTTTTGTATCGCCTATGTTCTTGAGGTTTCATCTCTGCTCCCTCAGGCGGTACATTTTCACTAGTGGTTCATTATGGTAATATCTTTCCTCCCTTGTGCTTTTCCTTTTTATATATGGTTTTAAACATCGAGGACGATGTTCTCTTTTGTTTGGGGGTGAGAAATTTATCAAAATCTTACTTCTTTTGAAAATTTTCAGAAACAAGTGATTTTAAACTTTTTGTGCAGTTAAAAATAATTTTTTATGACATGAATTGTCTATCATCCCTCTTTTAGAAATTTCGGAATACATGTGTTTGACCAAAAACTTACGCTTTTTACACATAAATTAATTAATACTTCTTAAAGCGTATTTGCACTATGAATTCCTAAACTCGGCAATTTTGCACTATCACTTTTACAATCAAAAGTTGAAGAGTAACTATATTCTCAAGAAAGCCTTAAAAGATCACTAGTGGAGACTTAAAACCCGTGAGATTTGAGCTTTTCACCTTTTTGAGGATTTTTACGTATCTCCGAGTCACAAGTTGATTCAACTTTCTTTGGGTACTACATTTAGTCGTTGCATGATCTCATTATTTTTTCAAATTTGGCTTAATTACTGAGAATGACATTACTTTCGAGTTGTAAGAAACATGTGTCTTGTAGTTTATCCCGAGCACTAAACCGATTTTTCCATTCACATACCATTTTCCCTATCACATTATCATTCACCCATTATCATTTTCCATATTACCATTATCCATATTCCTAAATACCATCCATCATTTCCATCGTTTTTGAGAAAAAGAGTGTTTGAAATTTTCCATGTAAATTGTCTTCATTTGTGCTATGAAAAGAAAAATGTATCGCAATAAAAAAAAGGTAGAAAAAGAAGCAAAGAAAAAAAATAGAAAAGAAGAAAAAGAAAATAAGCATGCGATCATAAATTCAAATAATGAAGACAATAGTCAATTAAAGTGTGTCACACTCTTCTCAAAAACCCTATCATTCATCTTCTTCATTTCATTATTCCTTCATACCATTCATAAACCCCATTTTCACCGTTGGTAATGTGTTCGGGAAAAACGAGAAGATTATATGGTGAATAACTCGACATTCTCGACATAGTGGTTAGCATTCGTTCATGAGATCAAATTTCTTTCATGTATCCGTCCTTTCTTATAAAGTGTGTGAGACGTTTGAACTTGTTTACATTTACTCACATCCTCACACACTAGAGAGATACACTTACCCAATTCTCAGAGAGTTTGATTCAGAGAGATATATCCAGTGAGAATTGAAGTCAAAGCGTTGATTCTATAAAGGCGATCTCAGAATTACTCTAATGATACTTAAGATTATTTCACATTACACACGCTGAGTTTTAGGAAGGATCACACTTTTGGTATTAAGTAATTTCATATCTTATTTTGATAGTTGAATACGGTGTTCCTTAATGTTCTTTTTAAAGTTGGATTGTATAGCGTTTCATCGTCAAATTAGAAACTGCATTTAAATAAGTTTTGAATTTTGTGGGTATATTCACTGCAAACCCTCACGAGACACCACTCGTCCTGTAGGGAAACCTATAGGTTTAACGGCTTGTTGCACATGCTAAGTGCAATCGCCAGTGCCTGCGAAAGTGGTACACTTTTGGTTACTTATCTCTGTTTTCTCTCTAATTTTTGCTCGAGGACTAGCAATGTTCTGTTTGGGGGTGGTGTGATAAGCACCCAAAAGTGTCTATTTTATACCCCGAATGGATGCATTTTAGTCTCTCATTTTAATTAAAATTGGCCTTATGTTTGTATTTTATTTATTTCTCAGGTCAATATGCAGTTGCGGTACATATAATGCTAAATCAGTACAATTGCGACGCAGAAGCGGTCAAAAGCGTACATTGAAGAAATCTAAAGAGACCGCGAAGTCTGAGTCCTTATTTGAGCTTGCCCGATGTGTTCCGATGTCCCGAAATAGTCCCATAAGCCTAACCTAATCCTACATCGAGCCCAGACCATTCCCCGAGCCCCGTGTGTGTTGAGTTTGTACCTTTATTAGTTTTCAAGATTTTTATTCATTTTAATTTTAGGATTTATTTAGAAATGTTTAGGATTTGTTTTCAAATTTTCTAGTTCTTTATTTTGATTTTGATTTTTAGTTTTTAATGTTTTATCTTTATTTTATTTTATTATTTTTTAGAAATTTATTTATTTACTTATTTATTTTATTAGGATTATATTTTTTAGGTTTAACAGAGTTTTATTTTATTTTAGTTGAGATTTAGTTTTTTAGTTTTATTATATTTTTTTAGGTCTTTAGTTTTATTTTAATTTTTTAGTTGTTATTTTATTTCTTATTTCTTTTGTTTTATTTTACAGATTAGAATTTTTTATTTTTAGTTTTTATAGATTTTAGTTATTTTAATTTTTAAATTTTTTTGGTACAAACACTCATACACCCACACCAAATAAACCCATACCCTTTTTCCTGTTCATCATCATCTTCCCCAACCAATCTCCTCACCTCCATTACCACCATTAACAACAAAACCCCATCATCTACAACCAAAAAAACCAATACCCATCTCCACCATAGCAGCCCCCAACCCGGGTACAACCCGATTATAAACCCGTCGCCGGACCTGCCGCGTCCTCAACCCGACGCCGTCCTACCCGCCTAGACTCGAAATCCGCGACCTATAGCCCTTACCCGCTGCCATAGCGGGCCAGCTACTTGTCGACCCGCGAACTGTCCGAGCCCAAGTCAACCACACCCGATCTCAACTCCGCCCCAGCTGCCAAACCATTTCCTGTTACCCATTTCAAACCCAACAAAATCGGACCAGCCATAGCCTAAATCCAAATCCTATTTTAATGGAACAAATCTTATCCCAAGCCAAGAAAATCCCACAAAATCTCCTAAAAAACAAACAAATCGTGGGTCAATCAAAAGAAAGGAGAAAAGCTTATAAAAAGAGAAGACTCTCACAACAATAAAAGAGAGGAGACAGTTAGAGAGAGACGGTGACACAAAAAAAGTAGCGAGAAAAAAAAAATTAGTATTAGGTTTAGAAATTTTCGTAGGTTTTGTTTCATCTTTTAGTTTGTAATCCAGTCCAGTTTTTGTGACAATTTTGGGACGCGTGTTCATGTCACAATCGATTCAAGGAATTATTCGTATCGTATTTCTTTCTCTCCTTTTTAATTTCTTGTTTGTTGATTGAGTTGTGCTAAAATCTTAATCATGTCTGGCTAAACACCCCATTCAAGGGGTGGGATGAAACACGCATGTTAAATTAATTAATTAAATAATTGTTCAATTGATGTGTTCTAGGCAAATTAAATTGGAAAAAAATCACACATTAGTTTATTTTACGAGAGTTAATAAATTAATGTTAAAAATTGATATTTGATTTTTGGATTTAACTTAGAGATATGTTTCATTCTTAAATTCAAATATTAATCATGTGTATGCAATTCAAAGATAAGTACATTTTTTTTTATGAATTGATCCTAGCGGGTAGTTTGTAAAAAAGGGTATGAATCTATTTTTATTTGTTGTGACGCTTTCTGATTTAATTGCTAAAAAAAAAAAATTTTGGATTTAGGATTGTAACGAGAGTTAAATCTTAAATTTCATTATTATTTCGAACATATCAGATGAACAATTGAAAAAATTAAATTAAAGTAATTGCGTGGAGTAATCCCATATCTTGTCTCTTTTCATAAATTCTACACTCGGTTACTTTTCAAAATTTCGTAGTTACTTTAGTTGCGTAAAATTTCATTTCCTCCATTAAAAATTGTTTTAAATAAAAAATAAAAACACAAAAAGATTTTTAATAAAAATTAAAATTGCAAGTTTTCACAATAACGGTTTTGATGCTTGAAATTGGATTGATACCCGAATTTACCGCGATACTGAATTTTTAACAAGTTTTGTAGGTAATTCTAGGAATTTTGATACTCGAAGTTTGACCGCAGCGACATTCCAAATCATATCCGAAGGAAAACAAATTTAGAGTTATCAAATGGCGCCGTTGCCGATTTCTTGAAGATTGCACCCGTGAAGATTTGTACTTTTCAATTTTTTTAGTTATTCCTTCCTCTCCCTCCTTAGATTGGTTGTTTAGGATTATTGAGGCCTTGTAATTAATTTGGGTGCATTTTGACACCGATTTATTTTTATAATATTTATTCCAAAAAAAAAACAAAAAAATAAATAGCGAAAAGGGAAACCGGACAAGGTAGAGAGAGAGCGTCCAAGGTCAGGATTTTTGAAGCCTCTCTACTTTGGGTCGGTAGGACTCCCGGGGACGACTGAAGTAGGCGTACTTCCCCCCGGTCGACTCAACTCGGTCTTCACCCCACGTGTGTAAAAACCGTGGGAGGTAAACTCTTTATCACTCGCGAATCTCCTGCAAGCGAGTCAATTTTTGTGTGCTACTTGCTCCCATATGCTTTTTATTTCAGTATCGCACTTAAATTGGATGGTTTGATGAATAAATTTACCTAAGACCTAGACCCGGTCATTGCAACGAGTTGGGATTTCATCACCCACTCAATCACATATCAATTTGCTTGTTACCCGTGCTCTCACTTAAATTAAAATTAATCAACTAGCAAGCCAAGTAGGAACGGTGTTCATTAGGACCTTTCGGAACGAGACCCTCGTAGGATACTCTAGTGAGTCCTTTCCACACCTGCCAATCTTCATTCAACTGTCTTAAGACTTTTGTCCCGGGAAACTGGGTTTTAAGTGAGGCCGCCCAGTAAAACGGGTTGTGATTTCCCCAGCGTGGTACCGGATAGTTGTTTGTTGTAGTAGCTCGTGTGGTGAGCCTTAACTAGTAAGCCTCTCGTCTCTCGGGAAGAAAGTAGGAGCACACTTTTATCGGCGAGGCCTAAGCTTCCGTGATTTTCTCGCCCGCGGACTAATTAAAATTGACTACCCAATCACTTAACTTGAAGATAATAATTTGGCTATGTGCTCCCTCGGACTTGTTCCATTTGTGTACGTGTCTAAGTTGTTCCTTTAGGTAGTCCAATTTTTGCTCCAACTTGTCCGTTTTTCCACCGTTAGTCCCTCACCCCCTTTCCCTTTTTTTTCGGCATTTTTTAAAATAAATCCAAAACTCCAAAAATATTTTCCTTTTTTTTCTTTCCGCCTCACTTTTTTCTCACAAAAAAAAAAATAAAAATAAAAATATATATATATTTTTCATTTTTCCTTCCTTATTTTTTCAAAAAAAAAAAAAAACAACAACAAAAAAACTATCCAAAAAGATTTTCTTCTTTTTCAAATACCCAAAAAACCAAAAAATATTTTTTCCTTGCTTTATGCCACATTGGCAACGCATTGATCATCGGTTAACACGTTCCCCTAGTGCACCATCTCTGAATTCCCTCCTAGGTGATCGTGTTCCTATCGTTCCTCCTCATTTTTCTGATCCGTGTTCCTCTTCTTCGGAGACGCCTAGTTCTCCCACTTCCCCTGATTCTGTTACCCCACCCATCATGGCCGACGAACGTGCTTTAAGGGACTACTTTGCCCCGATTACGACCACTCCGCCTTCATGTATCGTTCTACTGCCCACTCCGGCCGTGCAATTTGAAATTCGCCCCACGACTATTTCTATGTTGCCCAGTTTTCATGGCCTTGAACGCGAGTCTCCTTATACTCACTTGAGGAAATTTCTCACTGTGTGCGCTACTTTCAAAAATTAAAACTTAGACGAAGAGAATGTTCGTCTTCGGTTGTTTCCCTTCTCTCATCACGATAATGCATCCATGTGGCTCCATTCCTTGCCACCGGATTCTATCCTCACTTGGGAACAACTTGTTAAGAAGTTCATGTCTAAATTCTATCCTATGAGCAAAACCAATGAAATGCGCCAAGTTATTCAGGATTTTAGACAAAAGCCCACTGAACAGTTTTGTGAAGCATGGGGCCGTTTTCAAGACTATATTAATAGTTGCCCACATCATGGTCTCGAGAAAAGTCGCTTAGTCCATAGTTTTTACAATGGTCTTATCCCTTCTTCTCGCACCATGATTGAATCCATGCATAAAGGAAAGTTCATGCATTTGACTCCCACTGCCGCCTATAATTTTCTCCTTGAATTAGGCGATGACTCCCAAGATTGGGAGGGCACCAATGCATTTTCAAGATCCGATCCTCCACGTCTAGGAAACACTTCTGAGGTCAAAAATGATCCTGATTTTAAAACCTTGCTACACAGCTTACACTCTTTGACTAAAACCGTTGACGCTCTCAGTTGTACTATGCAACAAAATGTTACACTTTCTAAACAAGCCATGACTGTCAACGATTCTAGTCCTTCCTCTTGTGGTGTATGCTTAAGTCAAGATCATTTAGCTCATTTGTGTCCCCTATTACAAGATGATCCTGAGCCCACCATGGCTCAAGCCTGTGCCTTTGATACCACTAGGAAACCCATTCCCCCGTCGTTTACTTACAATCCTAACAATAGGAATCACCCCTATTTCTCTTATAAGTATGACAACAACTCCGGTCCTTCCCAACCACAACAGCATGTTGGTGGTCCCCCTGGGTTTTCACACAACCCACAAAGGCAACCTCGCCCTTCTGTCCCACATCAGTCTTCTCCTTACCATCAATCTCACTTTCCATCTTCCTTTGTTCCCCATGGTGGACATTCAAACAACCATAATCAGCTTGTTCCTGTTCCCCCGCCTTCCTTTGAGTATTCACAACCGCTTAATTCTCAGCGAGAGTTGGTTCCCCAACCATCTTATGCTCCTCCGCTTAATTCCTCCACCTCTTCTCTCGAGAATCTCCTCACTCAGTTTATGACCACTCAGACTCAAGCTCTCCAACGGCTTGAACATCATTTCAACCAATTCGAGTCTGAACGAGAGAAAGGTTGTTTTCCCTGTCAGCCCATTGCTAACCCGAAGGGGAATGGCAAAGACTCGGCCTACGAGGTTGGTTCCACTTCCAATCCACCCAATTACCAAGCGGATATGAAAGCAGTGTCTACTCTTCGCTCGGGAAAACAAGTTGATAATGGTGTTCTTGCTCCCACTGATGTGCTCCACCCGACCATCCCACTGTTAGTGCCTCTCCCTAAGGTCACCCCATCATCTAACTCCCCTGCTCCTACTGAGTCTAAACCTCCTGAGCCCACCTCTGCTTATATGCCCAAGGCACCCTTCCCTCATCGGTTGGCTCCCACTAAGAAAGCTCCGCAATTCGATGAAATCAAGAAAGTCTTTCAGAATGTTCACATTAACATTCCCTTCCTCACCGCAATTCAACAAGTCCCCTTGTATGCCAAATTTTTGAAGGACTTGTGCACTGTTAAGCGTAGGACAAATGTTCCACGCGATGCTTTCCTCACTGAGCAAGCTACGTCCCTAATCCATCATAACGGTGTTGTGAAGTATAAAGACCCTGGTCGTCCAACTGTCTCTTGCATGCTAGGCGACAAGTTCACTACTAGTGCTTTACTTAATCTTGGGGCTAGTGTCAATTTGTTACCTTACTCCCTCTACCTTGAGTTAGGTTTACAGAACATGAAACCTACATGAGTAACTCTTCAACTTACTGATCGTTCCGTGAAAGTACCTAAAGGAATCGTTGAAGATGTTTTGGTGAAAGTTTCCGACTTTTACTATCCTGTGGATTTCATCATCTTAGACACTCCTACGCCCGACCCTACCAATACTCCTATCACATTGGGTCGCCCCTTTCTGGCCACTGCCAATGCCATCATCAATTGTCCCGACGGGTCCATGAATCTCTCTTTTGGCAACATGACTGTAGAAGTCAATATATTCCACCTTATGCAACAACCGGCTGATGTCGATTATATTAATGAGGTGTGTGTGATTGACTCCTTAGTTACTGAAATGTTGGACCACACGTACCTTGTCGATCCTCTCCAACAATGTTTGGCCCATTTTGGTTCAGACTTTGACATTGACTCCTCCATCTCTGAACTCAATGCCTTGCTCGATTCCACTCCACTGATGGATACTTCCTCTAGGGTTCCTCCCTTCGAGCCTCTATATGACACTATTCACTCTCTGGATCATCCTGTTCCACTTTCTGAGCTCTCTGCCACATCAGATTCCTCTATTTTATGCACCGAGAACCCTCAGGACTCTGTTTCTGCGTCTGAGTCCGATGTCATTCCTGCACCACCTGCTACTTTAGAGCTTAAGCCCTTACCTTCCGAGTTGGAATATACTTTCTTAGGATCCAACAACCATCACCCAGTTATCATTGCTTCCGACTTGACCACTGATCAAGAAGAGAAATTAGTTCACACTCTTACTCAGCATAGCACTGCTATAGGATGGACCATTTTCGACATTCATGGCGTGAACCCCAATGTTTGTAGTCATCGCATTCATTTGGAGGACCACGCTAAGACTTCTCATGAACCCCAACGTCGACTTAACCCTGCTATGAAAGAAGTCGTGCGCGTTGAAATTTTAAAATTGCTCGATGCTGGTATTATCTACCCTATATCAGACAGTCAGTGGGTCAGTCCCATTCATGTGGTACCGAAAAAGTCTGGTTTCACCGTCATAAAAAATAGTGACAATGAGCTTGTTCCCACCCGTATACAAACGGGTTGGCGTATTTGCATTGACTATCGAAAGCTAAATGCTGTCACTCGCAAGGATCATTTTCCTCTTCCCTATATCGACCAAATGCTCGAACGTTTAGCCGGTCATGCGTATTACTGCTTCCTTGACGGCTATTCAGGATACAACCAAATTCCAATCGCCCCTGAAGACCAAGAGAAAACTACATTCACATGTCCCTTTGGCACTTTTGCCTATTCTCGCATGCCTTTTGGCCTTTGCAATGCACCTGCGACTTTTCAACGATGTATGATTAGCATTTTTAGCGACATGGTTGAACGTTTTCTCGAAATCTTTATGGATGATTTCTCTGTGTTTGGTTCTTCCTTCGAGCAATGCCTTTCTCACCTCACTATGGTCCTCAAACGTTGTCAGGAAAAGAAATTGGTCCTCAATTGGGAAAAATGTCATTTCATGGTCAAAAAGGTGATTGTTTTAGGTCACGTAGTCTCTCGCGACGGTATTGAAGTAGATAAAGACAAAGTTGACATAATCTGCTCGCTACCCATTCCTAAGTCTGTTAAGGACATTCGCTCCTTCTTAGGACATGCGGGCTTCTACCGTCGTTTCATCAAGGAATTTTCTAAACTTGCTCGACCTTTAACATCCCTTTTATCCAAGGATGTTCCCTTTGTTGTTGATGATGCCTGTGTTTCTTCTTTTGAGCGCCTTAAAGTCGAGCTCACTACTGCTCCGATCATTCAGCCTCCTAATTGGTCTTTACCATTTGAGCTCATGTGTGACGCATCTGATTTTTCTCTCGGTGCCGTACTTGGTCAGCGGGTTGATAAGCGCCAGCATGTCATTTATTATGCTAGCAGAACCCTCCATGACGCTCAACTTCATTACACAACCACCGAAAAAGAGTTGCTAGCTGTTGTCTTCGCCCTCGATAAGTTTCACTCATATTTCATCGGTTCACCTATCATCGTTTACACTGATCATGCTGCCCTGAGGCACCTTCTTCAGAAGAAGGATTCTAAGCCACGTTTGATACGGTGGATTCTCTTGCTTCAAGAGTTTGACCTCGAAATTCGCAATAAGAAAGGGTACAAAAATTTGGTTGTAGACCATCTCTCCCACCTTCCTGTTACGTCTGCATCTGACCCTATCCCTATTTCGGAAACCTCTCCCGATGAGCAACTTTTTGCTCTTTCCACCGCTCCTTGGTATGCAGATATTGTTAATTTCCTTGTTACCGACCAACTGCCCAATCATTGGTCCAAACAAGAGCGTTCTAAGTTCATGGCCCAGGTGAAATTTTACTCTTGGGATGACCCCTTCCTTTTTAAGTATTGCTTAGATCAAGTCATATGCCGATGTGTTCCTAACCATGAACAATCAAGAATACTCTCCTTTTGTCACGATGGTGCCTGTGGTGGCCACTTTAGCTCCAAGAAAACTGCCACTAAAATTTTGCAAAGTGGTTTCTACTGGCCCACTCTTTTTCGAGATGCCCACCATTACTGCCAGGCTTGTGCTAAATGCCAACAATTTGGGCGTATCTCTCATCGTCACATGATGCCCCTCACACCCATTCTCGTCGTTGAACTCTTCGATGTATGGGGCATTGATTTCATGGGTCCTTTCCCCTCTTCTCATGGCTTTCAATATATACTCGTTGCAGTTGATTATGTTTCCAAATGGATTGAAGCCATAGCTTGCTGCACCAATGACCATCGTATTGTGGTCCAGTTTCTTAAGGAGTACGTCTTCACACGTTTTGGAACTCCCAAAGCTATCATTAGTGATGGAGGTAAACATTTTTGTAATCGAGTCTTTGAACATCTCGTCAAAAAGTATGGCGTTACCCACAAAGTTGGTCTCTCTTACCACCCTCAGACTAGTGGTCAAGTTGAGGCTTCCAATCGCGAAATCAAGCAAATCTTAGAAAAAACAGTTAATCCTAATCGGAAAGATTGGTCCTTACGCTTGAATGATGCTTTGTGGGCATACCGTACTGCTTTTAAGACTCCGATTGGCATGTCTCCTTATCGCTTGGTTTTTGGAAAACCATGCCACCTCCCTGTCGAGCTTGAACATCATGCATATTGGGCTGTTAAAACCCTTAATTTTGATATCGACGAGGCTGGCATTCATCGAAAGCTCCAACTTAATGAATTAGAGGAGATTCGTAATGATGCCTATGATTTGTCCAAGAAATACAAGGACAAAATGAAATGGATCCATGACCAAAGCATCCTCCGCAAAGAATTCCACCCTGGTCAGAAAGTGTTGTTATATAACTCATGTCTTCATCTCTTTCCCGGGAAGTTAAAAACTCGTTGGTCTGGACCCTTTGTCGTTGCATCTGTTACTCCTTACGGTGCCATCACAGTTCAAAATCCTAAGGATGGTAGCCTATTTCAAGTCAACGGTCAACGATTGAAGCCTTTCTTAGAGTTAGGCCCCTCTCCCATTGAAGAAATTGACCTTGTTGACCCCATTTATGAAGACTGATTGTTCAGTCTTGTTTGGGGGTGATTCTCATCACCCAATTTTTTTGCCACCCCGTGCTTTCATAGATTTTATCTTTAGGGTGAGATTGGGTCGGTCTGGCTGAAGACGATAAACTTAGCGCTATTGGGAGGCAGCCCGTCTTTCATTGTTTCTGAGTATGGGTTTTATCCTGTTTGGGGGTGGTGTTTCACACCACCCAATGATTTTCACATGCTTTATAGACTTGTGCATACTTTTGTATCGCCTATGTTCTTGAGGTTTCATCTCTGCTCCCTCAGGCGGTACATTTTCACTAGTGGTTCATTATGGTAATATCTTTCCTCCCTTGTGCTTTTCCTTTTTATATATGGTTTTAAACATCGAGGACGATGTTCTCTTTTGTTTGGGGGTGAGAAATTTATCAAAATCTTACTTCTTTTGAAAATTTTCAGAAACAAGTGATTTTAAACTTTTTGTGCAGTTAAAAATAATTTTTTATGACATGAATTGTCTATCATCCCTCTTTTAGAAATTTCGGAATACATGTGTTTGACCAAAAACTTACGCTTTTTACACATAAATTAATTAATACTTCTTAAAGCGTATTTGCACTATGAATTCCTAAACTCGGCAATTTTGCACTATCACTTTTACAATCAAAAGTTGAAGAGTAACTATATTCTCAAGAAAGCCTTAAAAGATCACTAGTGGAGACTTAAAACCCGTGAGATTTGAGCTTTTCACCTTTTTGAGGATTTTTACGTATCTCCGAGTCACAAGTTGATTCAACTTTCTTTGGGTACTACATTTAGTCGTTGCATGATCTCATTATTTTTTCAAATTTGGCTTAATTACTGAGAATGACATTACTTTCGAGTTGTAAGAAACATGTGTCTTGTAGTTTATCCCGAGCACTAAACCGATTTTTCCATTCACATACCATTTTCCCTATCACATTATCATTCACCCATTATCATTTTCCATATTACCATTATCCATATTCCTAAATACCATCCATCATTTCCATCGTTTTTGAGAAAAAGAGTGTTTGAAATTTTCCATGTAAATTGTCTTCATTTGTGCTATGAAAAGAAAAATGTATCGCAATAAAAAAAAGGTAGAAAAAGAAGCAAAGAAAAAAAATAGAAAAGAAGAAAAAGAAAATAAGCATGCGATCATAAATTCAAATAATGAAGACAATAGTCAATTAAAGTGTGTCACACTCTTCTCAAAAACCCTATCATTCATCTTCTTCATTTCATTATTCCTTCATACCATTCATAAACCCCATTTTCACCGTTGGTAATGTGTTCGGGAAAAACGAGAAGATTATATGGTGAATAACTCGACATTCTCGACATAGTGGTTAGCATTCGTTCATGAGATCAAATTTCTTTCATGTATCCGTCCTTTCTTATAAAGTGTGTGAGACGTTTGAACTTGTTTACATTTACTCACATCCTCACACACTAGAGAGATACACTTACCCAATTCTCAGAGAGTTTGATTCAGAGAGATATATCCAGTGAGAATTGAAGTCAAAGCGTTGATTCTATAAAGGCGATCTCAGAATTACTCTAATGATACTTAAGATTATTTCACATTACACACGCTGAGTTTTAGGAAGGATCACACTTTTGGTATTAAGTAATTTCATATCTTATTTTGATAGTTGAATACGGTGTTCCTTAATGTTCTTTTTAAAGTTGGATTGTATAGCGTTTCATCGTCAAATTAGAAACTGCATTTAAATAAGTTTTGAATTTTGTGGGTATATTCACTGCAAACCCTCACGAGACACCACTCGTCCTGTAGGGAAACCTATAGGTTTAACGGCTTGTTGCACATGCTAAGTGCAATCGCCAGTGCCTGCGAAAGTGGTACACTTTTGGTTACTTATCTCTGTTTTCTCTCTAATTTTTGCTCGAGGACTAGCAATGTTCTGTTTGGGGGTGGTGTGATAAGCACCCAAAAGTGTCTATTTTATACCCCGAATGGATGCATTTTAGTCTCTCATTTTAATTAAAATTGGCCTTATGTTTGTATTTTATTTATTTCTCAGGTCAATATGCAGTTGCGGTACATATAATGCTAAATCAGTACAATTGCGACGCAGAAGCGGTCAAAAGCGTACATTGAAGAAATCTAAAGAGACCGCGAAGTCTGAGTCCTTATTTGAGCTTGCCCGATGTGTTCCGATGTCCCGAAATAGTCCCATAAGCCTAACCTAATCCTACATCGAGCCCAGACCATTCCCCGAGCCCCGTGTGTGTTGAGTTTGTACCTTTATTAGTTTTCAAGATTTTTATTCATTTTAATTTTAGGATTTATTTAGAAATGTTTAGGATTTGTTTTCAAATTTTCTAGTTCTTTATTTTGATTTTGATTTTTAGTTTTTAATGTTTTATCTTTATTTTATTTTATTATTTTTTAGAAATTTATTTATTTACTTATTTATTTTATTAGGATTATATTTTTTAGGTTTAACAGAGTTTTATTTTATTTTAGTTGAGATTTAGTTTTTTAGTTTTATTATATTTTTTTAGGTCTTTAGTTTTATTTTAATTTTTTAGTTGTTATTTTATTTCTTATTTCTTTTGTTTTATTTTACAGATTAGAATTTTTTATTTTTAGTTTTTATAGATTTTAGTTATTTTAATTTTTAAATTTTTTTGGTACACACACTCATACACCCACACCAAATAAACCCATACCCTTTTTCCTGTTCATCATCATCTTCCCCAACCAATCTCCTCACCTCCATTACCACCATTAACAACAAAACCCCATCATCTACAACCAAAAAAACCAATACCCATCTCCACCATAGCAGCCCCCAACCCGGGTACAACCCGATTATAAACCCGTCGCCGGACCTGCCGCGTCCTCAACCCGACGCCGTCCTACCCGCCTAGACTCGAAATCCGCGACCTATAGCCCTTACCCGCTGCCATAGCGGGCCAGCTACTTGTCGACCCGCGAACTGTCCGAGCCCAAGTCAACCACACCCGATCTCAACTCCGCCCCAGCTGCCAAACCATTTCCTGTTACCCATTTCAAACCCAACAAAATCGGACCAGCCATAGCCTAAATCCAAATCCTATTTTAATGGAACAAATCTTATCCCAAGCCAAGAAAATCCCACAAAATCTCCTAAAAAACAAACAAATCGTGGGTCAATCAAAAGAAAGGAGAAAAGCTTATAAAAAGAGAAGACTCTCACAACAATAAAAGAGAGGAGACAGTTAGAGAGAGACGGTGACACAAAAAAAGTAGCGAGAAAAAAAAAATTAGTATTAGGTTTAGAAATTTTCGTAGGTTTTGTTTCATCTTTTAGTTTGTAATCCAGTCCAGTTTTTGTGACAATTTTGGGACGCGTGTTCATGTCACAATCGATTCAAGGAATTATTCGTATCGTATTTCTTTCTCTCCTTTTTAATTTCTTGTTTGTTGATTGTGTTGTGCTAAAATCTTAATCATGTCTGGCTAAACACCCCATTCAAGGGGTGGGATGAAACACGCATGTTAAATTAATTAATTAAACAATTGTTCAATTGATGTGTTCTAGGCAAATTAAATTGGAAAAAAATCACATATTAATTTATTTAACGAGAGTTAATAAATTAATGTTAAAAATTGATATTTGATTTTTGGATTTAACTTAGAGATAGGTTTCATTCTTAAATTCAAATATTAATCATGTGTATGCAATTCAAAGATAAGTACATTTTTTTTATGAATTGATCCTAGCGGGTAGTTTGTAAAAAAGGGTATGAATCTATTTTTATTTGTTGTGACGCTTTCTGATTTAATTGCTAAAAAAAATAATTTTGGATTTAGGATTGTAACGAGAGTTAAATCTTAAATTTCATTATTATTTCGAACGTATCAGATGAACAATTGAAAAAATTAAATTAAAGTAATTGCGTGGAGTAATCCCATGTCTTGTCTCTTTTCATAAATTCTACACTCGGTTACTTTTCAAAATATCGTAGTTACTTTAGTTGCGTAAAATTTCATTTCCTCCATTAAAAATTGTTTTAAATAAAAAATAAAAACACAAAAAGATTTTTAATAAAAATTAAAATTGCAAGTTTTCACAATAACGGTTTTGATGCTTGAAATTAGATTGATACCCGAATTTACCGCGATACTGAATTTTTAACAAGTTTTGTAGGTAATTCAAGGAATTTTGATACTCGAAGTTTGACCGCAGCGACATTCCAAATCATATCCGAAGGAAAACAAATTTAGAGTTATCAAATACACACTACTCCCCTCAAATAGGGCCCATGAACCCAAACAGTGGCATTATATGCAATAAATATCACAATAGAGTATTTTAATTATACGAGATAATTAATCGCAAGAAAGATAAAATACTAACCGCCCCAAAGTTTTTTTTTTAAATCACACCAATGTCATTTTAAATATCCCACAGTCCCAAATTGTTAATTTAATTAAATTAACCCAAGTTATCATTTTCTCAATTTATTTCACTTAAGAATAGCGGTCCTCCCGCCTCGGGTGATTTCTCCACAGAAAATACACATCTCCTCACCAAAATGCCAACTGGTCTGTTTAAACTTCCGACCCCTGCTACATGGCGAGGTTCCACACATGACATAACATAAAACGTCGGCTGACCCGTTTAAATTGTTGGCCCTCGCTGATTATGCCGCCAATATATTTTAATACCCGTTTTATTATCTTAGGTATCAAATTCTCAATTTCTCAATTATCAAAATTATAAATCACCCCACCCTTTTAATCAATGTAAGATCCTCAAAATACCCCTTAGTCCCATACCTAAGGGTCCCCAAGTACACATACGTTATATACTACATATAAGATTAATTACCAATATAAAATACGCCCTAGTCTCATGCCTACGCTAACGCAACGATAATAAAACATAAAAATCAGCCCACCCCCGGATTATAAAATTTCCATGAATTTACATTAACTAGTCCCATACCTAGTAAGCATCTTAAAATAGAGGTGAGAAAAAATACTACCCAAAATCCTCTCGTCCCCGCGATGACAAAAGTGAATAATAATAAATCACGAAATACACAATTCATAAGAATAACGTAACACATAATCATAAAAATTCCATTTCAATTTGATTCAATGAATAACACCGTCGTCGTTTTCAACATAATTAATTATGTTAAAAAATGTTAAATTTTATTAACATGCAACAATATTCAATACGTCATAACCATTCTCTTTTATACGTCATCTAATTTTTTTTATAAGTGTGAGCGCGCCACATTAAGCATATAAATAATCCCATAAAAATTATACATGAGAACCTACACCCGAAACCATAAAAACTCAAAAATCTAACCTACGCACCCAAGGGTTTCAAAGACTAATTCATATTAAAAAATTTCACAAAACAGTCCCAAAAATTTAGTATTCACTTCCTGTAATTAAATTGCTAATTGATTTTAATAAAAAATACATGATTAAGGATTTAGACAACACTTAAAACGCATAATACTAAAGGAAAGAAATAGAGTATTCATGCCTAATAAAAGTTCGTTTAGAAATCTGATCTTAAATGTGTATTCCTCTCAAAAATTGACAAAGATTCGTTCTTGACGCGTCTTGAGAAAACCCGATTAATCTTGACAAAACTTGAGTTGAAAGTTGGGGCTAGAGTTTGGAGGTTGAAGAAGACGAAGAAAGTGAGACGCTGTTGATTTTTGGGAACGCTAAAATGTGTTTTAAAAGACCTAAACTCGTCACTTTGTTTATATAACAAAAAGAATTTGAGTCCTAATCAAATAAAAACACTCGAAACATTATTACGGATGATCGGACCGTCGTAATGGCTTGAAATTTTAGTATGTTGTAGAGAATGGTGAGACGAAGCTGCTGTGAAAAATTCAGCTCGATCGGAAGGTCGAATATCTAAAAATATTATTTTTATCCTCCTTAGCTCGGATCCTCCTTCGATTTTTATACAAAAAATTATAATTTCTAAATTTTCATCCCCATTTAAATTCGACTTAAAACCTTATTTTTATTTATAACAACCAACATATTTAATTACTAAGAATAATTAAATTCAAAATTTTATTTATTTCTCGAATTTCTCAATTAATTTATTTAATTAACTATTAAAAACACGGGGTGCTACATACTTTCCCACTAGCAAAGGAATTTCGTCCTCGAAATTAGACGAAGCATAAACATCAAGCGTAAATCGTAAAACATTAAATAATGCTCACATACACCTACTCGTTGAATGCCATAATTGGGCGCCCATACACCAAATCCTACGCTTACCTACCCCATGAACAATAAATAATATATATATATATAGAACTAATAAAGTAAAGTCGTACCACGCGCTCTTGCAAATCACCACTCGATTATATTTTCGATAATCTTCGCAACACATAAATCCTCAAATCAAATCACATCGATGCATCGATATAAGACGTACCCAAAAATTATACTAATGATCTTCCAAATAATTAACGTGTCTAAATTTAAGTATAAGGATCCTCATATCAAGCTTACTAATTCTAAACTCAATGCCTTCAACGTCCTTAACACAAAATTCTATATCTCTAAGAAACACATTTAACAAGTATGCTAGACCCTGTACCATAAGGAATACGAATCAATAAAGGGAATCAAAGATCGGTAGTGAGGAAAACTAAAGAGGACTCACAACCTATGAGACCTAAGACCATGCTCGGATACCATCTGTCACACCCCGCTAAATTCTGGCATTGGCCACCACCAAAACTATGCCGGCGTGAACTAAATAGAATATCATTCTCAAGATGAGGCAGATATAAGACATAAATAAATTAACCCACAATATAATTAATTGAATCAATCCCAAATGATAACAACAGCTTAACGATAAAAGATCCATCACAAGCTAAAACTTCGAATAAAATCCAATTTTCAAACAAAATGAGTTAATTAAAACTGAGTAATAATCAACTGTCAATAATCCAAGTGAATCCTCTAACAACTTTGGAACCGAATGGACCAATCAAAATCATAAACCGTGTCTCAATGTAAATACGGCAGAGAGGAAGCTAAGCTAAACTACTAGGAAGTAATATAAAATAAACTCCAGTTGTACCTTCAAACGATAATGTCCAAATAACCCTATGCAGCTTCTCCAGACTTATTCTGAAAAAGTTAATCAACGCACGAGGTCAGAGCGCCGAGCATGAATACACACTACTCCCCTCAAATAAGGGTCGTGAACTTAGACAGTAGCATTATATACAGTAAATATCACAATAGGGTATTTTAATTATACGAGATAATTAAACGCAAGAAAGATAAAAAACTAAAACCGCCCTAATTTTTTTTATATAAAAATCAAATCAATGTCATTTTAAATATCCCACGGTCCCAAATTGTTAATTTAATTAAATTAGCCCAAGTTATCATTTTCACAATTTATTTCACTTAAGAATAGCGGTCCTCCCACCTCTGGTGATTTCTCCACTAAAAATACACATCCGCTCACCAAAACGCCAACTGGTCCGTTTAAATTGTCGTCCCCTGCTACATGACGAGGTTCCACACACGACATGATATAAAGCGCCGACTGGCCCATTTAAACTGTCGGCCCTCGCTGATTATGTTGCCAATATATTTTAATTCCCGTTTTATCATCTTAGGTATTAAATTCTCAATTTCTCAATTATCAAAATTACAAATTACTCCACCCTTTTAATCAATGTGAGATCCTTAAAATACCCCTTAGTCTCATAACTAAGGGTCCCCAAGTACACATACGTCATATCTTACATATAGGATGAATTACCAATATAAAATACGTACTAGTCTCGTGCCTACGCTAACACAACGATAATAAAACATAAAAATCAGCCCATCCCCGAAATTTAAAATCCCCATGAATTTACACTAACTAGTCCCATACCTAGCAACCATAAATTATAACCAAGATCTACCCACTAGTCCCATACGTAGTAAGCATCCTAAAATAGAGGTGAGAAAAAATACTACCCAAAATCCCCTTGTCCACGTGATGACAAAAGTGAATAATAATAAATCACACAATACACAATTCATAAGAATAACATAGCATGTAATCATAAAAATCCCAATTCAATTTAATTCAATGAATAACACTGTCGTCGTTTTCAACATAATTAATTATGTTAAAAAATGTTAAATTTTATTAACATGGAACAATATTCAATATGTTATAATCATTCTTTTTTATAAGTCATCTAATTTTTTTTATAAGTGTGAGCACGTCCCATTAACCATATAAATAATCCCATAAAGATTCTACATGAGAAACTACACCCGAAAACAAAAAAACTCAAAAATCTAACCTATGCACCCAAGGGTTTCAAAGATTAATTCATATTAAAAATTTTCACAAAAATAGTCCCAAAAATTTAGTGTCCACTTCCTCTAATTAAATTGCTAATTTATTTTAATAAAAAACACGTGATTAAGGATTTAGGCGACACTTAAAACGAATAATACTAAAGGAAAGAAATAGAGTATTCATGCCTGAATAAAAGTTGGTTTAGAAATCTGATCTTGAATATGTATTCCTCTCAAAAATTGCCAAAGATTCGTTCTTGACGCGTCTTGCGAAAATCCGGTTAATCTTGACAAAACTTGAGTTAAAAGTTATGTAGATGGGACTAGGGTTTGGAGGTTGAAGAAGATGAGAGGTTTCTGATTTTTGGGAAGGCTTAAATGTGTTTTAAAAGACCTAAACTCATCACTTTGTTTATATACAAAAAAGAATTTGAGTCCTAATTAAATACAAACACTCAAAAAATTATTAGGGACGGTCGGACCGTCATAATGGATTAAAATTGTAGTATGTTGTAGCGAACGGCAAGACGGAGTTGCTGTGAAAAATTTAGCTCGATTGGACAGTCGAATTTCTAAAAATATTATTTTTATCCTCCGTAGCTCGGATCCTCCCCCGATTTTTATACAAAATGTTATAATTTCCAAATTTTAATCCCCATTTAAATTCCACTTAAAACCTTATTTTTATATATAACAAACAACATATTTAATTACTAGGAATAATTAAATCCAAAATTTTATTTTTTCTCGAATTTTCCAATTAATTAATTTAATTAACTATTAAAATCACGGGGTGTTACAACCCATCCTTTCAGCATGTTGAAAAAAGTTCTTTACAGCTAGTCGTTTAGTCAATGGATCTATCGCATTAACATTTGTACTGATATTTTCTATTGACACTCGTTTTTCCTGAACTTCTTCTTTGACGAATATGTATTTTATCTCGACGTGCTTTGTTTCTTTAGTGTAACTATCATTCTTTGAAAAGAAGACTACTACGACATTTTCACAATAAATTTTCAGTGGCTTAGATATAGAATCAATAACACTATAAGTCCCGAAACAAAGCTCCGCAACCATAATCTATGCTTTGTACCTTCAAAACATGCTACGAACTCAACCTCTATGGTGGAAGGTGTTATAAAACTTTTCTTGGCACTTCTTCGCGAAGTTGTTCCTTGAGAGAGAAGGAACACATAACCAAAAGTTCTCTTATTATTATCTTTACACCCTCCGTAGTCTGAGTCTGTGAAACCAATCACTTTAAGATAATCGATCTTCCAAAATGTGAGCATATAATTTTTAGTCCCTTGTAAATATCTTAATACTTTCTTCCCATCTTTTTAATGCATTAGTCCCGGGTTAATTTGATATCTTCCTAACATCCCAACTGAAAAATATACATCTAGTCTTGTGCAAACTTGTGCATACATTAAACTTCAGACCATGGACGCACATGGAATATATTTTATACTGTCTCGTTCTAATTCATTTTGAGGACATTGCTTGAGGCTAAACTTATCACCCTTATGAATTGGAACAACGTTTAGGCCAAAACTTTGCATGCTAATGTGACACCCCGTATATTATAATATCGATTGATCAGGACTTTATTAAATTAAATGAGAATCATATATGATTTTATTCTTAGCATTACTGTCGAAAACCAACTAATTAAACTAATAACTTATTAAGTCAGGTATCAATTTTTAAATCTTTCTAACATGCATAATTGAACCATTCAACAATATAAACATAAACATCCCCAATGGCTAAAACGTAGAGAATACTGATAGCATGAATAATTAAACTGAATAAATCCTCGATCTCCAAAATACAATAATCCGAATTTTAAAATTGAGAAATGTAAATAATGTCTGATAACGAATCTGTCCAACTGCGGGAAACATGCCTAAATAGAAAATACCAAAAAAGAATCCAATCTAGATATAATAAAAAGAAGCGTCTAATCAAGTCCTGCATGCATCCACAACTGCTACAACATCATGTAACTGGAATGGAATGGCTATCACTGGTGACCTGTTGCCTGAGAACCTAAACGGCTTTGAAAATATTTTTGATACGGGTCAACACTCAAAACATTTGAAAAAATAGTTGCACGAATTTAAATGAAATAATAATAAAGTAGTATAAAATATTCATATTAAATTAGTGTCTCACTCACATGAGATTATCCTCACCCCTCATCTAAAGTGGGAAACTAACGTACTTACTTATTCACCTAGTTATGCTACCCCGCCTAACTAGTCTAACTAACCTTAACATACTTTAATTCGCTAAACATCTAGCGCATTCGTATCGACTATACGATACCTCATACTGTGCGTTACGTAGCTAACACATAAGCTATAACTTTGGGTTTCTCAATTGTATTTATCACTATGTAGGCAACATAACCATACACTAGCTATAACTTGATATTCACGCAACCATTTAAGCACATATACATATATCATTCTTTATACGTATATAAATAATATTCCTGAGTGAGACCTTACAGATGAATCTTTAGTATGCTATCAGACACCATGTACATCACGTACCACCTCTGGGCTACCAGATCGAAATCTCACCACCGATCCCAAAATGTAAACACAAAGCGGGGTTGCTTATACGCATACATCTGTGGGTTGTAATCATATGATGCGACTAAGAACGTGTCTCTAAAGTGCATTCTCTCTAGGCTCAAGTGCAAGCCTGTTGCGTTAGTAATAAACGCGGTAAGTCGGGATCGTCTCCACAGGGAAATAGGACGAGAAAATCGTGACGACAGAAGGACAAATGGTCAACTTAAATTCAACTCTAAGAAGAACGAAAAGATGATTGGTTTGCAATTAATCCTACTCAGTAAAAGGAAACTAGAATAAGACTATGGAACTAATGAGTCAAGTAAGGATTAATAACTAAGAATGAAGTACTAAGTATGAAGAGAAAAACAGGCCGGGATTACAATCCCTCAACCCTAGTGTATTGCTAATATAAAAATAATGATAAAATTAAGTGATTAATCAGACCTAGTCTTTAGTACTCCCAAGCATTACGTATATGAGGTTCAAGACCGCTCCATACATAATCAGAGGATGAGTAAAGCGGTAACGCGATAGCTACACTCGCATTGCATTCTAAAGCATCTCGGTTACCCTGCAGTAAACGAGATCCAAAGATCTACAACGGTTGTGTTCGCTACGCAATACGGTCTAATAAATCCTTAATTTTAGAGGATTAATTTTATACACATGCAATGCTCGCATTGGGTTGAGTTCATGCATCCCAACCCTAAAGAATATAGCTGGACATATTGAACCTAACTATGCATACATTAACTACGTTGCATGTGAAAGAAATCATGATGAAAGTATAGTGAAACATGCAAGAACAATAATAGAGAGAATGAAAATTAAATTAAAACTTGCAATTAAACCCGAAAATAAAATCAAAGTTATGTTCCTAGGGTAATCTCCTACTTTTATCCCTATCAAAAACTCTTCAAAACTGTGTTTTCTTAGTCAATACAAAGATGGAAATACGTTTTAGAAGAGTTTGTAACATAATAGGACTCTTTGAACCAATCAGCGTTTGAAGAGAATTTCGCGCATCAGGCACCTCGAACCGGTTCGCAGGAGATAACTATGCTTTTTGTGTGTCGTTTTTGAAAGTCAAGTTAGTCAAAACCTCAAATACCTACAAAATATAACAATCTCAAGTGTAGAGGTAAGTAAGGGCATCAATCCACTTCCAAGGGGGTAAACAAGAGACAAACTCAAACGTAGTTCAATTTTTATTTTCTTTTTTGTGCCTTTTTACTTTTTCTAATTTTTCTTGCTTTTTCAATATTAAAACAATAGGGTGAGGTGAGATTTTAAACTAAACTAAACTAAGATGAAAATAACTAACTAGAAAGTGCCTAAAATGAAAACAAAGTCTAACACTAAAATAAGAGATACAGTGAGGTAAATAATTGTGAGAACAATCAAGGAATGTCATTACACCACACATTTTAGCTATTCTAATTAATTAATTTAATTAATTGAATTCTCCCAAATTAATAGCAAAACTACAAATCAACTCTCATTGCAAATGTAATTTTAATAGTAACCTTTAGAAAATTAAGTTTAACATCCCACAACTCTAGAAAATAAATCCACACTCCTTTTAATTAATCACCCGCTAGGATCGATCAATTAAAATTTATGTCAATCTTAGAAAATAAATTTAGAGTTGAAATTCAAGTTATAATACCCCACTTAAGAAACCCCTATCTCTAGTTCGAATCTAAAATGGGTATTATAACTAGAATTTCGATTTTCTCTCGAAAATCATTTACCCTCTCTCGAGGCATAAATTTAAGGGTGATGGATCAAAATTAACATTCAAAGTGATTTTTCAAGTAATTAAACTAATAAAAATAAAATAACATCAAATAAGGGTTTTACCCCACCCCTTGAAAGGGGATTTAGCCTAACATAATATTAAATATGACAAATTAATAATCAAAGGCATAAAATAAATGAGATGAGAAAAGAACAATCAAACCCCAATTTCTTGATGCTTAATTGATCTTCAATCCATGAGTTGAAATTCATAATCCATCAACTTGAGTGATTCAAACAATATTACATAAAAATTTCACTCAAATTAATCATCACACAATTTATTTTCTCCTCACTATCTAAAAAAATAAAATAAAATAAATTTCTAAACTAAGAAATAAAAATATTATTTCTAACTTTCTCTCTAAGCTAACTCTAGGGTTTCTCTCCTCTTTATTCCATTCTATCTAGATTTTTTTAATCTAAACTAAAAATTACAAAATAAAAATAAAAGGATAGTGGATGAATTCATAATGGACAATTAAATAATAAAAGAGATTTGGTAAAAATGAAAATCCTAACATTATAAAATTATACATTATAACACACCCAAAGAAATAAATTCCATATCATTACTTTATATTGAGATAATTGCTAAAAATGCAAAATCGCAGCATAAAGGAATGGGTTCGAATTTACCTCCCATAAGGGATGAATTCAACTACATGAATCTATTATGAATTAATTGCTAAAAATGCAAAAATTCATAATAGAGGGGTGGGGTTGAATTTATCCTAGAGATAAATTTCACTACACACCTCTATATTGAAATATTTGCTAATAATGCAATTACTCAACATGGAGGGGTGGAGAGAATTTTATCACACAAAGCTTAAAACTAATTTTGAGATCCCTTCAAATGAGGTCTTCCTCTTCATTTATAGTAGGCACATATTTTTGGGAATGGACACAAGTGTGCATGAAAATGGTGAGGTGTGAGGATAAGTGGTAGAAGGAATAAAAATCTGATTTGTTAAAAGGGTATAATGGGTATTGGGGTTATAGTTGGTAGTTGGGGGTAATTTGGGTAAAATGATTAAAAGGTGGTTTAAGTGGCATGTGGTGTAATTAGGTTTTTGTCTTAGTTTTGTTAACAGGTGATAGAAAATCGTGGGTGTCATTTGGGATGAAATGGGAAGTGGGTATTTGTATGGTTTGAAATGGATCGTGGCTGAAAGGGTTGGCGGGTTATGGCACATGACGGGTTGGGCTTGGCCGTTTGGATCACCGACGAAGGGAAGGTGTGAGAGGAGAGGTTTGGTTAGGTCGGAAATGGGGGAGGGGTGTTGCTGGACGGAGCGGGGGATGCCGAAGGTTTAAGGCTGCTGGGCATGGTTGTGTTCTCGGGGTAGAGGTCTGGTAGGTGGCCGGGGGAAGGAGGTCTGGCCGACAATTTAGCAAAGGGTCGTCAGTTTTTTTTCGGTAGGAATCTCGCCGGCCATGGGCGCCGGAATTGGGGGCTGGAATGTGTGTGAAGAGAGAGGATAGTGATTGGGTTGTTGGTGGTGTAAGGAGAGAGAGTGAGGGTGTGTGATGGGGAAGATGAAGTGGTAGGTGATTAGGTAAGGTGAGGTGTAAGGAAATATGATGAGGGTGATTGGGTTAGGAAAGGTTTAGGTGTAGTGAGGTGTATAGATTTTAGGGTTTGAGTGGGTTAATGTGTGTGTTTTATTTGGACACCTAAAAATAACACTAAAAAAAACTAAAAATCATAAAACTAAAAATCTAAAAACTAAATTCCTATTCTAAAAATAAAATAAAGATTCAATTAAAAAATAAAAATAAAAAGAAACAAAAATAAACTCTAATAAAACTAAAACTAAAATCCTACATCGATGTAAAATCAAATAAAACTAATAAATGAAATCCTAAAAAAAATCTAATCCTAATAAAAATAAAAATAATAACTAATAAAAATATACTAATAAAATATAAAAATAGTAAATAAAACCTAAAAATCCTAAATAAATCAAAAATAAATCCTAAAAATAAAATAAATTAAACTAAAAATCTAAAAATTAATAAAAAAGTACAAAATCAACACACACACGAGTCGGGGAAGGCTAAGGCTAGGATGGGCTAGGTTAGGGTCAGGGGATTGGGTATTTACCTCCATAAAATGCGCATTTGCCTCAATATATAGCTTTTGACACCGTAAACGGACGTTTGACCTACAAGATAAACATTTAAGCAAATAAGACCCATATTGTCGAGAATTAGCAATTAAAGTACGTCTATTCGGGGTATAAATTGTACAGTTTTGGGTGCTTATCACATCACCCCCAAACAGAGCGTTGCTAGTCGTTGAGCAATAAGATAGAGAGAAAGAGAAAGATAAGAAACCACAAGTGTACCACTTTCGCGGGCACTTGCGATTGCACTTAGCATGTGAAACAAGCCTTTAAACCTATAGATTGCCCTACAGGACGAGTTGTGTCTCGTGGGGGTTTGCAGGGAATATACCCACAAAATTCTTATTTGAAAAGATTTATTAAAAGGCAGTCAATCTCTTATTAGACTTAGAATAATCGCATAATCCATCATGAGATAAATGATTTGAGAAATACAAGCTAGAAGTGCATAAAAAGTTTAGCTAAGTAAATACTCAAGGCACATCCTTCCTAAAACTCAACGTGTGTAGTGTGAATCAGTCAAGAAGGGTCGAGAATCATAAGAGTAATTCCTAGATTGCCTTGTCGGAATCAACGCTTCAACTTCAAATATCACGGATATATCTCTCTCAAACGAACTCTCGACATTAGGATTAGTGTATCGCTCTTGTGTGTGAGGAGGTGAGTAAATGTAAGCAAGTTCAAACGTCTCACACACACACATAAGAAAGAACGAACAATAAGAAATAAAAGTGATCTCATGAAAGGAATGCTAATCACTATAGTGAGAACGTCGAGTTATTCACCACGTTGACTATCATTTGTACGAACACCTAGGGGAACATGTCTGTATATGGGTGAGGGGAAAATGAAATGGGAAGGATGGTATGAGGTGTGTTATGATGGATGTGTGATGTAGGATATAATGGTGATATGAATGATGATATATGAATGGATATGATATAAGGGTGTTCTATATTTGAAGAACAAATGTTTTTATTTTCAAAACTAACTACTAACTATTAACTCTTTTTTTTTCTTTTCTTTATCTCTATTTTTTTCTTCTATTTTTGCTATTTTTATGTTTTTCTCTTTTTTCTTTTGTTTCTCTTTTTTCTTTTTATCTCACTTTTCAATTCAAACAATGAAGACATTTAACATTTTGAATCAACACTCTTTTATTTGAAAATGAAAGATGATATGGTAATGATAGGTGATGGTGTGGGGAAATATGTGGGAATATGGAAGAGCATGGGAATATAATGGGTGAAGTGAATGGTAAATGGTATATGGAAAAGTGGTAAGTGTATGGATGAAAATCTAGTGATCGGGACAAATTTTAAGACACATGTTTCTTACAACTCAAAAAAGATGTCATTCTCAGTGATCAAGCCAAAAATGAAGAATAATGAGATCATACAACAATTTAAGTGCGGACCCAAAGGAAGTTGAATCAACTTGTGACTCGGAGATTACTAAAACACTCTAAAAGGGTGAAAGGCACAAATCTCACGGGATAAAGTCTCTACTAGTGATCCTTAAGGTTCTCTTTAGAATTATAGTACTCCTCAACTCTAAACGTAATAACGTGATAAGTGCGCAAATTTTTTTGAGTCTAGAAATTCATGGTGCAACATGCCTTGTTATGTATTACATAAGCTATTTATAAAAAGATAAATCCTCTAGCTCGATTCCTAGACTTTTGAAAAGATGGATGATTGAAAATTCACATCAATGAGTGAGATGAAAGAAACTGCACGAAATTTCAAAAATCAGGTTCAAAAATCAAAATTTTTCAAAAGAGGTACGATTTTGATAAAATTCCCCACCCCAAACAAAAAGGAACATCGTCCTCGATGTTAGGTAAAATGATTTTTAAAATTGAGAGCGTAAGGTAGGAAAGAGATTACCAGAATGAACAACTAATGAAGTGGAAAGATGTAGCCATGAATAAACCTGAATAAGTGATACGAGAAAAAAAATGTGTACAAGTCTGTTAACGCAAAAAATTCTCCATCTACGAGGACCAATCAGAAAAGGACACATGTCATCCTACGTGGAAATATTCGACACCCGAGGAGAGTTGGTCGGCACCCGAGGAGTGTTAGTCGGCACCCGAGGAGAGTTGGTCAGTACCCGAGGAGAATTAGTCGGCACTCGAGGAGAGTTGGTCGGCACCCGAGGAGTGTTAGTCGGCACCCGAGGAGAGTTAGTCGGCATATCAACCAGGAAGATCAAATGATAACTATGCATTTAATGTGCATTAATGAATATGGCAGCGCATTTAATAAGCCTTAATGTACATTTATACTGTATTAATAGATGACAACACATAGCATACCAGGCAATTCAACAATTAGATTCGTTGAATGTAGACATAAATGTCTACATACAATGAATCTATTCATCTCTCATAACTATAAATACATGTATTCCCTTAGCCAAAAGGAGGAGATCCGGGAGAATCGAGAGACACCATACACAAAATCCACACCTTTTTCTCTCTCTACACCACATTATGCTATTGTAAACCCCTGGGAATAAAATAACAGTGGACGTAGGATTTTTCTTATAGCCGAACCAATTTAAAAATCTTTGTTTCTCATGTGCTTGATTGGATTGCTTTCATCTATTTATCTGTGATCATAAAAATGGGATTCGGTCCAGTTTTTTGCATCAACAGATTGGCGCCGTCTGTGGGAAACGTGTTACAAGCATTGTTCTCCATCAAAAGCTAAGTTTTTATTTTCTCTACGTATAATCAATTATACATACATCTTTTGATTCAATCATGATTTTTATGTTTATATACATAAATTAATTTTCCAGTTTTTATCTGCAAAATATTGCATATCATGATTTTAAAATCATAACTGTTAGATTAATTCTTATTTAGAAATCTGAAAAACAGTGGATTTCATAAATCATAACTTTTTGCTTGATTCTCCAGTTTCAATTTTATATCATGGAATAAATATTTTAAATGATTACATATACCAATATATATGACGGTGGTAAGATTTGATAATTTTCATTATAAATTTTGTAAGATCTATGATGTCTATTCAAATTGCCATCATATTTTAATCAGAGAATGGGAAAAGTTAAAATCAAGAACAATTTCTCTCTCGATAATCACAATTCTGACCCAGATCTGCTTTAAAAGTTCTCATCAATTTGATTCATAAAAAAAATAAAATAATATATATATATGTTTATATTTAGTGTTAGACAATTTTCATCATGAACGTTAAGCATCTATGGCTCTTCTTGAAAATGTTCTGGGCAAACACATTTATGTAATGAGTTACATCAAGGAAAAAGATTTGACATATGTTGATTCACATATTTCACATCTTCTACTAGGGAGTAAAAATTCAAAACCATTCTTTTTCCTCTTGGATATTGATCATATTTTCTCTTAGATCTGATGATTTCTATTGGTTATCTCTTAGATCTAAGAATTTTGATTTTTTACAATTTATTAATTCTGATAAAGATTGATTTATTGGTTCGATGATGGATTTTTATTATAATTTTCTTAATAATTTTTATCATCTGCCGTATTTTTTATCTCCACAAATGGAAAATAGGAAAGAAACCCAAAATAACCTTCTTTCTCCTGAAAAATCTCTACCCACTTTCGTAAAGAAGATGAAAAATGGACACTCGCTCAAGAAAGGGCAATGGAGAAACTTTCCCAGGAAGATGAAGAAATTTTGGATTTATTAAATTCATATCAATCGTTTTGACTTCAACCGTCTAGAGCAACAAAAATAATGAAACTGGGTGGCATAAAAAAAATAATCGGATGATCATCCACCTCACAACTTGGTTCGGTTTCAGATCAACAAAAAATTTCAATCCTAGGATTATATTACACTCCGATTCAAAGTCTGCCTGCCTTGGGCTCAAAGGTCTCATGAATTTGCAACTACTATTTAGCATCAATTGTGTGAGGATGAAAAATCCAGAAGAAGGTCGCCGAATGAGTATTTCTGGTCGGTGAAAAACTATGTGAATTTTTGCTCTACTTAATCGGAATAAAAAAGTAATCTCATCTGTATATCTCATTGATAAGTATTGTTGGTCGGCAGCAGTTTTGTTGGTCGGAATCATCTATTGTTGGTCGGCGACATCTGGTTGTTACCCGACCAAAATTTGTTTACCAGACCATTTTTGTTGGTCGGTGGTAGGCTGTGAAGATCCATCAGCAACGTTGGAGTAAATCGGCAACACCTCGGTGGTTGTTTCAAAACAAGAACATATGGTCGACATCTACTTTTGATAATAAAGAAATAGTTGGTCAACAACTTAAAAGGCCAAAGTTGGTTGGAAAGAAGTTTTAGCCAAAACAAAGGCTTCTTGATCGTATGTACATGGTCGACCGATCAAAATGAAGGCATTCCAACACTGACGTCATATGATGCTGGTCGGCGATACCACTGATCAGAGATGGTTATCACCTATTGACGAGGAATGCTGGAATGGAGGGATGACAAATTTATTTGCCCAGATTATTAATTTTGACAAAGTCAAAATTATTACCATTGCTACCTATTTATTTTTCTCACACTTCTCTAACAAAATAAATGTTTTAAAATTAAATAAAATATATCCCTGAACTTTATCTTAGAATAAATTTTTCGATCCCATATTTGAGCATTTATTTAAAAATAAAAGTATTTTATAAAAAGCCCAAATCAAACCGTATGACATCTAGTTGATAAAAAATTGCTCACATTGAGACACATTTGGCACAAAACATTTTATTTCATACTTTGAAATTTTTATTGCCTTATGTCTGAGCTGATACATATTATATGATATTTAGCTGAAAATTTTTGCTAATGATAATTTCTATGAGAATCAATCTCAACAGGTGTTCGAGCAACTTATTAAATGCCTCATGTATAAGATTCACCCCCAGTAGTTCTCCTCTTATCATGTATTATACATCAAGAGGAGCTCCACGACTTACTATTTGTTAGTCGATGTCATCTATTTCTACTCGGCTGTTCTCATACACTTGGTCGGCATCAAGTCGGCAACAATCCTCCACCGAATTTCAGTTTACCAATTCCAGTCATCAACAAATAACGGTTGAAAAACTTCTGGCATAGGTCGGCTGTAAAAGGTCGGAGCACCTCATAATTGTAAGTATGGCTGAATGATTATTGGAGAGCAGGTCGGCAACCAGTACTACAACAATCAACATCACCAACACCAATTGTGTTGGTCCACTATATATAGCTTGTCGAAAAAATAAAATGCTGGCCGGAGGCATTTCATTATGATCGGTGATGGATATTATGCAATTTGAGGAGTTCCCGAGCTCCCATTCGTTGATCGGCTACATCTATTTCTACTCGGATGTACCTATTATTGGTCGGCGTGTATATAGTTGGTCGAGAAAACCAATTCTTGATCGACGACATCTCAGTCTTGTTCGGAGGGTTCAATTTACTGGTCGATAACTGTCCAACCATCCACTTCTTGGTTGGCGACATCTGAAGTTATTCGGTGACCATCCAACAGCTGGTTGGCAATATCAATGCACCATTTTTGTTGATTGGCGAAATCACTCTGTTGGTCGGGGACCATTTACTTCTTGGTCGGCACTATATATTCTCCAACCCGAAACATCCCCAAATACTGGCTGACAACACCCATGCCATTGGTCGGCAACAGTAGAATCTTGGTGTATTAAAAATGCGGAGCACCCCAGATATTTCTTTAAACACGAGTTCATCTTGGGGGTAAACATGGGGCTTAAGTTTATTTTTTAAAACTTGTGATCACCCCCAAAAATATTTTTAAAGCCAAGTGATTAATAATTTTCAAACATCAACTTATACCTAATTAGTTGTTGGAGATTAAATAACTTTACAAAAAACTCTACGTCTTATTTATAGCGCATATCTAATAATAATTTGTCCATCTCACACACATTTTGCATAAAACATATTATTTCATATTTTGAAATTAATATTTTTTATTTCTCAAGCATATACATATCATATATTGATTGGATGAGTAAATTATTCTCATGACTAATCAATTCAGCCAACACAAATGGTAGAGCAAGATACTAATTTTTGTTGGTACAAGACTCAACGTCGACGAATGCTCGGAAACAATCTGGAAACTATTATCATTTCACCTCAGCGAGGCATTATATATTTTATTATTACTCGGAGATATCGACTCAAGCACAAATTATTCTATATCCCTTGGGATTCATTTTGTATATTCATCTCAACACGGAACTCGACGAGATATTCATATTCATCTCCGAGGAATAACTATAACATTTATTACATTTCACCCCCAACGGATGGTTGGTCGGGGTAATTCTTATTTATATTCAGGCCCGGCAAAGTACTCGGCCATTTTCTTATATTCTGAAAAATATTATCCTTATTCGGCATTATGAAATTTTTTCCTCGACAGATCAGCAAGACAGTTTATTATCATTATTTATGTCTATGCATATTTTATATTTATCTCAGCATGGAGCTTGGAAAATTTCTTCTCTCTCTATATATTCAGCTCCGAGGAAGTCTCCAATATTTATTATATCTTATTCTCAACAATCTGTTGGTCAGCTCAAAGGAGGTCTCCAGCAGTTATTACATCTTATTCCCAACAATCCATTGGTCAGCTCTGAGGAGGTCTCCAACATTTATATTATCTTATTCCCAACAATCTATTGGTCAGCTCCAAGGATGTCTCCAGTATTTATTATATCTTATTCCCAACAATCTGTTGGTCAGCTCAGAGGAGGTCTCCAACATTTATTATATCTTATTCCCAACAATCTGTTGGCCAGCTCCGAGGAGGTCTTCAGCATTTATTATATCTTATTCCCAACAATCTGTTGGTCAGCTCCGAGGAAGTCTCTATTATTTATTATCAAAAACATATTCCCAAAAATGCCAAGTAAGGTTGGTTGGGAAGAAAATCTATTCCTAAAAATGCCAACTAAGGTTGGTTAGGAAGTAAATCTATTCCTAAAAATGCCAACTAAGGTTGGTTAGGAAGTAAATCTATTCCCAAAAATGTCAACTTAGGTTGGTCGGAAATAAGAAGCTGTCAAGTACAGTTGGTCGGAAACATTTTATTTAAACAAAGTATGAGTATGTGAAAGCGATCAAGCAAAAAGAATTCAAAGTTCACATTCCACACTTGGGGGCTTCTATTATAGATATATTTGTTCATTTGGTGGCACATTCTTATAACATCATGCAGTCGAGCATCAAATTCAACTCCACAAACTCACACGGTCGAGGCCCCGACCAATCATCATTCAGGAGCTTTTTTTCTTGCTCAGGAATTATTCTTGATATTGAAGTTCAGGAGGTATATTGAAGTTCAGGAGGCGTATTCAGAAGTTCAGGAGGTATATTGAAGTTGAGGAGGAATATTGAAGTTCAGGAGGCATATTGAAGTTCAGGAGGCATATTCAGGAGTTATTATGCACATACTATTGAAGTTCAGAAGTCAAATTTAGCATCTACAGCACTGAGATCTTTACTACTACTGTCCCAACCAACATTGAAGAAGAAGTTGTATGAAAATGTTTCGAAGTCCACCACTAGCTTGGTATTAATCAGATTGAAGAGTTGGGTTCAAAAGCTATTGTGTTACTCGACAAAGTATTCAGAGGATCATAAATCAGAACAATCAAGCACGTGAAGTTAGCACTCAGTTGCTCGGCACAGGAGGCGGTTGGTCGGCTAGCAAACCAATCAATATACTTGAAGATTATGACAAAATACATACTATGGCATAGCTGCATCCAAATTCCCAGGGGTGATACATAGCACACAGAGATCCTCAAAAGAAAGATTAGCAACCATCGATCAGCCTGCATCATATGTCGTCCAGGAGATAATGCACTTTATGTTGAACAAATCAAGAAGGTAGATGAAGAATTTCACGAGCACCGAGCAACACTGCAAAATAAATACTCCATCCTTTCAAGTAAACCATCAAGCATGGATCATTGGGGGCTTCTGTTAACGCAAAAATTCTCCATTTACGAGGACCAATCAGAAAAGGACACATGTCATCCTACGTGGCAATATTCGACACCCGAGGAGAGTTGGTCGTCATCCGAGGAGAGTTGGTCTGCACCTGAGGAGTGTTAGTCGGCCCCCGAGGAGAGTTGGTCAGTACCCGAGGAGAATTAGTCGACACCCAGGAGAGTTGGTCTTCCCCCGAGGAGAGTTAGTCGGCACCCGAGGAGAGTTGGTCGGCATACCAACCCGGAATATCAAAGGATAACTATGCATTTAATGTGCATTAATGAAGATGACAGCGCATTTAATGATACATAATGTACATTTATACTATATTAATAGATGACAACACATAGCATACCAAGCAATTCAACAATTAGATTCGTTGAATGTATACATAAATGTCTATATACAATGAATCTCTTTATCTCCCATCACTATAAATACATGTATCCCCTTAGCCAAAAAGGGAGAGATCCGGGGGGAACCTAGAAACCCCATACACAAGATACACATCCTTTCTCTCTCTACACCTTATGGTGCTATTGTAAACCCCTGGGAATAAAATAACAGTGGACGTAGGCTTTATTCATAGCCGAACCACTTTAAAAAACTTTGTCTCTTACACGTTTGATGTGATTGTTTATCTTCATCTTCAATCTCATCCTCATCATTTATCTACTGTTGACGCCACTAAAATGACAGTGGCCATTTTCTGTCTTCAACAGATTGGCGCCGTCTGTGGGAACGTGTTACAAGCATTGTTCTCCATCAAAAGCTAAGTTTTTATTTTCTCTACATATAATCAATTATACATACATCTTTTGATTCAATCATGATTTTTATGTTTATATACATAAATTGATTATCCAATTTTTATCTGCAAAATGTTGCATAGCATGATTTTTAAATCATAACTGTTAGATTAATTCTTATTTAGAAATCTGAAAAATAGTGGATTTCATAAATCATAACTTTTTGCTTGATTCTCAAGTTTCAATTTTATATCATGGAATAAATATTTTAAATGATTACATATACCAATATATACGACGATGATAAGATTTGATAATTTTCATTGTTTATTAGAAATAATTTTTGAAAGATCTTTGACGTCTATACCAATTCCCATCATATTTTTAATCAAAGAATGTGAAAAGGTTAAAGACAATAAAAAGTTTTCTCATAGAAATCATGACCCAGATCTATTTTCTCTCTCTTCAAGTTTGAGTCTGTTTGCATTCATTTTTATGAACTATATACTTAATGTGGTTCATCTTCCATCCATGTCAATAAAGTCTCATTGATTGATTTTTGAGATAAATTTGGTAATAACTTCGATCATTCAACATATTTTTATCTCTCCAAATAGGGAATAGGAAGGGATCAATATAAAAAATAATTTTCTCTCACCTGAAAAACCATTACCCACCTCTTGTAAAAAAGGATCAATTAAACAATCATGACCATATGAAGACTCTAGGCACAAATTTGAGATGTTGCCTCGTCATTCATCACATCGCAGGGTTTCTTTATCGGAATCATATGATATAGTAGATTAGATAATTATTCATTTAATTAACATTCTTAATGCTTAAATTTTACATCGAATGTTATTTTTCTGATCTAAGGATTCGAGATATTCTGGTCAGCCACCTATATTGTTGGTCGGCATCATCTTGGGCCATCTTTTATTAAAGGGAAGCTTAAACAGACCATTTTGTTTGTCGGAGATAAGATGTGAAGATCCATCAGCAATGTTGAAATAATTTTATCCAACTACGAGGTATCTTATTGTTGGTCGGAGACTCATATTGTAGCTCAGGGGAACCAATTGCAGGTCGACGATCATCAATTCTTGATCAGCGACATCTCAGCCTTGTTCGGAGGGTTCAATTTACTGGTCGACAACTGTCCAACCATCCACTTCTTGGTCGGTGACACCTGATGTTGTTCGGTGACCATCCAACAGCTGTTCTGCAATATCAATGCACCATTTTTATTGATCGGCGAAATCGCTCTGCTGGTCGGGGACCATTTGCTTCTTGGTCGTCATCATGTATTCTGCAACTTGAGACGTCCATCCCCCAAAAATATTTTTAAAACCAACTTATTTTTGGTCTTTTACTTAAAATTAAAATGCCCAGCATTTTTTTATAAAAGTCCGCCCACATGACACATTTGGCACATAACATATTATTTCATATTTTGAAATTTTTATGCTGATACACATCACATATTGTTTGGCTAAATAATTATTCTCATGACAATAATTATTTGATCTAGCCTCGACAGGTGCTCAGGCATCTTATTAAAATTTCATAGGGACGAGATTCAATCCCGATGAAAGCTCTCGTAAACCTCTGGAAACTAGTATTGCTCGACATCAGGCAATTTTGCCTCGGCATATCAGCCAACATATATTATTTCATTTTTTTAAATTAATATTTTTATTTCTCGAGCATATACCTATCATATATTTATTGATTGATTAAATTATTCTCATGACTAATCAATTCAGCCTACACATATGGTAGAGCAAGATATTAATTTTTACAGGTACAAGACTCAACGCCGACGAATGCTCGGAAACAATCTGGAAACTATTATCATTTCACCTCAGCGAGGCATTATATATTTTATTATTGCTCGGAGATATCATCTCACGCACAAATTATTCTATTTATCCCTTGGGATTAATATTGTATATTCATCTCAACACGGAACTCGGCGAGATATTCATATTCAACTCCGAGGACAAACTTTAACGTTTATTATATTTCACCCCCAACAGATGGTTGGTCGGGGTAATTCTTATCTATATTTAGGCCCGACAAAGTACTCGGCCATTTTCTTATATTCTGGAAAATATCATTCTTATTCGGCATTATGCAATGTTGCCTCGACAGATCAGCAAGATAGTTTATTATTATTCGAAATAATTCTTTATGTCTATGCATATTTATATTATCTTATTCCGAACAATCTATTGGTCAGCTCCGAGGAGGTCTTTAGAATTTATTATATCTTATTCCCAACAATCTGTTGGTCAGATCCGAGGAGGTCTCCATCATTTATTATATCTTATTCCCAACAATCTGTTGGTTAGCTCCGAGGAAGTCCCTATCATTTATTATCAAAAATATATTCCCAAAAATGCCAACTAAGGTTGGTTGGGAAGAAAATCTATTCCTAAAAATGCCAACTAAGGTTGGTTAGGAAGTATATCTATTCCTAAAAATGCCAACTAAGGTTGGTTAGGAAGTAAATCTACTCCTAAAAATGCCAACTAAGGTTGGTTAGGAAGTAAATCTATTCCCAAAAATGCCAACTAAGGTTGGTTGGGAAGTAAATCTATTCCTAAAAATGCCAACTAAGGTTGGTTAGGAAGTAAATTTATTCCTAAAAATGCCAACTAAGGTTGGTTAGGAAGTAAATTTATTCCCAAAAATGTCAACTTAGGTTGGTCGAAAATAAGAAGCTGTCAACTACAGTTGGTCGGAAACATTTTATTTAAACAAAGTATGAGTATGTGAAAGCGATCAAGCAAAAAGCATTCAAAGTTCATATTCCACACTTGGGGGCTTCTATTACAGATATATTTGTTCATTTGGTGGCACATTCTTATAACATCATGCAGTCGAGCATCAAATTCAACTCCACAAACTCACACGGTCGGGGCCCCGACCAATCATCATTCAGGAGTTGTTTTTCTTGCTCAGGAATTATTCTTGATATTGAAGTTCAGGAGGTATATTGAAGTTCAGGAGGCGTATTCAGAAGTTCAGAAGGTATATTGAAGTTCAGGAGGCGTATTCAGAAGTTCAGAAGGTATATTGAAGTTCAGGAGGAATATTGAAGTCCAGGAGGCATATTCAGGAGTTATTATGTACATACTATTGAAGTTCAGAAGTCAAATTTAGCATCTATAGCACTGAGATCTTTACTACTACTGTCCTGACCAACATTAAAGAAGAAGTTGTATGAAAATGTTTCGAAGTCCACCACTAGCTTGGTACTAATCAGATGAAGAGTTGGGTTCAAAAGCTAGTATGTTACTCGACAAAGTATTCAGAGGATCATAAATCAGAAGAATCAATCACGTGAAGTTAGCACTCAGTTTCTCGGCACAGGAGGCAGTTGGTCGGCTAGCAAACCAATCAACATACTTGAAGATTATGACAAGATACATACTATGGCATGGTTGCATCCAAATTCCCAGGGGTGATACATAGTACACGGAGTTCCTCAAAAGAAAGATTAACAACCATCGATCAACCTGCATCATATATCGTCTAGGAGATAATGCACTTTATGTTGAACAAATCAAGAAGGTAGATCAAGAATTTCACGAGCACCGAGCAACACTGCAGAATAAATACTCCATCATTTCAAGTAAACCATCAAGCATGGAGCATTGGGGGCTTCTATTAACGCAAAAATTCTCCATCTATGAGGACTAATCAGAAAAGGACACATGTCATCCTACGTGGCAATATTAGACACCCGAGGAGAGTTGGTCGGCATCCGAGGAGAGTTGGTCGGCACCCGAGGAGTGTTAGTCGGCACCCGAGGAGAGTTGGTCAGTACCCGAGGAGAATTAGTCGGCACCCGAGGAGAGTTGGTCGGCACCCGAGGAGTGTTAGTCGGCACCCGATGAGAGTTGGTCGGCATATCAACCAGGAAGATCAAAGGATAACTATGCATTTAATGTGCATTAATGAAGATGGCAGCGCATTTAATGAGCCTTAATGTACATTTATACTGTATTAATAGATGACAACACATAGCATACCAGGCAATTCAACAATTAGATTCGTTGAATGTAGACATAAATGTCTACATACAATGAATCTCTTTATCTCCCATCACTAAAAATACATGTATTCCCTTAGCCAAAAGGAGGAGATCCGGGAGAATCGAGAGACACCATACACAAGATCCACACATTTTTCTCTCTCTACACCACATTATGCTATTATAAACCCCTGGGAATAAAATAACAGTTGACGTAGGCTTTTTCTTATAGCCGAACCACTTTAAAAATCTTTGTTTCTCATGTGCTTGATTGGATTGCTTTCATCTATTTATCTGTGATCATAAAAATGGTATTCGATCCAGTTTTTTGCATCAACAAAGTCTATAAGCATGATAAAGCATTGGGTGATGTGAAAACACCACCCTCAAAAAAATGTGTACAAGTCTAAGTTTAATGTCTTCAGCCAGACCGAACCATTCTCACCCTAAAGATAATATCTATGAAAGCGCGGGGCGACAGAAAAATTGAGGTGATAAAAATCACCCCCAAACAAGACTGAAGCGTCAGTCTTGCTGGAAACAGGCTAAAGGGGTCAATGCACTTATATGGCAAAGTGCATCACACCATGCAAAGCATCGGTGGACCATGGGTGGGTGGGTATTAGGGAAAGGGTGAGGAAGGCATGGGTGATGAAGCATCGATCATGGGCCTTATTGAGCCATAGGGTGAGGGAAACTAGGGCCCTGTAAATATGGTACTCTAGTTGGTGAGGAAGGAAATATGGTGGGGAAAGTGGAATGGGGTGGGGCTCATCGAAATTTCATGACCGTTCTATGAATGGGCGATGATAGTGGTCGTGCCGTGACACGCTAGGGAGCTGTTGAGAAGAAAAATCAACACCAAAAGGAAGTGGTGTACATGGAGGAACAAGCTCGATGTCACGGAAGTGGAGAGTATCATCACATATACTCTCGTGGATGGTGGAGGATGGTTTCAGGTGAGAATCTAAAAATGTAGATGGAAACTTGAAATCTGTAAAATCTAGATCCAAACCAAGTGGTGGGGTAGAAAGGACAATGGGTGGGATAAATTGTGTATCGGGTGGGATAAATGGTGGAGGAAGATGATCCCACTCAAAAGTGGGAGACACACACTCCTCATGAGGTGCGAAGTGATCCTCAAGGGCACTCGCAGGAGGAGGTGTGGGTTCTAAATATGGAGTGGTCAACTTCTCCATAACACTGGCATCGGTGAATGTGGTGGATGGGTAAGACGAGGCACCAAGATCGGAGATAGAGGAATCAATAGAAATAATGGGCTCAAGATGAGCCATGCATGGTGGGAAAACATCCATATCCGGATAGTTAGGAACTATCACGGATTCTATCTCAGCAATATGGGTCTTATACGCTTAATTTCTCAATCTGCAGGCTTAATTGCAATTGCGGTGTCAAAAGCAATATTTTCAGGCAATTTGCAGTTAGAATGGAGTTAATTCCCTTACCCCGTAAACTTACCCGAGCCTAAGCCTTGCCTAAGCCTACCCTAAACCCTGTGTGTGTTTTGTTTGTACATTTTTATTATTTTTTAGATTTTTAGTTTGAGTCATTTTTATTTTTAGGATTTATTTTAGATTTATTCACCCAAAACTGTACATTTTATACCCCGAATAGACGTACTTTAGTTGCTAATTCTCAACCATATGGGTCTTATGTGCTTAAATATTTATCTTGTAGGTCAAACGTCTAATTGCGGTGTCAAAAGCTATATATCGAGGCAAATGCGCGTTTTATGGAGCTAAATACCCAATCCCTTGACCCTAACCTAGCCCATCCTAGCCTTAGCCTTCCCCGACCCGTGTGTGTGTTGATTTTGTACTTTTTTTTATTAATTTTTAGATTTTTAGTTTGAGTTATTTTGTTTTTAGGATTTATTTTTTATTTATTTAGGATTTTTAGGTTTATTAGTTGTAATACCCCGTATTTTTATGCTATATTAATTTGGGGATTTATAAAATTTAACGTGAATGATTTATTTAATAAAAATCCAGAAATTAATTATGTTATAATTATTAACGTGACGAGAGTTAGTAATTATGGGAAATTTGTTGAATATTACTAATGAGCAAAGTAATATACTATATTGGTTATATTGAATGTCATGAGTGAATTAAATGACAATTTCGGAAAATTTAGTCGGGACGTGCCCGTGTCACGTCGGGACTAATTTTGTTAAATAAAAAGTGAATATTTTATAAGTTGTTCGTATGGTCGTTTTGAGTGCACCAACGCATCCGGAAGGGTCGAGATAGTCAGAAATGTGTACCCGGGGGTGTAGTTTGGGTCTCGGGGTGTTTTTAGGCCTAATTAGTACCCCGGGAGGGCAATTTAGTCATTTCACCTTTTTGGGTAATTAAACCCACGAAATTCAGCAACCTATATCATCCATTTAGGTTAGTTTTTAGGGTTAGAATATTCAGAACACAAGTGACGACCATTGGAGAAGAGAGGAGAGAGCTCCAAGGCAATCCAAGGCCAAAAATCACCGGTTTGCACCGCCGCCGCCACCAACGCGTAGATCGCGAGAAGGGGAACGCAACCACACCGGATTCATCTGGAAACCAGACTTTTGAAAATCCCAGGCAAGTATTTAACTTGCGTATTTTCGTTAGTGCAATCTCATATTAATTTAGGATTGATTAGAGATGAAAACTATGGAAGAAAACCCAATTTGTGTTAGGAAAATGCATGTAGTATTGATTATATGGAAATTCTGGAACCCTTGCCATGTAGAGGAATACAACCCACGAAATTTTGATGATATATGAGAAGGAATTTCCGATAAAAATAGATTAGAACCTTGATTAAGAAAAACTCTAGGGTTCTTGATGATTAGATGGGATTTTGGGTTAATTATCCATGTTGAATGTTAGATATACACATGCTTTACGTTGAAAACATCTGGTATATTGTGATAACGATAGTAGTAGGATTTTTGGGACGTTTAGAATGGAAAAACATGGTTTTGGATGAAGAAATTTGGTAGAACCCGTAACTGCATTTCTGCAGAATTTTCGCAGACCTACTTGATCGATCGATCGAGCCTAGAGCTTCGATCGATCGAGCCCCAAACCTCGATCGATCGACCCCTCCTGGCAGACTACTATTTCCCTTTGTAAATGGTTTAAAAATCGAATTGTCGTGATATAATTCTTGGTCATTCTTAGTATAATGATTTGGGAGACATAGAGGACCAGTAGGGCGTATAAATAAATGTTGGGATCATTAATATTCGACGAGAATGGTATTTATGGGAAGTTTACTTTAGGGTTAGTAAATTGATATGTTAAAGTGTGAGGCGCGTAAGAGAGTTACGATGAAACGTAAATGTGACACCTACTGAATTTTCTACTTGGAAGAATATAGTCCACGAGTGTCACGAAATAAGTGAGAAAACCCTTCGAGTTAAGGTTAGAGGTGAAACCTTATACGTAATACTAATAATGTGAAATTAAGGATAAATATTGTAATTATGGGTAACGAGAGGAACCTATATTAATATGATAAAAGTGGTATATTTATATGATTGTGTGTACATATATTATATACATGCGAAAAACATACCGTGCTACTTGCTATCCTTGAGGTTACCGCGCTGGGACAGTCTTATCTCGATGGGACCTTTATGGGGGATATTGACTTGTACCCTAGAAGATAGATATCCTTGGTACAGGCTATCGAATTGATAGTTCAGACGGTCCTAAGAGACGCGAGTATGTGCCATCCTCTTAGAGAATTGGAATCTATGTATCGCCTCGATATTGTTTGTGTATGTGTTAATACAGTTCGAGAGTGATTCCGAACTTGTATTCCCCTTGATATGAGTGGTATGGGGTTTGGATAGTAGAAGTATGCACGCACCATAGTTTTATGCGGAATGCTGTTATTTTATATATATTATGCGAGTAGTTAATATATATATAAGATTTGGAAATTTGAAACTGTCTACTGTGATTTGATAAGTAGGACATGGTTGATGACTCGTATAGTAAATACTTGTTTTGTGAAAGTATAAAATGTCACTGGAAAACTTTATAAATTAATAAAAGTTAAAACGAGAGTTGTGCTGCTAATTGAAAGTATTCTTTCTAAACAATAATATTGTTCGGTTTTGAAATCTTATGAGTAAGTTTAGATACGGTAAATTATTGGGAAGGTTATTGTGATAAAATGATAAGCTAAATCCTTGGGAAGGTTAGTGCGATAGGTGTGCACATTATAAGAGAGGTGAGTATTTCTCAAGAGAGTGACGCTCTAATATGTTGTTGCATTGGCCTGTATTAATTTAAATACTTGCTAAACGTATTTTAAAATCAAACACACTTTCGGGCTCTGACCCATTTCTTTTTCTCCCTCTCTTGTATATATATGTATATATTTCAGGTGCCTAGACACAGGGGCGTCTTGCTTAGGATCCATTGAGAGGAACGTGCTGCAGCTTAGGTGGGAGTTGCAGGTTACTTGCGTAGACGGCTTCCTTTATTGACTCCACTTCTAGCATTCTCATTTATTGGGCATGTGTCACCCTTTCCATTATTTCATTATTGTTGGGATATTTGCATTTCAGTTATTTCCAGTATTGTTACTATGGGTTTTATTCAGTTTGGATTTGTAACTTTAGTTTTCGTATGTGGACATTCGATTGACGAATGTATTATATTCATTGGATTTTGTGTTCCAGGTTTTTGTGATGTGATTCTTAATTGTTGGAATGTTGTTAATAAAATAAATAAATCTTTTTCTTTAAATAAAAATTGGAAAGTTATGTATGAAAATGTTTTGACACTTAGCTTAATTATTTAGGGTGATAAATTGGGATTTTTTTTTTTGACAGTGATGCTAAGAATGAACCAACTGTTTACCTTGATTTAATTTAATAAAGGAGTGATCGCCCGGTATTTAATTAGGCGGGGTGTCACATTAGTATATTTTTATATTTTATTAGTATATTTTTATTAGTTATTAGTTTTATTTTTATTAGGATTAGATTTTTTTTAGGATTTCATTTATTAGTTTTATTTGATTTTACATCTATGTAGGATTTTAGTTTTAGTTACCCCGAACCGGTTCACCATGTTGTTCGGGAAAACTTGCTGGTTTGGTCCTTCTTTCCTTCATTCCCAACACTTCGAAAATTTTCATGCTTTCTTTTTTTCTTTCTAGGAGTTTTCTTCAACTTCAAGGGATCATAACTCTTTCACCGTAGCTCGGATTTGGGTGCCGTTTTTTTCAGTGTTATCGTTGTTCCGAGATTCTTAAAATTTCCAGTTGGATCCTCCTCCGGGATCAATCTGCAGAATACCAAATTTCCCTTGAACTTGCCTTCCTAGTCTTTCTTTCATTATTTCGATTTCTCTTTCGCACAGTTTGCATAATTTACCTGTAAAACACATAAAAGAAACACAAAACACGAAATACTTGCCAACAAAGGTTAGTAGCGTAATTATGAGTTAAATCCATATCAATTGCACAATTAGGGTTCACAAAAGTATCGAAATTAAGGGGATAACTATACTATATTTATGCCCGATCACCATACCACATAACACCTAATTGGAATCGAAACCAACACCTATCCTCACGCACGGATAATGGTTATGCAACAGTAATATGATCGAGGCAAAATAATCCAACTCCTGCAGGTCAATGCCAAGGTGATCCACCCACTTCGTGCAACCTCCGACGATCGCATATTAGAGTAGGTATGTTCAAATAATTTCACACACACACACACACACACACACACACACAGATATATATATATATATTGGTCACACTCGATATGTATATATAAAAAGTCGGCTAACGTGTGCAACATCTCTCATAGTACTAGCCTACCAAATCCCAAAGTATAATCCAACTTCTCGATTTATCTAAGTATTCCCTTAATTATAATTTAACCCACTGATTATACACTTATGGCCAACATGCTAATCACATAAAGCACTAGCGTAATAATCCTGAAATCCTAACTTGATTTCGTAATTCCCATTCATAAGTGTTCGCTCTCTTATTCATGTCTTTCCCTTTTGTGGAATCCATCCTCAGTTAGCCTACGAATCTTCCTAACCCTCACACTGAATTTCCAGAAACCTAAGCTCATCCTTGGACCCAAAATCCAATGACTAATATGGACAGTATAAACCTTACTGTCGTGGAGGATTTAATAAGATGCCACTGCCTGGGCTCAGACATGCCGCAACACTATGCGGTTATCATTGGCCAACGTTAGCCGCTCCCAGGCCTTAGACAGGTCGTGGCATCTTATTCAGCATGTCCGCTACCTGGGATCAAACAGGTAGCGTCCCTTCCTTTAGACGTTGGTGCTTGGGCCCAAATAGGCCACAACCTTTACTCATACACGATAGCTGCCATCTGTCCAACTTCTAGAAGGATTCCTCATTCTTCAGACTTATCCATATGTCACGTGTCCTAAGCACATGACCCCACATTTATATCTCCTATAAATAGAGATGCTCAGCTCATAATTAGGGGACCAAGAAGAGAATCACCTGACGAAACCTTGTCAAAATATCTACACTACCTCTCTCTCTTTAGAGCTACACCCATTTGGGGGCTTTCCAGGCCGCAACCGGTGCACAAACTGGCTTGCAGTCCACATTTGGTCTACCCCCATTCACTATACTCATGTATTCTCTTCTCCTCTCTTACATATTTGCCTCTGTTGGACTAATCATATTGTATTATACAATGCATATAATGAGAGTATGACAATAAAGTGGATGGGGGCTCATTTTTTTATAGTCGAACCACTCTAGATCTTTTTTTCTTTCAATTATTACCTGCTTTACTTATATTCTACAATTGATATGATGCGTGAGAACGACTTGTGTTCGATTTCTTGTATCATCATTTTGGCGCCGTCTGTGGGAAATAAGGTATTTCTATCTTGTTTCCTCTTATTCAGGGTTCGAAATACCTTATTTCATCTATGAGGATCCCTTGGTTCATGATCCCATGGGTGAGGTTTTGGTTATTAAGATATTACATTTGTGTACAACCCGGTGAAGGGATTAATCTTTTCAGATCTGTTTACTGGTATTCCTTTTTATGACCATAGATCTGTCTTATATACCCCGATGATGTTACCTTACCTAATTAGTGTTGAAAAATATGAAAGGCGGTGGCCTCCTAAAGGTGGGTAACTAGTGAAGAGTTCTATTCATTTATTTTTGTCTTTTACACCTATGATCAAGGGTTTATTACCAATTTGGTGATATTTTCACACCTAAAGGCCGTTTTGTTCGTGGTCAATTCCTAGTACGCACATTTTTTGTATATTCTATGAATTGATCTCAGGTCTCGAGCCTATTTTTGGGATCACACCCTTCACTTCTACCTGAGGGATGCGTCCAGTCAGTTTTATTGCCAGATTTCAGTAGCATTCCTAAGGTAGTTGGTATTTACAGCTTCTATAGTTCACCTACAAAACTCTCCGTTATACGACCACGACAGTACTAGCAAATGCACCTGAGGCCGCGCCCATAACAGAGTAACATTGCGTATAGAAAAAAGGTGCATGCGCATTACTATGCTTAGTTTTTCTTGAATTCCTTGGCTTCTCATCATTGTCTGGTTGCTCATAATATATATTCCTAAAAGACTAACACAACAGAAGGCATGGGAGGAACCTTAAAGACAAGCACAGAGCAGAGTGAAGAAGTTACCCAGTTGTTGATCTACATTGATCACCTGTATGACTGTTAATCAGCACTCCAAGACCAAGTTAATTTCCTAGCGTAGAGGGTCCTGACATTGGAGGTTGCCGCGTTTGCCTTAGCACATGCCACATCAACAGAAGATGCAACCTTCACATCCATGTAAATTTCCACGATAGAAGCAGCAATGGTTGTTGCCAAAGTGTAAAAAAGGAAACTGGAGGAACCAAAACCAAAAAAAGGCTATGAGACCTACACGCCACTTATTTACCAAATCAAAGACATTTTGGAGCTCATCAGAGAAGATAAATTGCTCCAATGGCCTGAGAAGCGGAGGTCCCATCCTCACAAGAGGGACCGGACTAAATGGTGCAGTTTCTACAGTGATTATGGCCACGAAACAAATGATTATCACACCTTAAAGAATGATATTGAAAGGCTCATCAAGAAGGGAGCGCTTCAGCAATTCCTGAAGGATGCTTAGGGGTGCAACCGATATGTGGGAGGTTGTTTACTAAATTTCGGCCTTATTTTCTACTTGTTTACATTTTCCTCTTTTTAAACTCTATCTATGAAGCTCTTTGTAGCTATATCTCCAAGACTTTTGTATTTTGTTAGAGTATATATATATATATATATATATATATATATATATATATATATATATATATATATATATGAATGAATGAATGACAATCGTTAGTCATATATATATTCTTACTTTCCTACTTAGAAATCTAATGAAAGACCGTCGTCTTAAACAATTTAATAGAACATGATGACCAATTATCCTCGAGATCACTTGCTTATTTCAGGAGGAAAAGTCTATTGGAGAGACTGTCTTGATTGGCAATTTTTGCCCCACACAATGCAAAGCCATAGGGGCTAACAATGCACGTTCTTAGCTTTTTAATGGTTCGATTAGCCACGGGGGCTTACAACACCCTTTCTTAGCTTCTGGATGCTTCAATTAGCCACGGGGGCTTACAATGCCCATTTTGCTTACAATGCATGTTTTAGCTTCGGGATGCTTCAATTATACATGGGGGATGAGAATACCCATCCAGGGATGGATTGATATATATCCAATTATAGCTTGGGCAAGCTTCATAATACCTAGCCTGGGAGGCTTGACAATAAACTAAAGGGATCAAGGACTTAATCGTTCGCAGAAAATCCTATATTTCTGCAGTAAAATTCAATCAAAGGTAACTCCAAGTATTTCCATAGCCTAAAAAAAAGTGACAAAGACTTAAATGGTCGTGGAAAAGAAATTTATTCCATTATTAGCATCTCTGGAGTGAAAATTCTAGTGAGAAAATGATGTAAATGGCTGCAGCCAATTTTTAACAAAGTGCCACACAGCCGCAGCCCCACATTAGAGTTCCAAGTCTGAGTCAAACACAGTTCAAATGAAAGAGCAAGATTGTATGGAATTCATCAAAGTCTAAAGCGTTATAAAGAAAATGGGCAAGCATGTAAAGGGTAGAGGAGAAAGAAAGAAATAAAGCAAAATAATGAAGACATTCAAGTATTCAGAACACAGAGCAAAGAGGCATGTAGTCAAAAGCTAAACATACTGATTTGCGGGCCGCAGCTGTACCAAAATGGCCGCATCCCCCTATAAGCATTCAAGTTACAAGATTATTTCAATATGGTCGTAGCCTGTATAATTACATGCCAGGTAAATGTTTAATACCACAGAGGATATAAATAAGATTACAAAAATATACTAATGACCAAGAATGACAAAGTATGACCTATGAGGATGCGTTTTCTACATTATCATTTTCACCATCATCAACAACGGTCTCAGTTTCCTCATCCTTTGCCATATCCTCTTCCATTAATTTTTAGCTCTTGCCTTTACCACAACCCTGATCTCTGCTAAACATTCATTGTCCTCAGCGTCACCTAGCTTCCAGGACATGACTTGATCTTTTGACTTAGGGAAGTTTTTCACCACACTGTGCCTAAGCTCCTGGAAGCCGTAAAGATAGGCTTTGTTATTTATGAGTAAGATGTCCCTTGATTTTTTATAGGCAGCTACAACATCATCCACAACTTTTGTCAAGGCTACGGCGTGGGTCTCCTCCATTTGTTTTAGGGCAGCGGCATGGTCAAGATCTTTCTGCTTAAGGGTGGAAGAGATTCCACAACTTTGGCCTCTATGAACGTAATGGACTCTATGGCCTTGGTAAATTTTTATTTAGCCTCAGCCTTTGACTTGATATCATCTTCCAAGTTCATGTTTGCCAGTTGAAGTGCTGCGAAAAAAGATTTTTTACCTGCCTTTATGGGAGAGGCCCGGGCAAGTCATCTTTATAAACTGACTCCGCGGTTTGATGGAGTTTGTAAAGGCCTTCATATTTGGACCTCTGGGTTATAACAACATCCACATCCTGGAAAATGGAATTTCTATTAGTGTGATACCAAATTTAGTCTGCTTACATGGCTCAATTGGGTGAAGACACGTGGCAATCTACATGGCAACAATAAACACTTACGAATAACACCTCGACTCCGAGGAACCATACTGCAACGAGGAACTCTGCTTCCCCGATCAACTCAGACGCTCCGACTTACAAGAACTCTCCGAGGAACTTTTGAGTACCGAGGAACTTAGGCGGTCCGAGCAGCTCAGGCGGTCCGAGCTGCACCTTGAACAAGGCATTAATAGCTGGATAACCCAACAGTTTGACTGCGCATTAAATTCTTATTATCATACAGATGTATACGCTTAAGGGGAATTTAATATATTACCCTTTCACATTACATCCTTAGGGCTATAAATACATTGTATTATCCTCAATGTAAGGGGACCGGAATTTCTTGAGAAAACTTGTAGTCGAGAATTCCCAAACAGTCAGCAATAACAGAAACAGTGGACGTAGGCCATTCTTATAAGGCTGAACCACTTTTAAAGTTCTTTGTCTCATTTATTTCATCTGTGATTAAATAATTAGATATAATCTAATTTTTTACATCAATAGATTGGCGCCGTCTGTAGGAAACGACTGGTAATATTGTTTTTCATAAAAAGCAATTCATCATAAATGGCTGATATTCCAGAACCCAGCAATCAAAATGCTGGAAGCCCTCCAAATCCATCTGCTTCGCCAAATATTCCAGATCTGGCTGGAATAATGACAAATCTGGCTCAGGGCCAGATAGTCATGCAAGAAACTATGCGACAACTCATACAAACCCTCCATGGCGGTGCACCAACCCATTCCGGACTACGAAGTATTCAAATAAATACCCGTTTACCTTCTTCACGTACTAGGCGTACTGATTCATATCGTACTGAGGAATCTGAAGATTTTTCTTATCAACCTGGATGAACTTTGTCAGTGAGGGCCACAGATACTGAACAACGTATCACTCTCTCTCCAGAAAGGACTAGTGCGCTAGAGAGGTTAAGCAGGGTATCACCTTTTGATCGATTAGGACCTAAAAGGAGTATAAGTCCTCCTAAAGTCACATCGAGGAGTTTTCGACGACCATCAGATTTAAGGGAAGGATCTGCCCAGTCGCGACCAGCTGCTCGTAAAGATAGATCCCAGGAAGCCACATCAATACGATCAGTTGCTCGAACCAACAGGCCCGAGGAAGGAAACGATGCGTGGAAAGGATCTATTCAGAGGCTGGAGGATAGATTAGGGGAAATGGCTAAGGTCAAGAACCCTCTACAACGAACTTTTGTTCAAGGAACACCTTTTGTCCAGGCCATTGTAGATTTTCCAACACCATCAAAGTTCAAAGCACCTGTTGTGACCCCTAATATGATGGAAAGACCGACCCTGTCCTTCATATAGAACAATAACAAGCTACAGTCGACATCTATGTTGTTCCAAATGAGATGAGATGTAGAGCATTCTCGGGAACTCTTACCGGATCTGCCCAAATATGGTATAATAATCTTCCTCGTGGTAAGATCTCAACTTTATTTCAACTGGCCGAGTTATTCATTGGGAATTTCTATTTTGGGGCAAAGCCAGTTAAACGAGTAGCGCATTTGTTAAGTGTTAGACAAAAAGCTGGTGAAAGTACCAGAGATTATATAACTCGTTTTAATAACGAGAAGCTCGAAGTCATTGATTATGAGGAAAAGACAACGATTACTGCCTTGATGAGTGGACTACTGCCCAACAAGTTGTACTACACTCTGTCCAAAGATCCACCTATAACCATGTTAAATCTGATAGGAAAAACGACCAAGATTATGAATGTCGAGGAGGCTATGACTGCGAAGAAGAATATGGATGCCAAAGAAACCAAGGTGGAAGGTGATAAAGCTAAGAAGAAAGAGCATAAGAACAATGGTAATGACAAACACTCAAAAACAAGGTCGTCTTGGGAAGTATTGAGGAAATTTGATAATTATACTCCTTTGAAGAAAGACATCAACTATGTTTTAAAAGAAATCAAGAACAACGAGGAATTAAGCTGGCCAGAGAAAATGAAGGCAGACCCTGACAGGAGGAATAAGGCAAAATATTGCGAGTTTCACAAAGATCATGGCCATATGACCAAAAATTGCATAGCTCTTCAGAATGAGATTGAAACACTCATCAGACGAGGAATATTGGAAAAGTATGTTGATCGGAGGAATGATAGAAGAAACAACGACGGAGCAAGAGAGAGGTCTAGATCTCCTCGTCGAGCAGAGGAGAATAAGAAGAGAGACCATGAAGTTGATCCAGAAGACGACCCCGATCTTCCTAAGAGACCAATGCAGCCAGAACGTGAGGTATTTTCAATACGCTTTGGGTCATTTGACTGTAATATTATTATAGGTGGAGATGCATGAGGAGGAGACCTTACTGCCGAGAGAAAAGCTTACCTCTGTGAGGCTCAAGCTTGCTCATACATTCAACGAATAAATCTAGCTGAGGAGGATCGCCCAAGAAAGGTGAACAAAGAGAAATTGGTCATTAGTTTCTCAAAGAATGACCTCGCAGGTGTTCTATATCCTCATGATGACCCATTGGTGATTAAAATGAGGATGAAGGAGGTAATGATTTCAAGAGTACTGGTCGACAATGGTAGCTCGGCAGACATCGTGTTCTACTCGTGCTTCGACAGTTTAAATCTAAATCTATCTCAACTGGAGCCTTATCATAGACCCCTCCTCGGTTTTGCTGGCGAGAAAGTATTTCCACTTGGGACGATCAAGTTGGATATATTCATTGGTACGTGGCCTGCTTGTCGGACAGAAAGAATACGCTTTTTTGTGATGGATAAGAATGTTCAATCATCATACAATATCATCATGGGAAGAGTAGGATTGAAGAAGTTCGAGGTTGTACCATCTATGGTACATCAGTGCCTAAAATTTCCAATAAATTTTGGAGTAGGAGTTGTGAAAGGTGATCAGAAAGTATCTCGGGAATGCTATTATTCATCCGTCGAGCAAGAGGAACTGGAGGAATCAAGGAAAAAGACCACTACCTATCAAGTGGATGAAGGTGAAGAAATTGAAACATTGGATCCTAGAGATGAGTCGCAACTCGTGAAGGGTCAAGTGGTGGAAGCTACTGAAAACATCATTCTGGACGACGAGCACCCTGAACGAACTACTCAAGTAGGTTCATCGTTGGAAGCCTCACTAAAACAGGAATTGATAACTTTTCTTAGAAGAAGAAAGCAAAATTTTGCGTGGATTCACGAGGATATGCCTAGGATAGACCCAAATTTTTTATGTCATGAACTCAATGTGAATAAGGAGATCAAGCCTGTGAAGCAGAGAAGAAGAGTATTCAGTCCCGAGAAGAATCAAGCTATATAGGAGGATGTCGAGAAGCTCCAGAAAGCTTGCTTTATTGAAGATGTTAAATATCCAAACTGGTTAGCAAATGTGGTAATGGTGAAGAAGAAGAACAACAAATGGAGGATGTGTGTAGACTTCACCGACCTCAACAAAGCATGCCCAAAGGATCATTTTCTGCTGCCCCGAATTGATCAAATAGTGGATGCTACCTCGGGACACGAGCTGCTGAGCTTCATGGATGCTTATTCTGGTTACAATCAGATCAAAATGAAACCTGAAGATAGGGAGAGTACTTCTTTCATTACCCCTAGGGGAACTTATTGTTATAATGTTATGCCTTTTGGTTTGAAAAATACAGGTGCAACATATCAGCGGCTGATGAACAAAGTGTTTATAGAACAAATCAGTTGCAATATGGAACTCTATGTTGATGATATGATGACAAAAAGCAGGAAAGCTGTTGATCATCTAGTTGACCTAATCCAGACTTTTGATCGACTAGATAAATATCAAATGAAGTTGAACCCGACGAAGTGCATATTTGGAGTGCGAGAAGGCATGTTTCTCGGATACATTGTCAATCAGCGAAGCATTGAAGCTAACCCTGAAAAAATCAAAGCTCTGCTAGGGCTGCGATCCCCAACGACGAAGAAAGAGGTGCAAAGTCTTACAGGACGAGTAGCAGCACTCAACAGATTTGTATCGCGAGCAACTGATCGATGTCTCCCATTCTTCAAGACACTCCGAAAGACTTTTGAGTGGAATGATGAATGTGAGAAGGATTTTCAAGACTTGAAGAAATATTTGGGAGCACCTCCACTGTTATCCAGGCCAGTGATGGGAGAAAAAATATATTTGTATCTGGCAGTGTTCGAGAATGAAGTCAGTTCGACATTGATAAGAGTGGAGAATGGAGTACAAAAACCAATCTACTATACAAGTAAGGCCTTTCGAGGAGCAGAGATCAGATATCCAAGGCTGGAAAAATTGGCACTAGCATTGATTGAGGCAAGTAGAAGAATGAAGCCATACTTCCAGGCTCATACCATAGTAGTATATACTGATATGCCATTGAGGCAAGCCCTTCATAAACCAGAAAAGTCAGGAAGATTGATGTGCTGGATAATAGAACTTGGTGAATATGATATAGTTTATGAACCCAGATCATCGCTAAAAGGGCAAGCGGTAGCAGATTTTATAGCAGAGTTCACCTATCCTGATACCCCCGAGGAGCAAAAGTTGCTCGCTGATCAACCTGTGGATGTTACAGGATCATCAAATGCAAGCCCAGACCAACTTAGCTTGGTAAAAGGGCAAGTAGATGTTACATGATCATCAAACTCAAGCCTAGACCAGCTTAGGTTGGTAAAAGGGCAAGAAAAGATGATCGATGAACAACAAGAAAAATTAGGAGATGGTGAAAGGAAGCAATAAATTTTCCACCGAGGAACTCTGTCAGATTAGAAATTTGAAGACGAGTTACCTATATGGAGTCTGTATGTGGATGGTTCTTCTTGCACTACAGGATGTGGCGCAGGGGTAGTTTTGAGCATTCCAGACGAGGTCGACATGGAATACGCCCTACGTTTCCAATTTAAAGCTTCGAATAATGAGGCTGAATATGAAGCCATGATTGCAGGTCTTAGTTTGGCAAAAACCATGGGGGCGGAACAAGTTATTATCTTTAGTGATTCGCAACTGGTCATAAATCAAATGATGGGAGTATATGCAGCCAAAGGAGAATTAATGATTAGATATCATGCAAAGGTAAAGGAACTGGTGTCGGAATTTACTGCTATTCAGCTGGTCAGAATACCTTGAATGGAGAATGCGAGAGCAGCTGCCCTAACTCGATTAGCATCAGCTACTCGTACCGAGCTACGAAGAACAATCCTAATTGAAGTTTTAGCTGGTCGGAGTATAGATGAAGATCTAACGATAAACTTTAATACCCTCGATTTAGGGTCATCATGGATGGATCCCATCAGGGAATATATTGAGAAAGGGGAATTACCAACTGACAAACTTGCAGCCAAGAAACTGAAGTTTAAGGCTGCTCGTTATGTACTGACCAAAGATATTCTATACAAACGAGGAATTATAGTAGGTTTGCAAAGATGTGTGCATCCCACCGAGGTGAAAGATTTGATTAAAGAGGTTCATGAAGGGTCCTGTGGAGCCCATGTAGCAGGTCAAACTCTTTTGCAAAGAATGATGACTCAAGGATACTACTGGACGACGATGAGGGATGATTGCATAGCCTATGCAAAGAAATGTGACAAGTGTCAGTACTTCTCCTCCATCCGAAGAACTCCCCAAGCGTTATTGACACCCATTACTTCCCCTTAACCATTTTCCATATGGGGAATAGATTTGGTTGGCCCACTGCTGATGACCAGAGGAAGATTTATGTATCTCGTGGTTGCTGTGGACTATTTTACTAAATGGGTTGAAGCTGAGCCTCTCATTGATATGACGTATGACAAGGTGTACCAATTTATCTGGAAGAACATCATTTGTCGATATGGTTTTCCTCATGCCTTCATCACAGACCATGGAACACAATTTGACAACGAGGAGTTCGCTGCCTATTGTCATCACTCAAATATTTTGAAGATCCACTCAGCACCAGGCCATCCTTAAAGTAATGGACAAACTGAAGTAACAAACAGAACGCTGCTGAATGGCTTGAAGAAAAGACTGGATGATGCGAAAGCAAATTGGATCAACGAGCTACAATCAATACTATGGGCTTACCGAACTACTCCCCGAGTAGCAATAGGGATATCTCCATATATGCTAGCATTTGGAAGTGAAGCTGTTATACCCGCCGAATTGGGTCTCCCAACACACAGAATACTGAATTTCAATTCCCCTGTCAGCGATTTAATGAGAAGGTTATACTTGGACATGATCGAGGAGGTTAGGGAAGAAGCAGCCATTAGAAATGCTGCTTACCAGCAGCGAACAACTTTGTTCTATAACAAGAGAGTGAAGAAGTGTGACTTGAAATAAGGAGACTATGTGCTAAAAAAGGTGATTCAAAAGCACAACAAACTGGAAGCAAATTGGCATGGACCCTACCGAGTTAAAGAAGTTGTTCGACCAGGGACATACAGAATAGAAACTTTAGAGGGGGAGGAGTTTAAGAATGCATGGAATGCTGAACACTTGCGCAAATATTATCAGTAATGTAAACTCTCATGTAATGCAGTTTCATCAGTATGAATAAAGAGACAATGTTCTGCCCAGTTCTTTCCTTTTATTGGAAATTTTTTACGGAATACTAGTGCTACACACTTCTCAGCAAAACTCGGACTACTGTACTCAAACGTATTCCTACAGGAAGTAAAACTATTCCTAAAAATTCCAACGTATGTTGGTTAGGAAATGCATTCCTAAAAATGCCAACTTATGTTTGTTAGGAAGTAAATGTATTCCTACGGGAAGTAAAACTATTCCTAAAAATTCCAACTTATGTTGGTTAGGAAATGTATTCCTAAAAATGCCAACTTATGTTGGTTAGGAAGTAAATGTATTCCTACGGGAAGTAAAACTATTCCTAAAAATGCCAACTTATGTTGGTTAGGGAATGTATTCCTAAAAATGCCAACTTATGTTGGTTAGGAAGTAAATGTATTCCAACGGGAAGTAAAACTATTCCTAAAAATGCCTACTTGGTTGGTTAGGAAATGTATTCCTAAAAATGCCAACTTATGTTGGTTAGGAAGTAAATGTATTCCTACAGGAAGTAAAACTATTCCTAAAAATGCCAACTTATGTTGGTTAGGAAATGTATTCCTAAAAATGCCAACTTATGTTGGTTAGGAAGTAAATTTATTCCTACGGGAAGTAAAACTATTCCTAAAAATGCCAACGTATGTTGGTTAGGAAATGTATTCCTAAAAACGCCAACTAAAGTTGGTCGGGAGGTAAAATTATTCCAGAAAGTGCCAAAGCTCCTCGTAACGGAAAAATCCACTAACTGTAGTTGGTTGAAAAGGAAAATTTACCGACCTTGGTTGGTCGGAAACATTTTATGAATACGAGAAAGTGATCGAGCAAAATTTTTGATACTCGTAACTTTTTAAATTACTACTAAGTTGATCGAGAAATAAAACATCATTTTTGCCAAGTGACTACCACAAATTCAAATTACTCGACAATAAGTTGATCGACAAATAACACAATATTGTTATCTTTTTAACAGATACACATGCACAGATGTAAAGTGTTACAAGACAATGGCAGTCAAGATTTGCAAATAAAATTATTTCATTAAATGTTAAACAAAATACATCAGGAATGAAATACAAATTTATTACATCAATATTCCTATTCTATTGGTTTCTTCCCCTCTGCTTTTGAAACAGGTTCCTCGCCAGCAGGTGGATCATTTAAAGCAAGAGGAGAATTTATAAAGTTAAGATCTTTTAGCATCCCGATGTTCATCACGGATGGTCGATCTAGTAGATGATCGGGACGAGATATCTCAATATTGGAATGGAGATTGTAATCGCCGAGGTATTTGGAAATCAAACACCGAGGAATGGCCCGAGCAGGGATCCAACTCATATCAAGATTGAATGGTGGCACGGGTAGGTCGAGTAACCCAGGATTATGGTAATCCCACTGGTAATGACCCTGTTCGAGTTGTAGCACACCTAAGGCATTTAGCCATCCTTGTTTGTAGCCCTCATTATTTGCAGTCGGGATACGATCGTCCAAGTGGTAGAGAGCCTCGTTGTAGCCAGCCATCCAGAACTCCCTGGGCTGCTTGTGAAATTGATATGTCAATCTTTCCAGCTGCTCGTGGAGATTTTTGATGAAGAGTTCTTTATTGTCCAAGATAGATTTCTGCACAGAAAGCTACTCTTCCAAACCCCTGATCATCTTAGACATCTCAGCCAATGCCTGGTTCTTCACCATCAGTTGGAAGGCCTGGTTATCTAAAGCAGATCGAGTCCTCTGTTCCTCGACAGGAATCCGAGCAGCTCTTGCTCATCCACGAGAAGATGTAGAAGGGCCATCTCTTTTCAAGGTTTCCAACTCATCCCTCACGTTGGTGTTCTCGACCTCTAAGAGCGAGAATCCCTCATCAGTTACTGGGATCAAAGCATTTGAGGTGGAAGCTGCAGACTTCAACTGAGACACCTCTCTTTACAGGTTATTATTTTCTTGCTCTAATAACTCAACTATCTATCTGTGCTCTTCGACCTCAGCCTTTAAAGTTCTCTCCCGCACGTCGTAAGCAGCAAAACGCTTATCATATCCCTTATGAGCACTGATTTGCTGATACTTCTTCTTGTACCCCTCATGCAAAAGGGCAGTGGATTCCTTATACTGTTGCTGAAGTTCTTCAAGAGTGCCTTAGAGATCCTCAATCATATCATAATAAGCTACATTATTGGCCACTGAACGATCAAGCAGACACTTCAAATATTGGTAGTCTTCAATTGCCTATTCCGAAGCATCTTGGCCGAGGATGTAGACGATTTGTGCTGCACTCAGATCTGTGTTACCAACCTTAAAATAATCATTGCATTGCCATAATAGCTTTGTATCATGAGCAGACAATAATTCCATCCTGGTCAGAAACTAGTAAAGGGAGAAAAAGCAATAATCAATAAGAGTACCAACAGAGCATGAAGAGCAGAAACAACAGTATCCATAAACAAAAGTTTAAATTTTATTATATCATAAAATTTAGAGTTACATGTTCAGGGTTACATTTGACAAAGAAAAATAAAATATAGTTAGAAATCCTAACAACTCTACACCTTTTTCTTATCTCCCAAAACTTTCTCGGGAGGTTGGGACAAGGAGGTAGGTTGCTCGGATGGAGCAGAGGATTGCTCAGGAATTAATAGAGGTTTCTCGGAAGAAGTAGCGAGTTGCTGAAGTTCCTCGTTAGTGGGATGGATGGTTAGTGGATGAGAAGCTTGATCTCCCATCACCATGGAAGACTCTTCAGAGGTAGCTTTGTCCTCTTCTTCGTCTTCAGGAGTTGGAGGGGGACCAGGGATGTGTCGCTGAAAGAGTTCAGAAGTTTCATCAACCTTCATCTCCTGTAGAGCAGCGACCCACCCATCTCTAAAGTATTTGAGGCTGCTATATTCTACTTGCGACATCATGGCATCCAAACCTTTGTTCCACCCTTTATCCCAGCCAACGCTGAAAGATTTCTTCACAGCCAATTTCCTCTTTAACTTCTCCGAGGAAAGCTTCTCGGACAGAAGATTTTCAGCAGCCTTTAGTTTATTCTCAATTTCCTCCTTCTGACGACTTACTTCCCGAAGTCGACCTAACTCATCCTCAGCAGCCTTGAGTTTATCTTTAAACTCCTCAGCATTCTTGAGCTTCCCTTTGAGCTCTTTATTCTTCTTCTCCAAATCATTCATTTTTTTCTCCAACCCCTTGGAGACTTCAATAATCTGAGCCTTCTCCTGCTCAGTCGAAGCAAGCTTCTTCTCCCAGACTGCCTTATCATCATCATATTTCTGACGAGAATCTTTCAGAGACTGCGCCAGGCCTACCAAAGCTTCCTCTACACCAGACGAGGAGCTTGAAGCTTTAATAGCTTCATCTTTCTTTAAAATCGTATTAAAACAGCTCACCAACTGTGAAAAGAAAATGAAAGCAAGTTAGTGCACAGATACAAAAAGGAAAGAATGAAAATTTAAGACTATAAGACTTACAAAAGCAATGTGACGAGCTGCTAATGTGGTAACAGTGTCCCAAGAAAGGTTTTCTTCAATACTTTGAATCTCGGGAATGATCCAAGTCTTCACGAAGATCATAGCAGAGCTCGGAGGAACAAAAGTGGGAACACCACTAGTCTGGGGCTGAGAGATGGAGTCATCCAAATTAACAGAGGAGCTTTTCTTCAGCCTCCTCAGAGGAGCATCAACTTTCTCGACTAACGTTGTAGTCTTAGTCGGAGAAATGACAATCACCTCGCCTGGAGCAACAGCCTTGCTCGGGGCCACTGGGGGCTTCTCGACCACCTTCACAGGGGCAGCCGAGGAAGATGCATCAATTTTCTTTGTCCCTTCTCCTGGGACATCAAGCTTACTTCTTTTTGCCTCTCCAGCACCAGGGGCAAGTTTCTCAAAAAGGGTAGGAGGCCTTCTTTTCTTCATCCTTTCACTCAAAGGTATATGTGATTCAGGTGAAGAACTTGTAGAGGCTGGTATGGGTTCTGTGTCGCTTATCACCGGATGAGAAGTAAAAGAGGATGTGTAACTCTTGTACTAAAGCAGATATGAAGCTGACCTAATATGCTCGTCGACAACAGTCTGATGTAAACTCCAGATAAGTTTTAAGTGCCTTATATTAACGTCTGTCTCTTTTGGACACTTTCTCTTGTTGTCAACTGTAAATAAATCAAAATTAAAATATCAGTGGCACATTTTATCAAACATAAAGGAAGCATAATATCAAAATAAATAAAATGAAATAAAAATAACCTATCCCATTGCCATAGGGAGGGCATCTGGGACCCTGATACACTTCATCTCCAGATAAAGGACCATATTACCAATTTTTTATAACAACCCTGTGCTCAAAATAGTCCCTATTGGCATCTGTGAGATTGACCACTAGAGCTCTATTTAAAAACCTAGTTTTTAAATAAAAAATATTATCGCCCACAGCCCATCTATAACAAAACATGATTTCAAGAATTCCTATACGGGTTCCATGTATTTGATTTAATCTATAAACACCATTAACTATTCTCCATGTGTTGGGTGCTATTCGTGCAGGAACCACGTCAAAGTATTGACAGAATTCCAGACATAGAAGGTTTGGGGAAAAAGAAAAGCCACACTCAGTAACAAAGAGACTGGGGAACCAATGTCCCTCAGGCAAACGAAAATAGTCTGAAGGCTCAGAAAGCTCTTCCAAAATAACCTAGGAGGGAATAGAGAAATCAGAGTGAAATTTATCAATCGATTCTACAGGATAAACCATGACGAAAGAAGGAAATCAAAGAGAAAGAAGAAAATCTTACTGGAAAGGGATGAGTCTGTTGACAACAAACGATGGAAGAGGTGAACGCACAGGAGAAAAAGAGATGATGGAAAACTCGAAGAGACAAATTTGAAAAAGTAGAAGACGGTGGGATTTTCTGCAACGTTTAAATACTTTGCCTTGGGAAAGGGTAAATGTAATGATTACAAAAAGAGCCGGTTACGTTACCGGCGGCTAAACAGACAAAAGGGGCACGAGAATCGAAGCGGTTAGAAAATTCAAAAAGATCGATTCTACGAATTTGGAAGAAGAAATAAATACAAGAGAAAATACTCCTAAATTTCAGGATAACCATTTAAAACCTCCATATATCGAGAAAGAATGTTCCACATTCCTCAAATTTTGAACTATGAAACATTGGGGGCTTCTCTTGATACCAAATTTAGTCTGCTGACATGGCTCAATTAGGTGAAGACACGTGGCAATCTACATGGCAATAATAAACACTTACGAACAACACCTCGACTCCGAGGAACCATACTGCAACGAGGAACTCTGCCTCCCCGATCAACTCAGACGCTCCGACCTACAAGAACTCTCCAAAGAACTTTTGAGTACCGAGGAACTTTTGAGCACCGAGGAACTTTTGAGTATCGAGGAACTTAGGCGGTTCGAGCAGCTCAGGCGGTCTGAGCTGCACCTCGAACAAAGCATTAATAGCAGGATAACCCAACAGTTTGACTACGCATTAAATGCTTGTTATCATACAGATGTATACGCTTAAGGGGCATTTAATATATTACCCTTTCACATTACAGCCTTAGGGCTATAAATACATTGTATTATCCTCAATGTAAGGGGACCGAAATTTCTTGAGAAAACTTGTAATCGAGAATTCCCAAACAGTCAGCAATAACAAAAACAGTGGACGTAGGCCATTTTTATAAGGCTGAACCACTTTAAAAGTTGTTTGTCTCATTTATTTTATCTGTGATTAAATAATTAGATATAATCTAATTTTTTACATCAACAATTAGTATCTAAGTAATTAAATGCAGAAAATGAACACTAGTAATTGCAGTTACCCGCAACAAACTGTGGAGGGTTGGTTCTTAAAAGTTCTCATGATCATATTCAACCAGACGATCAAGATCAATGGTGTCCGGGACCTTCCTCATTTTATGGATTGCCCTTGAAGTTGTGTCCCATGAAGATTGAGGATTAGGCACCCTCAATTGAGGACGTGGACAACCATCAGGGCCCACACCTTCCCTACTTTGAGGTTGTGGAAATTTGGCATTGACTGCCATAATAGTCCGCGAAGGAGGAGAAGTAGTAGGTGAGATGTAGATGGGGATGCGCCCACCTTGAAAATACCTAGGAGACATTAATCCTACTACGTAAAGCTCATCAGTAATGTCATCATCAATCTGCTTCTCTCCTGCAGTAACAACATTATCAGGCACCTTAAACTTCTCTACTAGAGGGATCACTTATGTCTTTGTCGCAACACTTTGTTGCGAAGGCTCTACAGTTTGGTCATTGGCAGGGGATACCTCCTTTTGCGACTTTTTCCTCTTTTTCCCCTTTATTTTGTGGTTAAGGACCACATCATCCTCGTCCATCTCTAATAATTGGGATGCCAGAAGATCACAGTCAATTTCCTCACCTAAAATTGTGACGTTAAAGATGTTAGGAAGCTACGGAAGGAATATTGGAAGTTAAAAATGTGTAAAGGCAGTAGCCATTATATTTGAAGTAATTTTTTACCTTTTGCAGCCATCTTCTTGAGGATTACCTTGGATGCAAAATATCCTTGTTCAAGAATGGAGGTAGAAGTGACCAGTTCAAAAAACGTTTTTATCATAATCCGCTAAAAGGGCAACGTCCTCAACCCTATTCACCTGATTGTCGCGAAGCTTAAGGTTGTGAATATCTGCAGCATGAGAAAATGTGGAGTTTGTATGAATTAAAAAATCTCAAGGATTATTATGGGCCGAAGATAGTACATACCTTTATTGGACGGACGTCCCCAAGTCTGCGACATTTTAATAGATTTTCCCTTTCGGTTTCTTTTGGGTATATTTCCTAACTGTCCCCAGACAAAGAAATACTCGTCCTTCCAATTTTCACACTGGCAGGCCTCTCAATATACAAATATCTATCCTCTCTCCGCATTGTGAAATAGTAATACCACGAGAATTCTTTGGAGTTTTCCTTTGGACTATAGAATTGGAAAAACTCTACGGGCGTGATATCTTTATTAAAGTTCTATTGCCAAAGCACCAAACCAGCAGGAATTTCCCTCTAACAGTTGAGATTCAATTAGGCTGGAGCCAAGTTTATGGAACGTAATATCCTTCCGATGGGTCATGAACAGGAAGTCACAGCCCCAAAAGGAAGGCATGGAGAGGAAAGCAAACACCGTTGGGAACAACAGAACACGACTTTTGTCCCGCGAAAGGAAGTGTGCAAATTGTTCCTTTAGGGAACTCAAAGGACGTGGAAAATATAAATAATCCAGTCCTCATCCATATTAAGCCTGTGATTGCGAGTTGCGGGGGCCTTCTCAGAGGAATGACTTCGACCAGAAGTTTCAGCTGGGGGATTCCTAGATTCAGGTGAGACAGCCACGGTCTCAACAGGCACCGCAGCCGCTACTTCCGTAGGGGGATTGCTGCTAGAAATTGTATCCTCCTCCATAATGTTCGCAAACTCACTTACGTCCCTACAGTTCAAAGATTTCATAGAGTCATAATCAAGGATGACACAGTTGGGGAAATCTTTAAGCACATAAGGCCCAATAGACTTCAAAGGCTATACATATGGGATCTCAGGAGGAGAAAAATGGAAATGAGACTTCCAGAAGTCGTCCAGGAAATCTTGAGGATTTCGACTTGTAGGGCCACAAAAAAACCTGAAAAGAAAGACTTCGTAGTTAGGTGCTATAACCATTGTGCTCAGAGAAGCCTCATAGAAGTTGCGGTACAAACAAATAGCAGAAGAAAAATTAAAATTTGTAACTAATTCTAAAGGGTTGCAGCTAATTATTCTAAGGACCAAGTAATTTTGAAAGGCTACAGCTAGGATAAGGAATGACAAGAGGCCATAACAAAGTAGCACATGTCACACTACAAGCTGCGGACATAAACACAAACAGGGAATTTAAAGACTGTTTGCAATGATTGAAAACCCATGTTCTTAATGTTCTTGGCCAAAAAGAAACTCGAAATTGGGTCAAGATGTGGATCAAAACACGAAAATTCAAGTTTCTATCCTACTATCCAATTCAAACACCTCGAGTTATCCAACATATGTCTAACCTACAAAAGATTCAAACATCTACCTAGAAATCTAGAAAATGGCACCAAACATAGATTACGGATTAAAATGAGGGTTTTCATATTAAATACTCTATGTTTTAGCAACAAAGCTACTAGTCCTACTAAAACAATATATCACCATCAAACCCTAGTTCCACAACAAATTTAGAAATTAAAATCAAGCAAAAGGGGTCTTAATATAAATCCAGCAACGCAAATTCATACGATATACTGATGATACGGTCAGTATGTTCTTGCAAAGTGGATTAAGATGGAAAACTAAAGAAAAACTAAGAGTTTAATGTGAAAAGGTTACCTGTAAAAGGAGAACAACTAGTTGCTTAGAAGAAACACCGCCTTAAATCGCCTTGAACCGCATGTAAAAACTCACTAGAAAACCCCAAAGGGAAACTGACAAAACTTCGCTTTTGATTTTCTCTCAATATTTGGAAAAGGTAATGATCATAATGGCCAAAACCTATTTATATAAGAGGGCACGGGAAGGTGAAATGCCACCTTGCAAGGTCCACAACAATACTTGATCATTAACAAAGCCGTAACCCCAACTCGCCAACTTTTGGCACTACGACTTGGGGACTTATTGATATAACTTCGCGGAGGATTTAACAAGATGTCGTTTCCTAGGTCAGACAGGCTGCGGAATAATGAAGTTATCATTGGCCAACGTTAGCCACTCCCCGGCCTTAGATAGGTCGTGGCACCTCATTCAGCATGGCCACTGCCTAGGATTAAATAGGTTACAACCCCTCCTTCAGTTTTATTGACTGGGCCCAAACATGCTGCAACCCTTACTCATACACCATAGCTGCTAGCTGTCCAACTTCTATAAGGATTCCTCATTCTTTAGACTTATCCATATGTCATGTGTCCTATCTCCTATAAATATAGGTGCTTACCTCATAATTAGGGGACCGAGAATAGAATCACCCAACGAAGCCTTGCCAAAATATCTACACTACCTCTCTATCTCTAGAGCTACACCCACCTAGGGGCTTGATAGGCCACAACCGGTACACAAACTGCCTTGCAGTCCACATTTGGTCTACCCAGATTCACTATACTCATGTATTCTCTTCTCCTCTCTTGCTTGTATGCCTCTTTAGGCCCAATCATATTGTATTATAAAACACATATAATGAGAGTATGGCAACCAAGTGGATGTAGGCTCATTTTTTATAGTCTAACCACTCTACATCTTGTGTTCTTCCCTTATTACTTTCTTTGCTTACATTTTACACTTGATTTGATGCTTGAGAACGATTTGTTTCCGATTTCTCATATCATCAATGACCAAACTATAAATGGACCAAAAAACCAACACAAAACAAAGGTGGCAAGCTAGCAGAACCAAAATGGTTCATTGGTAGGACTTAATCAATTTGGCAAGTGAATCGATTTGTTCCTCCCAGAAAACCAGTTTAATTTACTGCGATGCCAAAGTGAACTTTTGATGGGATTTCACCCCAACCTCCATCCATGGTAGTTCAAAACTCCACCAAACTCCCATCCATGAACCCTAAATCATACCCAAACGTTTTCCAATAGTATTCTACACTAAAATTATCCTGAAAACAATCCCCAGTCATTCAAACAATGAGTTTAGTCCTGATTTTAGCACAATAACAAACCCTAGTTTCAAGATTTGGTTTCTTCTTCTTAATTTAATCAAAAACTTATCTTTCTTTATATATTTATATCATATTTATTTTAAAAAGATTATCACATTCATCTCTCATCATTCATATATTTTCAAACTCAGATTTATTTTAGTTTCTCAACTCGAAAATTATATTTTTCACATGCTACGTAACACCAAGGTTTACATGAATAAATGTAACTACAAAAGATTATTAAATAAAGTAAATAATTTCCTTATAGATGATGAAATATGATTATCTACTTTTGAAATACTTCTTTTGGTGATGATCTACCACCTGTAGATAAGATCTTTCCTTCCCGGATCCTTTCTTCATCCTCTTTTCTCACTTTCTATTCTCTTTTCTCACTCTCTCACAAACCTACCCATTTTGGGTGTATGGATAGCAGTCCTCCTCTATCCACCTTCATTAAATATCATCCTTAAACTCCTTAAACTCAGATTAGGTACAACCTGCCTCAGGTAAAGTGACCTGTATGTCCTCCTATAGTTCACACTTAGTCTAAAAAACCCTCAGAACCCAACCATAACCCCCGGGTACTTATTTTGAACTATTTTGATCCATTCCGTACCATTGGTGCACTCAAAACTACAATCTGAGTCACCTAACCTGAAATTTCATCTCATGCTCAAACACGACTCTATTCGCGTGTCGTAAATGAAATACCGAAAAAACCCTTCACTTTAACTCACTAATGACGTATCATAAATTAATACGATGCGTTATCATTTAATTATCACAGAAGTAAATACAAATATGTATAAATACTAATCCCTTTTAAATCACTAATTAATATTTATCTGAGACAATTTACTATCTGACTAAATTAAAATTATGTGCACACGTGAAATTTAAAATACTTTAAAAATACGGATGTTACAACTAAACCTTTCAGAAACTTTGTTAATGTATGTTTTTCGAGACAATCTCATCCATCCACATGATCTATCATGAAATATTTCTATCCCTGTCACATAGGATGCCTCTCCTATATATTTTATTTCAAAGTTTTGCGAAAGAAACTCTTTGGTTTTCTTTAATGAACCTAGATCATTAATTGCAATGAGTAAGTCATCAACATATAGAACTAAAAATACAAACTTACTCGCACTGATCTTCAGATATGTACACGATCAACGGTATTTTTCTTAAACCCAAATGAGGCAATGTTATTATGAAACTTAAAATACCATTGGCAAGAAGCTTGTTTGAGTCCATATATTGATCTCTTCAAAACGCATACCATATCCTCTTTTTTGTTTTTTGTAAATCCTTCTTCTTAGGCCATGTTGAGTTCTTCTTCTATATTTCCATTTAGAAAAATTGTTTTAAAATCCATATAATGAATCTCTAAGTCATAATGAGCCACCAGTGCAAGAATAATTCGTAAAGAATCCTTCTTAGAAATAGATGAGAAGGTTTCATTATAATCAATGCCTTCTAGTTGATTAAAACCTTTGGGTACAAGTCTAGCTTTAAGTCATTTAATAAAGCCTTTAGAATCATATTTGGTCTTATAAACCCTTTTACAACTGATTCTTTTGTGTCTTTGAGGAAAGTTTACCAACTCCAAGACTTTATTAAAGATCATAGATTTATTTCATCATTTATGGCATCAATCCATTTAACAATTATCACTATTCATAGCTTACCTATATGAAACCGGATCATTAATCTTTCCAATGTTAAATTATAACTCTTATAAATACACCACATAATCATTTGAAATAGTTAATTTTCTATTCTTTTGAGACCTTCTTGTTGCTACTTCTTTTGGTATTTCCATAATGTGTTCATCAGTGATGGTTTCCTCATTGGGTTAATTATGTGTACTTCATTGGATTATTGGTTGTTCATTTGTTATCATTTGGGGAAACTTCTTAAGGAACAATAAAATCATCATGAGTTTGACATGTGGGAATTCCCACTTCTCAAATTTCTTGAATAATAACATCCCTAAGTTCATTATTCCCACTATCTTCACCATTCTCAATGAATTTAAGAATTGTTGGTTTCAAATATTTGAGTCCCATGGTTAGGAAAGTAAAACCAATATGCTTTTCATTTTTTTAGAAACCCAATAAATAAACCAATAATGGTTTTATGATCCAATTTTTTTCTTGTAGATTATAAATTCTTACTTTCCCTCGGAATATCCAAATGTGCAAGTGTCTTAAACTAGGTTTTTTTCCCCTCCACAGTCAAAAAGAGTCTTTGGAACTACCTATCTAGAAACCCTATTTAAGATTTACACAAAGGTTTTAAGAGAATATAACCATAATGATTTGGGTAAATTCGTTATACTTATCATAATGCTAACCATATCCATAAGGGTAAGGTTGTGTCTTTCAGCTACACCATTTCGTTGGGACGTACCCGACATTGCGTATTGCACAAAAATACCCAAACGCTCTAGGAGTTTGGCAAAAGGATCAAGGTGCTATCCTTTTTCATCATATCTACCGCAATATTCACCACCTTTATCATACCTAATGGTTTTTACCTTCTTTCCTATTTGTCTTTTGACTTCAGTTATGTATATTTGAATATAATCTACGTATTAAGATTAATATTTTAAAGTATAAAGGTAATAATAATGGGAAAAATCATCTATAAACGTGATGAAATACTGTTCTTTCACCAATTGATGGAATATCATAAATCCACTAATATCAGTGTGAATAATTTTAAGAAGTTCTTTACTTATCGTGGATCCCTTTTTGGATAGTTTGGTTTGCTTTCCTCTAATGCAATCCAAATAAATTCCAAAGTAATTAAAATCTAAGTTAGGGAGAATCCCCCCTTTCACAAGTCTTTGGACTCGTTCTTCGGATATATGACACAATATTTTATGTCGCAAAAATGATGAATTCTCATTAACTAAAGTACGTTTAATACTAACATTATGATGCAGAGAAATCAAGGATTTAAGAAAATTACAATCTAAATCAATACAATATAATCCATTATCCAAAATGTTAGAACCAATAATATTAAAATTATTAAGCAAATAAAAACTTTTATTGTCAAAATTCCAATAAGAACCTTTTAAATCCAGTTTTGAAACATAAATTAAACTAGTAGAAAAGGAAGGGACGTAAAGAGTTTCTTTAAGATCTAAGAAAAATCCAATTTTCCAAAATTAAGCAAAAAGTGCCTACTGCTGAAACCAGTGTGTTAACGAAAATGTATTTTATCCCTAATTAATTAAGTTAGTTTAATTAATGTACATTTTAGTTTACCTTAATATATTGATTTTGATGATTCCAAACACATTGTTTTATAGATATTTATTATTGTATAATACTCATTATATAATCTTATTAATATACCATTATATACATATATATTATAAATATTTTTTTAAGCTACATGTACTATTCTTTTGTTCTTATAAATTTGAATCACATTATATTATCTTTTATATACAGATAAAGTTTTTTTTAACATCAGTTCTGAAATTATATATATATATATATATATATATATATATATATATATATATATATATCAGTTCGAGACTCAATTTATTTTTTGGTCTTGGGGTTGGCAACACGCCTTCGTAACAATGCCATATCTAGTTTTTGGCCATACACAGATTTCGTGCAGGACTTGTCTAATGTCAGATTTTGAGCCTTACGCCTAGTACTGATTTTATACATACTTCACCTCCTTGCCTACTTGAATGAACCTTGTGTCAGTTGATTTTCGGCTGAGTTCTATACTGACACTCAATACCTGCTACTCTATATATAGACTTTATTGTTGGCCTTAGGTGGCATATAAAATAAAGTTGATGTTTGCCATCAGATTTTTTTTGTACGAATGAAAGTATATATATATATATATATGCGTGTACCCTCTAATGTTTCACTTCTGCTACACGCCATCTCTGGCCGATTAAACATAGTGGATTTCTTTATAAATGTGTCAGAAATTATTTTTACATATATTTATATAAAAATAATCCTTGACCCTTGTACTTATCTTTGACCCCTTGTACTTCTGCTACATGCGTCGGAACTTGTTTTGGCCACCCACTCACTCTGTCTAGAGTAAGGCTATGTCATTTGCGTGAAATTCTTTTGGCCACCCACTCACTCTGACCAGCCTTAAGGCTACAACATCATTGGGAGTATGAATTGATGAGATTCGTTTATGTACTCCAAAATCTGCTTCAAGTCCGAATTGTTTTTAACGTTTATATCTGTTCGGAAATCCATTAATATATATATATTTCAGTCCAAATCTTTTTTTAAATCTGTTCGGAAATCCATTAATATATATATATTTCAGTCCAAATTTTTTATATCTGTTCGGGAAATATTTTTTTTGTACAATATATATATGAGCACCGTTTATATATATATATATATATATATATATATATATATATATATATATATATATATATATATATTCATATATACTTCTATGCAAACCTGTGACTGAGTTGAACATGTACTTACTTGTCTCATTTATTTTCCTGACAGAAAAATGTACTTTAATCTATATATCCTTTACACATTAGATATTTCCATTTGCGTGTGGACTAATATTTTTGCAGATCCAAATATACTCAAATGAGGATACTGAGAAGATAAAAAAATGAATATCTACATATCAAACTTGAAGATCATTTTGAAGCTACACCATCTCAGAAAATCAGGAGCATTAAATGCTCAAAATGCACGTGTCTAACAGCTAGTTTTCTGAAGACACATTTAAAGCTTTGAAGAGCTGCATTGAAGATAAAGAGACTGGAATGAGAACATGAGCAAGACTTGAAATATTATTGAGAGCATTTATTTTACTACTCAGCTACACATTCAAGAGAGCAATTAATTTTATCATCTGCTCAATCATTGAAGAAAAAGACTTGGGCCTACTTCAACATCATTTATTGAAGTCTGATTCAAGAAGGAGAAACTCAGATTACAAATTGTATTTTAAGGAGTTTCAGTATTTTACCTTGTACTACAAAAATTCAGATTTGTTGTGAAGCTTTGTTGAAGCTTCGGTTTGTACCGGTGATTGGTTCCTACCCGCAAGTGGGCCACGGGGTTTGAAGCTCGGAGTTAGCTTGCAAACAATTGTACCGGTGATTGGTTCCTACCCGCAAGTGGGCCACGGGGTTTGAAGCTCAGAGTTATCTTGCAAACAGTTGTACGCGGTGGTTTGATCCTACCCGCAAGTGGATCAGGTTTAGTGAAGTGCAAAGGAGACAGGGGCTCTAGGCGCGTGGACGTAGGCCGGGATTTGGCCGAACCACGTTAAATTTCGGTGTCATTTATTTTCCGCACTTTTATTTATTTATTTGCACATGCTTGCTTGAGTTAATATTTCCAGCACACTATCTTGCAAATAAATTAATTCCGAAATTTGACTAAATTATTTTTAAGGTTAAAATAAATTATTTTTGAATTAAATAATTAATTTCAGAATATCACTTAATATTAAATATGAAAATTAATTTAATATTTCTAGAGTGTTAAAATCTGCATCTCTAGTTGTTTAAATTAGTTAGTTGCATTTATTTGATATTGTTGGATTTATTCTCTATAGTTTTATTAATCTGAAATTTGTTTAAGTGATTTAAATTTACTATTTTTCTAAAATATTAATTTGACTTAAAGTTTGTAAAAACTCAATTCACCCCCCCTCTTGTGTATAATCTGGGCAACAATTGGTATCAGAGCTAGTGCTCTTCTTATTTTTAGATTTAACAATCTTAGAGTTAAAGATCAATGACAAACTTTAATGTTTCATCTCTTGGTGAGGGTCAATCAATAAATAGACCTCCTTTATTTTCAGGAAATAATTATTGCTATTGGAAAAATAGAATGAAAAATTTTATTCAATCAAATGATTATGCTGTTTGGAGAGTTATTATAAATGGTCCTAATATCCCCATAAAAGTTGTTAATGATGAAAATGTTCCTAAAGAAGAAAATGAATGGAATGATGTTGATATTAGAAAAATTCAAATAAATGCTAAAGCTATGAATATTCTGCATTGTGCACTTGATGTAAATGAGTATAACAGAATTTGTTGTTGTGAATCTGCTAAAGAAATTTGGGATAGACTAGAAGTCACATATGAAGGAACTAGTCAAGTTAAAGAAGATAAAATTAGTATGCTTGTTCATAATTATGAGTTATTTAAGATGATGTCTGATGAATCTATTTCTGATATGTTCACTAGGTTCACTAATATTATTAATGGTCTTGAATCTCTTGGTAAATCTTATACTGACTCTGAATTAGTGAGCAAGATTCTCAGGTCACCACCATCTGCTTATATGACAAAGAAGCTGGCAATCAAAGAAGTTATACGAGAAAGACCTATCTCTCTTGATGAGTTATTGGGTTCCTTAATCACCCATGAAATGGAACTTAAGGAATTTGTTGAAGATGAGAAACCAAAAGCAAACAAAATTATTTCTCTCAAATCTTCAAGCAAATATATAGAAAGTGAAGATGATGATGATGATGATGATGATGATGATAATATTTCCTTATTGGCTAAAAATTTCAAAAAATATCTCAATTCTAAAAAGAAAGCCAAGTAAAGGAGAAAGAAACATCTTTCAAAAGAGTTCAATGATGATCATCAATCCAAATCTGAACCAAGATGCTATCATTGTGATGAAGTTGGACACATTAAGCCTAATTGTCCAAAATATAAGAAAGGTAAGAAGGCATTGAAAGCCACAACATGGAGTGACTCCGACACAAGCTCTTCCGATGAAGATTCGAATGAAAATAAAGTTGCTCATCTATGTTACATGGCTATGGAAAATGGGGTACATTCTAACCCTAACTCTAGTGATAGTGATAATGATGAAGTTGATGATTATGAAGTTTTACAAAATGTTTTTGATGAATTATGTGAAAGTTTTGAAGAACTTAAAAATAGATGTACTAAACTTAAGAAGTCTCATTCATTAGTTTCAACTAAATATGATTATATGTCAAATGATTTTGATGAGTTGAAATTAGAAAATGAATCTTTGAAAAATGAAATTAAATCTTTGAAAAAGGAAAAATCTGTTACTGTCACAAATCCTCTTGAAATTGAAAATATTGAGTTGAAAAGGGAGATTGAATATTTAAAGAAATCATTAGATACTTTTACAAAAGGAAATGAATATTTTCATAAAATTGTTGAGACACAAAGGATTCGATTTAATAATAATGGTATTGGATATGATGAAGGAAATGAGAAAAAGACTTATTCCAATTTATTGAAATTTGATGCCTCATCTAGTCTATCTAACTATCTATGCACATATTGTGTTAGACACACACATTTTTCATATTTGTGTCCATATAAATTTAGAAAAGGAAAATTTGCATGGATTCCAAAAAGAACTAAGATGTATACTAACCCCTATGGACATAACACATTTTGGGTACCAAAAGAGAAAATTTTCAAAGTTGTGTAGGTTACATTTTGAGATGGAATGTGGATTTTCAAGGCATATGATTTGGTCTTATTACAAATTTCAAGTATCATTGCCTAATGTTGGAAATGCCACACTTGGAAGAAGTTGCTTGAATATATCTTTGGTATTGGTATGGTGGTAAGGATAACCTTTCTTGAAATTAATATCATATGTTTATTAATGATTTATTTCATAATTGATATATTTCCATGCATAGAATATTTGTTATATTATATGAGCTTGTTGATAATTTAGTATTCACATGTAAATTTGTATATTTATTATTTTTGATGATTCTTTGTTATATCACGCATTTGATTTTGATGATTATTTTATAAGAAAATTCATACATTTTTTACATATTTTTGTTAATAATAAGATTGGATCAATTCATGCTTTTATTGAATATTAATCTGAAACGAAAATGTCCTTTTAAAAATTTATTAGTCATATGAGCTACATGTTAATATTGTAACATTCACTTGTTGATTTTGATGACATGGTCATATTAATCTCTATGAGTTAGTTTTATTGCATACTACATGAATAATGTCATTGTTCAAATATTTGTAACATTCACGATGAATTTTTTTTTTAAGTTAGTAACATTTGTGTTATGTATGTTTGAATTGAGAAACCACATGATCAACAAATGGTATCATTTGTGAGACTTTTCAAAAATGATTTTATGAAGTCAATTTTTTTAATAATATTTTATCTCATGAAATAGATGCACCATATTTGTTATATGCATATTTGCCTTAATTGGTATCCCTTAGGGGGAGATAAAAGTTTATTGAAATTTGTTTGATTACTTGTTCGAAAAAAAATGTTTGATCATAACTTTGATATATTGTTATGGATTTTGCAATTTAGTTGATTATTCCGAGAATTTTAGCTCGTATCTTGAAAACGGCAAAGCTTGAGCAAAATGCTATATATTTTTTTTGCTATTTCTAACTCATGTTATGTGCTTAATTCAAATTATTTACATCGAGTTATGAATTGTTTATTTGTTGTCCACTTGAAAGTTTACATCATGATGATTTATACAACAATTGATATTGCGCCTACTGAAAATTTATACATTGCAATTTTATTACATTAGTGAGAGAGTTAATTATGCACATTGATATATCTCTCGTATTTGCACTATTTGAGAACATTGATTTATGATTTCTATTTTTACATAAAAAAAGTTGTTCCGAGGAACTATTGTGTGCAATGCACGGTTAGTGTGTGACTTCAACAATTGGTATTATTTATCATTGACGCAATTTGAAAAGTTGATCTTTTATCTTTTATTATTTTTCATTTTTGTGACTTATGCATTATTTGATGATATTATTGTCTATCTACACATTCAAATACATGCTATGAAAAATTTATGATGACTTGTGTGCATATTGAAACTTTTCATGTTATTTATATGTCCCTTGAGATTTTTGGTTGAATCCCATGCACGAATTATTTTTGATAGGGGGAGCTTCGCCCTTTTTATCCGTGACACTGAATTTATATGAAAAATATTTTTGATAATGTCAAAGGGGGAGAAATATTTATGATTCACTCATTGTGCTTAATTTAATTCACCTTATGATATATGTGAATCATTGTTTGTCATCATCAAAAAGGGGGAGATTGTTAACGAAAATGTATTTTATCCCTAATTAATTAAGTTAGTTTAATTAATGTACATTTTAGTTTACCTTAATATATTGATTTTGATGATTCCAAACACATTGTTTTATAGATATTTATTATTGTATAATACTCATTATATAATCTTATTAATATACCATTATATACATATATATTATAAATATTTTTTTAAGCTACATGTACTATTCTTTTGTTCTTATAAATTTGAATCACATTATATTATCTTTTATATACAGATAAAGTTTTTTTTTAACATCCGTTCTGAAATTATATATATATATATATATATCAGTTCGAGACTCAATTTATTTTTTGGTCTTGGGGTTGGCAACACGCCTTCGTAACAATGCCATATCTAGTTTTTGGCCATACACAGATTTCGTGTAGGACCTGTCTAATGTCAGATTTTGAGCCTTACGCCTAGTACTTATTTTATACATACTTCACCTCCTTGCCTACTTGACTTAACCTTGTGTCAGTTGATTTTCGGCTGAGTTCTATACCTACACTCAATACATGCTACTCTATATATAGACTTTATTGTTTGCCTTAGGTGGCATATAAAATAAAGTTGATGTTTGCAATCAATTTTTTTTTGTAAGAATGAAAGTATATATATATATATATATATATATGTATATTTATATATATATATTTAAATGTATGCGTGTACCCTCTAATGTTTCACTTCTGCTAGACGCCATCTCTGGCCGATTAAACAAAGTGGATTTCTTTATAAATGTGTCAGAAATTATTTTTATATATATTTATATAAAAATAATCCTTGACCCTTGTACTTATCTTTGACCCCTTGTACTTCTGCTACATGCGTCGGAACTTGTTTTGGCCACCCACTCACTCTGTCTAGAGTAAGGCTATGTCATTTGCGTGAAACTCTTTTGGCCACCCACTCACTCTGACCAGCCTTAAGGCTACGACATCATTGGGAGTATGAATTGATGAGATTCGTTTATATACTCCAAAATCTGCTTCAAGTCCGAATTGTTTTTAACATTTATATCTGTTCGGAAATCCATTAATATATATATTTCAGTCCAAATCTTTTTTTAAATCTGTTCGGAAATCCATTAAAATATATATATATATATATATATATCAGTCCAAATTTTTTATATCTGTTCGGGAAATATTTTTTTTGTACTATATATATATATATATATATATATATATATATATATATATATATATATATATATATATATATATATATTTTCATATATACTTCTATGCAAACCTGTGACTGAGTTGAACATGTACTTACTTGTCTCATTTATTTTCCTGACAGAAAAATGTACTTTAATCTATATATCCTTTACACATTAGATATTTCCATTTGCGTGTGGACTAATATTTTTGCAGATCCAAATATACTCAAATGAGGATACTGAGAAGATAAAAAAATGAATATCTGCATATCAGACTTGAAGATCATTTTGAAGCTACACCATCTCAGAAAATCAGGAGCATTAAATGCTCAAAATGCATGTGTCTAACAGCTTGTTTTCTGAAGACACATTTAAAGCTTTGAAGATATGCATTGAAGATAAAGAGACTGGAATGAGAACATGAGCAAGACTTGAAATATTATTGAGAGCATTTATTTTACTACTCCGCCACACATTCAAGAGAGCAATTAATTTTATCATCTGCTCAATCATTGAAGAAGAAGACTTGTGCCTACTTTAACATCATTTATTGAAGTCTGATTCAAGAAGGAGAAACTCAGATTACAAATTGTATTTTAAAGAGTTTCAGTATTTTACCTTGTACTACAAAAATTCAGATTTGTTGTGAAGCTTCGTTGAAGCTTCAGTTTGTACCGGTGATTGGTTCCTACCTGCAAGTGGGCCACGGGATTTGAAGCTCGGAGTTAGCTTGCAAACAATTGTACCGGTGATTGGTTCCTACCCGCAAGTGGGCCACGAGGTTTGAAGCTCGGAGTTAGCTTGCAAACAGTTGTACGCGGTGGTTTGATCCTACCCGCAAGTGGATCAGGTTTAGTGAAGCGCAAAGGAGACAGGGGCTCTAGGCGCGTGGACGTAGGCCGGGATTTGGCCGAACAACTTTAAATTTCGGTGTCATTTATTTTTCGCACTTTTATTTATTTATTTGCACATGCTTGCTTGAGTTAATATTTCCAGCACACTATCTTGCAAATAAATTAATTCCGAAATTTGACTAAATTATTTTTAAGGTTAAAATAAATTATTTTTGAATTAAATAATTAATTTCAGAATATCACTTAATATTAAATACGAAAATTAATTTAATATTTCTAGAGTGTTAAAATCTGCATCTCTAGTTGTTTAAATTAGTTAGTTGCATTTATTTGATATTGTTGGATTTATTCTCTATAGTTTTATTAATCTGAAATTTGTTTAAGTGATTTAAATTTACTATTTTTCTAAAATATAAATTTGACTTAAAGTTTGTAAAAACTCAATTCACCCCCCCCCCCCTCTTGAGTATAATCTGGGCAACATAGTGCTTTTCCTCCGTTTCTCATATATATAAAGCCATCATTGTTTCTTGTGTACTGCATTGTAACGTATGTTTACATCGAATTTCTTATATGAGTGCTAAATCCAGAATCAATCCAACAAGTATTATAAGGTATATTAATTAGATTTGACCTGAAACATAAAAAAGATCAAAACTCACCCTTCTTTTCGAATCAAGCTCTGCACTTCACGTAGTATTTCTGAAAATGCCTAGGTTTCTTGCATAAATGTCATTTTCCACATTCTTTTCCTTTTTCTTGGCAGCCTCATTCCCATCATCTTGCTTCGGTGGGTCACACTTGATGCCCTTATTGTTTTTTTAGTAGGAATTACCATTGTCAGACCTAAATTCTTGAGTGGCCAAATTAACTACTAAACCATTTCCTTTCTTCTTAAGTATTTCTTCCTCTTGGATCAATTTTAAGGTAACTTCATTTGGATTCCACTTGACTTTAATCTCATTATAAATAACGACAAAAGAGGAATATTGATTTGGTAAGGTGTTGAGGACAAACTGGACAAGGAAAGGATCTTTGACTTTTAATCCAAGAGTTCCTAGCTTCGTGACCATGAAAGCCATCTTAGTAATATGTTCATTTATAGTGCGGGCGCCATCAAAACTCATTGTGGTGAACTTTGACACAAGGGTCCGACAAGGAATTTGTCTACTTCTTTTCTTTAAGATTGGTAAAAAATTATTTAGCAGTATCATTTTTGGCTAAGGAGTTCCTAATGTTAGGGACTGCAGTTAACATAATGAAGGTGAGACTAAGTTTTTTTGCGCTATTCCATGCTTAGAAATTCTATTTAGGTGTCATTATGTTCATTACTTAATTTAGTAGGTGGGTCACATTCCAAAGCTATGTCCAGGTTCAGAAGGTCTGATAGTAAATTTATATGCATCTCTCGTCTTTTAGTTTTTTTCCATTAAATTGAGGAACATTAGATGCTTTGAGATTGAGACCATTGGAAAAACCTGATGGATACTTATAAAAAAAAACCTAATGGATTGGATTAAATTATACTCACAAATTAACTCGATTATAGAAACATATTTAAAGGGATATTCTCGACTGTTAATATTTTTTATTTTTTTATTTTGAGAAGTTTTATTGGGTAAAATATTTTTAGAAAAATCTCTATCTTTGGATAGCCAATGTTTTCTTTATTCATATATTACAACATCCTTTAATATATATTTAATCATAAAAATTAGACCTTTGGGCAACCAAATATTTATCCTGTGTAATATAATATTCCCCAACATAAGGCATGACACTTTGGTGAACACCTATCCTATCTTTATGAGAATATTAGCATATGAGATTATTATATTTCTAATATAAATATGAAAACAGTATCATATATCTAATATAAATTTGATAAATTTCATACAATGATTTGGAATGACCTAACGTGTATAAAATAAAAATATAAGGACATCTAAATAATATTAACATTTCTTATGTAGTGAAAAAACTCATAAAATGCTGAAAATGTCGAAAATTCAAAAAAATAAAAAAATTGAGTTAGCACCACAAATATATTAGATTTGCGTAAGAATCACTCTCCAATTCATGGAACTGAAAATTAATTTTTGTGAGAGAGATATAAGAGTAAACTTTATTACCAAAATCAACAAATTTAATATTTTGAGGGCCTAAATGGTCTCGAATACCTAAAAAATAATGCACAACACGGTCGATGGTGGCGAGTTTTGATCGTTGGGTGATTTTCCAACTTACCATAAAACTTTATTGCATTTCAAGACCAAAAATTTCTTTCCATTTTTGTAATTTCTACTAGTGCTTATTGGTGATAAAAAAATAAAAAGTCGCCTGAAAGGACACAACTCTAATTTTACAGATTTTTAGCAATAAGCAATATTTATGGTTGAAAATTTTAAAAACATTACGTATTCTAAATTTCAATAAGGTAGGACAATTTCAATGATATATATAAAAGTGTCACCCAAAAATTTACATACACAATTCCAACGGATCCTCTGTGACATAAAATATAAAAATGTCGCAGAAAGTATCAAATTAAGAAAATTCAGTGACATGTATGTACAGAAACATTGCAAAATATAATTATAAAGAAAAGAAATTTATTACAAAATTCATATTTAAGGCATAACATTATGCAAAAAAAATTTGTTTGTTACCATAGCCTAAAATCCAGAAGACACAAATGTTCTGATAAAATGGTTTTCATATATAATTACATAGGATAATTATGCGATTTAAACCATGCTCTGATACCACATGATAACTTAATTTTAAAAAATCATTTAACGATTTTAAACAATATAACACATGAACTTGTAATCTATAAACATGTGATTAACGTATTTGTACCCATATAAGCTATTATATTCGTTTAAAATAGTGATTCACATAATATTCAATGCGTTAAGAAAATGACATAAATCATTATTATGTCAACAATATGTTTAGAGTTTAATGAAGATGTCATAACTCGTTTTTGAAGTAAAAAATATGAAAAGGTTATTGACTTTAGGTTTCTCTCCTTTAGTCTATAACGTTTCTTGTGTTGCTTACTACGAGTGCCCAAATGATGGAGGTTAGGCCTCAATTTTAGGTAGGGAGAGGACCTCAATCCCAAGAGACATGTGATCTAGACCGTCCATCATTGTTTGATTAATAGATTCATTTTGGATGATATATTGGTTAATAATTAACCAAAAACGATTTTGACCTTTGGGTATCGCGGGAGACCTTTTATTTAACCATTATGACTTAATGTTTACTTTAATTGTGAACCACTTAAAGACTTATGAATTATTTAAATGGGATAATATAATTCTAACATTAAAGCCTATAAGAATTCAATATTTTGTAAGATAAAGTTGAAAGTGTATAGGAATTCAACACTCCATAAATGCAACACTTATATTTAAACCTTACCTTATGAGTTTATTATGATTATTCTTAATTTGGACATAAAAGTTTCCAACACTTCATAAATGCTAGTCCTATATGAACTCAATAAAATGAGTCATATAGAAATGTTATACAAGTATAGTTAATTTGGCTTCACACTGGTCATCCATCAGATGATTCGAAAGGATAGTTAATTTTTTTTGAAATATATGTGATGACCATTGAATTTAAATTTATTATTTACTCTTAATTTTGATTCCAAAAATCAAAGTGATAGAGAAGGTTTTATGGGTTTTTAAAGAAGCGATCACTGATCCCCTATTGGCACGAAACGTTTGGAACTAAAATTTCGTCTTAAAACATGTTTAGTCTAACGCCATTTTCAATAAAAATTTACATGCTTAACTTACTAAAATACCCTTGAAACGAGCGAAACATGTGATTTAAAAACCGCAAGATCAAAATAGCTAACCGGCTAAAGCCGGTTACCATAACAAAACCTTTATCACATACACATTTATTGAATTTTCTACAATCACAGGTGATCGAAACAGCAAAAAAAGTTCTTTGTTGTTTTACCTTGGAATTTCGAAGCACTTCCATTTTCATACAAATTGTGAGAAGATCATATGAAGATTTAAATGTAAGTTACTAATATATTTCTCATTTCCATATTTATAGTGTTCATATGCTACTGAAATATCGATAGCAATTACTTATTTTTTTCATCGTAGTAGATCTCAAGGATAACTAGAAGTGGAAATGTATATTCTAAGGTAGATTCATCAGAGAAACAATCTGCTGATAATTGAAAACTTGAGAAACTGTGAGGATGTCATGGATGTTTGAAAATCTCAGAATAAATTTGTGATACCCCGCCTAATTAACAGGTGATCAGTCCTAAATTAAGTTAGAACAGGTTTCTCTGTTGGATGATTCTTAGCATCACTTTCGCATTTTTAATTACTAACCACCTAAGTGAGAAAATTAGACTGGTGCCAAGTTTTATCTTTTCTTAACTTAAATGAAACTCATACGGAAGTAAAATAACACAATAATCACAATTATCTAAAACAACCATTCACAACTTATTAACTGACCGAATAAACCATCAGCCCAAAAACCCAACAAATAGAAAATGAAGACAAGTAATCAATCTCAACATGTCTAACAAGAATTTAAATGAACTATGAGCGACATGCTCAAAATAACTGATAAGAAGTCTCTATACTAGGAATGAAAGAATGAGGCGTCAATCAAAACTCCCGCAACATCCACATATGCTGCAACAATGGATTCCTGAAATAGAGTCAAGCCTGGCGTCCCTGTGGCTGGACACCTAAAAGGTTTTCAACAATTTTATAGCAAGGGTTAGTACCCAAAAACATTTGAAAAACATTTAGCAAGTGATTAACTTGCAGTAATAAGTAAATATGTATGCTCTCCATATTTTAGTTAGTTCCGAAATCCCTTCAGGACATCCTCACCCCTCCTCTAATGTGCACTATTAACGCCTTAAATAAATTCAGCTAGTTCTTCATCTTATGACTAGATAAATTATAAAACCCCTTGCAAACATCCTACTCTAACCGAGTATGCCTTAATTATTATTTTTAAGTTATTATCATCATCAACTTAGTTAAATCATTTTCCTTTTTAATTTCATATAAGTTCCACATCTGTTATACATATAATACAAGTCATGCTTTGTATTAATTTGCACGTATATAACTCTTTACCTAATTATATACTCAATCATAATACGGTATTCACAAGCATACTGAAATAATATTTAATAATAATATTTCCCCCGAGTAAAGTCTCACCGGGTATAAATCCTCTAAAGTGCTATCCCACTAGGTATATTCACATAACCTAGTTACCCCAAGTTAGAATCGCTCACTAACTTGGTTAATACATAAATGTTGGAGGCGGTCATATTCCTTCCCTGAAAGTGAGACGCCTCTCACCCATATCATGGACGCTATGACCTGGGATTATACTCTCCCTACTCCTCAAGCTTGGAGATTCATCCACTACACGCAACCTCCCCCTATAGCACTAGAGTATATATATATATACACACACACACCATATATATATAAATATAAAATATTTCGGCTACACCGTGCACTAAGTCTGTGACACAAGCCTATTCCATTTTATTTTGAGTTTATAGCCCAACTCTAATTATTAATTAATTTTCACATTAATTTCTTTTGCTATCGCCCCAACCAATATATTCGGACTTACTCTCGTGGTCCGAAATAACACCACCCGAGTCGAAATACCCGACTCTAAATTATTTAGCCTTTACCTAAATAAAATTTACATCTCGGTATCGCTCAACCATTATTCCCGGACTTGTCTACTACATCCATATTGAATCATTTTGAACAAACTTTCCAAAAATTAACCCTAGTGTGACACACCTATTTTCCTCAAAATCCCAATTAATTTTAATCATGATGTCACACCAAGTCGCCCTCAAATCCTAATTACTTTTCATTCACAATTAATTATATTTAAACCCATGTATTAATTACTCAACAATTAAGGCATGGAAGAATTTATTTTTAATTTCCATACATATTAAAAACTGGGCAAACTGTCAAAGTTTCTGGACCATCGATCGATCGATGGTACCCCTTCGATTGATCGATCGATCAGGTCCTCATCTTCCCCGAGTTGGCTGTTTCAGCTGTGGACGCACACCTCCATGCCCTAGCTTCTTCTACACTGAAAACAAAGCTTTCCCATCGACAATAAGCATCAAACACCTTATATGGAACCTCCCTAAAGCCAAAAACATCAATTATCTTGCTTTCTCTACTGTTTCCACGAATTTGGGGAAAAATCCAATTTAATCTTTAACCCAATTTAAACATCAATTTCATAATACCAATTCATTTCCAATTCATCCGGATTTACACATCTTACGAGATACAAATACAAAAACAGATTGTACACGGATTTCTACTCAATTTAGAAATCAGATTCATGGTTTACAAAACCCCATGTTTATCCCCTTTAAATCCCAAAACGAATTTTCTTTGATTATCCACATCACATGAATATGAATTGAATTACACTTTAAATGCTACAGCAAGTTAACCACTTGCCTTAAGGTTCGTAGTGTCTGATTTTGGAGTCGAATGCCCAAGGTTGTGTAACACCCCGCCCGCCCGGGGAGAGCGAGCGGAGCGCTACTATCGAATAACTAAATCAATTCCATAAGTCACAAGGTATAGAGCATCTAATCAGATACAAACACTAAAAATCTTATTCCGGACGATCGGACCGTTGGATTCACTTGAAATTTTAGTATGTTGTAGCGAACGGCGAGACATGACTTTTGACAAAAATTCAGCTTGATCGGACGATCGGATTTCTAAAAATATTATTTTTACTAGAGAGTTTTATGTTCCGAGGACTCTTAGAGAGTTTTATGTTTTGAGGACTCTTCTAAATAATAAAAATTCAATTAAAACTCCATTTTAATTCCGATTTCGAAATCGTTTGAAATTATCTCCTTTAAAAATAATAACCAACATACTTGAGAAATAAAAATAATTTTATCTCAAAATTTATTTTTTCTATTATTTTCGAAAAACCCCAAAAATTACGCGGGTTGTTACAGGTTGAAGATGACTCTTTTTGGCTCTCCTGTGATCCCCAAATTTGCCTTTGGCTGCTGTTAGGGTTTCCTAACCCTCTAAGTCTTCTCTAAAATCAATTCAACCGTTCCCTTGTTTATTTTATTTGTTTAATTAACCTTAATACCGTTTTTTGTGTAATGGGCTAAGCCCAAGTGATCCAAATGCCCTCGTGTGGGCCCGACTATGTCTAAAAATGGCCCGTGACCCATTTACTACTCTCGGGTACACTTTTCTGACTATTTCGGCCCATCCGGAGTCAACCGTACACTCAGAATTTTCATCCGAATTAATTTATAAAAATACTTATTTCGCACCCAAATTAGTCTATACCGACTCCCGGCTGAAATAAGTACATATCCCAACATTAATACTCGAAATGACGTAAATACATTATTACTATTCACTTAGTAAATAAGTTTCCCTAAATATTAACCATTCACTCCCCGATTAATATTTAAATATAAATTACCATAATTAATTCAATTAAAATTAAGACACACAAGTAATTTTGAATTCTCGAATTAATTAAATATTTAATGCACAAAAATACGGGGTGTTACATTCTCCCACCCTTACAAAGTAATTTCGTCCCCGAAATTAGGTCATACCTGTGGTGAAAAGCTCTGGATATTGTTCCCTCATATCCTCCTCCCGCTCCCAGGTAGACTCGTCAACGTTGTGATGACCCCACTGTACTCTAACTAGTGGAACAACCTTGGATCGTAACTTTCACTTACTACGGTCTAGAATAGCCACCGGTATCTCCTCATAAGAGATGTTTGGATGTAAATCTATTTCTTCGAGTGGAATGTGCCAAAAAGCCCTCTCTCTCTTGCGATATTTCTTCGGCGATGCCACATGGAACACGTCGTGTATCAGCTGAAGGTGCTCTGGCAATCCCAGCCTGTAAGCTACTGGTCCTACCCTCTCGAAAATAGGGAAAGGTCCCATGTACCTCGGTGCTAACTTATGTTTCTTGCCAAACCTCATCACCCCTTTCATAGGGGACACCCGGACTAATACCTGGTCCCCAACCTCTAACTCCACATGTCACCGTGAAGCAACAACGTAACTCTTATGCATATCCCGAGCTATCCAAATCCTCCCTCGGATCAACTCTATCTTGGCAGACGTCTCCTGAACAATCTTCGACCCCAATAGTTTTTTGTCCCCTACCTCTAACCAACAAGTGGGTGAACGACAAGGTCTCCCGTATAGTTCCTCGAATGGTTCCATACCGATCGTGAATTGGTAAGAGTTGTTATATGCGAACTCTAACAAAGGAATAAATTTCTCCCAACCTCCCCCAAAGTCTAATATGCACATTCTGAGCATATCTTCCAGCATATGATTGACTCTCTCAGTCTTCCCGTCAGTCTGTGAGTGATAGGCTGTACTCAAACGTAACTCCGTGCCCATGGCCTCATGAAGACTCTGCCAAAAGTGGGCCACAAAGATCTTGTCTCTGTCAGATATAATATTAACTGGTACCCCGTGCAGCTTAGCAATCTCAGCTATGAATAGCTGTGCATAACGCATCATTTCAAAGTTTGTGCGAACCAGCAGGAAGTGGTATACTTTGGTCAACCGATGCACAATGACCCATATGGAATCGTGACCCCTCTGCGATGCAAGTAACCCTGTGATAAACTCCATGGAGATGCTCTCCCACTTCCACATTGGAATCTCCAGCGGCTGTAGTATCCCTGATGGTCTCTAATGGTCCACTTTCACAAGTTGACACGTGGCACATTTCCAAACAAACTCTGCTATGTCTCATTTCATTCCTGCCCACCAATACTGTCTCCTCATATCCTGGTACATCTTATCCCCACTGGGATGTACCGCAAATCTTGACCCACGGGACTCTGTCATAACCGTGTGCCTCAACTCCTCATCCTCGGGCACAATTAACCTCCCATTAAGGCGTAAGCCTCCTTCTGAGCTGACCGAATAACCCTCTGCTCCCTTAGCTAGAAACTGTCTCACTCTATCCCGACAGATCTGATCTTCTGCCTAAGCCCTCATAACCCGCATAATGATCTCAGGTGTGATGGATAATGCTGACATGCAGGCCCTGGATACGTCATCCTCATATCGAAGCTCTCTCCACTTCGCTTTCCAGACTTCTAATATTTCTCCAGTCGGTCTCCGACTCAATGCATCTGCTACCACATTAGCCTTATCGGGATGATACTGAATATCAAACTAGTAGTCTTTCATGAATTCTATCCATCGCCTCTGCCTCATATTCAGATCCTTTTATGTGAAGAGATACTGAAGTGATTTGTGATTCGTGAATAACATAAACTGCTCTCCTAGAAGATAATGTCTCAATATCCTCAAAGAAAAAATGACCGCTGCTAACTCCAGGTCGTGAGTGGGGTAATTCCTCTCGTGGGGCTTTAACTTTTTGGACGCATAAGCTATAGCCCTTTCCTCCTACTGAAGAACACCCCCAAGTCCCTGTAAGGGCGTGTTAGTGTACACCTGATACTCCGATCCTCCCTTCGGCAACGCAAGTACGGGTGCAGATGTCAACTTGTCCTTTAGCTCATCAAAAGCTAATTGACAATGATCACTCCAAGTGAAAGGTACCCCTTTCTCGGTCAGATTCGTCAAAGGGCCCGCAATTTTTAGAATCCTTTGATGAACCGCCTTTAATAATCGGCCAATTCTAATAAACTGCGCACCTCGATCGATGTCGTGGGCTGCCCCCACTCCCTTACCGCCGATACTTTACTCGAATCCACGGCAATACCCTGGTTTGACACTACGTGGCCAAGAAACTAAACGTCCCGTAGCTAAAATCCACACTTCCCGAATTTGGCATAGAGCTGGTGATCCCGCAATGTTTGTAAAACTATACGTTGATGCTCTACATGCTCCTCCTCGGTGCGTGAGTATATCAGGATGCCATCAATGAACACGATGACAAACTGGTCGAGAAACTCCCTGAAAATCCTGTTCATAAGGGCCATGAACACTGCTGGTGCATTGGTGAGTCCGAATGGCATCACCCTGAACTCATAAGATCCATACCGCGACAGGAAAGCGGTCTTAGGAACATTCTCCTCTCGGATACACAGTTGATGATACCCTGACCCCAAGTCGACCTTAGAGAAGTAAGACGCCCCTCTCAACTGGTCAAATAGATCATCAATCATAGGCAACAAATACTTATTTCGTATCGTCTCCTTGTTCATCTCTCTATAGTCCACGCATAACCGTAGTGAGACATCCCTCTTCTTTACAAACAACACTGGTGAACCCCACGACGATGTACGCTGCCGAATGAAACCTTAACCCAAAAGCTGCTAAATCTGATCTCTCAGCTCACGCATCTCTTAAGGGGCCATGTGGTATGGGGCCCGAGCATCAGCCTCGTCCCCGGTGCTAAATCGATTACAAATTCGATTTCCCTACTAGGTGGCAACCCTGGTATATCCTGGAACACATCCTCAAAGTTCCTCACTACCGGGATTGATTCCAATGAAATCTCCACCTCTTGTGAGGTTTCCTCCTCAATGTAATACAGGTGCGTTCGTGACCCTCCCTCGGGTAACGACATTGCTATAAAAATATCTCCTGTCCTGGAATGGAGAACAAGATTATCCTCTCGTAGAAATCCATCGTCGCCCGATAACCTGCCAACCAATCCATACCCAAGATGACATCGCACCCCTCCATATCTAACACCAAGAGGTCAGCTGCTAAACTAAGTATCCCAATAAAAATGTCCACCCCCTGACAAACCGAGTGAATCGAAGCCCCGCTGCCTACTGGTGACTCTACACATATTCGAAGACTACCTGCAGTCTCTAGTAACCCGACCCATTTAGCAAAATTATATTTAATGAATGAATGCGATGCTCCCGTATAAAAAAGAATACTACCCTCATAACCATGAATGATAAACATACCCTCAACCACTGGCGGTGCTTGCTGCGCTGGAGGGTTGCGAACATCTCAGACGTTATACACATGCCTGTAGTGCATCTGCCCCTACTGCAGTGGGGCGGGTGGAGCTGGTGCTACTGGAGGCTTCTGCCCCCGTTGCCCCTGTTGGGCCTTCTACTGTTGACCTCTGCCCCTCTGTGGGCACTCCCTCTTGAAGTGTCCATGCTGGCCACAGACAAAACAGCATCTCTGACCATCCCCCTATCGTTAGCCCTATTGGCCCAGATGTGGCTAGCCCTGTTAGCCTCCCCCATTGTTCCCTTGGCCCTGACGGTCATGAGGAACCTACTGCTGCTGATTCAGGCCCGGCTGCCCCAGCCTGAACCCCTGTCCTCCCGATCAGAACCCACTAGGCTTAAACTTCTTAACCTGATTCCCCTGCTGACTGCCAATCTGCTGTTGAGTACCACTCGCGTCTCCACTAATAACTGCCTTGCCCTGTTGGCTCGGCTTCCCTAATCTCTTGCTCCCCTTCGCATGGAAGCGATGATCCTGGAAATGTACAAGCGCGGCGTTAACGACATCTGTATAAGTCACCAACGTCGGATTCCCAATCAAATGTTACCTGATCCGCAAGGCTAAGCCCTCCATAAATCTCGATTTCTTCCGCTCCTCATCGCTCACCTCATTTGGCACAAAGTTTGCCAAACGGGTGAACTCTTCCTCATAGTCTACCACTGATCAGTCACCCTGTACTAAATCACTGAATTTCTTTCTCATCTCAGTCTCTACTGCTGGTGGAAAGTGTTTGCGGTCGAACCGCACCCAGAACTCTGTTATCGTCATCAAATATCGATCCTCGGCGGTGGTAATTGACTCCCACCACTATATGGCTGTCCCTGACAGACGAAAGGTAGCAAGCATCTATTTCTGCACCTCGGTACACTCCAGCATGCGCAGATGGCGCTGAATGTTCTTCCAGTCACAAGCTTGTACTACATCTGTGCTACCCCGAAACTCAGGTGGGTGGACCTTCTGAAAGGTCTCCCTAACTCTTTGCCAAGATGGTGGCCCCACTGGAGCCTAAACTGCTGGTGCCACTTGAGGCGGTGCCTGGGGCTGTGGAAAGTGAGTTTCCATAGCTCGCATCGTTGTTTAAACTGCCTGGGCCACTATCACTGCCACCTGAGTAGTGGAAATCAACTCGGGTGGGGGTGGGGGTGGCGGTGGCGGTACCTGTGGCTCCTAATGAGCATCCCTGACTTCATCCCTAACCTCAGCCCTCTCCGCTCTCTATCTCCTGGGTGGCATCTGAAATAGATTGAATTGTATAAGTACTCAATTTACATAAAAACATTCACGACAGAAATATAATATCTCACAAGCGAAAAATGAATCAACAGTCCTAATAATAGGGCTCTATAACAAGAGAATCCTACGCTGAAACGTAGTAAGCCGCACAGATCCTAAGGACACTAGAACCTGATGCTCTGATACCATCTGTGACACCTCGCCTAATTAACCCCGGGTGATCAGTCTTAAATTAAGTTAAAACAGGTTTCTCAGTTGGATGATTCTTAGCATCATTGTCACATTTTTAATTACTAACCACCTAAGTGAGAAAATTAGACTGGTGCCAAGTTTGATCTTTTCTTAACTTAAATAAAACTCATGCGGAAGTAAAATAACACAATAATCACAATTATCTAAAACAACCATTCACAACTTATTAACTGACCGAATAAACCATCGGCCCAAAAACCCAACAAATAGAAAATGAAGACAAATAATCAATCTCAACATTTCTAACAAGAATTTAAATGAACCCTGAGCGACATGCTCAAAATAACTGATAACAAGTCTCTATGCTACGAATGAAAGAATGTGGCTTCTATCAAAACTCCCGCAACATCCACATATGCTGCAGCAATGGATCCCTGAAATAGAGTCAAGCCTGGCGTCCCTGTGGCTGGACACCTAAAAGGTTTTTAAATTTTTTATAGCAATGGTTAGTACCCAAAAACATTTGAAAAACATTTAGCAAATGATTAACTTGCAGTAATAAGTAAATATGAATGCTCTCCATATTTTAGTTAGTGTCGCACTCCCTTGAGGACATCCTCACCACTCCTCTAATGTGCACTACTAACGCCTTAAATAAATTCACCTTGTTCTTCATCTTATGACTAGATAACTTAAAAAAACCTTGCAAACACCCTACTCTAAACGAGTATGCCTTAATTATGATTTTCAAGTTATTATGATCATCAGCTTAGTTAAATCATTTCCCTTTTTAATTTCATATAACTTCCACATCTGTTATACATATAATACAACTCATGCTTTGTATTAATTTTCCCGTTTATAACTATTTACCTAATTATATACTCAATCAGATTAAGGTATTCACAAGCCTACTAAAATAACATTTAATAATAGTATTTCCCCCGAGTAAAGTCTCACCGGTTATAAATCCTCTAAAGTGCTATCCCACTAGGTATATTCACATAACCTAGTTACCCCAAGTTAGAGTCTCACTAACTTATTTAATACATAAATGTTGGAGGCGGTCATATTCTTTCCCTGAAAGTGAGATGCCCCTCACCCATATAACGAATGCTATGACCTGGGATTATACTCGCCCTACTCCTCAAGCTAGGGGATTCATCCACTACGCGCAACCTCCCCCTATAGCACTAGAGTATATATATATAATAATAATATCTATCCACTGATATTAATGCACACGTCATATATATATATATATATATCATCGCACACCGTATATATTTAAATATAAAATATCCCGGCTACACGGTGCACTAAGTCCGTGACACAAGCTTATTCCATTTTATTTTGAGTTTATGGCACAACTCTAATTATTAATTACTTTTCACATTAATTTCTTTTGGTATCGCCCCAACCAATATATTTGGACTTACTCTCGTGGCCCGAAATAACACCACCCGAGTCGAAATCCCCGACTCTAAATTATTTAGCCTTTACCTAAATAAAATTTACATCTCGGTATCGCTCAACCATTATTCCCAGACTTGTCTACTACATCCGTATTGAATCATTTTGAACAAACTTTCCAAAAATTAACCCTAGTGTGACACACCTAATTTCCTCAAAATCCCAATTAATTTTAATCATGATGTCACACCAAGTCGCCCTCAAATCCTAATTAATTTTCATTCACAATTAATTAGATTTAAACCCATGTATTAATTACTCAACAATTAAGGCATGCAAGAATTTATATTTAATTTCCCTATATATTAAAAACTAGGTGAACTGTCAAAGTTTCCGGACCATCGATCGATCGATGGTCCACCTTCGATCGATCGATCGATCAGGTCCTCGTCTTCCCCGAGTTGGCTGTTTCAGCCATAGACTCACACCTCCAGACCCTAACTTCTTCTACACTGAAAATGAAACTTTCCCATCTACAATAAACATCAAACACCTTATATGGAACCTCCCTAAAGTCTAAAAATATCAATTATTTTGCTTTCTCTACTGTTTTCACGAATTTGGGGAAAAATCCAATTTAATCTTTAACCCAATTTAAACATCAATTTCATAATACCAATTCATTTCTAATTCATTCGGGTTTACACATCTTACCAAATACAGATACAAACACAGATTGTACAAGAATTTCTACTCAATTTAGAAATCAGATTCATGGTTTACAAAACCCCATGTTTATCCCCTTTAAATCCCAAAACGAATTTTCTTTGATTATCCACATCACATGAATATGAATTGAATTACACTTTAAATGCTACTGCAAGTTAACCACTTGCCTTAAGGTTCGTAGAGTCTCATTTTGGAGTTGAATGCCCAAGGTTGAAGATGACTCTTTTTGGCTCTCGTGTGATCCCCAAATTTGCCTCTGGCTGCTATTAGGATTTCCTAACCCTCTAAGTCTTCTCTAAAATCAATTCAGTCGTTCCCTTGTTTCTTTTATTTGTTTTATTAACCTTAATCCCGTTTTTTGTGAAATGGGCCAAGCCCAAGTGACCCAAATGCCCCCGTGTGGGCCAGGCTATGTCTAAAAACGTCCCGTGACCCGTTTACTACCCCCGGGTACACTTTTCTGACTATCTCGGCCCATCTGGACTCAACCGTATACTCAGAATTGGCATCCGAATTAATTTAAAAAAAATACTTATTTCGCACCCAAATTAGTCTATACCGACTCCCGGCAGAAATAAGTACATATCGCCTCATTAATACCCGAAATGATGTAAATACATTATTACTATTCACTTAGTAAATACGTTTCCCTAAATATTAACCATTCAATTCTCGATTAATATTTAAATATAAATTACCATAATTAATTCAATTAAAATTACGACACACAAGTAATTTTGAATTCCCGAATTAATTAAATATTTAATGCACAAAAATACGGGGTGTTATAAAATTTAGTTGTTAAAGATGACATTCAGGATGTTGTTTGGTTATTTACAACTTCCCTGATAGGAACTTCTCTGTTTGCAAAATCATATATGACAGTTGGATGGGTTTTGTTAGCTATGTAAGTGACCTCAGTAAAATAAAAAAATTACAAGAGGGAAAAGGAGATGACAAATTTTTATTATGGAATCAGTTGCAAATGACCATCAACACCCTGGAAGGGTGAAAGGTTTTCTTTCTGCATTGATGGTATGAAATTATGTGCATTTATTATGTTTGCAACCTTAATTGTTACAATTATAAATTTTACTAGTACGATTTCTGTATTTTAATACTAGTTGTGTGAGAAAACTTCTATCATTAAAGCAACATCTCCATCAAAAGAACCACGATTTTTGAAAAGATCTCCAGATTTATTCACAACAGATTAAAAAAAAGTGAAGGTTGAATTACACTTATTCAATCAGAACAAGTACCTAAAATTTAACACTCAAATTGTTTACTATGATTTAACACTCCACCTTTTCTCTCATATATCCTCTCACCCTTCACCACCGAGAAAAAATTGGCCATAGCCAAAAACCAAAGTCCATCTACACCTTAATCCGGCTTGTACAAAAATAAAAACCTCCACCGGACCTGCCATAAACCATACCAAATACCCTAATCCGATTATCCCACCCTTTTAACCCACTAACCCATTCAAACCTTTTCCACAAAAATAGGAACAGTCCCTACCTGCCATACCCTCTAAATACCACGTTCTTTTAAATATTCAAAAACCTCTTGACTTTGACCAATTCAAATCCCACCGAGTCTTCTAAACAAGAACTCGTGAGTTATAAATAAAGGAGGAGGTCATCTCATAAAAAATAACTCGGACTGCATATTATTTATAGTACCTTGTACAATCTAGAAAAAAAGAAGTCAGAAAATTATAAAAAAATTAGCTTTGGTTTAGAATATTGTTTAGGATTTTTTTCGTATTTGATAATAATCAACTGAGTCAACTTGTGAGAATAAACTTGGACGCACTTTCAAGAATTCAATGTGACAGGGAGACTTTGCATATTGTATTTCTTTCCCTTATGTTTCAATTTATATCATTATTGATATTTTATTGACTGTTGTTAATGCATATATGAGAATGTTTGGCAAAACACCCCATTCAAGGGGTGAGAGGAAACCGTGTTTGATGTTCATTTTACTTAATTAATTTATTTGACTGATTATATTTCTGGGGAAATGAAATTTGAATTGTCACAAATTAATTTATGCTTCGAGAGAGGTAATTTAATTCATTTTAAATTTAATATTAAATTTTGGAATCGAACAAGAGATAGGTTTTTCCTAATTACAGTATTAAATTTGAAATATTAACTTGAAATTGCGATTCAAGAATTCTTTAACACATCGATCTTAGCGGGTGATTTTTTTTAAAGAGAGCATAAATCCATTTTTTTAGAGTTGTGGCTTTTTTGAAATTAGTTTTCTAAAAAAGATATTATCCAATTTATAATTGTAACGTGAGTTAGATTATGGAATTTAATATTATCCTGAAATGTTTGAAATAAATAAATTAGAAAATTAAAATAATTATTCACGGGGCGTAATCCCATCCCTTCTCCTTATCACATTCATCACACCCGGTTATGTGTTGTTTTAGTTTATTTAGTCACTTAAGATTTTTTAGCGTTAATTAGTTAATTCTCCCTTGAAATTATTTAAAAAAATAAAAAATATTTATATATAAAAAATGTTTTGATAAAGAAAAATTTAAAACTGCACGCATTCACATTCATTGTTTCATCACTTGAAAGTTGGATTGATACTCATACATACCGCAATACAAGTTGTTTAACAAGTTTTGTAGGTATTCAACGGATTTTGGGACTCAACTTACGATGACATTGATTACAAAAAAAATGAGTTACCAAATGATGTTGTTGCCGATTTCTTGAAGTTGAAGGAAAATTGAAGACTTGTAATTCATTTGCATTTGTAGTTTTTATTTTTTATTAGACTGGTTGTATTAGGATTATTGAGGCGTTGTATTTATTTGGGTGCATTTTTGACACATATTATTTGTAATAAATATTCATAAAAAATTAAAAAAGCAAAAAGGAAAAAAAGGAAAAATAGAGAGAGAGAGAGCCCTTGGAGTGGATTTAGAAGCCTCTCTATTTTGGGTCCGTATGAGTCCTCGAGACAAATGAAGTTAGACGAACTTCCCCCTCGATCAACCCAACACGGTCTTCAGCCCACGAGTGTAAAAGCAATGGGAGGTACATGTTTATATCACTCGTGAATCTCCTGCAAGCGAGTCCATTTTTCTGTACTTATTTTCTCTGATGTGATTTTTATTATTGCATTGAATTTAATTAAATGGTTTGATGAACCCAAGACCTAGACCCAGTCATTGAAATGAGTTGGAATTTCATCACCCACTCAATTACTTTATCCCATTTCATTGTAACCTATATTATCACTTAATTAAAAACAAACAACTAGCAAGCAGAGTAGGATTCAATGTTCATTAAGAACCTTTTGGAATGAGACACTCATAGGATATATTAGCGAGCCCTTTCCACCCCTGCCAATCTTCGGTCCACTTTCTTAAGTCATTATCTAGGAAAACTAGGTTTTACGGCCCAATGTGGTACCATATGGTTGATCTTTGTAGTATCTAGTGAGGTGAGACTTAACTAATAATCCTCTTATTCCCTCAGGAAGAAATTAGGAGCACATTTTTCAAAGGCGACATATAACACTCTGTGCTTTTCTCGCCCGCGAATTAATTAAAATTTGACTACCCCATCACTTAATTGAAGATAAAATTGGCTACGTGCTAGTTATGATTTTTTCTTTGCTTGTACGTGTCTAAGTCACCCTTTGATAGTCGATTCTAAGTGCTCCGCTGGGTTTCAAAAAGTGTCCATTGTCTCCCGTTTTCCAAAAATCCCAAAAATATTTTTCTTCTATTTCAGAATATTAAAAAATAAAAATATTTTTTTCCTTATCAAAATATTCAAAAGGCTTAAAATATTTTCCTTTTTCTTACATTCAAAAATCATAAAAAGATTTTTTTCTTTTGAAAAACATTTTAAAATTCAAAAATATTACTCTTGTCATGGTTAAAGAACGTCCTTTAATGGGCTATTTGGGTTATTTCCCATCATCTCGAAGAATGTTTGAAGTTGAGCCCGAGTCGAACCTCCATACTTTACTTAGTGGCTTGAACTCTCTCACACATACCATTGATACTCTTGCATCGTCTGCGCACACATCTCATATTCCACCGCCTCTGGTGATGACTGTCAATGCATCAAACTTAGCGCTAGCGGGATTTCTGTTTGGTCTGCCTGAAGATGTTAAACTTAGAACTACTGGGAGGTAGCTCATCGTGTCTTGTTTCTGACTATGAGTCTTATCCTATTTGGGGGTGGTGTCTAATCCTCCCCACTAACTTTCATATGCTTTATAGACTTGTACATATTTTGTGTCGCTTTTGTTCTTTAGGTTCCACCTCTGCTTCCATCATACGGTACATTTTCATTAGCGGTTCATTATAGTAATATATTTCCTACCTTGTGCTTTCAATTTTGATATATATTTTTAAACATTGAGGGAGATGTTCTCTTTTGTTTCGGGGTGGGAAATTTATCAAAATCATACGTCTTTTGAATTTTTTTTAGAAACAAATCATTTTAACTTTTTTGTGCAATTCAACTCAATTTTTTTATGAAATGAATTATCTATCATTTCTCTTTTAGAAGTCTCAGAAATACCATTGTTCAACCCTAAAATTACACTTTTTACCATAAAATTAAATAATACCTCTTAAAGCGTACTTACACTGTAAATTCCTAAACTCGAAAAGTTGCACTATCATGTTTTATGATCCAAAGTTGAAGAGTAACAACATTCTCGAGAGAGCGTTAACAAATCATTAATGGAGACTTAAACCCGTGATATTTGTGTTATTGAGATTTTTGAGGATTTCTACGTAATATTTGAGTAACAAGTTGACTCAACTTTCTTTGGGACTTAGTCGTTGCATGGTCTCATTATTTTTTAAATTTGTCATAATCACTAAGCACTTTCGAGTTGTAAGAAACATGTGTCTTGTAGTTTGTCCTGAGCATTAAACCAATTTTTCCGTACATTAACCATTTTTCCATATCATATTATCAATTCATATTTCCCTAGTCCATATATATTCCAAATTCCATCCATATATCTTTTCCCATCACTACCATCATTTTTTAGAAAAAAGTGTTATTGAAATTGTTAATGTAAAAATTATCTTCATTTGTGTTATGAAAAGAAAAATGCATCGTAATAAAAAAGAAAAGTAAAATAGGAAAAAAAAAAAAAAAAAATAGAAAAATAGAAAAAAAATAGAAAAAAGAGCATGCAATCATAAATTTATAAAATGAAGACATTAGTACTTCGAATCGTGTTCCACTCTTCTCACAACCCTACCATCATATCATTCATCTTCTTCATTTTCCCAACATACCTTACATAAATCCCATTTTTACTCTTAGTGAGGTGTTCACACAAACGAGAAGTATATATGGTGAATAACTCGACATTCTCAACATAATGGTTAATATTCCTTCACAAGATCAAAATTTCTTTCATGTATCGGTTAATTGTTATAAGTGTATGAGACGATTGGCCTTGTTTACATTTACTCACCTCTTCAAACACTAGAGAGATACATTTATCTGATTGTTAGAGAGTTCGATTCAGAGAGATATATCCAATAGGAATTGAAGTCGAAGTGTTGATTCTATAAAGGCGATCTAGGAATTACTCTAATGATACTTAAGATAGTTTCACACCACACATGCTGAGTTTTCGGAAGGATTATGCTTTTAGTATTAAGTAATTTTATACCATCGTTGTGAGTTGAACAATGTATTCCATGATGTCTTTTTAATTGGACTGTATAGATTTTTATCGTCCAATAAGAGACTTCCTTTAAATAATTTTTTTGAATTTTGAGGGTACATTCACTACAAACCGTCACGAGACACCACTCGTCCTATAGGGTAACCTATAGGTTTAACGGGTTATTGCACATGCTAAGTGCAATAGCAAGTGCCTGCGAAAGTGGCACACTTTTGGTCATTTATATCTATTTCTCTCTATTTTTACTAGAGGACTAGCAATATTTTGTTTAGAGGTGGTGTGATAAGCACCCAAAAGTGTTTAATTTATGCCCAAAATACATGCATTTTATTTGGTCATTTTCGATAAAAATGGCCTTATGTTTCTATTTATCTATATTTCAGGTCAATAGGCAGTCGCACTATCAAATAGTACTAAATCAAATCAATTCCGACAAAGTAGCGGTCAAAATCATTCAGTAAAGAAAAACCTAAGCTTAAACCGAGCCCAAGCCATCACCCAAACCTCGTCTATGTTTAGTTTGTACTTTTATATTTTTTTTAGATTTTTATTTGAGTCGTATATAATTTTAGGATTTATTTTATATTTTATTTATGTGTGCACAATTGTATATATTATAGTCTATTGTGCGTCAAGTGTTTTTATATCTTTATGAAAATATTATAGGCATGCATATTTAATTAGATTTTTACTAATTTTATTTTATTTGTTTCTAGAATTTTTATTTAATTTAATTTAATTTAATTAGTTTAGTTTAGTTTTTATTTTATTTTATTTGAGTTTTTTTATTAGTTATAGGTTAGGAATTTAAGTCTTTTTAGTTTTAGTAGATTTTATTAGTTTTTGATTTTATTTTGAGTTGTAAATATTTAAAGAGTTTTGATATATTTTTTTGCAAACTAAACACACACCTCTGCCTACAATACCCCCCCCCCCCCAAATACCTCTCCCACCTCCACCTTTTCTCTCATATATCCTCTCACCCTTCACCACCGAGCCAAAATTGGCCATAGCCAAAAACCAAAACCCATCTACACCTTAATCCATCTTGTACAAAAATAAAAACCTCCACCGGACCTGCAATAAACCATACCAAATACCCTAATCCGATTATCCCACCCTTTTAACCCACTAACCCATTCAAACCTTTTCCACAAAAATAGGAACAGTTCCTACGTGCCATACCCTCTAAAGACCACATGCTTTCAAATATTCAAAAACCTCTTGACTTAGCCAAATTTAAATACCTACAAATCATCCAAACAACAACTCGTGGGCTATAAATAAAGGAGGAGAGCAACTCATGCCAAAAGAACTCGGACTGTATATATTTATATTACCATTTTCTTAGTCTTGAAAAAAAAAGAAATAAAAAAATTACAAAAAAAATTAGTTTTGGTTTAGAATATTATTTAGGATTTTTTGTATTTGATAGTAATCAAGTGAGCCTACTTGTGAGAATAAACTTGGACGCACTTTCAAGATTCAACGTGATAAGGGAACGTTGTGTATTGTATTTCTTTCCCTTCAATTTCAATTTATATCATTATTGATATGTATTGATTATTGTTTATGCACACATGAGAATGTTTGGCAAAACGCTTCGTTCAAGGGGTGAGATGAAATCATGTTTGATGTTCATTTTGATTAATTAATTTATTTGACTGATTATTGGCGCGACTTAGAATGTGTCTCAGAAGTGCGTACTCTCTAGGCTCAAGTGCAAGCTTGTCGCTCAAGTAATAATTAGATAAGTCGGGTATCGATCCTTAGGGAAATAGGACAACAGAGTTGTAATGACGTTGGAAAGACGAAGAAATCCTAACTTTGACTCTAAAGAAAAAAGGAAAAGATGATTTGATTGGAGGGATAACTAAAACTATATGAAATTTTGAAATAATTAACTAATGAACTAAAGTATGAATGGAATGCAACTATCCTAAATTGCCAAAAATACTGATGATGAATGACTTAAAACTTTAGCTATGTGATGAGAAAATAGGCCGGGGATTTAATCCCTCAACCTGAGTGTCTTGCAGGTATAAAACTAATCGTAAATTTAAGTGATTGATTAGACCCAGACTTTAGTACTCCCAAGCATTCCGTATATGACGTTCAAGCCCGCACCATACGAAATCAGAGGATGAGTAAAGCGGTAACGAGCGATAGCGCCACTCACATTGCATTCTAAAGCATCCCGGTTACCCGGAAGCAAACAAGATCCAAAGATCTACAATGGTTGTGTTGCTACGCAATATGGTTGTAATAAATCATTAAATTCAGAGGATTAATTTTAAACACGTGCAACCAACACATCAGGTTGAGTTCATGCATCCCGACCCCTTTAAATCTGGTCGGACATGTTAAACTGAACGATGCATGAAATAAATACGTTGCATGTGAAAGAACTCATGATGAAACTATATTTAAACATGCAAGTATGTGTTTTGAACCCAGAAATTGTTTGAATCAAGTAAGAGAAATAACCATGCAAGAACAATAATAATAAGAATGAAACTTGAATTAAAACTTGAAAAACAAACCCGGAATGAATCAATCTTGAAGTAAATAATTCCAACTTTGTTCCTAGGTGAACTTCTACCTTTTTCTCTCAAAAATTATGAAAAACTATCAAGAACTCCCTTTTCTAAGTCATTAGTTTCGTACCAATACATTTTAGAATGAGTTGTAACCTAATGTAACTCTTTAGACCAATCAGAATAAATGAGCAATTTCGCGCATCAGAATCCCATAATCGGTTCGTAGGTACCCCAAACCGGTTCGACCCCCGAACCAGTTCACCTTGGGTTCAGAAATTTTCGCTGGTTTTGGGCCTCTTTTCAACACTTAGATTTTTTCTCATGTTTTTTTCTTTTCTTCTTGGATATTTCCTCAACTTCAATTGATCATAAATATTCAACCGTAACTCGAATTTGGATGCCATTTCTTCCATCGCTCTCGTTGTTCCGAGCTTTTCAACTTTCTAGTTGACTCCTCCTTTGGGATCCAGCTGCAGAATTACCAAAATGCGCTTGAACTTGCCTTCCTAGACATTATTTCATTGTTTTGATTTCTCTTTTGCACTGCTTGCATAATTAACCTGTAAAACACATAGGAAAAACACAAAACACAAAATACTTGCCAACGAAGGTTTGTATCACAAATGTGAGTTAAATCCATATCAATTGCATCACTCGGGTTCACAAAGGTACCGAAATTAAGGGGATAAATATACAATATTTATGCCTAATCAAACCCCCCCAACTTAGAACTTTGCGCATCTCGAGCAATGTAAAAGAAAAATAATAAAGGTCCCAACTCTTCTAAACACTTTATTGGGATAGAATACCTCTTTCTCAGGTAAGTGATTGCATTTAGCGTATGAAACAAGCCGTTAAACCCCCTAGGCTACCCTAGTAGGACGAGTGTTGTCCCGTGAGGGTTTGCAGTAAATGTACCCACAAAATTCGACTCAAAGAAAAAAATCAAAACACGAAAAAATTGTGTAATTCAAATTTTTCCCGAAAATAGTCATCATCAAATCATGTTCAAGAGTCTCAAATCATAGTGCGTGTGTACGAAGCCGAAAATTTAACCGCGAATTGCCATCGATTGACCATTACGTTACTTATACGAAAATTCATCTCGATTTCAAAATCTCAAGGATTCACTCACAAACGAATCACTCGGAGTGTGGCTATTCTTTTGATGTGCGTGATTTATAAGAGTAAATATATTGGAACCAAGTTCATGCACACAAATAGAAAGGCGGGAATTTTATGGTAATCGGATCTCATCAAAGGATTACGGATATAAGAATGGGAACATTGCCTCTAATTCACATTTTGATCTCTTTTATTATCTTTTGGGTGTTTAGCTCTCCACGCGGTAACCAATATCGCAATTTTGGACTCGGTTAGGACTTTTACGGGTTAAAGGTGCATTGGGTAAAATTGAAAAATGTTAAGAATTTCAAAATTGGAAAATCTTGCTTATGACTTCCGTTAGTGTTTTTTTGGGCTTTTGCTTATTTTCTTCTTCTTTTTCTATATCCATGCTTTTGTTTTCTTGCTATTTTTGTTGAGCATAGTTATTCTTTTCTTGCCCCTTTTTGTTGCACTTTTTGGACTAAAATTCTGACTTTTTCCATTTTTCACAATTCCGGGCTTTTTTGATTTTTCGGGTTGTCAAACGAACGGAAAAACTTTTATTTGGCTCAAAATGGGTTACAAAAGGGATGATTTTTTAAAACATTTTATGGCCAATGTTTTTGAGTAACAAACGATGGCCTACTTCATTGCCGAAAATACTAATTGCGTTACCATATGCGTCTCGAGATTAATTTAATTTAGAAATTTCTTTGACTCATTTTTCAAGGCAATGTCACACACATTTCTCTAAACCGATCAAAGTGAAAGACTTGAGATCCTCGAAGAGTTATTAGACCACTGAAAAGAACTTTGAGTTAACAATTAACTCAGATTGATTTATAAATTTCACAAAAATGAAGGCTCAAATCTCACCGCGGTTATTAATCTCCAGACTTATTCGTTAAGTCGTCAATTTTCGCACAATTTCCATCTTTGGTCAATTTCGGCTTTGTGTATTGTGTTTTTACAATTTGAGACTTTAAACCGACTTTTAATGATATTTTTGAAAATTTTGAATTCCAATTTTTATTTATTTTGAAGAAAAATATTTTTGGATTTTTCAAAATTTTTGGATTTTTTCAAAATTTTTGGGCATTTTTGAAAATTTGTGAAGTTTTAGAAATACGCACTTGTGACCCCCCCTAACTTAGACTTTTGCATTGTCCTTAAGCAAAAAGGACTAAAATCTAACTCAAAGCGAATGAAAAGTGCGGAAAAATAAAACAAACAAATTAAAACATAAATGCATAATTTTATTATAACAACAGAGAAGCATGTGTTACAAGAGAGGTGAGAGAGCATGTGACTAAGAATTTTTAACCACCGACAACTATACACAACCAAAAAATATATCAAAAACAATCATGGGCTTCATTGGGGGGGTTGATTTGAGGTCCCGGGTGCACGCGGATCATAAGGATCATAAAAGAAAGATGGTGGGGGACCGCCGAAGTTGAGCTCGTAGAGGTGGGCTTGGAGGTGGTGCATCATACTTGTATCTCTCCGATAAGCCTCTTAATCCCTTTGATATGCTGCTTGATCTTGATTGTATTGGGTGATGAACCCGTCAAGGCGGGATTCCACCACTGAAAGGCGCCTATCGAAATTTGCCCCCGGGGACTCAAAATCCGAATCATCATCTTCTTCTTCCTCCCCCACATCCATCATAGGATAATCAAGTCCTTCCTCCCCCACACCCTTGTCGAGAATGGGATGGTCGGGGTGAGCAACCCACATTTTACATTCACTCCGAGTGGTGGAGGTGGTGCCAATTGGGCGGGGGGTTCGGATTTGCTGCCCGGGGTCTTCTACCCCGACATCCATCAATAGTTCCGTAATGAAGCGAGAGTAAGGGAGCGCGGCCTTTCCCCACTCGTCGTAGGTGGCATTTATGATATCCGTGTAGAAGAGTTGGTCTAGATGGATTGTGCTCTCGGGGTCAAGGAAGTGGTAGAGGAAGTTGGCGTGACGCACCCGGACCACCGAGTAAATGGTGGTTTGGTGGATTGATCCACAAGAAATTCGGTGCGTGAATCTCACCGTATCCGATAGACTTCCTATGGGAAAGGAATACCTCACCCATTCCTCCCCGGGTGCCATTCGAGCAATGCATTCTTCTTTCGTGAGGAGGGCACCATTTGTGGGGTATTGGAAAGGCACGAGGAGGACAAACCCTTTGGCACTCATTTTGCACGCGATGATGGAGCCCAAAAATGGAATTGGATACCGTCAAGGTAGGCCTCGTGAAGCGTGGAGGATTTTTGCACGAGTTTTTCATAAAATTTACTGATAGAGGCTTCAAACAAGTGATTTCTCGTAGGAGCGAGAAAAGAGCACCACCCCCAGCGATTGAATAGGGCGGTGACGTTGCCGGGAAGTTGCTCCCAACTAACAAAATGCTCGATGTGGATTGGGCGCATGGCCAAGAAGTATTTCTATCCCCAATGGAGTTCTTGGATGCTTCAAAACACCCCCTTACCCTCGTCATCAAGGACGGTGGTGTCATCATATTTCTTAGGGAAGAAATTGGCTCGGCGGGGACGCGGCATGGTGAGAGAGAGAGATAGGTAGAGAATAAGGATATGGTATGGATGAGAGGGAGAGTGAATTTTTCGTGTGAAAAATGGATGAGGGGTGGGGGTGAATTTATAGGTGTTGGGGATGGATTTTTGGTGGGAAAGGGGAATGTGTTTGGAAGGAGAGGAAGGAGGGAAGGGATTATGATTGAAAGTGGAAGGGGGAAGGTTTTGGAGGGGAAAAAATCGTAGGGAAATGAATGGAGGGAAAAGAGGAGGGAAAAGAATGAATTTGGAAAATAAGGGGAGTAATCTTCTAGGTACCCCAAACCGGTTCACCCCCAAACCGGTTCGACCTGGGTTTAGGGTAGGGTGTTGGCTAAAAAGGTTGGGTTCTCTCTTCTTTCAAAAACTAAGTGTTCTCTCCTATCTCCTCTCGTGCGTATTGCCCCTAAAAATGTTCTAGACCCTCGGGTGCCCTAAAATTACCTCGACCAAGCCCTCGAAATACATGAAAATGCTTTTAAAAAGTGTGTTAACTCAATCCCTCTCGTGAACCGTGCTCCGGACCAAAAAATACCCTAACTCATACACGACTACTATACACAAGAATTCACCCCATACGCGTCGGGGGTGCGACGACTGCTCATTTTAAGCTCAATTGATCCTGTAAATGGGGTCCGACAACCAAATGGTATCAACTTCTTCCACACACGCCTCAAGATATGGCTTTAGGCGTTGTCCATTTACCTTGAACATATTTCCCCCTTTTAAATCGTCTAATTCCACAGCTTCGTGAGGGAAAACATTCTTTACAATGAATGGGCCACTCCATCGTGACCACAACTTGCCCGGAAATAGATGAAGCCTAGAGTTATAGAGCAACACTTTTTGTCCAGTAAGAAACTCTTTGCGCCGAATGATGTTATCGTGAGCGAGTTTCATCCTTTCTTTGGAAATTTTTGCATTCTCATACGCATCATTGCGTATCTCTTATAATTCATTTAATTGAAGCTTACGATCTTCACCAGCTTTATCCATGTCATAATTCAACTTCTTAATCGCCCAATACGCCTTGTGCTCTAATTCCACGGGAATATGGCAAGGTTTGCGATACAGAAATTGGAATGGGGACATGCCGAGCGGATTTTTGTATGCGGAATGATAGGCCTATAGTGAATCGTTCAATCGAAGTGACCAATCTTTTCGAGTGGGATTGACGGTCTTCTCGAGAATGTTCTTGATCTCCCGATTTGCTAGTTCAGCCTGGCCATTCGTTTGTGGGTGATAGGTCGTTTTAACCTTGTGAACAACGCCATACTTTCTCATGAGCTTCGTGAATGGCCTGTTGTAAAAGTGAATGCTATTATCACTGATTATCTCTTTCGGAGCACCGAAGCGGGAAAGTATGTGTTCATGTCATTAGTCTTGGTATCTATGGCTTCTATCCATTTAGAAACGTAGTCTACCGCGACAAGGATGTATAGGAAACCAAAAGATGGGGGAAAAGGGCCCATGAAGTCAACACCCCAGCAGTCGAGGATCTCAATAATGAGTATCGGGGTTAATGGCATCATGTCTCGTCGGGTAATCACCCCCATCCTTTGACACCTATCGCATGATTTTCAACAATTGTTCATATCCTAGAAGATTTTGGGCCAATAGAGGCTGCATTGAAGAATCTTCGCGGCCGTATTTTTCTTTAAAAAGTGACCTCCGTAATCTTCCGAATGATGAAATTGGATGACTTTGGGGATCTCGTCATCCGGTACACAACGTCGGATGATTTGGTCGACACAATATTTAAACAGGAAAAGATCATCATAGAAAAACATACGCGACCAAGTAATAAACCTCTTCTTATCTTGCGGTGTCCAATCGGGAGGTACGACTCCCGTGATAAGATAGTTCACTATATCCGAAAACCAGGGCAAAGAAGAGGTAGCAAAGAGTTGCTCATCCAGGAAGTATTCATCTATGGGTATTGGATCACTTGGTATGTCAGATGAAGGTCATGATAAGTGGTCGGCAACAACATTTTCTACTCCTTTCTTATGTTTAATGGAGAGATTAAACTCTTGTAGGAGTAGGATCCACCTTATGAGTTGCGACTTTGCATCTTTCTTTGCAAGTAGGTATTTCAATGCCACGTGGTCGATGAAGCAAGTGATGGGGGAACCGATAATATAGGACCGGAATTTGTCAAGAGAAAAGACTACTGCTAGCAACTCCTTCTCTGTGGTGGAGTAATTGAGTCGTGGTCCGGTAAGAGTTCGACTAGCGTAGTAGATGACATGAGCCTGTTTGTCTTATCTTTAGCCCAAAACATCCCCTATCTCATAATCGCTAGCGTCACACATAAGTTCGAATCGTAAGGACCAATCCAAAACTTGCATGATGGGAGCGGACACAAGCATGATTTTCAATTTTTCAAAAGCGCTATCACATGCTTCCATTAACTCAAATGGGGTGTCCTTCATGAGTAGGTTTCTTAAAGGTCTAGCGATGGCGCTAAAGTCCTTAATGAACCTTCGGTAGAACCCCGTGTGTCCTAAGAAGGAGCGCTCGTCTTAAGCGATTTTGGTGGGGGTAGATAGGCTATGACATCTATCTTAGCTCTATCGACTTCTATCCCCCTGAATGAAACTATGTGGCCAAGAACTATTCCCTCAGTGACCATAAACTGGCATTTCTCCCAATTTAGCACCAAGTTCTTCTCCACACATCGAGCAAGTACTTTTTCCAGCTTTACGAGACACAGATTGAAAGAGGTGACAAAAATGCTAAAATTGTCCATGAACACTTCGAGTCCTCTCTTAACCATATCACTAAATAGGCTCAACATGCAACTTTGAAAGGTCGCGGGTGCATTACACAAGTCGAATGTCATACATTTGTAGGCAAACGTACCAAAGAGGCAACTGAAGGTCGTTTTATCCTAGTCAAGTACATCTACCTCAATTTGGTTATATCTGGAATAACCATCAAGGAAGCAATAGTAAGGGTGTCCCACTACTCTCTCAAGCATCTGATCAATAAATGGCAAGGAGAAATGGTCTTTCCTAGTTCCTGCATTGAGTTTTCGGTAATCAATGCAAACGCGCCACCCGGTGGTGGTACGTTGGGGAACTAACTCTCCCTTAGCATTCTCAATCACTGTCATGCCCAACTTCTTCGAAACAACTTGAATAGGGCTCACCCACTTACTATCCGAGATTGGGTAGATAATCCTAGCATCCATTAGCTTAATTATTTTGATTTATACCACTCCCTTCATATTGGGGGTTAACTTTCTTTGCATTTCTCTCGAGGGTTTGACATCCTCCTCATGGTGAATCTTGTGGGTGAAAATCAAAAGACTTATCCCCTTTAAATCAGTAATACACCAACCGAAAGCACTTTGGTGCTTCCTCAGAATTTTTAACAGTTTACCCTCCCGCTCGTCGTTTAGGCTAGAGGAGACAATAATGGGAAATGTCTTGTCCTCTACTAGGTATGAATATTTAATATGGGAGGGTAGTTTCATCAATTCGAGAGTCAGAAATTTGTCGCTGGAGGGAACCATGCGGGTCTCCCTCAATGATAACTCCTCGAATCGAGAAACCCAACTTACATCTCTCGCATCCTTGTTCGACGCTCTCTCATCAAGTAATTCTCTCAATTCCTCAACTTCCCTCTCGAATTCGATGTACGTTCCCCCACTCTCGTGGCTCGATACTAAACAGGACCCTAGGGCATCTCCATAATTATGTTCCTCAAAATACTCCTCTACGATCTCGTCGATTAGGCTCACCGCGTGAAGATCATCTTCTTCCCCCGTATGTTGGGCTATATAGAAGATGTTATTATCTATGGTCATGTTCCCAAAGGTGAGTTGCATCTGCCCATTTCGAGTATTGAATATTATGTTAGCTGTAGCTAAGAATGGGCGCCCGAGGATGATGGGAACATGATTGCTCGAGGGGAAGGAGGGTTCCATGTCCCAAATGACAAAGTCTACTGGGAAGTAGAAAGTGTCAACTTGGACTATCAGTCCTTTACTATACCTCGTGTCATCTTCACAGTTCGATCCGATAAATGGAGAGTGATCTTTGTGGGCTTAAGGTCTCCCAGATTAAGTTGCCTACAGATGGCGTAAGGGATGATATTGACACTTGCTCCCAAGTCAAGTAAGGATTTTTTAATTTTATTTTCTCCAATGATGAAGGAAATGGTGGGTGCACCGGGATCTTTGAATTTGGGAGCGAGATCATTAAGTAGGATGGAGCTCACGTTTCGTGCTAGAAAGACATTTTTCTTTATCTTCATCTTCCTCTTCACTGTTAACAAGTCCTTGATGACTTTCGCATAAGCTGGAATTTTCTTAATGGCATCGAGGAAAGGTAAATTTAACTTTACTTACTTAAGCACGTCTAGCACTTCATCACGGGAGTTTCCTTTGTGGGAAGGAACCAACCTTTGAGGAAATGGTTCCGCGGTGGGCGGTTTCACTACTACCTCGGGCTCACTAGTGTCTTCTTTATCACTCTCATTCAAGGGTACATCTTCGGCCTCTTTCATGCCAGGAGAAATCTCCTTGTCTTTGGTTGCGTCGTGTGGGGGAGGTGATAAATCAATAACTCTCCCACTACGAAGAGTGGTCACATCTTGACATTGCTCCTGATGTTCTGTCGAGGTGGATCTAACACTAGTTTGACCTTGGGGCTGTCTTTGGCCCTGGGCAAGAAACTTGTCTTTCTCTTGGATACTCAACGATGATTGAAACTTTGAAAGGGTCGCATTTATGTCATTGATCATGTGATCATTTCTAGAATTAGTTGCATTCTGGGTATTGATAAAGTGGTTCATCGTATCCTCGAGATTTCTCCATGGTGGAGTGATATATGCTCCTTGAGGTGGTGATGCTTGCATATGCCCTTGCATGTGTGGAGCTTGTTGAAATTGCGATCACTACACCAAATATGCACTATTATCACGGTCATTGACCTTGACAAGTTGGACTTGTCAAGGTCAATGACCGTGACAATCCGGGACGAGACAAAGTTTTTTGTCACGGACGTGTCACGGTCATTGACCTTGATAGGTTGGTTAGAATTGTCACGATCGTGTATAGGTCATGGACTGTGACAAGTTTAGTCACGGTTAATAATCGTGACAAATCCGTGACAATATTTAAAAAATTGTCACGGTTATTGATCGTGACAAGATTTGTCAAGGACTTGTCACGGTCAATGATAGTGACAATTCTGGGCAGAATTTTAAAAAATTCTGCTGGGCAGTATGGCCACTGCCACTGCCCATCAGTATATTTGTACCTGTTATAACAACGTTGGTTGTACCTATTCAAACATCATATATGAAAATAAACTAAGGATAGTGCAAATATATATTCATGACAATATAATCCAAATATTCAAAATATAAATAATATACATGACGACATAATCCAAATATAATTAAAATGGACAAACTTAAAAATAATGTTACTACATGTCTTGGGTAAATGTGAGGAGGTGAGTTGGCTACACGATATAAGAATTGACACACCCACTAATATACATCGTGCCTCATTGTTCGTGCAACCACAATAGGGAGTTATCCTTCCTGGGTATCACATGCATGACCAGCACTTTAGACTCGATCCCTTGAAGTTCACGTCCATGAACTATTCCACCCTCGACGATATTCGGATCCCTCAACCCCCGCCCTATCCGCTGGCCATCAAATACATCCAATATGAACATGCTCGGCCAACCAAGTGTCGATAATGGTCTGGGGAAGGGAGCCAAATAAGGAAGTGGATCATCGAAATACGCACGTGACAGTGAAGAAGCAGCGAGTCCACATCCTCGTCCTCCTGCGCCTCATTCTCCCGCACCTCCTCCTCCTCCTCCACCGCCTTCTCCTTCCCTTTACCTTTACCCTTCCCCTTACGGTCTCCGCCCAACGTACGCTTCATGAATGCGTACATATCTTCGACAGTCGCCTCCAAACGGGACAGCTTCGTGTCGTGTGAATCCACCGTTCGAGCCAACCCGGTGTCGCTCGTCTCTAATCCGATGATCCTAGATTTGGCCACCCGCGAGCTCACCCCCTTGTACTCCCCATGCGATCAGAGCCAAGCACTTGGCTGAGTGCGTCTGTGGACAAAGACGCCTTGTCGGCATCAGACTACGACTCATGCACTTCCTTAAGCTTTGCCTGAAACGACAAAACGCACATGATTAGTAAAATAAGTAAACTAAAAAATTATAACGTAATTAACAAAAATTAAACTGTCGTATTACTTAAAAGCGTCGCCGCGATGCTCGGGGATACCTCCTTGTCCTTCCCCTTCTTCGTCCGAAGAACCACATAAGTATCAAGCCTATGTGGCTTACTCCCTGGCCCACTCCCTACCCCCTGAAATAAAATAAAGTAAAATTACTATCGGCCCCGCAAAGTAAAATAATGAAGAATAATATATTTCTGTAGTTATAAAAAAATTAAATCTTACCTTCATCCTATGCTCCACCTCGGTGTAAGAGGTCCGGTCGGAGTAGTTCACGTCCGTCTTTTTTGCCCGGTTTTCCCTCCCCGAATGGCGAGATGCCAATTATCGATCCTCGATCTCATTGTCAATGAACTTTTTCTATTATGCTAATGAGATCGGCTCCTTGGGCGGGACGGATCCACGCCATTGTATAATGGACTCTCGTGTTTTCTCAAAGTACCGTGTCCGCATATTTTTCTTCCACGTCTTGTGTTGCTCCCTCAACTGCTCCAAGACGGAATCACATAGCTTTGGATCCAAGTTGAATTGTTCCTGTCCAACAAATTCAATGTTAGTTGCGAATAAATATAAATATAGATATAAATTGAAATTGAAATTGAAATATTCATATAAATATAAATATATTACCTGTAGTGCCACCCAAACAGCTAACTTGAGCTCATATGACACCTCCTTCCAACTCATAAACCCTGGGCCGATGACAGTCTTTAGCAGCTCGAGGGATCTCGCAAATAGCTCCGATTTGTTCTCGACGGTAATCCCAAATTTTCCATATTTGGGGAGCCTAGGGGCGGAGGATCCCTCGTCGCCTCCGCTACCACCGAGACCAGACGACATCATCATAAACAGCATCATCATCTTCGCCTTAATATCTGAAGGAGACATTTGCTGTAAAAAAATGTTATTAGTACACATAAAAAAATGTTATTAGTACACATAAAAAAATGTTATTAGTACACATAGACACACACCCCTACCCCACCCCACCCCCACCACACACACGCACACGTACATAAATATGTCTAAATTAGTTGAAAACATCTAACGTGGAATAGTTGAAAACATCTAACGTCATGCCACTTTTTAAACTAACCAACCCAACATTTACTAAACAAAATAATCCAACAGCAATTTCAACAACAAATGTGTAACCCGTACCACACCTCCACTACCCCACCCCCTCCCCCCTTCCCCCTTCCCCCCTCCCCCACCACACACCACCACACACATATATACACATACCCCACCCCACCCCATTCCACCCCACCACACCTGTACCACCCCACCCCCACTACTCCTTCTAATTCATCTACTCAATTAATTCATTTCATCAATTAACTAACAATTAAAGTATACAATTATTAATTTACTAATTTAAAATGAGGGGCAATCCTACTTTCATAGGAAATTGACACTAATTATTAATTTACTTTCATCTAAAACTATACAATTAAAATTACAATTAAAACTATACAATTTCTTAATTAAAGCTATACAATTCTTAAAATTTCACCACCACACCCCTGCCCCCTCCCCCACCACACACCACCACACACATATATACACACACATACACACATATTTAATTTCAAGTATGTTTCATTTAATTATCATACTTTGTATATATTGTTTGATATACAAAGTAATTTTCAAAAAAAGTTGAAAAATCCCACCCCCATATGGACAATAATCCAATGGTCATGCCACTTTTAAAACTAACCAACCCAAGATATACTAAACAAAATAATCCAATAGCAATTTCAACAACAAATGTGTAACCCACTACTCCTTCTAATTCATCTACTCAATTAATTCATTTCATCAATTAAACTAACAATTAAAGTATACAATTATTAAATTACTAATTTAAAATGAGGGGCAATCCTACTTTCATATGAAATTGGCACTAATTATTAATTTACTTTCATCTAAAACTATACAATTAAAGCTATATAATTTCTTAATTAAAGCTATACAATTGTTAAAATTGCCCCACCACACCCCCTCCCCCCCTCCCCCACCACACACCACCACACACATATATACACACACATATACACATATTTAATTTCAAGTATATTTCATTTAATTATCATACTTTGTATATGTTGTTCGATATACAAAGTAATTTTCAAAAAAAGTTAAAAAATCCCACCCCCATATGGACAATAATCCAATGGTCATGCCACTTTTATAACTAACCAACCCAACATTTACAAAAAAAATAATCCAACAGCAATTTCAACAATAAATGTTTAACCCACTACTCCTTCTAATTCATCTACTCAATTAATTCATTTCATCAATTAAAGTATACAATTATTAATTTACTAATTTAAAATGAGGGGCAATCCTACTTTCATATGAAATTGGCACTAATTATTAATTTACTTTCATCTAAAACTATACAATTAAAATTATAATTAATGCTATACAATTTCTTAATTAAAGCTATACAATTATTAAAATTGTCCCCCCCCCCCCCACACTCCTTGTCCCCTCTCCCCGCCACACACACACGCACACACCTACGCACACACACACACACCCCACCCCCTCCCCCACCACACCACACCCCACCCCCACTACCCCCTCCCCCCACCACACCCCACCCCACTACCCCCTTCCTCCCTCCCCCACCGCACACCACCACACACATATATACACACACATACACACACATATATACATACCCCACCCCCTCCCCCCACCACACCTACACCACCCCACACCCATTACCCCTTCCCCCTTCCCCCACCACACACCACCAAACACATACATACACACACATATACACATACATATACACACATATATATATATACACACATAAACATACACACACATAGAGAAATGAAAGAGAAAGAGAGGAAAAAAAACATACCTTAAAGAGAGAGAACAGAAATCGCTTAGAGAGAGAGTGAGAGAGAGGGGGAAAACCAAAAAAGGGTGGGAAAAAAGAAGGCTAGGGATTTTTTTACTGCAGAAGTTGTCACGGTCGTGTCAAGGTCATTGACCGTGATAATTATTTAAAGAATTGTCACGGTCAATGACCGTGACAAGTGAATTTGTCATGGCCTTGTCATGGTCAATGACCGTGACAATTCTTTGTCACGGTCATGTCAAGGTCAATGACCGTGACACAAAACGCCTGTTTTTTGTCACGATCAATGACCTTGACAAGGGTGGCCGACTGAAAGGTGACAGTTTTGTCATTTTGGTGTAGTGGATGGTGGAGGAGGGGAAACATGTGAATTAGGATTCATCGCAGCATGTTATTGCCCATAGCTAAAACTAGGATGGTTTTTCCATGAAGGGTTATAAAAATTCCCGTGGGGTGCACCAAAATTACCCTTGAGTCCTCCTATACCACTTACTTATTCTTGAAGTATAACTTTGTAGGTGGGTATAGTCGGGCATTCCTCAGTTGAATGACCTGCCTCACAAATCGCATACACCTTCTTGATGGGGTTTGGGATGGATCCAGTTAGTCCTCTTCCACATACTTCAAGTAGGTCTCGCATTCCTTTCTCAAGTACATCGAGTCGACAGTCCGTCATAGAATTATTTTATACGTGAAATAGGTCGGACGTCGATGGAGTGGTGGTCACTTGGTGATTTTGATTTGGTGCATTAGGGTCAGATGTATCCCAGGATTGGGTAGTCTCAACGACAAACCTCAGGTGAATCTTAGCATCGTTGGTGTCTAAGTCGATAAATGGACCATCGCACATGGTTTCAACGAGTTTCTTAGAATTAATGTTCATCCCATTATGGATGAAGGAAATGATTTGCAGTTTATCAAATCCATGATGGAGACACGACCTAATTAACTCATTTAAACGCTCATAGCATCGATCGAACAACTCATTTTCTAATTGTCGAAAAGTTTGAATTTGAGCCTTCAAGGAGTTCGTTCGATGTGGAGGAAAGAATTTCTTGAGAAATTTAGATTTTAGCTAGCTCCATGATGAAATCGAATTTGGAGGTAAAGACCATAGCTTGGTCTTATCCTTATCCTTTAGCGAGAATGGGAAGAGTTTAAGGCAGAGCACATCTTTTGTGCAAGTTTGATTGCTAAGAGTCTCGCATGCCTCCTCAAATTCCATGATGTGGGAATATGGCTTTCCTGAATCCAATCCATGGTAAGTGGGAAGTATCTGAATCATCCATTCCTAAAGCGAAATTGCCCTGCATTATATGGGAGTAAAATGCATCCCCGAGTGACAGTGCGCTTGGGATATAAGACTTCTCTCAAAGGGCGACAAGGGACCTCTTCCTCATCGGTAGCTTCACTATCGTGTTGAGACATATTTCTCTCACTCAAAGGCTCTGTGTCCTCACTGGGTGTACTCAGAGCGTGCTCTGAAGTGTGTCCTAAAGGGGAAAACGGAGTGTTATTTATAATTGAGTGTGACGATGTGGGAGGTGGAACCCAGAATTATGGAGCGTTAGGAGTGTGAGGGTTATTAGGATCGTACTACACTATTGAATTTTCATGAATGTGGGTTGGAGTATTATGGGGAGTTGGATTGAGTTCAGAATTTTTCATTAACTAGCTTATGAGAGATGATGAGGAATATTTTTGTGCTTTTTAATTTATTTTTTGTTTTTGGATTTTTTTGGTTAAAGTTTTAGATTGACTTGATCTAATCCTAAGTCTACCCAAGTCCTCGACAACGGCGTCAAAAACTTGATGTGACTCAAAATGTGTCTCAGAAGCACGTACTCTCTAGGCTCAAATGCAAGACTATCGCTCAAGTAATAATCCGATAGGTTGGGCATCGATCCTCGGGGAAATAGGACAACGCAGTTGTAACGACGTTGGACATATGACGAAATCCTAATGTTGACTCTAAAGAAAAAAAAATATGATTTGATTGGTGGGATAACTACAACTATATGCAATTTTGAAATAATTAACTAATGAACTAAAGTATGAATCGAATGCAACTATCCTAAATTACCTAAAATACTAATGATGAATGACTTAAAACTTCAACTATGTGATGAGAAAATAGGTCGGTGATACAATCCCTCAACCCTAGTGTCATGCAGGTATAAAACTAATCATAAATTTGAGTGATTTATTAGACCCAGACTTTAGTACTCCCAAGCATTCCGTATATGAGGTTCAAGTCTGCACCATACGAAATCAGAGGACGAGTAAAGAGATAACGCGCGATAGCGACACTCACATTGCATTCTAAAGCATCCCGGTTACCCAAAAGCAAACAAGATCCAAAGATCTACAATGGTTGTGTTAATATGCAATATGGTCGTAATAAATCATTAAATTCAGAGGATTAATTTTATACACATGCAACTAACACATCATGTTGATTTCATGCATCCCGACCGTTTTAAATCTAGCCGGACATGTTAAACTAAACGATGCATGAAATAATTATGTTGCATGTGAAAGAACTCATGATGAAACTATATTGAAACATTCAAGTATGTGTTTTGAACCCAGAAATTGTTTGAATCTAGTAAGAGAAATAACCATGCAAGAACAATAATAAGAAGAATGAAACTTGAATTAAAACTTGAAAAACAAACTCGAAGTGAATCAATCTATAAGAAAATAATTCCAACTATGTTCCTAGGTGATCTTCTACCTTTTTATCTCAAAAAATACGAAAAACTATCAAGAACTTCCTTTTCTAAGTCATTAGCTTCGTACGAATACGTTTTAGAATGAGTTGTAACCTAATGGAACTCTTCGGACCAATCAGAATAAAGGAGCAATTTCGGGCATCAGGACCCCCGAACCGGTTCATAGGTACCCCGAACTGGTTCGACCCCCGAACCAGTTCACCTTGGGTTCAGGAATTTTCGCTGGTTTTGGGCCTCTTTTCAACACTTAGATTTTTCTCATGTTTTCTTCTTTTCTTGGATTTTTCCTCAACTTCAATGGATCATAACTCTTTAACCGTAACTCGGATTTGGATGGTGTTTCATCCATCGTTCTCGTTGTTTTGAGATTTTCAACTTTATAGTTGACTCCTCCTCCAGGATCTGGCTACAGAATTACCAAAATGCCCTTTAACTTGCCTTCCTAGCCTTTCTTTCATTGTTTCGATTTCTCTTTTGCACCACTTTCATAATTAACCTGCACAACACATACGAGAAATACAAAACACGAAACCCTTGCCAACGAAGGTTAGTAGCACAAATGTGAGTTAAATCCATATCAATTTCATCACCCGGGTTCACAAAGGTACCGAAATTAAGGGGATAAATATACAATATTTATGCCTAATCAATTATATTTCTAGGGAAATGAATTTGAACAGGCACAAATTAATTTATGCTTTGAGAGAGGGTAATTAGATTCATTTTGAATTTAATATTTAGTTTTTAAATTGAACTAGAGATTGGTTTTTCCTAATTACGGTATTAAATTTGAAATACTAACTCAGAATTGCGATTCAAGGATTCATACATTTTTTTTAATAAATCGATCTTAGCGGGTGATTTTTTTAAAGAGAGTATAAATCCATTTTTTTTAGAGTTGTGGCATTTTTAAATTAGTTTTCTGGAAAAGACATTATTGGATTTATAATTGTAACGAGATTTATATTATAAATTTAATATTATCTTGAAATATTTCAAATATATATATTAGGAACTTAAAATAATTTGTCACGTGACGTGATCCCCTCCCTTATTCTTCTCACATTTGTCACACTCGGTTACGTTTGGTTTTAGTTCATTTTGTCACTTAAGATTTTTTAGCATTAATTAGGTAATTCTCCTTTGAAATTATTTTAATAAAATAAAAAAATATATTTATATATAAAAATATGTTTTAATAAAGAAAAATTTAAAACTACAAGCATTCTCATTCATTGATTGATCACTTGAAAGTTGGAGTATTACTCGTACTTACCACAGTACAAGTTGTTCAACAAGTTTAGTAGGTATTCATGGGATTTTGAGACTCGGCTTTTGAAGACAGCGACCATACGTAAAAGGCGACTTATGAGTAGTTAAATGTATAATGGAATTGTTAATGGGATGCCAAAATGCCCTTTGAAGACTAATTTTTTATATACCCTACTGACAACCTAGTTGAGGAAGATAATAGCGAGAACAATAAAATGGCAATAGTTTGACCACCTCGAAATAAAATATAAAGAGATGGAAAAAGGCTCTGAAAATAGAGGTTGAAATTGTAACAACTGAGTGAAATCGATTAAAGATAGATAATGATGCACTTCGATTGTATAGTGAAAAGGATATTAACAAAATAGAAAATGTTGAATATGTAAATGACGATCTATTGAAACTGTTAGGCGAATTGTAGAATGAAATAGAAGAGCAAATGTTCAAACAATTAGTGATGTGACCCAAGAAAAAAAGAGATATTGGAAGGTTGGAAGCAAAATTTCTCCATAATAAACATAGCGTCACAGAAGAGGGAGAATTATATGTAAAAAAATTTAAGAAAAGACTAGGTGCATATAAGGAAAGACTTCAAAAGTCTGAGAAGCATATGCAATCGACAATTACTCTATATGAAGATAAAATAAGAGAATTCATAGGATAAAAGAATAAGAATGAAGAAAAATTGAAAGAGAATGAGCGGTTATTAGAAGAGGCAGAAAAACAATTATAACAAGGGACATGCACCTAAAAGACATTGCAGTCTTATTAGAGGGAAAAAATGAAACAATTGAATCATTGAGGATAATAATGTAACAACCCGTGATTTTTGAACCGGTTTTAATTAAATTAACACGGACTTCAAAAAAATTCGTTCTCTATTTAATTTTGGTATGTAAAAATTTTGTTTTTTATATATAAAAATAAGGTTTTAAGTGGAATTTAATTCTGGAATAAAATTTGAAAATTATAACTTTTTGTATAAAAATCGGGTGCGGATCTGATCTATGGAGGTTATAAAAAAAATCCAACTGTCCGATCGAGCTAACTTTGTTACAGAAGCTTCGTCTTGCCGCCAACAACAACTACTAAAATTTTAGCCCATTCTGATGGTTCGATCAACCGTAATAAATTTTTGAGTGTTTATGTTTGATTAGATTTCAAACTCTTTTATGTATATAAACATAAAGTGACGAGTTTAGGACTTTTAAAATACATTTTAGCCTTATCAAAATTCAGTAGCTTCCTCTATTTTTATCTTCTTCCATATACAAAATCTTAGCCCCATTTAATAGGAAGATTCAACCCATGATTTGAAGGCTTATTTAGTGTTTTCTCGAGTTTGGGCTAGAAATGTTTTCACTCGAGGAACGTACTAGTATGGTCATAATTGTGAGGTAGAATCTTAAGAGTTTTGTCATACCCTGTACTTTTAAAGATATTTAAATTACACTGTGGATGAAATTTGGTAATTTGAAGAATTATTGTGAATAGTAATTCTGGGATTAATAAGTGAAATTAAATAAATTTAATGTTATAAAGTGAATAGTAAATATTAGTTTTCAAGTGTTGGACTAATATTTACATGGATTATATTTTCTTACGAGACTAAGTATATGAGTGGATTATTTTTAATTACATGTCGCAGTTGGGTAAAGCGATAAAGAAAAATATTTTAAATTGGAAAATACGCGCATCGAACGTGTTGGGTAAAATAGTGAATTTTGGTTAAGTGACTCGGATGTAGATTTTGACTCTGCCATTGGGTTCAGAATGTTCGAGATAGTCAAAATAGAGTACCCGGGAGTAGTATTTGGGTTCCGGGCATTTTTAGACTAGTAGGGACTCGTAAATGAGTACACGAGTCATTTAACAATTGGGTATACATCCAATTTGGGGTTTAATAACGGGAAAGCCCTTATTTCTCCCAAATATCATCTCTAAGAGAGAGAGAGAAAAAGAAGCGAAGAAAGAAGAAGAAAGAAAAGAGAAGAAAAGAAGAGATTTCCGGCCAAAATTTGCGGGATTCGACTCGGGGTCGTCGGATTTAATCCACGAGGCAAGTGTTTAACTTGATTTATGATTTAGTGTGTTTATTTTCATATTGTAGTTGGTATAAAACTAAAGATTTTTGGGTTGAAATTTCGTGGATCAAACGGGTTTTGGGAAGATTAAAACGAATATAACTCGATTAATACCCAATTTGAGAAACTTGGAATTTATTGAAATTAATTGTTGAAAATGGGTTCTAGAATGATTAGAACCCTTTCTATATGGGTAATTATGGTTGTTTGAGGTTGAATGATGATGATAGAGGAGATAAAAAGCTTGTAGGCGTATTAATAGAGGTTTGAGATTTTGGAGAAGACGATGAATAGTAACACAGTAGCTTACGGGGCCGATTCGACTAGGAAGAATACTGATTTAGCTCTTGGTCAAAACATAAAAGTTGTAAATCTTTTCAATACGGTCGCGTGGGTTCCAACCGCTTATTTTTTTGATATTTTTTCGATTTGATATGATGTTTCTAAGAAAGCAGTTCCGGGGTTGATCATCAACTCGAAAATCAAACCGAAAATTGGAAAAATAAAGGCTAGAATTATTTGTAGATAAATATTTGGGGTTCCTAAAAATAATGTGGGGACTTCTAAATATTTTTTTAAGTAAGGCGTGTACTTTGGGTTGGTTGAAAGTAAAATCCAAAATTTACCCAAATAGGGGTGTTCACGAGGAATAACATTTAAAGTGATATTTAGGTGTGATTTAAATATTAAATAAGAGAATGTGTATTGGGGTAGTGTTTTAATTGTGTGACGGCTTATATTATTGCGAAGAAAAATATTCGAGGCTATTGGCTATCGCTATAAGAGTCTGTAGATTATAGCCATAAAATATTAAGAAGAGATATAAAATATATATATATATCGGTGTTGTTGATATTATTATTGTGTGGTGAGAAAAGCTCGAAAAATAAAATATTGAGGATTAGTCAAATTGATAAATGTGTAGGATATTCGAGATATAAATATACTACGTAGGAGATTATTATATGGGTGGTGCGTATGCCCTGATGTTATTATATACATGGGTTAAATAATTACCTATGGTAAATTATATACAGGTGAGATAAATACCTATCGTTATAATATGGTTGTGTGAATACCTAATTGATGATATATTTATATAAGTGGAATGTTTACCTATATTATTCTTTATTATGTGTATGACATACCTACCATACTTGCTATCACGGGAGGTTGGCATTCGAAAGAGGACAATATTATCATGTGTGGCCTTCGGGGGATTTTAGATTTTGTACCTCAAGAACATAGGACTGTGAAGGGATTATTCATGAGTCGATAAGTCTGCTAACTATGGGAGCGTAGGTCTTTGCGTGACCCATGGATATGTGAACTATGTTCGCCTTCAATATATGTGATTTGTATTGTTACAATTCCTGAGTGATTTGGAACATGTGATCCTTTAGTACGAGATGTACTTGGATTGGATAGCAGAGTATGTGTGCATCGCTGTTAAGCCTATGGGTGCCGAATATAGATATATTTATTGAGATTAAAATATATGTGTACTTGAGATAATCCATGGTTGCTTAGTAAATGAGAATGGCTAAGCTATTTATATTATAGCTCGGTCGATGATTAATATACTTGTTGCGTATAGTATATTTTTTATATATATGAGATGAGATATCATATAACCTAACCTTGTATAAAGTGGAAAGAATGAATAAAGTGTGATACCACTTCCGGTATATGAATCTTCAGATTTATATGAATATGAATATTAGGTTCTAGTGAGAACTATTAATAAATAGGGGATGATATAAATATGGTAGGTACTGAAGGCCTAATGGAGCCCGATGATCAACATTGACACGTAGTAATGTATCGGGGGGAGGGGGGTTCCTTGTTTGGATTTCACTTCGCGAGACACCCCACGCATGAACGTAACGTAGTGTTGGGAATGGGGAGAAGTTTCGTCCTTAGTACTCGAATTGATGAGGATTATTAGAAGATGGGTAATTACATTAGTTAGGCAGGGTAGCTTAACTAGGTTGTTTGAAAAGGTATGCGATAGTTGTGCACTATTAGAAGAGGGGTGAGGTGTATCTCATGTGACAGCGATACCAGTTTAAATATGAGAAATAACATATTTTAAAATATGTATTTTAAGCAATTCCTAAAATGTTTTCAAAACTCGGGCTCTGACCCGTTTCTCTATTTTCCCCTCTTGCTATATCTATATCTATCTCTCTCTCTCTCTCTCTCTCTCTCTCTCTCTATATATATATATATATATATATATATATATATATATATATATATATAGGTGTGCAGACACAGGGACACCTGGATGATGATTCTTTCGAGTCAGACGTTTGATGCAGCAGCTGTGGATGCAAGCAGGTTTATATTAGACACTACTATCATTGAGATCTAAATAGGAGGTATTGTAGAAACATTCGGGCTTATGGACCAACTGTACTCATTTATTCTTTTATCGTCTTTTAGTGCGGCATTCGATTTCGTAATATTATTGTACTGAGTGTTCGGTTATTTTATTTTATTTCATTTTAGTTGCTGCATATAAACTGTTGTAATTATTTTATTTGAATGGTTTGATTAAAAAGATTAGTTAATTAAAAATTTGACGCTGGCCTAATAGGATATTAGTAATTAAATTTGTTTTCGACAGTGATGCTAAGAATGAACCATATGAGACTCATGCTTTAATTTGATATAGGAGTGTTCGCCCAGTATTTTATTAGGCGGGGTGTCACAGGTGGTATCAGAGCATCCGATTCTAGTACCTTTAGGAATCTGTGCGGACGTACTACGCTTTCAGCGTCACTTTTGGTTTGATATAAAGCCTTATGATTGGGATTATTGATATACTCTTATGAGATTTCGTTCTCCTGCTATTATGTCAGATTTTATTAAATCTTTTCTGAACTCGTTCGGAATTCGTGTACTGATCGACGAAGGGCGACCATGGAAGTCCATTGTGAGGGCAGCAGGAGGCGGGGCTTAGTTAGAGCTATAAGTTGATGTTGAAAATGAGGACCGCGATAAAGGTCATTTTCCTTACGACATTGTCATGGATTGCTGCAATGACTACTATAGAATAGTAGTTATAATTATCTATGCACCTCTATAGTATAGAATGGTGTTAAACTTGCATTACCCAGTGAGGTTAGATGGGGAAAAAATCTTAAGAGGTCTTTGATGAGGACCGTGCATTGAAGTTGAGTTTAGCGGAAATAGTGTAATTTCACTTCTAGGAAGTTGAAGTCTCGGAAGCTTTGGCTTAGAGTTAGGTATGAAAATACCCATATGTGAAAATTTGAGGAAATTTTTTTTCACTCGTTGGAGCAATGTGAAATGGTGGGAACGATGGCCACCATATTTAGAGAAGCGTGATATTTTGTTCATAAATTAATCTAACAGATGGTTTTAAATTGTAAATTCCCTTGATTTAAAATAAAGTGAATGCAGTTTCTAGGTTATTCACATAAGAATAGGTCAGAGACCGACGGTGAATAAAGAGTGACATGGTTAAGTGAACTTAGTACCGGAGTAAGGTAGGTACAATGGAGAAAGAGGTTTCTCCAGTGGAATAATAGACTCACTAGTAAATTGGACTTATGTAGAGTGAGTTATAGTTGTTTTAGTGAAAGGTGTGAAATTGCAATGAAAAATTAAAGTTGTGAGACTTTGTGATTTTTAAGAGTCTAATGGGATAAAGACTCTTGGGATTCGAATTGGAATTTCCAATGTAATTGGGATACGAGCTAGTTGTGATAAGTTTAATATTTATTTATATTATAAGTAAGTGAATACATATGGGATTAAGTCGAATATGTATATTCGGGAAATACGGGCTAATGTTACTAGAGATATACACGATTAGCCGGATTATACTGTATATATATATATATATATATATACGAGCATATTGAAACGTATATATATGACATGTTTAAATATATCTGTATGTGATGGGTATATTTGTATGAAACATACCCCTCGAGTGCTATCATGGGAATTTATGCGTTTTGGGTGAGGCCCCTACCTTGAGGAGTAGGGAGCGTATAGTCCCCAGGTCATAGTGTTCATTTTATATTATGTGATTTTTATCAGGAATGAGACGTGGTGAGTATGTTTCGTTCTCATTTTCGGGGAGGAACGATGATCGTTTCCCATTCATTGTGATTTGGTTTTTACCAAGTTGGTGTGATAGTCCGACCGCTAGTACCCAAGATGATGTGTGAGTAATTCCCTGGAAGATGATAGCATTGAGAGACTGCATCCATTGAGTTATAGCTCTGAGGGGTGGTTGTTATACTCATATAGTGTGTGATATATAAGTATGGATATACTTGATGTGTATAGTATAATGTATATATATTTATATAAGATGTGAAACATATATATACGGACATAATAAATAGTGGAATGCGAGATATATTCTGGATGAGCTCGCCCTGATTATATGTTTAGATGGAACTTCGATGAGGAGATGTTTCATTACCATGATTTGAGTGCATGGGGACCTTATAGATATAATTTAAGGTATGCAGGATTTATAGTTAAGATGGGAGTTAAGCTTGTTGTTGTTCGCGCGAAGGACTTAATGATAGTGAAAGCACTTATGGTATGGCTCCTTGACAAAATTGAGTGTTCTGACCATATTTTATTGGTAGATGGGATGGGATTATCCTCGTTGCATATTTTAAGCTAACAAGACACTCCACGTACGAACCTTAATGACGTCGGGAGTGGAAAAATGTTATAAAATGCAAGGATGTTTGTTTTGATGATAAGTCACCTAGTGTAGAGGAAACACTATTGAAAGAGAGCCATTTGATGACTGTATAATTATATAGAGATATAAGTGCTATGAAGAAGCACTGAAATTTTCCTCTTACCGCAAGTATGTGGGTGAGGTAAGATAACGGAAACTAATTTGAGACTTATATCCATACTTTGACTATAAGGGAAATTTAGAGGAAATACATTTTGGGTATGATGTTCATAACGCTTTTGTCGAGAGTAGGCTCCCTGATTAGTTGGGCTTTCCATTTGGTCAACATGGAAGGACTTTGTGGTAAAAGTACATTAGTAGATTAACGAATAGGATTTATAACGTCCCGTTGGTGTCCTTTAGACCGTTATATCTCGATGAACGATGATGTGAGGGAGTAGTGTAACGGGAGGGTTCTTTGTTTGGATTTCGCTTTGCGAGACGTCCCACGCATGAAACCGAGTAAATGTCAGAAGTCGAGAGAGGTCTTGGGCACTAGGGATATAATTATAATAGTACTCATATTATGTGTATTAGAAACACCTTGATCTTAGAACTACCACGAAGTAAGGAAAATAAGACTATCGACACTGATATAAGAAGTCTATCATGAGTTAACCACAAAAAGATCGATGCAATAATCTTGAGAAGGATTGAAATTCCAGGCATTGGGAGAATTAAATTTCAAAATTATTTGGGTTAGGAAAAACTCAGGTGCTAGTACCATGCCAAGGAAATGGGATCCATTGTTTAGAGGAGCATTACATGTCGGACGTTTGCAATGGTTGTGCAAATATGCACGAATGATAGGGGGTATGGGTACCCTGGTTAGTTAAATTCCAAAAATGTCCGAGATAGAAGGACGCAAAAATAAATGTGTAGAATATATGCCTAAGGGGAAGCTATAAACAAGGTCAAACGGTATGACGTATTGAATGTCGTGCGAGAATGACGATAATTCAATCATTTATATGTAACGAGAGCTAGCACACCCGAGATGGGTTGAAAGGCTATGGAAAACCATTTAAAAGGTACCTCTTGATGAAAAGGATACCAAATTCCGAAATAGTATATGAGAATTAATACTTTAATTATCCGGTATATGGAATGTACCTTGCAGATTACGAGAGAGATAGAATCTGAATATTTATACAATACATAGCGATGAGAATAAAATACGCATGAGAAGTGTATGATTAGGTTGTGAATATGCCTATGAATCTTAATAGGATGTGTGTATGCCTATTATGTGATATTATTATTAAGTGCGCTAATGGGTGTTAACCCGAGGGTACTGGAATAGTATATACATGAATAAGAATGATGAGAATATATATATATATATATATATATATATGAGCATACGCCTCGAGAAGGGTAGAATATAGTGGGAGACCATTGTGTTAGGATATATCGAAATTTGGTTAAACTAGGACGTAATGTATATACCAATCCAAGAGTAGTGGTACAGGCTATATCTGAATTTCGAGGATGAAATTCTATTGTAAGGGGGGAAGTATGTAATACCCCGCACTTTTTAAGATATTTAAATTACACTGTGGATGTAATTTAGTAATTTGAAGAATTATTGTGAATAGTAATTCTAGGATTAATAAGTGAAATTAAATAAATTTAATGTTATAAAGTGAATAGTAAATATTAGTTTTCAAGTGTCGGACTAATATTTACATGGATTATATTTTCTTACGAGACTAAGTATATGAGTGGATTATTTTTAATTACATGTCGCAGTTGGGTAAAGCGATAAAGAAAAATATTTTAAATTGGAAAACACACGTATTGAACGTGTTGGGTAAAATAGTGAATTTTGGTTAAGTGACTCGGATGTAGATTTTGACTCTGCCATTAGGTTCGAAATGGCCGATATAGTGAAAATTGAGTACCCGAGGGTAGTATTTGGGTTCCGGGCATTTTTGGACTAGTAGGGACTCGTAAATGAGTACACGTGTCATTTAACAATTTGGTATACACCCAATTTCGGATTTAATAAGGGGAAAGCCCTTATTTCTCCCAAATATCATCCCTAAGAGAGATAGAGAGAGATAGAGAGAGATAAGAGATAAAGAAGAGAAGAAAGAAGAAGAAAATAAGAGATTTTCGGTCAAAATTCGCGGAATTCGACTCGGGGTCGTCGGATTTAATCCACGAGGCAAGTGTTTAACTTGCTTTATGATTTAGTGTGTTTATTTCTCGTATTGTAGTTGGTATAAAACTAAAGATTTTTGGGTTGAAATTTCGTCGATCAAACGGGTTTTGGGAAGATTAAAACGGATATAACTCGATTAATACCCAATTTGAGAACTTGGAATTTATTGAAATTAATTGTTGAAAATGGGTTCTAGGATGATTAGAACCCTTTCGATATGGGTAATTATGGTTGTTTGAGGTTGAATGATGATGAGAGCGGAGATAAAAAGCTTGGAGGTGTATTAATGGAGGTTTGGGATTTTGGAGAAGACGATGAATAGTAATACAGTAGCTTGCGGGGATGATTCGACTAGGAAGAGGATTGATTTAGCTCTCGGTCAAAACATAAAAGTTGTAGATCTTTTCAATACGATCGCGTGGGTGCCGACCCGTATTTTTCCGATTTTTTTTCGATTTGATAAAATTTTTCTAAGAAATCAGTTCCGGGGTTCATCATCAACTCAGAAATCAAATCGAAAAGTGGAAAAATAAAGGCTAGAATTCTTTGGAGATAAATATTTGGCGTTCCTAAAAATAGTGTGGGGACTTCTAAATATTTTTTTTAGTAAGGCGTGTACTTTGGGTTGGTTGAAAGTAAAATTCAAAATTTACCCAAATAGGGGTGTTCATGAGGAATAATATTTAAAGAGATATTTAGGTGTGATTTGAATATTAAATAAGGGAATACGTATTGGGGTATTATTTTAATTGTGTGATGACTTATATTATTGCGAAGGAGAATATTCGAGGCTATTGTCTATCGCTATAAGAGTCTGGAGATTGTAGCCATAAAATATTGAGAAGAGATATAAAATATATATATATATATATATATATATATATATATATATATATCGGTGTTGTTGATATTATTATTGTGCGGTGAGAAAAGCTCGAAAAATAAAATATTGGGGATTAGTCAAATTGATAAATGTGTAGAATATTCGAGATATAAATATACTACGTAGGAGTTTATTATATAGGTGGTGCATATGCCCTAGTGTTATTATATACATGAGTTAAATAATTACCTAGGGAAAATTATGCATAGGTGAGATAAATACCTATCGTTATAATATGGTTGTGTGAATACCTAATTGATGATATATTTATATAGGTGGAATGTGTACCTATATTATTGTTTATTATGTGTATGACATACCTACCATACTTGCTATCACTGGAGGTTGGCGTTCGAAAGAGGACAATCTTATCATGTGTTGCCTTCAGGGGGATTTTAGATTTGGTACCTCAAGAACATAGGACTGTGAAGGGATTATTTATGAGTCGATAAGTTTGCTGACTATGGGAGCGTAGGTATGTGCGTGACCCATGGATATGTGAACTATGTTTGCCTCCAATATATGTGATTTGTATTATTACAGTTCTTGAGTGATGGGGAACATGTGATCCTTTAGTACGAGATGTACTTGGATTGGATAGCAGAGTATGTGTGCACTGTTGTTAAGCCTATTGGTGCCAGATATGGATATATTTATTGAGATTAAAATATATGTGTACTTGAGATAATCCAAGGTTGCCTAGTAAATGAGAATGGCTAAGCTATTTATATTATAGCTCAGTGGATGATTAATGTACTTGTTGCGTATAGTATGTTGTTTATATATATGAGATGAGATATCATATAACCTAACCTTGTATAAAATGAAAAGAAGGAATAAAGTGTGATACCACTTCCGGTATATGAATATCCGAATTTATATGAATATGAATCTTAGGTTCTAATGAGAACTATTAATAAATACGGGATGGTATAAATATAGTATGTAATGAAGGCCTAATGGATCCCGATGATCAACATTGTCACTTAGTAATGTATCGGGGGGGTTCCTTGTTTGGATTTCTCTTCGCGAGACACCCCACGCATGAACGTAACGTAATGTTGGGAATGGGGAGAAGTTTAGTTCTTAGTACTCGAATTGATGAGGATTATTAGAAGATGAGTAATTACATTAGTTAGGCAGGGTAGCTTAACTAGGTTGTTTAAAAAGGTATGCGATAGTTGTACACTGTTAGAAGAGGGGTGAGGTGTATATCATGTGAGAGAGATACCAGTTTAAATATGAAAAATAACATATTTTAAAATATGGATTTTAAGCACTTGCTAAAATGTTTTCAAAACTCAAGCTCTGACCAGTTTCTCTATTTTCCCCTCTTGCTATATCTATATCTATAAGTGTGCAGACACATGGACGCCTGGAATATGATTCTTTCGAGTCAGACGTTTGCTGCAGCAGCTGTGGATGCAAGCAGGTTTATATTAGACACTTCTATTATTGAGATCTGGATAGGAGGTATTGTAGAAACATTCGGGCTTATGGCCCAACTGTACTCATTTATTCTTTTATCGCCTTTTAGCGTGGCACTTGATTTGGTTGTATTCTTGTACCAAGTGTTCGGTTATTTTATTTTATTTAATTTCAGTTGTTGCATATAAATTGTTGTAATTATTTTATTTGAATGGTTTGGTTAAAAATATTAGTTAATTAAAAATTTGACGCCGACCTAATAGGATATTAGTAATTAAATTGGTTTTCGACCGTGATGCTAAGAGTGAACCATATGAGACTCCTATTTTAATTTGATAGAGGAGTGATCGCCCGGTATTTTATTTGGCGGGGTGTCACAAGTTTCATGTGATGATTTGGAGATACGAGATGTACACAATATGATCCTTGAATCTATCGAGAGTAGTCATTTAGTTCCTCATTTATTTGTACTCATATTGATGATATCATTATGTTTATTGGAATCTAAAATATTTATTCGATTGAGATATTTTATTTATTGATAGGCATGGTGTCATGAAATTTTTATATGTCACGAAAAATGGTCACCCGCCAATAGTCCAAAAGTTCAACAACCAGGATGAGGATTTACGAAGCTTAGGTGAGGTGAGGTGCAGCCTGGCGAGCTATTGATGTGTTATTGAAAACTAAATTGGTATAATGCTCGGATGTCGCATTCGTCTTGAATTCGGATTCTTATTGTTGCATTTTTGTGACACCCCGCCTAATAAAATACTGAGCAATCACTCCTATACCAAATTAAAATAGGAGTCGCATATGGATCATTCTTAGCATCAATGTCGAAAACCAAATTAATTACTAATAACCTATTAAGCTGGTGTCAAAATTTTATTTAACTAATCTTTTAAACAAATTAAATCAATTAAAACATTCACATAGTGTATATAAAGGAAATCGGAACGAGATAAACTAACCGAACACTCGGTACAAATATAATACAACCAAATCGAATGCCGCACTAAAAGGCGGTGAAAAAATAAATAAATACAATTGGGCTTTCGGCCCGAACGTTACTACAATCCTTCATCTCTAGATCACAAGAATATAAGAATCTAAAAATAAACCTGCATGTATCCACAACTACTGCAGCAAGCGTCTGACTCGAAGGAATCAGCATCCAGGCATCCTTGTGTCTGGACACTTAAGTACGTATATAGATATAGCAAAAGAGAGGAAAAGTAGATAAACGGGTCAGAGCCCGAGTTGTGAAAATATTTAGGCAGCCCATAAATGCTTTATTTTTAAAATATGTTTTATCTCATATTTACATTGCTATCGCACTCCCATGAGATACCCCTCACCTCTCTTCTAATAGTGCACACCTAGCGCATCCCTCTAAACATTCTAGTCAAGCTACGCTACCTAACTAATCCGTAACCCCCAATTATAGAAATCCTAAACAGACCAAGTAATAAGGTCTAAACTTATCCCCAGTCTCAACATTGTGCCAAGTTCGTGTGTGGGGTGTCTCGCGAAGTGAAATCCAAACAAGGAACCCCCCCGATACACTACTACTGGGCAAGGCCGGTCGTTGAGATCCATTAGACCCTCAATACTCAACTTATATATATATATATATATACTCATATAAATAAATATACATAACCTCCTCATTCATAATACGTATCACAATATAAGTCCGGATACAATCTCCCGGAATGAGAATTAAATCTTTTTCCTTTTATCTCTTTACTCTAATAGAGATATATAATATCTTGTTCTTATGCACAAGTAATATACTATACACACCAGTATAATAACCATCCCAACGAGCTCTAATTCGAGGATGTGGTCTCTCAATGATATCATCTTCCAGGGCATCACTCACATACCATCTTGGGGACCAACGGTCGGACTCAATATCACCGACATCGCGGCCATAAGTCACATCGTCTGGGAAGCGGTCATAGTTCCTCCCCGAAAATGAGATGAAACATAACCACCACGTCTCACCCCTTATAAAAACCACACAATATAATAATGGACGCTATGACCTGGGGACTATATGCTCCCTGTCCTCAAGCCAAGGGCCTCACTCACATCGCGCAACTTCCCATGATAGCATTAGAGGGGGTATGCTTCATATATATATATATATATACCATCCACACATAGATATATATATACATTTTCGTATCATATAATATATATACTTTAATCACATCGTATATATACATTCCTCAAATGTATATAGATCGCCATAATTTCCAATCACACATAACGATGGCCAATAATCCCAAAGATTCTCATAAATAATAATATTCGAGTATTCTCACACTCATGATACTAAGCCCAAAAGTATTCCCTCACTTTATAAATAACATGTACCTTATTCGCGTTTAAGGATTTATGTGATTTCTCCAACTATACCAATTCATCCTAATAGTCTCGTAGGATGTACTCAACCATAAACGATATAATTATGTTTTTTACACGCACAAATATGTAAGCCTAAAAGCCCACTTAAATTATGCCAAGAATTATTCGTCACCAAACACCCTTAGTTTAAATAGGTCATGGATTCCATTTCCACGAACCTAAGGACTACAATTTGTCAAATCAATAATTTAGAGGTCCCCACTCTATTTTTGGGAAACCCCAACTCTCTAATTCCTCAATTTCTCTATTTCCGTAAAAATATAATTTCTAGTGTCACACACTTAAAACACTCTCTTAGCCCCCATAAATTTCCCCAATTGGATAAATATATCCTCCTTAGTTATGTCTATTTATTTCTTTAATTAAATAGGATATAAATCATTAATTTGGGAATTTATCCAATATAAATTAAACCAACACAAATTGTCAAAATTTATGTAATATCAATTGATCGATCCCAAGGCCTCTATCGATCGATCAAACAGGGCCGCCGAAACTGCTTCTTCTCCACGGATCCATTTCAGTCATTAACAACCCCCAAGCTTTATACCTCTTCTTCCACCAACTTCTAAATACACCCAACTAAATATACACAAAGGAAATAGATTCTAATCATTCTAAAACCAAGAATCAACCATTAATTTCTATAATTTTCTAAGTTTCTCAGTCTTCATAATTTTTTAGATTTAGCCGATAAACTTTCGAAAAACCAGTTTAATCCACGAAAATACAACCCAAAATCTTTAGGGTTTGTTATTACCAATTATGATATGAGAAGAAAGTAAACACTTGACTGGAGGATAAAATCCGACGACCCCGAGTCGAATCCCGCGGAGTTTGGCCCAAAAATCCTTTTTCTCTCTTCTTTCTCTTATTCTTTTCTTCTTTTATTCTTTTCTCTCATTTTTCTATCCTTTTCCCCACTCTCCCGTGTCTTGTATATGAGAGAATAAGGGGTTATCCCTTTAAAACCCAAAATGACTCGTTTAACTCAATTACGACCCCCGGATACTCTATTCTGACTATTTTGGCCATTCCGAGACGAACCGTGCACTCGAAATCTCCATCCGAGGTGATTTACACCAAATCACTAATTTAACCCCACACAACTTAATGCGGCATTCCCATTAAAATATTATCCTCTGTCTCTTTACCCAGTTGCGACACATAATTAAAATACTCTGACTTATTTACTTAATCCCAAAAGTAAATAAAACACCCATCGGAAATCATGTAATCCTTGAAAACTCCAAAATTTACTATTCATGATAATTCTTAAATTTCCAAGTTACACTGAATTATTGAATTTAATTTCCCATAAAAGTGCGGGTTATTACATACTTCCCCCCTTACAACGGAATTTCATCCTCGAAATTTAGATATAATCGATACTACCAACTCTAACCTAGGATCGTGAATTACTCCACATTCTAATGTCTCAAAGTGGATTGGTACTAACTCAATAACTCTTAACCATATACATATTCAGGACCCACCTCTATCAAGGTTTATACTATACTATACTTCCATCTCGGTATAATCTTTAGCTCTATATACTACGCCCCTTCTATTTTAGGCGGTATACAAAACCAACTCATTAAGGTGCCCATACACCTTTTTAACCCGTGGCTCTCCGTACAACTGTCACAAACGTACGATATGTACACACTTTCTAGAAAATAGTCCTTATTTCCTTGACGTAATACTCATACATGGGTTTTACCAACCCGCAAAATCCCATTCTTTTTATACATGGAAATCCCATTTTTCTCAAGGTTAACCAACCAATATTTTTATATCGGCGCCACTAACTCCACTGGCCTTATTGCCCAAAAATTCTAAGATCGAAGCGTTCCTACCTATAGGAAATAGTATTATCCTAGATTGTGTCCCTGGTGCCCAATACCTTTCTCAACTCCGGATATTTGCTCAGTTTCATGCGTGGAATGTCTCGCAAAGCGAAATCTAGGCAAGGAACCCTCCCGTTACACTACTCCCTCGCATCACCGGTCATCGAGATATAACGACCTAAGACACACCAGTGGGACATCCTTAGTCCTACCTCACTAACCTATTAACACTTTTCTACTATTCTATCCTTCCACCTAGGCGAAAAGGAAAATCTAACTAATCGAGGCGCCAATTCTTTGCAAAATCGTTACGAACATCATACCCTAATCATACTTACGCCAAAATTTGCCATTTCATTAAGGCCTGGCTATAAGCCTCAAATCAATTTCTCCAACCCCTTCTTCACCCACCTACTAGCGGTGAGAGAACCATTTTAGTCCTTCTCCATAGCATACTATTTCCATAATCATACCATCATCATACGGGTCACAGTCTATAGTGTTTCCTCCACCCTATATGACTTATTGACAAAACTAACATCCTTGCATCCTATAACATCTCTCCACTCCCGACGTCGTTAAGGTTCATGCCTGGAGTGTCTTGCAAAGCGAAATCCAGACAAGGAATCCCTCCAATACACTACTACCTAACTATGTCGGTCGTGGAGGTCCGTTAACTACAAATATACAACCGAGATAACCCTATCCCCTCTTTCAACAAAGTGTGGTCTAAACTCCTTTCTCTATCCAGGAGCCGCACCACTAAGCACTCGCACTAACACTAAGTCCTTTCACAACCAATAATGAGCTTAAACTCACAGCTCAACAATTAACCCTACATACCTTAAATCACATCTATAAGGTCGCCACACACTCGAATCATGATAATGAAACATCTGCTCACCGAAGTTCCATCCATACATATAATAAATGCGAACTCAACCTGTATCCAGGTGAGATATCGTAATAACAACCCTTTCCACCTTGGAACCGCGGACACGATAGTCTTTCCATCAGTAGCCTACTACCGTTCCAAACAACGAATATCATATTCTACTCGAAATAACACCATACTCGTATAACATACACAAAATGAGTAATACCAATTTGATATATAAACTTAAAATACTAACACCCGTTCTTCACAACGAATGAAAGAAAATAGATCCCCGCTATCGCAGAAAAATACATAAACATATACCACATAACGTTATCGATACTATTTGTAAACTCGTATCACACATGAATATGGAGCTAATAAAATAATGTGACTCAGTCTTGTCACAAATAACATACCTCATTCATCTGAGGTGAAACTCACAACAACAACTTCGCCTATCTCCCTAGCTACTCAAAAAGGTTCCCGGACTTGGTACACTTGCCGTAACTGAATCAAAATTTTATTTAATCAATGCCCCATCTAGGCAACCTACTCCCGCCCCTTAACTCCCATTGGGTAATTCCTAACCGTATGGTTCTACACTCCACATTCCAACATTACCCATCTCGGGTCACCCTGACCCTTTTAAGGTTATCAGTATCTCGGACTCTATAGCCGCGATCCTGACAATCACTTTACTAGTTCTTCTTAACTTCTTCATAAAAAGGAAACTCCACCACCGGCCTCAACAACCCTGTTTCAATGAATTCCCTGGGTGGATGTCCACCAATGGGGTCCTCGAACACACACATTCTCTATAAGTGTTAGCAACACTTCCCTAGTGAGCCTATCATTCGTCGAAAGGACTCTCTCTTTATTGTACTTACCTTGATTCAACACAAAGTTCACTTATCCATAACTCTCTTTATTCACTGTCGTCCTCTGACCGATCCTTATGTGAATAATTCAAACTGCATTATTTTCATTCTTGCTAAATCATGGGGACTCATGGTTAAAAACTATCCGAAAGATCCCTTTGGGGGCAAACATCCCGCTCCCCCGAATATAGTTATCACCGTTCCCACCATTTCAATATTTCTCCTACGAGAGAAAATTTTTCCTCAGATTTTCACATCTGGGTATTTCCATACCCTTCTCTAAGTCAAGGATTCCGAGCCTTCTACTCCCACTGAGTAATGTTACACTTCCTTCGCATTAATTAACTTCAAAGTATGGCCCTTTTCAAAGACCCCTTTTTGAATCCTTAGCTTCACCGGGTAATTCAACTTCAGCACCACTCTCTACTATAGCGGTACTTAGATACTTACAAATACTATACTTTAGTAGTCATTGCAACCATCCTTAACAAATGCCATAAGTAGAGTGAACTCTACTATTTTCCTAGTTTCCAACTTCAACTCATAGCCCCCACTAAGCCCCACTTCCTGCCGCCTTCCTTGATCCACACATGAATCTCGAATGAGCCCATAAACGAATATTATAATCTCATAATATGGTAGGAGAACGAAATCTCACAAGAGGAATAAAAAATCCTAATCATAAGGCTTTATAACAAATCGAGAGCAACGCTAAAAACGTAGTACGTCCGCACAGATTCCTAAGGACACTAGAACCTGATACTCTGATACCATCCGTGACACCCTGCGTAATAAAATATCGGGCGATCACTCATGTACCAAATTAAAACAAGAGTCACATATGGATCATTCTTAGCATCACTGTCGAAAACCAAATTAATTACTAATAACATATTAGGCTGGCGTGAAAATTTTATTTAACTAATCTTTTAAACAAATGAAATCAATTAAAAAATTCACACAGTTTATATAAATGAAACTGGAAAGAGATAAACTAACCGAACACTCGGTTCAAATATAATAAAACCAAATCGAATGCCGCACTAAAAGGTGGTGAGAAAATAAATAAATACAACAGGTCTTTCGGCCCGAAAGTTACTACAATCCTTCCTATCTAGATCACAAGAATAGAAGCGTCTAAAAATAAACTTGCATGCATCCACAGCTGCTGCAGCAAGCGTCTGACTCGAAGGAATCATCATCCAGGCGTCCCTGTGTCTAGACACCTAAGTATATATATAAATATAGAAAAAGAGAGGAAAAGTAGATAAATGGGTCAAAGCCCGAGTTGTGAAAATATTTAGCAAGTGCATAAATGCTTTATTTTTAAAATATGTTTTATCTCATATTTACATTAGTATCGCACTCCCATGAGATACCCCTCACCTCTTTTCTAATAGTGCACACCTAGCGCATCCCTCTAAACATTCTAGTCAAGCTACGCTGCCTAGCTAATCCGTCACCCCCAATTCTAGAAATCCTAAGCAAACCAAGTAATAAGGGCTAAACTTCTCCCCGGTCTCAACATTGTCCCAAGTTCGTGTGTGGGGTGTCTCACGAAGCAAAATCCAAACAAGGAACCCCCCGATACACTACTACTGGGTAAGGCCGATCGTCGAGATCCATTAGACCCTCAATACTCAACTTATATATATATATATATATATATATATATATATATATATATATATATATATATATATATATATATATATATATACACACATTTTCGTAACATATAATATATATACTTTAATCACATCGGATATATACATTCCACATTGTGCCTCAAATATATAGAGATCGCCATAATTTCCAATAACACATAACGATGGCCAATAATCCCAAAGATTATCATAAATAATAATATTCGAGTATTCGCACACTCACGATACTAAACCCAAAAGTATTCCCTCACTTGATAAATAACATGTACCTTATTCGCGTTTAAGGATTTATGTGATTTCTCCAACTATACCAATTCATCCTAATAGTCTCGTAGGATGTACTAAACCATAAATGATATAATTAAGTTTTCTACACGCACAAATATGCAAGCCTAAAAGCCCACTAAAATTATCCCAAGAATTATTCGTCATCCAACACCCTTAGTTTAAATAGGTCGTGGATTCCATTTCCACGAACCCAAGGACTACATTTTGTTAATTAATAATTTAGAGGTACCCACTCTATTTTTGGGAAACCCCAACTCTCTAATTCCTCAATTTCTTGATTTTCGCAAAAATATAATTTCTAGTGTCACACACTGAAAACGCTCTCTTGGCCCCCATAAATTTCCCCAATTGGATAAATATATCTTCCTTAGTTATGTCTATTTATTTCCTCAATTAAATAGGATAGAAATCCTTAATTTGGGAATTTATCCCATATTACCTAAACCAACACAAATTGACAAAATTTCTGTAGGATCGATCGATCGATCCCAGGGCCTCGATCGATCGATCAAACAGGGCAGCCGAAACTGCTTCTTCTCCACGGATCCATTTCAGCCATTAACAACCCCCAAGCTTTATTCCTCTTCTTCCACCAACCTCTAACTACACCCAAATAAATATACGCAAAGGAAATAGGTTCTAATCATCCTAAAACCAAGAATCAACAATTAATTTCTATAATTTTCTAAGTTTCTCAGTCTTAATAATTTTTGGGATTTACCCGATAAACTTCCGAAAAACCAGTTTAATCTATGAAAATCCAACCCAAAATCTTTAGGGTTTTTATTACCAATTATGATATGAGATTTATGCTCAAAACTAAATAAAGCAAGTAAACACTTGCCTGGAGGATAAAATCCGACGACCCCGAGTCGAATCCCGTGGAGTTTGGTCCGGAAATCCTTTTTCTCTCTTCTTTTCTTCTCTTCTTCTTTTCTTTCCTTTTTCTTTCCTTTCTCCCACTCTCCCGTGTCTTATATAGGAGAGAATAAAAATTTATCCCTTTAAGGCCCAAAAATGACTCGTTTAACTCAATTACGACCCCCGAATACTCTATTCTGACTATCTCGGCCATTCCGAGACCAACCGCGCACTCGAAATCTCCATACGAGGTACTTTACCGCAAATCACTAATTTAATCCCACACAACTTAATGCAGTATTCCCATTAAAATATTATCCTCTGTCACGTTATCCAACTACGACACGTAATTAAAATACTCCGACTTATTTACTTAATCCCAAAAGTAAATATAACACCCATCTAAAATCATCTAATCCTTGAAAACTCCCAAATTTACTATTCACAATAATTCTTAAATTTCCAAGTTACATTGAATTATTGAATTTATTTTCCTATAAAAGTGTGGGGTATTATAATTTTATTCACTGTTATTGTTTTGAGTATCTATTCTTGTCATATTGTGTACTTTCCCATATTTTTCTTTTAGTGGAAGGTTATCGTGGATTTGGACGCTATGGGTTTTTGGAGGATTTTAGAGGACGGCGTCCGGAGGATTTTATTTTTGTATAGTTTTATTTGGAGAGCTTAGTATTATTTTCGAGTGAAATTTAATTGTAATTATTTTGGAAGTGTAAATTTTGGATTCATTATATTTATTTTGTGGAATATATATGCTCTATACTAATTTTTGAGGATTTAGTTAGTTTTAATCATAGTAGCGCCTCGTGTTTTGCATGGGGTGTTACAGATGGAATCAAAGCTTAGGTATACTACAACCCTCGGGTCGTTGGGTTTGGGTTTAGCATGCGGGTTAGTTGTGTTTCTTTGGAGATAGGGAGTTTTTGTTGAGTACATGGTAGGCATCGAGGTTAGGATTAGTAATATTAATATGAGGATGTTTAGAATTGGTTTGAGGACTTTAGCGTTGTGATGATTTTTTGAGAGATAGAATTGAGTAGTGATTCGTGAGAGAGCATACGGAAAAATATGCGGGTAGGATTGGGTATATAGGCGCCTAATCGTGATTTTTATGGGTAGGCATTTGTACAGCGTATTTTATCTCGAGCGTTAGGCTTCGTCGAATTTCGAGCACGAAATTCCTGTGCTAGTGGGGAAGTATGTAACAACCCGTATTTTTTAAACCAGTTTTAATTAAATTAACTCGAATTTCGAAAAAAATAAATTTTAGGATCTATTTAATTTTGGTATGTAAAAAATTTGGTTTTTATATATAAAAATAAGGTTTTAAGTGGAATTTAATTAGGGAATAAAATTTGAAAATTACAACTTTTTGTATAAAAATCGAGGGAGGATCCGACCTAAGGAGGTTATAAAAATAAAATAAAAATAAAAATCCAACCGTCCGATCGAGTTGATTTTTTTTACAGCAGCTCCTTCTTTCCGTCAACTATAACATACTAAAATTTCAGTCAATTCTTACGGTCCAATCATCTGTAATAAATTTTTGAGTGTTTGTGTTTGATTAGGATTCAATCTCTTTTTGGTACATAACCATAAAGTGACGAGTTTAGGACTTTTAAAATACATTTAGACTTCTCAAAATTCATCAGCTTCCTCTATTTTCATCCTCTTCCATCTACAAAACCCTGTCCCCATTTAAAAACAAGATTCAACCCATGATTTGAAGGCTTATTTGGCGTTTTCTCGAGTTTCGGCCAGAACGAGTTTTTATTTTTTTTTTCATGCGAGGAACGCAGTGGTATGATAATAATTTGGAGGCAGAATCATATGAGTTTCTTGTGATGATTTTGAGGTAGGGGGTTTACGGAAGATGATTCTTCAATCTCTCGAAAGTAATCGTTTTGTTCCTCATTTATTTGTACTCATATTGTTGATATCATTACATTTATTGGAATCTAAAATATTGATTCGATTGAGATATTGTATTTGTTGATGGGCATGGTGTGATGAAATTTTTATATGGCACGGAGAATGGTCACCCTTCAATATTCAAAAAGTCCAATAGCCAGGACGAGTCTTTACTAAACTTATGTGAGGTGAGGTGAGGTGAGTTCTAGTGACCTATTGACGTGTTATTGAAAAATAAATTGGTATAATGCTCGGATGTCACATTGGACTTGAATTCGGATTTGTATTGCTGCATTTTATTCACCGTTATTATTTTGAACATCTATTCTTGTCATATTGTGTACTTACCCGTATTTTTCTTTTAGTGGCAGTTTAGCATAGATTTGGACGCTATGGGTTTCTGAAAGATTTTAGAACACGACATTTGGAGGATTTTATTTTTTATAGTTTGGCAGTGTAATTTATTTGGAGAGCTTAGTATTATTTTCGAGTGAAATTTAATTGTAATTATTTTGGATGTGTAAATTTTGGATTCATTATATTTATTTTGTGGAATATAGATGCTCAATACTAATTGTTAAGGATTTAGTTAGTTTTAATCATAGTAGCGCCTCGTGTTTTGCGCGGGGTGATACAAATAAGTACTGGCAATATGACTAATACTAATGTCATTATTGACAAGTACAAAAAATAATTAGAGGTCAATAAAGTTGAGATAGATTTGTTTATATATGATATTGTAAATATAGATAGAAAGAAAGATAAATCAGAAACACTTCAACAAAAATTCCTTCTTTTCAGTAAAGAAGGTATGAATAAGTCAGGAGAGGATGAAAACCTAAATGCAATCATCAAAAAATAGAAAAAAAATTCCAACGATGAAAATGTTAATACCTTTGTTGCTGGTGTGAAGGAGAACCCAAGACATGTTGTTAAGATAATTGGAGATGATTTTACTGCAAAAGGAAATCACACAAGGGAAAAAATACGTGCACGTGAAAGAGTCCAAAAAAGAAAAAAAGTAAACAATAATGAGAAGAAAAAATTTGTAACACCCCGCATAATTAAATACCAGGTGATCAGTCCCATACCAAACTAAAATAGAATATACAGTTGGATCATTCTCAGCATCACCGTTGAAAACATAATCACAAAATACTTAATTAAACAGGTGTTAAAAACTTTTCAATTTCAACTTAATTAAAAGTTACATTTTTAAAGCATAAAACATTTAACATAATCCATTCACACAATGAATAACAACCGAGTAATATCAAAACTGAATTAAATTCAACTCGAATAAAACTCCCCAGTTTAAATGTCACAATATAAAAACTCCAATAGAACCATATGTAATGAAACATGACCTTACATTAACTGACTGGGATATAATGGAAATACTTAAATCCTCTGGAGCGACATGCTTTAATATGAAAGGTCACAACAGGGTATGAATCAACGAGAACGAAATCGTCTAAACAATGTCCACAACTCCATAACGACGTCAATAAACCCAATCCTCTATGGTTGGCGTCCCTATGTGTGGACACCTGATATATATATATATATATATATATATATATATATATATATATATATATATATATATATATATATAGAGAGAGAGAGAGAGAGAGAGAGAGAGAGAGAGAGAGAGAGAAGAGAATGTGCAAGTAAACGGGTCAGAGCCCAAAGTGAAAACAATTTCAAAAATAGCAAGTGGATAAATGCTAGAGTCAGCTGTAATTACATACATGTTAGCTTATCGAACTCTCTCTTGAAATTCTCACCTCTCATCTAGAGTGAACGCCTATCGTACCTCTAAACCATACTAGTTACAAACTCATGCTATCTAGTTCATCCAGGTGTATCCACTAACCATAGCCCAATTCATTCCCACGTATTACTCTCGCAATACATGTAATAATATCATATGTATCCATTTAGATTCAACATGGATAAGCCCCTTATTAATTCAATTCAATTAAGTGTTCTCATACATAATTAATTCCAGATATCATTATCTTTCAATTTTACTTTAGTCACATAGTAGTTATCATCATATATATATACACATTCATTTTATTATATATATACAATACTTCACCCCAAGACACAACTGCGGTGCTGTATTACACTACTATCATGTCCCAATACATCTCGTCACTGTATAGGGGACTATAGGTTCGGTAATGATCTCCTGAACCACAAATATCAATTCACAAGTAATGGAGACGAACATAGTCGTAAGACTTTGGGCTACGCACATACCTACATACCCAAATGCCTGTTATATACCATTATTCTCACTAATGGTAATCGACCTAAGTGCTATGTTCTCGAGCGACAACTCAAATATCCCCCATATAGGCTCATCAGGATGTGACTGCCCTCACGCGTGGACCTCCCCCAATAGCAAGTAATCTAGGTATGTCATACACATAATCATCAATCAATCAAATAGGCATTATCATCTACCTATTTAGTATTAGGTACTCAAATAACCTATATGATATTAGGAACTCATCCTATCCCATGTACCCTCCGTATTTCTTGAATACCACCCATACTTGTTACTCACTATTATCATCGTATAATTTATTATGTAGTTATCACTCACATAATATTTTATCCAACCCAAGTACCCGTAAATATATCATCCATATTACCCGTACTTGATATAACGATTATTCTCCTCTAAATCGTAATATAATTATGTAAATAGCTCTCACATAATTTCAATCCTCAAATCCAAATAATTTTCCAACATTAACCCAAGTCCCCCGCTCCTTGTTAATGTACTAAAATTAATAAAGTCTCACCATGGGCCAAATTACCATTTTCCAAACTTTTTTTTATAAAGGTACATTCTGCCCAGAAAATATAAAATTACAATTTGAGGATTTTCTCCTCCGATTTTGAAAAAACTTAAAACTGTAAGGTTGTATAGAACGTGATTTTATACAAAAACTCGTTCGCACACAGCCAGTTTCCTCTTAAACCATCCCTAAAATTATCATACAATGTTTGTCCTCTTTCTACAATTTTTTTATGCGTTTTTATCCATTTTCTTTCACCCAAACTCACTTGAAATATATTCTAACGAATCCCAAATATCTCAACATCATTTCTACATGATTATGTTCCATTATAATACAAGGAAACACAACTCAATAACCAAGTTTACATGGAAGTTAACATTAAACCCAATTAACCCTCAAAATTTCGTTCATTTAAATTCTCCATTTTCATACACCTAAAAAAAACCAGAATTTAGAATTATGATTCCTTTTCTAAATCATCAAATTTGATATTCAATCATGAGTAAAATTCATCTGCATGCAATACCTATCATCATTTTTTATTTTTCCGATAAACATATATTTTTTCTACATGTTCATCCTAACAAGTTCATCATGTTCATAACCTCTACATGTGAATAATCAACTACATGAATTTGCATAACCATGAAATAATATTTATCAATTATCTTAATCCCAAATTCATAAGTTCATAATCTCAAATAAAACCCTATTCTAACATGGATATTATAAACACTGAAATAGAGCAAGAATCATTTGCCTCTTAGTGTAGGGCTGAACCTTTGGAGAAGATAGTGTTAAAACCTCCTCTTTCCTTTTTTTGGAAACTTTTCGATGAATTTTTGGTGACCCTATGGTGGTGGTGAAAGGTGTAGCGATGGTGGTTTGAGGTGGTTGTCCCCTTTGATTTCCCAATATGACTCTTCTTCTTTAAGGCAAGTCTTCCTCTCCACAAGGTCTAATTATCTTTCCTCTCAAAGTCTCTTGACTTTCTCTCAAAGAACTCACAAATGAAAATAGATGAAATGAGCCTTACGTAGAGTGTAAACCCACTTATATAAAAAGTCTCCAAGGCTAGCTAAAAGACAAAAAAATGTGGATACAATTCTCTCCTAAGCACAATGACTAAAATGCTCCTTCAGGGTGTCCTTTCATCTTCCAATTGACCCGAGACCCAAATCAAACACCCGTCTATACTTTCTTGCCTATTAAAACCCTTCCGGACTCAACGGCTCACTCGAAATGATCATATGAATGATATTTAATTAATTTACATTGTATTACCCAACTTTAGTCCCAACACGACTCATAAGCACGTCCCGACTTAAGTTCTATAATTGCCGTATTTGTATCTCACGACAATATTCATAATTATCATATTCACATATTACTTATATATCACTAAGTAATATTCAATAATATATTACTCTGATCAGCAGTAATATTCGATCCGGATTAATCCTAATTAATTGATTAATTAATTAATTCCAATTAATTCACAATAATTTGGCCCATTAACTTTTAATTATTATCAATTTAAAAGTCATAAAATTATGGGGTATTATATACTTCCTCCCTTATAACTGAATTTCATCCCAAAATTTGAAAAGTAAAGCATACCTGGTATGAATAACTCCAGATATCTGTCGCGCATCTCATCCTCGCACTCCCAAGTAGACTCCTCAATGTTATGGTGCTCCCACTGGACACGTACCAATGAAACTACTTTCGATCTTAACCGCCTCTCGGTATGGTCGAAGATCGCTACCAGTTTCTCCTTATACGAGCTATCAGGATGTAAATCAATCTCCTCCAATGCTACATGAGTGTAAGCCAACTCATCTCGGAGATATTGCCTCAACAAAGAAATTTTGAACACATCATGAATCTTATGCAAGTGCTTCGGCAACCCCAGTTTATAAGCAACCGGTCCAACCCTCTGAATAATAGGGAAGGGTCCAATGTATCGTGGCGCCAGTTTCCCTTTCTTCCCAAATCTCATTATTCCCTTCATAGGAGATACTCACAATAATACTTGGTCCCCCACACTGAACTCTCGAAAGAACCGCTTCTCATCAGCATAGCTTTTTGATCTGTCCTGAGCTAGCCGAATATGACTACGAATCATCTCAATCCTGGCTGACGTATCCTGTATCACCTCTAGCCCAAGTAGCCTGTTGTCCCCCACCTCTAACCAACATGTAGGAGAATGATAAAGCCTACCATATAGTGCCTCAAATATTGCCATACCAATGGTGAACTGATATGAGTTATTATACGCGAACTCCATAATTGGAAGATACTGCTCATAACCTCCCCCAAAATCCAGGATACATATGCGTAACATATCCTCCAACATCTGGTTAGTGCGCTCCGTCTTCCCATCTGTCTGCGAGTGATAGGTCGTACTTAATCGAACCTCAGTACCCATGGCCTCATGGAAACTCTCCCAAAATAGGGATACAAAGAACTTGTTCCGATCGGACATAATATTAAGAGGTACCCCATGTAACCTCACTAGCTTGGCTTCAAAAATCTAGATGTACTGTCCCATAGAGTAATCAATCTGTACTGGCAAAAAGTGAGCTACCTTAGTCAATCGATCCACAATCACCCATATGGAATCATGACCCCTCTGAGAAATGCGTAACCCTGTGATGAAGTCCATGGAAATGACCTCCCATTTCCATATTGGGATCTCTAATGGCTGTAGAAACCCAATTGGCTTCTGATGATCCACTTTCACTAACTGACAAGTGGCACACTTAGAGATAAACTTAATAATGCCCCTTTTGGTACATCTTATCCCCAACGGGATGTATCGCAAATCTGGATCCGTACGACTCTGTCATCAATGTATATCGCAAATCCACACCCTTTGGAACAATCAACCTACTGTTTAAGCGCAAGCTCCCATCAGAACTCAATGAGTAAGACTCTGCTCCCCTGGATAAAAGTTGTCAAATTTTCTCCTGACAAAATGGATCTGCTGCTTATCCCTGAACCACCCTATTCACAATCTAAGGTGTAATAGTTATAACTGACATAAAATATCGGGCAACTGCATCCTGATGTCACAGTTCCTTCCATTTCGACTTCCACACCGCGACCAACTCACCTACCGGCCTTAGGCTCAATGCATCTGCTACCACATTAGCCTTCCATGAGTGGTAATGTATCTCAAACTAATAATCCTTAACGAACTCAAGGCACCTGCACTGACGCATGTTCAACTCCCACTGAGTGAACAAATATTGTAGTGACTTATGATCCGTGAACAGGTAAAACTTCTCTCCCAACAAATAATGTCTCCATATTCGAAGAGCGAACATGACTGCTGCTAGCTCAAAGTCATGGGTGGAGTAATTCTTATCATGAGGCTTAAGCTCTCTAGAGGCATAAGCAATAGCCTTCTCTTCCTGCCGTAATACTCCACCAAGACCCTATAATGTTGCATCAGTATAAACTAAGTACTCCACTCCTGGCCTGGGCATTGCTAGTACCGGTGCTGAAGTTAGCTTATTTTTAAGCTCATCGAATGCCAACTGACACGCATCATCCCATGTAAATGGTATGCCCTTACGGGTTAGATTAGTCAACAGACCCGCTATATTTAAGAAACCACGAATAAAATGTTGATAATACCTGGCCAATCCCAAGAAAATTTGCATCTCTGTCGGTGTCGTGGGCTCTCCCTCACCGCTGATGACTTGCTAGGATCCACAGATGTCCCCATCTCAGACATAATATGCCCCCGAAACTGAACTTCCCGAAGTCAAAATCAACACGTCTCATATTTTTCATACAGCTGATGCTCACGTAGTGTCTGTAGGACCCATCGTAAATGCTCGACATGCTCCTCCTTAGTTCGCGAATAAACCAGAATGTAAACTATAAAGATAATAACAAACTGATCCAAGAACTCTCTGAATACTCTATTCGTCAAGTCCATAAATACTGTCGGCACATTAGTTAGCCCAAATGGCATAACTAGAAACTCACACGATCCATAGCTGGTCAAGATAGAAGTCTTAGAAACATCCTGTTCCCAGATCTCAAGTCTATCTTTGAAAAGTAGGCTGCTCCTCTCAGCTGATCAAACAAGTCATCGATTCTTGGCAACAGATACTTATTCTGTATCATGACTTTATTAAGCTCCCGATAATCCACGCACAGTCGTAAAGAACCATCTTGCTTCTTTACAAATAGCACACGGGTTCCCCAAGGTGACGTACTCCTACGGATAAACCCCTGACCCAATAACTGCTCTATCTCGTCCCTGAGCTCCCTCATCTTTGTTGGAGCCATACGATACGCTGCACGAGTAATCGGCTGAGTGCCTGATGCTAAATCTATAACAAACTCATTCTCCCTACTGGGAGGCAACCCCAGTATCTCCTGGAATTCATCCGCAAACTCATAAACTACCGTTATCAAATTAAGGGATAGCATAACTCCCATAGAGGTCTCCACCTCTATATTGTATAAATTTTTAGACGATGCTCCCTTAGAACAAGGCATCACCACTAGGAACATCCCAGGTCCTGGGATAGAAAAAATAATGCACCGGCTATAACAATCAATCATGGCCCTATATGCAATGAGCCAATCCATGTCGATAATCACATCATACTCGGACATGTCCAAATAAGTAAATTAGCTGGTAAAATTAGACTCCCAATATCTATACTCACTATATGACATATAAAGAATATATGTGTACTACTACCAATTGACGATTATTCATATGTAACAGTTCTATTCGCTATATCTAATAACCCTGCATCCCGTACAAATCTAATGGGTAAAAATGAATGTGAACCCCCCATGTCAAATAGAATTCGCCCCATATCCCCATAGATAAAAAAACATACCCTTAATCGTGGGCAGTGGATGCTGAACCGTTGCCTGATGGATGTTGTATACACGCCCATACTGACCCTACTATGCTGGAGCTGCTGGAATGGCAGGTAATGCTGGTACCTAAGCTGGTTCTGGAAGAGTGGCTGGTGGAATCACTAGCCTCTAAACACCCTGATTCCGAGGTAATTTTCCCTTATCAGGACAATCCAATCATTTGTGTCCAGTCTAGCCACATACGATACACTTGCCGGTAAACTTTCCCCAATTCTGTCCATGCTAACCATGACCCTACTGGACATTACCACCTCTCCCTTGTCTCTATTGTTGGCCCTACTACCCTGTCTATTACCTCCATGCCCATATCAAAATCCTCTGGATCATAATTTCTTAGCATAGTCCTCAAGTTGGGAACCCTTCTCACCTTGACACTACTGACTCTGACCTGACTTTGTCCCACTGGAACTGCCTCCACCAGTCTTGACCTACTGTCAAGAATCAAAACCTCGCATACCACCCTTACCATGTAGGCAGTTATCCTTCCAGTGAAGCATCGCAACAATTTGGACATTTACATAAGTATGAAGTGAAAGATTGCCCAATATGTGTTGGAAAATCCTCCAGTTCAAGCCATCAGTGAATATCTGAATTCTCTTTTCTTCAGTAGGTACCTCTCCTAGAACCAAATTAGTCAGCCTAGTAAACTCCTCCTCATAATATACCATTGTCCTCCTTCCTGGGTCAAGTCAAGTAGTTTCCTCCTTATCTCAGTCTGAATGGCGGAGGGAAAGTACTTGCGGTCGAACCGCACCCAGAAGTCCTGGATAGTTATTGTGTCTCTCTCTTCACCAGTGGTAATAGACTCCCACCATTGTGAATCTGGGCCTACTTGCTTAAACATAAACAATATTTGTCGCTGAACCTCCATGCATTCGAACATCCTTAAGTTCCTCTGGATATCTTTCTTCCATTAGTAACAACAACATCAGAACCCCCTGAAACTCTGGTGGATGCGCCTTCTGGACGGCATCCCTAACACGTTCCCAAGTAGTAAGAAACACTTCCCCTAGTACTGGTGGCATAGCTTGTTCCTGGTGTACAATGACCAAAGTTGCGTTGATTGCCTGAGCAATAATGGAAGCAACCTCGACAGCATTCATGGTACCCTGAGCTGGGGGGGCTAAGGTGCACGTTGAGGAGGAATTTGAGATGAGAGATAATATACCGTCAGTATTTAATATCACAGAATAGTTGAAGAACGTATATGCATAAATAAGAATGCAACAGTCCTAATGATAGGGCTCTATATCAAAGGACGCTAAGTAGAAAGCATAATAAATCGTTCAAATCTTAAAAGACTCTAGAATCTGATGCTCTGATACCACCTGTAACACCCCACTTAATTAAATACCGGGTGATCAGTTCCATACCAAGTTAAAATAGAATATACAGTTGGATCATCCTTAGCATCACTGTCGAAAACATAATCACCTAATACTTAATTAAAAAGGTGTTAAAACCTTTCCAATTTTAACTTAATTAAAATTTCCATTTTTAAAACATAAACCATTTAACACAATCCATTCACACAATGAATAACAACTGGGCAATATTAAAACTAAATTAAATGCAACTGGAATAAAACTCTCCAGTTTAAATATCACATTACTAAAACTCCAATAGAACTAAATGTAATGAAAACTGACGTAACATATTAACTAACTGGGATAGACACATGCTCTAATATGAAAGGTCACTACAGGGTATGAATCAATGAAAACGAAATTGTCAAAACAATGTCCACAACTCCATAGCATCCATAACAACGTCAATAAACCCAATCCTCTATGGCTGGACACCTGATATATATATATATATATATATATATATATATAGAGAGAGAGAGAGAGAGAGAGAGAGAGAGAGAGAGATAGAGAGGATAGAATAGAGAGAAGAGAATGTGCAAGTAAATGGGTCAGAGACTGAAGTGAAAACAGCTTTAAAAACAAGTGAATAAATGCTAGATTCAGCAGTTAATATATACATGTTAGCTTATCGGACTCTCTCTTGAAATTCTCACCTCTCATCTAGAGTGCACGCCTATCGTACCTCTAAACCATACTAGTTACAGACTCATGCTATTTAGTTCATCCTAGTGTTTCCACTAACCATAGCCCAATTCGTTGCCACATATTACTCTCATAATACATGTAATAATATAATATGTATCCATTTAGATTCAATATGGATAAGCCCCTTATTAATTAAATTCAATTAAGTGTTCTCATACTTAATTAATTCCAGATATCATTATCTTTCAATTCTACTTTTGTCACATAGTAGATATCATCATATGTATATATATATATATATATATATATATATATATATATATATACACATTCATTCTATTATATATATACAATATTGCACCCCGAGACACAGTTACGGTGCTGCATTACTCTGCTATCATGTCTTAATACATCTCGTCACTGTATAGGGTACTATAGGTTCAGTAAAGATCCCTCGAACCACAAATATCAAATCACAAATAATGGAGGCGAACATAGTCGTAAGTCTTTGGACTACACACATACATATGCACCTAAATGACCGTTCTATACCATTGTTCTCACTAATGGTAATCGACCTAAGTCCTATATTCTCGAGCGACAAGTCAAAGATCTCCCATATAGGCTCATCAGGATGTGACTACCCTCACGCGCGAATCTCCCCCGATAGCATGTAAGCTAGGTATGTCATACACATAATCATCAATCAATCAAATAGGCATTATCATCTACCTATTTCATATTAGATACTCACACAACCTATATGATATTAGGAATTCATCCTATCCCATGTACCCGTCGTATTTCTCGAATACCACCCGTACTTGTTAATCACTATTATCATCATATATTTTTTATGTAGTTATCACTTACATAATATTTTATCTGAACCAAGTACCCGTAAATATATCATCAATATTAACCGTACTTGATACAACGATTATTCTGCTCTAAATCGTAATATAATTATGTAAATATCTCGCACATAATTTAAATCCTTATATCCAAATAATTTTCCAACATTAACCCAAGTCCCTCGATCCTTGTTAATGTACCAAAATTAATAAAATCTCACCATGGGCCAAATTAGCATTTTCCAAACTTTTTTTTTATAAAGGTACATCTTGCCTAGAAATATAAAATTACAATTTGAGGCTTTTTTTCTCCGATTTTGAAAAAACTTAAAACTGTAAAGTTGTGCAGAACGTGATTTTATACAAAAACCCGCTATCACACTACCAATTTCCTCTTAAAACTGTCCTAAAATTATCATAAAATGTTGGTCATTGTTCAATAATTTTTCATGCATTTTTATCCATTTTCTTTCACCCAAATGCACATGAAATATATTCTAACGAATCCCAAATACCTCAACATGGTTTCTACATGATTATGGATAATTGTAATACTAGTAAAAACATCTAATTTACCAATTTTATATGAGAATTAGCATAAAACCCAATTAACCCTCAAAATTTCATTCATCTAAATTCTACATTTTTATACACCTAAAAAAAACCGAATTTAGAATTATGATTCCTTTTCTAAATCATAAAATTTCATATTCAATCATGAGTAGGATTCATCTACATGCAATACCTATCATCATTTTCCATTTTCCCCATAAACATATATTTTTCGTACATGTTCATCCTAACAAGTTCATCATCTTCATGACCTCTACATGTGAATAATCAACTACTTGAATCTGCATACCCATTAAACAAGATTTATCAATCATCTAAATCCCAAATTCATAAGTTCATAATCCCAAAGAAAATCCTATTAAAACATGGATATTTTAAACACTGAATTAGAGCAAAATCACTTTCCTCTTAGTGTAAGTCTGAACCTTTGGAGAAGATAATGTTAAAACCTCCTATTTCCTTTTTCTGACAACTTTTTGACGAACTTTTGGCGACCTTAAGGCAGTGGTTCAAGGTGTAGATATGGTGGTTTGTGGTGGTTGTCCCCTTTGATTTCCTAATATGACTTTTCTTCTTCAAGGCAACTCTTCCTCTCCACAAGGTGACTTTTCTTTTCTCTCAAAGTCTCTTCACTTTCTCTCAAAGAACTCAAAAATAAAAATAGATGAAATGAACCTTAGGTAGAGTGTAAACCCACTTCTATAACAAGTCTCCAAGGCTAGCTAAAAGATAAAAAATGTGGATACTATTCATCTCCCAAGCCAAATAACTAAAATGCTCCTTTAGGGTGTCCTTTCATTTCCAATTGACCCGAGACCCAAATCAAACACCCGAGTATACTTTTATGCCTATTTCGACACTTACAAACTCAACGTCGCACTCAAAATGATAATACAAATGATATTTAATTAATTTACATTTTATTACCCAACTTTAGTCCCGACACGACTCATAAGCGCGTCCCGACTTAAGTTATATAATTGCCGTATTTGTATCTCACGACAATATTCACAATTATCATATTCATATATTAATTATATATCACTAAGTAATATTCAATACTATATTACTCTGATCAGCAGTAATATTCAATCCGGATTAATCCTAATTAATTGATTAGTTAATTAATTCCAATTAATCCACAATAATTTTGCCCATTAACTTTTAATTATTCTCAATTTAAAAGTCATAAAATTACGGGGTATTACCAAATTTGAGGGTGATCATTCTTCAATATTAAAACATTAATTTCCATATCCACCTTCTAACATCATCTACAATGGTTTGACAGAAGGTGACAAGCAACTTCTTGCAAAAGCTTTGTCATTGAATGGAAAAGAGTGAGAATATATGTCATTAAATAATCTTCATTACACTAATTTTTTTTATATTCTATTACTAAATTTATTGTGATTATATTTTCGGACAATAATGTGGCCCTATGGAGAATCTCCAGTAATTATTGATAATATATTCCACTTGATAAATAAGGAGGAGGTGTCAAGAGCTGTGAGTATAGATCATATAATTTGGGACTATGCAATAGCATTGCGAAATCGCATTGTTAATTCGCAATACGAAATCGCACTGCTAAATACATATTTCGTACTATGAAATAATAATAATATTTTGCATTGGGAAATAACTATAAGTCACCCCAATGATTTTTGCACTGATTATGTCCCAATTCAAAATATCATCGATATTTCTCACTCCAAAGTGTTTTTTCATTATTTTAATTGATCTTATGGTTTATGTGCTAAAATTAATGCAGGTAATTGATGCCTTTGCAGATCTGTTATCCTAAAAGTCCGAAAGAATACGGGGAAAAAGAGGATACAAACACCATCGGACAACTATTCTTCAGAAAAATATTACATAATCAGTTGACTATTTCAGGTAATAGCTGTTATTTCAACAATTTTTACAGTTTTTTTATTGTTATATGTTAGTATCACATTGAAATATAATATAAGTTTTATAATTATTCCTAGTATTAGCACCAAATCAATTCCCAAGGTGGTGTACATTTGGTGAATAAATTTTTTAAAGGCAATTACATAGATTTTCATTATATCCTACTGCCAATCTACCAAAAGGAAGATTATAAGAAATGGACGGTACGTCATTGGACATTTCGTTGCTACGATATATGCAAAGGATCATGGTTTTTATTCAACCACATCCGTCTGAAAAGGATATCAAAAGACGTCTACCTCATAGACGCAACTTAAGTGGTATGCATAATTAAACATTTGATAAATGGTTAGATATTTCTCTTTATGAATTTACTTTAATCATACGTTTATTTTAGTCCAACAATTTATTTTTTTATTTTTTAGATTCGTTCATTCAACGATTGCCAGCAGATAACTAACATAGCAATAGTCGCTAAAAAAGAGCAAAAGGAATTTCTCCTCCAATATCCATTGACACAAGAATTCTATTACCCAATTGAAAATGTGACAACAAGCCCTTAACAATCCCAAGGGAGGTGATGGAAAACTACTAAAAACAACTATATTTATTCAAATGTTATGAAAATTAGGTTTCAATGAATTGTTGCATTATTCATTTTATTTGATTTGCAGTGTGAATTGTGGAATTATCGTTTGCTATGTAATGGAGAAGCTAAATGTGGAGGAGAATTTCAAGCTCAGTCGAACATCGATTTTACTGATGAATTTAGAACTAAAATAGTACATATAATATTAAATGATAAACAAAATACATGGATAGAAAAATACTATTTAGCATAAAAATGCGATATGTTATGTTGTTTAAAAGAAAAGAATTATTGTTTCATTTATATTGCATAATTTTTGTGAAATTCGTGACTTGCTGAACTTCTTTCCTTGTCTAGTATTGGTTCTCGCTAGAGGGAATTTAAATTGATTATACGTGATTTCAAAATAAATATTTCAAATTGAAAAAGTTCAAGTTTTCCTTAAAAAATAATCATTTTCCATTTTGATTTGCAAAATGACAATTTCAATAAGTGAAATATGTTTTCGCGTTGTGAAATAGCTATATCACAATGCGAAATGATCATTTCACACTGAGAAAATACATATTTCGAAATGCAAAAGGTTTATTTCGCATTTCGAAATAGGTATTTCCACTACACCCAAAATAGCAATTTGGCACACATTGATATTAAAAATTTGGCACAAATTAAAACTGTGCCGAATTCAGACACGGTTTAATGACAATCTGGCACACTTTAAAAGAGTGCCAAAATTTGGCACTATTTTTAAGTGTACCAAAATTGAGTACACTTACTAAAATATAAAATTCTTTAATAAAATTTACACTCACTCACTTTTGAGGTCTCCCGCTCAAACTCAAACCTTCATGTCTCCTCTCTCTCACCGAGGCACTTAGGGCAGATGGGTTTGGGTGAATAGATGGGAACCATGTAGGGAAGTCCGGAGGATTCGACTGGAGGTTAAGATTTATGGGTTTGAATGGGCAAGAGGTTTGGCCAGGCGCCGGGTCACGATCGGTTGATGTTTATGGGGTTAAAAGATTGGAGAAAATTTGTTGCCGGATATGGAGTATAGATAGTCTCCGATGACAGTTGTAGGTCACAAAACTTGAAGTGGCTCGGCGTGTAATATACCAAACCTTGAAGCAGCAGAGGTTAGTTCTTTATTTGTTTTTCTTCTTCAGTTTTTAACGTTCTTCTGTTTTTCCAGCCAGGAGTCTCATAGTGTTGAATATCCTAGCTAATGATTATTCTTTATTTGTACAGTGTTTATTCTTCTGTTTTATTTTTCCCTGTGTGAAGTTTGATGCTTTAGTGACAGAGGGGCATCTCCACGGGTCATGATGAATTGATGATGAATTTTAATTGGCAACCGAGATGATAAATTGGCTACTGAGATGGACAATATATGCAAGTCATTTTGTTGGGTGTTTATTGCTAAAAAAAGATCCCCATGTCTCTATTCATCATCTCAGTAACGAAGATTTGGTGGAAATTTTTTGACAAATAACAATTATGAAATAATGTTTTTTTTCACGGATACAATAGACGTACACCAGAATAAAGACATTAAAGAACTCGGTTGAAGAGTTCATTTGAGGCATTCATGGAGGTTTCTTAAGGAAGTTTTTTTTGCAATAAAATTATGGAGGTTTATGAAATGAGTTTTTGTGCGTTGCAATGAACACCAAAGCATTTAGTTGAACAGGTCATTTGAGCCGGTCATGGAGGTTTATGAGTTGAACAGGTCATTGAGCCATTAATGAAAGTTTTTTAGTCAATGATTATTTTGTAGTTGTATGAGTTGAAAAGGTTGAATACAACATGTAGATATGAAAAAAGAGAACAAAAATTGAAGAGAACAATTTGCGATAGGGTATTATATAACAGACGACAAAACCATAATAAAATGACCATAAATGTAAAAGAGTTCTTTAATTTCAATGACTATAAATGATGGAACTAAAATTTAAAAAAAGATACGTCATGAACTTAGTTATAATAGAATGACCACCGAAAATTGTCTGTGGCTTAATCACGACATTAGAGTTGCACCTTAATTTTTAGATTCAATTGTACTTGTACAATAGTGTAATTCAATCAAAATTTTAATTTTCCATCAGCAGGGCTCACTATACTGCATGAATGTATACATATTTAGCCCATTACATAAATGTATACATATCAACCTTGTCCTAAAGGATTGGATTCTTAGTATTCAAATTCTATTAATATCCATGACTTTAGAGTTTAATTAGTTCCGTAAGGCTATTAATTTGATGTTTTGAATGTTAATTATCTGAGTTTGATGTTAATAATTTGTTTTAGATGTTATAGATGTTAATTATCTATGTTGTATGTAATAATATGTTTTCAATGTTATGGATATTAATTGTCTGTATATAAATTATATGGTTGTGAACTTCTTGTTGATTGTAGTAGTATATATCTTACTGCAGTTGAGACTATTGACATTTGTTGAGTTTATTCTTAATTTTTTGAATGTTTAATACGTACAGATGTTTATGGTGTTGGTGTTGTACGTACGACAATGGGTGCCTTTGTTTGTCACCTTTCACCATTGTCAAGCACCAAATTTGGATATTTAGCAATTGATAGTAAGTTACAAACCTTTTCATTTTACGTTTGAAGCATGATCTTTGTTTCTTCACAATTTATGTGTTCTTTGTATTTTAAACTACTCTTTAATATTAATTTTCAGGTGCTATTAAAAGGGTCAGTGTTGATCCCTCACTTGCACAAGAAGTTTTCTTTGGTAATGTTGTGAGTGCAAATTTGGTGTAGGTTCCTGCCAGATAAGAAAAATTCGGGGCAGGGATACCTAATACAGTTGTCTACACAATGCTTAATAAAGTTTGTGCTTCAGGGATGAAAGGTGTCAATTTATTCTAAAACAATTGATGAATTTCTTTCTATATGGTAATGGTAAGAACTAGAAAAGAAAGGTTCAATGAAGTGCAATGTGATATATTCTCTTTTGGTCATAGTCGCAACTATGCTTGCAACATAGAGTAACCAGTTAGGCATTTACATTATTTTCGTGGATGGTGGCATGGAATGCATGTTTAATGTACATAAATACCTAGCAGAATGTGTTTATTTAACAGGTATTTCCCTCTCATGCCCATCTAAATCTTTTTAGATCATTATGTATAACATTTCATTCAATAAGATTGGAGTAATATTATGTATATTTCTAGGTTTTGTAGTACATATTCCAACTTGGTTGCATTCATAATGATCTTTTCCATTGTTTAATGTCATAGCTTACCCGTAAGTTTTTATTCTTCTCATTATTAAAATATGCGTTTGCACATTTTGTTCGTGCTACTACTGAATCTTGTGATTATAATATCCATTGATAGGTATAATTTAATTATGTTTTCTCGGCAAGAACTTTTTATTAATGGACCATTTTACGAGTTCATGTGCCAATCAACCTCAATTGACTTCTTAGTCAAGTACTAGTTTGATTTCAATGCGTGCATACACGATGGTTGATCACTTTCCTTTCCTTTTCTATCTTTTTATTTTACTAGGCCGCATTACTGTCCAGGATAGTACTTATTATTTATCAATAGGCTAGTTGAATATACTTTGATGTAATGGTTAATTGTGACACCCAGCCTAATTAAATACTGTGTGATCCGTCCTTTATTAAATTAATTCAAAATATCCAGTTGGTTCAGAATATGCATCACTGTCAAAAACTTTATTATTAACACTAACCACGTAATATTTAAAAAGATTGATGTCAAAATTTTATCTTTTAATTAGCATAAAAATCCCAATACCCAATTACTAATCATATACCATTCAAAAGAATCTCATATAAAATAAAATGACTAAGGCAATAAATGAGACTGGAGTAAACACTTCCAGCCTAAATCTCAAATACAATAATTCGAAAAAGTAACCCAACCAATGAAAGGAGTACATAAATAAATCAAAATCTCTGACTGTCTGAATACGAAAAAAGGGGCGACATGCCCTAACTGAAATAGCTAACTTAAAATGGAGGAATGAGAAACATAGAGGAATCTACTATCAAGTCCTGTAACTTCCACAGTAAATACATCTCGTCAAATGAATGGAATATCTATCCTTGGTCTCCCTATGGATGGGCACCTAAAATCATTTGACAAAAGAAAAGAGATTTGCAATAAACAGGTCAGAGCCCGAGTTGAAAACAGTTTAAAAATTAACAAGTGCTTAAATGAAAAAAAAAAAGCACATATAGTGTATATGTTAGATCCTCGTACTCTCACTGGAGATACTCACCTAACATGTAATGCGCACACCTAAAGCATATATTTAACCCATCCTAGTTATGCTACCCGACCTAACTAGTACCAAGATAACTGTTATCACACTAATAATTTCATGCGTTTACCCGTATCACCCGTATCCCGTATTACCACATTTTTAAGGATACTTATAAATATACATAACCATTATTCTCATAGGTATTCCTTTTTCTCACTAGGAAGATTATTAAATATCGTTATTTCCATATCTACTAAACACACATAGTAGAATAAGTAACATGTATATATATATATTTATCACTCTCTCTCTCTCTCTCTCTCTCTCTCTCTCTATATATATATATATATATATATATATATATCATCACCTCTGGGTTAAGGCCCCCTTGGTGAAATGCATACTCTGCTATGATGCACCGGTGCATCGCTCATTGCATGAAGGACTATAGGTTCAATCTCTCGCTAACCATAAAATAAACACACATATTGGAGGCGCATATAGCTCCAATCCCATGTGATACACACATACCTACTCACCCATATGACCGACAACATTATCGTTTTCACTGATAGCCCGTACCAAGGTTCTATGTTCTAGTGATACGAATTAAAATCCCCCCGAAGTCTCCTCAAGATATGACCGTCCACAGCACGCAACCTCCCCCGATAGCAAGTAGCGTAGGTATGTTATACACACAATAATACAACCAATAGGTACATAGACACAACCTATAATAATTATTAGGTATTCATGCAACCCAAGTCCCCGAATTTATACATAGTATTATTATTTCTATTACTCACGTTATTCTTTTTGTACGATTAATCTCTCTATCATATATATTCCATATGACCCTCTTATACTAACCTATTTTCCTTCGTAGATACACAATCATCTCACCACTAGTCTATGTAATGTAGTCACTCACCAATAGCGTAAGTCATTTCTCTCAATTGAATTAACCTTGTAATATTTTAATTTGTTCGGGAAAAATTAAAATTTCTGAAATCTTGTTAGAAGTGGGGAGAATCTCGTTCGAACGAAACTTCGAACGAATTAAGAACTAAATTCTCGTTGGAATTCTCGTTCGAATGAGTTCATTAGAACCAGGTCATTTGAACGAACTTTGAATGAATTGTAATCTGAATTCTCGTTAGATGGATCGTTGGAATTCTTATTCAAACGAGAAAATCGCAGTTCGTCCCTGTCAGTTCAAATCCTACATTTTCCCATCTTTTTATCATCCAAATTTTTCAAAAATTCTTTCTAACTCAAGTCCAATGATTTAAACCTATACCCACTAGCAATAGAATGATTCCCAACATATTTTTAACATCAAATCCTTAAAATTAGAATTTGAATTCAGATTTATTCCTCAAATCATCAAAAAGTCCTAATTTCACATAATCCATATTAATCACAACTAAATCCAAATTTAAATCCATGATTTCAACATATAAAATTAAGATTTCTAATTTTCTCAATATATTGTTATTCATCTACATGCAAAACTTATACCACAATCATAGATTTAAAACCCAATTTCAGTCCCAATTCCATAATATCATGAATAAATCACCAACTAAATTAACATTGACATTATATGCTCTAAAAATTAGCAAGATAAACACTTGCCTTTTCATGAAGGTATGATTCTTCACTTGAAACTGGTATAGATGCGTTCCTCTTTTCTCTATCTACACATTGATGGTGTTTTTGGTGAAAGGTGACTGGGTTTGGCCTTGGAACTCCTAGGAACTTCTTCTCCTTCTTCCTCTTGGACTCTATCTATTTTTGAAGAACATAACCTAACTGCTACTACGTAAGGGATGATATATTAATATAATTTTTGTCCATTAATTAATCCCAATTTTTCAAAAGACAAAAATACCCCTCTGGGGTGTCAGGTTGACCTAAAGTTTCCCCAGACTCCAAACTAGGCACCCGAGTAGGCTTTCCTGACTATATCGATCCTTTTACACACATTTGCGTACTCAAAATAGCCATCCGAATAACCAAAAAAATAAAATTACATTATTATTCCTCATTTAACCCCGACACATCACACATGCGCATCCCAACTAAGTTTACTGTAACCGCCATATTTTTCACTCATGACAACTTTAATAGTTCCATAATCATATATTACTTTACTCACTAAGTAATATTCAACATAACTTGCATCAATAAATATTAACTCTCGTCACGCTAGTAATTATTTAATTAAATCCGGATCCATAATTAAAATCATAAAAATTATGGGGTATTACATACACCCCCTGAATAACTGAATTTCTTCCCAAAATTTGAAAAATAAAGGTATACCTGGTAAGAATAAGTCAGGATACTTGTCGCGCATCTCATCTCCGCGCTACCCGGTATACTCCTCGATATTTTGATGCTGCCACTGAACATGCACTAACGACACTACCTTTGACCTTAATTTTCTCTCGCTACGGTCTAGGATAGCAACTGGACCCTCCTTGTAGGAACTCTCGGGCTGTAGATCAATCTCATCTAAAGCAATGTGAGTGGGGTCCATGTCATCCCGAAGATATATTCTCAGCAAAGAGATATGGAACACCTCATGAATCCTATGCAAGTGCTCCGGTAACCCAAGTCTGTAAGCTACTGGTCCAATCCGCTCAATATGAGGGAATGACCCTAGGTACCTCGGTGCCAACTTTCCTTTCTTCCCAAACTGCATTACCCCCTTCATAGGAGATCCTCGTAATAACACCTCGTCCCTGGCATTGAACTCTCTGAAGAACCTCTTATCATCGGTGTCAACTATTCTATCTATCCTGAGCAACCCAAATACGACTCCGAATTATCTCAAACCTGGTCGGGGTATCCTGAATCACCTCTGGCCCAAGTAGCTTATTGTCCCCCACCTCTAGCCAACACGCTGGTGAATGACAAGGCCTACCATATAATTCCTCGAATGGATTCATGACAATAGTAAACTGGTAGGAGTTATTATAAGCAAACTCCATCAGTGGAAGATACTGCTCCCAACCCCCGCTAAAATCGAGGATACACATCCGCAATATATCCTATAACATTTGATTTATCCGCTTTATCTGCCCACCCGTCTGTGGGTGATAGGACGAACTCAATCGTAACTCCATACGCATGGCCTCCTAGAAGCTCAACTAAAATTGGCACACAAAGATCTTATCCCGGTCGGACACAATATCGAGGGGCAGCCCATGGAGTCTCACTATCTTGGCGATGAAGATCTAAGCGTACTGAACCATAGTATAATCGGTCCGAACTGGTAGAAAATGAGCTACCTTGGTCAGTTGATCCATAATTTCCCATATGGATTCGTGACCCCTCTGTGATGTAGGTAGACCTATGATGAAATACATGGAAATGCTCTCCCATTTCCGCATAGGGATCTCTAACGACTTTAGGAGCCCTAGAGGTCTCTGGTGGTCCACTTTTACCAGCTGATAAGTGGAACATTTCGAAAAAAACTCAGTGATTCCTTATTCATTCCACTCCACCAGTACTGTCGCCTCATATCCTAGTACATTTTATCCCCTCCAGTATGTATCGCAAATTGTGATCCATGCGACTCCGCCATCACTGCATGTTGTAACTTCTCTTCCTCTGGAACTACTAGTCTGCCATTAAAGCTTAAGCCCCCATCTAAGCTCACGAAATATGATTTTTCCCCCTCGACTAGAAGTTGTACAATTCGGTCCTGATAGAACGAGTCGGTTGCCTGATCCTGTATCACCCTAGTAACGATCTCGGGCACAACTATCATCACTGACATGAATGAGTGGGCAACCGCATCCTGATGTCCCAGTTCCTTCCACTTCGCTTTCCACACCTTGGCTACCTCACCTGCTGCCCTATGGTTTAATGTGTCTGCTACTACGTTAGCCTTACTTGGGTGGTAATGGATCTTGAATTGATAGTCCTTCACAAATTGAAGCCAACTCCACTGATGCGTATTCAACTCCTGCTGCGTGAATAGGTACTGCAATGACTTGTGATATGTGAATAGGCAAAATTTCTCCCCCAATAGATAATGTCTCCTAACTCGAAGTGCAAACACAACTGACGCTAACTCTAAGTTGTGGGTGGGGTAACTCCTCTCATGAGGCTTAAGATCTCGGGAAGCATAATCTATAGACTTATCTTCCTTTCGAAGCACACCCCCAAGTCCTAGTAAGGCCGAATAAGTGTAAACCTGTTATTCTATGCCTGGTCTGGGTAGTGCTAGAACTGGTGCAGAAGTCAGCTTGTCCTTCAGCTCATCAAAAGCCAACTGGCAAGCATCATCCTATATAAATGACACCCCTTTGCAAGTCAAATTTATCATCGGACTCACTATTTTTTAGAATCCCTGAATAAATTTTCTGTAGTATCCTACCAGCCCAAAGAAACTACGTAGCTCTATCGATGTCGTGGGCTTTACCCACTCCCTCACTATTTACACCTTCCCTGGATCTACGGATATCCCCTCTTTAGAGACAATGTGCCATAAAAACTAAACTTCTCTCAGTCAGAATCCACACTTCCCATATTTTGCATACAACTCGTTCTGTTAGAGTGTCTACAAAACCAACCTCAAATGCTCGGCATGCTCTTCCGCAGTTCGGGAGTAAATTTGGATATCATCAATGAAGACAATGACAAACTGATCTAAGAACTTTCTGAACACCTTGTTCATCAAGTCCATTAATATTTTCGGCGCGTTGGTTAACCCAAATGGCATAACCCTGAACTCATAGGATCCATATATCATCAAGAAAGCATTCTTAGACATGTCCTCCTCTCTGGTATGTAACTTATGGTATCCCGACCTCAAGTCTATCTTCAAAAAGTAGGTAGCATCCGTCAACTGGTCAAATAGGTCATTTATTCGGGGCAATAAATACTTATTCCGTATAGTGACCTTATTAAACTCTCGATTATCAACACACAATCGTAGTGACCCGTCTCTCTTCTTTACGAATAGTGTGGGAGCTACCCAAGGAGAGGTACTCCTACGAATGAATCCCTATCCAAATAACTGTTTGATCTAATTTCCTAACTTCCTCATCTCCACCGGAGCCATATGGTAAGGTGTACGGGCTATCGATCGAGTTCTCGGCTTCATATCTATCACAAACTCTATCTCTATTCTAGGCGGTAGCCCCGGTATATCCCGAAATACATCGGAGAACTCATGAACATCCAGAATAGAATCAAGTGGAATCACCTCTTCCTTAGAGGCCTCCTCCTCTATATAATATAAATGGGTGGACGAACCTCCCTCAGGACGAGGCGTCACCACCAAAAACATCTCCTGACCCGGTATGGCAAACATAATACTACAACTATAGCAGTCAATCATCGCCATATACATAACTAACCAATCCATCCTGATAATATCATCATACTCGTGCATATCTAAGACAAGAATGTTAGCCAGTATAATTAATCTCCCAATCTCTGTGCCCACTCCCCGACATAAGGAATATCAAAGGCCCTTATCCCAATGGTGAGTCTACACTAGTAACGGTGCTTTTTGTCATGGCTAATAACACCGTGGCACATACAAAACTAGTGGAAATGAAACTATGTGAAGCCCCTATGTCAAATAATATATGCCCCAAAGTCCCCTGGATAGAAAACGTACCCTCAACCATGGGTGGAGCCTGGGGAACTGTGGCCTGTTGGACGTTGTAGACATGCCCATACTGTAGCTGTCCCTACTGGATGAGAGCTACAGGAAGAGCTGTCAAAGATGGGATCTGCAGTGGTGCTGGGAGGGCGGTTGGAAATATCGGTCACTCAGGCTCTTGACATTCACCCTGCTACTGCTACTTCAGGGATCTACCCTTCTGAGGATAGTCCTTAAATTTTGTGGCCAATGTTGCCAAAACAAAATCACCTCCCTAAAAAGTGTCCTCCCCTCTACCCCTGCTACCCTCAGCCCTGATGGCTATTACCACCCCTCCCTTGGCGCTGCTGGCCCTGTTGAAGGCATTGCTGCCCCTTGCTGGCCAGGATGGCCCTACCTAAAACCTCCCTGTCCCTACCAGTAGTCACCTGATCTGAATCTCTTAGCAGGGTCCCCCTGATGGGAACTCTGCTTGCCCTGTCTCTGCTGACCCTGAGCTGGTTGTGCCCCACTAACACCATTACCTCCTGTCATGTCCTTCCCTGCTAGCTGGACTCCCCCACTCATTTTCTTCCCTTCTGATGGAAGTGGTGATCCTGGAAGTGTAATGGGGGTAACATTAAGTACATCAGTATACGTACCCAACCAAATATTACCCAAAAGGTTCTTGTAAATCCTACAAGTCAAGACGTCCATAAACATCGAAATTATCTTCCCCTCACTAGGCACCTCATCTGGCACAAGATTAATCAATCTCATAAATTATTCTTCGTACTTCGCAACTGACTTCCTCTTCAGGGTGAGATCCATTAATTTTCAGCTCATCTTAGTATGAATGGCGGAAGGAAAATATTTGCGGTCGAACCGCACCCAGAAGACATGGATAGTCATGTTGTCTCTCTCCTCAATAGTGGTAACAGACTCCCATCACTGCAGTTTCATTCCTACAACATTAAAAGTAACTAGTATCTGCCTCTGAACCTCAGTACACTCATACATCCTCAAGTGCTGCTGGATATCTTTTTCCATTGGTTCACTACCACAACATCAGAACTCCCTGCGAACTCCGGAGGGTATGCTTTCTAGAATGAATCTCTGACTCGCTCCTAAGCAGAAGGGAAAGCGTGAGCTGGTGCTGGGGCCACCACCATTGCATGGGGTGAGGCCTACTGTATTACATCCAAAGCTGTATTTACTGCCTGCGATATGATAGCGACCACCTCTACAGAATTCATCATGCTCTGGGTCGGAGCTGACTGGGGCTCGGACTGGGCATCCCTAGGCGCTCGTTGTGCACGTTTGGGAGGCATGTGAAATGAGAGAAAAGATTTATAAGTCCACAGTAGATATCTCAAATAACTGAAGACGTATATGCGCAAATAATGAAAACAACAGTCCTAAATATAGGGCTCTATATCAAAGAAAGCTACGCTGTAAGCATAATAATCCGTACAGATCCTAAAGGACTATAGAACCTGATGCTCTGATACCACCTATGACACCCCGCCTAATTAAATACTGGGTGATCAGTCCGCCATTAAATTAATTCAGAATATCATGTTGGTTCAGAATATGCATCACTGACAAAAACTTTATTATTAACACTAACCACCTAATATTTACAAAGGTTGATGTTAAAATTTTATTTTTTAATTAATATAAAAATCACAATACCCAATTATTAATCATATACCATTCAAAAGAATTCATATGAAATAAAATGACTAAGGCAATAAATGAGACTGGAGTAATCACTTCCAGCCTAAATTCCAAATACAATAATCCGACAGAGTAAACAAACAACTGAAAGAAGTACATAAATAGATCACAATCTCTGACTATCTGAATACGTAAAAAGGGATGACATGCCCTAACTGATATAGCTAACTCAAATGAAAGAATGAGAAACATAGAGGCATCTACTACCAAGTCTTGTAACTTTCACAATAATTACATCTAGTCAAATTAATGGAACTCCTATCCTTGGTGTCCTTGTGATTGGGAACCTAAAATGATTTGACAAAAGAAAAGAGATTTGTAATAAATAAGTTAGAGCCCGAGTTGAAAATAGTTTAAAAATCAGCAAGTGCTTAAATGAAAACAATAGCACATATAGTGTACATGTTAGATCCTCATACTCTCACTTGAGATACTCACCTCTAATCTAATGTGCACACCTAATTCATATAATTAACCCATCCTAGTTATGCTACCCCGCCTAACTTGTCCGAAGATAACTGTTATCAGACTAATAATTTCATGTGTTTACCCGTATCACCCGTATCTCGTATTACCACATTTTAAGGATACTTATTCATATACATAACCGTTATTCCCATAGATATTCCTTTTTCTCACTAAGAATATTGTTAAATATCGTTACTTCCATATCTACTAAACACACACAGTCGAATTTTGTTAAATATCGGTAATTCCTTTTTCTCACTAAGAATATTTCTCTCTCTCTTTCTCTTTCTCTCTCTCTCTCTCTCTCTGTGTGTGTGTGTGTGTGTGTGTGTGTGTGTGTGTGTGTATATATATATATATTATCACCCCTGGGTTAAGGCCCCCTTGGTGAAATGCACACTCTGCTATTGTGTCCTGGTGCATCGCTCATTGCATGAAGGACTATAGGTTCAATCTGTCGCAAACCATACAAAAAACATATTAGAGGCGAACATAGTTCCAAGACCATGTGATACGCACATACCTACACACCCATATGACCGTCAACACTATTGTTTTCTCTGATAGTTCGTACCATGCTTCTATGTTCTAGTGATATGAATAAAAATCCTCCCGAAGGCTCCTCAAGATATGGTCGTCCACAACGCGCAATCTCCCCCCGATAGAAAGTAGCGTAGGTATGTTATACACACAATAATATAATCAATAGGTACATACACATAACCTATAATAATCATTACGTATTCACGCAATCCAAGTCCCCGAATTTATACATATTATTATTATTTCTAATACTCATGTTATTATATCCGTATTATTAATCTCTCTATCGTATATATTCCATATGGCCCTCTCATGTCAACCTATTTTCCTTCATAGCTACACAATTATCTCACCACTAGTCTATGTAATGTAGTCACTCACGAATAGCGTAGGTCATTTTCTTTCAATTGAATTGACATCGTAAGATTTTAACTTGTCCAGGGAAATTAAAAATTTCTGAAATCTCGTTAGAAGTGAGGATAATCTCATTCGAACGAATTATGGATTGAATTCTCGTTGGAATTCTCGTTCGAACCAACTTCGAACAAATTGTACTTTGAATTCTTGTTAGATGCATCATTGGAATTCTGATTCGAATGAGAAAATCGTGGTTCGTCCCTGTGAGTTGAAATCCTGCATTTTCCCATCTTTTTATCATCCAAATTTCTCAAAAATGATTTCTAACTCGGGTCCAATGATTTAAACCTATACCCACTAGCAATAGAATGATTCCCAACATATTTTTAACATTAAATTTTTAAAATTATAATCCGAATTCAGATTTATTCCTCAAATCAGCAAAAATCCCTAATTTCATATAATCCCCATTAATACTAACTAAACCCAAATTTAAATTCATGATTTCAACATATAAAATTATGATTTCTAATCCCCAATATATTATTATTCATCTACATGCAAAACCTATACCACAATCATAGATTTAAAACCTAATTTATGTCCCAATTCCATAATATCATGAATAAACCACCAACTAAATTAATGTGGACATTATATTCTCTAAAAATTAGCAAGATAAACACTTGCATTTTCATAAAGGCCTGATTCGTTGGTTGAAACTAGTATAGATATGTTCCTCTCTTCCTGATCTACATGTTGATGGTGTTTTGGCTAAAAGGTGACTGGGTTTGGCCTTGGAACTCCTAGGAACTTCTTCTCCTTCTTCCTCTTGGACTCTCTCTATTTTTGCAGAACATAACCCTAACTGCTACTATGTAAGGGATGATATATTAATCTTATTTTCGTCCATTAATTAATCCAATTTTTCAAAATATAAAAATACCCCTTCGGGGTGTTGGGTTGGCCTAAAGTTGCCCAGGACTCCAAACTAAACACCCGAGTAGGATTTTCTGACTATCTCGACCATTTCGAATACATTGGGGTACTCAAAACAGCTATCCAAATAACAAAAAATAAAATTATATTATTATTCCTCATTTATGTCCCGACACGTCTCACACGCGTGTCCCAACTAAGTTTACTGTAACTGCTGTATTTTTTACTCACCACAACTTTAATATTTCCATAATCATATATTACTTTACTCACTAAGTAATATTCAACATAATTCACATCAATAAATATTAACTCTCGTCACACTAGTAATTATTTAATTAAATTTGAATTAATTATAAATAAATTTCTCATTTTTAAGTAAATTAATCCTCAATTAACCCCATAATTAAAATCATAAAAATTAAAGGGTATTACATTAATTTTTCGAATTGAAGGTTTATCTTGCAACTCAAACTTTTAGGTTTGACCTGGGTAGATATTTTAGAATGGTATGAGTTTTAAGTACTAAAAATAAAATTTAAGATTATACAAGGACAACTAGGGGAGGACTACATTCACTTTCAGTTATACACGTTGAATGTTAACCTAGGAAGCACAGACACTTCACGAGATGTGAAGTGTCCACGCATGGATCACACATGGATACGAACACACCCAAGTTGGGCATTTATGGACACCTAAAAGTGTGTTTAATTGTCACTATTGTTCACAAACAAGCCATTAAAAGGGTGAAAACTCAAACCAACCACCAAATGGCCCTATAAGGGGCATGGACACCTCACACAAGTTCAATGTATCTTGTAGGAACTGACCACATAGTTGCGGGGGTCTCCCTCTTTGAAAATATATCGATAATTTGAAAACATCTAGATTAAGCTTAAAAACAATTTGTTAAAAGGTTGAAAACCTAAATCAGCCCCAAAACCACCCCGTAAGAGGCATGAACACCTCGCACGGGACCAATATAACTTGTACGAAATGACCGCATTATCACGGGTCTCCCTATTTGAGAATATGGTGATAATTTGAAAATATCTAGATTAGTCTTAAAAATATGTCATTAGAGGGTGAAAACCCAAACCAGTGCCCAAACGGCATCGTAAGAGGCACTAACACCTCGCACGGGACCAATGTAACTTGTAGTAACTAACCACGTATTCATGGGACTCCCAGTTTGGGAATATAATGATAATTTGAAAATATTTAAATTATGCTTAAAAACTAGCCTTTAAAGGGTGAAAACCTAAGCTAGTCCCCAAATGGCCCTGTAAGAGGCATGGACACCTCCCATGGGACAATTGTAACTTGTAAGAATTGATCATGAAGTCACTGGTATATCAGTTTGAGAATATAACAATAATTTGAAAATATTTAGATTACGCTTAAAAACAAGGTGTTAAAAGGGTGAAAATCTAAACTAGTCTTGAATGGTCCTGTAAGAGTCATGAACACCTCTCACATGACCAATGTAACTTATAGGAACTAACCGTGTGGTCACGGGTCTCTTCGTTTGTGAATATGACGATAATTTGAAAATATCTAGATTAGACATAAAAACATGTCGTTAGAGGGTGAAAATCTAATCCAACCCTCCAACGACCCCGTAAAAGGCACTAACACCTTCCACGGGACTATTGTAACTCTTAAAAACTGACCATGTAGTCATGGGTCTTCCGATTTTAGAATATGAAGATAATTTGAAAATATCTAGATTAGGCTTAAAAATAAGTCGTTAAAGGGTGAAAACCAAACTAGCCCCCAAATGGCCCTGTAAGAGGCATAAACATCTCACACGGGATCAATGTAACTTGTAAAAAATGATCACATAATCGTGGGAATCCCCGTTTGAGAATATGACGATAAGTTAAAAATATCTAGATTACGCTTGAAAACTAGACGTTAAAGGGTAAAAACCCAAACTAGACACCAAATGACCACGTAAGAGGCATGGACACCTGTAATGGGCCCAAAGTAACTTATAGGAATGATCTCACAGTCACAGGTCTATCGATTTGAGAATATGATGATAATTTAAAAATATCTAGACTAGGATTAATAGGCACAAATACCTCGCACAGGACCAATGTAACTTGTAGGAACTGATTGCGTAGTAATGAGTCTCTCGATTTGTGAATGTGGAGATAATTTTGAAAATATCTATATTTGGCTTAAAACATGTCGTTAGAGGGTGAAAACCTAAACCAACCCTCAAACGACCCATAAAGAGGCACTAACACCTCGCATGGGACCAATGTAACTCTTAGAAATTGACCGCGTAGTCACGGATCTCCCGATTTGAGAATATGATGATAATTTGAAAATATGTACATTTGACTTAAAAATAAGCCATTAAAGGGTGAAAACTCAATCTAGCCCCCAAACGGCCCGTAAGAGGCATGAACACCTCGCACGGGACCAATGTAACTTGTAGGAACTGACCGTGTAGTCACGGGTCTCCCAGTTTGAGATATGACGATAATTTATTAATATTTAGATTATGCTTAAAAGCATGTAGTTTGAGGGTGAAACTCAAATCAGTCCTCAAACGGACCCGTAAGAGGCACTAACACCTCGCATGGGACTAATTTAACTCATTAGAGCTAGCCACGTAGTCACAAGACTTCCAGTTTGCGAATATAATAATAATTGTAACTCGTAAATGCAATTTTTCAGCTAGAATAAGATTTAAAAAAAATTACTTGGTTACTAATATCATTTCTTTTTTGTATCCTATTGTTTTTGCTGGATAACATTTAATCGTTAACCTTTATCCACAGGGAATACATGAAGAAGTCAATGGTTTACAACAGGGGGATTATTTATTTCATGTCGTTAATATTCAAGATTCTATTTTTTTATGTTATGGTCGAACAGGCTTTTGTGGTTTTATTGTTAACTTTTATGGCCTTGCAGGCTTTTGTAATTTCATTATTATATTTTATTACCGTGCGTGCTTTACATTACACAGGATTTAGAATGTTCAGAAAATAGAGGAAACTCTACCCAATTTTTTTCGGTTCGTGAACTATTAAGACTTGTAATATTTTGAAGTTTGAATGTACACTTTCATCAACAGTGTGCGAGATTCGCAATTTGTGAATTTTCTTGTTTAAAAATAATTGTTTTTTCTTGATCCAAAAATTTGGCACAGTTCAAAACTGTGCCAAAAGTAAATCAAATTTTGGCACGATTTTGGACTGTGTCAAAAGTGTTCCAAAATGTACTCAATCTGACACAATTATAAATTGTGTCAAATGTGTGCCAGAAGTGATCCTGCTTGGCTAAATCTGGTACTTTTTAAAGCATGCCAGAAAAAATGGTCAATTTATAACACCTAATTCTGGCACATTTCAAAATTATGCCAGATTTGATCTGGCACAGTTTTAAACCATGCTAGATTGTTGTTTTTGGTGTAGTGTTCGCACTGCGAAATATCTATGTCGCAAATGCAAAAATATCATTTCACAGTGAGAAATAAGGTATTTTGCACTGCGAAAAGAGTATAATGAATTGAGAAATACTCATTACTTCTCATTGCAAAATAAGTATTATCTCTTCCTTTTATATGATCAAACTCATATTGTGTTTATCCCTCTAGCGAGGACTATATCCATAACAATTTCCATGAGATAGAACTGAATTAAAGCATAAAATTGAAGAAAAAAATGAAATAAAAAAAAATAGTAAAATATCATACTTTCTAAACACAAAACATATTTACACTATTATGAAGATATTATAAGTAATTAAAGGTTCTCCACTTTAGGATTGTATCGAACTTGAATTCAATACATTCCAAATGCTCATACTCACCCTTGAAAAAATGCCTACTATAGTTGCTATGTGTTTTATAAACAGATTTAAACCTATCATTACAACGACAATATATTAAGGTACATGCGATTTTTAATTTTATATTTTTTCAAAATTGACATATATAAATCCTGACATAAATGTTCGTAAAATTAACATAAATAAGATCACATTTATCACAGTTTTTAAGAACACAAATAAAAACTACGCTATTCAACATGTTTTTAATCACATTTTCATGAAAAACTAATATAAATAAGATCACATCTATCACAATTTTAGCAATTTTATGAGAGTTTTTTCAAAACTGGCATAAATGTTGATATAAAAATTTTAAAAAAATCGTTACTCCATCAATAGAAAACTATTATTTGAGGTTAAATCAACCCTTATGCCGTTAATTTTATCCTATTATAAATAGATAATAACCTAGGTCATAAATATCACTAACTTGACATATCCAAAAACTAGCTAGTATGTGAGCTACATGGTGATATCCAAAAACTAGTTAACGTCTAGTTGTCTACATGATAATATCCTAAAAGATTCGAAAACTAGCATTGTGAACTCCATCACAAGATCTATAATCCAAAATAATACTCATGCTAGGATGTTGTCGAACTTAATACTTAATCAAGTTTGTTCTCGACGCTATCCAACCCAAAATGAGTAACACTACAATAAAATATAACCAACATATTTTTCATCAAAACACTATCATCTCAACAAATTTTAATTACGACATAATAAAATAAAATTATTCATAAGTACCTAATATTTATAATTCGTAATGAACTCAATGAACTCCATTTAGTTCATTCAATGTGTATGTCGCTTTATCAGGAAATCTTCTCATATAAAAAGTTAAAGATATAATTGAATTTATTATTACGATATATAATAGTTAATAACTAAACAATATTTTATATAATAAGATAAAAAAATAAAATAGTGGTAACATAACTTTGTTTCAAAAGGTATAAAAGGATCCGCCATAAAGTACTTCATGGACTTCAACACAAAATATCCGCAATGAAGAGTACAATTTCCTTGCATTGGGTACTAGTTAACGCAAAACATTATTACCAGAAAAATAATAAAAGAGTACAAGTTGAAATTATTTTTTACACAACACAAACAATTGTAAAATTTTTAAAAATTTTGGGCAATATTTCCTCTCTTTATCGGACTATTCACCTTGTTTAAAAAATATAAAGTACTCCAACAATAAAACTAATAGTTCATAACAACAATTCCAATTACACGTAAAGGCAGAAAATGTATAACCAATAAAAAAATGTATGTATATATATATATATATATATATATGGGATATGTGTGTTTGAATAGTGAAACGATCTAATGGACATGCTTTGTTCTACTGGTACGATCTAAGGGTCTCAAACTGTGCCATGTCATATGGTGAGTCTTATGACATGGCAAGTGAGAGAATGGTCACTTGAACCCCAAACCCACCTCAACTCCCTCATTCACTCCCCTCCACCTTTCAAACTCATTTATGCTCTTTTCACCTTTCAACCCTCCCAACAATAACCTACCCGCCGCCGCCCTCTACCGTTTCCCTATGCCTCCAACTCTCCTAACTTCAGGTAATCTCTCTCTCACACATTCACACATGCGCACACTAATACACACACACACATGCACACACATATCTGGGAGATTAATGTTTTCAAATTTATAATATTTTGTGATGATGTTGTAAACAGCACCACCAGATGTGGTTTTGATAAGCTTTAGCTAGAAATAACAATGGCAGCACAAGAGAAAATATATAGTAGAAGGGGATGAGGAGAAGAGAAAATACACTAGTATATAAGTTGTTCAGCCACTTTAGCCTACGTCCACTATGAGCGTGTGAGTAAATTTCACTAGAATGAGGGCATTAATGACCTGTAATACAATCTCTCACTTTCTCTCTCTACAGTGTGTACAAATTGAGCTTTGGCTAGGGTTGTAATTGTTAATCCCTTTCCAAGGTAGGGCAGACATGTATTTATAGTGATTGGGGGGGTGTAGTGTACCCCCCAATCATGCCATGAGCATGTGTGTGATGAATACACTAATCACATGTGGGCACCTGGTTGTGCCACATGTAAGGAATGATGACCAAATATTCCTTCACGTGAGGAGGAGGATTTAGTTATAACTACTTTGCTCATGTGTTCCAAGTCTTCCATTTGCTTGCGTGTGCTCGGACTAGTGACATCATCTGATGGAACCTCGGCCCAGCCGAGTACGATGTTGGGAAGTCTGATAGTTACTTTATCCTGCCAATAATAAGTATGACCTTGGCCTGAATGATTAGCCGAGGTTAGGTACGATGTTGGATCCAGTGTCGGCTTGAAAAAAGTATGATGATGGAAATATCATGAACCCATAAGATGTTGCAGACCTCGTTTTCTTCCCAACCAAGGTTGTACAATGAAGAGTCGACCTTGAGGAAGGTTGTTGTGTACTTCCTGGCAACTCGGCTGTGAGGTAATCCAAGGTTAGTGGCCTAGCCATTAGTCTCCTGTGTGAGTAGATGGCTGAGGGGTATTTGAGTTGGGTTAATGAAGGGACATTTTTGGTGTCTTAGGGTTTGGAGTGGTTCTTCGGACACATGTCACTCTTTGAAGTGGCTAGCATTTTCCCCAAGGTATGGTAGCTCTGATGGTGCCTCTTAGTCTTTCTAGGAAAATGATAAGTGCCTTGATATTCACCCCTCATCATTGTAATGGCATTTAAATCATTTAGCCCTTTCATTTCTCTTTCTTCATCTTATTTCTCCCGCCTTAGCACTCTTGCTGCAAAATTTCTCTCTCACCTTCCAGCCAAACATCCATTTTTTCTCTGATTCTTTGGTCACTTTGGATTGGTAACCTTTTCTTCTTTATCCTTCATTGTTAAAGTAACCATATTTGTTCCTTGCTTTCACTTTTCTGGGTTTATTTTCACATTTCCACATCCCCATTTTTCTTTTTGGCGAAGAGAACCACCACTATTTGGTGGTTATTAAGGTAGGATTGGTGGGGTTAAGTGTTTTTAGAGTTATTCCAGGCTTCTGTGAGCTTGTTTTATAAAAAAAACCCCACTTTTAAACTTTCTGGCAACCCTACGGTCATCTTCTCTGGTGACATAACCTCTAGAGGTTCTTGGTGTTCTTGTTAAAAACCTTTCAATTTCTAAACTTTGATCTTTGATTTAGGTAGCATAAGTTGTTCATACATTTGCCTTTTGAGCTTTCTCCTCAAAGTGTAGTGTCGTATGCCGAATGCTCAGAACTTTGTATAAACTTATTGAAGAGTTCCCAACTCTGCGTGAGAGGACCTTTGAAAATATTAGGTAGATAGAGTTTGCCCAGGAAGAGGCTCGTAGGGACGAGGCTTTTTCTCTCAGACCTATCTTTCCTCCACCATTAGCTTTCGTGTACCCTGAGCCTGTAGAGATTTCTGATCCCATGTATAAGTCAGCTACTTCAGACCCGATGTCTACCTCTGAGGCTGTTGAGTCCATAGACTCTTTTCAAGAGGCTATGGATTACTCCCCCGAGGGGAGTGTAGTCTCTGAGGAAGCAGAGGTTTCTGACCATTTCTCATCTTACTAAGAGGCTAAAACTTCTCGTAGGTCTCCATCTGTAGAGATTTTAGAGCCGACTGCATCTTTTCATGGTCCAATTGAGGTCATTCCTTTAATGGCTTTTCCTAGTGCCCCCCTAAGGCTCATGCTCAGACTGTTGATGATAACGATGATGATGAAAGGAGTGAATTTGACACTTCCAAAGTTGATGGACCTGAGAGTTCTGTCACTGAATATGACCTTCTCCTCTTTTTGACATATGTATGCCATTCCCTCTTCTACGACTTTGAGGAAACATATGAAGGACAAGAGGGCCTTCGACGGTCGTGAGAGAGAGCTCTGCGTCTACGAGAAGTTGTTCAAACTCAGCTTCTTTCTTCCAATTCACCCCATTATCTGAGTTGTCCTCTCTTATATCAATATTTCTCCTTCTCAGCTTTCCCACAAAGCTTGGAGGGTCTTAGTTGGGGCTATCATCATTTTTAAGGTAGTTCATCACACTGACCTTCCAGTTAGGGCTTTCTTAGCTTGCTACATACCCTCGTATACTATAAATCTTCCTCGCTACTACCACTTTGTAGCCAGGAAGTCTGAGATGAAGATGCTATTGGTGACCCAGACTTCTAACCATAATTGGAAGCCTCAGTTCTTGTTTGCCTCAGGGGATTGAGAGTTTAGCCATAATAAGGCTTGTGGAACATTTAACCCAAGAACTCCCCTAAGGTGGGCCAAGGTCTCTATCTCGGCCAAAATCGACCCTGGGCTGAGCCTAGAGAACCGTAAGAGTGTTGAGGACCTTCGTAGTCAAGGCGAAGAAGTCAATCTTGTCAAGTACGAGCATTTTATAACCCCTTACTATTTATCTCAGACAGGTCTTGTAGGTGACCCATTAAGCGAGTTTCATAAGTGCTCTAGAATAAAACTTTTTTATGCGAAGTTAAGTCTCGTACCTTTCATGTATTTGAGCTACTAACTCCGATGTTTTTCTTTTTATAGATAGACCAGAAGGTATTTCAGATGATCTCTAAAACATGTCTACACTAAGTATCACGAAGATACTGGAGAAGCGTGGTGGCAAGAATGCACCCCCTCCTACCAAAGAAAAGAAGGGGAATGCCCCTGACAACGCCACAAAGAAGAGGAAAGCACCTGCAGACCCTTCCCGTACGAGGCCTGACAAATCTACAATTGTTGAGCATGGTATCCCCATTTTTACTGATGAATCTTTAACTTCTTGTCTATCTTAGCTGAAGATGGGAGATAGTGTAATCAATCATAGCACCCAGGCCTCTGATTCCCTCGACCGAGGATGACAAACGTTTCTTGCATGCAATGGACGTCCCTCTATCGTCCGAGTTTGTTATCCATATAGTGGTTCAGGTACTTATTTATAAATTTTCTCAAGTGTTACCTCTTCTCTTTACAATTCGTTATTTGTAATGTGTCGGATTCTTTCTTGCAGGGTGTTATTTCCCTCCATCATCTGGCCGACTATACGCTGAAGAGACTGCCTCTAATCCAAAAGGGTAGGGATGCTGAGGAGGTTGAGGTCAACTTCCAGAGGGATATTGATAGTTGGAATAAATATTTGAAGATGATAGATGACCAGATTACTAAGCTTAAGGAAGACCACACCCCGGCTCTGAAGGCAAAGGACGAGAGCCTTCAATCAAAAGTTTCTGCTGCTGTTAAGGCTGCTCGGGAAGATTCTTCAAAGACGATCATCAAGGAGTATCAAACCTTAGATGAGTTTATTATCTTCATCCTTGAGTATCTGGAGATGGGCATTAAGGCAACCAGCCGATCGGCTACCATGAAACATGACAGCTTTGGAAGTCTGTCGACTGAGGACTTTATTGGTCTCGGCTTTGACAATCCTAAACTTGCTTAAGCCTTGCATGAGGGTCGTCCAGCTGAGGACATCTAGCTAGAGGTTACTAAAACTAATAATGGCGCTCATGTTGACGAGTTTGAGGTTACCAATCCAAACCCTGAGGAAGCCAACCCTGCTGCTGATGGGTCGGCTGGAGCTGAGGGACAGACTGAGTTTTGAGTGTCTCACCTCCATGCCTGAATTTTTTTTATGAAGCTTTTATGTAACCCCCTTTTTATATGAACTGTAACCTCTTCTTTTCAAATGATGTAATCTTTATGCTTCAGATGATTGAAATTCCACTCTTTTTACTTGTTGCTTTGCTATTCTACATCTACGATATTTCACTTATCCACCATAGCATAAAAATTAAATGATGGCAATAAAAGCAACAATAGACACTTATAATTAAAGGTCAAATAAAAGCAACAATAGACACTTATAATTAAAGGTCTGAGGTCACCATGTTAATGGTGTTTCACCTCATAATTTCACCAAATAAATGATGTTAAAGGTCTGAGGTCACTAAGTTAATGATGTTTGACCTCATAATTTCACCAAATGAATGATGTTAAAGGTGTGAGGTCACCAAGTTAATGATGTTTGACCTCACAATTTCACCAAATGAATGATGTTAAAGGTTTGAGGTCACCAAGTTAATGATGTTTCACCTCATAATTTCACCAAATGAATGATGTTAAAGGTGTGAGGTCACCAAGTTAATGATGTTTCACCTCATAATTTCACTAAATGAATGATGTTAAAGGCCCTAGGTACCAAGTTAATGATGTTTCACCTCATAATTTCACCAAATGAATGATGTTAAAGGCCCGATGCCACCAAGTTAATGATGTTTCAGCTCATAATTTCACTAAATGAATGATGTTTAAAGGTCTAAGGTCACCAAGTTAATGACGTTTCACCTCATAATTCACCAAATAAATTATGTTAAAGGTCTGAGGTCACCAAGTTAATGATGTTTCACCTCATAATTTCACCAAATGAATGATGTTAAAGGTCTGAGGTCACCAAGTTAATGATGTTTCACCTCATAATTTCACTAAGTGAATGATGTTAAAGGTCTGAGGTCACCAAGTTAATGATGTTTCACCTCATAATTCACCAAATAAATGATGTTAAAGGTCTAAGGTCACCAAGTTAATGATGTTTCACCTCATAATTTCACCAAATGAATGATGTTAAAGGCCTGAGGTCACCAAGTTAATAATGTTTCACCTCATAATTTCACCAAATGAATGATGTTAAAGGTCTGTGGTCACCAAGTTAATGATGTTTCACCTTATAATTTCACTAAATGAATTATGTTAAAGGTTCGAGGTCACCAAGTTAATGATGTTTCACCTCATAATTTCACCAAATAAATGATGTTAAAAGTCTGAGGTCACCAAGTTAATGATGTTTCACTTCATAATTTCACCAAATGAATGATGTTTCACCTCATAATTCACCAAATAAATGATGTTAAAGGTTTGAGGTCACTAAGTTAATGATGTTTCACCTCATAATTTCACCAAATGAATGATGTTAAATACATATACATTGGAGCAAAAGAATCATCATAAAATTGCTATTTTTTCATTGACATTCTATGTATAAGTTGATACATGTATTGCAAAAAGATAAATCAATTGCAACATCATAAGTAATATTCTTTCAAGTGGTTGGCATTCGAAGGGTTGGAGAAAGGCTCTCCTTCAAGATTCTCTAGCCGATAGGTACCTGGTACAACCTCATCAATTACCCTATAAGGACCATTCCAATTGGGATGGAGCTTATTGGTTTTCTTCCACATTTTCTTCAGGACTAGGTCTCCCACAATTATCGGCCTTGACTTTACCCTCTGATTGTACAATCTCGCCGTTCTCTACTCATAGGCTGCCTATCTTATCTTTGCATCCACTCTTCTTTCCTAAATCAAATCAAGATCAAGTGTTCTCTCTTCCCCATTCCTCTGAGGGTCATACGTCTGAACTTTAAGAGTGGGAAGTCCTATCTCTGTTGGGATGACGGCCTTTAAGCCATGGACTAACATAAATAGAGTTTCCCCTGTGGGTGTTGTCACTGTTGTCCTATAAAACCAAAGCACAGTATATACCTCTTATATCCATCTTCCTTTAGCCTTTTTCGACTTTGTTTTTATCGCATCAAGGATTGTTCGATTTGTGAGCTCAGTCTGACCATTTGCCTGGGGTCGGCCAGAGCAAGAAAAGAATTTCTTAATCCCTAGTCTTTCGCAGTACTTCTTTAAGGAAACATTCTTGAATTGGGTTTCGTTATCTGAGATGAGGGTGTTTGGAAGGCCATATATGCATATAATGTTCTTCTATATGAACTGGAACGTCTTCTTCTCAGTGATTGTGATCATTGGCTCGGCTTCTACCCATTTAGAGAAGTAATCAATCGCTACAATTAAGTACTGATAGTTATTTACAGCCCTTGGCAAGTGTCCTGCCAAATTAATGCCCCATATTGCAAATGGCCAAGGGGAGATGATAGAAGTCAGAGGTTGGTGAGGTTGATGGGGAATGGTGGAGAACCTCTGGCACTTATCACATATCTTCACATACGTAGCTGCATCTTTGGCCAAGGTCGGCCACTAGTATCCCCGAGTAATTATCGTCTTAGCCAATGACATTTTTCTAATGTGACTTGAACAAGATACTTCATGAACATCTTGCAAGATGTATGGAACCTCTCAAGGATGAACACATTTGAGAAAAGGGTGTAGGAATCCATTTTTGTATAGAACATCTCTCACAATAGAATATTTAGTAGCTCTGAACCTTAGCTTTCTCCTTTCTAATTTTAACTCTGGTTATTCTCCCTCTCTGATGTATCTGATAAGAGGATCCATCCACGAGGCTCCCATACTCAGATTTAGGCAAGGTCTAGCAACCTCTTCCTCTTTGATGGTCGGCTTGAGCAGAATATCAACTGGTACTATTCTCCTTATGTATGTTCTTATTGTTGAGGCCAACCTCACAAGTGCATAAGCGCAGCTGTTGTCTAGCTATGGTAACCTCTTCATCTGTACTTCCTTGAATCTTTCTAGCATCGATCTCACCCTCTTCAGATATATATCCATCCTTTCGTCTTTGGATTTATGTACCCCCAGGATTTGGTTCACGACCAATCTTGAGTCACTGTGGACTAGGAGCTGGCCGACACTGAGGGCTTTTGCCAAAGAGAGACCTACTATTAATGCCTCATACTCTGACTCGTTGTTGGAGGCTTTAAAGTTGAACCTCAGCGCATACTCAATATTTGTACCATATGGTGCTCACACTATCAGCCCTGCTCCACTTCCATTTTCACAGGACAACCCATCAACGAAGAGGTTCCATATGGTTTCATTTGAAGAGAAGTTTCCTCTGATAGGTTCCCCTGCTTAGATAGGTATCTCTCTTCTTCATTCTCAACTTCCCTTCGTCTAGTTGTACTTGTCTCGGCCTCATCCGAAGTTTGGACAGTGTTCCTTTCCACTGGCTCATTTGTATCCTCAAGACTGTTCCCAACCTTGGCTTTATCCTAGGTAGATTCAGCCACACAATCTATGAGAAATTGTACCTTCATGGTAACCCTAGGTTTTATTCATTATAAATACTGTTGGAACCTTTACTTTCTTGTTGTTAGTGTTTTCCTTCTTTTTTGTTAAAGTGACCCGGGTATGTACTAAATCTTTTGAAATATGGAGTTGAGAACCCTTGTAGTATTAGCCATCAATATAGTACTAAATTTCCTAACAAATTTGGCCGATTTCAGTTTGCGAGTTGTTTAACTAATTTGATTGGGTTGTATTAATGTACCACATATCGTTGATTGACACTATTTTTTGCATGTCAAAGAAATTAAGTTGAACTCAAGGCATAATGTTGCATTGTAGAACTTCAATGGTGTAGGAGGGGCTATAAACCTGGGTACGATGATGCATTTTTCTGTTTGAATCTTTATATGTTATGTATTAGCTCATTGGGTCTTTGACCGGTGACGGTTTTTAACATCGTAGATACTAGATTAATTTTCTTATTTTTTTAGTTTACAAAACATGGTACATATTGATTATTGGGGACTAATTGTCCAAATTTATTTAATCTTTGTATGTTATGTAGAGTATATTTTGTCCAAAATTAAAGATGATGAAACATCCGTCTACTTTGATGCCAAGGTACTTTTTTTCAGTCGATGTTGTAAATGTATTTTAAGGTTAGCTTCAATCTATTGCGTGAAACTCGGTTGTCAAGGTTTTGCCAATAAAAGAGGTTTAGTTCACTCCCATGCACCCCTCGCCTCACTGCCACAACAACGGCTATGTATTAGGTAGTCACTTCTTGGAGAAATGGAAAAATGGATCATAGCACACTACCAAGATTCTTGTGATGGCCATATGGATATTGTTGTTTTGTTGTTGCTTTTATGACAAATAAAATGTATGTTGATAAAGGGTACGAATTATAAATGAATTGTTTGTGTTCGATCATAGCAGTATTGTGGTTTAAGTGGGGGAGTTGTGGGATGATTACTTTGGATTTAATAGTCGAAAATTACATATGTACGATTAGTATTGTTGCCGATTATTTTTTATTTCTTAAACATGGTGGATCATAATATAAACACAGAAACTGTCTAATTTATTAATTTGATTACAGTTATTTGTGTTATATAATATTTAACAATTATTACGAGGTTCATAACAAATATGTTAGGTTATGTATTAATAATAATATAGTTGATATTTTTGTTTTTAAACAAGATGAATTGTTCTATAAACAAAGAAAATTTTGTCAATTTTTTTAAACTAATAGGTTCATACCACAGGGTATTCAAAAATATGTTTTCTACTTTACCATGTAAATTTGTTAGTGCCACTTTGATAAGAATTATTGTCTAAAATCAATGCTTCTCGTTCTCAATAACTAACCAATTGATGACGGGGAAGTTCATTTATAGATAATTTTGTCATACTAATGTCAAGTATTATTTTATTTACATACAGCAAATGTCAAATATTATTTTATATACATATAACTTTTGTCTCCTTGACTAATATTTATTGGTCATTCGATGGTGCAAGAAATATTGTAGGCATGCGAGTTGGAGTCATGACACACGACTTTAGAAATTATGACCAATTTTTAAAACATTACACTTTGCTTTGTTGGGGAACAAATTTTTTTCCGTGTAATTACGTTCTTTGGAAATTTTCATTGTGCCTTCAATATATATATATAGGAGCAGCTGATGTATACATATAATATATAGTAGATACAACAACAACTGATATATAAGACTCAAGAGAAGATCTCGATTGTAAAAAAAATAACCCATAATTTCTGCCTCGTGTTTCTTAAACAATGACCCATAATTTCTATTCCAAAATATATCTACGCATTCTATAATCAGTTAAACAAAAATGTTAAAAAGTAATCTATTTCGATAGTAGCATATGCACGGGCATGGTTGCTAGTATGCTACAAAGTTAGTAACAAAATGAGTATCATGCAAAAACATCCGAAAATAAAATAAATTACCACTATAAAACATATCGCAAATAATGTAAATAACAAAATAGTATTAGAAGTGAATGGACACAAAAGTAACAATAGGCCATATGCACTAATGAACACAGTTTTCATTTTCTCACCAAGCATGCACATAAGATGTGAATGGACTAATAATATATCACATATGAATATTATTCTGCAATAAGAGGATAACATATGATAACTCTAAGCAAACATCCAATAAAGCAATGAGAATGTATTCTTATTCAAACCACCTAAGTTTAAAAATATACCTATATTCAAAAGGGAAAAAGGAACCTTTAGCTCCAAAGACAGAGTCTGTGACTAATCTAAACATCATAATGGCCCATGTTACACGATAAAATAGTATTATCAAATATAAAATAACAATTATTTCGTTCAACAAATAAAAAAAATTGTTAATTATTATAACAAAAATTATAAAAATGTCAAAAGGAACTACCTGGTGGTAGCTTCTAAGAGCAATAGGTAGATTAGCGTATAAATTAAGCTATGTCTTAAAGTCTGATCCAATTTCAGCTAAGCAGACACTAACTCTGTATTCATGATTTCAATGTGCACAAATTTTTGTAGATTTTCTAGAGATGACTATCAAATATTCTTCCCCACTAAACGTTTAAAATAATGTTATAGAGTAATTTAAATATGAGTGATATAAGCTTCTAACCAAAATAATTTTCAAAATGGATAGTCGTTTAATTTAGACATTTGATCATACATATAGAACCCAAGGTAATTAACTTTAAATTTGGTCTACACATTTGGTCATAATTAATTACACCAAGAAAAAAAATTACAAACTCTGGATAGGACATTAGAAGCTCAACACATTACACAACATGATAGAATTAGTTTACAAACTCATTAGAAATCATTATAAAATCAGTTCACAAACTCAACACAAAGCATTGAAGAACTAACCAATAAATGCGAGAGAAAGTATGTAGAGGTATCGAAACTAACCAGTTATTATGTGCTCGAGTTCCCACCAAATCTTAAAATAATATTGTGCATTCTAACAATTGGGATGGTCACCAATGATAAAATAAGAAGCTTCAAACCAAAAATTAGGTGCCAATGAGCCACCTAACAATTGGTAGAATAATAAAGATAAAAAAAATAATATAATAGGAATGCCATAAATTAAGAAATAACTACCCATCAAATATTCGTAATGGTTTGCACTGTAAAAAAGGTAGCATGAAGTGAGAAAAAATAGAAGAAAATAAAAGAAAAATTGAAATAAGTTCACACTAACCGGGTATAGATGTGTAGAGTTGTTAAGAACTCGCAACGACTTCCGTTTCATTCTTTTACGATAAAATCTAGAGTAAAGGTTAAGAAGAAACGCATGCCACCCAAACTAAAATGCATTTAAATTAAAACCGAAATCTGAAATCAAAACCTAATTGTGAAGAAAAATATGATTCAACAGAAAAGTAAATAGAGAATTCATGGTATCACATGTGAAAGTATAATGATCTATATGGTAGTTCACAAAAACATAGCATATATAATTGATACTATCGACCACGCGCATTCACCCACATATGTTTAAATCTAATCATCCCGTCATAAATTAAGTGTACTCTGATGATAATGATAATATACATTTTTCATGTATACGAATATACTAAAATATTTCATCGATACTACCAATATACATTCATCACTTTATCTCTCTCTCTCTCTCTCTCTCTATATATATATATATATATATATATATATACATACATACATATACTAAATGTCACATCAAAACTGCAAGTAGAGTCATCACTTCCCGCCTAATAATTCATTGTTCCCACTGTTATAGCCCATATAATACGATACTACATTATTCCAATTCTTTATAATCATTAAGAGTTATTAGCAATTGATTACATTCTCAAACACTATCAGAAACTTTGATATCACTATCTATTTGATTTACTAATATACCCATAATAGATACAACCACACGTATATGAATATTCATCACTCTAATCATATATACGTACCTGCGGTGTGGGCATACTCTACTATCTTGTCCTAGTATATCACATACTAAATAAGGACATCGATTCGGATATCACCCTCAAAGCAACCAAACAAATCACACATATTGGAGGAAAATATAATTCTAAGCCTTTGGGCTAAACTCATACCTAACGCACCCAAATGTCCGGTCACACCCTTAGTCCCACAAGCGGTGCTCAGTCCCTAAATTCTATGTCCTGAGGTATAAGTCAATATTCCCCCAAATGGGCTCATCCGAATATAACTGTACACGATGCGTAACCTCCTGTGATAGCAAGTAGCCTAGGTATGATTACGCATAAAAAATCATCGATAGGTATTCACACCACGCATGTATATATATAATTCACACGCGTGTATATATGCCAAGTATTTACGATTCCATTCATAATTTCTTTGTCTCATATTAAATAGTTATGCACCGCAATTTATTACTATTTATAGGATTATGCATTCCTATGTATATATATATAATTCACACATTTATGTATATATTCCACGTGTCGATACGTTCGTTCGTATCACGTATGACCCAATACCAAAATAGCTACACCCCTCCATTTATTTTTTAATTATGGGATTATATAGATATCACCTCCTATACAGTCGGTTGGGATCATAATAGTCTCACATAGGTTCCTAACAAGTTTGGTATCGATTCAGTGAAGTTTCGTCACTCATATAATTTCAAGGGTATTTTAGTCCTTTCACAATTTATGACTAAATTATTTAATCATCATGACAATGTACTCCATTAAACTAGCTACACGTGACCATGAATGGCACGCAAATTTGAAGTTCATTTGACCACGTTATGACCTTTTGGATTTTCATTAAAGGAATAGGGAATATCGCCGCTCTTTACAACTGTAGGGGAATTTTTTACCTTTCATAAATTTTTTCTAAATAATAATTTTCCCATGACTACGTACTTCTTTCAACTTGCTATGCGTTGCCGCGAATGGCACGTGAATCCGAGTCCGTATGAAAAAGTTATGGCCTTTTAAAAATTCACCTAAAAAGATTATAAAATAAATAAATAAATAAAACACTTGGCCCCTCCCTCTGCCACGCATCCCAGGCGAAGACCCCACCCAGTCGACCATCCATGGGATGCTAATCCGATGGTCATCCCATATCTAATGCAATCTTCTTAAGGCATATGCAAGTTTTCCCCAGGTTTTACTCTTCCTTCTTATTAATTAAAACCTAAACTTCAAGATTAATTATTTTTTGAATAATATCATCAACAAATGTTTCATAAACCAATCATAATCACGATTACAATCTCTCCAACTTACTTTTTACATATCTTTTTAACCCAAATTCCTCACAAATTTATAAATCTTCCGAAAATGATTAAATCATCATCTTCCACCTCTAAAACCCAAAATTTCCAATTTAAATTCATACACTCAAATTTCCAGATTTAATTGTCATAAATTCAACTATTAACATCATTTACTACAACTCAAATAAAGTAAGAAAATACTTTTCTTGGTGGATTGAATCCGACGATCCATTCTCAAAATTTGTCTGGAATGTCCTTTTCCTTCTTATGGCTTTCTCCTTTCTCTTCTCTCTCAAACATAAGGTTTAGAATTGTTTTAGTTGCTGCCCAACCTTATTAGACTTTCGTTAAAAATGGTTAATCCCATTTTTAAGCCTATGGGCCATATTAACAAAAACTAAAATACCCTCGTATAGGCTCGATTATGTCTAAAAAGGTCCCGGGAATCAATCACTACCCCCGGGTATACTATTTTGACTATTTTGACCTCTTCCGACTCAACTGTGACCTCATAATCGTCATCCGAGACACTTTATAACATTGTCCAATTTTTAATCGAAAAAATGTGACACAAAAATAATTCGAATAATTAAATCTCAACATGCCAAATTAAATAAATACTCCAAATTAAGTAATTTCTCCAAATCATAATTTAAATTCGTCCAAATTATAATATGTTCTATTTCACCCAAAAATAATTAAATTTCAATATTCTAAAAAATTACATGGTGTTACATACTTCCCCCCTTACAAAGAAATTTCATCCTCAAAATTCGAATAAGACTAGTACTCGAAACATCAGATATTTTCTCATACACATCCATTCTTTCCCACACAATATAAATCATTCTGGTGTTCTTACCGCTCAATCTGGTGATCAATTTTCTTTAGTCATCTTATACTCAAATGCTCGATTATATAATTTATCAAATCACATTAGGGCCTACATAACCCTTTGCACTTTGTCCAGTTTTTGTCATAATTATGCGCCATCCACTAATGGCCGAAGTACTTCCCCTACTAGGAAAAGATCCTAACACCCCCATATGTTAATTCCCTTATTCGTTTACTCTTGTTATACACATACTCCTACATCTTCTGACTACCGACAATACTAATAATACTACTAACTAGGGCACCCACACACCCCATATACTGCGCATAATTGCCCAAATCAACTGAACATAATAAACTTGCTTTAACTAAGCTTTTTATATTTCGCCTGATTATACGGTAAGGTTATACTCAACTACCCTCCTAATTGCAACTACTTGCTCTCTAGGTTTCCCTACTGATACACTCATGGTGTAAATGTTCCACAATATTTTCGCACATCAAGAGTATAGGTTCTACTTTTCCTTAAGTCGTAACATGACTATCAACTGACAATTATAACTATATACATGTATAATAATCGAGGTACGAAACCCATGTACTAATGACCAAACATCTCCACAGTTCCAACGTTGTGCTAAGTTTCATGTGTGGGATGTCTCGCAAAGTGAAATTCAAACAAGGAACCCCCCGATACACTACTACCTATCATTATCGGTTATCGAGATCTGTTAGGACCTCAATCCATAGCACATACCCCTAAATTCTCATCTCTTGACATAAAAGTATACTCGTCCACTCCCATGTTACAAAAGACAACATATAATACAACACTCTTACTATCACTAGTTTCTTAGCACAAATAAATTACTAGCTATATCTCTCATATATTACAATTAACAATTATGCGTTTTCATATATACACGTATATATATATGCAACACACCATTTTCACTTAACAATACAAACATTTTCATGCGTGCCTACTATGCAACACACCATCATATATATACGCGTATATATATATATATATATATATATATATATATATATATATATATATATATATATATATATATATATATACTATAGCATATATACGCATCCACTGACCCTATATTTTTAATAGCTCTCAGCTTAAAGTGTTCACTCTATACGTTCAATAATTAAAATTTAAAATCGATATATTAACATCCAACTACGTCTCATCACTCTGGACGTTAATTGAGGTCCCTACGTGTAACATTCTGCAACTAAGTTCAAAGAACTTTCTCAATGCACTATATGCTAGTATTATCAATAGAATTCGTAGGTTTAAAGAACATAATTAAGATATCACGAATCTTGTCTCTCAACACATAAATTAATCGTCTATGACCATGTCTCCTAAGGTGTCATACAATACGGTGTTCTAGTTATCATTAGGTTCTAACACGTAGGCAACAATGAGCTAAATCTCTCCAATTAGCGGTAAACCCGATATACCAATAAATCACATTAGTGAAAGTCCCCACTTACTAGAATTGAACATAATAAGACAACTATAATCACCAAAGCCTACGATACAATACTCTATATATGCAGGCTTGACCCTCTTTTAGATGATGTCTTGTGAAACCAAATATCTTATCATGGCATAACGAGCAAAATAGTCTTACCCTGTAGTTTAATACTGTTCTAATCCTCGGTGTCCAGTCACTATGCAAGATAATAATATTCTTTTTTATTATAACCCTCATAAGGAGGAAAAACTACCACATAATGTAAAACATCCTCTTAATGTCCACACCTGCCTCCCTGCAAATGGAACTAAAGAGAGCCTCGCTACTCAATGGTACACATATACATTCTATATTAAAATTAATGACACCTTTACTAAACTTATTTCTCATGCGAATCTAGTGTTAACAACTTCCTTCGACTCGCTCGTGTCATAAAAATAGACTCCTATCGCCCTGAGATAAAACTCATACTTTCAATTGCCACAAGTACTGGCGGTTCAAATGGTTCCTGGACATAACACCCTTATCCCAACCAAACCAATGATTTTTATAACTTTTTCATTTACGGGGCATTCTGTTCTTGTCCCCTAATTCCCAGTAGATAAGGTGTACACGTGTTCCTACTCTTTACACATAAGACACCTCTGAATGTCATCTGCCTAGCCCGATCATTAGGTACTCGAATGTAACTCTGATGCCGGGACTGACCCACGATCTACTGCAATGGTTGTACATTTAGTATCTCATCCTGTAGTTACCCCGTGCCTCGCTTTGGCAATACTTCTTCCTGTGTCCCGTCTCTCCATAGTTGAGATGCTGCCAGAGAACTTTCTTGTAATACCCCGTAGTTTTAATGCATTATTAATTACTTGTGTGTGCGCGTAATCAAAATGATTTAATAGAGAAATTAAATTAATGCATAATTAATTACCTATATGTGAGAAATAAAATAATTTAATGGGAAAATTAAATTGACTTATGATAAATATTAATTAGAGTGATAATGTTTATCTACATATATGTTTACTCGCGTGAAGAGTAAATATAAACGTATGATTTTAAGTTATGTCGTTAGTGAGTGATAGCGACTACTTTATGAATTTTGAGTATGGGACTTAAGAGTTGGGTGCGAAAAGTATATTTTAGATAAGTGACTCGGATGGGCATTTCGAGTGCACCAATGTTCCCAAATGTGACGAAATAGTTGGAATTAAGTACCCGTAAGTTATATTTGTGTTCTGGGAGTTTTTAGACCATTAGTGACTCGAAAAAGGGTATTGTGGTCATTTTACACCCTATGTTTTAATTAAATCCGAAAATTACCCTTAAATTATAAATAGAGAGGGTTAGGGCTTAGTATCTTATTTTGTGTGTATAAGAGAAGAAGAAGAAGAAGAAGAAGAAGAAGAAGAAGAAGAAGAAGAAAAAGAAGGAGGTTGCCATCTTCTTCATCAACACCTCCCCACACAAACCAAAGGCAAGTTAATCTAGATTGTTAAATCTTGAATGTTTGATAAAAAAGTGTATGAACATGAGTTGAATTCCTAAATCTTGAAATTGATGAGATGTGATTAATATGTAAATGGTTTAGGATGCATCAAACTAGAAACAAATTGAACTCATACAAATCCGAAATGAAAACAACGGCGAATATTATATGTTAGTTTCGGGTCTGTTTTAAGCAGGCTATGGTAGCGTGCCCGCGTGACCTTTTAGAAAATCACGTCCCGAACAACTTTGTAGTTTTAAGTTTTTCCAAAAACGGATCAAAAAAGCCTCAAATCGGTGTTTTATAATTCTTGGCAGAATGTTGTCGAACACAGGGGGAATATTATATGTTAGTTTCGGGTCTATTTTGAGTAGGCTATGATAGCGTTCTCGCGTGTCCTTATAGAAAATCACGTTCCAAATAACTTTTTAGTTTTAAGTTTTTCCAAAAATGGATCGAAAAAGCCTCAAATCGGTGTTTTACAATTCTGGGCAGAATGTTATCGAAAATAGAGGTGAACATTATATGTTAGTTTCGGGTCTGTTTTAAGCAAGCTATGAGAGCGTTCTCTCGTGTCCTTATAGAAAATCACGTTCCGAACAACTTTGTAGTTTTAATTTTTTCCAAAAATGGATCGAAAAAGCCTCAAATCGGTGTTTTACAATCCTGGGCAGAATGTTGTCGAAAATAGGGGCAAATATTATATGTTAGTTTCGGGTCTGTTTTAGGCCGGCTATGATAGCGTGCCCACGTGTCCTTGTAGAAAATCATGTTCCGAACAATGTTGTAGTTTTAAGTTTTTCTAAAAACAGATCGAAAGAGCCTCAAATCTGCATTTTAAATTTTGGGCAACACGTTGTTGAAATAATTGTGGTGTTGTGCCTAATATCATAACTTTATCACATACTTATGGTTATTAGGGATATATAACCTTGAAATGATTTGATGTTGAATTAGTAAATTAATGGTGTAAATTATGTTATATTGTAAATAATGACTATTGTATAACTCGAGTAAGAGACTTGGCACGATTGTATAAATACATAAGTGTGAAATTATTTTACATCTATATTGTCGATTATACACTAGACTAGTCCTCCGATCGACGTAGGCACGTGTTGAATGTGATTTTTTGTGATTGATCCAGTTAGGTTCCGCTCGAGTGCCGTGTCAGAGATAAACCACCGGAACCGGACACATGGTTGTAATGCGGGTCGGATAGAAAGACCTTGGAATGCCATGTGATTTAGGACTTAGTATGATTCCCCTTGCCACATAATATTGGGGAATATTCATGTGTAGTCCTAGTGTTACGACCTGTTCTCCCGGGTAACAATAGTGACCCGATATGACTTGTTGTTTGAGATATTATGCTTGTGTCTTAAAGTAATATCCCGAATATATGCATTTGATATTATACTTGAAGGAAATATTTTAATATGTTAAATACTGAAATGAGATTAATAATGATTAATCATGATATGATATGAGATTACACGTTACTCGAGTTTGGGTTGGGTAGTCACGACATAGGAGTATTGGTTGGGTGATTGAACGAATTAATTACTGGAGACAAGTTGTGTGGAGTATGCGTTCATCATACGTACATCTTATAACTGTATAAATTTTCTTGTTGTTGACACCTGTTTCTATGCCCCCTTTCCCATATATATACAACTCCTCGCCCCATTGGATAGTAGACCGTGGAGATGTATGACCTCACATCTATTCTTAGGATCCTGTAGTGGTTGACGCTGGTCCTTATCCTATTTTGTCACTCTTTCTTAGAGTGTGGTATCAGAGATTTCCCATTGTTAGGGATTTGATAGTGCTGAGAGGTTTACATTACACACTTTACCTAGTTTATCTTTGGGCCCGTACGTTTGGGCATTTTATATTCAGTACTGATATTACTTGTGGATCTCATACTTGCTATGACGTGATTTGGTTACACGTATGGGAGTGTACATGTTTACTTTACTATATTTATTTTTAATTCTGTATCTAATGCCAACATATTGATGCTCCACTTTAATTTAATTGGGCGTAGCTAATCGAATTAGATATAAAAAGTAGGGTTGTCACATCCCTTATCTCTAGTCCTAGCCCTAGTAGCCTCCCCACCTTTCTCTTGGCCTTAACAATCCTAAAAAACGGAATGTTACTTTTGCTGAGGACCCTATTTATCCTGACTAAACCTAATATTTTCGGGTTACAAACATCTGGATTCAATTCTCTTAGCCCGATTCATCTATTGCATAAATCTCGCTCCCCTGACGGTTGTTGTGCCCCATTGGCACCATTTCCATTTACTTTCCAAGTTTGAATAGTCCCACTTTCTCATTGTGGATAATTTCAATACAGGTGGACCCACTTTTTATGAATAGGACACATTAATGTGATTTCCCTTTGTCTTTGTCCCCACTGTTCATGTCGGTTATCCTTCTCTTGGACTTAGTAGTTTTGTCCCTGATTGCTACCCCTGTTGTCCTCTTAGCTCCGTTGGCCCTATGGGACTCATTATTGGCCTCTATGGCCCTAGATGAATCCACCTTCACTTGGTAGAAATTCACTTGATTTGAATCATTTAAATGGGTCCCTATTGGGTATACCCTCTTGGGGTTCTTCTCTAACAGTATTAAATCTAGTCTTACTCTCTGGCTTGATTTTCTAACCCTTAGGCTCCCTTCTCATAGAAGCATTGATGTAAACCTATAAATGTATGACCTTGATGACATTGATACTAATCATCCTAGTTTGATTTTACACTCAAGCTTGTATTTTCTATTCACGAGTCCCTTATCAACTTACGGACCCCCTGTATTCTTCGTATCCCCTTCATCGGGTACCAGTTCACTGAATGAGTCCACTTATCTCTTACACTCGATTTCTATTTTGCTCACTTGTAATAAGTTCCTAAAGTCTATTCGCATCTCTGTCTGAACAATAGATGGAAAATCTTATGATCAAATTGTACTCAAATTCCTCATTTGATTTATTATACTTCCTATATGTGGTGATTGACTCTCGTCACGGTATGATGCTCCTATGGGCTTAAAACTTTGATTAAAAATTTTAATCATGGGTATCGTTGCACTCCATCCTATACAATTTCCGCTGGATTACGTCCTTTCATTGGCTTATCACATTTCCTCTTTTTACCAAATCCTTATAGATGGCACCTCAAAAGAGTCCTTTCGACTTTCACCACCCCTTGCTGAATACATTGGGTGAGTGTAAGATTGCACCACCGTCATCTATAACAGTGATTGGGGAAACTACTTTGCTCGAGATTATGTTATCGTCACCTTCACGAATATTAATTATGGTGACTGCTATCACGATCACCATTTACAGAATACTCTTTAGCTTCTTCTAAGCCTCTCCTCATGCGGTCCTTCTAACGGCCCTGGCTGATCATCCTATTTTTTTCGATTTTTGAAGCCTAAATGAACTCGCCCATAAATCTCATCCACTATACTTAATAGCAGGAGAACGTACGTCGAATAAGTAGAGAAATTCAACAATCCTACCATGAGGATCTATATCAAAGAATGACACACTGAAACGTAAAAGGTTGTACAGATCCTAAGGACACTAGAAACTGATGCTCTGATACCATTTGTGACACCCCGTCTAATTAAATATCGGGTGATTAGGCCTTCATCTAATTAAAACAGGAATCTCATCTAGATCATTCATAGCATTAGTATCAAAAACTTTTTATATTTAACTAACCACCTAGTATTGATGCCAAATTTTATCTTTCATTAAACAGATAAACATATAACATGCATATTAATATATAAACCAAACATCCAAACACAAAGTCTAAAATAGTACTGAATGAATAAATAACATGCCGAATAAACAATCGGCTAAAATTCTAAAGTAATAATACGAAAAATTAATACATAAACCAAATACCGAGCCAGAGAGTAAGTGGGCAACATGTCCTAAATGAAAATGTAACTAAAATAATATTCCTATCTAGGAATGAAGAAATGACGCGTCTAGCTCAAATCTTGCAACCATCCACATATGTTGCAGCTACATAACCCTGGAATAGATAAATTAAAGTCTGGCGTCCCTGTGGATGGACACCTGAAAAGGGTTTCAAAAAAAGACAAATATTTTGCAAATGGGACATATATCGATTATTTAAAAAATGTTTAGAAAGAATTTATTGCAATAATGAAATGCGTAGTATATAATGTTCATAATTGATTTTAAGTCCGCACACACTTAAGATCATCTCGCCTCTCTTCTATAATGCACACCCGTCGCATTCATTTATTTCATCTAATTATTACTCAAACCAACTAAACCATACTAGCTATCTTAACTATCCCTCCAATCAACAAGTCATAAATTAACTATACTCTGATGATAATGGGAATATATATTTCTCATCTATATGAATATACTAAAATATTTCATCGATACTAGCATTATATAGTCATCACTTTATCTATGTGTGTGTGTGTGTGTGTGTGTGTGTGTGTGTGTGTGTGTGTGTGTGTGTATATATATATATATATATATATATATATATATATATATATATCCACATAAACTAAATGTCATATCGATACTGCAAGTATTGTCATCACTTCCTGCCTAATTATTCATTGTTCCCACGCATATGGCCCATATCATACGATACTACATTATTCCAATTCTTTAGAATCATTAAGAGTTATTAGCAATTGATTACGTTCTCATACACTGTGAGAAACTTAGATATCACTATCTATCTGATTTAGTAATATACCCATCATAGAATCAATCACACGTATATTAATATGCATCACTCTAATCATATATATGTATACAACACCTCTAGGTGGCGACCTGTAGTATGGGCATACTCTATTATCCAGTCCTGGTACATCACGTACGAAATAAGGACATCGGTTCAGATATCTCTCTCGAACCAACCAAACAAATCACACATATTAGAGGCAAACATAATCATTAATTGATATTTGATTTGTGCATATCATTATATTTCAAACTGTTGTGTATCACGGGTATCTTCTCTATCTCATGTGTGTAGGTATAAAATTGATGATTTTTTTATTGCACTCCCTGATGAGAAAATCTTTGGGAGTTGGTGAAGATGTTGAAGTTTGATTGACGACATGTCAACTAGTATTCTCAGTTTGAGGGTTTAATGGGGATATTATCTTATATGTCATTTGCCTTATGGATATAGCATAATTTGGACTTTTTATGTGTGTACCGGCGTAGACATAAGGGGAGATTTATAAGGACATAAGTTTATAAATGTCCAGGGTATAATCTAGGAATTTTCTATTTGTCCTAGATCACAGTATGTATGTCTGATACCGCTAGATTCGGCATGTCAACACGATCATCCACGACAACCTTGATCCGTATCCATGCATCCATCATCTTCACACGTGCATCATGATACATGCAATGTGCTTCTCAACTCATTCCCTCTACTCCACTACACATTATTGGTAAAATGGTTTATTGGAGTTGTTTATATTCGCATAAATATTTGGAAATTTTTTATAAAATATTTTTTGAAGTCTGAATTATTTTTTAACAAAATGCAGAAATTTTTCTAAGTGTAGAAACGGACTTGCCTCGGTCGTCGAGATCGCGAGATCTCGTTCAAATGACATCGCTCTGTCGTTCCAGAGACATAGCACGTCGCACCATCTCGTTCGAGCGACATGTGTCCTTCGTTCGAGGGACATGCCTATCTCATTCGAGCGACCTCGCCGCCTCAATTTTCGTATAAATATCTGTGTTCATTCTACACGATTTTATAAGTCTTTTTCACATACATTTCTGCATTTCATAGCCCAGAAAACAGACTTCATGTTTTATGTTTTTATACCTTCTTTATTCACATAACCACTCCCATATATGTATGTGAATCTTAAAACCTTCAAGAGGATCATTTGTGCACATCTAGAGTAACTTTTGGAGAAGCCGACTCTTTTCCATTGCTTCCCACCTGGAGTTCTTGCGGGAGATTCCAGCTGACGACATCCGAACCGACACCTGAGGGTATTTCGTATGTCACTCTTATTTTCATTGTAATCCGCGTAAACCGTTATTTACAAATTATAGTGAAAATAAAAGGTTTTGCCTCTTTGGGGGATTTTTCCTCATTTGTGTGTTTTGTTTGTGATTGAATGTTCTTGCATGATCATATTGTCTTCAATCACACCAAGATGCATGTTTTAGGATTTAATTGAAAAACTGAGTTTAATTGAATAATTTCTTTATTTGAATGCACGCGCACTCTCAATAATTGAAGGAAAATAAGAATCAATAACATAATTGAGTGAAAGAAGAATCAAACCAGTTGGGCAGAGTGGTTTTCTTTCTCTTTACCCTTTCCGTTAACCATACATTGCTCTTCATATTTTCTCTTCTAGAAAAACATGGTATCAATTAATAAAATAGCTATATAAGAGAGGGGGAAATCATAAATTATTGGGTAGGAGTTACCTCTGCACTAATGGTGGCCACTTCAATAGCCTCACGAATCACAATACCCTTATTTATTCTAGGAAGATGTTCAATCTGTTTAAAAAAAGTACCACAAATTGAATAAATTAGAACCTAGAATACGTAAGAAACAACATTATATAGTTCTTGAGACATACATTCTCATAATTAGTTATATAATCCATGTCCAATGTAAGTCAGTTGTCTCCATAGTAATTAGATTCCATCCTTGCATCCATCCATAATAAATATTTATTTTGGGTTTGAGAGAGAACAAAATGCCCTAAAATCCAAACCAAACAAAAAAAAATCAAAATAAATGCCATAATTAGAAGAACCATATTTATAAATGCCATAATTAGAAGAACAATATTCAAAACTAAAATTTAGAACTAATACGACATTGAAACAACACAAATAAATTAAAACCACCCAAAGTGGGGGAGAACACCTAATTTGAAACCCGGTCTGAAACCCACTCTGAAATCAGGCAAAATCTCCACATGAAACCTAATCTGGAACAAATCAATATTAGATTACACATTAAAATAACATATTTCAAAACTTGTTACACCCGATCGTGCATCGCACGGGTCACCACAAGTATATACATACGTAGGTGTTATGTTCTCAAGCCTCCAATCTACCATTCCTCAATTTCAAGATTTCTAAATTATTTTTAAACTCCAAAAACACGTGTTTACCTCTAAATTTCCTCCACAATCCAAATTCTAAAAAATCCGTAACTTCCTAAGTAACCAACAAAGCACGTAAATTTTTAAAATTTCCCTTATTTTTTCACCCTTTTCCTGCATATTCCTTTCAAACCTCTCCTCTCCCCTTTTTCATATGCCTCACCACCTCCTCTCATCTATTTCTCTACATCTCCCTCAAGCACTTCGCACCTGCACCACCACATCTGATTACACTACAAAATCTAATTAACAGGTAAATTTATGGCGTATGAAACCAAAAAAAATAGATTAGGAGTTTATTCCTTTATCGCTTATTGATTTTTTTCATTTATTTTATTTGGCTTCATTTCATTTCTTGCAGATTTCAGTTTTACTACTTTCTTCTGATTTTTGATGATTACAAGTACATGTTGATAGGTTAATGTAACTCTATCCATCTTTTTGTTTTTCATTTTATGGCTTCATTTTAGAATTTTATGTAATGTTGGATATTGAAGTCTTTAGAAAAAACAAGTCCATGTTGACTGATTTCCAACGTATCTGCATGGGTTTACTGCTGCATGGTTGTTATACATTGGAAAGTTCCGTGAAAGGAGATAATAATAGATGAAAAGTAAGTTCTTTTTTATTTGTGGATACAACCGTGTGTGTTTAGGATTGTACACTGAAGGATCAGGTTGATCATAAATTTTATGTATATATTAATAAGTTTTTTGACTTTTTTTTTGTCTAACTTTCCCTTTTTAATCTGTGCGTTGACATTTTTGTTCCACTTCTCTAGTATTTTTTCTAAGCTTTGCTTGAGGTTCTCTACCGTAAGGCAGGTGGAAGAAGATGGGTTGGCAAATATTTGCAAAGATGGCCGTGGGAGCGAGTTATGTGTAAGAAAAGAAAAGAAAAAAGTTAGAGAGAGATGGCTCTTTGTTGGTTTAGGATTTTTCCACTATAGATGTTGATAATTGGGGTGATACGTATTGAAAGGGTTCATGTGATATATTGTGGGGTTTGGGTGATATGCATAGATGTCATGGAGTGAGGGCATTGCATATTTTTTTTTCCCATTCTGAGAACATGTTTTGGCCAGATGAGATTGAAAAATGAAAGAAAAAAAACTCCCCTCGAGCTCCTCACTAATTTTGTGTATTCATTTGCGTCTTCTAAAAGATTTTATGACGGCTTAAATTTTTCATCTTTTCAGCATCTTTAAATAGTGTTTTCTTTATAAATTTTCTATCTTTTCAGTGTCTTTTTAACTTCTCCATCTTCTAATAGAAAACACATAAATTGTTTATGGATTTTCTTGCTTGCTTTGTTGGTTTATGGGTTTTTAAATGTGGGAAATGCACACCTATTTGTGTGTAGAAGAAACTAATTGTGTGATTATATATATATATATAGTTAATATAATAACTTGCTAAAAAATTACACTCAGTATGGAAGATCAAAGAAGGATAATCAAAACAATTAAATAAGAGAGAGTTGTTGTGAGTTTGAGAGATTGGAGTGTGCGGTGGGGGTGGGGGGGGGGGGGTGCTGGATGTAAAGAATAAACAAAGTATCAAAATATAAATGATTTCAATACACCACCTGTATATACCATGTGTGAGTGTGAGTGTGTGTGTGTGTGTGTGTGTGTGTGTATATATATAGTATTTGTTTATAATAGAACATACATTGGTTTAAGTTTGTTTATAAGTATTAATAATTAATTTGTTAGTGGTCAGCACCGTAAGGGTTTATTTTAAAAAAAATGTTAAAATTGATTGATTTCTTTTGTATCTATTTTAAAAAATTTAGGTTACTCATAAAAAATCAACTAAAAATAAAAAATTTCACTATTTAAAAAAAATGGGTAAATATTTGACAGTTTCTGTATTTGTTATAAAAACTGGCAAACATTGACCAAATTTTCTAAAATAGCAAAAAAAACATTGTGCATTTTTTTTGGAATGATTTCTTTTGTGTGTATTTTAAACTTTCACAGGGTACCCATAAAAAATCAACTTGGAATAATGTTTTATGCAATTTTTAAAAAAAATGGGTCAAGGTTTGGCAACCTTTATATACCGTATGTAAAATTATAAATGATTTCAATAAATCACCTGTATATACCCTGTGTGTGTGTATTGTATTTGTTTATAACAAAACATACATTGGTTTAAGTTTGTTTATAAGTATTAATAATTAATTTGTTAATGGTCCGCACCGTAGGGGTTTATTATAAAAAAATATATATGTTAAAATTGATTGATTTCTTTTGTGTCTATTTTAAACATTTCAGTTTACTCATAAAAAATCGACTCAAAATAATTTTTTTTGCTATTTAAAAAAATGGGTAAATATTTGACAGTTTCTATATTTGTTATAAAAACTGTCAAACATTGGCCAATTTTTCTAAAATAGCAAAAAAATGATTCTGCATTTTTGAGGAATGACTTCTTTTGTGTGTATTGTAAACATTTCAATGTACCCATAAAAAATCAACTTGGAATAATTTTTTATGCAATTTAAAAAAAATGGGTCAAGGTTTGTCAACTTTTATAAATCTTATAAAAAATGTCAAACATTGACCAATTTTTTTAAAATACCAAAAAAAAACATTGTGAGTTGATTTTTTTTATGGATTCCCAAAAATGTTTAAAATAAACTGTTGTAAAAAATTTCAAAGTGTTTAACATTGATTCAAATTAAGATATGCACCATACGTACGTATTATCTACTATTGTCTCTTCGAATCTTACCAATATTAAGATACATATTTTTTTTTCTAATTAATATTTTTAGTCTATGTTTTGTTCTATGATAATATGGCACTTGACATTTATTTCCTAATATTCATTTCAATCCATATTCATTTTCCAAATTTAATGTTCATTATCATTGACACGATTATTTATTTAAATATAGATACTAATTATATTAGATTACACATTAAAATAATATATTTTAAAACGCGTTACATCCGACCGTGCATCGCACGGGTCTCCACTAGTATATATATATATAATAAAGGAGGAGGGCTTTTTTTGTCTCCTCTAACTGACGGCTGAGATCAAAAGTTGATAAGTTTGGTCTTTATCAATTGACGATTAAGATTGAATATTGAGAATTTGATCTTATAATACGTGGATGGCTCGGATTTAATATGTAAGTGCAAAGGGAGGATGATCACAATGCTCAAAAAACACAAGGCTCGAGACACAGGAACACTCATCACTTATGCGTGGCTCGAGAAAGATGGTTCATACTTTCTCTTTCTCTCCTCACACATCCGTTCAGCAAGTCACATTCATCTTCTGCCAAAAGCCCCATACTTTCTCACTGTAGTCTCTCTCTCGCTGATTTATAGATTTATAGATGAGAGGTATTGAGATTTTGTTTAAAACCCAATATTTTTAATCTGGGTACCCACGAAATCCTATGGAGCAAAGATTCGAGCAATCCGATAATCCATCTCCGTCACCGGTGATCGATCTCCGTCGCCGATCTCCCAGATCCGATATTGATCTGTGACTTGTAAAAACGGAAGCAAAGATCCATTACTTTCTCTCAACATAAACAGTTTCAAAGCCTGCCTAGCGTAGGTGAAGGAGGTGACGATATCTGCCTAGCTTAGGTGCGTGTGGTGTAGGTGAAGGAGATGACGAGATCCGTCGGATCCATCTTCATTGTCGCTAATCCATCTCCTTCGCAGCGTAGGTGAAGGAGAAGCATTATGTGGTGGGTATATGCTTTTCTTTCTCTATTTAAATATTTTTCTGATTTTGAAATAATTTTTTGGTGGTTATCACTCTAAATCTAAGAAGAAATCGTTACGTGGAGGGTTTTGAAGGTTTATTTTAGATTTTATGGCGGTGTTGCAGGTCGGTGGTGATTTATTTTTCTCCCAACTCTATGACGTTGTTGAGAGAACACAAGATCTGGGTATTCTGGGCATTTGGTTTCTATAGGGAGAACGATGATTATATTTGGTGAGATGTTGGATTTTTTGGATCTTGTATTTTTTTTTTAGTATACGACGATTATTATAGTTCTAAAATTTATTGTCTCTGTGTATTTGTTTAAGTTATTTCAATACTTGGTGAGATGTATATTTGTTTAAGTTATTTTCATATTTGGTCAGATGTATATTTGATGAAATATATATTTTGTCTATATATATATATGTAAGGGGAAGCAAATTGAGAGGGTACGAGAGACCTCTCTCTCTCTCTCTCTCTCTCTCTCTCTCAAACCCTCACTAATTTGCATACCCATAAATCCGTATGAGAACGCAGTTGTATTTTAGTTTTTCCCCCCTTAATTAGTTTCTCTCTCTCAAAACCTCACTAATTTTGTTTGTTAATGGGGATTTCTGGTTTTGTTTTTTCAGAGATGGAGCGAAGCAGAGATGGTGAGAAACTTATATAACTAGGAAAATAGTAATCACTGGAATCTGGCTACCGAATGTCGTCGTTGTCAGATCTGTTGACTGGGAGGTTACCAAAAGCCTCGGTGAGAGAGAATCCTAGTTGGATTAGGTTTAAAAAGTGTTTGTGTATATCAACAATTTCTGTACGCTTCTTCTAAATTTTTTCTATATTTACATTTTTTTTAGTTTGGTATGTCAACATATGTTTATGCTGTCGATGTATCTATTTGTATAAATTATATTTCTTTAAAATTTGTATATATCAACATATGTTATATTTGAGTTTCTGTGTTTTTGAAACCCAACTGTTTTGGGTGGCAATAGAAATCCCAAGCACTACTTCCCCACTCTCCTCTCTCTCACTATTTTTTTGGTTTTTCTTTTCTGGTTCAAATCTTAGTTTTTCTCAGCAGTGAAGTTGATGAGAACCTCTCAAGTGTTTTTTAAAAATAAAAAAAAAAGTTGGAATTCTACTCATGGTATATTTTTTAAAAATAAGAAAAAAAAGTTGATGAGAACGTCTTAGGTAGGTATCCTGGAATGTTTATAATCAAAACAAAAATATTATTTTTAAAAAAAAATATACCGCACGGGCATTTGGGCTCCTGCACAAACCATGAGAAATGTAACATAATAGAGAAAATCAATTAATTGTGATTACAATAATTTTATTATTATTTATTTAATTAAAAATATAATTTGTTTATGTTTCATGTTACATGGGATTTCACAATTAAACTATAACAATCGTCGTATACTAAAAAAAAATCCAAGATCCAAAATATTATTTTTATAATAAAAAAAAATATTATTTAAAAAAAAAAATATACCGCACGGGCATTTGGGCTCCTACACAAACCATAAGAAATGTAACATAATAGAGAAAATCAATTAATTGTGATTACAATAATTTTATTATTATTTATTTAATTAAAAATATAATTTGTTTATGTTTCATGTTACATGGGATTTCACAATTAAACTATAATTCTTTTTTATCGAGTGAGTTAGTTGTACATCATCTCAATAGAAATATTTACATCAAGGCGTTTGAAATTTAGATGCTTATATTAAAAAAGTTATACATGTGTTGACTTGGAAATATTGCTTCGAGTGTCATTCTATTGTAAATGACATACACTTCATAATATGATTATTTTCATTTGAACTTGGGCCCTTTTTACTGCACTTCACAAGTACGGATTAATTTGTGAATTAATTAATTGCAAATGAATCAATTTGAAATGAATTCAAATTTAATTTGACACGATGTTTGGTAATTTGGATTTGGTATTAATCTTCAATTAGAAAAAAAAACACAGGGATATGAAGCTTACGTATAGGTACGCGCATACGTTGAGTCTTTTTGAGTTTAATGTTTGGAATGGTGTTCAATTTTACTTTATGTTTTATTATAAAATGCATTTGTTTAATATTATTTGTTTGATGTTTGGCATGGACTTCGGTTTTATTTTATTAATTTAGCAAAAATGGTTGAGAAATGCTCATCAAACGTGTTATGTTTCGATTTTGTATGAATTGAATTAAATGTGTCGTTTTTATGATTTAGTTTTGTTGTAAACAATATCAAATCTAAATATACAGGGAAATCTTGAACATTATAATATGTTTGAAAGCAAAATGACTATTTTAACGAATTGTATTTAGAGTTCTATTTTTCACTGTGCCATCAGCACAGGGGTACATAGTTATTATGACCACTGGGCTGGATGAATTGAGGTGGGGTAGAATGTAATAGAGTTAAATTATTTTTAAGTTGACTTTTTATTTCATCGTGCCATCGGCACGGGTACACATTTATATCGGGAACAGATTTATCACGGAAATAAATTTATCGTCGTGCCATTGGCACGTGTACAAAATATTTTGGGAATAAATTTATCGTCGTGCCATCGGTACGGGTACACCCTAGTATATATATATATGAGGAGGGTGTTTTACTGTTTCAAAATATCAACGTCTGAGATCGACTTTATTGGTGTGATATAAGAGTGTGAGAGTGTGCCATGTCATTACTAAAAAATTATGACATGCAAACTTGGAGATAACCTAAGCCTTCTAACCCCCTACCCCCATTTTCATTTTCTGAAAAACTCCCCCGTCCCTGTTTTCATTCCCTACAGCTGCAAAAATCCCCTACTTAACCCCTCTACCCGCTCCCCCCTCCACCCGTTGCGGCTCCCTCACTTGCTGCTAGTCTTAGCAGCAATACCCTCGATTGTTTTAGGTACATCCTTCGATTCAAGATTATTTTTTTCTATTATTTGTTGCATCTATGTTTAGTATACATATGTGGTTTAGGATTGATTTTCGGCATCCTTTAATTTTTTCCATATTAGGTTCAAGTTTCAAATCGAGTTTCAAATTCGGTTTCAGATTAGGTTTTCTCCCCATTTTGGGTGGTTTCAATTTATTTGTGTTTTTTCGCATGGTATGTAACACCCCATGATTTTGGAGACTAAGAAATTAAATTTTTGGGAAAATAAAATTTAATTAAATTGGAGAATTCTAAAATTTGGGAATTGAGGTCCAAAAATAAAGGACATTTCGAAGTATTCCGAATGATGATTTTGAGGGTACCATCGATCTCGAAAGGGTCGAGATAGTCAAAATGATTGTTATTGGATTTTATTTCGGTTCCAGAATATTTTTAAGTCAGTTTGACTCGAATTGGAGTAAACGAGTCATTTAAAGTGTGTTTTAACATTTTAAATTGGGACTTATGTTTTAAGGTTAAAGAGGCTTACGGATTAATCCATTCTCATTTGAGAGAAAGAGAGAAAAAGCCCTAGAGGGAGAAAGAAGAAAGAAAGGAAGAAGAAAGAAGAGAGTGAGGAAGGAAAGCTTGGAGATTCCGACCCAAACGCGACATCGAGGACGATCCAACCTCTACAAATCTGAGGCAAATGTTTAATCTTGCTAAATAAGCCATTTGTGTATTTAATTTCATAATTTGTGGGTAAAAGAAATGGTTTTTGAGTATAAATATCAAAACCTAGATTTTCGGGTTTAATCTTGAAATCAATGTTTAAATATGGGTTTGATGGTGTAGAAATGGTTGGGATCAGATTTTGGTTGATTTATTGGCTTAGAATCATGATTTGATGAAGGTTTGGGGGTTAGAATAGAAATTTTAGGGTTTAGAATTCGTGGGTTTCTATGAAGAAGAAGAACCCATCAAATTCTGCAGACCCGAATCGATTCGCCCCTTAAGCGAATCGATTCGGCCTAGGCAAATTAGCAGGTCTGCATTGACCGAATCGATTCGGACCCAAGGTGAATCGATTTGGCCTGAGACAGAAGCCCATATATTTGGACCCAAATCGATTCGCCTTGGAGGCCGAATCAATTTGCTGGGCCGAATCGATTCTGAATAGGGCCGAATCGATTCGAAAATAGGGTTGTTTTTTTGGAGTTTTCCTAGGATGATTTCAAACCCTTTTTGGTTGGGTTCATTGATTTGGGGCCTTCTCTTGTGATGTAAGAGATATGTTTTGGAGACATATAAGGGGTTTATCACATTTAATGATTTTGGGGACTTCTTGGAACAATTTGGAGAAAATATACTCATGTATGCATTGGAGTTGTATGTAGAGATAGTGAGAAATCTCATTGGGGATGGAAATCCTAATATTATATCATGAGAGTGAGTCTAGATATGAGGAGAAGTTAAGAACTCTTATAAAGAGAGTTTCTAGGGCATGGCTCAAAATGTAGGCCGAGGGTAGTGCCAAATCCTTATGGTAAATAGGATTCTATTGAAATTAAGGTTTGGGGACCGATGAGAGAGAGTGGTCGCATATACTTAGTAATGATAAATCTAAGGAATAAATCAAAGAGGCGGTAGACTAGGGGATTCATAAGAGTGATTGAACCATAGTCAAAATCGAGAGCGATGGGATCGTATTACCAACTAGACTAGCGTCTGTAAATCTAGTCGGGGTAGTTGTTGTCTATCAGTGTGTAATTTACAAATGGTATTTTCCCTAAGTAATGGGATCATGTGAAGAACGTAATATTGAGCTTGAGGCTTATAGACTATTAGTTATGTGTATACCAATAGTCGAAATTATTATTAGATTTACCAATGTGATCTCGGATATAGATGGGATGTATAGTGTTGGTTTTATAGACTAAACTTTGGGTGATAACCCTAATGTTGGATATATACATGTATTTTTGGGAGACTATTCATCATAGGAAAAATGGATGAATATGCTTCAAGTGAGGGATTGTATTCACATATCGAGGTAAATTAAATGAGTTTGGGGTGACAGCTTGTATATTGAGGATTATGTATACCTTTAGCCGAGTTTATATATCTTATACATATGAACGAGAATTAGTTTGTATATATATAGATATATGGATATGTGAATATATGTATATATATCTGTATGGATATGAATATATGGATATATTTGTGTTGTGAATATCTAAACCGTATGTGATGGTTTAATGTTTGATCATATGATGGGATCATATGGATGTGTATATATTGTGCATGTGAACGATATATATACTTATGTGGTTAAGCATATCCCGCTCATGCTATCATTGGGAAGTTTCCGCGCAGAGGGTGAGCATCATTGCTCAAGGAGCAGGGTGTGGATATTCCCCATGTCATAGTCGTCCATGGTGTTATTATGTGATATGCATTTCTTTTGGGGTGGGACATGGTGGGTATGTCTCGTCTCATTGACCGGTTAGGAGCTATAACCTCTTCCCAGGATGTCGTGTGTGTGTGTTTGGCCCCAATGTCGGTGATATTGAGTCTGACCGTGGTCCCTAGGATGGTATGTGAGTAATGCCCTGGAAGATGATAGCATGGTGCAGTTTATCGACGATATATATAGTCGGGTATATTATGTGCATGGCCATTGTACATCAGATGTGATATGTACACTTGGTCATGGGAATGGATGATTGTATATATATATATATATATATATATATATATATATATATATATATATATATATATATAAGGATATAGAATCTTGATGGAGTACATCTTGGATGATTATGGTGTACTAGATTATTGGGGGTTGATGTATCGCATTTAAGGAATATTTTGGTTACATCATCCCAAGGATATTATTAGAGATTTTGGTTTGTTCTTATATATTAATCAAAATTTAATAGTTGTAGTAGTATAATATTGTATGTATGGCATAACGGATCTCTAGGATCGACATTGTCAAGGAGTAGTGTAACGAGGCGGTTCCTTGTTTGGATTTCGCTTTGCGAGACGCCCCAGGCACGAAACATAGTGCAATGTTGAGATTGGAGAGAAGTTTTGTCAATAATGATTTTGTATGCATGTTATTTAGAAATTAAATCATATGATTCAACCCAAATGTATATGGGTAACTTATTAAGAATTATAATTGATTAAAGTATAAACCAGAATCTCTTAAGCCGAGTATGGCATATATGTTTGAAAATTATCGAGTATGATTAAAAAGGGTTGGATTCTTGGGTATGATAGGATGGCATGAATTGGGGGTATAGGCTATGCCTATGTTTAGTTAGATTGTCCTTATGGGTGGGGTAATTTAACTAAAATCTTAGGACGCGAATAGGTGCGCGCCGTTAGATGAGAGGTGAGTTGGGGTTTCACGAGAGTGCGATTCCACTTTAATTATGAAATAAGTGCATTGATATTTATTATGCACGGTTAACACAATTGCGAAATATTTTTACAACTCGGGCTCTGATCCGTTTACTTTTCTCTCCTACATGTATATATATATATTACTACAGGTGTCCTACCGCATGGATGCCGGATGCCCTCCATCCAGAGCCTTGGGAGCCGTGACAGGTGCGGACCGTTGCGGGACTTAGATTGTAGTCGCTTCCTACTTCTTTAAAAACCTAGGTAGGATTCATGTGGTATATTGGATTTGTACCCAAGGGATATTTATAAATGTATATATTTATTCCATTTCAGTTATTGTATTGTATGTGACCCGACAGCTTATTCGGGTTTATTTCTTTATGGTATATTCGGTTGTAGTTACTCATTTCATTTTATTCTAGCATTTCATTTATCATAGTTCTTGTATGCATATTTCTTTTCTTTGTTAGTAGCTTATAGTGTTGGTTTGTTGTCTGTTTTATGTTTTATTTAATTTTAGCATCTCGCTTATATGATATCAGTTAGTTAGTCTATATTATATTTGTACCGACAGTTGGTGTTGAGACTGAGCCATCTGAAACTCCTGATTAAATGTAGTATAGGGTTGGCCACCTGTTATTATTTTGAGCGGGGTGTTACAGATGGTATTAGAGCGTCAGGTTCTAGAGTCTTTAGGATCTGTGCGGGTATTCAGCTTTCTTCCATATAAATCCCTACTATTAGGAATATTGTGTTCACTGCGTTTATCTTCTTATGTGAAGTGTATTCACTTGATCGACGTTCTGATAACAGTTTCTCTCGTTTCAGACGTCGCCTAGATTATGTCCTCTAGGAAGGGACAAGATTAGAGATACAATACCCAAAACAGATTTTGGGTACGCTTTGATTGGAGGTATTTGTTTTCCTTGATTCAGGCAGAAATAAGAAAGAGAACTCTAGCAGAGGTTCAGGTTAACCTATCGGTGGTTGAGTAAGAAAGGGAAATTTACTCGAATGGAGAATCTTGGACTTAGTAAGGTAAGTCTGAGGAGAGGTATGTAGTGTAGTCCTTGGGAGGTTTAGATTGAGAAACTCGTCAACCTTTGTTAGGAAACCTGGTGTTGGTGACTTTTACCGATGTGAGGTAGGTGGAGTTGTCCCAATATCAGGAGTATTGCCTTCTGGGATGAGGGACAAAGAAATTTGAGACTCAGGTTCGTTGAGTAGGACTGAGGGAGTTTTCGATAGTTGCAATCGCGCTTTGTCCTTAAAAATGGTTAGGAAGGATTTTGAGGAAGATGTTTCTCTTGTGGAGAAATAGGTTTAAGAATAATGATTGTCCTGGAAGAAGTAGAGGACCCTGAGTTGAGATTCAAGGATGAGGTGAAACCATTGGATTATGGAAGTATAAGGTAGAATACCTTTCTTTGGATTTAAGTCACGCTTTGTGCGATATTGGGAACGTCGCGCGTTAGGTATATTGAGTAGTAGTCACTACACCGTTAGGGTGTATAGAATTTCCTTGGAAGAAGGAGTGAGTATGGCCTTTGTATGTCGTCTTTTGAGATAATACACATTCTTGTAAAGAGATAGTAGGGAGTTGTGCTATTGAGTTTCGGAAGTAAGGATAATTGATGTTTGTTGAATAGTGGTTATAAGGCTATGGTCTTATGGATAGGTTAGGGCGTGTAATTGTAATGTTCTAGTGAGGGAAGAACTTATTTTATGGAAAGGTGTTGATGTGATGTAGAGGAAATTTTATACTTTAGAGGTTCAAAGTTTAGTAGATTTATTTTGAGCGGAGAATTTAGCTCATATTTGTGCTAGTTTTGAGAACTAGGTATTGGTTAGAGTGTTGTATTTGTTGAGGCCTTGTGTCCTAAACATAAGGTGCTTGCTTGGCAAGTCGAAAGACATGGATTTGTTTTATATTGTACTGTTTTATAGGCCTTCGGGAAATATCTAAAAATACAAAAATATTTTATAAAACCTTAACCCTGGTTCAACTAATCTCAATCCCCAACCTAGCTACACAGTAGTGTATTGGGAGGGTTCCTTATTTGGATTTCGCTTGAGAGACCTCCACCGCACGAAGGTGGTTAGCGTCAGGAATTGAGGAGAGTTCAACCATTGGGAATTTTCAAACATTTATATAGTTAATATTGAAGCACCTTATACTCTTGACTCACTTGAGTCTGTATTGTATAAGTGTTCATCTAGTTTGAAAATTGTGACAAAATTGTGTCTAACCTAGAAACCAAAGAACCTCAGAGTTTGGTTTGCTATTTCATTCCTCTTGCTTGATTGATCTAGATAATTTTACCAACACTCATACACAATATAACTTCATTCATACATTTCATATTGCATATAATTGTGTGTATATATGTTGAGTGTGTTCAAATCCCTAAAATCATTTTTTTTTGGGAATTCATAAACTTTTAAAATAAGGTTTTTATTAACTAATTTTTTTTTTTAAAGTTTTGGGGTCAATCTGCAATTATGTATTGGCGGTTATATTGGCTGAATGTTTGCTTGGGTAGAATCCGAAAGCGGCAGAGACTTCAGGGTGCGTTTGTAATTATGTTTAGACGTGCATTTGTTAACCCATTTTTGCCCAACATCTGTTGCATCCTTATTGGTTGCATTTGTGTTTCTTCGAAGAGAGTAAACCAGTGTTGGTTAACAGCCCTTGGATCGTTTTTATCAACGATCTGCATGTGCTCCTCATTATCCATGTGAACATTTTTTGAGTCAATCAAGAGTGTTATAACACCGCCTCCGTTTAAACCATTGGATCAAAGTCAATCATACAAGACCATATCCTAGCCCTTGATCTTGGTCTGTGTTCTCGAATCTTCTTAGCCTCCTATAAAAGGATCCCCACCCTCAGCCATCTGAGACTTTTGCCACTTTGTTCATTCGAGAGAGAAGAGAGAGAAGATATAAGAGAGAGAGAAACCAGAGTTAGGAAACCCTAACCCTAATTCGCCCAAAACTATTTTCAAACCTTAACCTCTTTCAAAACCTGTATATACCAAACACAACCTTGAGTGATTGAGAGATTTTGAGTGATTGGATTGTTAGTTTTATTGATGTAACCTCTTTGTTCCCAGATCATGTTATCAACTTAAACATATTTTTGGATATTTGTTTCTTCTTTTATAGAAACCTTAGATCTATAACGTTTTATGTTATATTTCACATAGATCTACATTTTTAGTTTCTCATCTTGAGAAAATATTTGTTGATTTGGTTCTGTAAATGTTTTCAACTTCAAAGTCAACAAAATATTTTTTCTATTTCTAGTTCTCTTGAAACAAGACCTTTGACCTAGTTTGGAATCGCACTTGGTGATTTTCAATCTCAAAAATATTTTCAAAAACTGAGATTGATTAAGATCTTGATACGTCTTCTGAGCAAGATAGCCGTGAATTCTGGGATTATTATAAAGGTCAAATATGGTTAAGTTTTGTGAGAAGAGAGAAATAGAAAATCACAGCATATAGTTCTTATATGTAATTTGTTAGGACAAGTTTTATGAAATAAGTGTGTGTGTGTGTGTGTGCATACATGTGTTAGAAAGCACCTCTAGAAACACAATCACCCTACCACACTAAAAGTGTTGGTAATAAGATCTCAAGAACAAGAGTCGACGTAAAGGACTTGAACAAATTGGAAGTTAGCAAACTGGGAGAACAACATCAACAATCAGAACTGCAGAGAAGTTATAAGGACACAAGTGGGTACATTCCTAAACTTATATAGGTCTGAGTTGTATGCATGTTTGTTATATAGTTTGTAACTGTTAAAATTTATTTTAGTGGAATTTTTGGTTTACTCCGTAGAGGGAGTCGTGGATGTTTCCTCAGTTGGATGAGGTTTTACCACAAAAAAAATCTTGTTCTTAATCTTTCTACATCTCCTCATCTAATTCTTGGTTGTTTTGTGTTTAAAGTTTTTTTTAAACTGATTTATTAAACCTGTTAAAAAGCTTGAACAAATCTCGTACATAATTTTTAAACACATCTTGTGATTAATTAGTTTTGATTTGAAAGAAAAGAGTTTCTTCAAAAAACTGTTCGGAGTTACTTAAATAGTTTAATTTTATATTAAACGGCTTTAGTAACAGATTTTCAATTGGTATCAGAGCTTTGTAAACTTCTTTTAAAGAGATCATGTGTTTCTGAAATTGTTTTCTGAAAATCAAACATGGACGGGAAAAATGAAAGATTTGGTAACTTAACCAGACCTCCTATCTTTGATGGAACCAATTTTGCTTACTGGAAAGTAAGGATGATTGCTTTCATTCAAGGAACTTTGGGAGATCATGTCTGGGACATTATTGAAAATGGATACTTTTTCCCTACTAAACCTGCCAATGAAGGAAGTAATGAGAGGGTTAAGAAAGTATTAAGTGAGTTCACACAATAAGAAAAGCAAGTTTCTCGCAACAATAACAAATGAAAGAATGCCATATTTATGTCCATAAATGAACATGAGTTCAAAAGAATCTCATCCTGTACCACTTCTAAGGAAGCTTGGGACACTTTGGTTACTACTCATGAAGGAGACACTAGAGTGAAGGCTGCTAAAACACAAATGCTCATTCAACAGTATAACTCGTTAATTATGTCTGAATCTGAGTCATTTGATGACTTCTATATGAACTTGACTGATATTGTGACAAAACTGCATGATAATGGGATAACATATGACAGACATGAAATTGTATCTAAAATTCTAAGATCATTACCACAGAAATTTGACAACAAAAAATATGCTATTGAGGAAATGTGTGACATAAATCTCACTCCTGAATTACTCAGTAGTAAATTAAGAACTGTGGAAATGGAATTAGAATTTAAGAAACAATTGACCCAGTGCCATAGGAAACAGACTAGTTCCAATATGAGCTTTTCTTCTAAGTTGATTAAACCTGAGTTTAACATTCCCAATGATGACTCTGATGAGGAATGTGATATAGAGAGTTTGGACAATCAGATTTCCTTAATGTCAAAACAGTTTAAGAAAATTATTAAGTTTATAAACAACATGGAAAACAAACAAGGCAAGTCCAATTATCCAACTCACTCTAATCATAAACCTCATGAGAAAAGTCAAGACAAACATCACAAGGACTCTCACACTAGACCTAACAGAGACTTTAAGAAAACTGAATGCTGTAGATGTGGAAAACTAGGACACATTGCACAAGATTGTAGAGTTAACTTGAACACTCAAAATAAGCACGCTAGAGCCAACATTTGCAAGATATGGGATGATTCAAGCGACTCTAAAAATGAGGAACCTGAGTTACTGATGTTTTTTATCCTTACATGTCTTTCTTTGCCAGGATTATCTATAATGATGATATACCTGTGTTTGTTAGTGAGGATGAATCTAGTAATTCTACTTCTGTTGCTGCGAATCATGTTGTTACTGGTTTAGATGCTTTAATTACTGAGAACATTGTTATTCCTACCTCGGTGTGTGTGAGTCAAAGGGAAAGCGATAATGACGATGTCAATGGGTGTGTGAGTCCAAGAAATGAAGCCTTGGGGGTCACTTCACACACTACACTTAGTGATTCGAAAAATGAAGATCTCCCAGATATTCACACATTTTATGTAAAAACACTCAAGAAAAGCACTAGACTAGAGAAGATTGTGAAAGATCTCACCAAGAAGTTAGAAGATCTAAGCCTGATGGTCAAACTTAATGATGAAGAGTATACTACCCAATGTCTAACTCATGAAAGTGAAATCAAAATGTTTGATCAAAAACTAAGAAATTTGACTTAAACAAATGAAACTCTGGAGAAAAAAATACAAAGGGACATTGTTAGAATTGGAACAAACTAAAGAAAAGACAACAACTATTTTCAAAAAATTTACAAAATTTGAAAATAACTCAAACTGTTTTGATGGATTTGTTGCTGAATCAAAAACTAATTCTGATGATCGAACTGGAATAGGGTTTTGCCCCAATTTTAAGACACAAACAAAATCTTTTGAACCTATCAAGTTTGTGTCAGGAGGTTAAAGACCTATTGAAACCTGCCCAAACTTTCATTATCTAAAAACTGAGTTTGACTTAAAACATCAAAATTTTGACATTGGGGAATCAAGTTGCTCTAAACATGAAAGTTCACCAAAGGCTAAATATGTTTGCCCCTTCATTAGGAAGAATGAATCTACATTAAAAACTGTTCTATCTAGGAATAGGGTTCAACCTCAAAATTCCTTAAAGCCAATATTTAGAGATTTTCCTAAGGAGACTCCTACCTTGAGTAACCTTTATTGCTCCTACTGCGATATATACGACCATTGTTTTGATGGTTGCTATGCTAGAAGACTAGTTGAACATGTCTATAATCCTCCTATTTATCAAAACTTTAACTATTCTAGGAGAAGCCGTAATAATTACGTACTGCCTAGACAAGACAAAAACTCTAATTATAGGAAGAGAAAGACCAAACCTAAAAGAACATTCCCTAGAAGGATTACTAAACACTTTCCTAAGCCAAATGCTCATGTGTTTCATCAAATTCAAAATCATTCGCAAAATATTTTTCAACAAAAATCGAATGCTCGTAAATTTTATCAATTGAGAGCAAATAAACGCAAAATGAAAACAAGAGCAATTTGGGTTAGAAAAGATGATCTATTACCCCAGATGAAGTGTAACATTGTTATTACTGCTTTAAAAGCTGAACACACATCATATGGTTGGTATTTAGACTCTGGATGTTCTAAACACATGACTGGGGATGATACAAAACTCTTAAACAAAACCAGCTTTGCTGGAGAAAAAGTTATTTTTGGTGAGGGAATATCATCTCAGATCATAGGTAAAGGAACTCTCCAAGAAGAAGGACTTCCTGTTGAAAATGTTCTTCTAGTTAAAGGTCTTAAGACCAATCTACTTAGTATATCTCAATTTTGTGACTCAAATCATACTGTTACCTTTTCAAAGAACAATTGCAAAATTTTAAATGAAAAAGGTGACTGCATAATTACAGGTTTCAGGACTCCTGACAATTGTTATACTGTCATGAATAATTCTGAAATCTATAATGTTGCCAGAATGGATGACAATGAGATATGGCATAACAGGATGGGTCACATAAATTACGATAATATTAGTAGATTGATTTCTCAAGAAATAGTTAGAGGAGTTCCAAAAATCAAATCCTTTTCTAATATTGTCTGTGGTTCCTGTCAGGAAGGAAAAATTGTTAAAGCACCTCATAAGAAAGTCAAAGATATCCCTACCTCTAACCCCTTAGAGCTCATCCATATGGACCTAATGGGTCCCTCTCAAACTGTTAGTCTATGTGGACATAGTTACATTCTTGTTATAGTTGATGACTTCACTAGATTTACATGGGTAGCCTTCTTAAAACAAAAGTCCGACACTTTTCAAACTATTTTAAAAATACTTCTTCGGCTTAAAAATGAGAAGGACACTCAAGTAAATAGAATTCGTAGTGATAGAGGTTTATAATTCAAAGACACTGGTATAATATAGTACTGTGACTATAATGGTTACAAACATGAGTTTAGTGCTCCTAAGACTCCTCAACAAAATGGTATCGCCGAGAGAAATAATCGTACTCTTCAAGAGATGGCACATGCTATGTTACATGCCAAGAATTTGCCTAAATATTTTTGGGTAGAATCTATTCGTACTGCGTGTCACATTATCAATAGGGTCTATCTTAGAAAGAATTCCAAACAAACCCCTTACGAACTTTGGTATAAGAAAAAGCCCAATCTTAAGTACCTTAGAACCTTTGGTAGTACTTGTTATGTATGCAAAGATAAGGAACACTTGTCTAAATTTGAGAGCTGGGGAGATAAAGCTATTTTTCTAGGTTACTCACCTAACAGTAGAGCCTACCGTGTTTATAATATTCGCACTAAAAATTTGATGGAATCTATAAATGTAATTGTAAGTGACACTACTGTAGAGAGTAAAATTGGTGAATCAACTATTGAAGAAGGGCCTACAAATGTTTTAGAAAATGACTCTCCAGAAATAGATGACTCATTAACAATTGAGATACCTGAAGTACCTAACTAGGTTTCTAAAGACCATCCCATGAACAACGTTGTTGGTAATCCTAGTGAGCCTGTGCGTAAAAGATCTCAATTAAGAAATTATGCACATTATACATGTTTTGTTTCCCTTGCGGAACCAAAGAATGTAAATGAGGCATTGAATGACTCTCACTAGATTTTTTCTATGCAGGAAGAACTTCTTCAATTTGGCATTCATGATGTTTGGTATCTTGTACCTAGGCCTAATCACAAAAAGGTTATTGGCACACGTTAGATTTTTAAAAATAAGTCTGATGAATGTGGGATAATTATTAGAAACAAAGCTAGATTAGTTGCTCAAGGATATTCTCAAATTGAAGGAATAGATTTTAACAAAACATTTGCTCCTGTTACTCGTTTAGAATTTGTTCGCCTTCTCTTTGCCATAGCTTTCCACTTGCATTTTACACTCTACCAAATGGATGTCAAATCTGCTTTCCTTAATGGAATATTGACTAAAGAGACCTATGTAGAACAACCAAAAGGGTTCATTGACCCTCAACATCCAAATCATGTATTTCGTCTTAAAAAGACTTTGTATGGACTTAAACAAGCGCCTAGAGCCCGGTATGAGCGTCTTTCCAGCTTCCTCTTAGATAAAGGTTTTAAAAGAGGTGGAAATGATCAAACCCTATTTGTCAAACATTTTAGAAAACACATCATTATTGCTCAAGTGTATGTTGACGATATTATCTTTGGATCAACTTCTCCCTCAGAAGTAAAATCCTTCTCTGAGATTATACATAAAGAGTTTCAAATGTCTCTTATGGGGGAGTTATAATTTTTCTTAGGTCTTCAAGTGAAACAAAATTCGGAAGGATTATTTGTCTCGCAGTATAAGTACGCTTTAGAGATTGTAAAAAAATTTGGCCTTGAGAGTGCTAAAGATGCTAAAACTCCCATGAGTACTACGCCAAAACTATCTAAAGACGAAATTGGAAAATCTATAGATCCAACTCTATATCGTAGTATGATAGGAACCTTGCTATATCTTACTTCCTTGCGTCCTGATATAATGTATTATGTGTGTGTATGTGTTCGTTATCAACCCTAAAGAGAGCCATCTATCTTCTATTAAAAGAATCATTAAATATGCAAAAGGCACTCTGAACCTAGGACTTTGGTACACTAGTGATACATCAATCACTATAATTGGATACACTGATGCTGACTGGGCTGGGTGTAATGATGATAGTAAAAGCACATGAGGAGAATGTTATTATATAGGTAATAATTTGATAGGATGGAAATTGCACATCACTCTCAACAGCTGAATCTGAATACATAGCCGCTGGAAGCTGCTGTGCTCAATTACTTTAGCTAAAACAAATGCTGAGTGATTATGGTATTCAATAAAACCAATTGCATATGCGCGATCGATATCACTAAAAATCTTGTTCAACACTCGCAAACGAAACACATAAAAATAAGACATCACTTTATATGCGAATTGGTTGAAACTAAGGAATTAGAAATCAATTACCTTTCTACTGATTTGCAACTAGCAGATATGTTTACCAAACCGTTAGATTACAATCGATTTATTTCTTTGCGTAAATCTATAGGTATGGTGTGTGCTGATTAATCTCTTTGATCTTTATATTTTTTCCCTTTGTCTATTTGAGACAAAATGGGGGAGAAATTTGAGTCTAATGAATTGTTTTACATATGCTAAACAACTTGATCTTAGTGATTCATTGCAAAATTCTGTACAGTTATTCTCAACAGTTGTTATAGGGTATTCAATTGTAAATAGTTGAGTTATGTACTTTTGCTTTCTAGGAAATGGGTAGATAGAATTTTTTTAGGAATAGGTTTCCTTATTCTTGTTACCCGACGAGTTCTAGATGACTCAAAGGAGATTTGTCTCATATTTTCAAAGGGGGAGATTGAAGCACCTTATACTCTCGACTCACTTGAGTCTGTATTGTATGAGTGTTCATCTAGTTTGAAAATTGTGACAAAATTGTGTCTATCCTAGAAAATAAAGAACCTCAGAGTTTGGTTTGCTATTTCATTTCTCTTGCTTGATTGATCTAGATAATTTTACCAACACTCACACACAGTAGAATTGCATTCATACATTTCATATTGCATATAATTGTGTGTATATATGTTGAGTGTGTTTAAATCCCTAAAACCGTTTTTAGATATTTTTTTGGGAATGTATAAACTTTTAAAATAAGGTTTTTATTAATTAAAATTTATTTTTAAAAGTTTTGGGGTCAATATGCAATTATGTATTGGTGGTTATATTGGCTGAATGTTTGCTTGGGTAGAATCCAAAAGCGACAGAGACTTCAGGGTGCGTTTGTAATTATGTTTAGACGTGCGTTTGTTAACCCATTTTTTCCCAACATCTGTTGCATTCTTATTGGTTGCATTTTTGTTTCTTCGAAGAGAGTAAACCAACGTTGGTTAACAGCATTTCGATCAATTTTATCAACGATCTGCATGCGCTCCTCATAATCCATGTGAACATTTGTTGAGCCAATCAGGAGTGTTATAACCACCGCCTCTATTTAAACCATTGGATCAAAGTCAATCATACAAGACCAGATCCTAGCCCTTGATCTTGGTCTGTGTTCTCGCATCTTCTTAGCCTCCTATAAAAGGACCCCTACCCTTAGCCATCTGAGACTTTTGCCACCTTGTTGATTCGAGAGAGAAGAGAGAAGAGAGAGAGAAACCAGAGTTAGGAAACCCTAACCCTAATTCATCCAAAACTATTTTCAAACCTTAACCTCTTTCAAAACCTATATATACCAAACACAACCTTGAGTGTTTGAGAGATTTTGAGTGATTGGTTTGTTAGTTTTGTTGTTGTAACCTCTTCATTCCCAGATCTTGTTATCAACTTAAACATATTTTTGGATCTTTGTTTCTTCTTTTATAGAAACCTTAGATCTAAAATGTTTCATGTTATATTACATATAGATCTACATTTTCAGTTTCTCATCTTGAGAAAATATTTGTTGATTTGGTTCTGTAAATGATTTCAACTTCAAAGTCAACAAAATATTTTTCTGTTTCTAGTTCTCTTGAAGCAAGACCTTTGACCTAGTTTGGAATCGCACTTGGTGATTTTCAATCTCACAAATATTTTCAAAAACTGAGATTGATTAAGATCTTGATACGTCTTCTGAGCAAGATAGACGTGGATTCTTGGATTATTGTAAAGGCCAAATAAGGTTAAGTTTTGTGAGAAGAGAGAAATAGAAAATCACAGCATATAGTTCTTATATGTAATTTGTTAGGACAGGTTGTATGAAATAAGTGTGTGTGCGTGCATGCATGTGTTAGAAAGCACCTCCAGAAACACTATCACCCTACCACACTAAAAGTGTTGGTAATAAGATCTCAAGAACATGAGTCGACGTAAAGGACTTGAACAAATTGGAAGTTAGCAAACTGGGAGAACAACATCAACAATCAGAACTGCAGAGAAGTTATAAGGACACCAGTGGGTACATTCCTAAACTTATATAGGTCTGAGTTGTATGCATGTTTGTTATATAGTTTGTAATTGTTAAAATTTATTTTAGTGGAATTTTTGGTTTACTCCGTAGAGGGAGTCATGGATGTTTCCTCAGTTGGGTGAGGTTTTACCACGTAAAAAATTATTAATCTTAATCTTTCTACATCTCCTCATCTAATTCTTAGTTGTGCTGTGTTTAAAGTTTTTTTAAACTGATTTATTAAACCTGTTAAAAATCTTGAACAGATCTCGTACATAATTTTTAAACACATCTTGTGATTAATTAGTTTTGATTTGAAAGAAAAGAGTTTCTTCAAAAAACTATTCGGAGTTACTTAAATAGTTTAATTTTATATTAAACGGCTTTAGTAACAGATTTTCAATTGGTATCAGAGCTTTGTAAACTTCTTTTAATGAGATCATGTGTGTCTGAAATTGTTTTCTGAAAATCAAACATGGACGAGAAAAATGAAAGATTTGGTAACTTGACCAGACCTCCTATCTTTGATGGAACCAATTTTGTTTTCTAAAAATCAAACATAAGAGTGATTGAACCATAGTCAAAATCGAGAGTGATGGGATCGTATTACCAACTAGACTAGCGTGTGTAAATCTAGTCGGGGTAGTTGTTGTCTATCGGTGTGTGATTTACAAAGGGTATTTTCCCTAAGTAGTGGGATCATGTGAAGAATATAAGATTGAGCTTAAGTCTTAAAGACTATTAGTTATGTGTATACCAATAGTCGAAATTATTATTAGATTCATCAATGTGATCTCGGATATAGATGGGATGTATAGTGTTGGTTTTATACACTAAACTTTGGGTGATAACCCTAATGTTGGATATATACATGTATTTTTGGGAGACTATTCATCATAGAAAAAATGGATGAATATGCTTCAAGTGACGGATTGTATTCACATATCGAGGTAAATTAAATGAGTTTAGGGTGACGGCTTGTATATTGAGGATTATGTATACCTATAGCCGAGTTTATATATCTTATACATATGAATGAGAATTAGTTTGTATATATATATAGATATATGGATATGGGAATATATGTATATATATCTGTATGGATATGAATATATGGATATATTTGTGTTGTGACTATCTAAACCGTATGTGATGGTTTAATGTTTGATCATATGATGGGATCATATGGATGTGTATATATTGTGCATGTGAACGATATATATACTTATGTGGTTAAGGATACCCCGCTCATGCATCATTGGGAAGTTTCCGCGCAGAGGGTGAGAATCTTGGCTCAAGGAGCAGGGTGTGGATATTCCCCAGGTCATAGTCATCCATGGTGTTATTATGTGATATGCATTTCTTTTGGGGTGGGACGTGGTGGGTATGTCTCATCTCATTGACCGGTTAGGAGCTATGATCGCTTCCCGGGACGTCGTGTGTGTGTGTGTGTGTTTGGCCCCGATGTCGGTGATATTGAGTCCGACCGTGATCCCTAGGATGGTATGTGAGTAATGCCCTGGAAGATGACTGCATGGTGCAGTTTATCGGCGATATATATAGCCGGGTATATTATGTGCATGGCCATTGTACATCAGATGTGATATGTACACTTGGCCATGGGAATGGATGATTGTATATATATATATATATATATATATATATATATATATATATATATATATATATATATATATATATATATATATATATATATATTGTTAGAATAAATGCCTATATATATATATATATTTATATATCCTATAGGTGAAAGGATATGGAATCTTAATGGAGTACATCTTGGATGATTATGGTGTACTAGGTTATTGGGGGTTGATGTATCGCATTTAAGGAATATTTCGGTTACATCATCCCAAGGATATTATTGGATATTTTGGTTTTTTCTTATATGGTAATCTAAATTTAATAGTTGTAGTAGTATAATATTGTATGTATGGCATAATGGATCTCTAGGATCGACATCGTCAAGGAGTAGTGTAACGGGGCGGTTCCTTGTTTGGATTTCGCTTTGCGAGACGCCCCACGCATGAAATGTAGTGCAATGTTGAGATTGGAGAGAAGTTTTGTCAATAATGATTTTGTATGCATGTTATTTAGAAATTAAATCATATGATTAAACCCAAATGTATATGGGTAACTTATTAAGAATTATAATTCATTAAAGTATAAACCGGAATCCATTAAGCCTAGTATGGCATATATGTTTGAAAATAATCGAGTATGATTAAAAAGGGTTGGATTCTTGGGTATGATAGGACGGCGTGTATTGGGGGTATAGGCAATGCCGATGTTTACTTAGGTTGTCCTTATGGGTGGGGTAATTTAACTAAAATCTCAGGACGCGAATAGGTGCGCACCGTTAGATGAGAGGTGAGTTGGGGTTTCACAAGAGTGCGATTCCACTTTAATTATGAAATAAGTGCATTGATATTTATTATGCACGGTTAACACACTTGCTAAATATTTTTACAACTCAGGCTCTGACCCATTTACTTTTCTCTCCTGCATGTATATATATATATATATATATATATATTATTACAGGTGTCCTACCGCATGGATGCCGGATGCCCTCCATCCAGAGTCTTGGTAGCCGTGACAGGTGCGGACCGTTGCGGGACATAGATTGTAGTCACTTCCTACTTCTTTAAAAACCTAGGTAAGATTCATATGGTATATCGGGTTTTTACCCAAGGGATATTTATAAATGTTTATATTTATTCCATTTCAGTTATTGTATTGTCTGTGACCCGACAGCTTATTCGGGTTTATTTCTTTATGGTATATTAGGTTGTAGTTACTCATTTAATTTTATTCTAGCATTTCATTTAACATAGTTCTTGTATGCATCTTTGTTTTATTTGTTAGTAGCTTATAGTGTTGGTTTGTTGTCTGTTTTATGTTTTATTTAATTTTAGCATCTCACTTATATGATATCGTGTAGTTAGTCTATATTATATTTGTACCGATAGTTGGTATTGAGACTGAGCCATCTGAAACTCCTGATTAAATGTAGTATATGGCTAGCCACCCATTATTATTTTGAGCGGGGTGTTACATGTTATTTGCTCTAAATGTAGATTCGATTTCAGTTTTGAAATATGCACATAATAAATATGGTTCTTCTAATAATGACATTTATAAATATGGTTATTCTAATTATGGCAGTTTTTTTAATTTGTTTGGTTTGGTTTGGATTTTAGGGCATTTCGTTCTTTCTCAATCTTTTTTCAATTATTCCATTTATGTTTAATATATGTATGTGGTTTATGTTTAGGTTAATTAGTATATGTATTTAAATAAATAATCGTATCAATGACAATGAACACAAATTTAGGTAATATGGTGGAAAATGTATATGGATTAAAATGAATATTAGGAAATAAATGTCAGGTGCCATATTATCATAGAACAAAACATAGTTTGAAAATATTAATTAGAAAAAAAAAATATGTATCTTAATATTGGTAAGATTCGAAGAGACAATAGTAGATAATACGTACGTATGGTGTGTATCTTAATTTGGGTCAATGTTAAACAATTTGAAATTTTTTACAACAGTTTATTTTAAACATTTTTGGGAATCCATAAAAAAAAAAATCAAACCTCAATGTTTTTTTTTTTTTGCTATTTTAAAAAAATTGGTCAATGTTTGACATTTTTTATAAGAGTTATAAATGTTTATCAAACCTTGACCCATTTTTTTTTAAATTGCATAAAAAATTATTCCAAGTTGATTTTTTATGGGTACCCTGAAATATCTATAATACACACAAAAGAAATCATTCCCAAAAAATGCACAATCATTTTTTTGCTATTTTAGAAATATTGTTCAATGTTTGACACTTTTTATAACAAATACAGAAACTGTCAAATATTGACCCATTTTTTTTAAATATCAAAAATAATTATTTTGAGTTGATTTTTTATGAGTAAACTGAAATGTTTAAAATTGACACAAAAGAAATCAATCAATTTTAACATATATTTTTTTAAAAAATAAACCTCTACGGTGCGGACCATTAACAAATTAATTATTAATACTTATAAAAAAACTTAAACCAATGTATGTTCTGTTATAAACAAATATAATACACACACACACACATGGTACATACAGGTGATTTATTGAAATCATATATAATTTTACACATGGTATATAAAAGTTGTCAAACCTTGACCAATTTTTTTTTAAATAGCATAAAAAATTATTCCAAGTTGATTTTTTATGGGTACCCTGTGAAATGTTTAAAATACACACAAAAAAATTATTCCAAAAAAATGTACAATGATTTTTTTGTTACAACCCACTCAAAATAATAACGGGTGGCCAGCCCTATACTACATTAAACCAGGTATCTCAGATGGCACAGTCTCAACATCAACTGACAATACTAATAATATAAGGCTAACTACCCGAAACTATTAAAAGGGATTTGCCAAAAATTTTAAAACTTTTATTTAATAACAACAAAACCAATAATGCAATCACAACCAATGACACACATTTAACTATGATGAGTGACAAGTGCAAACTCCATTAATATACAAGAGAGCAATACAAATTACAAATAAAGTACCTGAATATGCTGTCGGGTAACAGACAATAAAAATCGGAGAAATGAAATATAAAAGTTTTAATCTACAACACCTTGAATATTAACTCCATATACAACTGAATCCTAATCTAGATATACAAAGATAGGGATCGACTAAAGCAAAATGCCGCGACAGTCCGCAATTGCCACAGCTCCACGAATCCTGAATGGATGAACATCAAAGGCGTCCTTGTGGAGGAACACATGAAGTAGTACAATATATACATGGAGGATAAAATATAAACGGGTCAGAGCCCGAGTTGAAAAACATTTTATAGCAAGTGGATTAAAATGCATAATAATTATAAATGCATTATTACATGATTTAATGGAATCGTCCTCTCCATAAAAATCCATCTCACCTCTCAACTAAAGCGCGCACTAAGCGTATGCACGTTATCTCCAAATGGGTGCCCAATTATATTTAGGTAATAGGATTCTAACTTAAACCCAAATGAAGTATTTAAGTGAAACCATCTAACCTATCTCCCAATCTACATTTATTTCTATAATCTATAAATCATGTACATTAACTTTAATGTAATAGTTATAGTTATCTTTATAATGTTCATTTGTTGAACATATAAAGTTGCATGATCAACCACATAACCACATCAACATTCTCATTTACTAGAATTTAATATTCTAGTGATGCCCTTATATGGCATGTAAACAATATATATATAATTATTATATATGAGTTATTAGCATCACAAGTTAAGGACTAAACTCCTCTCGATTCTCAACACGGCACTTCATTTCGTGCGTGGGACGTTTCGCCGAGGCGAAATCCAAACAAGGAACCCCCCGTTACACTACTCCTGACCGTACTGATTCTCGAGGCTCATTATGCCCTCAATGCATGATGCATGTAACCCAAATTATTATCCAATTTTAATTAATTAATATTCCCAATTCTCAACAGTACACGACGTTTCATGCATGGGACATCTCGCCGAAGCGAAATCCAAACAAGAAACCCCCCCGTTACACTACTCGTGGCATTGTCGATTGTCGTGATAGGTGATATATATATATATATATGATCATTAAGGACTAACTTATCCCCAAGTTCCAGCATTACACTGCGGTTCGTGCATGGGACGTCTCGCCGAGGAGAAATCCAAACAAGGAACCCCCCGGATACACTAATCCTGGCAATGTAGGTCGTTGAGGTCCATTAAGCCCTCGATACCCAAATACAAGCACAAGCAATAATAACCATCCAACCGAGCTATAACTCGAAGGACGCAGGCTCACATGCTATCATCTTTCAGCAGCCCATATATGTAGCAAACTTGGGCCACCTGGTGGGGTTCCACGACACCCACCTCATGATCAACTCACGCACACGACGTCCTGGGAAGCGATCATAGCTCCTAAACGGAAAGTGAGAGAGACACATACCCACGACCTCTCACCCCAAAAATAAATAAATGTATATCACATAATAATCACATGGACGACTATGACCTGGGGAATATCCACACCGTGCTCTTTGAGCCAGGATGCTCACCCTCTACGCACGTAACTTCCCAATGATAGCAAGGAGAGGGTATGCCTAACCATGCATATATACCATCATATATGTTATACATACATCCCACATAATAAAGATATACCATCATATAAGGTATACCTACCACATCATTTTCATTATACGCTCTTAGGCGCAATAGATTTAATGTCATTGTTTAGTATATCTCTCTCGTGATAAACTAATCGTCATTTCTCACACATCTCCCCAACTTAGTATACACTATACTATTTCTCGCTTGAAGCTGACATGTCGCTTCTGTTAACGAAAATGTATTTTATCCTTAATTAATTAAATTAGTTTAATAATGTACATTTTAGTTTAACTTAATATATTGTTTTTGATGATTCCAAACATATTTTTATTAGGTTATTCTATAGATATTTATTATTGTATAATCTTGCCTCGACTCTACTCAACGTCATTGTTGATACCAAAATTAATATGCTGATGAGGACGAATCATACGAAGACATTTGTCAATCTACGTGGTGCAATAACGACGAGGAAGTTCATTTCCCGACCAACCATGATTCTCTCCGAGCAACGAGGATACACCGAGGAACTCCAGCGCTCCGAGGTACTCTAGCGCTCCGAGGAACTCTTGAGCAACGAGCAACTGTGACGGTCCGAGCTGCACCTCGATCGTATCATTAATTGCCAGATAATCAACAGTTCAAATATTCATTGAATGTTTATATTCTTGACGCGCACGCTGCATTAAATGTATTACCCTTTCACATGTATATCATTTAATGTATCGAACCTTTCATGTACAGCCTATGGGCTATAAATACCTTGTATCATCCTCATTCAAAGGGGACCAGAATTTCTTGAGAGAACTTGTAATCAAGAATTCTGCAAACAATCAACAATAACATAACAGTGGACGTAGGCTTTATTCCTAGCCGAACCACTTTAAAAATCTTTGTCTGATTTATTTATCTGTGATTGAATAATTAGAGCGATCTAATTTTTTACATCAACAGATTGGCGCCATCTGTGGGAAACGACTATTACTATCATTTTTCATAAAAAATCATTTATCATCAATGGCAGATAATCCAGAATCCAGTAATCGAAATGCTGGAAATACTGGAAATCTTCCAAATCCATCTGCACCTCCAGATCTGGCCGGAATTATGACGAATCTGTCTCAAGGACAAACCGCTATGCAAGAATCTATGAGTCAACTCATTCAAACTCTTCAAGGCGGTGCACCTACCTATTCAGGGCAAAGGAGTGATCATGGGCAATCGCAATCCAGACGTACTGGGTCATATCGCAATGGAGAATCTAATGATTCTTCTTATCAACCTGGGCGAACTTCATCAATACAAGCTACGGATACAGATCAACGTATCACTCTCTCTCCGGAGAGAACTAGCGCTTCAGAAAGATTAAGCAGGGTGTCTCCTTTCAGTCGGTTAGGACCAAGGAGGAATATGAGTCCACCTAGAGCTCCATCGAGAAGTTTGCGCCCACCATCAGGTTTGAGAGAAGGATCAGCACAATCACGACCAAATACTCGTTGAGATAAATCTCAGGAAGCTACGTCAGATCAATCAATTGCTCGGACTAAGCGGCCTGAGGAAGGAAATGAAGCATGGAAAGGTTCCATTCAGCGGTTGGAGGATAGACTGGGAGAAATGGCTAAGGCAAGAAACCCCTTACAGAGAACTTTTGTTCAAGGTACACCTTTTGTGCAAGCCATTGTGGATTTTCCTACACCATCGAAATTCAAAGCACCTGTGGTGACCCCCAAGTACGATGGAAAGACAGATCCTGTACTTCATATAGAATAATACCAAGCTGCTGCCGACATCTATGCCATCCCCGACGAGATGAGGTGTAGAGCATTCTCGGGAACTCTTACCGGATCTGCACAAATATGGTACAATAATCTTCCTCGGGGTAAGATTTCAACTTTTATTCAGTTAGCTGAGTTGTTCATCGGCAATTTTTGTTTTGGAGCAAAGCCGGTAAAGCGAGTAGCGCACTTGCTAAGTGTTAGACAAAAATCAGGTGAAAGTACTAGAGATTACATAACTCGTTTCAATAACGAGAAGTTGGAGGTCATAGATTACGAAGAAAAAACAGCGATCACTGCTTTGATGAGTGGTTTGCTGCCTAACAAGCTGTACTACACCTTGGCCAAAGATCCACCTAAAACTATGTCCGAGTTGATGGCAAAAGCAACCAAAATCATGAATGCCTAGGAGGCTATGTCTGCGAAGAAGAATATGGATAAAGAAACTAAGGTGGAGGTCGACAAATCTAAGAAGAAAGATCAGAAAGGTAATGGTGGTGACAAGCACTCCAAGAATAATAGGACGTCATGGGAAGTCTTAAAGAAGTACAATAATTATACTCTATTGAAAATGGGTATTAATCATGTTTTAGAAGAAATCAAGAATAGTGAGGACATCAAGTGTCCAGATAAACTAAGGACAAATCCTGATCTGAGGAATAAGGCCAAATATTGCGAGTTTCACAAAGATCATGGCCATATGACCAAAAATTGTATAGCCCTCCAGAACGAGATTGAAACGCTCATCCGAAGAGGAAAGTTATTAAAGTATGTAGATCGCAGGGGCGAGAGGAAGAATGATGATAGAATTAAAGAGAGATCTAGATCTCCTCGTCGTGCAGAAGAGAAAAAGAAGAGGGATCACGAAGAGGATCCAGATGATGACCCTGATCTTCCCAAGAAGCCAAGGCAGCCTGAACGAGAGGTATTTTCCATACATTTTGGGTCTTTTGATTGTAATGTTATTACAGGAGGAGATGAAGAAGGAGGAGACCTTACTGCAGAAAGAAAAGCTTACCTTGGAGAGGCTAAAGCTTGTTCATATATTCAGAGAATAAATCTGGTCGAGGATGATCGTCCGAGGAAAGTAAACAAAGAGAAGCTAGTTATTGGTTTTTCAAAAAATGACCTGGCAGGTGTTCTTTACCCTCATGACGATCCTTTGGTGATCAAAATGAGGATGAAGGAGGTGGTGATTTCAAGGGTGTTAGTAGACAATGGTAGTTCAGCAGACATCATGTACTATTCATGCTTTGATAGCCTGAATTTGAAATTATCTCAATTGGAGCCTTATCATAGACCCCTTCTGGGTTTTGCTGGCGAGAAAGTTTTTCCACTTGGAACGATCAAGTTGGATATATTCATCGGAACTTGGCCTGCTTGTCGAACGAAAAGAATACGCTTTTTTGTGATGGATAAGAATGTGCAGTCAACCTACAACATCATCATGGGAAGAATTGGATTGAAGAAGTTCGAAGCAGTTCCTTCTACAGTACATCAGTGTTTGAAATTCCCAACAAATTTTGGAGTCGGAGTTGTGAAAGGTGATAAAAAAGTAGCTCGGGAATGCTATTACTCGTCTACCGAGCAAGAGGAACTTGAAGAATCAAGGAAAAAGACTACTACTTACCAAGTGGATGAAGGTACAGAAATTGAAACTCTTGACCCTAGGGATGAATCTCAACTTGTAAAAGGACAGGTGGTGGAATCTACAGAAAATATTATTCTGGACGACGAGCATCCTGAATGTGTAACCCAGATAGGATCGTCGTTGGATGTTTCAATAAAATAGGAGTTGATAACTTTCTTGAGAAATAGGAAGAATACTTTTGCTTGGAGTCATGAAGACATGCCAGGAATAGATCCAAACTTCTTATGTCATGAGCTCAATGTGAATAAGGAGATCAAGCCTGTGAAGCAGAGGAGAAGAGTGTTTAGTGCCGAGAAGAACCAGGCCATACAAGAGGAAGTCGAGAAGCTCCAGAAAGCCCAATTCATCGAAGATGTAAAATATCCAGATTGGTTGGCAAATGTGGTAATGGTAAAGAAGAAGAATAATAAATGGAGAATGTGTGTTGATTTCACTGATCTTAACAAGGCATGCCCAAAAGATCATTTTCCATTGCCCAGAATCGACCAACTAGTAGATGCTACCTCGGGACATGAGCTGCTCAACTTCATGGATGCATACTCTGGCTACAATCAGATCAAAATGAAACCTGAAGACAGGAAAATTACTTCTTTTATTACCCCAAGGGGAACTTATTGTTATAATGTTATGCCTTTTGGTTTAAAAAATGCAGGTGCAACATATCAGCGGCTGATGAACAAGGTTTTTGTCGAACAAATCAGTTGCAACATGGAAGTCTATGTCGACGACATGCTCACCAAAAGCAAGAGAGCTATTGATCATCTAGTTGACTTAGGCCAAACCTTTGATCAACTGGACAAATACCAAATGAAGCTCAACCCGACGAAGTGTACCTTTGGAGTACGAGAAGGAATGTTCCTCGGATACATCGTCAACCAACGAGGTATTGAGGAAGATCCAAAAAAGATCAAAGCTCTTTTAGAGCTGCGATCCCCAAAGACGAGGAAAGAAGTACAGAGTCTTACAGGACGAGTTGCAGCGCTCAACAGATTTGTATCCCGAGCAACTGATAAATGCCTCCCATTCTTCAAAACACTGCGAAAAAGTTTTGAGTGGACTGATGAATGTGAAAAGGCTTTTCAAGACTTGAAGAAGTATTTGGGAGCACCACCATTGTTGTCCAGGACAATAACCGGCGAGAGATTGTACTTGTATCTGGCCGTATCAGAGAATGCAGTCACCTCTGCATTGATCAGATTGGAGAATGGAGTCCAGAAACCTATCTATTACACAAGTAAAGCTTTCCGAGGTGCAGAAATCAGGTACCCAAAGCTAGAAAAATTGGCACTGGCACTAATCGAAGCAAGTAGAAGAATGAGGCCATATTTCCAGGCCCATACCATCATTGTGTACACTGACATGCCGCTGAGACAAGCCCTCCATAAGCCGAAAAAATCAGGGACACTGATGTACTGGGAGATAGAACTTGGTGAATATGATATTGTGTATGAACCCAGATCATCATTAAAGGGGCAAGTTGTAGCAGATTTTATAGCAGAGTTCACGTACCCTGATACCCCCGAGGAACAAAAGGTGCTTGTTGACCAATCTGTGGATGATACAGGATCAACACACATAGGTCCAGACCAACTAAGGTTGGTAAAAGGACTTGTGGATGTAGAAAAATCATCATATTCAAACTTAGACCAACTCCGGTTGGTAAAAGGGTGTGAACAGATAGTCGGCGAGGAGCGAAAAACACCAGGGAATGATGAAAGAAAACATCAGATATTTTACCGAGGAGCTCTGTCAGATAAGAAATTTGAAGACGAGTTACTTATATGGCGATTATATGTGGATGGGTCATCTTGCACAGCTGGTTGTGGAGCAGGGATTGTTTTAAATACCCCAGATGATATTGATATGGAGTATGCTTTGCGATTCCAGTTCAAAGCCTCCAATAATGAGGATGAGTATGAGGCCCTGATAGCAGGCTTAAATTTAGGGAAATTTATGGAAGCACGGCAAATAATGGTGTTCAGTGATTCTCAATTAATTGTGAATCAGATGATGGGAGTATATGCAGTCAAGGGAGAATTAATGGTGAAGTATCATGCAAAGGTGATGGAATTATTGGTTGAATTTGATGACATTCAATTGGTGAGAATACCGAGGATGGAGAATGCGAGAGCAGACGCATTGGCCCGATTAGCGTCAGCTACGCGCACCGAGCTACGAAGAACAATACCAATTGAAGTATTAGAAAGTCAGAGCATAGAAGAAGACCTGATGGTGAATATAATAACCCTTGATTTAGGACCATCTTGGATGGATCCTATCAGGGCATACATTGAAGAAGGAGAATTATCGGAGGATAAGCTAGCCGCTAAGAAATTGAAGTATAAAGTTGCTCGGTATGTGTTAATTAATGGTGTTTTGTATAGACGAGGAATTATGGCAGGTTTGCAGAGATGTGTACATCCATCAGAAGTCAAGGAATTGGTTGAGGAAATCCATGAAGGATCCTATGGAGCTCATGTAGCAGGTCGGACACTTTTGCAAAGGGTGATGACACAGGGATACTACTGGCCGACGATGAGGGCTGATTGTATAGCCTATGCCAAGAAGTGTGACAAGTGCCAACATTTTTCCTCCATCCGAAGAACTCCACAAGCATTGTTGACACCCATAACTTCACCTTGGCCATTTTCCATGTGGGGGATTGATTTAGTTGGACCATTGCCGAGGACCCGAGGAAGGTTCAAGTACCTCGTCGTGGCAGTGGATTATTTTACAAAGTGGGTGGAATCTGAGCCACTAATTGATATGACGTACGAGAAGGTATATCAGTTCATTTGGAAGAACATCATTTGTCGATATGGTCTCCCCCATGCTTTCATCACAGACCATGGAACATAATTCGATAACGAAGAATTTGCTGCCTATTGTCGTCAGTCGAACATTTTGAAGTTTCATTCAGCACCAGGCCATCCCCAAAGCAATGGACAGACTGAGGTGACGAACAGAACATTACTAAATGGTTTGAAGAAGAGGTTAAGTGAAGCTAAAGCAAATTGGATTAATGAGCTCCAATCAGTACTATGGGCTTACCGAACAACTCCCCGAGCAGTAACTGGAGAATCACCATATATGCTAGCATTCGGAAGTGAGGATGTGATACCTGCCGAGTTGGGTCTCCCAATGCATAGAGTGCTGAATTTCAATTCCCCAGTCAGCGATTTGATGCGAAGACTGGATTTGGATATGCTCGAGGAGGTTAGAGAAGAGGCAGCAATTAGGAATGCTGCTTACCAACAACGTACAGCTTTGTTCTACAACAAAAGGGTGAAGAAATGTGATTTAAAAGAAGGGGATTATGTGCTAAAGAAAGTCATTCAGAAGCATAATAAGCTGGAAGCAAACTGGCATGGACCTTACCGAGTTACAGAAGTTGTTCGACCAGGAACTTACAGAATATCTACTCTAGAGGGAGAGGAATTTAAGAATGCATGGAACGCTGAACACCTGCGCAAGTATTATCAGTAATGTAAAATGTAAATGCATTTCCTTCATTATGAATAAAACGAGGATGTTTTCACCATTTTCTTTCTGTTGAAAGTTTTTCGGGGAATACTAGTGTTATACACTATGCTCAAAAAATACTCCTTTGGTTAGGAGGAGACACTAGTGTGACCAACCAAGGTTGGTAAGATATCTAGTGGACAGTTCGAAAGAACCAAAAAATATACTCCTTTGGTTAGGAGGTGACACTAGTGTGACCAACCACGGTTGGTAAGATATCTAGTGGACAGTTCGAAAGAACCAAAAAATATACTCCTTTGGTTAGGAGGTGACACTAGTGTGACCAACCACGGTTGGTAAGATATCTAGTGGACAGTTCGAAAGAACCAAAAAATATACTCCTTTGGTTAGGAGGTGACACTAGTGTGACCAACCACGGTTGGTAAGATATCTAGTGGACAGTTCGAAAGAACCAAAAAATATACTCCTTTGGTTAGGAGGTGACACTAGTGTGACCAACCACGGTTGGTAAGATATCTAGTGGACAGTTCGAAAGAACCAAAAATATACTCCTTTGGTTAGGAGGTGACACTAGTGTGACCAACTACGGTTGGTAAGATAACTAGTGGACAGTTCGAAAGAACCAAAAAAAAATACTCTTTTGTTGGACGAGAGGTAATATTATCACAAAAGTTCCTCAGAGAACAAAACATTCCAAAATGAACCAAGTATGGTTGGTCGGGGATAAAAACCCACTAACTGTAGTTGGTCGACGAGGATAAATTATTAACCTTGGTTGGTCGGACACATTTTATAAAAATATTTGAAATTGAACCAAGTATGGCTGGTCGGGGATAAAATCCCATCAACTGTAGTTGGTCGACAAACATTATTTAACCACTTTGGTTGGTTGGAAACATTTTGAACATTTTATACTCAAGTGATTGAACAACCTTGATACTTGTAACTTTTTATTAAGTTGCTCGATGAACAATACTATTGTTATTTTTTTAACAGATACATATGCACAAATGTAAAGGTGTTTGATAAACACAAGACAATAGCAAAATTTGCAAACAGAAAATGAAAGTCTTTTCATTAAAATTTAAAATAAATTACAGGTTACATGAATGTACTAACTATTACATTGATATTCCTATTCTATTGGTTTCTTTCCCTTTGCTTTAGAAATAGGCTCTTCGCCAGCAGGAGGATCTTCCAGGAAAAGGGGAGAATTAATAAAGTTCAAGTCCTTCAACATTCTGACATTCATTATTGAAGGTGTCTCCATTAGATGCTCTGGACGAGATACTTCGATTTGGGAATGAAGGCTATAATCACCGAGGTATTTTGAAATTAAGCTACGAGGAATGGAACGAGCTGGGATCCAGGCCATGTCCAATTTGAAAGGTGGCACAGGCAAGTCTAGTAACCCTGGAGCATGATAATCCCATAAAAAATTCCCTTGCTCCAATTTTAACACACCCAGTGCGTTCAACCACCCCTGCTTATAACCTTCATTGTTGGCATGTTCAATACGAGCATCCAAATGAACAAGAGCTTCATTATATCCTGCCATCCAGAATTCCCTGGGTTGCTTATGAAATTGAAAGGTTAATCTATCCAATTGTTCATGAAGATTTTTGGCAAAAAGATCCTTGGAATGTAAAGCAGACTTAGTTGCAGTGAGTTGATCCTCCAAGGATAGATTTTTCTTGGACAGTTCAGATAAAGCTCGATCTTTGGCATTTAATTGGTATGCTTGAGTTTCCAAAGTAGATTGAGTACGAGCTTCTTCAACATTGCGGCTATGAGTTCTCGATCGACTCCGAGCAGTGACTGGAGAAATTTGCTCCTCGAAAACATGTTGAACAACTCTTCCTCGCCCACGAGAACCTCTTCCTCGTCCCCGAGCAGTCACAGGAATAACAGATCTTCTCAGAACGTCCAACTCTTGCCTTAATTTGGCATTCTCAACTTCTAAGAACGAGAAACCTTCATCGGTAACTTGCACTAAAGCAGTGGAAGATGACGCTGCAGATTCATATTGCGCCAGCTTTTTCTGCAAATTATTATTTTCTTGTTCCAGGATCTCGGCGATCTGCCTACAGGCCTCAACTTCACCTCTTAGAGTTCTCTCCCTAATATCATATCCAGCGATAATCTTTTTATGGCCTGTTTCAGATGAAAGCTGTTGATATCTATTTTCATAGTCCTTGTGCAACAAAATAGTTGATTCATTGTGTTGATTTTGAAGATCCTCTATGGAACCATGAAGCTCTTCAATCAAGTCATAGTAAACGACATTGTTGGCCACAGCTCGGTCAAGTAAACCCTTCAAATACCGATAAGCCTCAATTGCTTTCTCTGAAACATCATGGCCAAGGATGTCAGAAATTTATGATACACTTAGCTCTGTGTGACCAGCTTTATAGTATTCGTGACATTGCTGCATCAGTTTTGTATCATGGGCGAATAGCAGTTCCATTCTAGTAACAAACTAATGAAGAGAATACAACAATCAACAAAAACAAGTCATCAACAACAGAGAGGAACAAAGATGTATTTTATTAGATCATAAAAGGATTACATTGTTCGATTACAAGTAATGAAAGATAGAAATGATACCGAACAACTTCACACCTTTTACTTGTCTCCCAAGACTTTCTCGAGAGGCTGGGACGAGGAGCTCGGTTGCTCAGTGGTAACAACGGCTTGATCGGCAGGAATCTTCTCGGGAGGATTTACATATCTATATTTACATACACACTTCTTGCTTACTATTTACACGCCTACTGCCTTTTTCATTACACTTGTTTTGTCTAAACATATATATTATATGTTCAAATTCCAAGACCACACAAGTGGTATGTGATATTAGCTAGTGGGAGCCACATGATACAATTTTCTTGTATAATCATTCTACAAGTACATTTTGCTACTAACCTCTTTCTCTCTCTATCAGTCTTTATTTCATTTTCGCAGATAATACTGATGAGCAGATACGATTTTCTTTCTCAATTGAAAGTATTTATTTGATAATCAATTGAAAGTATTTATTTGATAATTTATTTATTGTGTGTTTCAATCTCTGATTTAAATTGTTTAAATTAATCGATAAACTTTTATTTAATCATTATTGGTTTAACTTTTTAAGATTTATTTAATCTGAAATTTGTATTAAGTATTTTAAATTAAATATTTTCTGAAATATTAATTTAACCCGAAAAGTTTGTAAAAACTCAATTCACCCCCCTCTTGAGTATTTTTCTGGGAAACAATTGGTATCAGAGCAAGTGCTCTTCTTATTTATTTTGATTTAACAATTATAGAGTTAAATATCATGACAAATTTTTCTGTATTTATTTTGAACATTGCATTTTACATTTTTATTATTTGTATGCTAAAATGTTTGATCTATTGTAGCTACTCCTTGTTTCATTATATGAAAAGAAAATGGATATGCAGTGGACCATATGATTCCAACTTCATTTTGAAAGAAAAATTCCTTGAAAGTTCTGATTTTGATGCACTTAGTAAAAATATGTGCACCCCTTGCCTATATGCCAATATTGATGAATCAAGCATTGAAGAATCTATTACTCCCTATCTCATGGAAATTGGTAATGAAGAGGTACAATCTAACCCTTGCATTAGTAATGATGAATCATATTCTACTGATAGTGCAAATCATGATATTGAAGATGATATTGTTGATGATTATGATGAATTACAAGATGCATTTAATGAGTTATATGAAAATTATGAAGATATTGGAAAGAAATTTATTGCACTGAAAAAGACTCATTCCAAATGTGATTCTATGTCAAATGATTTTGATGATCTGAAATTAGAAAATGAATCCTTAAAGAATGAAATTAAATCTTTGAAAAAGGAAAAATATGTTAGTGTCTCTAATCCTCTTGAATCTGAAAATATTGAGTTGAAAAAGGAATTAGAATATTTAAAGAAATCTTTAGATACCTTTACTAATGGAAATGATTATTTTCATAAAATTATGGAAAAACAAAGAATTCGATTTAATAATAATGGTATTGGATATGAGGAAGAAAATGAGAAAAAGAATTATTCTAAGTTATTTAAAAATGATGCCTCATCTAGTCATTCTAACTCTTTATGTTCATATTGTGGTAGACATACACATTATTCCAAATTTTGTAAATTTAGAAAAAGAAAATATAATACTAAATTATCTTGGATTCCAAAAGATACAATCATGTATGCTAACCCTAATTTGCCACACTCTTTTTGGGTTCCAAAAGATAAAGTTTTTAGGTGCAAAACCGGTATTGGGACTTGAACAAAAATTTATGAGAATTTAATTAGTGTTAGATTTATTTTCTTATTTATATATTTGTTTAAGATGATCACATTCTTTACTTGACAAATATTGTGATATATTGTTTTCATATTTAATATGCTTAGTTTCGTGAAATATTATTTCATATGATTTTTGAATTTTATATGCTTATTCATGAATAATAATCTGATTAAATTCATAATATTCCTATATGTATCATTTGTTTGAAAATGTGAATACCCTCACTTTCTGTCCAAAACAATGTATACTAAGGATGACAAATTACTTATATACCTTGATGAATAATATGTTTTGTATATGATAAAATTGACATTTATGATTATTACTTGTTGCGTACATTGCAATATGTCATAAGTTGCATATGTCATTATTGTTCTTGATGATTATCTCTTATTATGACTACGCTGGAATTTTTGATAAGAAAATGAATTCTGAAATTTTCTATTTGATATTGCTTTATGGACCTAACACATTCTTGGATAGAAAAGAGAAAATCTTTAAAGTTGTGTAGGTTGCATTTTGAGATGGAATGTGAATTTTCAAGGCATATGATTTGGTTATATTACAAATTTCAAGTATCATTGCCTAACGTTGGAAATGCCACACTTGGAAGAAATCTTTATGAAAATATCATTGGTATTGGTAAGGTGGTAAGGAACACCATTCATGAATTTAAAATCATTATTTGTTGATGATTTATTTTATGATATATTTCCATACATAGAATATTTGTTATATCATATGAGCTTGTTGATAATTTAGTATTCACATGTAAATTTGTATATTTATTATTCTTGATGATTTTATGTTATATGACTCATACACTTGATTTTGATGATAATTTTTTTTAAGTGAAAATTCATAATCTTTATGTATTATACATCTTGACATATTCTTGTGGATAATAAGATTGGATCAATTCATACTTTTTTATTGTATATTAATCTGAAAAAAAAATGTCCTCTTAAAATTTATCAGTTATATGAGCTACATGTTGTAACATTCACTCATTGATTTTGATGATATGAACATATTAATCTCAATGAGTTAGTTTTATTGCATGCTACATGTTTTGTGCCATTAATTAAATATTAGTGACATTTCATGAAGTATATAATTTTTTTTTAGTTATCATTTGTGTTACTTGTGCTTACTTGAAAAATCAGATGATTATTAAGATTTTTATGTTTTAGTTTCATGGCATGTTATATGAACCGATTAGTTGAAAGGTATTCTTTTATAAAGAACATTATTTTTTTTGGAACAAAATGACTCTTATAATGTTTGTGCTTAAAAATATGAAAATATATTGAAGTTGATTAACTTATGTCACTTTAATTATTGAGAAATTTATTGATTGATTGATTTTGAAGTTCCTGAACAAATTGTTTGGTATTTGTTGAAAATCTGAATATATTGATTTTGTGTCGAGCTTCTCGTTATTAAAAATCTGAAATTATTGAGTTTAATTTCTTATGGCCTCATGATATGTTTCATTCTTGGAAAATTGATTTAATGACTTTCATGGAAATATTACATCTTATTAGAAGATAATTAAGAAAGAAAAATATAGAAAATATTTTATCTCATGAAAAAGATGCACATTATTTGTTATATGCATATTTGCCTTAATTGGTATCCCTTAGGGGGAGATAAAAGTTTATTCAAATTTGTTTGATCATTTGTTCGAAAAATGCTTAATCATAATCTTGATATATCATTATGGATTTTGCAATTTAGTTGATTATTCCGAGAATTTTAGCTCGTATCTTGAAAACGGAAAAGCTTGAGCAAAATGATATATTCTTTTTGCTGCTATTTCTAACTCATGTTATGTGCTTAATTCAAATTATTTGAACACATCGAGTTATGAAATGCCTCATGTTGTGTGCTTAAACGATTATTCTATCTTGAGGATTTACACATCAATTGATATGCGCCTATTCAAAATTTATACGTTGAACTTTTATTATTGAGAAAGATGATTGAGCTAATTGATATATCTCTCATATTTACATTATTTGAGAACATTGAGTTGAGATTCCTATTTTTACATAAAAAATTATTCCGAGAAATCATTTTGTGCAACGCACGGTTTGTGTGTGACTACAACAATTGGTATCATTTATCATTGATGCATTTTGAAAAGTAGATCATTTATCTTTTATTATTTTTCATTTTGGTGACTTGTGCATTATTTGATAGTATTATTGTCGATTTATAAAACCGAATACATGCTATGATTTTTTTTTTATCTATGTTGACAAATGTGCGTATTGAAAATTCTATGCTATTTGCGATTTATGGTTATATCCCATGCATGAATTATTTTTTATAGGGGGAGCTTCGCCCTTTTTATTCGTGACACTGAATTTATTTGAAATATCTTTTTGATAATGTCAAAGGGGGAGAAATATTTATGATTCACTATTTGTGCTTAATCATTTTATGAATATTTGTGAATCATTGTTTGAGATTGTTAACGAAAATGTATGTTATCCCTAATTAATTAAATTAGTTTAATTAATGTACATTTTAGTTTAACTTAATATATTGTTTTTGATGATTCCAAACATATTTTTATTACGTTATTCTATAGATATTTAATATTGTATAATCTTGCCTCGACTCTACTCAACGTCATATTCGAGTAAAGGTATTCACGTGTGGTGCACATTTGCACTTGACACATTAGACATACATGCATATTTTGATCTATGATTTTTAATTGTGTGACTAATTAATTGTGAGCATAATAGTTTTCTAAAAATGAAATTATATTATTTTTACTAAAAATAATTCTTTAAATAAACTTGGTGTTTATGTGCTTACAGTTTATATATATATATATATATATATATATATATATGCATGCATGTATGCACAATATATTATAAATATTTTTTTATAAGAGAGAGATTGAGCCACATGTACTATTTTTTATGCAGGATATACTATAAATATTTTTTTTATAAGAGAGAGATTGAGCCACATGTACTATTTTTTTTGCTCTTATAAATTTGAATCATTATATATACCGATAAATCTGTTTTAAACATTTTTTTATAAATATATATTATATTTCTGTACGGAAATTTTATATATGTATATATACATATCCGTTCGAGATATATTTTTGTTAGTCTTGGGTTTGGCAACACGTCTTCGTAACTGTGCATATTCAGTTTGTGGCCATACACAGTTTTTGAGCCTTTGCAATGGATATCTTTTGTTTAAATAATCTGATCATGAGCTAATTCCCTATAGCCTTAGGCTTGAACGATTTGTCCCATAGATTTAAAGCTTTTGCTTAAGATTAGCTAGTATGTGTCATAGCTGATTCGGTGGCAGACTTAGGCACTAAGTGCCTTGGACTTGACCTCTTATCTGTTTTCGTCCTATTACTTTTATTAGGAGGCATTTCTGTTTTCACGAAATGGGAGCCATTGGTTCGGTTATAAGGCTGTATGTGATTTGACCCTTTACCGATTTGACCTTAAGTTTTTTTTTGTGGCTTTCGGCCATTCCTTTTAGTCCATACTGTCTGATGACTTGTTCTTTTGGCCATACTGCTGCGATTTAACCGCTAGGCCAAAACTGTAATAGACATATCAGATTTTCGTCCTTTTGTCAGTTTCTTTTGAACTACAGTTCGTCATTTTCCTTAAGGTGTCTTTAACTGCCTATTGCCTTAGCTTTTGTCTTAATCGCATGATAATATATATATATATATATATCTGTTCGTCAAAAGTTTTTTATATATATATTTGTGCGTCAAATTTTATATATATATAGTTGTTCGTCAAATATTTTCTTATATATATCAGTCATAAATCTTTTTTATATCTGTTCGGAAATATTTTTTTGTACAATATATATATGTACACCTTTCATATATATATATTTACATACACACTTCTTGCTTACTATTTACACGCCTACTGCCTTTTTCATTACACTTGTTTTGTCTAAACATATATATTATATGTTCAAATTCCAAGACCACACAAGTGGTATATGATATCAGCTAGTGGGAGCCACATGATACAATTTTCTTGTATAATCATTCTACAAGTACATTTTGCTACTAACCTCTTTCTCTCTCTATCAGTCTTTATTTCATTTTCGCAGATAATACTGATGAGCAAATACGATTTTCTTTCTCAAGATTTTGAGCATTTAATGCTCTCCCAATCTCTATCTATTAGTTCCAAATTAATGCTCAAGTTGAAGAAGAGAGCTCAGTGGAATCCTCTCCAAACGGTCATTATTTTTCAAGCTACAAAAGAAGACCACATTCAGTTGGAACACACAGAGACACGAAAAATTAGAGAGCAACTAAAAATTTATTCAGCTCACATAATCAAGAGAGCAACCAGAAATATTGTTGCTCTGCTCATACACTCAGTTCAAGAGAGTAATACAAAATTTATTCAGCTCTACATATTTGAGACTGCAACAATCAATATACTCAGTTATTTGTTGAAGAAGGAATTTGAAGAGCATAAGAATCATTATTCTGCTACAAAAATTTCAAGAAAAAGACTAGTGCCAAAAATCAAATTTATTGTACAGTCTCACTCAAGAAGAAACTCAGATCAATTTGTATTTTAGAGAGTTTCGACATCCAAACTTTGTACTCAACATTCAGATTTGTTTGAAGCTGGAATTTTAGCTTCGGTTGTACTTGGAGCCGGTATTTGCTTCAAGTGTCTGTAAATGGTGGTTTGATCCTACCGTACAAGTGGATCAGGACTAGTGAAGCGCGGGAGACGGAAGCTTGCTCTTGGTGCGTGGACGTAGGCCGGGTTTTGGCCGAACCACGTTAAAAATACGGTGTCATTTATTTTCAGCATTTAAACTTATTTATATGCTTGTGATTGATTAATTTTATTTTTAAGCCCTTTACTTGCTAGATATTTAAATCTGAAAATTTGGTAAATTTATTTTAAGATTAAAATAATTATTTTCGTAATAATTATTAATTTCAGAATATTAATTTTTATTAACTACGAAAATTATTTATAAATTTATTTGGATCTTATAATCATAAAATATAACTTGTTTAATTTATTGAGAGTATTTAATAGATATCCTTGTGTGAATCACTTTAGATTAAATCCAGAATATAAAATACGAAAATTGATTATTTATTTATTGGATGTTGTAATCTCTTGTTTAATGAATTGAAAGTATTTATTTGATAATTTATTTATTGTGTGTTTCAATCTCTGATTTAAATTGTTTAAATTAATCGATAAACTTTTATTTAATCATTATTGGTTTAACCTTTTAAGATTTATTTAATCTGAAATTTGTATTAAGTATTTTAAATTAAATATTTTCTAAAATATTAATTTAACCCGAAAAGTTTGTAAAAACTCAATTCACCCCCCTCTTGAGTATTTTTTCTGGGCAGCATCTTCTAATTGTGAATTGTCTCTCAATTCTAATTAAGTTAAGGATATTCTATATCCGAATGCACCCCAATTCGCATATACAGTTCTCCATCCATAATGGGGTTCAATTCATTTTATGAACCTTTAAAGTTATCCCATTTGGGATTTTATCCTAAGATCCGATGTCTCTAAATTTATCTCATTCTTTCTTATAATCATAATGATCATCTCCAAATCGAATCTCCAATCAAGGTGGACTTCCCCACTTAAGATATGCCATAATATCTATTCGATATTCCTCAAATTTAGTCAATAAGACTCCAATAAATTCTTATAAGGGAAACTCTCTAAATGTTTCCAAAACATACTCCAAACAATTCCTATAGAGGTTCCCAATCAATAACCTCGAACAAAATGGGATGAAATTCTCCTTAGAAAAACAATCCCCCAAAATCCATGTTTCCGAATCGATTCGGGGCAATTCCGAATCGATTCGGCCCAGCGAATCGATTCGTCCAGGAAGGCGAATCAATTCAGGTCATCAGACTTGGGACTCTGTCTCAGGCCGAATCGATTCATCTGGGATCCAAATCGATTCGGTCACTTAGACCTGGGCACCTGCACATTTTCGAATCGATTCGGTAGGAGGCCGAATCGATTCGTCCCTTCAGAAACCTCAAAAATTGCTGCTTTTTAGTAAGCCAAAAATCCCAAAATCCATTTTAATCATTTTATATCCATTTTTCTTGGACCCAATCACATATATATCATCAATATTCATCCTATAATAGATATAAACTAATTTCTATCTTCAAATCAAAGATCTACATATCAAATCTAAGATTATACCCAAAACTTAGGTTTTGATAAACTAAACCTAAAACCCAAAGATTCAATCCACAAATCATGCAATAAATGGTACACAACAATTATTTAGCAAGTTTAATCACTTGCCTCGGGTTCGTAGGGTCTGAATCCGCCTTGAGATCGCGTATTGACCGAAAAATCTCCACTTTCTCTCTCTTTTCTCCTTCTTTCTCTCCTTCTTTCTTCTTCTCTCTTTCTTTCATTCTTTCTATTTCTTTTTCTCTCTTTGAAGAAATGTCTCCCGTAGGCTTAATAAGCCCTAAATCCCAAGATACACATCTTTAAAGGATAATACACACTTTAAATGACCCGGTAACATTAATTCGAGTCAAACGGTCCTAAATTATTTTGGAACCTAAATAGACCCCAAGTACAGTCATTTCGACTTTCTCGACCCTTACGGACACAACTACACCCTCAGAATCGCCATTCGAAACACTTCCTAACGACTCCAAGTTTTGACCTCAATTGCCAATTTAATTAATCTCCAATTAAAATAATATTTATTTCTCCCAAAATAAATTAATCGTTGACTCCAAGACCTCGGGTTGTTACATTTTTTGCTATTCTAGAAAATTTGGTCAATGTTTGACAGTTTTTATAACAAATACAGAAACTGTCAAATATTGACCCATTTTTTAAGGGGGTTTTGAGAAAAGGTCCTTATAATGCTCAAAGTTTATAAAATTAGGACACTCCATAAAATTTTATAAATTTAGGCCCTGTACTAAAAATTCCATGAAAAATGATGAAAAATAGTGCCGCTGGCGCGGACCAAAAAAATAAATGCTATTGTACTACTGGGACTAGATTTATAAATGCTATTGTACTACAGGGACTGGATTTATAAACTTGAAAAACATTGTCCTAAAAATTCAAATATAGGAAGGAACATGACCTTTAACTTAATTCTCTATTTTTTTAAATAGTGAAAAAAATTATTTTTAGTTGATGTTTATGAGTAACTTGAAAATTTTAAAATAGACACAAAAGAATTCAATCAATTTTAACATATAATTTTTAAAAATAGACCCTTACGGTGAAGACCATGGACAAATTAATTATTAATACTTATAAACAGACTTAAACCAATGTATGTTCTATTATAAACAAATACAATACACACACACGATATATACAGGTGGTTTATTGAAATCATTTATAATTTTATAATTTGTTTATTCTTTACATCCACCCCCACCCCCACCCCCACCCCCACCCCAATCTCTTAAACTCACAACAACACTCTCTTATTTAATTGTTTTGATTATCCTTCTTTGATCTTCCATACTGAGTGTAATGTGACACCCCGCCTAATAAAATACCTGGTGTTCAGTCCTATACCAAATTAAAACAGGAACCCCAGTTGGTCCATCCTTAGCATCACTGTCGAAAACTTTTTAAAACTTACTAACCACCTAGTATTCCAAAAACTGGTGCCAAATTTTATCTTTTTAATTAACAAAACAGTATATGCGGAAATAAATATAAACCATTCACACAACTGAATAAAACTCAACTGAATAATTAATTAAACAAATTTACCGAATAAACCATAGGCCACCAAAGTGAAATCCAATACAAATATTCAACACCTGAATAAATACATCTGAAAACTGTACTGAGAAGTCTGGGTGACAAGCCCTAAATAAAACTGAAACTGATGAATGATTCCTACTCTAGGAATGAATGAGCGATGCGTCTAATCCAAATTCCTGCTAGCATCCACATATACCGCAACTCCATGTCCCTGGAATATAATATCAATCCTGACATCCCTGTAACTGGACACCTAAAATGTTTTGAAAATAGTTTTATAGCAAGGGTTAGAACCCAAAACATTTTAAAAATATTTAGCAAGTGAATTAACTGCAGTAATTAAAATGCATGAATGCGCTTCATATATAAGTTAGTGTCGCACTCCCTTGTGGACATTCTCACCCCTCCACTAATGTGCCCACCTAACGGTTACCTTAACCCCACCTAGTTGTACTACCCCGTCCAACTAGTCCTGGTATAACCTCCTCTTGCCATACTACTCTAACCCGAGTATAATGATTCTTAAATATTATAACTTATCTCATAATTAACTTAATTAATTATTTCTTAAATAGTAGCATATAACCGCGTCACAAGTTATATAAAGTAAATACATCACACTCTGTATTATTACGCGCATATAATATTGAATACCATTATATATGTACCTTTACTAAAACATCCACACATATAACATGCGTATATACATCCCTCCGAGTATACCCTCGCCGGAAGATTTCCCTCTAAAGTGCTATCTCCCTAGGCGTGCTCACATAACCTAGTTACCCAAGTTGGAATCGCTCACCAACCTGGCCCAAAACATAAACGAAATGGAGGCGATCATATTCCTTCCCTGAAAGTGAGATAATCCCCTCACCCATATACCGGACGCTATGACCTTGGGATATACTCACCCTACTCCTCAAGCTAAGGGATTCACCCACATCATGCAACCTCCCTTGATAGCACTAGAGTATATAAATTAAATAAATATCGAATCACTGATATTTAATAGCACACACAATACACACACACACACACACACACACACACACACACACACACACACACATATATATATATATATATATATATATATATATATATATATATATATATATATATATACTATATACTATCACTACACCGTATATATATACTATAAACCCCGACTTTACCGTGTACTCTCAGATCCGTAACACTAGCCTGAAATTTTCCGAGTCTCTGGCATGACTCAACTTAATTAATTTTCTCACTTATTAAATTATCATTACCCCGAGTCTGTGGTCCAACTCTAATATATTTAATTCACACTCAATTAATATAATATTTTCCCTGAGTCTATGGTCCGACTCTGATTAAATTAATTAACACACCTATTAATTTAATACCTTCACGAGTCTATCGTTCGACTCTAATTAAATTAATTAACACACCTATTAATTTAATGTCGATCTGAGTCTGTGGTCCGACTTCCAGTTAATTAATTTACACATTTATTTAATTTATACCAATCCGAGTATGTGGTCCGACTCTCTTTTAATTAATTTACACATTAATTAATAAATACCCTTCCCGAGTCTACAATCCGACTCTAAATTAATTAATTACAACATCAATTAATTTAATACTTTTTCGAGTCTACCTTCCGACTCTACTTTCATTAATTAACACATCCATTAATTTACTAACTTGGTGTCACTCAACCATTATCCCCGGACTCACTCACTTGGTCCATAACTTAACATTTCCCGAGTCTATGTTTCGACTCCAAATTAATTTATTCTCTCAATAATTAATTTAATACTTTGGTGTCACATAACCAACATACCCGGACTGGATCACTTGGTCCATTTTTACATCTCAGAATTCCATTCCCACATTTTCGCCCACAATGTGTCACACATTCATCTCCATAAATTTCCCAATTATATTTACCTATAATTACCAACATACCCGGACTCGCTCAATTGTTCCATTTCAATACTTAAATTATTTCCCCAAATTCGTTCATCTCATGACATATAATTTTCACCCTTCTACACCCAATTATATCACCCTATATGTAAGGACGCAAATTTCCAATTGAGTCCTTTGTAGTTTTGGCTAAATTCCAGACAAAAAAGTTTGAGTCATAGAATAGAGTATATTGATCATCTTTCAAGTCTGTGACGTTTTTGTTGAAGACGTAGCGGCCAAGTGTATAAAGCTTCATCAAAATGCCGAGTTTAAGTTCCTCGTTTCTACGTCATCAATAGTGGTTCCATGCTCCCAAGGTATGAATGCATTACATATATATATAGGAGCTTGGAACGGTTTATATTGGGTGTTAGGTTTTTTAAAAATGTGTTTTGTTTTTAAAATGTTTTCTATTAAAACTTTTATATAAAGTATATAAAAGTTTCTGGGCTTAAAAAGAATTTTTGAGCATTCTGTGAGTTCGTTCGAAGTGTCGTTCGAACGAGATTGTCATTCGAACCACAAGTCGTTCGAACGATATTGCCAACGACTTCCCAATATGGCATACTGGAACTTCGTTCCAACGAGATGGTCATTCTAACAAGATTTCCAACGAACTTTTAACGAGTTCATACTGGAACTTCGTTAGAAGACTCGTTCGAATGAGATATCGTTCGAACGAAATGTCGTTCGAACGAGACGTGAGGAGGGAATAGTTTTTGACAGTTTTTACCCATGTTTACCACTTGTTTCTCCACTAACTTTTTCAGAACTTATTATGTGGGGGAACAACTTTTTCCAACTGAACTTTTCACATCCTACCAACCTCTAGAGAGTGTTTGAGAGAAAAATTATTTTAGGGAAAAGTTCATTGTTTTGAGTGTTAATTTTCAAGGAGAAAATCATTTATCACTCTAGTTTACACCCATATTTTAGTTTATCCAAGTTCATATATATATACATCTTGCTTAGAGTTTTGGCACCGTTTTTCTCTACACCATTGAAGAAGAGAAGTTTGGATTTGCTTCTAAATCCCACAGAGAAGAAGAGGTTTTTCGTGATTTACCCACTTGGAGAAAGGCTCCTAGTTCGGGTGACGGTGACCACATAAAGTCCGATTGGTGGATTTCGAGACCGCGGTGGAGCTCCGGGGTTATTCGCTAAGTGGACGTGTTTGCAAGAAGGAGCGTCGAGGCTTGAGAGGGATCGAGTCGTGTGATGTAAGTCTTTTATCTTGTAATTGTAAATTCCGTACTTATTGGATTTGAGGTTAGGGTCGTCCGAGGTTTTTTACCAACTTGGGTATTTCCTCGTACATTGCGGCGTAGTGTGATTGATTTATTTTTATTTTGCATAACAACGTAGAACTCATGCTTAGGTTAATTCAAAATAAAAATGGTTTTAATTGTCACACTTAATTTAATTGGGTGCTAATTAAATTTGGTTAAAAGTTTATTTAATTCAAGTCATTTGCTATAAATAGTTTATCCTATTTTGTTTAAATGAAAAATATGATTTAGGCAAATTCTAGGACTTGAATTAATTGGTTTATGTGAAATTAATGTTTGTGTGTGTTTAATTAATTTTCACTTGGGTTTAATTTTAATTTAGAAAGAAATTAAAAAAAAATTAGTTGAACCATCACAACGCTTCCGCATTTGTTTCCTTAAAAGGAAATTATATTTCAAAAAGAAATTTTTTAAATCGGGCGTTCCACATTTTTCAAATTGGTATCAGAGCCAAAGCGATAAATTATTTTGTTAAGATCCTTTAAATAATTTTTGGCTAAAATGGAATGTTCCCCATTTTCAAAATTTCCTATTTTCGATGGTTCTAACTACGTGTATTGGAAAACGCAAATGAAATCGGCACTAAAATCTATCGACGAGAGAGTTTGGATGTCTGTTGTTAACGGGTGGTCCCCACCAACTCACTTAGTTAAAAATGAACGTGTTCCCAAACCGGCCGATAGATGGACTGAGAATGAGTTTAAACTTTCTAATTTTAATTCCCGTGGTTTGAATGCCTTGTTTAGCGCTGTCTGATTCGTCACTTTTATTGTATTTTATACCCCGTTAATTTGTACATTCTAGCGTTCCCGTGCATGTATTTTCCGGTTCTTATACTCATTTATTGACTAACCCCTAAATTCATCATATATACTTTGTATGTGTCTTTATTGAGCTTTTATAGATCTCGTTGGCACTTGCACAATCGGGGGCATTTTGGTAATTTCAGCACTCGGGTTTTGATCCCGATTTCTTCACGAAAGTTGTAGACCTTCTTCTTATCTTCGCATGGCCTCCGACGGTGCTTGAATACGACCTCGAACGAAGAAGTTACGGAATTTTCGGTGAAGCATGGGAGAAATAATGCCAATATAGGCAACTTTCCTTCTCCAGCAGGCCCGAATAGATTCGCGATTAATGCCGAATCGATCTGGTTTCATACAGGGGCAAAATCTCTACAATTACGAATCGATTCGGATTTGGCACCGAATCGATTCGGCCCTGCATTTCCAGCTTTCTTCTTATTACTAGTTTTCCATTTTGGTTGGATTTTTGGGGGGATTTATCCCTTGTTTTTCCTCTTTGTTGATATAGACTACTTTTGTTAGATATTTGGTGATATAGAAAAACACTTTCTTCTCTCTCCTAGGTCAAGTTCATTTATGGTTTTCACCAACTTGTAAAGCTTTGATTACTAGTTGAATTGTGGTTATTAATGCAAGAAAGGTTCATTTACTTCTTTTCTACTTGTTCTACTAGCTTTAATTTGCATTTAATTCCATCCCTTGTATTGGTATGTGTTTAAACTAGATAACTAACTTAACTATGTTGTTAACTAGCATGTGTAGTTTAGTTTCAATTATGAGTAGCTAGACTTATGATTGGGGATCATGATCCCACCTTGGATGCTTGAACTTCATATTTAGGGTTTGGTTTATAATTGTTCTAATGGAACTTCATGTGTTGGTTTTGGAGTATCATAGTTTCTTAACTTCTCTTGTCATGCAAGGGTTAGTGTTTAAAGCTTTACTACAAACCCAACCCATCTAGCAATAATTAACTAACCCCTAATCCTCCATTGTTGAGTTTAGTCTCTACATGGTTGATGTTCGGACTTAATTAGTTATGCTTGAGTAGAATTAATTTCAACCAAGCCCTATAATCCCCTTCTTTGTGAATCCGAGGTGGGAGAATGATCCTCGGTCCCTTTAATTTCTTGAACTCAAGCTTATCTTAGTTCTTTTTAGAGTTCCGTAATTATTAATTAATTAACTTATCATCAATAGTATGTTAGTTTAGAGATTAGTCTCAATCACTTTTCCAAACTATTAAATCATCTTTTACACTTTAACTTTTATGACGTTTAGAGAATCCCTTTAACCTAATCCTGTTCTCTTAGGAGTGTTTCAATCCCTGTGGATCACGATTCCGTACTTACCGGATATTACTTGTTGCGATAGATTTGCACTTGAATCACAAGCTTTATTTAGAGTGCACCAAGTTTTTGGCGCCGTTGCCGGGGATTGGCAACTATCGTAGGTTTTAGAAATTCTCTTTACACTATCGTTCCCTGTGGTCACCGTGACATCACGGTTTCCAAAAAAAATCAATCCAAAATTCTGTAAATGCAAGACGCAAGTACTAGCAATTTGAATCCTATTCGTGAACCATCGTCTAGTGATCCCTCGGATTATTGGAGACCCTTATCATCAATTTCTCGTTCTAGTTCGGTCTCGTCTTCTTCGTATACATGGGCCCACTCCGATCCTACAACCATGGCCGACAATGTTAGTGAGCACGGTAGTCAAGGGGTTGCACCCTCGCCTCCGTATAGGACCATGCATGATTATTTGCAACCGGAGAGGACCACCTATCCGTCTTGTATCATTTTTCCCTACAATGCCGCCCAATTCCATTTTCGTAATGGAATGATTCAATTACTTCCTACTTTCCATGGCATGGACAGTGAACAACCTTACCTTCATGTTAGAGAGTTTGAGGAGGTGTACGCTACTTTTAGCGGTCAAAACTGTCCTCTAGATGTCACACGACTCAAACTCTTCCCGTTTTCCTTAAAAGACAAGGCCAAAACTTGCCTTTGGTCTTTAGCTCCTAATTCCATCGGGAGTTGGCGCGAAATGCAAGCACAGTTTTTGAAAAAATTCTTTCCAACTCATCGCACCAACTCTTTAAAGAGTCAAATCCAAACATTCGTTCAAACCGAAGGGGAATCATTTGAGCGATGTTGGGAGAGATTTAATGAGGTACTTCATAAATGCCCACAGTTTCGAAAAGTGGAGATTAATCTCATTTTTCCACAATGGGCTTACACTTAATGCGAAACAAATGGTGGAGACAATGTGCTCCGGTGAGTTCTTTGGTTTAGATCCCGATGATGCGTGGGCACATTTCAAATATTGTGCCGAGACCACCCAAGCGTGGGATACCTCGGATCCGAACAAAACCAGTTCGCGACCTTCGGTTCCGTCCTCTTCTAACCCTGGTATGTATCACCTCACTAACGAGGATGAGATGAAAATGAGATTAGATAAATTATCTAAGAAGGTTGAGGAGTTCGGTTCGAAGGTTCGAGATGCCGTTGTTCAAATTCAATTAGTAATTGAGGAGTTGTGTGCCATTTGTGACACTAATGCTCATTCGACCCAAGAGTGTCCTACTATTTCGGCTTACAAAGTGATCCTCCATGATCAAGCGAACGCTATGGGAGTTTTTAGAAGATCCCAAAACGTTCCCGACCAAGGGTTTAATCCATCTTGGGGTAACCAACTCGGTTACCAATATCAACAATCTCGTCATCCCCCGCCTCAGAATTACCAACAACCGCACAACCAACATCCTCCTCCCTAAGTTGTAATGCAAGGTCCCCCTCCGGGACCACCTCCACCAGTTATACCTGCCTACGCGCACCCGAACAAGAGAAGTCTAGAAGAAATTTTTCAATCTTTTGCGACCTCTCAACAAGCCACAAATGCTAGGCTCGAAAAAGAAATTTCCAAGTTGGCCACTTCTTTGAGTGTGCAAGAAAAAGGAAAATTCCCGTCACAACCTCATGGGCCCGTTGGACGAAATGGCATGAATTCCGATGTTTCTACTCATTCTTCTGATCAATGTAGGTCTATGGAACATGCTAATTCCATCATCACTCTTAGGAGTGGGAAGGTGATTGAAAATCCACCTCCACCTTCCTCGAAAGAATCCGACGAGGTCACAATAACTCCCTGAGTGAGTGAAGTGACTCCTAAAAAGAAAAGAGATAAGTCGCCGACCAAGGTGCCGGAAACTTCAGTCCCTTGTCCATTTCCCACACCCTACCCTCAAAGGCTCCTTCCCATTGTTAAACCCAACAAAGATCAAGAAATCATGGAGACATTCAAACAAGTAAAAATCAATCTCCCTCTCCTTGACGCGATTAAGCAAATCCCTTCCTATGGCAAGTTTTTGAAAGATTTGTGCACCTTTAAGAGAAATCATGTTTCTCGCAAAAAGGTGGAGTTGACTGAACAGGTTAGTTCCATTTTCCAACACAACACGATTCCAAAATTTAAGGACCCAGGGTGTCCAACTGTTTCATGTATGATTGGAAATTTTGCTATTAATCGCGTTCTTCTTGATCTAGGAGCTAGTGTGAACCTCTTTCCGTATTCGGTTTATCTCCAATTGGACTTAGGATAACTTAGTCCTACCAAAACTAAAATTCAATTGGCAGATGGCTCCACCAAAATTCCACGGGGAGTCTTGGAAGATATCCTCGTCCAGATTGACACCTTTGTGTTCCCGGTCGACTTTATCGTTCTTCATACCCAACCTGTTTTAAGCCCCAACAGTCAACCTCCCGTCATTTTAGGACGACCATTCCTCGCGACCGCGAATGCTTCGATAAATTGTAGGAATGGTGAGATGAACTTGTCTTTTGGAAATATGACATTAGATGTTAATATTTTTAATGTGTCGCACCTCTCGAGTGATGAAGATGAATGTGTGAAGGAGGTGAGCTTTGTTGGAGTGGTATGTGTAGCAGACGAGCTTATTGCGAGAGAGGAAATTGAATGGAGTGTGTTGGATGTGTGTTTTGACATGTTAGGAGAGGTTGGCGTAGGAGAAAACCATGAAATCGGGGATAAATTAGGCAATTTGGATTTCACTCCGATTGACGACTCTTTCATATCCGAAATTGACATTTACATAGAGTCATCAATCTCGTGTGGGGAGAGTTGCTCAAAGAGAAATAGGGTAGATAATGTTTCTATCTATTTGTGCACCGACCCCCCGATCCGTCACTTAACAACCCATGGCCCCCTCTTTCAAATATTAATCCGGTTTTCAAAACCAAACGTGGGTCAAGCGGTTGGGGTAGTCCATTTTTGATAGGGATCATGTCTTCCGATCTAGAACCCGACATAATTGTTAAATGTGTGAACTTTAGTTGGAACGAAGTCGAAAGAATGGGAAGAATAGGTGTTCACATTGTGAATTACGTCCAAATAATATCTGCGGATTTACAATCGGAAATCGTACGCAGCAGCCCCGTTAGCAGGGGTGATTTGGTTCTATATATTCTCAATTTTGGTGCCGAGCATCCCCCGACATGTGTGGGGTGCAAAATTTTTGTCCCGGACCCTTTGTACATATTAAACTCCATCTTTAGGGTCCAAAAATCCACCCATTAGCAGCCCAATCCAGCCACCCTCGAAAAAATGGTGTTTCAGCAAAGCAGAAACTTGGATCCGAGCAGCCGAATCGCTTCGTTCCCCTTCCAGTATCCAATTAAGGGTTTGCGAATCGATTCACAATTCTGCCGAATTGATTCGGTAAACCAAAAGTGTCAGGTCTCTAAAAGCGAATCGATTCGGTTAACTACCGAATCGATTCGTCCCCTTCCAGTGTTCAATTTGAGATTTGCGAATCGATTCGGTTTAACTACCGAATTGATTCAGTCCCCCTGTTCACTTAAAATTCCTTAATTTGTTTTGGATCATCTTCTCATTCTCTCTTCTCCCTTGCCTGCAAACTCTCCCTCTCCCTTGCCATTCCATTCCTCCAATCTTTTTAAACCTCATGGCTTCCTCATCCAAGGCATCCTCATCCAAGGTAGCTTTTTCAATCCACTTAAATTAATTTCAATTCTTATTTAGTGTTATTGGTGTAGAAAGTAGGGTTAATTGGGGTATTTTAAAAATTCACATTTTCTGCCAATTGCTCCACATTTTCTCATTATTTGTGGTATGAATCCAACAAATACAACTTGTTTATGTTGCTCTGATGATTCAGTTGTATTTTTTGGGGTTATTTCACATTAAACATGTTATTTTCACCCTACTCTCTATACATTGCACACTAAGTGTTTGATAAAATGCCTCTGTGAAGATTTTGTGCGCTAATGCTTTATCTTCACACCATTTATCGCACATTCCTGTTGAATTGCCTTTGTTTGAGTGTGGTGTGCGTCAGTTACGTCTACACAACCAATTTTCCCAACGCGCACCCTCCGAACCTAGTTTCCCCAAATTTCACGATCACTTTGATTTTATGCATCGCACTTATCTTGTGTGTATTGAATTAATGTTTTGTAGGTTCCTTCGATCACCAAGCCAACCTCCTATGTGGTTACTGGAAGAGGAGGGGTTGGTTTTGACTCTTTTCGTTCCAAGGAAGAGATGGAGTGGTATCGGGCCATGTTCAAAACCAGTCGCCCGATCGCTATTGAGAAGGAGGTGATTTTAGAGGAGATGCCGGCTTCTGTGAGGCGATATTTGGCTAAATTCAATTGGGAGGCCCATCTAGACATGAGAGGTGAGGTCAACGAGGACCACGTGCGCCGCTTCTATGCTTCTCTGGTATCTGTGCGCGGCGGCGCGTATGAAGCGTATGTGAGAGGGAGGCGGATCACTGTTTCTAAGCCTATCTTGTCTACACACCTTAGCGGGGCTTCTAACCCCGAGCTATATCATTACCCGGTCCTTGCAGACGCGCCTCATCTTCCACAAGACCAACTCATTGCGCGTCTTGCACCTGGCAAGATTTGGGCAGGGGAAACTTTCCCCACTTCGGGCATGCCCGATGTTCATCGTATCCTCCATCTCATCGCCGTTAATTCCATTATTCCGACTCAGACCAAGGCAGTCCTTCGCTATAAGCAGGCCCTCTTTTTATATTGTCTCTTAACGGATGACATGGTCATCAGTCTTCCCGCCCTCATATTGCATCAAATCGTGAACGTTGCCTATAGCGAGAAGGGAACCACAACTCTTCCTTTCGCGCGTCTGATTTCCCGAATTTTTAGGGATGCCGGGTGTGTGATTTTGGGCAGCGACAAAATACCTAGGCTGCCCAAGGTGTTTAATGATAAGACCATTGCTAAAAGCTTGGGGCAAGACTATTGGGAGAGGAGGAAGAAGCGTGCCCTTGATGCCCCCGATGCCCCTATGCCGGATATTCCGGATGTGCCTCATCCAGTCCCACCTCCTGCCCCATCTACTGTTGACCCCATTACGTATCTCGGGGTGCGGATGGATGAGTTACAAGCGGATTTTTCCGCGTTTCGGGGCACTTACATGTCGAGCTTTGCTTCGTTCCAGGCTGATTTTACCGCATATCGGGGCGCTTACGAGCGCGATATCTCGATGATTACTCGGGCGCAAATGGACCTATTTTCACACCTATGCGGGGGCGAGGCTCCTGTGCCTCCGTACCTTTATGACCCCTATACCCCTCGTGACCCCTCGGCGCCCGAGTCCCCGAGCCGCCATCCGGACGATATGTAGGCCGTTGTCACCCCGTTTTCTCTGCCGCTGTCATCCCATTTTTGCTGCTGCTGACTATTATGATTCTTATTTTCATTTTTAGTTTGTAACTTTTTAAGTTGTGTTTCGGTGTGGGGAAGAGAGAGTACATTGACTGTATTTTCTAATTTTGGTTTTTGTGCCCCATGCACACAACTCGTGATTATTAATGAAGTTACTCATTTTCAGTTTCATATTTGTTCTTGTGTATATCTCTTTTGAATATATTATTGTTTTTAGTACTAACATGTAACAAGCATGCCGTTGCGCGTTTCTCGAGTTACTCCTTACGGGGTGACTATTTTCTAACCCCTTTTCCCTTTTTATCCCTACTAACATTGGGGACAATGTTTCATTCAAGTTAGGGGGTATGGATTACAATTGTTATGTCGGTTATCATGTTAGTTTTTATTTATTTATTTATTTATATATAAAAAAATAATAATAATAAAAAATTAAAAAAAATATTTTTTATTTTTCTTTCTCTCTCTCTCATATCTACTATGATTACTTATATGATCGACATATCCTATTGTATAGCTATGAAGCATGCTTGCTTTGAGTCATTAATTTATTACCCTTTAGCCCGTTATCGTTTGCATTGAGAATAGTGTCATAAAATTAAACTGTGAAGCTTTGAGTATATACACAAATAATTATTTATGATTTGGTTTAAAGTGTTTCAAATTCGTTATTCTAAGGCGCATGCTATACCCTTACAAAAGTGAAAATTGAGACTTATCATCATTTGTGAGCGTATACACCCACTCTATCTCTTTCTTGTCAATGAATTCGTTGCCAATCTCATTTTCTCTTCATTTGATTGCATATTAATTTATTTAACACTTGAGCATGATTTTCAATGGTGTTTAGTCCCGCGAATTGCATGAAACTTTAGGAAAAGATTATAGGCCCTCTTTGTTATATTACCCATATTGGCCTTGACCTCACCGTATATGTTTCCCTAGTCAACCCCTTTGAGCCTAAATATTAGCCTTTCATTGCATTACCCAAAATTCCATAACCAACTCCAAATAGGAGTTATAAACCATATATATAACCTTACATACCTTTGTTTGGAATGTTACTTGGGATTGAATGATGTTGTTATGATGTCAGTTGCAATTTAGGCATATGAGAGTTTGAAAAGTAAAGGAAAGAAAGAAGTGAAAAAGTGAAGAAAAAGAGAAAGCAAAAAAAAAAAAAAGCAAAAGAAAACAAAAGAGAAAAATAATAAAAAAAATAATAAGAAAAGAAAAGAAAGAGAAAGTTGTATATGTTGTGTATATAGTTCAATAAGCTTTGATTACTCTCCAATTGTTAAATCTAATGCTATTTGGAAATTGTTTTCCAATTTCGAAATTGCTCGCTATTTTCCATTATCCCAAGTTTTTCATCTCCGAACACCTTTCGTATCCGTAAATACATCCTTTCACTTCATACCCCTAACCCCAAGCCTACAATACAACCCAATAAAGTCCTATTTGATCCTAGGGTGATGTGATTCAAAGGTCAAACATAAGCGATAATCTGGTTAAATGCTTTTCTCTTGGTTAAAGTGCGATATCCTTTCATGAGATTGTATTTTCCACTTTTATATTGCGTTCTTCATTGATGACATGTGTGTGTCCTAGTTTCCCTTTACAATTACTCTTTATGCCCGCATGTCCCATGTGTGTTACATCCCATTTATAAGTGTTTCTTTTGTTGAGTGTAACAACCGGAGAGAACTTGAGTATGCATGCCTTAGCTTTTATATGGATTTTGAATGTTTTGCCAAATCTAAATTACCACATGTGTCCTCTTATTTCGCATTTCCATGGTTTCGATTTTTATTGAAGTTATTTGTTTAATGCCGATAATTGCCGTCTTTTGTATGAGCTTCGTTCACTTTGTTGATAAATTGTGCTTCTTAGATATTTGTTGAGCTACGCATTGGATTTTGCCGTATCACAGTATGAGTTGATTTGATGTTTGTGGGTGTCATCCCTGGAAACCCTCACGAAACCTCACTCGTCCCCTAGGGCCACCTAGGGGTTTAAAACGGCTTATTGCATACGCTAAATGCAATCGTGTGCCCGCGAGAGTGGCATTTTACTTTGTTGTACATATTTCTTCTATTTTGGTTGCGTTGTTGGCCCTTGTTTCTTCATACTTCATTGCTCGGGACTAGCAATGTATAAGTTAGGGGGTGTGATTCGTCACTTTTATTGTATTTTATACCCCGTTAATTTGTACATTCTAGTGTTCCCCTGCATGTATTTCCCGGTTCTTATACTCATTTATTGACTAACCCCTGAATTCATCATATATACTTTGTATGTGTCTTTATTGATCTTTTATAGGTCTCGGGAATGCATTTTGGGAAGTTTGGTTGTGATAAAAAAAAGTTCAGTTGGCACTTGCACAATCGGGGGCATTTTGGTAATTTCAGCACTCGGGTTTTGATCCCGATTTCTTCACGAAAGTTGTAGAATTTCTTCTTATCTTCGCGTGGCCTCTGACGGTGCTTGAATACGACCTCGAACGAAGAAGTTACGGAAGTTTCGGTGAAGCATGGGAGAAATAATGCCAACATAGGTAACTTTCCTTCTCTAACAGGCCCGAATCGATTCGCGATTAATGCCGAATTGATTCGGTTTCATATAGGGGCAAAATCTCTACACTTCCGAATCGATTCGGATTTGGCACCGAATCGATTCGGCCCTGCATTTCTAGCTTTCTTCTTATTACTAGTTTGCCATTTTGGTTGGATTTTCGGGGGGATTTATCCCTTGTTTTTCCTTTTTTGTTGATATAGACTACTTTTGTTAGATATTTGGTGATATAGAAAAACACTCTCTTCTCTCTCCTAGGTCAAGTTCATTTATGGTTTTCACCAACTTGTAAAGCTTTGATTACTAGTTGAATTGTGGTTATTAATGCAAGAAAGGTTCATTTACTTCTTCTCTACTTGTTCTACTAGCTTTAATTTGCATTTAATTCCATCCCTTGTATTGGTATGTGTTTAAACTAGATAACTAACTTAACTATGTTGTTAACTAGCATGTGTAGTTTAGTTTCAATTATGAGTAGCTAGACTTATGATTGGGGATCATGATCCCACCTTGGATGCTTGAACTTCATATTTAGGGTTTGGTTTATAATTGTTCTAATGGAACTTCATGTTTTGGTTTTGGAGTGTCATAGTTTCTTAACTTTTCTTGTCATGCAAGGGTTAGTGTTTGAAGCTTTACTACAAACCCAACCCATCTAACAATAATTAACTAACTCCTAATCCTCGATTGTTGAGTTTAGTCTCTACATGGTTGATGTTCGGACTTAATTAGTTATGCTCGAGTAGAATTAATTTCAACCAAGCCCTATAATCCCCTTCTTTGTGAATCCGAGGTGGGAGAATGATCCTCGATCCCTTTAATTTCTAGAACTCAAGCTTATCTTAGTTCTTTTCATAGTTCCGTAATTATTAATTAATTAACTTATCATCAATAGTATGTTAGTTCAGAGATTAGTCTCAATCACTTTTCCAAACTATTAAATCATCTTTTACACTTTAACTTTTGTGACGTTTAGAGAATCCCTTTAACCTAATCCTGTTCTCTTAGGAGTGTTTCAATCCTTGTGGATCACGATTTCGTACTTACCGGATATTACTTGTTGCGATAGATTTGCACTTGAATCACAAGCTTTATTTAGAGCGCACCACTGTCACACCGGATGAATTCCGACGTGTTATGACGTGTGAAACCGCTAAAGAAGCTTGGGATATTTTACAACTAACTCATGAAGGAACTAGTGTCGTTAAAACTTCGAAACTCCAAAACCTCACCACTCAATTTGAAACTATCAAAGTGAACGATAATGAAACTTTTGATGAATTTTATGCTAGACTTTTTTATATTGTCAATTCATCTTTTAACTTGGGAGAGAAAATACCCGACAGCTGAGTAGTAAAGAAAATTTTAAGTTCCCTACCCGATAGATTTATTCTAAAAGTGACCGTTTTAAATTCTTTACCGACTTTAGCCTCTATGAAATTAAAAGAGCTTGTAGGTGATTTACAAATCTATGAACTAGACATGTTTCCCTCTAAAATTGAAAAGAAAATAGAAAGGGCGTTGCTTTAAAAGCTCGAAAAAATGTCAAATAAGTTGTAGAGAGCGAGAGTGATAGTGACTCGAAAGACATGGCCTTGTTTGCTCGAAAATTTAGAAAATTTCTTAAATTTAACAAAGATAAATTTAAAAATGATTTTAAGAAATTTGAAACGTCTAAGCATGACAAAGTCAAGAAGATCCCTAAACCTATTAATGAAAATTTAAATAGGCACGAGTCTAATAGGTGTTTTGGTTGTGAGGGTTATTGCCATAGGGCTTCTGAGTGCCCCACTAAACTAAGGAAAGAGGGTAAATGACCAATTTCATATAATGCAACCCTTAGTGATAGTGATAAGGAAGAGGGACCCGATTCCCCCACTAAGCCTAATTTTGTGGATTTTATGGCTAGTCATGTGAGTGATAGTGAGAACTCATCGATTGATGAAACGTTAACACGTGACACTTCCAAGGTCATTGTTTATGATTCTCGTGTTGTTGATGATAGTGAGAGTGTAGAAGAAAGAGAGAGTGAAAATGAAGAAGAGGTTAATGTGAGTGAACTTCAAAATGCATTTCAAGAACTTTATAAAGAATCTATTAAATTAAAAAGAGCTAATTTGAAGTTAGAAGCTAGTTTGAAAGAACGTGTCAAGGTCGTTGATAATAGTATGTTGGTTGAAGACCTTAGGACACATGAGAAAGCTCTTCTAGAGAATCTTGAATATATAGAAGGCGAGAGAGATAGCCTTAGGGGTTTATTGGAATCCTTGAAAAAGGAGCTTCTTGCTTTTGAAGAGTGAAATGTTTTATTAGAGTCTAACATTTTAGAATTGCAAAATAAATTTAAAGACTCTAGTAATGTCAAATTTGATTTGGAGTGTCATTCGGAAAAATTAGATAAAATATTAGGAATGGTCCAAATTAAAAATGACACTTGTGGTTTAGGCTTCAATACTTGTAATGAATTTACTCATAAAGCCAAAACCAACGTTTTAGGAGAATCTACTAGGAAAGCTTTTAGAGATCACTTTGTAGGTAAATCTTTTCGACATGTTTTTACTTGTACACATTGTGGTAAAAAAGGTCATCTTAAGAAAAAAAAATTTTGATCTTAAACGAATTCCTAGAAAATCCCAACGCAAAGTAACCAATGTATTTAAAATTCCTACACCCCAAGATAGTCATTCTTCATTAATTTGGGTTAGGAAATCCGACTTGGCTGCCTTGCAAAATAGGGTTTTTGATTCTCATTTACTTTCACATGCTTCCTCCCTTGCTAAATCTAAAGGATGAATGTGTTAGTGTTTGCATACTTTAGCGTTTGTTCTTCATGTTATATTCACATGCTAAATGTATGCTTGTTTAATCATTTTCTAGTTTATGCCCCATGCTTAATCACATGCTAGAACAATGATTTTTGTTTATCATTTGGGTTTTTATCTATAGGAATTTAAGCTTAATGAAAAATTCAAATGATTTTTGTTTGCCTTTTGAGTAAATATTTGTATTTTTGGTTAAAAATGTCAAAAACTCAAAAAGATTTTATTTTGTGTGTATTTTGGTTTGACACACTTTAAGTGGCATATACTTGTGTATGAATCCCTCCTTTAACGCTCTCATTTGGCTAGAACTTTTAGTTTAGATTGTCAATCCTTAAAATGTTCTTTACCATATTTTTATGGAGTAGTTGGATTTTGTGTTGTTTAAAAGGATTCTATTTTTATATGCCTCTATTCACACATGCACGAGCTCTTTCGAAATTTTAACTTCATATGTATATTTGAACTATGTGAGGTGTTCTCCTTCCAATCTTGTCATCTACATATTTGTGACTTAGGAGGACTAGTGCATGTCAAAATCCGTTGCACATGAGATTTGTGTGAAAAATGAAAACATGATAAATATAAATGTGCATGGGTAAGGCTCCGAAAGGACTTAGTGATCCTTTACGATTGTAAGCTACCGTTTTGAATGGACCTAAAAGAAATACGTGGTACAAAGTTTTAAAAACGGAAAATATGGCATTAAAAAGAAAAATAATTGCCAAGGCCTATGTTTGATTGATATATTCATTCAAAATTAATATAAATGATTATTGAGGGAGATTGGATGGTATATCAACGGTTTGCACAATGTCCATTTATCCTAGTTGCGTATCTCATGTCATGACTCTATTGGTTTGTAGAATCATCAATATGCTAGGCTTGTATGCATTGTGTATGTTTGTTCATTGAGTTCAATCTATATTGTCACATGAGGTTATATTCAAATGTGATGAAGTTTACAATCAAATGAGAACTCCGTAAACATGTTATAAGTGATTGGGTCTAAATTTAATTGTTACTTGTTCACACCCCAACACTCACATTTCCATATAACACATTTTTGCCATAATAGTGTGAAATACTTCTATTATATTTTGTGTGCGTCATTTATGTGTTTATATCTATATATGTGTACTCGAGTCTCTTTGATATATATTATGTATACATATATTTGATATTTTTGTTTAGTCTTTACTTTGATTTCTAATACATATATGCTTTAATTAATACTTGGTGTCCATCTTATTGCATTCTTTGTTGATATCACATGCTTAATAGTTTATATATCATATTGGTATCATTTTATTGCATCCTAGTTGGTATCCGATGTTATTGTTTGGATTATTTGAACTTTTGTTGCCCATATGCTTTAACGTTCTCATCACTATATGCACAATTACATGTTTTAGCTTGTTCTCCCATTCTTTTATCCCTTGCTTAGTTTAGAGGGTGTATATGCTTTATTTGGAGGAGATAAGTTACTGTTTTAATTCTTTAGCCTTTGTATATTTCTGAACAAAAAGGGGGAGACTGATAGGGGGAGAAATGGTATCTCATCATATTATTATCGTATCTTAGTTTAAGGGAGATTTATCTTAGGGGGAGGCGTCTTTCTAAGTTGATCATACTTGATAAAGGGAGAGAATTAATTCAGGGGGAGTAGCTTACTTTACTTGCATTAAATATTTTGATAGTACCTATGCGTGTAATGTGTTTGCCTAAGTGTGAAGGAATTATTTTATAAAGCGGCAACTTTCAACGGCAAAGATTGTGATCCTTGGGTTGTTTGAGTCAAGCATTGTAATTTTATTTTGGGTAGAACTTTTTATTAGTCTAGCAGAGCTTGACGGCCCTTTAGGATTTTTGTTGGTTTTTGTCCCGGAATAGCCAAAGGGGGAGATTTGTAAGGACGCAAATTTCCAATTGAGTCCTTTGTAATTTTGGCTCAATTCCTGACAAAAATGTTTGATTCATAGGATATAGTATATTGATAATCTTTCAAGCCTATGACGTGTTTGTTGAAGACGTAGCGGCCAAGTGTATAAACCTTCAGCAAAATACCGAGTTTAAGTGCCACGTTTCTACGTCATCAATAGTGGTTCCATGCTCCCAAGGTATGAATGCATTACATATATATATATATATATATATATATATATATATATATATATATATATATATATATATATATATATATAGGAGATTGAAATGGTTTATATTGGGTGTTAGGTTTTTTAAAACTGCGTTTTGTTTTTAGAATGTTTTCAATTAAAACTTATATATAAAGTATACAAAAGTTTCTGGGCTTAAAAAGAATTTTTGAGCATTCTGTGAGTTCGTTCGAAGTGTCGTTCGAACGAGATTGTCGTTCGAACCACAAGTCGTCCGAACGAGATTGCCAACGACTTCCCAATATGGCATACTGGAACTTCGTTCGAACGAGATGGTCGTTCCAACAAGATTTCCAATGAACTTCTAATGAGTTCATACTGGAACTTCGTTAGAAGACTCGTTCGAATGAGATATCGTTCGAACAACATGTCGTTCGAACGAGACGTCAGGCGGGAACAGTTTTTGGCAGTTTTTGACTGTTTTTACCGATGTTTCCCACTTGTTTCTCCACTAAATTTTTCAGAACTTATTATGTGCGGGAACAACTTTTTCCAACTGAACTTTTCACATCCTACCAACCTCTAGAGAGTGTTTGAGAGAAAAATTGTTTTAGGGAAAAGTTCATTATTTTGAGTGTTAATTTTCAAGGAGAAAATCATTTATCACTCTAGTTTACACCCATAGTTTAGTTTATCCAAGTTCATATATATATACATCTTGCTTGGAGTTTTGGCACCGTTTTTCTCTACACTATTGAAGAAGAGAAGTTTGGGTTTGCTTCTAAATCCCACAAAGAAAAAGAGGTTTTTCGTGATTTACCCACTTGGAGAAAGGCTCCTAGTTCGGGTGACGGCGACCACATAAAGTCCGATTGGTGGATTTCGAGACCGCGGTGGAGCTCCTGGGTTATTCTCTAAGTGGAGGTGTTTGCAAGAAGGAGTGTCGAGGCTTGAGAGGGATCTAGTCGTGTGATGTAAGTCTTTTATCTTGTAATTGTAAATTTCATACTTAGTGGATTTGAGGCTAGGGACGTCCGAGATTGTTTCCCGTCTTGGGTTTTTCCTCGTACATCACGGCGTAGTGTGATTGATTTATTTTTATCTTGCATAACAACGTAGAACTCATGCTTAGGTTAATTCAAGATAAAAATGGTTTTAGTTGTCACACTTAATTTAATTGGGTGTTAATTAAATTTGGTTAAAAGTTTATTTAATTCAAGTCATTTGTTATAAATGGTTTATCCTATTTTGTTTAAATGAAAAATCTGATTTAGGCAAATTCTAGGACTTGAATTAATTGGTTTATGTGAAATTAATGTTTGTGTGTGTTTAATTAATTTTCACTTAGGTTTAATTTTAATTTAGAAAGAAATTAAAATTTGTTTTTAGTTGAACCATCACAATGCTTCCGCATCTGTTTAATAAAAAGGAAATTATATTATAAAAAGAAATTTTAAAATCGGGGGTTCCACACTTTTCACTATAATTGTTAAGGAATATATGCCTCACATGAATTTATCACTAAATAAAAGTAAGAAATTGAATCTTAAATAAATTTCTCCTTATAATAAAAATTGGTCGAACAACCAAGATTCTTGTAAAATCGATCGATCGAACCCGCTGGGTCGATCGATCGATCAATCGAGACTTCGTCTTCTCCAGGCCACTGTTTGGCCATTGACGAAAAACTAAGGTTTTTTTCTCAAATTCCAACCTCAACCCAGTTGGTTAATCATCTTATTATATTTCTCATGAACTATAAACATCATCTAAACCTTTTAACATCATTAACACTATGAATCTTTACCCACTAAAGAACACAAATCCTTATGGTAAAATCCCAATTTTAGATTAAAATTCCACCGTTTCCTGTCTCGGGTTTTCTCATTCAAATGAAATAATCATACTCAGAAATATATAACACAACTAATTCTTACTTTAAATCTCATTCAATAGTTCCATGAACAAAACCCCATTTTGTACCCATTTATCCCCAAAACGAATTTTAGTTTACACATCACTAAAATATGAATTTGATATCACCATTTACACATTACAGCAAGTTAAGCACTTGCCTGAAATCGTTAGTAGGGTCTGATTCCGTTGGTGTAGAGAATGGTTGATGAAGAACACCCCAAATTAGCTTCTTAATTTGGCTCCAAAAGATCCCCCAATTGACCTCTTGATTAGCTTCCTCTAATCCTCTCTCAAACCCTAGGTTTAGAATTTTCTATCTTCCGTTCCTAGTCCCTTAATTAGGTTAGAAATACTAAATCCCATTTTTGGCCATGTGGGCCTAATTAAAAAGGCCCAACTCACCCCGTGTGGGACCGGCTATGCTAAAAAATTCCTCGAGACCCAATTACTACCCCTGGGTACTCTTTTATGACTATCTCAACCCATCCGGACTCAACTACGCACTCAGAATTGTCATCCGAAATACTTTTTGACATTTCCAAATTTAAACCTCAAAATGCGACACGCATTAATTCGGACAATTAAACTTAAAGTCGACAATTATATATAATTCTTCCACTCAAGTAAATTCTCCAAATCATAAATTTTTAAGTTTCTTCAATTTAAATATTTTTATATCTCCCAAAAATAACTAAATATTAAATCCTCAAAATTACGGGGTGTTACATGTAATTTCTTAGCAAGTTAGTATATTAATACAAACTAACTAACAAACTAACTAACTAGCTATATGGGTTTTTTTGCTTGCTTTGTTGGTTTATGGGTTTTTAAATGTGGGAAATGCACACCTGTTTGTGTGTAGAAGAAACTAATTGTGCCAACGTGTTTTCTATTAGAAGATGGAGAAGTTAAAAAGACACTGAAAAGATGGAAAATTTATGCCAACGTAAAATCTTTTAGAAGATACAAATGAATACACAAAATTAGTGAGGGGCTCGAGGGGAAGTTTTTTTTCTTTCATTTCTCAATCTCATCTGGCCAAAACATGTTCTCAGGATGGGAAAAAAAGTATGCAATGTTCTCACCGCATCCCATCTACGCATATCACCCAAAACCCACAATATATCACATCAACCCTTTCAATACGCATCACCCTAATTATCAACATCTATAGTGGGAAAATCCTAAACCAATAAAGATCCATCTCTCTCTAACTTTTATCTTTTCTCTTCTCACACATAACTCACTCCCACGACCATATTTGCAAACATTTTCCAACCCATCTTCTTCCACCTGCCGTACGGTAGAGAACCTCAAGCAAAGCTTAGAAAAAACGCTAGAGAAGGGGAATAAAAATGTCAACACAAAGATTAAAAAAGTAAAGTTAGACAAAATAAAAAGTCAAAAAACTTATTAATATATACATAAAATTTATGATCAACCTGATCCTTTAGTGTACAACTCCAAACACACACGATTGTATCCACAATTAAAAAAGAACTTAATTTTCATCTATTACTTTCTCCTTTCACGAAAATTTCCAATGTATTACGACCATGCAACAGTAAACCCATGCAGATACGTTGGAAATCAGTCGACATGGACTTGCTTTTTCTAAACACTTCAATATCCAACATTACATAAAATTCTAAAATGAAGCCATAGAATGAAAAACAGAAAGATGGATAGAGTTACATTAACCTATCAACATGTACTTGTAATCATCAAAAACAAGAAGAAAGTAGTAAAACTGAAATCTGCAAGAAATGAAATGAAGCCAAATAAAATAGATGAAAAAAATCAATAAGCGATAAAGGAATAAACTCCTTATCTATTTTTTTGGTTTCATATGCCATAAATTTACCTGCTTCGTACGCCATAAATTTACCTGTTAATTAGATTTTGCAGTGTAATCAGATGTGGTGGTGCAGGTGGGAAGTGTTTGAGGGAGATGTAGAGAAATAGATGAGAGGTGGTGGCGAGGCATATGAAAGAGGGGAGAGGAGAAGTTTGAGTGGAATATGCAGGAAAAGGGTGAAAAAATAAGGGAAATTTTAAAAATATACGTGCTTTGTTGGTTACTTAGGAAGTTACGGATTTTTTGGAATTTGGACTGTGGAGGAAGATTAGAGGTAAACACGTGTTTTTTGGAGTTTAAAAATAATTTAGAAATCTTGAAATTGAGGAATGGTAGATTGGAGGCTTGAGAACATAACACCTACGTATGTATATACTTGTGGTGACCCGTGCGATGCACGATCGGGTGTAACACGTTTTGAAATATATTATTTTAATGTGTAATCTAATCTAATTAGTATCTGTATTTAAAGAAATAATCGTATCAATGCCAATGAGCATCGAATTTAGGTAATATGGTGGAAAATGTATATGGATTGAAATTAATATTAGGAAATAAATGTCAGGTGCCATATTGTCATAGAAGAAAATATAGTTTGAAAATATTAAGTAGAAAAAAATATGTATCTTAATATTGGTAAGATTCGAAGAGACAATTGTAGATAATACGTACGTATGGTGCATATCTTAATTTGGGTCAATGTTAAACAATTTGAAATTTTTTACAACAGTTTATTTTAAACATTTTTGGGAATCCATAAAAAAAATCAACTCACAATGTTTTTTTTGGCTATTTTAAAAAAATTGGTCAATGTTTGACATTTTTTATAGGTGCTATAAATGTTTATCAAACCTTGACCCATTTTTTTTTAAATTGCATAAAAAATTATTCCAAGTTGATTTTTTATGGGTACCCTGAAATGTTTATAATACATACCAAAGAAATCATTCTAAAAAAATGCACAATGATTTTTTTGCTATTTTAGAAAAATTAGTCAATGTTTGACACTTTTTATAACAAATACAGAAACTGTCAAATATTGACCCATTTTTTTTAAATAGCAAAAAAAATATTTTGAGTAGATTTTTTATGAGTAAATTGAAATGTTTAAAATAGACACAAAAGAAATCAATCAATTTTAACATATATATTTTTTAAAAATAAACCCCTACGGTGCGTACCCTTAACAAATTAATTATTAATACTTATAAACAAACGTAAACCAATGTATGTTCTGTTATAAACAAATACAATACACACACACACACACACACACACACACACACACACACATGGTATATACAGGTGATTTATTGAAATCATTTGAAATTTTACACATGGTATATAAAAGTTGTCAAACCTTGACCCATTTTTTTTTAAATTGCATAAAAAATTATTCCTAATTCATTTTTTATGGGTACCCTGTGAAATGTTTAAAATACACACAAAAGAAATCATTCCAAAAAAATGCACAATGATTTTTTTGCTATTCTAGAAAATTTGGTCAATGTTTGACAGTTTTTATAACAAATACAGAAACTGTCAAATATTGACCCATTTTTTTTAAGGGGGTTTTGGGTAAAGGTCCTTATAATGCTCAAAGTTTATAAAATTAGGACACTCCATATAATTTTATAAATCTAGTCCCTGTACTAAAAATTCCATGAAAAATAGTGCCGCTGGCGCGGACAAAAAAAAAATGCTATTATACTACACTGACTAGATTTATAAATTCTATTTTATCAAAGGGACTGGATTTATAAACTTGAAAAACATTGTCCTAAAAATCCAAATATAGGAAAGAATATGACCTTTACCTTAATTCTCTATTTTTTAAAATAGTGGAAAAAATTATTTTTAGTTGATTTTTTATGAGTAACCTGAAAATTTTAAAATAGACACAGAAGAAATCAATCAATTTTAACATATAGTTTTTAAAAATAAACCCTTACGGTGCAGACCATTAACAAATTAATTATTAATAATTATACACAAACTTAAACCAATGTATGCTTTGTTATAAACAAATACAATATATATACACACACACACACACACACACTCACACATGGTATATACAGGTGGTTTATTGAAATCATTTATAATTTTATAATTTGTTTCTTCTTTATACCAACACCCCCCCACCCCCACACCCCAATCTCTCAAACTCACAACAACTCTCTCTTATTTTATCGTTTTGATTATCCTACTTTGATCTTCCATATATATACTAACTAACTAACTAACTAACTAACTAACTATATATATATATATATATATATATATATATAATCACACAATTAGTTTCTTCTAAACACAAACAAGTGTGCATTTCCCACATTTAAAAACCCATATACAATTAAAGCAACCAAGAAAAACCATAAACAATTAATGTGTTTTCTATTAGAAGATGGAGAACTTATAAAGACAGTGAAAATATGGAAAATTTATAAAGAAAACACTATTTAAAGATGTTGAAAAGATGAAAATTTTATGCCATCGTAAAATCTTTAGAAGATACAAATGAATACACAAAATTAGTGAGGGGCTCGAGGGGGAGTTTTTTTTTCTTTCATTTCTCAATCTCATTTGGCCAAAACATGTTATCAGGATGGGAAAAAAATTATGCAATGTTCTCACCGCATCCCATCTATGCATATCACCCAAACCCCACACTATATCACATGAACCCTTTCAATACGCATCACCCCAATTATCAACATCTATAGTGGGAAAATCCTAAACCAACAAAGAGACATCTCTCTCTAACTTTTTTCTTTTCTCTTCTCACACATAACTCACCCCCACGACCATCTTTGAAAATATTTTCCAACCCATCTTCTTCCACCTGCCTTACGGTAGAGAACCTTAAGGAAAGCTTAGAAAATAAGCTAGAGAAGTGGAATAAAAATGTTAACGCACAGATTAAAAAAGTAAAGTTAGACAAAATAAAAAGTCAAAACACTTATTAATATATACATAAAATTTATGATCAACCCGATCCTTCAGTGTACAGTCCCAAACACACACGGTTGTATCCATAACTAAAAAAGAACTTACTTTTCATCTATTACTATCTCCTTTCACGAAAATTTCCAATGTATAACAACTATGCAGCAGTAAACCCATGCGGATACATTGGAAATCAGTCGGCATGGACTTGTTTTTTCTAAAGACTTCAATATTCAACATTACATAAAATTCTAAAATGAAGCCATAGAATGGAAAACAGAAAGATGGATAGAGTTACATTAACCTATCAACATGTACTTGTAATCATCAAAAACAAGAAGAAAGTAGTAAAACTGAAATCTGCAAGAAATGAAATGAAGCCAAATAAAACAGATGAAAAAAAACAATAAGCGATAAAGGAATAAACTCCTTATCTATTTTTTTGGTTTCATACGCCATAAATTTACCTTCTTCGTATGCCATAAATTTACCTGTTAATTATATTTTGCAGTGTAATCAGATGTGGTGGTGCAGGTGGGAAGTGATTGAGGGTGATGTAGAGAAATAAATGAGAGGTGGTGGCGAGGCATATGAAAGAGGGGAGAGGAGAGATTTGAATGGAATATGCACGAAAAGGGTGAAAAAATAAGGGAAATTTTAAAAATTTACGTGCTTTGTTGGTTACTTGGGAAATTACAAATTTTTTAGAATTTGGATTGTGGAGGAAGTTTAGAGGTAAACATGTGTTTTTTGGAGTTTAAAAATAATTTAGAAATCTAGAAATTGAGGAATGGTAGATTGGAGGCTTGAGAACATAACATCTACGTTTGTTAGTGTGTGTGTGTGTGTGTGTGTGTGTGTGTGTATGTGTGTGTGTGTATATATATAACAATTAACAACTATATGTGGTTAAAAAAACACTAAAGTAAAAAAAAAGGGCAGGAAAGCATATCATTTATAACACAGAACACTTAAATAGTGGATGTAGAGTGAAAGACATATATGTGATTAAAAAAAGTTGTTGCAGGAAAACATATCATATATAACCATGAACATCCAAACAATGCCGGATTGGCAGAAAGGATTGAACCCAAGTAAAACTTTCCACTACACGTTCAAATAGATTGTTCAAAGCATTCTTTAATTTTCTTGGCATGGAAATACCCTTTGAGGAGTGTTTTATAGATTAAACAGTTTAAATGGAAAGCTTATTATATTGAGACCAATTTCTAACCAAATACATTTGAGCGCAGACTAAACTGGTTGAGAGTATTAAAAAAAACTGCTGATGAAAAGCATCTATGTGCATACCTGTTTATATGGACGTTGTTTTCCTATGTGGGAGGAGGTCTTATCTTAGGTTGGAGATGGTGGGTAGGTGTGTGTAAAAAGGAGAGAGAGAGAGAGAGAGAGAGAGAGAGAGAGAGAGAGAGAGAGTTTAAGGGCTGTAAATCTCAAGACGTTTGAGAGATAAAATGGAGGGGAGTTGATATTCAAATTGGTTTCCTAATTGAACGTGCATGGTGAGCGGAAGAAGTGGGTAATGAGGTAACTGCCACAATTTTTGAATGTATTGTACCCTATACATAGTAGATACAACCATGTGTATAATTTTTTTTTAAAAACTCAAAAATCTGAGAAATTAGGATTGACCTTTTGGAGGCCTCTCAATGCTCCTACTACATACGTGTGTATATATATACACACACACACACACACACACATAAAAAATTGATTTTACCCAAAAAATCACCTTAAAATTCCACCCTTTACCATAAATTGATTTTACTCAAAAATTAGTGTACATAAATGAATCTCTCAAGTCACAACTGCTATTTCCCACCTCCAAATACATCTTTTCATTATGTACAAGTGTATCTAAGTGTAAACATCATAAATAACCAATATTAATCTCCAAAATCTGGAAAAAGAAATCGATATCAAGTCCGATACACACACACACACACACAAATAGACACATTAACAAATCGATTCAACAAACCGCAATCCAGACAAAAACAATTCTTGCAAATCCCCATATATATATATATATATATATATATACACACATACAAACTTGGCCAATCCATAAATATACATCAATTCAAATCCAAATTCAAGAACAAATCAAACATAAATTAGAACTCAATCTGGGAAACCCTAGGAATTTAATATTAAGGACACATCGTGAGTTGTTCTTTGTACCCACTGTGGAGATGGAGCCTCGTCGGCGTTGGGACCGCTGCTTAGAGAGGTGGATTGTGCTAGAAAGATGTGAGAGATGTGCCACTGCCCCGTTTATGAGATGCGAGATATGTGAGGGATATGGAGCGTACGAGGGAAGAGAGCGAGAGAGATGTGTCGTTCCTATTAGATTGTGCAAGAGAGATGTGAGAGAGCCGCCCTTTTTTTAGGAGAATGATTTTGATATGGAACTATTTCAATGGGGGTGGGAATGGAAAAAAAAGATCACGTTTCATTTATCTCAGTTTTTAACTCAACTCTAAAATAACTAAAACTACAAAGGGGTATATATATATATATATATAAATATGAGATAAATATTTTAGTTTTTTTTACTCTATTTTACTTAAATGAAAATAAAAATTCACATATAAGGCCAAACTGACATAAATATATATCATTTATGTCATTTTACATTTGTCTGATATAACGTTAATTTCAAACTGACATAAATGATACTTTTTTCTTGTAGTGTTTGTCAAAATGACGGAATGATTATTTCCAAGAATCTCTATCATTTCCAAAAATCTTCTCACTTAACTAATCATTTGCGAATTTCCTATCACTTATCGTAGCAGTTCTGAAAGAAAAAAATATGTTTATATATATATATATATATATATATATATATATATATATATATATATTTGTGAGCACCTATATCCTTGAGTATAGATTGACCGGATCTACTAGGATTAGTTTCTTTAAATTTACAAACAATATTTAGATATTTGATGCCATTTGTAGGATTGAAAAGCCTAAAACTTCACCATATCTTTCCCAAATTGAACTTCTGAAAACCTCAATTTTAATATCTCCCATGTAAAATTTGTTTAGGGTTTGATAATCCAAACATAAATCCTTAATCTTTTTAATTCAACGATTATACTCAGAATATCCATAATTGACAATAGAGAGAATATCTTTATGAGAACCTCGTCACAAACATAGAAAATTTATACCATTTCTTTAAGTTGGTGATTTTTTAACAACGAGAGTTTGTGCTTAAATTGTTGAACTGTGAAGATGGAGTGACAATGTACTAATAGTTTTCACATATTTAAAGATAAATGTATAAATTTTATCTCTTAGAAGATGCAATGCTTATGTTAAAGGTCATCATGAAAAAGACGGTTATATCAAAGAGTCTATTTAGCCACATACTAGCACTAATAATGTTGGTGCAGTCTCACACTCCGAAATCGCAGTGCGAAATAACACATGTTAGTTTGAAATGATTATGCCCAATGAATATTATTTTACTAAACATAATATTACTTTTGAATATAAACTTCAGTTGTATAAATACTTATATTTTAGAATATAAATACATTTCATAATGAATTTCATTAAATGAACTGACATCTGAGGGGACAAAAGTGAGAGAATAATGATGACGACTCTTCATATATTTAATGATGCCTACCTTGTAAACATTATTAAACGTGAAACTTAGAATCTAAAAGGTTGGAGAAATCAAACAATTTGACATATGTGGTGCTAAAGTCATTACTTGTATACCTCCCTATATAGAGAGAGAGACTGCCACAGTTGCAATTCAATATTTGTTATTTATATATTCTTTTAACAATATTCATACACAAACCCTAACACTTTTTAACTTCATATCCTAACAATGGTTAACCTTATAGCTATCTGGATTTCAAAATAAGTATGAAAAAAAATAAAAAGACATTGAAGATGAATTCCAACGGTACACTATTGCCTACCACACGTTCTTTGTACATATAACATAAGGTTGCATCTGATTAACACCAAAACCACCATTAATTGAACGTGATGACATTACTCAACACTTTAATGCTTTATGAATTTTTTATGTGCTTCAATTTGTACCAAAATATGGGGAATACGATAAGAGCAGGAAGATATACACTCAATTGGTTGAAGAAACTATTCCAATAAGGACAAACTCCCTTATTAACTTTATAAAATCACTTGACGGTTTTGTTGATGATTGTATTGACTACCCAAATAGTCAATTACATTTTTAAATATATTTATGCTTTACTAGTAATGTTTTTCGCTTCATGTTTCTGTACCTTTTTCACGAGTTAGCAGCATGTAAATCCATTTGTCTTTTAACTATATAATATGGACTACTCTTGTTTTTGTTACAAATCTAATATTATATTGTGTAAGTCATCGCTAGGGAAATACAAAACACATTTGTTCTACGATGTTCATATATAAATTGGTCGTACCTCTAGCGAGGACTACTAAAATAAAAAAATTATGCATATTATGTAGACATTTATTTTGCATTGCAAAATATTGAATATTCGCACTACGAAATATTTTGGAATACAATTTCAATATTTCGCAATGCAAAATATTGAATTCTCGCAACGTGAATTTATTAATATTTTAAAATGAGAAATTTTACAATATTTCACTTCTCGAAGCAATGAGAAATATTGAATTGTCACACTGTGAATTTATTAATATTTTAAAATGAGAAATTTGACAATATTGCTCCTTTTGAACTTAAATTATGAAGAAACAGTGAAAATAAATTGACATCTTCAAATATCTCACCAAATCATACAATATCTAACTATCAATTTTGACATATAGTAATTCATCATCACATGAATTATAAGCTTCATCTGATCCATACTCAAAGTCATTATTTTCCATAATCATTTGAATGTCTTCCATACCCAAATGATTAGGATATTCATATCTATGAATTTTCTCTAAATAAATCGTATCATCTAGAGTACATAATGAATACCTAAAACGTCACATCTTAAACAAATTGTAGCGGATTGATTCTTTACCCATTTTAATAAAAAAATTTAAAATAAAATCCTCATACAAACACACTAGACATATCGTACACTTGAAACATATTCGTTTTCTATCATACATTTGTTAAACAAAAATTGAAATCTCAATATCTAAATAATAAGAAGCATAATATAAATGTTAGATTGGAAAGGAAACAAAGTTACGTAAATAAAATCTCAAAAGGAAAAAAATTCGCGTAAAAAAGATCTTAGCTAAGATATAGGAGATAATCTTATATACAAGAAATATTTTAGAACACGTGTCTTGTCATTGGTCTCACATGCATTTTACAACTTGTTACTAATCGGTTACATGAAAATGGTATTTTTAGCAACTTACAATATACAAACACGTACAAGGGGATTTAGACTAAACTGTTCGAATTATTTAAATAATAATTCTCCATAAAGTATTCTGCAATTGTATTAATACTAAGAGTCACTTTGGTTAATGACAGGGTACTTCAAATACAGAGAGTAAAAATGATTCTTGGGTATCTACCTTGATAGACGGATAAGATTAAGTGACTATTGGAGATTTATGTCCTGTCCATTCCTACAAATAAGTGATTGATTTTCTATCATTCAGATACATTAAAAGACAACATAATGAAATTATAGGATAATGCGTAGAAATATAAATTCTTAGTGAGGGCTAACTTCATAATAGTGTTTTGACCTTAGAGGAAGATCGAACCGTTGGAATGCGTTGAAACTGGACACCATTTTGCTAAAAATAAGATGAAGTTGTAGTCCGAAGATCAACCCGATCAGACATCGTTAAGGTCTAATGCTCCGCCAATATTTCCATTTCTAATATGATGGAGGCATGTGATTTTAATATCATTTTATGTTCAACATAATAATTTTATGTGATAATCATATTAATCTAAGACCCTAACGTTAAATATATAAAACATAAAGTTTTGTATGATTAAAGAACAAATAACATGTATAATTGGATATTCATATATTAGATTTATAGATACATATAAAACTGTTAATTACATTTTCTTTTGATTATGTTTACATGTGATATCAGAGCTTAGGCGTCTAATCTCATGATTGTCCATTAAGACTTTTTTTTTTCCTGAAAAATTTGGATAGAAATAATTGATGAATTAAGGAATTCTTTTTAGTGACAAGTTTTTTTGGTTGGAATTTTACGAAATTCATATGGTCACCTGAAAACGTCGAAATAAATAAATGTATATAATGGAAAACGCCCTCTATCGACGATTTTGACATCATTTAGACCCTTAAAAATGCATTTTTGCTATTTTTAGTAATAATATTTGCGCTATTAACTCTTGCTTAAAAATTAATTTTACTATTCCGCGAATTGGAGGGTGATACTGAAGAGATTGTTTAAGTTTCCATAGTGATAACTCAAAATTTTATATTTTGAAAAAAATAAATTATTTTTTCATATTTTATGGTATAAATCAGTGCATATATTTTTCATCATTAAGTGGTTGTTCTAATATTCATGTTATGTATTATTTGGTATTGACCAAATGTTCAATATAAAGTTTTGAATATTAAATGTATGATTAGGAGTTTGACAATAACATTTTTGCTAAATTAGATTATTATGTATAATCTATATTTGGTTGCCAAAAAGTCCTAATATAGTTTTGAATTAATGTTTTGATGCTAATATTTATATGATGTTAGATTATGAAGAAAGTGTCTTAATTTATAGTTTTAAATATTAAATTATTTTGTCTCCATTTATATTTGGACCCTTGATTATCCGTTAAGTGTTGTGTATAATAATTTTTGGGGGGAAATGATTTTTACATACATTATGTGAGTACAAATTAATCACAATTAAAAATATTTCAGAAAGAAATTAAAGAACGAATAAAGAGATGCCAATCACACAACATAAGAACATACATGGTTTCACAAATTTTCTATGTCCACAGAGAGGTTATTGTATTTTATTAAGTTCTCTCAAAGTTCTCAAAATTACAGCCCCTTGGCCTGAGGTGTGGGATGTACTTATAGTGGTGTAAAACCGTAGTGATTGAGTTATTTATGAAACTCTCCCATCTTGTTATTATCTCCCGTGGTTATTCCTGAATATCTCGTCCAAGATTGTAGGTAACTAACTGAGCTTATCAATATGGACGCGAAAAATATATGTATTTATCCATGTGATAAATGGCTATGATGATTTCGTTGAGGAGTTGGGTCGAGCGTGACCCACATACTATTAGGCCTAGTCGGCCAACCTTCAATTAGGCCTAATTAACAATTTTGGTCCCCACAATTTCCCTTAAAATCTATGGGCTAAGATTTCTTGGGCGAGTAGATTTTATTTATGCTTTGGGCTCTATGGTCTTGAACCATTTTGATGAATTTGAATTTGCATGTCATACTTTTAATTATACAAAAGTTCCAAGGGTACACTCGTTTGAGAAGGAAGTAAAGCGCCAAAATCACCTTACGTGCAGTACCTCATGATTGTGCACGAGGTTTCAAATAGGGTTTCTTCAACACCAAAAGGTCATGTTGCTTCCAATTTTTTATTTATCAAAAACTCTAGAGATTTATACTTTGCATTTCTTTATCTTTGTGAGTCTTCATCCTCATGTCTTACTTTCACAACTTTATTTTTATTCTCCTTTTTGTTTGTCTTCAGTATTGGTAGCTAATTCTTTTTAAAATGTCGACCATCCACGAAAAGAGTGTTGATGAGTTTATAAATACATATTCCATTCCTTATTGGGTGGACATCGACTATGCCCCCATTCCTAATGATGTTAGGGATGTCAACGGGGGGAACTGGATTCACACCTTGGTTGTTGTCTAAGAGGGGTCGACATTTTCGCCACATCCTTTGTTTTTGGATTTTTTTTTATTTACTTGGTGTGGTCCTTGCCAAGTGTGACCCCAATACTTGGAAAATAGTCATTGGAGTGAATCATATTAGGGAAATTTATGGGACCAACATAGGAATCCTAGAGATCAGGTTTTGCTACACCTGGTCTCACACCACTTTTGGTCTCTTTTATTTGAAGGCGAGGAAGGCCAACATGGTGTTGGTTATAAACCTACCTAATTCCATTAAGGTATATTGGGATTAGGGCTTGATTTCTAGCAATTGTTAACATCCACTACTCCGTGCAGGCAAAGAGCACACATGGTATCTGTGCCCTAACTAGGGTGATGATCACATAGGCTAACACTTGGTTTCTCAATTGTTCATATTTTACTTTACCATTTTCTTTGTTGTTGCTAGTTTTATTTTTTTTATTATATGTGCACAACTCATAAGAAAAATAAGGAGCCTTATCTCCAAGATATCAAGGTTGCTGACCTCCTAAAGGCTTGCAGGGTGAAGGAATATCTGCCTGACGGTGAACGCCCATATCATCAACACTTTTTCTTGAGTACACTAATACCATTAACAACAACACTTCTTGCCTGGTGGATTACATACCCGATCTTCCTCTTCCTGATTAGGAAACTTCTTCTTCTCTTGATCAGTTAGACGTTGGATCCATACAGCTAGAGGAGGATAAGGTTCTAATGGATCCTACTAGGAAGAGAGTCCTTATGGTTTCTAATGATGACGATGATGATGTCCCTCTTTTTTCCAGGGCCAAATCCCAAAAGAAGGCAAATGGTGAATCCTTTAGGTCTGGTGACCCAAGCTTGGTCACCAAGGAGAAGAAAAAGGAAGAGGAAAAGAAAAAGAAGGAAAAAGAGGAGAAAAATATGGAGGAAGAGAAGAAGCCCCTTACAGCCTCTTCAAAGAATAATAATATTCCCCCTTCCCCCCAATATTTTATAGGCATAGTTTATTGACCACAATCCAACCCTGTACCTAGGCTTGCTGAGGGGGCTGTGCTTATGGGAGATCGTGAACAGATGCTGGGAGCTAACCAACTTTCTCTTTGAGCTTCCCAAAATTTATTCCTGGTAAGGGTCTTCTATTTATTTTCTGTATCTGGTCTGCTTGAGTGAAATTTGTTAGATCCTTTAATACTTGATGTTTTTCTTATTTTATAATTTGTGGTAGAGATTACTAGTCATCTAGATAGTCACGTCGACTAGTCTAGATTAAATGATAAATTGACTGAATCCTTCCAAAAGTCTGAAAAGGCCATAGGCCATAACGAGGAGGCCCATGAGAAAGAAAAAAAAGATCACCATACCAAGAATAATTTACTAAAGGTGGAGAATAGTTGTAATCAAATGAGAATTCTCGGTTGTCTACAGAGGTAGCTCAGATTCCTCTTACTAAGAACTCTAACTTCAATCAAGGCTGGAACGAGGCATATGTTGATTCCAGGATCCAGATTGCTTATGCTCGGAAGGTGACCTTAAAAAAGGGATGATATTAGGCCTTGGAAAAAGTTGGACTCATCGTTAAAGTCAAGATATTTGGTTTGCACCAGCCATGTCCTTTCCCTATAGCTGATGAAGAGCCTTCCACCAGCCATCTTACTGGCAGGAAAAGGAGGTGGCACCCAAGGAGAAGGATGTGTCACCTAAGGGGAAGAGGTTGAGACAAAGTATCAAGTGAAGATATGAAGCCCATAGTTCTAGTTTTTTTTCTTCTTCTTCTTTTAATCGTGCCCTATACTCTTTTTCTTTCCTTGCATTGTAATGTCTCTGCATACCCCTCATTTTTTTTATGAAAACAATATTTTCATTTTCTTGAGTGTATTAATTTATGAATTTTCTAATAAATTATTTCTTGTTCTCTGTATTGATACTTTAGCCTTTTACTGAGGAAATCCCTTGTTCCAATAACATAAACAATGCGCTCGAGCGAGTTACAAGCGCGCAAGCTCGTCGATCATTTTTGACTGCTTGTAAGGCTTTGAGAAAGAGGATTGAGGACTACAAAAACTAGTCCACCGTGGTCGCCAAGTCGAAGGACGACCTTAAAGACTTGGCAGACGTGAGTGCTTCCATGCAAAAAGAAATAAATGACTTGAAAGCCCATCTAGATGAATCCAAGGACGTGGGTGAGGTTAGTACTCCAAATTAGTCAAAAAATGATGAACTTACGAAGAAACTAACCGAGTCTCAGAAGAAAATTCAAAGGAGCAATGCTATAGTGATGGGGATAAGTTGTGATGTGAGGAAGCTCTGGTACTTATCCAGGATGGATCCTTGAGTAACCTCGTTAGCCGATCATGATGAGGGGTGGTAAAATTCCTCGTGAGGCTGCAGGAAGCTCAAGATGCTCCCTATAAGCACGACTGGCTAAACTCCCCCAAGGTTGTCAAGGAGCCCCAAGATTCTCAACTCTGAATATCTACCAAGTTGATTTTCCTACATATAGTCAACCTCCTTTTGGTCGCGATAAAACCTGGGTCCTATTGGATGCCATTCCTCTTCAGCTTGTAGAGAGTTACCTCGAGGGTCATGACATTGATGACAAATATATGCCTAACCCTGAGGATGGTCAAAAAAGAAAATTGAATCATTTTTGTCTCGTCGACCGTAAACTATTATAGATCCTTGTGTTATTTGTTATTATTATGTAATTGGTACTTTTTCTATTTGGGCTCTGCCAAGTGAATTATGTGAATACCAATTCTTATGCATTTTTCCAATCCATTATCCCTTGCATGTGTTATATTTCCTTTCTTACCTTTTAGGTCGTGTCGCCACACTCCCTTAGGCCTAAAAAAGACAATGGCAAAAATGCACTGGGACGATGGACAATCTACCCATTGAGAATTTTAGTCGACCAAGCAAAGTTGGATTATTACTTAGGGATTCCGCGCAGGGCTTTTGTTTTTCTTGGGCAAGTCGTCAAGTCACCTGTGTTGGTTATGACAAGGACATGGGGTCTTTAATTTTAATTGTAATAAAAAAACTGTCATAGTAATTAAGTTAAAGTCTAGTCTTCTGATCAACATCTTTCAAAGATTAACTCTCAATTATGAGCTTGTTACTTAGAAAACAACGTAAATCAATTGAATAACTAAGAGATATGAGAAAAATATGGATAGAAGGGCCTTTATTTATTCATAACAAAAATAACAAATTACAAGTAACATAAGCTTGAAATGAAAATTTATGTAAACGTAGTTGCTGAGAAATAAGAAGACTAAAAGTATAACTTCTTGAGGTTTGCTACATTCCATGCCCTTGGTATAACTTCTTGAGGTTTGCTACATCCCTCTAGATCGTCTCTGATTACTTTGAATGGTTCCTCCCAATTGGGCCCCAACTTTTCGTCTAACACTTTCACGACGCTGTTGAGGACTTTCCTTAGGACATAATCTTTAAAGAAAAAATTCCCTGTCTTGACCCCCTTGTTGTACTGCTTTTCTAATTATTGCTGATATGAGGTCAGTTTAATCATGGCTTTCTCTCTTCATTCTCGATCAGGTCAAGTTCAATGTGAAGGGAATCGTCGTTTTGCCAGTAGTTGTCCATCATTGCTCTTATGGTCAGGAGACCAACTTCAAGTGTTATGATAGCTTCCATTCCATAGGTAAGTGCGAAGGGTATTTCTCTATTTGGTATCTTAAGCGTGGTACGATATGCCCAAATAAAATGAGGAAGCTCATCCAACCAAGCGCCTTTTGTTTTTTCTAACCCCTTTTTAAGGCCTTCGAGCATTGATTTATTGGAGGCTTCTGCTAGACCATTGCTTTGAGGGTACACTACTGAAATAAAGTGGTGCTTGATTCCATGTTCGTCACATAAATTCTGGAAAGGATCACTATCGAATTGTGTACCATTATCAGTTATGATGGATCTTAATACCCCAAATCATGTTATGGATGAACATTATCATGTTGTTATCTCTGATGTTAGCCAGTGGTTGTGCCTCTACCCACTTGGTGAAATATTTTGTGCTTACCAGTAAGTACTTGTGATTCCCAGGTACGATTGGTAGTGGTCTAATGATATCTAACCCCTATTGTGAAAATGGCCATGGGTTGGTCAAAGACCTGAGATCATTAGTTGGTTGATGAACAATGGGAGAGAATTTTTGGCACTTCTCGCATTTGTGAACATAAACACTTACATCTTTTTATATATATGATTATTAGCAGTCTTAGTTGATTGCTCGGAATGCTAGGGACCTTCCTCCTGCATGGCTTCCACATATTCCATTATGAAGTTCATAATGAACTTGCTCGACGCCTTTGGATGTATGCACTGGAGGTTGGGGAAAGAGAAGGATCTCCTGTAAAGTTTACCCCTAGGTCCTAAGTAAAAACATACAGCTTTGACTCTGAACTGATGGACTATTTTTTTATCGATCGGCAGTGCCTTATTCTGTAAGTATGCAATGATGTTATCCATCCAACTAGGACCCTGGTCGATGGATAGTACGTGCTTAGATTTCTACTACCTTGTTAATACTGGGCTTGCCAAGGAATTCCACTTAAATGGTTTTCTTGAAATCTGAGTCCACTACTTAGCTTAGAGCATCAACGTGACTGTTGTGCCCCTGGGCTAGCTCATGTACAATTACAAGGTAGGATGACATTATATCATCTTTGGCATTGAATTCCCCATTGACTTGATTGGACACTAATTTGGAGTCGTAATAAACATTGAGTCAGACGATGAGCGCCTCATACTCAACCTCGTTGTTGAAGGCATCAAATCCCAGACTGATCCCTTTCTCAATCATACCATTCTCTGTAGTTACAAGAATAATGCCATGCCTACCTCCTTTGAATTGGAGACCCCATCAACATATAGCATCCAACTTTTGCCCTGGGCCTATTCGTGCATCTTTAACAAATCGACCAACTGCTGGTCAATGGGACGTTCTCCAGTGAATTCGATCATGAGGTTGACCAAAACTTTCTCTTTGACTACTGTCCTTTATTGTGATTTTCTTTTGTGGAAATTTAATTATGTTTTTAAATCCGCCTATTTTATAAAACTGTTAATCTGAAAATTTTGAGACATTTTCAATAACTGTTTTCTTATACCTCTAATAAGCAATAATTGGGATCAAAATTGTCGACTTACATGGAATTAATGAAATTTTTATGTCAATTCGAAACGATCTAATGATCAAAACTCACCATTTTTGGTGATGAGCGTTGTTTTGACTATTTGAGCATGTTTCAGCCATTAAAACCTCAAATTTGTCATATTTGGTAATGAAGTTAATAGCTATTTCTTTCTCCATTTTTTTTAAATCCCACTTATTGGAGATTATTTTAAGAGTTTGTTTAACACTTTTGTAGTGATTACTCAAAATTTTCCATTATTGAAAATTTTGAATTTCTCCATTTTATGTGGTTTAATAAATACATCACTTGTCTTACCTTGTTTGGTTGTTATACTATTTTTTCTTTACACAAAATACTGTTATGACTATTATAATTATGATTAAGGTTTTCATATCAATATTTATATTAAGTTAGATTGGGTGTTCATTAAATTGCCCTAGTCTATAATTGTAAATAACAAATTACTATGTATAAATTTGGCTGTTAGTAGGTCCAAATATAATTATCAATATTAGATTGTTAATACAATGATGATGTGGTTTGTTCATTGTAAGATTGTCCAAAGGGACAATTTCGATTATCAAATGAACATTAACGAGCAATTTGTTTTTCATATCAACTTAACCTCGAAGGATTTAAATTTTTCCTTGAGCCTTGTATTTACGTGAAGTTTAATTCGGTGCTCAAAATTATAAATATTAGAATATTGCGTATATATTTATTATACATAACATGAGTAATGGAATATTAAAAGTATGCCTTAAATTTATTTTCTCAGCATTTATATCACGATTAGATTATGATTCCACCAAAGTGGTATAATTTAATAAACTCTAAATGTTGAATTTTGTGATATCAATCAAATATTATGTTTTAGCATGCCTTAAATTTTTATCTCAGTATTTACATCATGATTAGGTTACGATTCCACCAAAGTGATCTAATCTAATAAACTGTAAATGCTGAATTTTGTGATAATATTCAAAAACTATGTTTTGATTGCTCTGAAGAGTCCGAATATGGTTTTGAGTATTCAGATTATTAATGATTTCATTATGATTAAGCCATTGTGATTTAGTTGCTCCAAAGAGTGCCGCTGAAATGGTGTAGTTAATATTAAGGGGCAATATGTTTGTTTATTATGGTTGTATCGGTTGCTTCAAAGAGACCATAACCTTCCTTAATTTATAAGTACATTATCTATTAATGCCTTTTCAAAACTTTAATGCTTGTTGAAATTATTATGCAATCCATAAAATGATGTAATATTCATATAATGGATAGTTTGTTAATCACCAAAGTGGCCCAACTCGAATGCTTGTGAATATTAAATTTAAAGATAAAAATGGTAGTAATAACTCTTTGTGCTTATATATGTAAAGACATTAATGAGGTAAATTCAATTTATTTTGTCAAGGAAGATAATCTTTCAAAGGAAATTTATTTTAAGTAACTGAAATAAATATTAAGAAGTTATACAATTAGGTGGTGAAAGGTTATCCTACATAACACATCTATCTAAATTACATAACATAATACCCAATCAATTCATATATAAATATTTAAAATTATTTCGAAAGAAATACCACATTTATAAAATAGTACTAATTTATGTGCTGTCATCTCATAGCATTAATGTGGTGAACTATTTATCTCACTAATTGTATATCATTTTATTTCTCTAAAATGGAATGTTTCATCCGTTTTAATGTTCTCAAGACTGACTTCTTAGAATGAAATGTAAAGGTTTAAGTTTGACTTAAAAATGTTAAATCGTTATAATTCAGTTTTACATGAGGAACACAATACTAATGAATTAGTGTTTGATACTCTTTTAAACAGTTGACAATTATTAAGCAAATTAAGCATAAAGTTTATGCAAAATCTCTTAATGTTAGAAATTGATGTGTGAGTATCCATTATGTAGCGTAATACTTTCAACTATATTATGTAAATTATAATGTGTCGTTCGATATGAATAGAATAATTTGTTTTATTTTTCAAAATTAGAGTGCTACGAAAAATAGTTCTAAATCGATATGAGGATGTTTGCAAAACAAACCATAAGTTTTTGGATTCCTTTTGTTATATTATTTTGGAATCATTTAAAAAATCCCTCAATGACCTTCCAAAATATTTTTTCTCAATTTCACCGTGAGATATTTTTTTTAGTATACAAAAGATCTTTAAGTTTACATGATAATATATATTCTTGATTATGGTGTTCTTATTAGTGGTTTGTACAATTATATTTTTTATTTAACTTTTAAAAGGAAACTGATTTTACTCCTATATCATAATCTTGAACTTAAGAGTAGCTTCATTAGTAAAACTTTTCAATTTTGTGGCATGTTGAATATCAGACTCTTTTAAATCTAGACTTACTTTGATGATTTACAGACTAGATTGTCTTTGGGTTATCACTTATGAATCTTGAAATTAATGTTTGAGCTCTTAAGGTTTTACAATTTTAGAATGATCTATGTGATCGAAGTGGAAGATTATAGTCCTTGGATAGTGGACCTACATAGATCATGTCGTTATATAATAACAAGTCAAATGCAAGAATGTCGATATCGACACAAGAGCTATTCATATAGAAATAAATATGTATGGTTTAAAGTATATTACATAAATTTCAGTTTACTTATCCAATTTGACATACCCACATGATTAGGAATGTCTAGTACATGCATGGATTTATAATCCACTAAAACATTTAGAATTTAGAATTATGTTTACACTTTCAAGAGGGTACACTATTTACCGTTGAAATCGAACATGTTAAATTTTTTAAATAATGGTGAAATTAGTGGGAATATCAAATCACCTAATGCGGTTATAAAAGAAATGAAGATGCTCTTGTCATTCCCTTAACAATCAAAGTATTTATTTCTTTTAGTTAATGAATATGAATAGTTTTAAGACGCTCTTGAATGAGTTTGCTATTCTTAATGGTTGTGAGATTTATTACAAGAATGTGAACTTGACAGAGGAATAAGAAAATATTAGATATTTTTTTTCATAACTTTTAAAAATTATAATGCCATTAATTTACCCAAATGAAGTTTATGATCACATTGAATTATTTAATTTATACACTATAGTCAAGTGTAAATGCATCTTAAGACGAAACACGACCTTATTGATAATCAACGACATAAAGCTAGACTTATGATCAAAGTTTGAATTATGAATAGAGAAAGGGGTGTAAATATTTCCACCTATAACTTAAAATGTTAAATTCTAATGGATTTAGTATTCCTTTTTATTAAGAGTTACATTTAGCATGAAAACTTATTAGAGTTTAAGAAAGTAACCATATATGTTGAGTAATCACTATATAAACTTATGTCAATTTTCCACTAATGGTATTTCTAAAAATACTGTATGTATTTTTTTATTAGTATATATACCTTGAAGTTAGTGGGAATAAATTGATATATTATTTGGATTGCTCTTCATACTGAATGATAGATTACAGAAATGAAATATTTTAAGAGTACGAAGTAATATGATGCCTAAAATGTTATATGATCACACTTATGATATTTGCTCGCTCTTGATTAAGTAGGTTCTTTTTGGCCTGGAGGCCAATATTATAAAAAAGTGAGAAACAATTAAATATTATATGTTTTAAGGCTACAATTTATGGATTATGGCTGCTGAAAATTTATTTTGAGACTAGGAGTTGTCGACACTATTACTAAGTCGCTTAAATATTATGTTAACACTACAATAATCTTCGTTATGAAGAACTGATATGTATTTTAAGAACCCTAGGCACATTAGGATATAATACTTATATGCAAACGAAGAGGTTCAGAAACAACAAGTGTATGTTGAATACATTAATACAAGTGTTAACATAGCATATCCACTGATAAATGCTCTATAATTCATCAAGCATGCTTAAGATATGGGTCTTGCACGTAGAGAATTAAGTATAAGTGTTGTGGATTGTTTGGTGCTTAATTTTTGACATTATATTTGATATCAATTAAAGTGTATTCTTAACATTTTAACTTCTGTCTTCCAATATAAGTTTACATGCATGTGAATTGATGAATGTGATAGAAATAATCGTTTATATAAGACATTATTGGAACAATACTGAATCATCCAATTTATAGACCTTCTTTGATAAGTCCTTAATGTTGTGTTATATAGAAATGATCATACTCTTGAATTAGTTTGTGAGTGTCATGACTCGCATTAATGGCTTGTTTGATTAAGGTGCTTATGAAAAACCATTTAAGGATGACTTAAAGGTTACTGTGCCCCTTATGATAATTATGGACCAAGTGCGATAATGTTAGAATTATTACTCTGTAAAGTGTTCCATAATTATATTAATACTAAGAGTCACTTTGGTTAATGAAAGGGTACCCCAAATACAAAAAGTCAAAAGGACTCTTGGGTATCTATTTTGATGGATGGTTGAGATTAAGGAACAATTGGAGATTTAAGTCATGTCCCTTCTTATAAATAAGTGACTGATTTTTCGTCATTTAGACACACTAAAAGACAACATAATGAAATTATAGGATAAGGGAGATAAATCTAAATTCTGAGTGAGAGTTAATTTCATAAAATTGTTTTGACCATAGAGGAAGATCTAACCGTTGAAATGCACTGAAATTGGAACACCGTTTTGCCAAAAATAAGATGAAGCTCTAGTCCGAAGATCAGCCCGATCGGATATAGTTAAGGTCGACCACTTTGCCAATCTTTTCATTTGTGACATAATGGAGGTATGTGATTTAATATCGTTTTATGTTCCACATAATGATTATATGTGATAATCATGTTAATCTAAGATCCTAACGTTAAATACATAATATATAACGTTTTGTTTGTGTAAAGAAGAAATAACATATATAATTGGATATTCATGTGTTAGATTTATAGATTCATATAAAAGTTTTAATTACTTGTTCTTTTGATTATGTTTACGTAAACATATTTTGAATCGGTACTAATACTTGTACACGTGTCATATCAAGGACGGATCATATAATCATGCCTAAATAAATGGTAAACGCATAAGAAGTTATAAAGTAATGGTGATTAAAAAAACTAAGCAGACAGTGACTCATAGCATTGGACTAGCATCACAGTTTATTAGTTTAAGCTAGTTGATATCTCGGATGAGAACTTTCGTGGCAGTCTAATTTCATGGATTATTGCACCATGTAAACTATATTGTTTTTTTCCAAAACAAAATTTTTATTCAAAACCAAGGAACTATATTTTGTTGCACCTTTATGTTCCATGAAGATCATAAATAATTTATATACATTTTCCTGAAATATCCCGTGGAAGACTCAGGTCCATTTGTCCAAAACATTGGACCTGGTCATCCAAGTGAGAGTCAAACCCTGTGATTGAAAAGCAAATTTTTTTCAATATGGTCCTCTTTCAGTAGCATTGGAATTTGGCAATTTCGAAATGAGCACCATAATGTATCAAACGAGGAACCAATTAAGAGAAAGAATTTCATTTAAAAGTTCTAAAGTGCCGAGTGGACTAGTGGTCGGGAAGGGGACTCCAATTTTTAGAAATGCAATACAGAGTCTGGAATTTTCGTGGTCTGAAAGGAAATAATTAAAATGATTCAACGATTGCGGCATCAAGAAATGTAATTCTTTCGTTTTACGAAAAAAAAATATCTAGGATCGATTAAACTCCATACCAATTGTATGGACATTAAAAATGTTGGTGCTATATGCCATCATAGTTTTTAGGGCTAGGAAGTGTGAAGTTATCATCAATAATGCAAGGGATTATTTGATTTTTTCTAATAATATTAAATATTTTATTTTACAAAATTAATGGATTAAAATCTCCAAAAGTTCATAATTTTAAATTTACAAAATTATATGCATATAATCTAGACATCCAGATCTATCAAACAAAACTCGTATTCGATATTTTTGACGAAAAAAACAAAGCAAATAAATTATTTGTTTCTGTTAAGACTCCGACGAAAATACGGTGCCACTGGCGGAAACCAATAATTAGAAAAGGAGAGAGAGAGAGAGAGAGAGAGAGAGAGAGAGAGAGAGAGAGAGAGAGAGGTTTGTTCGACGAGTCTCCAACGGGGAGGTTCTGCTCCGATGGAGGTGGGGTGAAGCTGCTATAGACAAAAAGGGAGGTGTGTATGTGTTTATTTTTATATAGAGAAAGTGAGTTTAAAACAGGTATGGGTGAGGGATACCATTTTCTAAAAATGTGTGTCATATTATGAAAAATGACTTGGTATATTAAAAAAATCAATGGAATTTTTGCATCTTTGATGAAGTAAATATATTTGACCCATAATAATGCCTAGTTTTTATGGCTATCAAAGTAGTGATGAAAAATATTATACTTATCAGCATTTGAATTATTCTTTGGCTCGTACTATTTAGCACTTATTATAGGAAGATTGGAAAAAGATATGTATAAAATCATCTTGCGATTCATTTTAAAATGATGTGATATAGCAACAAGTATGGTGAGCAATAGCATAATTTGGTGATGATTTTGGGAAGTTTAAATATGTTGACCCTCTTTTAAGAAAGATCGTGATGCTTTTCCCATCTCATTGGTTGTAACAATAAAATCATTCATAAACGTGTATCATGACCCCCATAATTTTTAATGATTCACTTAGTAGGGTGTGAGATTTCTTTTGAAGAGAGTCAAAAAATTTAAATTTAGTTTGATGAATGTATTTAGGATTAAAAATATTATTCGTAACATAACTTAATACACCAAATTGAATTTTCGATGTTAATATTGGTTACTATTGGCTTTTTAGCTCCCGCATGCACGAGCGTTGTTTATAAGGTATATGTATGAATTTATAGATATTCTTAAAGAATCAGACCCTCAAGATGTAATATCTTAATAAATTACATAATGACATAACTGTTATATAATACTATGTACTATTAATTTCGAAAAAATATTCTGCCAACATCATTATTAGTTTAATCGCAAATAAAGATTTAAAATGCTTGCACAAATACTCTACGGAGGAAAGTTATATAGACAATGGTATTGCCTCTATCATGTCAAATTCAAACCTATTTTATGTGTTTCGATATAATAATGGTTTTGGTCATTATCATGTGCCCCAATTACAATGATCAATCCCCCAACTCTGAAATGGTCCATCAACACGAGGTGCGAGGGATTGACTAAGTCTACTAGGAAGCCTCGGAGTGAAGATTTGGTGATACAATGAAAACCCCGTTTTGCACATCCTCCAAAATAGACCATACTCCATGGAGCACCTCCCCGCCTACAAGGAGGATAAGGCTAGCCATGTATTCTTAATGACAGCCACATGGCAAACTATATTCGCAGCAAACTTCTTCAGAAGTTAGTGAATAGTGGATAAATTATACATATGACTAGTAAGTAAAGCCATAGAGGGATAGTGGAGGGGACCAAGACACTTTCTGGCAATAACTATGTAATCACTTTGCTCTGATATAATATAAAATCTCCCTTTCCCTATGGACGTATGCCATCATGAGGCCAAATAACTTATATTTGGGTATACTTTTATTTACATGATCTTCCTAGTTATTACACAAATATAAGGAGTTAATTTTTACTTCAACAACTTAAGTTATCACTAAGGTCATTATTGTCCTGGAAATATATACAAGAGGTTTGATTATAGTAGATAAACGGAGTCTTCCAAGTTTCAAGAATGAATAGGTGTTCATGGTTTCTTATTCTTTCCACTGGGAGTTTAAAGTTAGATTTAATTTATTTTTTCAAATTAATTTATTCTTGCAAGCATTCTACTATATAAAGAACATAATTTATGTTTCATGCTTATAAGTTCTTCAGATGTAGTTAGGGATGTAAGCTATCTAGAAGAGACAAGTTTTTCTAACCATCAAAGATGAATAACAAAAGTTTTTTTTTATAAAGAGGGGGGTCAACTGGGTATTTATGAAATTAATAACTATTTAAAAAATTTCTTAACTTTAATCTGAGATTAACTGCAATATGATAACTCAATTTAAGTATAAATAATTAATCAAGGAATAAGCATAAATAGTTAAGAGGGGGAGCGAGTGATATATATATATATATATATATATATATATATATATATATATATATATAGAGAGAGAGAGAGAGAGAGAGAGAGAGAGAGAGAGAGAGAGAGAGAGAGAGAGAGAGAGAGAGCATTTTAGAGAAGCTTTGCAAATCAAGGTTTTAATGTGGCTTGGCTTTGCAGACGTCCATGCTTAAGATGGTACTCGAAAAACTTCACTACCTTTGGTTCATTAAGGCAAAAAAAAAAACTCATAAAGAATTATAAGACCTTGCAAACTACAACCAATAAGGTAACTATACACATTCTCTCTAAAGAGATACACGTAGGAGCCCAACCTTACATCACTCATTGACTCCTCATAACTACAACTCTATTCATGAAGATACAATGACGTTCAATCGTAAGTATCAACAATAAGTGATGTAACAAAAATATAAAACAATATTTCTTAACAAGAAACTTTAATGAAATGGGTTTAGTTTCTAGTAATGAGAAGTATAATGCTCAATGGGTTTTGGTTTTCTTCTTTAACACAAGTAGGCATTGGGATAAGAACTTTTCTAAAGAAGGGGTTAAGTTTGAAACTTTTAGTTAAATGGGTTTTGGTTTGAGCATTGCATCAATGGAGTTTTTGTGGTTTAAAATCACACCTTGGAAATGGATCATGGGTTCTCTTTTTAAAAACCTAAGAGTTCATTTTTTATTCTTGATACACATGCTATTTGGGTTTTGGATACTGGCTGAAGAATTCTTTGGGGTTAAAACATTACTTAAAGGGGTTTTGAATTTTAAAGATTTATTTGAACGGAGATTTTGGGTTTAAATATCACACGTTTAGAAATGGAACTTGGTTTTTCTATCATGAAAGCACAAGTATAAGGAAAACAAAATATGTAATGGAACTTTTATATTTGGAAAATTGTGTTTAAAGAAGGAACCTAAAGGTTTCTTTTATAAGATTGTAGATACCCCAACCTAGGACCCCCATAAGTACCTCTTTAGGTCCCTAGTGTGACACCCTGCCTAATAAAATACCGGGTGATCAGTCATATACCAAATTAAAACAGGAATCCAAGTTGGATCATCCTTAGCATCACTGTCGAAAAACTTTTTAAAACTTACTAACCACCTAGTATTCCAAAAGCTGGTGCCAAATTTTAACTTTTTTTTTTATTTAAACCAAACAGTATATGCAGAAATAAATAAAATCCATTCACACAACTGAATTAAATAAACTAAACACATAGTAAGACGACATGCCGAATAAACCATCGGCCACCAAATAAAATAGTCAAATACAAATATTCAACACCTGAATCAAAATCTGAAAACTGAATTGATAAATGATTCTTACTCTAGGAATGAAAGAACGATGCGTATAATCCAAGCTCCTGCTAGCATCTACATATGCCGCAGCTCCGTGTCCCTGGAATAGAATAACAATCCTGGCGTCCCTATGGCTGGACACCTAAAAGGTTTTGAAAATAGTTTTATAGCAAGGGTTAGAACCCAAAACATTTTGAAAATCTTTAGCAAGTGAATTAACTGCAGTAATTTAAAATGCATGAATGCGCTTCATATTTAAGTTAGTGTCGCACTCCCTTGTGGACCTTCTCACCCCTCCACTATTATGCACACCTAACGGTTACCTTGACCCCCCCACCTAGTTGTACTACCTCGTCCAACTAGTCCTGGTATAACCTTCCCTTGCCATAATACTCTAACCCGAATATAATGATTCTTGAATTATAAGTTATCTCACAATTAACTTAACTAATTCCTTCTTAAATAGTAGCATATAACCGTGTCACAAGTTATATAAAGTAAATACATCACACACTGTATTACTACCCGCATACAATATTGAATACCATTATATACGTACCTCTACCAAAACATCCGCACATATAACATACAAATATCTATCCCTCCGAGTATACCCTCGCCGGATGATTCCCTCTAATGTATTATCTCACTAGGTGTGCTCACAAAACCTAGTTCCCCAAGTTGGAATCGCTCACAAACCTGGCCCAAACTATAAACATAATGGAGGCGGTCATATTCCTTCTCTAAAAGTGAGATAAATCCCTCACCCATATACCGGATTCTATGACCTGGGGATATACTCGCCCTACTCCTCAAGCTAGGGGATTCACCCACATCGTGCAACCTCCCTTGATAGCACTAGAGTATATAAATTAAGTAAATATCTAATCACTGATATTTAATAGCACACACAATACACACACACACACACACACACACACACACACACACATATATATATATATATATATATATATATATATATATATATATATATATATATATATATATATATATATATAACATAAACCCCGGCTTTACCGTGTACTCAAAATCCTGTACACTTGCCTGTAATTCCCCGAGTCTGTGGCCCGACTCATCATAATTAATTTTCTCACTTAATAGTTTATCATCTCCCCGAGTCTATGGTCCGACTCTAATATAATTAATTCACACCTCAATTAATATAATACTTTCCCCGAGTCTATCGTCTGACTCTAATTAAATTAATTAACACACTTATTAATTTAATAACTCCCGGAGTTTATCATCCGACTCTAATTAAATTAATTAACACACTTATTAATTTAATACCTCCTCGAGTCTATCGTCCGACTCTAATTAAATTAATTAACACACTTATTAATTTAATACCTCCCTGAGTCTATCATCCGACTCTAATTAAATTAATTAACACACTTATTAATTTAATACCTCCCCGAGTCTATCGTCCGACTCTAATTAAATTAATTAACACACTTATTAATTTAATAACTCCCCGAGTCGATCATCTGACTCTAATTAAATTAATTAACTCAATTATTAATTTAATACCTCCCTGAGTCTATCGTCCGACTTTAATTAAATTAATTAATACACTTTTAAATATAATATCTCCCCGAGTCTATCGTCTGACTCCCAATTAAATTAATTAACACACTTATTAATTTAATAACTCCCCGAGTCTATCGTCCGACTCTAATTAAATTAATTAACACACTTATAAATTTAATGACTCCCCGAGTCTATCGTCCGACTTTAATTAAATTAATTAATACACCTATTAATTTAATACCTTCCCGAGTCCATCGTTCGACTCTAATTGAATTAATTAACACACTTATTAATTTAATAACTCCCCGAGTCTGTCGTCCGACTTTAATTAAATTAATTAACACACTTATTAATTTAATAACTCCCCGCGTCTATCATCAATATCCATTAATTCCAAGGTTTTCCCGATTTGGGTATTATGTGGGTTTCAAATCCCCAATACGAATTTCATTCATATTATGAGCAATTAACCATTTATTCTCACTTGTTTTAACATACGATTCATTCATCTACGTTCTATAATCATAAATACAATAAATCTCACCCTTAATCCCATTAAGGTATATCAATTTCCAAAAACCCAATTTTAATTTTGGTTACACACCCAAAACGAATTTTGATTTACACATAACTATGATATGAATTGATTATCATCAATTTAGAAATCACAACAGTTAACCACTTGCCTGGAATTGTTCGTAGAGTCTGATCCGTTGGTGTAGTCCCTTAATTTGGCTCCAAAATCCCTAAATTGGGTATTGATTTGCTTTCCCCCAATTTGCCTCTCAAGCCCTAGGTTTAGAGTTGTGTTGACTGCCATTCCCAAATCTCTCAATTTGGTTAAAACCCCTTAATCCCGTTTTTGGTCATCTGGGCGTAATTAAAATGGCCCAACTCACCCCATGTGGGCCCGGCTATGCCCAAAAATACCTCGAGACCCAATTACTACCCCCAGATTCTCTTTTCTGACTATCTCGACCCATTCGGACGCAACCACGCACTTGGAATTGCCATCCGAAATACTTTTTGACGTCTTCAAATTTTGACCTCAAAATGCGACACGCATTAATTCGAACAATTAAACTTAAAGATCGCCAATTATAAATAATTCGGCTCACTCCAATAAATTCTCCAACTCATGAATTTAAGTTTCTCCAATTTAAATATTTTTATAACTCCCAAAAATAATGAAATATTAAATCCTCAAAATTACGGGGTGTTACATACTCCCCCCCTTACAAAGGAATTTCGTCCTCGAAATTAAGATGAGCGTAATGTTCCAAGGTTCTCATATTACTCTCTAGTCACGTGCCTCAAAGCCCACTTTATCTATCCCATCCGCTTATAACCATACGTTACACAAGTATGCATTTAAATTAACCAGGGCGACCATACACCCTATACCCATGCTTAACCGCACGAACTTTGCCTTAATTAACCCGGGTGCCCATACACCCTATCCCCGCGCTTTATCGCACGAAATTTACCCGATTATGCTAGTCGTAACCCGTAATATAACTTCGAACCCGTCGTCATATCACATACATATATATATATATATATACACATATATATCCACTGCCCGGGTACCCAACCCATGTACTAACGTCCAACAACTCCCCACAAAATACTTGTCTCTCAACACAAAAGTATGTACGCTTACTCTCATGTTACCAAAGACGACATAAAGTACCGCGCCCTTACCATCACTAGTCCTTGCGCAAAATAAACCCTAAGCTATCTCTCTTTTCTCGAACATAAATCTAACCGCCCTGATTCACTTCAGTAAACACCCCTACTTGTCGGGATAAAAATGTGAGAACACAAGACCTCACTTTGTGTCTATCTCACCACACAATATAACATATATACACATATATACATAGGAGAAACGCCCTCTTAGGTTATACCTAGTACAATCTCCTGGTGTCGCGAACACCAAAACTTAACACCACTATCCACAATAGTTAAATACCGTCGCTATCCAATCGATATTTAGGAAAATATTATTAACCCTACTCCCATAATTCTTGAAAGTAGTAACTTTTCGCATAATTCAAACCTTCACTCAGTGTACACCTCCACTCTCCCGTGAAGAACACCATGAAACTCCGCTACCCCATGGAAAGTTTATCCACATACTATGGCTGCTACAGCCAGCGCACCCACTAAATTCGACTCACCCGCGAACTCTAGTGAAAATAAGTCTTATATTATGACATCCTCCTTGTCACTCAAAATATACCCCATGCTCATAGGGTAAAAATAATTACCTCCATACTCCAGTTGTAACGGCTGATCCTCGAGTTCCGGAGCATATTCCCCCTGCCTGAATGCGCCCATGACTTGCTTTAGTGGCTGTACATCCAGGACCTCGTCCTATAGTTGACCCCTGCCTTGCTTAAGAAAATCTCTCTTCAGGCGTCTCGCTTCTCCCACAAACGAAACACCTTCTAATACATTCACCCTGCCACCGTCCTTTCTATGCCGACCTTGTTGGAATTCTTGGCCATCCTGCCGATATCCCCCAGTTCTAAATCGTTTGGCACGATTTCCCTGCCAGAAATCCTATCCCTGATCTAGTCTGCTACTGGGATACCCCACTGGTATTGTTCCCTCCTGCCTTATCCGACTGTCTAGTTCCTACTCCTCTCCCGCTTCCTTTCACGTGATAGCGATATTCCTGATCGTGTCGGAGTGTTGCGTTAATGACATCAGTATATTTTACTTGTTGATACCAAATTTAGTCTGCTGACATGTCTCAATTGGGTGAAGACACATGGCAATCTACATGGCAATAATAAACACTTACGAACAACACCTCGACTCCGAGGAACCATACTACAATGAGGAACTCTGCTTCCCCGATCAACTCAGACGCTCCAACCTACAAGAACTCTCTGAGGAACTTTTGAGTACCGAGGAAATTTTGAGCACCGAGGAACTTTTGAGTACCAAGGAACTTAGGCGGTCCGAGCAACTCAGGCGGTCCGAGCTCCACCTCGAACAAAGCATTAATAGTAGGATAACCCAACAGTTTAACTACACATTAAATGCTTATTATCATACAGATGTATACGCTTAAGGGGCATTTAATATATTACCATTTCACATTACAGCCTTAGGGCTATAAATACATTGTATTATCCTCAATGTAAGGGGACCGGAATTTCTTGAGAAAACTTGTAATCGAGAATTCCCAAATAGTCAGCAATAGCATAAATAGTGGACGTAGGCCATTCTTATAAGGCTGAACCACTTTAAAAGTTCTTTGTCCCATTTTATTTATCTGTGATTAAATAATTAGATATAATCTAATTTTTTACATCAACAGATTGGCGCCGTCTATGGGAAACGACTGGTAATATCGTTTTTCATCAAAAATAACTCATCACAAATGGATGATATTCCAGAACCCAGCCATCGAAATGCTGGAAGCTCTCCAAATCCATCTGGTCCGCCTAATATTCCAGATCTGGCTAGAATAATGACAAATCTGACCCAGGGCCAGATAGTCATGCAAGAAAAGATGCAACAACTCATACGAACCCTCCATGGCGGTGCACCAACTCATTCAGAATCGCGAAGTATTCAAAGAAATACCCGTTTACCCTCTTCACGTACTAGGCGTACTGATTCATATCGTACTGAGGAGTCTGAAGATTTTTCTTATCAACCTGGACGAACTTCCTCGGTACGAGCCACAGATACTGAACAACGTATCACTCTCTCTCCAGAAAGGACCAGTGCACTAGAAAGATTAAACAGAGTATCTCCTTTTGATCGATTAGGTACTAGGAGGAGCAAAAGTCCTCCTAGAGCCGCATCGAGGAGTTTTCGACGACTATCAGACTTAAGGGAAGGATCTGCCCAGTCGCGACCAACTGCTCGTCAAGATAGATCCCAGGAAGCCACATCAACGCGATCAGTTGCTCGAACCAACAGGCCCGAGGAAGGAAATGATGCGTGGAAAGGCTCTATTCAGAGGCTGAAGGATAGATTAGGGGTAATGGCTAAAGCCAAGAACCCTCTACAACGAACTTTTGTTCAAGGAACACCTTTTGTCCCAGCCATTGTAGATTTACCAACACCATCAAAGTTCAAAGCACCTGTTGTGACCACCAAATATGATGGAAAGACCGATCCTGTCCTTCATATAGAACAATACCAAGCTGCAGTCGACATCTATGCTGTTCCGGATGAGATGAGATGCAGATCATTCTCGGGAACTCTTACCGAATCTGCCCAAATATGGTATAATAATCTTCCTCGGGGTAAGATCTCAACTTTCTTTCAACTGGCCAAGTTATTCATTGGGAATTTCTGTTTTGGGGAAAAGTCGGTTAAATGAGTAGCGCATTTGTTAAGTGTTAGACAAAAAACTGGTGAAAGTAACAGAGATTATATAACTCGTTTTAATAACTAGAAGCTCAAAGTCATTGACTATGAGGAAAAAACAGCGATTACCGCCTTGATGAGTGGATTACTGCCCAATAAGTTGTACTACACTTTGGCTAAAGATCCGCCTAGAACCATGTCAGATCTGATGGGAAAGGCAGCCAAAATTATGAATGCCGAGGAGGCTATGGCTGCGAAGAAGAATATGGATGCCAAAGAAACCAAGGTGGAAGGTGATAAAGCTAAGAAGAAGGAGCATAAGAACAATGGTAGTGACAAACACTCAAGAACAAGGTCGGTATGGGAAGTATTAAAGAAATTTGATAATTATACTCCTTTGAAGAAAGACATCAACCACGTTCTAGAAGAAATCAAGAACAACGAGAAATTAAATTGGCCAGAGAAAATGAAGGCAGACCCCGAAAGGAGAAATAAGGAAAAATATTGCGAGTTTCACAAAGATCGTGGCCATATGACTAAAAATTGCATAGCTCTTCAGAATGAGATTGAAACACTTATCAGACGAGGAAAACTGGTAAAGTATGTTGAACGGAGGAATGATAGAAGAAGCAACGACTGAATAAGAGAGAGGTCTAGATCTCCTCATCGAGCATAGGAGAACAAGAAGAGAGACCATGAAGTTGATCCAGAAGACCACCCCGATCTTCCCAAGAGACCAAGGCTGCCAGAACGTGAGGTATTTTCAATACGCTTTGGGTCATTTGACTGTAATGTTATTACAGGTGGAGATGCAGGAGGAGTAGACCTTACTGCCGAGAGAAAATCTTACCTCTATGAGGCTCAAGCTTGCTCATACATTCAACGAATAAATCTAGCTGAGGAGGATCGCCCGAGAAAGGTTAACAAAGAGAAATTGGTCATTGGTTTCTCAAAGAATGACCTTGCAGGTGTTCTATATCCTCATGATGACCCATTGGTGATCAAAATGAGGATGAAGGAGGTAATGATTTCAAGAGTACTAGTAGACAATGGTAGCTCGGTAGACATCATGTTCTACTCGTACTTCGACAGTTTAAATCTAAAGTTATCTCAACTGGAACCTTATCATAGACCCCTCCTCGGTTTTGCTGGCGAGAAAGTATTTCCACTTGGGACGATAAAATTGGATATATTCATTGGTACGTGGCCTGTTTGTCGAACAGAAAGAATACGCTTCTTCGTGATGGATAATAATGTTCAATCATCATAAAATATCATCATGGGAAGAGTAGGATTGAAGAAGTTAGAAGTTGTACCATCCACGGTACATCAATGCCTAAAATTTCCAACAAATTTTGGAGTAGGAGTTGTGAAAGGTGATCAGAAAGTAGCTCGGGAATGCTATTATTCATCCACCGAGCAAGAGGAAATGGAGGAATCAAGGAAAAAGACCACCACCTATCAAGTGGATGAAGGTGCAAAAATTGAAACATTGGATCCTAGAGATGAGTCGCAACTCGTGAAGGGTCAAGTGATGGAAGCTGCTGAAAACATCATCCTGGACGATGAACACCCTGAATGAACTACTCAAGTAGGTTCTTCGTTGGAAGCCTCACTAAAACAGGAATTGATAACTTTCCTAAGAAGAAGAAAGAAAATTTTTGCGTGGAGTCATGAGGACATGCCTGGGATAGACCCAAATTTCTTATGTCACGAACTCAATGTGAATAAGGAGATCAAACCTGTGAAGCAGAGAAGAAGAGTATTCAGTCCCGAGAAGAATCAAGCTGTACAGGAGGAAGTCGAGAAGCTCCAGAAAGCTTGATTTATTGAAGATGTTAAATATCCAGACTGGTTAGCAAATGTGGTAATAGTGAATAAGAACAACAAGAAATGGAGGATGTGTGTAGACTTCACTAACCTCAACAAAGCATGCCCAAAGGATCATTTTCTGCTGCCCCGAATTGATCAACTAGTGGATGCTACCTTGGGACACGAGCTGCTGAGCTTCATGGATGCTTATTCTAGTTACAATCAGATTAAAATGAAACCTGAAGACAGGGAGAGTACTTCTTTCATTACCCCTAGGGGAACTTATTGTTATAATGTTATGCCTTTTGGTTTGAAAAATGCAGGTGCAACATATCAGCGGCTGATGAACAAAGTGTTTGCAGAACAAATAAGTTACAATATGGAAGTCTATGTTGACGATATGCTGACAAAGAGCAAGAAAGCTGTTGATCATCTAGTTGACTTAAGCCAGACCTTTGATTAACTAGATAAATATCAAATGAAGTTGAACCCGACGAAGTGCATATTTAGAGTACGAGAAGGCACTTTTCTCGGGTACATTGTCAATCAGCGAGGCATTGAAGCTAACCCTGAAAAGATCAAAGCTCTGTTAGGGTTGCGATCCCCAACAACGAAGAAAGAAGTACAAAGTCTTACAGGACGAGTAGAAGCACTCAATAGATTTGTATCGCGAGCAACTGATCGATGCCTCCCATTCTTCAAGGCGCTCCAAAAAACTTTTGAGTGGAATAATGAATGTGAAAAGGCTTTCCAAGACTTAAAAAAATATTTGGGAACACCTCCATTGTTATCCAGGCCAGTGATGGGAGAAAAATTATACTTGTATCTGGCAGTGTCTGAGAATGCAGTTAGTTCGGCATTGATAAGAGTTGAGAATAGCGTACAAAAACCAATTTACTACACAAGTAAGGCCTTCCGAGGAGCAGAGATCAGATATCCAAGGCTGGAAAAATTAGCACTAGCATTGATTGAGGCAAGTAGAAGAATGAAGCCATACTCCAGGCTCATACCATAGTAGTATATACTGACATGACATTGAGGCAAGCCCTTCATAAACCAGAAAAGTTAAGAAGATTGATGTGCTGGGCAATAGAACTCGGTGAATATGATATAGTTTATGAACCCAGATCATCGCTAAAAGGGCAAGTGGTAGCAGATTTTATAGCAGAGTTCACCTATCCTAATACCCCTGAGGAGCAAAAGTTGCTTGCTGATCAACCTGTGGATGTTACAGGATCATCAAATGCAAGCCCAGACCAACTTAGCTTGGTAAAAGGGCAAGTAGATGTTACAGGATCATCAAATTCAAGCCCAGACCAGCTTAGGTTGGTAAAAGGGCGAGAAAAGATGATCGACGAACAGAAAGAAATATCAGGAGATGGTGATAGGAAGCAATAAACTTTCCACTGAGGAACTTTGTCAAATCAGCAATTTGAAGACGAGTTGCCTATATGGAGTCTGTATGTGGATGGTTCATCCTGAACTACAGGATGTGGAGCAGGGATAGTTTTGAACAGTCCAGATGAGGTCGACATGGAATACGCCCTACGCTTCCAATTCAAAGCTTCCAATAATGAGGCTGAATATGAAGCCATGATTGTAGGTCTTATTTTGGCAAAAACTATGGGGGCAAAACAAGTTATTGTTTTCAGTGACTCACAATTGGTCATAAATCAACTGATGGGAGTATATGTAGCCAAAGGAGAATTAATAATCAGATATCATACAAAGGCGAAGGAATTGGTGTCAGAATTTTTTGCTATTCAGCTGGTCAGAATACCAAGAATGGAAAATGAGAGAGCAGACGCCTTAGTTCGATTAGCATCAGCTACTCATACCAAGCTACTAAGAACAATCCTAATTGAAGTTTTAGCTGGTCGGAGCATAGATGAAGATCTGACGATAAATTTTAATACCCTCAATTTAGGGTCATCATGGATGGATCCCATCAGGGCATATATTGAGCAAGGGAATTACCAACTGATAAACTTGCAGTCAAGAAACTGATGTTTAAGGCTTCTCGTTATGTACTGAGTAATGGTATTTTATACAGGCGAGGAATTATAGTAGGTTTGCAAATATGTGTGCATCCCACCGAGGTGAAAGATTTGATTGAAGAGGTCTATGAAGGGTCCTGTGGAGCCTATGTAGCAGGTCGGACTCTTTTACAAAGAATGATGACTCAAGGATACTACTGGCCGACGATGAGGGCTGATTGCATAGCCTATGCAAAGAAATGTGACAAGTGCCAGCGCTTCTCCTCCATCTGAAGAACTCCCCAAGAGTTATTGACACCCATTACTTCCCCTTGGCCATTTGCTATATGGGGAATAGATTTGGTTGGGCCACTGCCGATGACCAGAGGAAGAGTTAAGTATCTCGTGGTCACTGTGGACTATTTTACTAAATGGGTTGAAGCTGAGCCTCTCATTGATATGACGTACATCAAGGTGTACCAATTTATTTGGAAGAACATCATTTGTCGATATGGTCTTCCTCATGCCTTCATCACAGACCATGGAACACAATTTGACAACGAGGAGTTCGCTGCCTATTTTCATCAGTCAAATATTTTGAAGATCCACTCAGCACCAGGACATCCTCAAAGCAATGGATAAACTGAAGTGATAAACAGAACGCTGCTTAATGGCTTGAAGAAAAGACTGGATGATACAAAAACAAATTGGATCAACGAGGTACAATCAGTACTATGGGCTTACCGAACTAATCCCCGAGTAGCAACAGGGGAATCTCCATATATGCTAGAATTTGGAAGTGAAGCTGTTATACCCACCGAATTGGGTCTCCCAACACACAAAATACTAAATTTCAATTCCCCTGTCAGCGATTTAATGAGAAGGTTAGACTTGGACATGCTCGAGAAGGTTAGGGAAGAAGCAGCCATTAGAAATGCTGCTTACCAGCAACGAACAACTTTATTCTACAACAAGAGAGTGAAGAAGTGCAATTTGAAGGAAGGAGACTATGTGCTAAAGAAGGTGATTCAAAAGCACAACAAACTAGAAGCAAACTGGCATGGACCCTACCGAGTTAAGGAAGTTGTTCGACCAGGGACATACAAAATAGAAACTTTAGAGGGGGAGGAGTTTAAGAATGCATGGAATGCAGAGCATCTGCGCAAATATTATCAGTAATGTAAACTGTCATGTAATGCAGTTCATCAGTATGAATAAAGTGACAATGTTCTGCCCAGTTTCTTTCCTTTTATTGGAAATTTTTACAGAATATTAGTGCTACACACTACTCAGCAGATCTCGGACTACTCAAATATATTCTTAAAAATGCCAACTTATGTTGGTTAGGAAATGTACTCCTAAAAATGCCAACTTGGTTGATTAGAAAATGTATTCCTAAAAATGCCAACTTATGTTGGTTAGGAAGTAAATGTATTCCCACGGGAAGTAAAACTATTCCTAAAAATGCCAACTTATGTTGGTTAGGAAATGTATTCCTAAAAATGCCAACTTATGTTGGTTAGGAAGTAAATGTATTCCAACAGGAAGTAAAACTATTCCTAAAAATGCCAACTTATGATGGTTAGGAAATGTATTCCTAAAAATGCCAACTTATGTTGGTTAGGAAGTAAATGTATTCCTACGGGAAGTAAAACTATTCCTAAAATGCCAACTTATGTTGGTTAGGAAATGTATTCCTAAAAATACCAACTTATGTTGGTTAGGAAGTAAATGTATTCCTACGGGAAGTAAAACTATTCCTAAAAATGCCAACTTATGTTGGTTAGGAAATGTATTCCTAAAAATGCCAACCTATGTTGGTTAGGAAGTAAATATATTCTCGAAAACGCCAACTAAAGTTGGTTGGGAGGTAAAATTATTCCAGAAAGTGCCAAATCTCCTCGTAGAGGAAAAATCCACTAACTGTAGTTGGTTGAAAAGGAAAATTTACCGACCTTGGTTGGTCGGAAACATTTTAGGAATACGAGAAAGTGATCGAGAAAAATTTTTGATACTCGTAACTTTTTAAATTACTACTAAGATGGTCGAGAAACAAAACATCATTTTTGCCAAGTGACTACCACAAATTCAAATTACTCGATAATAAGTTGATCGAAAAATAACACAATATTGTTATCTTTTTAACAGATACACATGCATAGATGTAAAGTGTTACAAGACAATGGAAGTCAAGATTTGCAAATAAAATTATTTCATTAAATGTAGAACAAAATACATCAGGAATGAAATACAAATTAATTACATCAATATTCCTATTCTATTGGTTTCTTCCCCTCTTCTTTTGAAACAGGTTCCTCACCAGCAGGTGGATCATTTAAAGCAAGAGGAGAATTTATAAAGTTAAGATCTTTTAGCATCCTGATGTTCATCATGGATGGTCGATCTAGTAGATGCTCGGGATGAGATATCTCAACATTGGAATGGAGATTATAATCGCCGAGGTATTTGGAAATCAAACATCGAGGGATGGCCCGAGCAGGGATCCAAATCATATCAAGATTGAATGGTGTCACGGGTAGGTTGAGCAGCCCAGGATTATGGTAATCCCACAAGTGGTAGAGAGCCTCGTTGTAGCCAGTCATCCAGAACTCCCTGGGCTGCTTGTGAAATTGATATGTCAATCTTTCCAGCTGCTTGTGGAGATTTTTGATGAAGAGTTTTTTATTCTCCAAGATAGATTTCTGCGCAGAAAGCTTCTCTTCCAGACCCATGATCTTCTTAAACATATCAACCAATGCCTGGTTCTTTGCCATCAGTTGGAAGGCCTGGTTCTCTAAAGAAGATTGAGTCCTCTGTTCCTCGATAGGAATCCGAGCAGCTCTTGCTCGTCCCCGAGGAGCTCTTGCTCGTCCACGAGAAGATGTAGAAGGGACAGCTCTTTTCAAGGTTTCCAACTCATCCCTTAGGTCGGCGTTCTCGACCTCCAAGAACGATAATCCCTCGTCAGTCACTGGGATCAAAGCATTTGAGGTGGAAGTTGCAGACTTCAACTGAGACACCTCTCTTTGTAGGTTATTATTTTCTTGCTCTAATAACTCAGCTATCTGTCTGTGCTCTTTGACCTCAGTCTTCAGCGTTCTCTCCCGTACGTCGTAAGCAGCAAAATGCTTATCGTATCCCTTATCAGCACTGATTTGCTGATACTTCTTCTCGTACCCCTCGTGCAAAAGGGCAGTGGATTCCTTATACTATTGTTGAAGTTCTTCAAGAGTGCCTTGGAGATCCTCAATCATATCATAATAAGCTACATTATTGGCCACTGCACGATCAAGCTGACACTTCAAATATTGGTAGGCTTCAATTGCCTGTTCGAAGCATCTTGGCCAAGGATGTCGACGATTTGTGATGCACTCAGATCTGTGTGACCAGCCTTAAAATATTCATTGCATTACTGTAACACCTTTGTATCATGAGCAAACAATAATTCCATCCTGGCCAGAAACTAGTAGAGGTAGAAAAAGCAATAATCAATAAGAGTACCAACAAAGCATGAAGAGCAGAAACAACAGTATGCATAAACAAAAGTTCAAATTTTATTATATCACGAAGTTCAGAAGTACATGGTTCAGAATTACATGTTCAGAAGATACATTTGATAAAGAAAAATAAAATATAGAGAGAAATCCGAACAACTCTACACCTTTTCCTTGTCTCCCAAAACTTTCTCGAGAGGCTGGGACGAGGAGGTAGGTTGCTCGGATGGAGCAGAGGGTTGCTCGATAATTAATAGAGGTTGATCGGAAGAAGTAGCGAGTTGCTAAAGTTCCTCACTAGTGGGCTGGATGGCTGGGGGATGAGAAACTTGATCTCCCATCACCATGGAAGACTCTTCAGAGGCAGCTTCGTCCTCTTCTTCGTCTTCAGGAGTTGGAGGGGGACCAGGGATGTGTCGCTGAAAGAGTTCAGAAGTTTCATCAACCTTCATCTCCTGCAGAGCAGCGACCCACCCATCTTTAAAGTATTTGAGGCTGCCATATTCTACTTGCGACATCATGGAAGCCAAACCTTTGTTCCACCCTTTATCCCAGCCAGTGCTGAAAGATTTCTTCGCAACCAATTTCCTCTTTGTCTTCTCCGAGGAAAGCTTCTCGAAAAGAAGATTTTTAGTAGCCTTCAGTTTATTCTCAATTTCCTCCTTCTGATGACTTACTTCCCGAAGTCGACCTAACTCCTCCTCAACAGCCTTGAGTTTATCTTCAAACTCCTCAGCATTCTTGAGCTTCCCTTCGAGCTCTTTATTCTTCTTATCCAAATCATTCATTTTTTTCTCCAACCCCTTGGAGACTTCAATAATCTGAGCCTTCTCCTGCTCAATCAAAGCAAGCTTCTTCTCCCAGACTGCCTTCTCATCATCATACTTTTGACGAGAATCTTTCAGAGACTTGGCCAGGCCTACCAAATCTTCCTCTACACCAGACGAGGAGCTTGAAGCTTTAACAGATTCATCTTTCTTCAAAATTGTACTAAAACAGCTCACCAACCGTGAAAAGAAAATGAAAGCAAGTTAGTGCACAAAAACAAAAAGGAAAGAATGAAAATTTAAGACTATAAGACTTACAGAAGCAATGTGACGAGCTGCTAATGTGGTAACAGTGTCTCGATAAAGGTTTTCTTAAATACCTTGAATCTCGAGAATGATCCAAGTCTTCACCGAGCTCATAGAAGAGCTCGAAGGAACAAAAGTGGGAACACCACTAGTCTGGGGCTGAGAGATGGAGTCAGCCAAATTGACAGAGGAGCTTTTCTTTAGCCTCCTCAGAGGAGCATCAACTTTCTCGACTAACGTTGTAGTCTTAGTTGGAGAAATGACAATCACCTCGCCTGGAGAAGCAGCCTTGCTCGGGGCCACTGAGGGCTTCTCGACCACCTTCACAGGAGCAACCGAGGAAGATGCATCAATTTTCTTTGTCCCTTCTCCTGGGACATCAAGCTTACTTCTTTTTGCCTCTCTAGCACCAGAGGCAGGTTTCTCAACAAGGGTAGGAGGCCTTCTTTTCTTCATCCTTTCACTCAAAGGTATATGTGATTCAGGTGAAGAACTTGTAGAGGCTGGTATGGGTTCTGCGTCGCTTATCACCGGACGAGCAGTAAAAGAGGATGTGTAAATCTTGTACTAAAGCAGATATGAAGCTGACCTAATATGCTCGTCGCCAACAGTCTGATGCAAACTCCAGATAAGTTTTAAGTGCCTTATATTAACCTCTGCCTCTTTTGGACACTTTCTCTTGTTGTCAACTGCAAATAAACCAAAATTAAAATATCAGTGGCACATTTTATCAAACATAAAGGAAGCATAATCTCAAAATAAATAAAATGAAATAAAAATAACCTATCCCATTGCCATAGGGAGGACATCTGGGACCCTGATACACTTCATCTACAGATAAAGGAGCATGTTGCCAATTTTTTATAACAACCCCGTGCTCAAAATAGTCCATATTGGCATCTGGGAGATTGACCACTAAAGCTCTATTTAAAAACCTAGTTTTTAAATAAAAAGTATTATCGCCCACAACCCATCTATAACAAAACAAGATTTCAGGAATTCCTATATGGGTTCCATGTATTTGATTTAATCTATAAACACCATTAACTATTCTCCATGTGTTGGTGGCTATTCGTGCAGGAACCACGTCAAAGTATTGATAAAATTCCAGACATAGAGGGTTTGGGGGAAAAGAAAAGCCACACTCAGCAACAAAGAGACTGGGGAACCAATGTCCCTCGGCCAAATGAAAATAGTCTGAAGGCTCAGAAAGCTCTTCCAAAATAACCCAGGAGTGAATAAAGAAATCAGAGCAAAATTTATCAATCGATTCTACAGGATAAACCATGATAAAAGAAGGAAATCAAAGAGAAAGAAGAAAATCTTACAGGAAAGGGATGAGTCTGTTGACAACAAGCGATGGAAGAGATGAACGCAAAGGAGAGAAAGAGACGATGGAAAACTCGAAGAGACAAATTTGAAAAAGTAGAAGACGATGGGATTTTCTGCAATGTTTAAATACTTTGCCTTGGGAAAGGGTAAAAGTAATGATTACAAAAAGAGTCGATTACGTTACCGATGGCTAAACAGATAAAAGGGGCACGTGAATCGAAGCGATTAGAAAATTCAAAAAAGGTCGATTCTACGAATTTGGAAGAAGAAATAGATACAAGAGAAAATACTCCTAAATTCCATGATAACCATTTAAAACCGCCATATATCGAGAAAGAATGTTCCACACTCCTCAAATTTCGAACTATGAAACATTTGGGGCTTCTGTTGATACCAAATTTAGTCTACTGACATGGCTCAATTGGGTGAAGACACGTGGCAATGTACATGGCAACAATAAACACTTACGAACAACACCTCGACTCCAAGGAACCATACTGCAACGAGGAACTCTGCTTCTCTGATCAACTCAGACGCTTCGACCTATAAGAATTCTTCGAGGAACTTTTGAGTACCGAGAAACTTAGGCGGTCCGAGCAGCTCAGGCGGTCTGAGCTGCACCCCGAACAAAGAATTAATAGCAGGATAACCCAATAGTTTGACTGCGCATTAAATGCTTATTATCATATAGTAGTATACGCTTAAAGGGCATTTAATATATTACCCTTTCACATTACAGCCTTACGGCTATAAATACATTGTATTATCCTCAATGTAAGGGGACCGGAATTTCTTGAGAAAACTTGTAATCGAGAATTCCCAAATAGTCAACAATAACAGAAACAATGGACGTAGGCCATTCTTATAAGGCTGAACCACTTTAAAAGTTCTTTGTCTCATTTTATTTATCTGTGATTAAATAATTAGATATAATCTAATTTTTTACATCAACACTACTAATGAGGAATTACCAATTCAATGTTGTCTGATTCTCCAGACTAACCAATTCACAAACCTTACTCTCTTTACCTCTTCATCACTTACCTCATTTGGTACAAAATTTGCCAACGAGTAAATTCTTCCTTGTAATCGGCCGCAGAATGTCCCCTGAGTCACCTCTCTAAATTTTCTCCTCATTTAGGTCTCAACCACTGGAGGAAAATACTTGCGGTCGAACCACACCCAAAACTCTGCAATAGCTAGCGTATCCCTTTCCTCAACTGTGGTGATCGACTCCCACTACTGTAGCGCTGCGCCCACTAAACTAAAAGTGGCTAGCATTTGCTTTCGCACCTCATCGAAATCTCCCACACGTAAGTGATGCTGGATATCTCTCTTCTTGGACACGCTAGTGCTACACCTGAACCCCTCACAAGTCTGGTGGATGCCCACTGTTGAAAAATCTCTCGTACTTGTTGCCATCCTGACGACCCCAGGCGAGCCTGAACATTTGGTGCCCCTAACACTTGTGGATGATTCCGTGAAAAGTACCCTGCCATTGCGACCACCGTTGCTTTAACTACCTGTGCCACTAGTTCAGTTACCTGTGCTGCCAAAATCATCTCTAGCCTTTGCTTCGGTAACTCTTGCTCCTGATGAGCCTCCCTAGTCTCATCTCCCCCTGCTGCCCTAGCTGTTCCCTCTCCTGGGCGGCATTTGGAATGAGAATCGAATCGTATGAGTTCCCTCTCCTGGGTGGCATTATATTTTGAATTATTATTTTCGGGAACATTCTTAAGGATAAATTTGCTCCATCCTTTTCCATGATGCGAGTTGAATGATTCAATTCTCCACCTATATTATACACATGTGCACAGGCATGAGAGACTGAAAGGGAAGGATGGGTGCCTAACACCTTCACATTCCATAACTTAGTCCCCAGACCTTCGAACAACTTTGTTTCGCAAGCATCGGTATTGGCCTTGATGTTGTTCTCTCGAGGTGGTGACATTTTTTTACCCATTCTAAGAAAAATAGGTCAGCGACTCTATTTGTTTACATTGTCCCCCACAATGATGATGATCGAGGGCCCCCAAAAGGGCACTCACCGGAGGGAATCTAATCCCAGGATGGCCATAGTGGCGAATCCACTAGGGATGTTTATTTTAAGAGGACTAAACTCTAATTCCACTTTGGTATTATTCTTTTCTATACGTATGCATATGCTTCCATCTGTATGTTCCCTTTACTCCTCTACTTATTTTTTTATACATCTACCTCATGCTTATCTCAACCATGCTCTCCTCTCTCTCTCTCTCTCTCTATCTATCTATATATATATATATATATATATATATATATATATATATATATATATGTGTGTGTGTGTGTGTGTGTGTGTGTGTGTATCACTTTTAAGTCACTTGTACATGCTCACTTAACACGTTTACACTTGTGTGTAGTTTCACCTCCACTCACATGCATAGATTATCCATGCTTAGCTTCGCTAGCACACACCCACACTTATCTCACTTATATATATCTTCATGCTCACTTACACATCTCACACAACACTTGTAATCAATCCATTCTTAGATTTACTAGCACACACATTCACTTATGTATATTCACATGATCACTCACACTAGTCCCATATCACTTTCTCACCTTACACATCTAATTCACTCTTATATTCACATGCTTCCTTATCACCATGCTTAGTATAGTCTTCATGATCCATGTTAGATTTACTTTTCATGATGCTTGTATGATCTCCCTCATTATTGAAGTACTCTTTTGACTTCCATGAAAATAAAAAATCTCTCTCCATAATATACTAATTACTACTCATGCATTCTTGCACAGTCTATCACTGGAGCATGGAAATGTTGACTAAAATTTTGTCTCGTACTCGGGGGTCACTTTTTGATGGGTGACGGATTCACTGGGCTGAGTTTAACCTAAGTGACATGACTCTCACCTTTCATTGGCCTCGTACCTTTGACATATATCCAAAAGTTCCCCGGCATCGTACCACTTGATCGAACTGACAATGGGAGGTTTATAGTAGAAACTCGTTTACATATGTCGAGGAAATCAAATTGTCTCTCACATGTACCATCTCCACGAGGTATATTGGGAGGCAATTCATGTACACTCAGGTATATCAAATGGCTTATCCATACGTAGCGATGAATGATTTCCCTTATAGGCAAGAGGTATACCGTGGAAGTCATGCCAAAGGGGGAACCCTTCCACAAACTCAAAAAGTGCATGAACCTCATATAGTCATTACCCTTATGGTACTCTTAATTAGTTTTCCAGTTACCATGCGAAATTCTGATGAAATTCCGGGTCAGCATACCACCTGGATTTTTGTGTTATTTTGCCTTTTTTAAAAGAGGACCCTGTCCGTGAGCCTAAAAACAAGTCAAACCGTTTTTTATACTTTTAAACCCTATTTTCCCAAGCTCGGGTCATGTCCAAAATATTTCCTACATTTGGTCAAACCTAATATAAGTGACACCTAATAATAATAATAATAATAATAATAATAATAATAATAATAATAATAATAATAATAATAATAATAATAATAATAATAATAATAATAATAATAATAATAATAATAATAATCCCCTTTTTTCCTCCTTTTCAAAAATCGAAAATACCAAAAACCCTTTTTTTCCTTCTTCCAAAATACCAAAAATGTTTTCCCTCTTTCTTTTTCAAAATACCTAAAACTCCCTCATTCTTTTAAAAATAAAGTCGAACCGTTTTCCCTTTGAAGTCGATCGTATACCTAACTTTTACCTGGATCCCTATTGTCTTTGGTCTTCTGTCAAACCACCCCGAATCTTCGTCGTTTCTTCTAATACTTCAACCAAATTTGGGATCTACCTCCACGAGATCTACATGGAGAACACCGACCAATCACCAAATGTTCATCCATATCTAATGGTCATCCTAGCCCAATTCAGCGCCAAGATTGACAACCTTCAAACTGATGTCCAAGAAATGTAGCGGCATTGAGCCCAGACTCCTGAAGCTCATGAACCCCAGATTCTTTTTCACCGTGCTATGGGTATACTTGCCCCCGAGCCTAGTTGGGTCAAAGAAGAGTATCCACATATCTCGTTTTCCCTACCTATAAATGGGTCGCCACCTTCTCAACTCTCAATTCGTAACCTTGACCAGCCAGGGGATAACCTACCAGTGCTCATAGATCTTAAAGAGGAGAAATGGAATAAGGTCAAGGAGTCCTCAAACTGCTATCAAAGAAGTTGAACCAAGTCAAAATCTCTAGAAACTACATGGACTACACACATATGTCTCCTTATCCGAAAGCCAGACTGTTAAAGAAGTTCAAGATGCCAGACATTAAGAAAATTGAGAGCAGCGAGCCCCTAATTGTTCACCTTCGAAGCTATCACAGATCCATGAGCCTTATTTCTTCCTTCGAATAGATAATGGAGAAAATGTTTTAGCAGACCTTGAAAGAATTTTTCCTTCAATGGTTCTCATCTCTTGAAGAATTTAGAATTCATAGTTAGAAAGATATAACCCAAGAATTCATGTCTCAGTACAAGTACAATAAACAGTAAGAGGTTATGTGAAAATACTTAGAACCGCTCAAACAAAACCCTGGGGAATCAATCAGTTACTTTATTGGGAGGTGGAGAGACAAAGCCACCACTATGGCCAATAGGCCTTGAGAGGAAGAACAAGTGAGCATTGTGAAGAAAAACTTCCTACCCTATATTGGAGAATCCAAGGGAGGATAATTATACCCACACTTTCAAGCCCTCAAAGGGGTTGGTGTGGAAATTAAAGAACATATCACCAAAGTGGAATCTGAACCGAAGAAGCTGACTAGATAGTTTACACTAAAGAAGTATGAAAAGCTTTTTAGTGCCTCTATATCAACCATCAATAATATATCACAACCTGCAACTTCTTAGGCACCCGAAAGTCACCCCAACCATGTTAGAAAATAGTACACTGAATTCCATGCTCCCCTGTCCAAAGTTTATAAGACTCTACTAATCAGAAATCTTATCAAACCATTGGAACTTCGAACATTACCAAATCCGCTCACTAAAAACTTCAAAACGGATGTCCACTGTGACTTTCAACTAGTCACAGGCCATACCACAAACCAATGTTTCCATCTCAAAAATGTGATCCAAGGGCTAATAGACCTAGGTATCATTGCCCTACCAGCTAATCCCAATCCTAACACCACTCAAAATCCTCTTTCGACACATAGAATTGGAAGAATGCCATATTCTTGGAAAGTTACCTTGAGTTCGAACCTTTTACCCATATTGTACATGTTAAAACACCCATCATCCCTATGGTCTCACCCAAATCTCTCAAAGTCTGCCCATCCTTTCTCCTGCTCCCTATATGCATCGCTGATCAAGCTCTGTCAATGCTCACAAGAGCCTATATTACTGTTTGTACTCGATCGGAGGAGGGAGGCATGGTACTAACTGCAATGTTATACTAGCTCTAAGAATTTGGGCTAAAAATGCTCGTCGAGATGACCATTGAGTACTAAAAATTCAGTGTCATGTTCATGAAGGGCTGAAAGTGGCCTTAAGAATCAGACTAATGGGTGGTGAATGTTAAAAAAGTTAGTCTAGATGAAATTGTATAGATCATGGTCGATGTGTTTCACTAGATAAAGAAAATCTATAATATTGTTTAGTTACTCACTGCTTTGAAACTTCAGGGACAGTTGGTCCCTTAACTTCTACACTTCCCCGTCGAGTGGGAAGATTTATATGATGAAGACGCATAAGTTATTGAGTGCATTAATTACTCTTGGAAGGAATAGATCGTTTCCACTAGATTGGGGAATGATTTGACAGTTCAGATGATAAATTGAATCATGAAGAAACCAATTTAGTTTCCAATTTATGTGGAATGATCTCTTTTAAGGATTTATTGGGAGAAATTAACAAATTATTCATTCATACCGAGATAGATGAAGCCACAGGATTCTTATTCTTCCCTACCTCTATAAACCACATGGCCAGATCAGGGTTATACTACAAAGACCCAAGTCCCCATTCACTAGGGTTAACAAAGGAAATGGAATTGCTGAAGATCTTTTAATGCCAGAAATGACCATTGGAGAAAGCAAAGTCCTCGATCACCTTAAGAAAACCCAAGCCAAGATAACCTTATGGGGACTTTTTATCTCCTCTCAGCTGCACCAGAATGCCTTGATAAATCTCATCACTGGACCTAAAGTTTCTCCCTCTATTACTCCCGAAGAAGCCGTGGGTATGGTTCAATATTTAACCTATACTAAACTCCTCTCCTTTTTCGAAGAAAAAATCCTAAAGTTTGGCCCTGACCACAGTTATGCTCTCAACATCTCCGTCGAAGTATTTGGAAAGACAATCCCACTATCACTTGTCTACAATGGATTCGCTCTCATTGTCTGTCCATTCAAAACCTTCAACTGCTTAGTATTAAAAGTCAGTAATCCAAATCCTACATTTGCCACCGTATATGACTATGATAACACTCGTCGAGAAGTAATATGTTCCATAAAACTCACACTAAGGGCTAGCCCTATCAATTTTTTGACGACTTCTAAGTCATCGACATACATGCATGTTTAAATATACTCTTTTCTCATCCATGGCTCCACAACATCCGAGAAGTATATTATTCTCTCTATCAAAAACAAAAATTCTTTGCCAAAGGTTAGGTTATCCCCATTTTAGGGGACATCAATAATTTAGACAGTACCAGTACCACTAATACAGTATTAGAGATTCAGATGGAACCAATGACATGCTCCTCTCTGATTTTAAAATTGATCCACTCCACATCCTAATAGATGATAACTTCAAAGATCGAGTGTGTCCAAAGCATAAATCTCAAAACAATATCAATGTAATTAAATGTTTAAGAACATGCAATTTTTGTTCAGAATGGTGCTAGGATGATGACAATAAGAAATCCTTGAGCCCATAATATTGAAAGAAGCCTTTCCTCTATATGGTTTTGGCTACCAACTTTCACCAGCTGAATTCAAAGCACTCCGCTGAATATAAACAAAGAGAAATCTAGAGATTGAAAACATTATTTTGGGGGACTCTCTAAATGGAATATTTGTCAAGGAGGGTGAGGACTTCTCCTTCTGCATATTTTTAAACTATGGTAGGACCACGTTGATAAGAATATGAAATTATGGCCGCAGATCTTCTTTTAAGGCAATAATACTTGGGAAGAAGACTCGATACATGAAGTGAAACCTCTGACCGAGAAAACTATGGAAATCATCGAGAACTTCGAAGGAAGTGATTTCGAGGAATCCTTTGACCTACAGATATTGGGGCTGAGTCTGTACATGATCTTCTTAGATGATACGCCGTCAAACCTGGCCGCTCAGATCATAGCTGTTGATATGCCTCTCTTAAATTGGCACACCATCCTAGTCCATCCTGCTCAACCTCAGCCCAACCCTGTTATTTATCTTATTCAAATATCTGCACATATTTTCATTTTTCCTTTTCCTAATATAAATGTAACTGAGGCCTCTTTTAATGAGGATCTTTCCCTGACAATGAAATAAATGAGGATTTTAAGTATCCTGCTTTGTCTTACATTAATTGTGTTGATTCTAATCAAACTCTTGATGATGATGATAATATTGCAAATGAATAATTCTAAACTGATCTCAATAAGGAAAAAAATAAACAACATAACAATGTTCAAACTAATGATGATGACACTGTTGTTATTAATCTCATTTCTAGTATCCACTAGTGCGGTATTAGGATAAGGTATAACCTTAACGAGCATGAGCATGTGCGATTCGAAGAGATCCTGAAGAAGTTTATAGATGTCTTTGCATGGTTATACAATGACATGCCTGACATTAACCCAGAAATAGATCAGCTTGAGATCCTAACATTGCCGAAATGCAAACCAGTCAAACAGAACAAAAGGAAACTCTGAGAAAAATGGTCACTCAAAGTCAAAGAGGAAGTAGTCAAATAGCTGAATGTAGGTTTCATTAACACGGTCGAATACCCTATATGGATTAAAACATCATCCCAGTGTCGAAGTAGTGAGGAAAAGTCCTTATGTGCGTGGACTATTGGGATTTGAACAAATCATCCTAGAGGGATGATTCCCTATTGCTAAAAATCAACATGATCGTGGAAAATAGAACCAACCACACCCTCAAATAATTTGTCAACGGATTTTCTAGCTACAACTAGATTAAGATATCTCCTAACCACTAAGAGAAAAATATCTTCAACACCCCAAGGGTAACTTTATGCTACATCGTCATGCCATTCGGACTAAAAAACATCGGGGCTACCTACCAAAGGGCTGCCACAACCATTATGCATGACCTTATTCATAGAGAAGTCGAAGTTTATGTCAATGACATAACCATCAAGTCAAAGAATCAGGAAGGTCACATTCCCTCCCTCTGAAAGTTCTTTGATTGACTGCTGCAGTATCAGATGTGGATAAATCCATAGAAGTGTCTCTTCGGCATCATTAAGAGGAAACTCTTGGGGTTCATGGCTAGTAATAAAAGAATTGAGATGCCACCACCCCAAATGGAAAAGGAAGTTTGAGGATTCCTAGGTAAATTTCAATACATCTGTCAGTTTATTATCCAACTAACCTTTATCTGTGAACCCATTTTCAAGCTTCTCTAGAAGGATTCGACTAAAATCTGGAACGAGGCCTGCCAAAAAGCCTTTGACCAAATCAAGAGATACCTCGCTCGACCTTCGGTAGTCATGCCTCTGCAGCCACGTTTCCCCCTCCTCCTATACTTAATTGTAAATGATGCTGCAGTAGGGGTTTTTCTAGCCCAATACATTGAAGAATCTCGTAAAGAAAGATCCATTAATTTCACAAGTAAAAAACTAGTCGGGTACAAATTCAATTACACTACTTTAGAGAAAGCATGTGTTGCCTTAGTTTGGTTCACACAAAAGATATTGCACTATATTCTTATCTTTTCCATTAGACTACTATCCCAAATGGATCGCATCAATTGCCTATTAGAAAAACCCGCTTTGTCAAGCCAAAAGACCCGTTGGTTGATATTTCTAGCCGAGTTTGATATTGTGTATGTTATGTAAAAAACCATGAAAGGGAGGGTTATCTCTGACTAACTCGGAGATTATCCCATGGAAGGAACTGATGCTTAGATCTCTAAATTCCTAGATGAAGACATTCTTTGTAACTCTAAGGAGGATCTGAGGTGGTAGTTGTTCTTCGATAGAGTTGCCAACAAGAAAAGGTACGACATTGGGATACTACTGATCGCCCCTGATGACTCTCACGCACCCATTCCCATCAAGATAGATTTACCTTGCACTAATAACATGATCTAATATGAAACATTCATCTTAGGCCTTAAGGTCTCCCTTAAGAAAGTCATCAAGTACTTAGATGTGTATAGGAACTTTGCATTCATTATCGGCCAAATGCTTAGAACATGTAAAGTCAAAGACGAGAAGCTCTTAACCTTCCACACCCACTTAGAAGAGCTCACCTCCCAGTTCATAGATATCACCTTCCATTACTTTCCTCGCTCAAGGAACAACCTAGTCGAAGACCTTGCAACCCAGGCCTCTATGGTCGACATGCTTGAAGGAATAATAATGGCCCCTTTTCGGGTTCAGAAACATGCTATGCCCACTGTTTGCTACCACATTGAGCTCATTATCGAAGAAGAGTTCAAAATGACTTAATTATGGTACTATAACATTTGGAACAATCTTAAATATGGTAGATATCCCTGATATGCTGATAAGAAAGACTGTATGACCCTTTACAAACTAGCTACCCAATACATCATCTGCGAAAAATCAGTTTTAAAGAGAAACTTCAATGGAACCCATTTGCATTGCATAATTGAGGTTGATATTGAAAGAATGATCAAGAAGATCCACAATAGAAAATGCAGTCCCCCCATGAATGGTCACATGCTTTCCAAGAAGATAATTTGTAAAAGGTACTATTGGATTATCATCATTTAAGACTCCACTACCTACGTTTAGAGATGACTCAAATGCCAACAGTTTACCAATATCCAACACTTACCTCCTCCAGAAATATACAACATGACCTCTCCTTAGCCTTTTTCCCCCCGGGGCATTGACATCATAGGGAAGGTTAATCCCAAAGCTTCAAACGACCATGAGTTCATCCCGATCGCCATTGATTGCTTCATAAAATGGGTCGAAGTCGAGTCATACGTAGTGCCGAATTCCAAAAAAGTGACCAAGTTTATCAGAATACATCATTTGTCGATATGGGGTTCCCCATTAGTTAGTATCAAATAATAAACTACACTTTAAAGCCGAGGACACATAATTAGTCGACGAGTATGGGATTTAGAGACACAATTATTCTCCTTACCGACTCGAAACCAATACTGTTATCGAAGTCACCAATAAAGGCCGTAAAACCAGCATGAGCAACCTGACCAAAAGTTATAGAGAATGAGACAACCAGATCCTGTACACCCTCTAGGGATACTGCACCTCTATCAGAATACCTACGGGGACTACCCCTATACTCTGGTATATGACATGGAATAAGTTCTCCACATTGAGATAGAGGTACTTTCCCCATGTGTCATGTTCGAGAGAAAATTTAGCGAAGAAGAATGGCATCAAAGATGCTATGTCAAACTCTCACTCTTGGATACAAAAATACTTAAGGCTCTATAACACATACAGGGACACCATCACCGAATACGGTCATTAAACTACAAAGTCAAAGACCACAGTGTTCAAAAAGGATACCTTAACCTTAAAGAAATTATATAACATGTTTGAGACCCAAGATGGAAGTTCAAACCTAAGTGGATAAGCCCATACATCGTGAAGAAAATCCCATCAAGTGGCACAGTTATGCTCACAGACCTTGATGGAGAAGAGATAATGCGTCCAGTCATTCTGAACCGTCTCAATAAGTTCTACTTTAAACTAAATTCTCGACGCGCTATTATTATCCTCACCCCCTTCTATTCTTAAAAAAAAATCCTTTTTCATTTTTCCCTACCCAGAACAACCTAGGACCCGATCCTCCAAAAAAAATTATTTTTAAAATTATGCTCATAATATTCAACACTCTCAGAGGTACGTAGGCAACCCATACAACACACATGGGTGCAGTGATTTCTTTTTCACAAAATGTTATTCTTTTCGAACCCTCGAGAACGGTAGTCCATCTTTTCGTTTACGTGAACAAAAGGATTATGTATGCCTTAGAAATTGGTAAAGATAATTTAAATGAAAAAATCATCAAGATATACACCAAAATATATCAAAATCATTTGTATTTCAAATAAAGGAACATAACCATTTCATGAAATATCCGTCGAGGGACTGAAACTGACCACCCCTTTCCAAGTAACGAAACCAAACTACAAAACAACCTATCCACTCCCTAAGAAATAAGCAGCTTCATAAAAAATCCTTAAAACATGCCAGATACCAACATAAATCACCAAAACATAAATTTCCACAACTTCGTAAATACTACCTCCGACTTCACTTATGTTGCCCTTAACTGCCAAACAACCCTGCCTCGGCATCGTTTCCTAATCCTGGAGCTCTCCAAGTATCCTACTAATGATTAATGCTCTGTAAACATTCCATAAAGTGATATGCCTTTATAAGCTTGGTCGAAACCACAACACTCTCCCCCATGGTGTTGAAAGCTATAATCCACCTTTAACTAGTCTCCGATTTTGAGATCTTACCAACTACCCACTTCCATAATTAATTTAGATAATCCCCTAACACATGCTAATCCCTTTTTATAGATTATTATGGATGGGTAGACGGCTGACGACGTTGCCATAAAGATCCTAGTATCATCCGTAAAGACTTAATCAGGCCCTCCACCAATTTCTTTATGTGAGGAGGCACTATCTATTCCTACCGAGCATGGCGCAGAAGCTGCCAAGGGAACTCAAATGAAGTCTAACCGAGGCCAACCAGCCACACGTACCAATACTCTCCTATCTATAAAATGGGTTGTAAATCTCCCCACTATAGCACCAACCAATGAAGACATTGGGCCCCGTGCTTTACGAACCAGTTAACCCAGTTCTCTATTGAAGGGTTGAAACTGAAGAAAGGTTGGAAGAAGAAATTAGGCACACTCGACAGGGATACTCAAGAGGGGATAGCAGGTAAAACCTCTTTCCAAGACACATAAACAACATCACCGAGCACCCCCTCAAAAAAATCAAAACAAACCACTTTCGAAGCATCGAGACCATTCAAGGTCTCCACCAGCACCAACACAGCATGCCTACAACGATAAGACATCCACATTACTATTGTGTCCACTTGGGGATCGGTCGTTAAGTCTTCTGTCACCAATGACAGCCTCGCAGTCAGGCCTTAAGCAACAACTCTGATAAAGCTAGCATCAACAAAGCCTCTCTGACGCACCGAGTGCATAACCACCAGAAGAGAAATAGTCCCTCCATTAACCAACGGTTAAGCCACCTAAGGGGAACTATGGAGTAACTCACCCAAAGATACTCGAGGAGAATGAAATAAATCAGGCATAGCTTTTGCTACACTATGGCTAATCCCCAACATTATCAAAAATTCCTTATACGTAGGACATACCTCATTTGGGCCGAAATGATACTCAGGTATCCATAATTATAACACCACTGCCAGTAAATTCTAGTCCATGGCCTGATCATGCCATAAAGACACTCTATGTAAGATGAAAGTATCATAGTCGATATTTAGAGGCACATGGACTGTAAACCTTCGAGGTAAGAAGAGAATTTTGTGATGCCCTCTTATTAAAATAACGGGTGGCCAGGCCTCTACTAAAATAAAACAGGAATCTCATATGGCTCATCCTTAGCATCACTGTGAAAAATCAAATTAATTACTAACCACCTATTATTTAATTAAGCCATGCCAATTTTAACTTTCTTAAAATGCCAAAAATAAAACCAATCACCATAACTCCTTCGGATAAATAATTTAAATAAAAAGTCACCATACATAAACTAAATGCTGGAATGGAATAAATTCCAAATTAATCGAATAAACCATCGATATAAATTCCCATACAAAAATCCATTATAAACATAACTAAATGAAACTGAATAAAAGTCTGATAGTGGGCAACATGCCCAAATAACATATGATAGAGTCCTATCTAGAGTCTCAAAGATACAAGTGATTAAAGAAAATCCTATAAGCACTCCACAACTGTTACAACTCCGATAATCGTGGAAAGAATGCTCATGCCTAGCGTCCCTCCGGCTGGAGACCGAAAAATTTTGAAAATAATTTGATACGGGTCAGTGCTTAAACCTTTTGTAAATATTTTGCAAGTAATTAAAACGAAGTAACAAATATGTAGTGTACTCTTTCATATTTATGGCGATGTCACACTCATATAAGATACTCCTCACTCCTCATTAATAGTGTGCACCTAACGTATGAATTTTTAATCCTAGTTATGATACCCAGCCTAACTAGTCTCAATATACCATTAAGTCCACCCGCTACCTTGTGTTACGCATATTTTATACAATTATCTTTCACACCTGCTTAACAATTATAATTCTCAATTATAAACATTAACTATTTATTAATTTAATATTCACACTTTAGTGTCTTATGCCTGTATATAATTTTCTTCACCTTTATATATGTATATTCGTATCACATCAAGTACACACACACACACACACATATATATATATATATATCACTCGCTATATATGTATAACAACCACCCCTCAAAGTAATAACTCACTGTATGCGAACCTCTAGTATCCTATCAGGCTTATACACATCAAGTTTACTTCGACTCCAACCTCACATAGAGTGGACATGGAAAAACCTATGACCCTGCGAACCGATACCTCATTTGCTGAGATTCTCTAGGAGATATCGCTAAAGGCGCGCAACCTCCACCTATATCATCTCCACTAGAATGGTATATTTAATACACACACACACACACACACACACACACACACACATATATATATATATATATATATATATATATATATATATATATATATATATATATAATGTCTCTACCCGTATATATATCCAATTACTTTACTTGGATACCAACCTCATATAGAGTGTCCATGCAAAAACTTATGACCTTGGAGACCGATACCGCACCTGTTAGGATTCGCTAGGACAGATCGCCCACAGCGCATAACCTCCACCGATAGCATCTCCACTATATATATATATATATATATATATATATATATATATATATATACTCTCTACTCGTATATATATCCCATACCCAGGCTAACTGTGCTTGTCACTTGTCGAACTAGCCTATCCTCTCGAGTCTAAACCCGACTCTATATTATAAAATAATTACTTATTTAATTAATATATCCCTTATAATAATATTTTATTTACGTAAGCATTATCAAGAAGCCCATATTACATTTTCCCCGAATTTTCATCATGGTTTCATTATTAAATTTCCCGAGTATTATTCATCCCGAATACTCTAAATCTGACCCCGAATAACATCCCAATTAACCCAAGGTTATAATAATAATTTGTAAATTTCCAAAAGTCCAAACACATCATTTATGGACCCTCTATAATCAATAAACCCCAATGATCCACGAATAAATTTAAATAACCTAAGGTATTTCTCACAGCAAGTCCAAATCGATTCGTCTTCTGAGCCCGAATCGATTCGCCTATGAAGGATGAATCGATTCGATTCTGGGAGTAGCCCATATGTTGTTACCAAAACGGTAATTCATATGTGTGCATCATTCAATTCATCAAGTCAATTCATTATAACCCAATTTTCCCATTCTTCGTTGATCTTATACTTGAATCTAATCACTTTTTATATTCATATTCATTGAAACACAATCTAATTCGTGGGATTCAATATCTAAATCAAGAATTGCACAATTCTTAATTAAATCTCAATACTACACTAATCCTCAATTTCCTCATTCAAGATTGACCTTTTGGTCTGTATTAAATCTCAAAATTCATACGGAGTAATAATAATTAAAACCAATCATACGAAATTATTCCCCCAACTCCCATCTTTTTACATGAATCCCATCCCAAAACATATTTTTCACATACTATGATGTGAATTGAGTGACATGCATAAAACATTAAGCACATTAATCACTTGTCTTAAAAAGATTGTAGAGTCTGTAGAGTCTGAATTTCCTTTGATGTGTGATGATCCTAGTCCAAAAAGATCTCCAAATTTCTCGTAACTCTTTCTTCCTCTTGATCAACCTTGGTTTTCCTTCTCTTTTCTATATTCTTTATCTTTTAGGTTTTTAGAATAATAAGTTTGTTGCCTTCTATCACTAACCCTATCATTATATAAGCTTAATTCAAAATTAGGTTAATATACTAATGTAAAATGACTCCTATACCCTTATCTGGATCTCTATTAGTCTAAAAAGCCCCCATAACCCAAATATTACCCATGAGTATTTAATTTTGATTATATCGATCCATTCCAGATCAAATGTTCACTTGAAATCATCATTTGAGTAACCCATCATCAATATTCCATCATAACCAATATAACCCACACACGTGTCCCGGCTGAGATAGTGTCAAGTCCCGTCGCTGTTACCCACTTTTGACATAATATTGTTTAACAAAATTTAATTACTCAATCGCACTACTAAATATCAAATCAAATAAATTTTAATCCATTTCTCTCTAATTAATATTTATTTTGAATTCACATTATTTTGAATTCATTTAAATTACATGCACATGTGTAATTTGAGTGCCAAATAATAAAAACTTAAAATTACAGGGTGTTACATACTTCCCCACTTGCAATGGAATTTTATACCCAAAATTTGGGCATACCTAGTATGAAAAGCTCAGGAGCCCGCTCCCATGTCGACTCATCAACATTGTGATTCCCCCACTAAACACAAACCAAGGGCACCACTTTAGACCATGGATTATGCTCACTACGATCTAAAATAGCAACCAGTTTCTCCTCATATGAAATGCGAGGTTAAAAATCAATCTCCTTTAAAGGAATGTGACACAATGCTATCTCACTCTCACTATTTTGGTACTTCTTCAGGGATAACACATGATACGCATCGTGAATACTTTGTAGATGCTCTGGTAGGGATAGTCTATATGCCACGGTCCTTATCCTCTCGATGATTGGGAAAGGCCCCACATACTTTGGTGCGAGATTCCCCTTATTCCCAAACGTTATAACTCTTTTCATAGGAGACACCCATGACAATAATTGGTTACCGACATTCGACTCAATGTACTTCCTATTAGCATCTACGTAACTCTTCTACCGATCTTAGGCTATATGGATACATCCATGAATAAGATCGATCTTGGAAGAAGTATCCTGGATCATCTCAGGTCTAAGGAGCATGTTATCCCCCACCTCAAATAATAAGAGAGCAAATGATAAGGTCAAACATATAATGCCTCAAAAGGTGCCATTCCAATAATGAACTAGTAAGAATTATTATACGTAAACTCCAACAGTGGAAGGTAGTGCTCCCAACCTCATATAAAATCAAGTATACACATTCTGAGAATATCTTACAGCATCTGATTAACCTGCTCAGTCTTCCCATCAGTTTACAGATAATAAGGCATACTCAATCTTAATTCTATCCCCATCGCCTCCTAGAAACTCCGCTAAAAATGGGGCATAAGATTTTGTCCCGATCGGACACAATATTAATCGGTACCCCATGTAACCTCACTATCTCGGTTATAAAGAGATGGGTGTACAATGACATCGTGTAGTATTTCTATGCTGACAAAAATTGAGCCAACTTAGTCAACTAATACACAATCACTCATATTGATCATGACCCTTCTGTGATGTCGGTAGCCCCGTGATAATGTTCATCGATATACTTTCTTACATTCATATCGAAATATCTAAAGGCTGTAACATTCCGATTGGTCTCTGGTGGTCTACCTCTACTAACTGACAAGTGGTAGACTTCGAGACAAACTTAGTTATGTCTTATTTCATAGTTGTCCATCAATACTGTCTATGCATGTCCTGGTACGTCTTATCCCCATTGGGATCCACCATGAATATCGACCCTTGAGACTGTTATAATTTCATGCCTTAAATCACCATCATCTGGGACTACAAGTCTCCCATAGAAGAGGAAGCTTCCCTCAGAATTGATCGAGTAAGACTCTGTCCCCTCTGCCAAAAGCTGACGTACCCCATCCTTATAAAACTGATCCTCAATCTATACGTTCACAAACCGCATAATAATCTCGGGTGTGATGGTCAACACTACTATACATGACCTATCCACTACATCATACTGCCCAAGCTCACCCCACTTCGCTTTACAGACTCCCTCGTAGGACATCATCTCAATGTGTCTACCACCACGTTAGGCTTCTCCAGGTCAAACTGAATGTCAAACTGGTAGTTCTTCACAAACTCGAGCCACCTATGCTGCCTCATATTAAACTCCTTCTATATGAAAAATTACTGCGGTGACTTGCTATCCATGAACATACTAGATTTCTCCCCCAAGAGATAGTGCCTCCAAATTGCTAAGGAAAAAACTACGGCAACTAGCTCCAGATCGTGCGTGGGGTAGTTACTCTCATGGGGCTTGAGTTGATGAGAAGCATAATATATAGCCCTATCCTCCTACAGTAGCGCACTACCAAGTCCTTATAGGGGTGCATCGATAAATACCTGGTACTCCACTCCTCCTCTTGGCAGTACGAGCATATGTGCTGAAGTTATCATACCAAACAAATAGCACCCCTTTGCGATTCAAATTCATTAGTGAACCCATAATCCTCAAAAAGCCCTTCATAAAACGATAATAATACCCTGCCAACCCTAAGAAACTGTGGATCTCTGTCGATGTCATGGGATGACCCAATTCCCACATGTTGACACCTTACTTCGGTCCATCGAAATTCCTTAGTCAGACATGATATGACCCAAAACTGCACCTCATGCAATCAGAATCCACAGTTCTCGAACTTGGCATACAATTGATGGTCCCGTACTGTTTATAGGATCATACGCAAATGCTAGTCGTGCTCTCCCTCGGTCCAAGAATACACCAGAATGTCATTGATGAATAATATCATGAATTGGTCCAAAAAGTCTCCGAATACCCTGTTCATGTGATTTATGAATATTGCTGGAGCATTAGTTAGCCCAAATGGCATAACTAAAAACTCATACTACCCATATTGTGTGAGGAAAGTGGTCTTAGGGACATTTTGCTCCCAAATGCGCAACTGGTGATACCCCAATCTCAAGTCTGTCTTTAGGAAGTAAGCTTCTCCTCTCAACTGGTGAAACAATTCATTAATTCGAGGCAATATATACTTATTCTAATTCGTGACCTTATTCAAATCTCAGTAGTCAATACACAACCGAAGTGAACCATCTCTCTTCTTCACAAATATCACTGGGGAACCTCATGCCGATGTAATCCATCAAATAAATACCTTCCTAGAATTTACTAAATCTGGTCCCTTAACTCCCGCATCTCTAATGGGTCCATACGATACGGTGCATGTGCAATCGGTCTAGTCCCAGGCTAAATCACTAACAAACTCTATCTGCCAACTCAATTCATAATGTCCCTAACTACTAAGATTGAGTCCAATGATATAACACCTCATGTTGTGTATCCTCCTCAATATAATATAGGTGCATGCTCGACCCTCCTTCGAGAAGAGGCAACGCCATGTGAAACATCTCCTACCTTGGGATATAAACTATAATGTAACTACCGAAGTAATCCACGACCACCCTATACTTGGATAACCAATCCATACCCATAATGATGTCGTAGCCAATCACATCTACCACAAGTAAGTAGACTGCAAAACAGAATCTACCAACATCTATCCCCTCCCCTCTACAAATGGAGTGAATAAGGGCCCCATTACCCAAAGGTGAAGCAACACACATAAGAACACTTTTGGTTGTATCTAATAAATCGACCGCGCATGAAAATCTAGTAGCTATGAAAAAATGTGATGCTAGCGTATCAAATAATAACCGAACCATATATCCATGGATGGAAAATGTACCCTCAATAGTTGGTGGCGCTAGTGGCGCCTATGGTATCATCATATTCTGGACGTTCTAGGCAAACCTGTACTTTAACTATCCCTGCTTCTTTGGAACTGATGGAGTTGATGGTAATACTGGTGGTAACTGATCCTGGTGCCCTTGTTTCACACCCTGGTATTGTCCCCTGCCTAAATGTGGGAAATATTTCTTCTTGTGACTTGTATCCCCGCACTAAAAGCAACGACCTCTAAAATTCCCTTTCCTCTGGCCTTGGTAGCCATATCAAGGTTGTCCAGGCCTCCAGCCCTGGTGGCCTAGACCCTGATGGCCATCTCCATTACTCCCTTAGACCTACTAGCCCTGAGGAACTCACTACTGCTGGCCATGCCTAAAACCACAATCACTTGATCCAAGACCTCTAGAACGAAATATCTTAGCCAAATCCTCCTGTTGGGAATCCCGTTCATGTTGTCTACCCGAGTACGGATGTTATGCCCCACTGGAACCATTACTCCTCCCTTGCCGAGGTCTAGTCTCTCCTCTCCTCTTGCTCTTTTCATATAAAAATGATGATCATGGAAATGAAGTAGTGCGGCATTGACAACCTTAGTGTATGTCTTCAATGCCTAATTACATGGAAAGTGCTGCCTGATCCTCTAATTGATCCCATCCATAAACTTTAGCATTTTTCTCTCTTCCGTGTTCACCTCGTCTGGCACAAAGTCTGTCAAATGGGTAAAATCTTGCTCGTATTCGGCCATCATTCGGCCATCTTGAGCTACATCAAGAATTATTCTCTATATCTCTGTCTCGATTGCTAAAGGAAAATATTTACTATCAAACCACTCCCAAAATCTTTCTATGGTCATCGTATCCCAATCTTTCGCCATAGTGATAGACTCTCACCACTATAGTGCTGCACCTACTATATTGAATGTTGCTAACATCTGTCGCTGAGTGTTGTTACACTAAACTATGCAAAGGTGGAGCTTCATGTCCTTCTTTCACCGGATGGAAGCTACTACATCTAAAATACCCTGGAATTCTGATGGATGCCCCTTCTTGAACCCTCTCCCATACTATTGGCCTCGGGTGGAACTGGATGAACAGTACCACCGGCTGCTGTGGCTATGTCCGGGGAAATTGTAATGCCATAAAGGTCATAGAGGCATAACCTCCTGAGCAATAATAGTAGCAACCTCTGTGGATGACACTATCCCCTGCGACACCTGTGGATCCTACAGAGCCTCTCCTGCATTTTCCCCTCTGGTGGCCCTAGTCTCTCGTCCTCTCTTTGGCAACATTTAAAACTAAACTGAATTTCTATAAATTCATTGTAAAAATAAATATCATATCAGCAGAAGAACATGAATGCGTATATGAATGCAACAGTCCTAGTAATAGGGCTTTATATCAAAGAACAATATGCTAGAAATGTAACGAGTGACACAGATCAAAAGGACACTAGAACCTGATGCTCTGATACCATCTGTGACACCTCGCTTATTAAACAAACGGGTGTCCAACCCTCTACTAAAGTAAAACATAAATCTCATATAACTCATCCTTAGCATCACTATCAAAAATCCAATTAATTACAAACCACCTATTATTTAATTAAACCATGCCAATTTTAACTTTCTTAAAATGCCAAAAATAAAACTATTCACCATAACTCATTCAGATAAATAATTCAAATAAACAACCACATATGTAAACTGAATGTTGTAAAGGAATAAAATCCACATTAAATAAATAAACCATTGATATAAAATCCCATATAAAAATCCATCATAAATGAAGTAAATAAAACTGAATAAAAGTATGACAGTGGGAAGCATGACCAAATAACAAATGATAGAGTCCCATCTAGAGTCTCAAAGATAGAAAAATCCTCCAAAAAGACAATAGTTGTTGCCTAGCGTCCCTGTGGCTGGACACCTAATAGTTTTGAAAATAATCTGGCATGGGTCAAATCCCAAAACCTTTTGAAAATATTTTTGCAAGTAATTAAAATGCAGTAATAAATATGAAGTGTACTCTTCCATATTTAAGCCGATGTCGCACTCATATGAGGTACTCCTCACTCCTTAACTATAGTGAGCACCTAACATATGAATTTTTAACACTAGTTATGCTACCCAACCTAACTAGTTTCAATATACCCTTAAGTCCACCCGCTACCCTTTATTACTCGTTTTTTATAAAATTAGCTTTCACAGCTGCTTAACAATTATAATTAATCAATCCATTGTAACTAACTTTCACTAGTTATTAATTTAATATTTACACTTTAGTGTCTTCTACCTCTATAGAATTTTCTTTACCTTTATATACGTATATTTGTATCACATCAAGTACACATGTATATCACTCACTATATACATATAACCACTATCCCTCTGAGTAATAGCTCATTGGATGTGAACCTCTAGTATGCTATCAGTCTCCAAAGCATATACACCTAATCCTTGGCCACTGGGTTGGGATCTCACCATCGAACCCAAATCGCAAACGTAATTGGAGGTGGTCATAGTCTTAAGTAAGTGGGTTTTAACTATATCCAATTACTTTACTTGGACACCAACCTCATATAGAGTGGGCATGCAAAGACCTATGACCTTGGAGGCCGATACCACACCTGTTGGGATTCATTAGGATAGATTGCCCACAACGCATAACCTCCACCGATAGCATCTCCACTATAATGGTATGTTTAATATATATATATATATATATACTCTCTACCCGTATATATATCCAATACACCGACAAACCTTGCTTGTCACTTATAGCACTAGCCAATCCTCTCGAGTCTCAACCCGACTCTATATTACTAAATAATCACTTATTTAATTAATTTATTCCTTATAATAGTATTCTGGACAAGTAACCATTCTAAAAAAGCCCGTATCCCCTTTTCCCCGAATTTTCATCAAGAATTCGTTATTAAATTTCCCAAGTATTATTCATCCCGAATACTTTAAACCTCACCTCGAATAACATCCCAATTAACACAAGGTTCTAATAATAATAATATGTAATTTTCTAAAAGTACCAACCCACCATTTACGGACCCTGTATAATCTACAAACCCTAAATGATCCCCGAATAAATTTAAATAGCCCAAGCTACTTCTCATGGTAGGTCCAAATCTATTTGGCTTCCAGGGCATAATAGATTCATCTGCCGAATCAATTCCCCTATGATGGCTGAATCGATTCGATTCTAGGAAGTAGCCCAGATCTTGTTACCAAAATGGTAATTCATATGTGTACACATTCAATTCATCAAGTACATCCATTATAACACAATTTTCTCATTCTTCGTTGATCTTATACATGAATCTAATCACTTTTCATATTCAAATTCATTAAACATAATCTGATTCATTAGATTTAATATCTAAATCAAGAATTGCAAGATTCTTAATTAAATCCCAAGACTACACTGATCCTCAATTTCCTAATTCTATATTACCTTTTTTGTTTGGATTAAATCTCGGAATTCATATGGAGTAATAAAAATTAAAACCAATCATACGAAATTATTCCTCCAAATCCTCACTTTTTATATGAATCCTATCCCAAAACATATTTATCACATACGATGATAGGAATTGAATTATATGCGTACAATATTAAGCAAGTTGATCACTTGCCTTAAAAAGATTGTAGAGTCTGAATTTCCTTTGATGTGTGATGATCTTAGTTAAAAAATATCTCCAAATTTCTCCCAACTCTTTCTTCCTCTGGATCACCCTTGGTTTTCCTTCTCTTTTCGCTCTTCTTTCTCTCTTAGGGTTTTAGAATAATAAGGTGTATGTATTCTATCACTAACCCTATAATTATATAATCCTAATCACGAAGTTTGGTTAATATGCTATTGTAAAATGACCATTATACTCCTCGGTGGGTCCCTTTTAGTCTAAAAAGCCCCCGGAACCTAATTACTACCCCCAAGTACTTAATTTTGACTATTTCAACCCATTTCGGATCAACCGTGCACTCGAAATCATCATTTGATTCACCCATCATCAATATTTCATCTCAACCTAATATAACTCATACACGTGTCCCGGTTGAGACACTGTCAAGTCACGTCACTTTTACCCACTTTCGACGTACTATTGTTTAACAAAATTTATTTATTTAATCACACTAGTAAATATCAAATCACATAAATATTAATCCATTCATTGTTAACTAATATTTATTATAAATTCACATTATTTCTTAATTTATTTAAATTATTTGCACACGTGTAATCCAAAATGTCAAATAATAAATACTTAAAATTACGGGATGTTACATATTCTTCGTACGTTGGAAGAGCCATTTGATAAAAGAGATGGAAAACACAAAACAAAATAAGATTGGTGGTGAAATGAACACGCTCCCTAACTCTCCTTTTATTTCCAAAAAACCTTTGGGAATTTCATTTAACTCTCTGCCTTACAGAGTACCACAGGTGTGGCCATCCTGGGTAACATTGAGGGAGGATCCCTCGAAAAGATTGTATTGCGGTCTCGCACCCATCTTTGAAAGGTTCTTCGGTCATCGTCGGTGTGGGGGTAAATGTGAAGAGATGGATTCACAAGCTTATTTTGCACAAAACAATCAAAAGAACATGTTTCCACTTAGAGAGAGAGGCATCAAGGACAAACTGATGCATATGAAATCAATAGTTCGAAGGGTCGGGGGCTAAGTTACAAAATGGTAAGGTGTTAGGTACCCATCCCCCCCTTTCGATATCTGATGGGCTAGTGCTATTATTTTTCTTTATATCCCCGTGAAGTGTGTACGTGTTTATATAATGGAGATCGGAATTATTCAACTCATACCATGGACAAGGTAGAGTGAGGTCATTTATAGGAATGTTCCCAAAATGACAAATATAGAAAATATGATTTGTGCGTTTATCATGATTTTGATCATTATTAGAAAATGACAATATGTGTTGGATGAAATGCAAATAAGCACGGTATATATATAAATATGAAAATGGGAGAAAATTAGGGAATTTGGTAATTGAAAAAATTGAAAAATTAGAAAGTTGGACTCGAGTCTCAGATTTTAATCCTAGACGCCTACGTAGCCTATAAAGGCATCAAAATCCACATAGTTTGAATGTAGCATGGGGGTGGGGTTTATCCCATAGATTCGAATGAAATTTTATTATATGTGTATGTGTAGAAAATGTGTTTTTTGGTTTTCGAAAAAGTGTGATGGAAAATTCCGTTCAGAATTTACGGGTATAACCCTCTTTTATTTGTTTTTGGGATTTTTGTAGAAAATAAAGTATGTGAAATATACTAATAAAAGTGTATATATTAATGTGTATGAACTAAAGTAAGAACTAGATTGTGAATCTAATGTGTATTATGCAAAAACAAGGAATTTAAAGAGAGAGGGAAGGAATTAGACCTTCTCTGAATCTTGATCTTTGATTTCGGATGAACTAGCTTGAGTGTTGACGAATGTTAATGAAAAAGAAGGATATTTTACTAAATTGGGTATGAAAAGGATGGGAATGTAAGCTTGGATGGAACTTCACATGAGGAACTTCATTGATTTCGAGCGAATGTTGCTGAGATCACTGCTGTCGATGAATCTTTTGTGTTCTTATGCCTAGTAGTGAGGTAATGCCCTCCTTTTATAGGTTCAGGGGGTTTCTAATAGGAACGACCCTTGTCTTTCCTATCGGCAGGTGACCTTAGACACACCGTCGATAGACAGGAATCTGGAACTACCAATTTGCAGTCTCGTGTAAATTTCCCTGGAAAAATGGTCATAGAACGCAAACCGTTGATCCGAATTGTGCATAGGGCATACCTTTAGAAATGTACTTCAGAGACCTTCAAGAGTCCTTTGGATCGCCCCAGGGTTCGGGAGTTTACTTTTGGTCAATTATGGCTCGAAAGAGAACGTGGGTCTTTCGGATGGGAGATCGTCGGATAGAAGCGGATCGTTCGTCTGTATGGTAAGTCAGAATTGTGCACAGTACAGACCGTTGTAAAGGTTAGGATATTTAATTTGACATTACAAATAGTTTTGCTTGGTTTGAAAAATTGACCTTAGTCAACCGGGGCTCGAAAGCACCCGGGGACCTCTCAAGGTAAAACGGATCGTTCGTCCGTATCGTAGGTCAGAATGATGCATGGGGTGGATCGTTGATAAAGGTATTCAATTTCCTTTGGAGATTCATTCAGTATCATTAAAGCTGAAGAGTTAGCTTTGGTCAAACGGATCCCGGGAGAGCCTGGTGGCCCCCGGATTAATTTTTTGGGGAAAACTAATCGTTCATCCAAACGGTTATGCTATTTTGTGCAAGGGGTGGACTGTTGGAAATGGGTTTCAGTGAACTTTGAATATTCAAATAGCTTTCACTTTGACGGTGAAGTTGATTTGGGTCAATTCGGGGCCCGCGAGTGCCCGATTGCCGCCGAATCGATTTTTGATAGTAAAATGGGTCGTTCGTCCGAACCGTTATGGCGATTCGTGCATGGGATGGAACGTTGGAATGGGTATTCAGATCCTTTCAAAGATTCAAAGAGATTTCTCTCTCACGATAGAGTTGATGGACGTCAAACGGGGCTCAGGGGAGCTCGATGGCCTCTAGATCGATACTCGAAGTGCGACCTAGGGTTTGTAGTGATATGGGGAGGTGATAGGGACCTAAGAGGAGATTTAGGGGGTCCTAGAATATGGTGTCTACATATCCCCTTGACGGGTGAGCTTGGAATAAGCGAAAGCCATCAAATAGACCCCACATGATTGAGGTCGGTTCTGTAGACTTGAGGGATAAGGATGATCGATTCAGAGGATCGAGGTCGATGTTGAGGACCTAAGGAAATGTTGGGGTGGCCAAATTTGAGGACCTAAAGGAGGTGATGATTAGGGAGGTGAAAAATTATGGGGGATAGGGTTAGTTATGAGGATCCAAATTATAGTGACCAATTCTAAGGGTCGAAGCCAATTCTGTGGGCCTAAAATATAGATGACCAATTCTGCGAGTCAAAGCCAATTCAGCAGCCTTAAGATAAGGGTGACCAATTCTGTGGGTCAGAGCTAATTCTACGGGATTTAAGTTAAGGGTGACCAATTCTTTGGGTTAAAGACAATTTCGTGGGCTTAAGTTAGGGGTGACCAATTTTGTGGGTCAAAGCTAATTCAGGGGGCCTTAAGTTAGGGGTGAACAATTATGTGGGTCAAAGCCAATTCTGCGGGATTATGTTAGGGTGACCAATTCTGAGTTTCAAAGTCAATTTTACAAGCTTAAGTAGAAGCAACCGATTCTGAGGTTCAAAGCTAATTCTGCGGGCTTATTTAGGGTGACTAATTCTGCGGGTCAAAGCCAATTTTGCAGGCTTAAGTTGAAATGACCAAATATGGGGGTCAAAGTCAATTCTGAGGGCTTAAGATAGAGGTTACCAATTATGAGTGTTAAAGCCAATTCTGTGGGATTAAGTGTGGGTGACCAATTCTGAGGGTCAAAGATGATTCTGCGGGCTTAAGTAGAATCGACCGATTCTGAGGGTCGAACCCAATTATGTAGGCCTAAGTAAAAGCGATCAATTTTGTGGGATTAACTAGAGATGATCGATTCTAAGGGTCAAATCCAATCCTAAGGGATTAAGATAGGAGTGACCAATTCTATGGGTCGAAGCTAATTTCGCAGCTTAAGATAGGGGTGACCAATTCTGAGGGTCAAAGTCAATTCTGCGGGCTTAAGTAGAAGCGACCGATTCTGCAGGTCAAAGACAATTCTCTGAGTTTAAGGTAGAGATAACCAATTATGCGTGTTAAATTTAATTATGGGGGTCAAAGCCAATTCTGCGGACTTAAGGTAGGGGTGACCAATTCTGCGGGTCAAGGCCAATTCTGAGGGTCAAAACCAATTTTATGGGCTTAAGTAGAAACGAACAATTATGTGGGTAAAAGCCAATTCTGTGGCCTTAAGGTAGAGACGACCAATTCTGTAGGTCAAAGCCAATTCTGAGGGCTTATGATAGGGGCAACCAATTCTGTGCCTTAACGGCAATTCTGGGGGCTTAAGTAGAAGCGAACGATTATAAGGGTTGAAGACAATTCTTCGGGCTTAAGTTTCATTTGGGAAGTTTGGGTACTCCACTAGGGATGTGTAATATTTCTCTGAGGATTTTGGGTATCATTTGATTTTAGGTTCCGCTGGGGAAAAGGGAATGATCCGAGGTTTTTTTCTTAGCTAGGGAATTTTTGGAATTTTAGAGTGTCCTCTGGAGATGTTGCTGGGTAGAATTGTTTTCTGGAATTCCACTGGGGATGTAAAAAATGGTTTTCATGGTGAAAGAGGTTATAAAATTAATTTGGTAATTTTAAGAATTTTTCGTGGATTTTTCAGGATTTTTTGATATTTTCCTAGACTTTTTGTATGAAACTTTAAAGAGGGTGCCGATCGACATAGATGGAGGGGTGACAAATGGAAATGGAATGGTGTTTTGGGGTACCTCGATCAGGTGGAGGGTTAGTGCTGATTGGTGGGTGGCAGGGAGATGATGATCGGCATCCCCCTTGCCTCCTATTAAAGGGGGCGGGTTCTCCTCATTTTTCATAACTTTCTGACTTTCCTTCTTTTGCAATTAACTTATGTAAATCATTCTATCATTTGAAATGGATGATTTCTCAAGTAGCACTACTTATATGGCATGGTTTAATGTTGAAGATTGGGCAGGATTGGAGTGGAGGGCTAGGGTGCCTCTTGCTCTGGGCAGCGAGAACTCATTCGACTCATTCGAGCCGGTGGTAGATGATCAGACTCTTCTGTGTGAGCCTCCGCATCATCGTTATTCTAGGGTGGTTAACCTTGGAGGCTATGTAAGTATTGAATGACCTTTGGTATTATTTTCCTTTTTTTCTTGACGAGATTTCTTTATTTCTTCGACAATTCGACGTCTTCATGTCGACTGTACGTACCTGAGGGACGACGGGGCTTAGGGATGTTTGGGAGCACCTTCCACCTATGGTGCACTGGATGGTGTTATCATCCGACTTAGGGAGGCTAGAACCTATTCTGGATGAGATGCCTCAGTCCACTAATGTTATGTGTGCTCTGGGGGAGAGGTGGTGGGACTCTACCCATACCTTCCATTTTGGGTTCAGGGAGATGGTGGTGAATCCCATTAATGTGCAGTAGCTGCTGGGGCTGGACTGTGATGGTTTGCAGATTGAGGTGGATAGGATGCTAAGGGTGATGCTGAAGGCAGTGATGGCGGCATTAGGTGATGTGAAGAGGGTGGTCTCTGGGGACTTTCCCCGTTTGCCTTTGTTGAGGGAGTTGTTATTGAAGAGGAGGATCAATGAGAGTGAGGAGAAGCAGGTGCGTTAAATGGCCCGTTTGTTTATTTTATTGGTGCTGGGAGGTTTTTTAGTGGCGACAAGTGGCGATGTGGTCCATTTGTGGGCTTTGTCATTTTTAAGGGTGTTTTCGGACATCCATCTTTATGATTGGGGGAGCCTGACTTTGGCAACCCTTTATTATTCCATTGATGCGTTCAACGAGTACTGTCGGCAAACTTTTACTCGAGCCACGTATCTTCTGGAGCTATTCTTCATCTTTCTCACTTTTCCTTTATGCATTCGCATTTTCCTTCATGTACTTTATCCTTGATCTGTTGGGGACTTCTTCCAAATGTACCGGTGGTAGAAGTCCAACCGACAGTTGAAGAAGTCTCTCTCTTTGGAGACGGTGCATTAGGTCTTGAATGGCCTGACGAGCGAGTGGGTAAGCCTTATTTTATCTTGAGACTGTCCTTTACTTTGATTATCTTTTATTGATATTGATCTTTTATTCTTGTTGGGGATTTGTAGGTGACTTTTTATCCATGGGGGATGGACATTCATCACATTGGGTCAACTAGGATACATGCGCAGATGTGGCATCAGCTGGCTCTTGAGTTTAGATATTCTTGGTACCTCGGGGAGAGGTTAGTGTGATAGATCATAGAGGATGAGGTTGAGATGCTTTCGATGAATCCCCCTATGTTCATGAGGCGAATGGGGAGATGCCAGAGGGTGCCTGGGTGGCGGCCATAATGGGAGAGACGTATTTACTATATACCGACACAACGATGATATATGACTACTTGGATTTCATGTCAAGCTGGATAATGCCTCCTAGTATATACGATGTGATACCTATCCCTCAGGCGGGCTCAAGTCGATAGGTGGGGTCCTCCCACAGTGCAGGTGGTGCGTCCATATCAGTGACGATGGTGACGTTAGAGGCTTCTTTTGTACGGCTGCACTCGCCCGGTTACAACGTCTAGAGAACTGATGGAGGGTCGGTACATATGCTGCACCATCCTAATGCAATGGACCTAGAGGATTTGGTCGTGACATAGGAGGTCCTTCGACCCAAGGTATGATTTTTTCCTATTTGTTTTTCGATTTCCTGATTTCTTCCTTTACGTCAGACTGACTGATTTGCTATTTTCTATTTTCCTTTTGCAGCACATCCGGTTCTCCACCGCCTGCTTGAGGGATATTAGGAATTGAATATCTTCGGCGACTGCCCACATTAATTATGCGATACCATTTCCTTCTTTTCTGGTTCCTTCTGCCCTTTCCGAGAGTGGTGGCATATCATCTTGCTACAGAGGGAAGAGGGTGCGCCACAGGGAGGGAGGCTCTTACAGAGAGATAGAAAGAATAGAGAGAGAGAGAGAGAGATAGAGAGTTTGTAGGTAAAGAGAGAAAGAGAATATGTGGGTGAGGAGAGAGAAAAAGTTGGGTTCAGGTTGCATCCCGTTGTATTTCTTATTTTTTTTCCTGCAACACTGATGTAACACAACAAGTATCTATGCAAGTGAACTTTTTTTGTGGATTTTTGTTTTTAGTGATTAATGCGCATGCTCTTTTTACTTTTCTACTGAGACCGTAAAAATAATTAAAAATTATTTGAGAAGGATTTTATTTTAAAATAGGATAAGTAAAAACATATGGATAAGGAAATTCAAAATTTCTTAAGATAAAAATTATTTGTATTCATTTTTCGACCTTGACAAAAGAGGAAAAAGGAGATTTCCCAAAAATGCGGAGTTGCCGATTGGCATAACCCCTGCCCTGCCTATCGGCATATCAGTCCAGTCCAATCAACCCAAGGCTTGGATTGCACTTTCTTCAATTTCGTATTACTTGGTGGGGTAAGTTTTCCTCCGATTTCTACAGGGTTTCTTGTCTTTACTTTAGTGTTTCCAAGTATAAATAGGGGTGTGTATGGCGCTTTTTTTTTTCGCACTTCCACATTCTTTTTCCTTTATATCCTTATTTTCTCACTTTCTTCTTCTTTTGTGATATGTCTCTCCCTAGTAGTGTTGAGTTTGAGAACTAACTCGAAACCTTAGAAGCAAAGTGTTCCTACAATGTTGACTATGACACTTTCAAGATGCGGCGAGTCTCTTTGTAGTGCAACCGACCCATAGAGTGGAATATGCTGATAGCAGCCATGGAATTCTGGTACCTTGAAGTCCATGTCTTTCACTTCGGGTTGAAAAAAATCTATCTGACCTATGAAGAGTTTTTTTCCACGTTGGGGATAAATCTTAGTACTGCAGCGGCTATGCCTGAGTTTTCACGGTCCCCTAGGGTGCTGATGGTGGTATTTCTCCAAATTTCACCTTTGGAAGGCAGGTCGTTGGTCATAGGAGGAATGATTTCTCTTCCTGTAGTGATGCATTTGGTGCATTTATGTAATGTCGGTGATGCTGGTCATGCTGGGGACGTCATTCGAGGCCTCATTTCAAAATTGTTGTTGGTAATTGGGGAAGTGCTGGTGGACCCCCAACTTGTAACTATCATTTCCTAAATGTTTTACCGTTGCAATCCTACGATGGTGATACTGACAAAGACTTTGAATAGGTTGGATGTCTGGGAGGAGGTTCATTGTGAATTTATAAAGGGGAGTCCCGTGATGCGATTTATGTGGTTGTCCAAGAGATTCCGCATTGTGGTCCCACCTGAGTATCTTTTGTCAGTGGTTCCAAACATCTTCTCATGCTATTTTATTAGCATAGGCCTGGACATTGAGAGCTGGGAAAACTAGTTCATAAAGCATGGGGCTAGAGTCTTGCGTTGGTCTGTGCTTTGGGGGGGGGGGGGGGGGAGATGTTGCACATTTTGGAGCCCGGGGAGTACCATTATGTCTAGCTAGTAGGCCTCATGCAGACCTCTTTCTACTTTCCATAGAGACTACTGTGTCAATTTGGTTGGGAACAAATTGTGCCACCGCGAACACAAAACTTCTTTCCTCTGGAGGATCCAACAGAACGTATGCGTATTCTGCTTGGTTCTCTGTGGGAGAATCGTCATCCGTCGACACGTCTCTCCCATTCTGTGGGTAGAGTCTGGAACATCTCTGAAGACTACATGAAGTGGTTGTGGAAGAAGGTAGTGGACCAAATCATGGTTATGGTGACTGGCCAAAGGTGGTTTTCCATATCTAATACCATGGAGGGAGGCGTAGTGGTTTTCCCCAACCTAGTTCGGGCTTATCTCTCTATGGAGCTTCTGTGATACTCCATTCAGGGAAGGGAAGTTCGGGGACCCCAAGATGTGGTTAATGATGGGGTTGGTTAATGAGGGAGGCATCTAAAATAAGAATAAAATTTATAAGTTCGCAGTTATGAACTTAAAATAGCTGAAGAACGAAGCATACACAAAAGAGTACAACAGTCCTAAAATATAGGGCTCTATATCAAAGAAAACTTAGCGAAAACATAATAGCCGTACAGATCCTAAAGGACACTAGAACCTGATGCTCTGATACCACCTGTGACACCCCGACTAATTAAATACCGGGTAGATACTCCTTTATTAAATTAAACCAAAATGTCAAGTTGGCTCAGTTAATAGCATCACTGTCGAAAATAATTTATTATTACTAACCACCTAGTATTTAAAAAGTAAGTTGCCAAATTTTAATTAAAGTCTGATTAACATGCAGTAAAAGATTTTGCAAGAATAATGTCACCATTCACCATAACAAAGTAATAGAATAACCATCACACGATATAAATAAATCCGGAGGAAAAAATCCTCACAACAAACTCCACAATTGAAATGAATAACTAAATACTGAATACTGAATCAATACATGCCAAAGTCTGCAAAACTGAAATGGAAAAGTCTCTAATAGAATTTGGGCAACATGCCCTACAACTGAAGAATACTGAATATGGAATCCAAATGGTAGAAGCGTCTAAAAGCAAATCCCTGTAGCTTCCACAAACAGCTACAGCTCGTCACCTGAATGAGTATCCTATGCATGGTGTCCTTGTGGCTGGGCACCTAAAATGGTTTTATAAGAAAAAATAGATTTGAAAGCAAATGGGTCAGAGCCCGAATGTGGAGATATTTTAAAAACATGCAAGTGCTTTAGAAACATTTAAAACATTAAATGCAAAATACATGTTAGGACGTGCACTCACATGAAATTCTCACCTCTCGTCTAACTGTGCACTCCTAACGTACGTAACCATCTAAAATGACACAAACCACTAGCTAAGTGACATCATATCTAACTAGTCTATCATATGTTCTACCTTTATTACTCGGTTCCCATTATCATTATAATGCTCGCAATTAAATCGGGGCTTAACGTAAATTCAGGTTCTCACGTAAAAGTAATACAACTCAATATAGATCATCCCTTTTGTTATTCCATAGTTATACACACAATACCATATGAAAGTTCCCAATTTATGAAGTGTATATTTTCCACAACATAAATATACAATATAAGCACCCTGAGACTAAGCTGTGGTGCACACATACTTTGCTATCCATCCCGGTACATCACGTACATAAGGATCACATATTCCGAATCTCCCAGGAATAGTTCACAGATAACAACATCACAAATAATGGAGGCGAACACAGTCACATCACATGGGTCACGCACATATCTACACTCCCACGATCAACAGACTTATTAACGTCCCAATAAGTCCTTCTCTGACCTATGTTCATCGAGGTAACCAGTCTAAATCCGGGCAACACAAGGATTAGAGGGCCCTAAGCGAACGCGAACCTCCCGTGATAGCAAGTATGGTAGGTATGTCATACACATAAATCATATATCAATACTAAGTAAACACGCATCTTAGTAATCACCGTAGTTTAATCGTAGTACATATCGCCTTCTCGTACTAACTTATAATTTATACAATTTATATAATCCCGGTTCATAATTCATACACGCCATTATTTATTCTCACGTCGTAGTAGGCACTCACGTCTCGACACAAAATGTCTATTTGATTCGTTCCACGACTATATAATTTACTCCTCATTATATCCCAAATGTCCCGAGTACACCGATTCATCATCAAAGGAATGTTATCTCTATCATCGAGCACGTTTACGGGACTCCAAAAATCAAAACATGCCAAAAAGGCCAAAACTGTAAGCTCGTTAGAATTTCGTTCGAACGAGGCTGTTCGAACGAGATTTCATTCGAACGAACTGGGATATCTAACAAGATCTCGTTCGAACGAGATTATCGAACGAACATCCCTCTCGTTAGAACCCCAAACTGTCAACTCGTTAGAAGCTCGTTCGAACGAGTTCGTTCGAATGACCTGGGTAGGTCTTCTAACTAGTGACCAGATTCAAGCCCAGAGATCCTATCTCGTTTTTCACCAATTTCTACACCTCAAATCTCAACCAAAATTCGTCCCAACAATGTTTTAAGGTCTCCAATCATCCTAAAACATACTAAGGTCATATACTAACATCTTTTAAGGAATTAACACATCCTAAACATCATTTATTCATCAAATCTCTACCCTTTCCCCCAAATTTTCAAGAACATAAACCCTAGAATTTTAAATCCTCAATATGTCCATTCTAGATCCGTTTTTGTTACATCCTACATATATTAACATCAGAATAATCATCTCCATACTATTCTACATGCAATTTGTTTTCAAAATTCGAGTTCTAAGTCCAATTAAAATGGGTTTTTATTTAACTTCCAAGGACAATTGTAAATCTTTCAATTTATCTAGCATGTAAGAAACATTCTCTGAACTAAATAGAATTAAATCACTTGCTTCGAGTGTCTCTGAATTTGGTGTTGATTTGATGAAGCTTTTTCTGCAGGATTCCTTCTCTCTCTCTCTCTCCACAAGCCTTCTTCTCCAAAGGTGGCTAGGGTGGCTAGGGTTTGTTTAGGAGACTTAGAAAACCAAATTCTAAAACTCACCGTAGTCTTATGGGTCAATATGGTTGGTAGTGGGTTTAGTGGTTAGTTACCCAAATCAGATTATAAATCCTAATTTTCGTCATTATTAAATCCCAAAAATACAATATTACCAAACTACCCTTATAAGATGCCGGTATGGCCTAAAAATACCCCGGGACCCAAACTAAACCCCCGGCTAATGTTTTCTGACTATCTCGATCCTTCCGGACGCGTTGGCGCACTCAAAACGAACATACAGTTAATAGAATTTAAATTCACTTTTATAATAAAATAATTATATCCCGACGCGACTGTCTCACGCGTCCCAATAAAATGTCCAAATTGCCGTATATCAATCTCACGACAAATTTCATAATTCAATATTCACATAACATCATATATACTCAATATAGTCAAATACCAACTCACATCTCGCTAGTATTTTATCCGGATTAATTCCCAATTAATTCTCATTTAATTAATTAATCCAAAAAATAAATATTGCCAAAAATACGGGGTATTAAATACTTCCCCCCTAATAACAGAATTTCGTCCGGAAATTCGGAACTAGAAAGTACTTGATAAAAACAGCTCTGGGTAACGTTCGCGCATTTCATCCTCGCCTTCCCATGTGGACTCCTCGACATTGTGATGTCGCCACTGAACACTCACTAACGGAACTAACTTTGACCGCAGCTTCCTCTCACTTCGGTCCAAAATAGTAATCGGCCCCTCCTCGTAGGAGCTATCAGGCTGTAAATCAATCTCCTCCAAAGAGATGTGAGAATGAGCCAAATCGTCCCTAAGATATTTCCTTAGCAAGGAAATATGAAACACATCGTGAATCCGATGTAAGTGCTTCGGTAACCCGAGTCTATACGCAACTGGTCCAATCCGCTCAATAATAGGAAACGGCCCCACATACCTCGGTGCCAACTTCCCCTTCTTCCCAAAATGCATAATCCCCTTCATAGGAGATACTCTGAGCAAAACCTGGGCCCCCATTTGGAACTCCCTGAAAGATCTTTTCGCATCATCATAACTCTTCTGCCGATCTTGAGCTACCCGAATGCGACTCCGAATCAACTCAATCCTTGCCGAAGTATCCAGAATTACTTCCGGCCCAAGTAGTTTGTTGTCCCCCACTTCCAACCAACATACTGGGGAACGACAAGGTCTATCGTACAACGCCTCAAACGGAGCCATGCCAATAGTGAACTGATAGGAGTTGTTGTAAGCAAACTCCACCAGTGGAAGGTACTGCTCCCATCCACCCCCAAAGTCAATAATGCACATGCGTAGGATGTCCTCCAACATCTGATTTGTGCGCTCGGTCTGCCCATCGGTCTGCGGATGATAAGCCGTACTCAACCGCAATTCCATGCCCATGGCCTCCTGGAAACTCTCCCAAAACTGTGAAACAAATATCTTGTCTCTGTCAGACACGATATTTCGGGGTACACCGTGAAGTCTCGCAATCTCTGAAATGAAGAGCTGGGCATACTGTCCCATAGTGTAGTCAGTCCTTACGGGTAAAAAGTGAGCGACTTTGGACAACCTGTCCACAATTACCCAAACGGAGTCGTGACCCCTCTGCGACGTAGGCAACCCCATGATAAAATCCATGGATATGCTTTCCCACATCCATACCGGAACCTCTAACGGCTGTAGAAGTCCAGTCGGTCTCTGATGATCCACTTTTACTAGCTGGCAAGTGGCACATTTCGAAACAAACTCAGTAATATCTCTCTTTAGACCGCTCCACCAATACTGGCATCTCATGTCTTGGTACATTTTGTCCCCTCCGGGATGTACCGCGAACCGTGAGCCGTGCGACTCTGCCGTCACCTCGTGTCACAATTCCTCCCCTTCCGAAACCACTAATCTCCCATTGAAGCGTAATCCCCCATCTGAGCTAACGGTATAGGACTCGGCTCCCTCTGCTAGTAATCGAAATATCTGCTCCTGACAGAACGAGTCATTAGCCTGTGCCCGTACTACCTTCGTGACAATCTGCGGTGTAACGGTCATCACAGACATGAAAGATCGGGACACTGCATCCTGGTGTCCCAACTCCTTCCACTTTATCTTCCACACCCCTGCCACCTCATCTGCTGGCCTACGGCTCAACGCGTCTGCTACCACGTTAGCCTTACCTGGGTGATACTGGATATCGAACTGGTAGTCTTTCACAAACTCAAGCCACCTACGCTGCCGCATATTCAACTCCTTCTGCGTGGACAGGTACAGTAGGGACTTGTGGCTCGTGAATAGTTGGAACTTCTCTCCCAAAAGATAGTGCCTCCAAATCCGTAGGGAAAATACCACTTCCGCCAATTCCAAATCATGCGTGGGGTAATTCTTTTCATGAGGCTTAAGCTTACGAGAAGCATAAGCTATGGCCTTTCTCTCCTGCTGCAATACACCTCCAAGTCCTTGCAAAGACGCATCAGTGTAAACCAAATACTCAACTCCCGGTCTTGGCAATGCTAACACAGGTGCTAAGGTCAATTTATCCTTCAATTCATCGAATGCCAACTGATAGGCATCACTCCAGATGAATGGCACACCCTTACGAGTTAGATGTGTCAAAGGACCTGCTATCTTCGAGAAACCCCGAATAAACCTCCTGTAGTATCCTGCTAGACCCAAGAAACTACGAATCTCAGTCGGTGTCGTGGGCTGTCCCCACTCCCTCATCGCGGATACCTTCCCCGGATCAATAGATATCCCCCGCTCGGAAATGATGTCCCAAAAACTGGACCTCCTTCAGCCAAAACCCGCATTTCTCCTATTTTGCATACAACTCGTTCTGACGTAGTGTCTGCAAAACTTGCCTCAAATGCTCGGCGTGCTCCTCCTCTGTCTGGGAGTAAACCAGAATATCATTGATGAAGACAATGACAAACTGATCTAGGAAATCCCTGAACACTCTGTTCATCAAGTCCATAAACACACCTGGAGCATTGGTCAAACCAAAAGGCATAACCCGAAACTCGTAAGAACCATATCTCGACAAGAACGCAGTCTTCGAGACATCCTCCTCCCTGATACGCAACTGATGGTATCCCGATCTCAAATCAATCTTCGAGAAGAAAGAAGCACCCCTCAACTGGTCAAATAGGTCATCGATTCGAGGAAACGGATACTTATTCCGTATCGTGACCTTGTTCAACTCTCGGTAGTCCACACACAATCTCAGTGAACCGTCCCTCTTCTTCACAAAAAAAACTAGAGCACCCCAAGGTGAGGTACTCTTGAGAATAAAGCCCTGACCTAACAGTTGCTCTATCTGATCTCGTAGCTCTCGCATCTCTGCCGGAGCCATACATACGCTGCACGTGCTATAGGTATCGTATCTGGCAATAGGTCTATAACAAAGTCTATCTCTCGACTGGGGAGTAGGCCTGGTATCTCCTGAAATACATCCACATACTCCCTGACGACTGGGATCGAATCTAAACTAATCATAACCTCCTTAGAGGTATCCTCCTCTAGGTAATACAAATGAGCGATCGAGCCTCCCTCTGGGCGAGGCATCGCCACTACAAACATCTCTTGCCCCGGAATGGCAAAAACAATGCTCCCACCAAAGCAATCAATCATGGCTCTATAATCAGCGAGCCAATCCATACCGATAATCACATTGTGAACATGCATATCTAATTCCAACATATCTGCAGGTAATACCAGACTACCAATCTCTACCCCCACTCCCCGGCATATAAAGAATATAAGTGACCCACTCCCCAATGGTGAGTCGATACACGTCACTGTGCTCTCTGCCGTAGCTAACAACCCTAAGGCTTTCGCGAAATGTGTAGCTATAAAATAATGTGTAGCCCCCGTATCAAATAATACCCGACCCATAGTGCCATGGATAGGAAACGTACCCTCAATCGCGGGCGGTGCCTGTGGAACTGCTGCCTGGTGGACGTTATAGACACGTCCATACTGTAGCTGCCCCTGCTGAGCCGGGACTGCTGGAATGGGTGGCAATGCTGTCATATGTGGCGGTGCGGGGGGAGCGGCGGGAAACATAGGCCTCTGTGGCTCCTGGCGAGCACCCTGCTGCTGCTGTTGTGGGGCCCTGCCCCTATTAGGACAATCCTATCGTTTATGACCAGTCTTGCCACAAACAAAACACTTCCCCGGAAAGTTCCCTCCTCTATGCCCCTGCTGTCCCCGGCCCTGGTGGCCGTTACCGTTCCTCCCTTGGCCATGCGGGCCCTGCTGAAACTGCTGCCCATTCTGCCCCTATTGGCCCTGATGGCCGTTTGGACCCTGATTGCCCTGATGGAAACCTCCCTATCCGTGCCTATAATTCCCTGATCTGAACCTCTTCTGATCCCCCTGCTGGGATCCCTGCTCACCCTGTCTCTGCCCCTGAACAGATTGTGCCCCACTAGCACCATGTCCTCCAGTCCTGCCCTGATGGCTAGACTCTCTAGATCTCTTGCCCTCAGCCATATGAAAGCGGTGATCCTGGCAGTGTAACAAAGCAGCGTTAACCACATCAGAATAAGTGGTTAACAAAAGGTTCCCTAACAGATGCTGATGGATTCTCCATGTCAACCCGTCGGTGAACTTCTCAATCTTCTTATTTTCTGTCGGTATCTCATCCGGAACGATATTCAACAGATTCGTGAACTCGGCCTCATACTCGGCCACGGTCTTACCCTCCTGCTTTAGGCTCATCAATTTCCTCCTCATTTCCGTATGAATAGCTGACGGAAAGTACTTGCGGTCGAACCGCACCCAAAAGTCCTGAATAGTGAGAGTATCCCTCTCCTCTACGGTGGTAATAGACTCCCACCACTGCCGTGCAGATCCAACTAGCTTGAAAGTAGCTAGCACCTGCTTCTGAACGTCCGTGCACTCGTACATCCTCAAGTGCCTCTGTATATCCTTCCTCCACTGGCTCGAGACTACCAGATCCGAGATACCTGTAAACTCTGGCGGATGCGCTTTCTGAAAAGCGTCACGTACACGTTCCCAAGCAGACGAGAATGCATTTGCCTGTACTGGCGCGGCAACCGGCGCCTGAGGTGGTGCCTGCTGAACTATGGCAATTGCGGCATTTACCGCTTGGGCTACAATGGCTGCAACCTCAGCGGCGTTCATCATGCCCTGAACCGGAACGGGCTGGGGTTCGAGCGTTGCATCCCTGGGAACTCGTCGTGCACATCGTGGAGGCATCTGAAATAAGAATAAAGTTTATAAGTTCGCAGTTATGAACTTAAAATAGCTGAAGAACGAAGCATACACAAAAGAGTACAACAGTCCTAAAATATAGGGCTCTATATCAAAGAAAACTTAGCGGAAACATAATAGCCGTACAGATCCTAAAGGACACTAGAACCTGATGCTCTGATACCACCTGTGACACCCCGACTAATTAAATACCGGGTACCTACTCCTTTATTAAATTAAACCAAAATGTCAAGTTGGCTCAGTTAATAGCATCACTGTCGAAAACAATTTATTATTACTAACCACCTAGTATTTAAAAAGTAAGTTGCCAAATTTTAATTAAAGTCTGATTAACATGCAGTAAAAGATTTTGCAAGAATAATGTCACCATTCACCATAACGAAGTAATAGAATAACCATCACATGATATAAATAAATCCGGAGGAAAAACTCCTCACAACAAACTCCACAACTGAAATGAATAACTAAATACTGAATACTGAATCAATACATGCCAAAGTCTGAAAAACTGAAATGGAAAAGTCTCTAATAGAATTTGGGCAACATGCCCTACAACTGAAGAATACTGTATATGGAATCCAAATGGTAGAAGCGTCTAAAAGCAAATCCCTATAGCTTCCACAAACAGCTACAGCTCGTCACCTGAATGAGTATCCTATACATGGTGTCCTTGTGGATGGGCACCTAAAATGGTTTTACAAGAAAAAATAGATTTGAAAGCAAACGGGTCAGAGCCCGAATGTGGAGATATTTTAAAAACCTGCAAGTTCTTTAAAAACATTTAAAACATTAAATGCAAAGTACATGTTAGGACGTGCACTCACATGAAATTCTCACCTCTCGTCTAACTGTGCACTCCTAACATACGTACCCATCTAAAATGACACAAACCACTAGCTAAGTGACATCATATCTAACTAGTCTGTCATAGGTTCTACCTTTATTACTCGGTTCCCATTATCATTATAATGCTCGCAATTAAATAGGGGCTTAACGTAAATTCAGGTTCTCACGTAAAAGTAATACAACTCATTATAGATCATCCCCTTTGTTATTCCATAGTTATACACACAATACCATATGAAAGTTCCCAATTTATGAAGTATATTTTCCACAACATAAATATACAATATAAGCACCCCGAGACTAAGATGTGGTGCACACATACTCTGCTATCCATCCCGGTACATCACGTACATAAGGATCACATATTCCGAATCTCTTAGGAATAGTTCACAGATAACAACATCACAAATAATGGAGGCGAACACAGTCACATCACATGGGTCACGCACATACCTACGCTCCCACGATTAGCAGACTTATTAACGTCCCAATAAGTCCTTCTCTGACCTATGTTCATCGAGGTAACCAGTCTAAATTCGGGCAACACAAGGATTAGAGGGCCCTAAGCGAACGCGAACCTCCCGTGATAGCAGGTATGGTAGGTTTGTCATACACATAAATCATATATCAATACTAAGTAAACACGCATCTTAGTAATCACCGTAGTTTAATCGTAGTACATATCGCCTTCTCGTACTAACTTATAATTTATACAATTTATATAATCCCGGTTCATAATTCATACACGCCATTATTTATTCTCACGTCGTAGTAGGCAGTCACGTCTCGACTCAAAATGTCTATTTGATTCGTTCCACAACTATATAATTTATAACTCATTATATCCCAAATGTCCCAAGTACACCAATACATCATCAAAGGAATGTTATCTCTATCATCGAACACGTTTACGGGACTCCAAAAATCAAAACAGGCCAAAAAGTCCTAAACTGCCAGCTCGTTAGAAGTCTCATTCGAACGAGATTTCGTTCGAACGAACTGGGATATCTAACGAGATCTCGTTCGAACGAGATTATCGAATGAACATCCCTCTCGTTAGAACCCCAAACTATCAACTCGTTAGAAGCTCATTCGAACGAGTTCGTTCGAACGACCTGGGTAGGTCTTCAAACGAGTGACCAGATTCAAGCCCAGAAATCCTATCTCGTTTTTCACCAATTTCTACACCTCAAATCTCCACCAAAATTCGTCCCAACAATGTTTTAAGGTCTCCAATCATCCTAAAACATAATAAGGTCATATACTAACATCTTTTAAGGAATTAACACATCCTAAACATCATTTATTCATCAAATCTCTACCCTTTCCCCCAAATTTTCAAGAACATAAACCCTAGAATTTTAAATCCTCAATATGTCCATTCTAGATCCGTTTTTGTTACATCCTACATATATTAACATCAGAATAATCATCTCCATACTATTCTACATGCAATTTGTTCTCAAAATTCGAGTTCTAAGTCCAATTAAAATGGGTTTTTATTTAACTTCCAAGGACAATTGTAAATCTTTCAATTTATCTAACATGTAAGAAACATTCTATGAACTAAACAGAATTAAATCACTTGCCTCGAGTGTCTCTGAATTTGGTGTTGATTTGATGAAGCTTTTTCTGCAGGATTCCTTCTCTCTCTCTCTCCACAAGCCTTCTTCTCCAAAGGTGGCTAGGGTGGCTAGGGTTTGTTTAGGAGACTTAGAAAACCAAATTCTAAAACTCCCCGTAGTGTTATGGGTCAATATGGTTGGTAGTGGGTTTAGTGGTTAGTTACCCAAATCAGATTATAAATCCAAATTTTCGTCATTATTAAATCCCAAAAATACAATATTACCAAACTACCCTTATAACATGCCGGTATGGCCTAAAAATACCCCAGGACCCAAACTAAACCCCCGGCTAGTGTTTTCTGACTATCTCGACCCTTCCGGACGCGTTGGCGCACTCAAAACGACCATACGATTAATAGAATTTAAATTCACTTTTATAATAAAATAATTATATCCTGACGCGACTGTCTCACGCGTCCCAATAAAATGTCCAAATTGCCGTATATCAATCTCACGACAAATTTCATAGTTCAATATTCACATAACATCATATATACTCAATATAGTCAAATACAAACTCACATATCGCTAGTATTTTATCCGGATTAATTCCCAATTAATTCTCATTTAATTAATTAATTCCAAAACTAAATATTGCCAAAAATACGGGGTATTACATACGTCCCCCCTAATAACAGAATTTCGTCCCGAAATTCGGAACTAGAAAGTACTTGATAAAAACAACTCTGGATAACGTTTGTGCATCTCATCCTCGCGTTCCCATGTGGACTCCTCGACATTGTGATGTCGCCACTGAACACTCACTAACGGAACTATCTTTGACCGCAGCTTCCTCTCACTTCGGTCCAAAATAGTAATCGGCCCCTCCTCGTAGGAGCTATCAGGCTGTAAATCATTCTCCTCCAAAGCGATGTGAGAATGAGCCAAATCGTCCCTAAGATATTTCCTTAGCGAGGAAATATGAAACACATCGTGAATCCGATGTAAGTGCTCCGGTAACTCGAGTCTATACGCAACTGGTCCAATCCGCTCAATAATAGGAAACGACCCCACATACCTCGGTGCCAACTTCCCCTTCTTCCCAAAACGCATAATCCCCTTCATAGGAGATACTCTGAGCAAAACCTGGTCCCCCACTTGGAACTCCCTGAAAGATCTCTTCGCATCATCATAACTCTTCTGCCGGTCTTGAGCTACCCGAATGCGACTCCGAATCAACTCAATCCTTGCCGAAGTATCCTGAATTACTTTTGGCCCAAGTAGTTTGTTGTCCCCCACTTCCAACCAACATACTAGGGAACGACAAGGTCTACTGTACAACGCCTCAAACGGAGCCATGCCAATAGTGAACTGATAGAAGTTGTTGTAAGCAAACTCCACCAGTGGAAGGTACTTCTCCCATCCACCCCCAAAGTCAATAATGCACATGCGTAGCATGTCCTCCAACATCTGATTTGTGCGCTCGGTCTGCCCATCGGTCTGCGGATGATAAGCCGTACTCAACAGTAATTCCGTGCCCATGGCCTCCTGGAAACTCTCCCAAAACCGCGAAACAAATATCTTGTCTCTGCCAGACATGATATTTAGGGGTACACCGTGAAGTCTCACAATCTCTGAAATGAAGAGCTGGGCATACTGTCCCGTAGTGTAGTCAGTGCTTACGGGTAAAAAGTGAGCGACTTTGGACAACCTATCCACAATTACCCAAACGGAGTCATGACCCCTCTGCGACGTAGGCAACCCCGTGATAAAATCCATGGATATGCTTTCCCACATCCATACCGGAACCTCTAATGGCTGTATAAGTCCAATCGGTCTCTGATGATCCACTTTTACTAGCTGGCAAGTGGCGCATTTCGAAACAAACTCAGCAATATCTCTCTTCATACCGCTCCACCAATACTGGCGTCTCATTTCTTGGTACATTTTGTCCCCTCCGGGATGTAACGCGAACCGTGAGTCGTACGACTCTGCCATCACCTCGTGTCGCAATTCCTCCCCTTTCGGAACCACCAATCTCCTATTGAAGCGTAATCCCCCGTCTGAGCTAACGATATAGGACTCGGCTCCCTCTGCTAGTAATCGAACTATCTGCTCCTGACAGAACTAGTCATTAGCCTGTGCCCGTACTACCTTCGTGACAATCTGCGGTGTAACGGTCATCACAGACATGAAAGATCGGGACACTGCATCCTGGTGTCCCAACTCCTTCCACTTTGCCTTCCACACCCCTGCCACCTCATCTGCTGGCCTACAGCTCAACGGGTCTGCTACCACATTAGCCTTACCTGGGTGATACTGGATATCGAACTGGTAGTCTTTCACAAACTCAAGCCACCTACGCTGCCGCATATTCAACTCCTTCTGCGTGGACAGGTACTGTAGGGACTTGTGGTCCGTGTACAGTTGGAACTTCTCTCCTAAAAGATAGTGCCTCCAAATCCGTAGGGCAAATACCACTGCTACCAATTCCAAATCATGCGTGGGGTAATTCTTCCCATGAGGCTTAAGCTTACGGGAAGCATAAGTTATGGCCTTTCTCTCCTGCTGCAATACACCTCCAAGTCCTTGCAAAGACGCATCGGTGTAAACCAAATACTCAACTCCCGGTCTTGGCAATGCTAACACTGGTGCTGAGGACAATTTATCCTTCAATTCATCGAATGCCAACTGACAGGCATCACTCTAGATGAATGGCACACCCTTACGAGTCAGATGTGTCAAAGGACCTGCTATCTTCGAGAAACCCCGAATAAACCTCCTGTAGTATCCTGCTAGACCCAAGAAACTACGAATCTCAGTCGGTGTCGTGGGCTGTCCCCACTCCTTCACCGCAAATACCTTCCCCGGATCAATAGATATCCCCCGGTCGGAAATGATATGTCCCAAAAACTGGACCTCCTTCATCCAAAACCCACATTTCTCATATTTTGCATACAACTCGTTCTGACGTAGTGTCTGCAAAACTTGCCTCAAATGCTTAGCATGCTCCTCCTCTATCTGGGAGTAAACCAGAATATCATCGATGAAGACAATGACAAACTGATCTAGGAAATCCCTGAACACTCTGTTCATCAGGTCCATAAACACACCTGGAGCATTGGTCAAACCAAAAGGCATAACCCGAAACTCGTAAGAACCATATCTCGACAAGAACGCAGTCTTCGAGACATCCTCCTCCCTGATACGCAACTGATGGTATCCCGATCTCAAATCAATCTTCGAGAAGAAAGAAGCACCCCTCAACTGGTCAAATAGGTCATCGATTCGAGGAAACGGATACTTATTCCGTATCGTGACCTTGTTCAACTCTCGGTAGTCCACACACAATCTCAGTGAACCGTCCCTCTTCTTCATAAACAAAACTGGAGCACCCCAAGGTGAGGTACTCCTACGAATAAAGCCCTGACCTAACAGCTGCTCTATCTGATCTCGTAGCTCTCGCATCTCTGCCGGAGCCATACGGTACGATGTGCATGCTATAGGTCTCGTATCTGGAAATAGGTCTATAACAAAGTCTATCTCTCGACTGGGGGGTAGGCCCGGTATCTCCTGAAATACATCCGCATACTCCCTGACGACTGGGATCGAATCTAAAGGAATCACAACCTCCTTAGAGGTATCCTCCTCTAGGTAATACAAATGAGCGGTCGAGCCTCCCTCCCACGGGGGCAAGTGCTGTAGGTTGGAAAATTATTAGCATTTGAGGCATCTTTGAACATAGGCTGTGCAATCCTGAACCATGGTAGTCCAATAATTACCTTGTCAAATGATCTTCTTGGCGAGTATATGGTCATTCATATGTTATCTGCATTCTGTGCTGTGGATTTCTTGCATCATTTCTTTAATGTCATCCCCTGTGATGTAGTGAAAATGGGTTCCATCGAAGTTTTTGTTAAACAATGTTTTATCACAGACAATGTACTGGGTAGCCAGTCTATGGATAGTTGCTCGATCTTTCTTGTCAGATCCTTGGTGATACCTATCATATTTGACGAGGTTCCAAATATCATAGTACCAGCAGTCGGCTATCTCGGGATCTTCCTCTGTGCGAAGCAATGTGGTAGTAGTGGGTTAGTTTGTACTGTTTTTGGACAAGGAAATGAGCCATGGTTATTCTTTTGGGTGTGTCAATCATGGATTCTAAGGTAGCAAGGGTGTCAACTAGGTTATTCTTTGCTCGGGGCAAGTAGTGGAAGGTGATTCCTTGGAATTGGGAAGCTAGATCTTCTAAATGGGCATGGAAGGGTAACAGTTTCTCGTCCTTGACTTTCCATTTTATAAGTACTTGACTAATGATGAGGGCTAAATCCCCTTAGATATTGAGGTATCGAATTCCTTTCTTGAGGGAAACTTTGAGGCCTACTGTGCACGCCTCGTATTCAATCAAATTGTTGGTGCAGAGAAAATATGATGGCAATAGGAGTGTGACAGTCACCAGGGGCAATTAGGAGGATCCCATGACATACCTTTTTTAATTGGTAGTGCCTCAAAGAACATTTGCCATCGAAGGTCTTCTTGGGAGGCACAAAGGATATTCTCATTAGGGAACTCAAAAATCCAGACATCGTCCTCTTCCATAGGGTAGTCAGCAAGGTAGTCAGAGATGGATCTTCCTTTAATGGCATTATGTGTGACATAGGTAATATCGAATTTGGTTAGAATCACCAACTAACGGGGCATTTGACTATATAGGGCGGGCTTCTCGAGTAGATACTTGATGGGATCCATTCGAGATACAAGCTTGATGGGGAAGGAGAGCATGTTTGACTGGTTTGTAGTCCGAGAGAGTTGGAATATCATGCTGGGATATCTTAGGGTCAATGCCAGGCATATCATCGTAGGACCATACAAAGACATCCACGAATTCTTTGTTATAACAAGGTTCAAGGAAGCCGCATAAGGGGAAATATTCACCCTCTCTGATGAATCTTCCATTTAGGGAATCTCTCGAGACAGTTCTGGGGCATTATAACCTCCTCTTCAGTCGAGGATGTCGGATCAATTTGAGTTCTTCTTCTGATGACTGATATCCTTAGACACAGGGAGGAAAGTTCTCCTTTAACATAATGGGTTCAATTATCCCTTATTGTCTTCGCTCTAGCCCCAGTCTAGGCATGAAGGGCATATTCTTGAACATCCGGATTACATTGACGTTTCCATGGGGGTCATATTTAGGACAAACCTTTTCTTTGAAGTCATCCCCTGCGGGGAGTAGGATTGGTTCATCTTGGAATCCTGATAGCAGCACATCATTCACCACATGTTGTATCTGAAGTATCGGATTACTAGTGCTTGCATTATCGGTGTTGTCACTATCTCCCAAGATAGTGCTAACCTGTCCATTGGCGAAGAACTTTAATTTTTTATTAAGGGAAGAAGACACACCTTTGATGCTATGGAGCCACGATCGTCTGAATAGCAGATTGAAACAGGCTGGGATGTCAATGACTAGGAATTCCATAATGGGTTTTATAGGTCCAGCTTGATAGATCCTATTACTTCTCGGCGGATGTTGTTGTAGGCAAGTGCGGCAGTAGGGGTTAGATCAAGGTCACTTATTTCAATACCATACAATTTAGAGTTCTTATCAAGAAAACGTACCGAGCTGATCCGTTGTCGACGAGAGAGAGGGGGAAGGTTTTTCCCATGACTTCAACAGAGATATTAAGAGCATGATTGTGGTTGGGACAGGTCTTGGGGATTTCTTCTTCAGAAAAGGAGAGCATTCGAGTAGAGGTCAAAGATCCATCTAGGTTCATCGTTTTTTCTAGTGTGGCTGAGGGAGGAACTGTGGGTTCTGTGCATAGCTCGTTGATAGCCACCCAAAAGTGTATATTTTATACCCCGAATAGACAGTTTTTAATTGCTAACTCTTGACAAAATTGGGTCTTATGCGCGTAATTGTCTATTGTGCAAGCTTGTTTGTGTTTGCAGTTTCAAAAGTGTTATTTCAAGGCAAATTCCAACAAGAAAGGGATAAATCATCTCTCTTGTAACCCTAACCTATCCCGTAACCGATCCTAAACCTACCTCGAACCCGATGTGTGTTGAGTTTGTACTTTTATTAATTTTAACTAGGATAAGGTTTTTTTAGGAATTTAGTTTTATTAAATTTTACAAATTTTTAGAACTTTATTTTTATTTTTATTTCTTTTATTTTATTATTCAAGTTTTTTATATAGATAAGGATTTTTTTTAGCTTTGTTAATTTTAATTTTTTTTGTTAAATAATTTTATTTTTCTATTAGGTGTACAAACTAAACACACACACCTTAATACCATACACCACACACACACCTAACCAATCTCCTATCCATTTTCAACCTCCCGACATCCTATCTCCTCTCTCATAACCCTCAATAACCAAAAATACCCCCAACTGCCATACCCATTAACCATCAAACCGACCATCTCTCATTCCATTCTACCCAAACCAACCAGGACAGAATCTAATAACCAAAAACCCATGACCCTACAAAACCCAAAACCCAAAACCCATTTGACCCAGTGTCTACACCACAACCTTACCCTCCGAACTCGCCGACGACCTTCCCCTTGGCCCATTCCTCATCTCTCATCCATAAACCTTCCATAGAAAACTCCACCTAAACCAAAACCATTCAAACCCGAACTCATATTGGGCACCCAAAACACACCTCCATACTCGGATACTCACTACTTCCTACCCAATCAACAATAACACGGACACCTCAACCTATGAAACCCGAACCCTCAAAATCCCGCTACTGCAACCCGAGCCGTTTCAAGCTTCTCATTTCCAGGCCAAACCTAAGACCCATTTTTTTCCACCAAGCCAAAATCGATTTCTTCTGCCAAAAACCCAAAGCCAATACCAAGTCAAACCCAATAACCCACATGTTTTAAACCCATTTTACCACACATTCCAAAATTACCCCCAACTAACTCCTTTTACCCCAATACTCAAAATGCCCTTTTAACAAATCTGATTTTTTCCTCACCCTTACCTCACACACCCCATGCACACTCTTATCTCTACCCAAAATACCCCTTAGCTCCACATGCATTATATAAAAAGACCCAAGGCCATGAAAAAGAGGGATCACCTAGAAACCCTAAGTGGGTTTTGAGAGAGAAGACTAGAGAGAGAGAAATAACTTGTAAATGTTTTTTTTTCAATTTTCGTTTTAGTTTTTTTAGATTGATGAGTGATCAATTTGTGAGATATTCAATTGAGTGTATATTATTGAAAATCATTTGGATGCTCAACTTGAATGGATGATGTGCAAATTCAATGAAGGATTTGATCTCAATTTCACTCAAAGAGATTTGGTCTGATTGTTCTCTTTTCAGTTTTTATTTTATTGCCTTGTTTATTAGATTATCATGATTCATATTATGTTAGGCTAAAAAAAAAACTTTGTAAGGGGTGGGATGAACCCATAATTTGATGTTAATTCACTTTAATTAGTTTAATTACATTAAATTTCCCTTTGATAATTAACTTGGCACTCTGACGTTTTGATTTACGCCTTGAGAGAGAGTAAATGATTTTCAAGAGAAAATCGAGATTCTAGTTTAAGTTTCCATTTTAGAATGGAACTAGAGATACTTCATTCAATTTCTACTCTACACTTATTTTTATCATTTAAACTAATTTACCAAATCGATCCTAGCGGGTGATTTATTAGATGATATTTGGATCTACATTTCAAGAGTTGTAGGAGTATAAAATTTAATTTTTTAAAATGTTATTGTTAAAATTACATTTGCAACGAGAGTTGATTTGTAATTTTGATACTAACTAGGGATGTTTAATTTTAATGAACTAATTAATTAAATTGACTAAAATTTATGGTGTAATCCCATCTCTTATTTTCTCTCACTTTGATTTTCGCACTGACACCATAAATTGACTAAAATTAACTTCCTAACTGACACGATATTATTTTTCCATGAAAAGTTGATACATTCCATGACTTCAATGACTTCTTCATATAAGTCCTCCCATTTGGCGAGGTAGATGTGAAAGTGAAGGGACTAGACACCCTTGTAGTTTCAAATCATCGAGCAACTCAGACACACTACAAATATTACTAGTCTGCCATAATAAATCGAGCATGATATGGACCATATCATCTCAATTGTCTTCATCGGTCGGTACCACCTAATTGTCTGACTCTCAGGACAATTTTTTAGCTTCTAACAACAACCCAATGAATATCTAACAATCGATGGGAGGGAAATTTTAGCCTGAACTCTAAGAGTTGGTTCAGCACTTCTGATAATTCCATATCTTTACCTCCAAAATGGGTGCGAGTAGCGATGCATGCTCTAGTGATGAGGGATAAGGTTTGACCGGCAAAACCGGTAGGGTGTAAGAGGAAATATAGGCATGTTTAGAGAGGTTTAGGAGAGTATATGGGTGTGACTGGTGATTTACTCGACATGATTTGGGTGGATGAGTCAAATTTCAAGTCTTCTTCTAGGAAGATGACATTTCCATGATTCAAGAGTGGATTATGGGTGGTGTTTTGTTTGGAATTACCTGGTGGGGTGATGACACCCCAGTCGATGAGGCCTTGGATCATATTTTGGAGATGGAAACATTGGTCGGTGCTATGGCTAGCAGTTTGATGAAAGTCACAATGGGCATCAGGTTTTAAAGTTTTTCGGAAGTGAGTTTGGTAATGGACGGGGGTCCAATGGTTTGATCATATTTTGGCTCAAGATGGCCTGGTAGACTTTAGAAAGAGGAGCGTGAAGCTCAGTGTATTCATTTTGCACTGTGTTTAGGAGACTTTCTGGTACCCATGAAGTGATAGGCTGAGAGATGTTGTTGATGGTAGAAACCGTGGTACTAGTAGGTTTTTCAAATTTTCTAATAGCAAACTATCCAGAGGTTTTCTTTGGTTTAACTTATGTCATGGTAAGACGTTTTTTATCTTCACTCCTATTTCTCGGAGGGCTTGAAAGTGAGGGCAATACTTTCCTCCCATTATTTCTCGGACATGAGGTAGGAAGTTATTCTTTACGATACTGACTTGTTCTTCTTCGGAAGGCCGATTGGTCATGGTAGCTTCTTTCTCTCTCCACCTTGCCACGAAGTTGTTGACTAATTTCCTAAGGTTCTACTTAAGTAGCTCCAAGTCACGACGGGTAACTTCTAGCTCTTCATTGTACTTTTATTGTGACATGAACACGCGGACAACATCTTCCCATCTACGGATTCTCGATTCCTCAAGGGATAAAAACCAACGGAGAGCGCTATCTTTCAATTATGTTGGAACATGTGGGCCATTATTTCTTCAAGAACCCCTAGTAGAGTCATGGCTTGGTGATAGTTATGGAGATGAACGATCGGGGGTCCACTGCCTCCAAACTTCTCGATATTGGGCATCTTTAATTTTTTCAATAACCTGGCTTTAGGATAGGGAGAAGTGTGGTGTAGTCCATGTAGTTCCCAGAGAGTCGGACTTGATCAAAGTTCTTGGTTAACATATTCAAGTCTTCCTTAACCTTTTTTAATTCTTCCTCTTTCGGGTCAATAGTCAGGGGTAAGTTAGCCCTTGGTTGAGCAAGGTTTGGCATAGGAATCCAGATGGTGGCAGCCCATTAGCAAGAGGAACACAGGGAGCATAATGGAATTCCTAGGTAACCCAAATAGGCTCGAGTTCATGCGAACCCATAGCACGGGTTAAGAGGACTTCGGGCTCTTCGAGGACAGGCACCTGGTTTTGTTGCATCTTATGAACCACAGTTTGAAGGTTGTCAATTTTGGCAGTGAGCTGAGCTAGAATCGTCAACAAATTCGATGGTACATTCGACACTTGATCCATGTTCTCCATGGATGGCGCGTGAATATGGGACTTGAAAGAAGTAAGGGGACTGAAAGAAGATCGAGGCGATTCCACTAAATACTGAAGCCGATAGGGAGCCATGCCAAGGGTATGCGACCGCCATGATAAGGAGAAAAATTGGGATTTATTTTTGAAAAAGAAAAAAATGGGAAATTTGCTATTTTTAGAAAAGGATGTAAATGTTTTTGACATTCCAAGAAAATATGAGGATAAAAATGTTTTTCTTTAGGAAAAGAAATTGGTTTTGGTATTTTTGATAAAAGAGGAAAAAAAAATTGGACATTTTTGGAAAGAGAGAGGAAAAGACGAGAGACGGGTCTCAGCATGATTATTATGTTTATTAGGTTCTCACTTCTATTAAGTTTGCCTAGATGAAAAAAAAATGTTGGACAAGACCCGAGGTTGGAAAAATTGGGTTCGCAACATATGTAAAAACTAGGGTTGGACTTGTTACGAGGCTCATGGGCAGGGTCCCATTTTAAAAATTGCACGAAAATTTGGGTGGCATGCTACCTCTTCAATTCGGTAGAGTTTTGGGTAGAAATAAAAAATCTAATGTGTGTCCTAGGCTTAACACCTATACGCGGGTATGTATTCGTTGGGTTAATTGGAAGGTCTTCCCTCCTTTGGCGTGACTTCCACAATATACTCTTTTGTCATGCCTTCCAAGATATACATCTTAATTTTGAGGTCAATCAATTCGTGTGGACAAGCCATTTGATAAACCTGAGTGTTCGTGAATTTCCTCACTATATACCTCGTGGGGACGATAAGTCTGAGAGCAAATTCGATATACTCGACATACGTGAAAGTGTTCCTTGAGATATACCTTCCGTCATGACTTCGATCAAGTAGTACGATGCGGGGGAACCGTTCAATATACATCAAAGGTACTTGGCCAATAGAAGGTGATAGTCATATCACTTAGGCTAAGTACGACCTGTCGGAACAACGTCCATCAAGAAGTGACTCCCCATTTACAAGACAAAATTTGGTCAATAGCAATGCTCTTTGGTGATGTTGTGGGCATCATGCATGATTCTTTGATTAGTATCTTATGGAGAGAGTATCTTTCTTGATCATGCCCAGCCAAGAATGAGGTACAAGTATAAATAGTAGATCTGTACTAAGTAGGGATAATAAATGAGAGTGGGTGATGTGTAATTATCTACAAGTGAGTGTGTGATGAGCATAAGTAGAGGTGTGCGTTAGTGACACCTGAGTGTGGATTTCTACGTGGTGTGTGTAACATGTGGATATACATGATCCTAGGTGCGTGTCGTGTGAAGTGTACATGGAAAATTTCTACAAGTGTGTGAATAGTGGTATAAGCATGAGGTACGTATGTACAAGGAATAATAAGGGGAACATGAAAATAAGGGATATACAAGAAAATAAACCACGCATGCAAACAAATTCTATCCCTCTTAAAAATAGTCCCCAACGGAGTCGGCACTGTGGCCATCACGGGTGGCATCGGGAGAGGATCCCTAAAAAAACTGCGCTGCGGTCTCGCACCCCTCTTTGAAAGGTGCTTCGGCCATCGTCGGTGTGAGCGTAAATGTGAAGAGATGGAGTCGCCAACCTATTTTGCACAAAACAAGAAAAAGAAAATGTTTCCACTTCTCAAGAGAGGCATCAAGGACAAATTAATGCATATGAAATCAATAGTTCGAAGGTTCAGGGGATAAGTTACGGAATGGGAAGGTGTTAGGTAACCATCCTGCCCTTTAGGTATCTCATGGGATAGTTCTATTATTTTCCTTTATATCCCCGAGGAGTGTGTGTGCATGTTTACGTAATGGAGATCGGAGTCATTCAACTCATACCATGGACAAGGTAGAGTGAGGTCATCCATTGGAATGTTTTCAAAATGACATATATAGAAAATATGAGTTGTGCATTTATCACGATATTGATCGTTATTTGGAAACGACAATCTGTGTTGGATGAAACGCAAACAAGCATGATATATATATATATATATATATATGAAAATGGGAGAAAATGAAGGAATTTTGGATTTTAAAAAAATTAGAAAATTGGAAAGTTGGACTTGAGTCTAGAATTTTAATTCGAGATTCCTATGTAGCCTATAAAGGCATCAAACTCCACGTTGTTCGAATGTAGCATAGGGGTGGGGTTTATCCTATAGATTCAAACGAAATTTTATGATATGTGTATGTGTAGAAAATGTGTTTTTTGGTTCTGGAAAAAGTGTGATGGATAATTCCATTTAGAATTTACAATTATAACCATCTTTTATTTGTTTTTAGGATTTTTGTAAAAAATAAAGTATGTGCAATATACTAATAAAAGTGTAGATATTAATGTGTATGAACTAAAGTAAGAACTAGATTATGAATCGAATGTATATTATGCAAAACCAAGGAATTTAAAGAGAGTGGGAAGGAATTGGACGTTGTTTGAAGCTTGATCTTTGATGTTGGATGAACTCCCTTGAGTTTTGATGAATGTCGATGAAAAAGAAGGATATTTTTCCAAATTGGGTATGAAAATGATGGGAATGTAATCTTGAATGGAACTTCACATGAGGAACCTCACGAATTTCGAGGAAATGTTGCTGAGATCACTGATGCTGATGGATCTATTGTGTTCTTGTGCCTCGTAGTGAGGTCTTGCCCTCCTTTTATAGGTTCTTGGGGTTGCCCACTAACCTTGTTATGACTAGCGACAGGTGACCCTAGACACACTATCGATAGGCAGGGATCTGGACCTGCCAATTGGCAGTCCCGTTCAGATTTTCTTGGAAAATGATCGTAGAATGCAAATTCTTGATTTGAATCGCGCATGGGGTATACCGTTAGAAAGGTACTTTAGTGACCTTCAAGATTCCTTTGGACCTCTCCCGGGTCTGAGAGTTGACTTTGGGTCAAATGTGGCACCGAAGCGCACATTGATCTTTTGAATGGAAATAAATAGTTCATCTGCATGGTAAGTCAAAATTGCTCACGGGGTGGACCTTTGTAAAGGTTAGGAGATGTACTTCGACATTCCAAAGAGTTTTGCTTGGTTTGGAAAATTGAACTTGGTCAATCGGGGATTGAAAGAGCCCGGAGACCTCTTTGAGTAAATGAATCGTTCGTCCGCACCGTAAGTCATAATCGCGCATGGGGAAAATCGTTGGTAAGTGTATTCAGTGCCCCTTTACAGATTCATTCATTCTCATTCGAGCTGAGGAGAGTTCCGGTGGCCTCCAGATCAATTTTTGGGGAAAAACTGATCGTTGATCCGAACGATTATGCTATTTTGTCCGAACAGTTCCCTTTGAAGATTTAAAGATCTTTCACTCTGACGGTGAGGTTGATTGGGGTCAATTCGGGGCCCATGAGTGCTCGATGGCCTCTAAATAGATTTTCGATAGTAAAATGGTTCATTCGTCAAACGGGGCCCAAGGGCACCCGATGGCCTCTAGATCGGTAGTTGGAGTGCGACCTAGGGTTTAAAGTGAGATGGGGAGGTTCTAGGGACTTAAGGGGAGACTTAGGGGGTCCTAGAATGTGGTGTCTACCACAGGTATGAAGGAAAGTTAAATCAAAGCCTTGGAATGAATTGAATTGATCCCTATGGAGATAGGTAAGGAAAGGGGTATGCCGATCGACAACCCTCCTATTTTAGAAAAATTTCACTTTTCCACTCTTACCCAAAATTAAATTCCAAAAATCTTTAGTTTGAAATGTTAATCCCCAGGTTATTCCTTTTTATTACCCTTTGTTTATATAAAATAAACAGTTTCCTCAAAATCATTTTCATTCTCATCTCTATCTTCACAAAATAAAATAATCAGTAGAAAATTAAGTGCATGTAGATTAGGACACTAAATCAAGGAAAATGTACGTTTTTCATTCATATTCCTGCTTCATGGGATTACATTTTCTAGGTAGAAAGAAAACAGAAAAAAAGAGGAGAAAATATAAAGGAAATCAACCTGATCCCTCTCTCTTATAACCTCTCCAATTAAACCCTCGGCCCGTGGTGGACACGCTTCGTTCTACAATGGGCGGTGGGCCCTCCACTCCATTAACCAGTACTTTCCTTAGTAGTAGCCGGAGGTACCATACGGGAAGTGGCTGACTTATTCACATAGGCAAACATGGAGACCATCCAATCCTTGATGTCATGCACTCAATTGGTCGGCACCCGTACACATGGCAAGAAGAAAATAACAAAGATAGCCAGTTAGTAAAACATAAGGAAGAATGAAACAAAAAAAGAGAAGAGATAAGTATACCTCAATCCTAAGAGCCTCATCAGTAAGCCCCGTCAACCCAACTACCTATGTATGAGTATGGTAAGGCACACTCAATGACTCCCAGCTACTCAAATGAAAATCAAGAGAAAGAGGAGTGACCTGAATGAGACGAGCCTCCTCCACCACTGCCTCCGTGACACTTCTCGTGTTGTGGGATGACCCCACCGATATGTTATTACCCCTACCTCAAGCGAAAGAGGGTGGATGAATATTCTCTATATTATAAATGAAATAAGGCATCAACCGGGTTGGTCACAAAGTCTAAATAGTTACAACTCACAGCCATATCCATATAATATGTGCAAGGATTATCTATCATCACTGCTTCCCTAGCATCATCCAACATCTCCCTCACCTGCCTCATATATAAAGGAACAAACAGTAGGACTTCCACCTTATCATCCACCATCTGCCTCACCACCCTCTCTCCCAAGTACTAGACGTACCCAAACTCATAAACTATTATCCGTCTCATCTGCACATGCATACCTGTAACCCTCATGGCTCATAAAGGAACCCCCAAGGATAGAAGGTCACTTGAATCCCCAACATAGAATCAATATCTACCCAAAAATAAGGATGCCAGAAAAACTCTAAAAAAGATAAAAGTTAACCTGATCGCTTGCCAGATCGTTCAGAGCCCTCTGCACCTCCTTTAAGGATAAGGACTGGTTCGACTATCGGTTGGACTTTTGCCATCGGTACATCCGGTATAAGTCTGCCAAATCACTATCCTTTAGGGACACCAACCTCGCGTTGGGCCCTACCACCTCGTAAAACCACCTTTGCAAGGGGATAAAAATTAAAAAAAGAAACAAAGAGACTTACTGCAAGAAAATAAAGGAAAATAAACTTAAAGTTGCCATCAAAAGGTATGTGGGTCCTGTAAAAATCTTTCAATAGTACTAGATGAACTCATTTACAGAAGCATAAATGGATGCCAAGGTAAATCTCCCCCAGTCGTATAAAGGTACGTGCGACATAACTCGTAAGTATGACAAAAACTAGAGATAGACGATGTTACTGCTCGTTGCCACCATGAACCCTCCTAGCAAAAGAAAAAATAAACAAATTGGTTGTCTGCCTCACCTATTGCTTCTTTGTCACATCCACACTCAAATTCAATAACATATCCCTTTGTACATAAATTTAGATAGAATACCCCAACACAATTCTACCCACATCTCCCAAATCTGCTTGCACTACCTTTGGCGTAACCCTTAAAGTGCGGTCCAGCATAATCTAGAATCCCTCACAATCAAGCCCCACCAGTTGCTGGACATCAGTGGGAGTAATGATCATCTCCCCGAATCCCAAATGGAATGTGTGGGTAGTGTCCCACTATCTCTCTCCAAGAGCATACATCACCGTAGTGGAACACAACGTCTCATCTAATGCCTTTGCCAACGAGATGAACCCAACACATTACACCATCCGATGTATAGCAATAGGGATCTTATCTCAAACCTACTTCAACCTAGTCATCCCCCAAGACCGAATGCTCGAAGGAGATATGCTAGTCTAGAAGAAACGAAAAGAAAACCCTCCATTAGCATAAGAAGCGAAAATAGAAAAATGAATTGAAAAAAAGTCTCCATACTTACATAGACATTAGGTTTTTTCACCCTTGACAAATTGGAAAACCAAATGCCTGTGCCCTAAGTAGATTGACACCTCCCCAGGTCGCCTACCTATCGACAGTCCCCTCCAAATTTTGTCCCAAAAATGCTGAAAAAATCTAAAAAATGCTCAAAAATTTTCCCAAAATTCCATTAACAATATAGAATCTTATTTTCTCCCATGAAAATCTTTTTTGAAGAACCAAACCCCTTTAAAACTCTCAAAGTCCTCAGCAGGAATTACCCTTACACTCTTATTATCAGAATATTCCCAATCGAACCGATGCTGCAATTCCCTAGTAGGAACCACAAACCTCCACATTCCCCAGTGAAATTTCTGGACAAAACATTTCCGAACGGAACCCAAAGTATGCCCACAACCAATATCATTTACACTTTCCTAAGAGGAACTATGTAAGAACAATTTTCTAAGATTGTTCATAGCATAGCTTTAGGCTTGTTTGGTGTATCCCGTTGCAAATCGTCACGCATCGTCAAAATGAACCAAACTCGAGAATCTCCAAGTTTGAAGACTTCCTGACATCCCGTAAAGGTATAAAATAATTTAGAGTTTGAATTAATTTACAGAATTATATTTTGGAATGTTTATTTTTTTTTATCAAAAATGAACATGACTTTTTATTTTTAAAAATACATTTTCTGGGTTTACTGTAGGCGGAGTTTTAATTTTCATTGAGTTCATGCAAATGACACCTCACTATCATTTGGATGACATTGCTAGGTCGTTCAAAGTGTGTTTTTAAAAGAACATCATACGAGGCTTTCTGTTATGATTTTTGATACGTTGTTAGAAGTGAGAGAAACTCTTGTTCGAACGAGATTTGTATCTCGTCAGAATGATTAGTTCATATCATTCAAATGACGAACCGCCTTAAAGCCTTTACAAATACATGTTTTATGTTCATAACGTTTAAAAAAAAATTCGGATACATTTTTGCATAAATTTTGCAAAAGTTCTTCATGTTTTAGTGTTCTTAAACACTTTTTAATTCATAAAAAAGCATCCCTAAATATTGTTCTTATGAATTATTTTAAACCCTATAAAGTTTAGTATCTTTGCATACACCTTTATTGAAAAGGAATCTCCATGACTGTCTTATGGTACATACAGGGATTCATTGCTGACCACGAGGGAAGAGGTTGGTGGAGGACTGCGGTCTTGTCATTATTGTGAGGGTCATAGTTTTTCATTAGAGATTTGCGAAGATTACCACATTAGGCTTATGGCAATTATGAAATAGTTTGTAATTAGACTATCTTGTAAATTTCTAAGTGAATAAAAGGTTTTTCCTTTGGGATGTTTGTCCAAAAACTTGGCCTGAGTTTATTTCTTTGTTTGATTTATTCATTTTATCACAATAGATGCATGTTTAGGATAAAAAGATCAAATTTGTTTAAAATTGACTTCCACATTTATAAGTGATATAAGAGAACTAATTATTTTGTCCCAATAATTGGTATCAGAGATTCTGTGTATTTACAAATTGGTATCAGAGCTTCCCCGTGTTAACAAATCTGTTTTGAAAATGTAGGGAAGATTTTATACTAATTTTTAAACGCACGAAAGATCTTATACCAATTATTGGGACAAAATAATTAGTGTCTTATATCAGTTATAAATGCTGATGATGCTGAAATCTAGCACCACCAGATAAGTGATGATAAGCTCAAACAACAGTAACCATGGCATCCATAGAGATGTAAGTGTATAAGTGTGTAGAAGGAGATGAGTATAAGAGGAATAAAAAAATGATGTATAGTGGTTCAGCCAATTTGGCTTACATCCACTATGAGTGCGTGATCCACTAAGTATGGGCACTAATGGCCTTGGGTACAATGCACATAAGCTCACTTTCTCTCTCTACTGTGTGAATAAGTAGAGTTTTTGATAGGGTTACAATTATCGATTCCTTCCCTGTAGGGTTGTAAGTGACAAGTATATATAGGTCTTGGGGGGTGTAGTGTACCCCCCAAGTATGCATGGTGCATGTTGAGGTGACCCCAGCAATGCGGGTCGATGCGCAAAGACTTTATATGCGGAAGTAAACTATTGTTGAGTAAACACCTTAAACCTACGAGTTTATATGAATGATGCAAAGGGGACCAAATTAAACTTTTACTTAATTTGATTAACTTTTTATGAAAATAATTTTAATTTTCAAAGTTAATTATAGTCCAAAACAGATTCAATTTTTAGGCAAGTTTATAATTATTTAGTCCTACCTTTTCGTGTGAGGTGAAATGCAAAAAATGTACAACACAGTATTTATTTAACGTCGCAAAAACCCTTCCCCGGGAAAAATGACAAACTCCTCTAAGAGTTACCTAAACTACTTCCACTAAAACAATAAATCAACAGGAACGAGTTACAAACAACAAACTTAACAATTAAATAAGAATGATCTAGCTATTACCCCACACGACCAAGTCTCTAGCCTTGTTGCTTATTCAGTTCTCTCTTTAACTTATCCTCACTTGTTTTTGCGTTCTTCACTTCTCAGCCTCCCCTCTAACTTCTTTAAGCGCAGGTTGGCTCAGTGCCTATTATTTATTTTCTAGTGAAGTGTGTGTGATGCAACAGACTATATATCACCTATATCTTTGCAAGTCTTATGTTATTCAAATCAAGTCATATTGACTTTGAATACACTTTTGAAAATCTTTCTTTTCTCTTTCTTTAAATCTCGAACACTAGACTTGTTCAGATATTACACAAGCAAAGATGTGTCTACATGAATACAAAGTGAGTGATTATATGAGAGTGATATGAGATGCAAAACAATTTCTGAAACTCACTAACACAATCAAGCAATCATGTTCACAGAATATGACTTCAAATATATTCAATAAATTCAGAGACAGTCAAATATTCCCAATCTTGTTTTTCAGAAAACAAATATTAGATTAAATCAGATTTTAATCTAAAATCGTATCTAGACTATTTTCGCAGATATTTCAGATTAAATCAAAACAGTCTTAAACACACAAGCAAATAATATTCAGTCAAGATATTAAATCTTCCACAAATCAGATCTCAAAAACTTAGGTTTTAACTTTCTAAACCTCAAACAATACAAATCTGAATATTAACAAATATTTTCTGAAAAATCTGTTTTAAAACAAAACGTTTTAAAACTATACAAGATCTCACAAATAAGTCACAAGCAGAATATTCACACAAAAATTAATTTCGTGAATAGTGTGTGTTGTGTACAAAAATTTGATCTAAAGACTGATCTAAAAATACACACAAAGATGAGAGAACTCACTTACAAAAATAATGTGTTCTTGAAAAATCGTAAGTGCAGATTTACAATGAGAGAAGTCCAATCTTCATTTTTGTTTTGACAGGAATCAACACTTGAAGATGACACAAAAATATTTCTGGTTTAATCTCTCTCTCTCTAGAAATTTGTACATAGTTCTGCTACAAAAATTATTTTCTCAACTCTATAAAAATGAATACCCAAAGGGTTCTATTTATAGAGTGCACAAGTGTGTGCAGATTGGTGTAAAATAGATTCACATGGATCACTAAAGAATTACACACAACCGTAGATAAAATATAATCTGAGGGTTCACAAAGAAACACAAAGTGCTGTGTTAAAAATGTGACACGTGGTGTGCAAGCTGTTACACATTAACAGATTCAAGAATCAGATAGTTATATAAAACACAGTCGTTTTTAAAAAACTGAACGCCAGCTGTTAAAACAGTATAGCGTAACTAAGACGCAACAAATATTACCGTTGCAAATAAAAGGGTACTGCGTCGTTTTTGAATAAGAAATTAAAAACAATTTTTGGTTTTGCGTAAAATCGCGGGCGGTTTCTGAGATATCAGAGGCGGTCAAATCTCATGCACATGTACAAATAACACGCCAATAGAAATTGGGGAACACGCCAACTGTATGCAATTAAATATCAACAGGGGTCAAGTCAATAACAGGAAATGCCAGCTTTCGGCAACAGGTAAAACAAGGGTCATGTCTTAAACATATATTAATATAATATAGAGCAAAGACACACAAGCATATTATCATCTATAATGTAAAAGACACGCATGCTTTAACAGTTTGGGGGCCAAAAGCTAAAGTCTAACATATATATATAATATAGCATGGGTCAAATCGTTATAGGTGTACAGCTAATAGATCACCAAGGGGTGTAAATCAATAAGCATGCATATATTTATTATATATAAAACTCAAGCCAAAGAACAAAGTCATGGACAAAAAAAATCGGCCACTGCTTTTAGCTTTGGTCAAGGTGCTAACACATGTTACTAACATATATATATAATAATATATAAACATACTAACATATATATATATATATATATATCTTAACATACACGCATACATAAAAACATATATATATATATATATATATATATATATATATATATATATATATATATATATTATATAAACATATATAAATCTTACGCATACTATATGATATATATATAATATATATATATATATGTTTTTATGTATGCGTGTATGTTAAGATATATATATATATATATATATATATATATATATATATATATATATATATATACACGCATGAACCATGACATCCAAAAAATAACACACGCACATGCATATTTCAAAATGTATTTTTAACTTCAAAAAAATATTCTACAATTTTTATTAAAAAAAATATTTAGTGTCAAACTTATTTTTCAAGAAATATTTTTCGAATAAAAATTTTAAATAAAGTTTTTGAACTCAAAAATAATTTTATTATGACGAACAAAACATTATCATGAGACATGATAAAATGCAACGTGGTGTCGTGTCTTACATGATTAAAATTCCTATGAGCCATAAGATTACCTTTCTCTGAGATGGCGGACTGAATGGAGTGCACATTTGATGTAGATGGACAAAGAGAGCTTGGAGTCGATATGGGGACACGCAATCCTAAATTACAAAAATATTTTGTCAAAATTAAAGTCCAACTAGATGAAGTCCTATATATCTAAAGCACGAAAAGCAAATCCTAGGTGTGCTCTATATAGGGCCTTCACATGTGAATGATGATCTAGCCAATCCCCTGTTGACACCTGTAAATGCCAAATTATGACCTAATATTCCCTCACGTGAGGGTGTGATTTTGTTATAACGGTCTCCCATGTGCCATGTGAGCCTCACGCGCACTGTTCCACGTATCTCCCAAACCACGCGCTGTGATGATGTCACCCTCGGCCTTTGATATGTGGCCAAGGGAAAAGTTCCTTCCGGTAATGAGTCTAGCTTAATTTGGGTCTCGTACTGTCGTAACCTCGGGGGGTCGTCCGGAGCCTGATGAAGGGTCGGCCCTTTGAGGGGTCGTCCGGAGCCTGATGAAGGGTCGGCCCCTTGAGGGGTCATCCGGAGTCCGATGATGGGTCGACCCCCCTAAAGGGTCGTTCGGAGTCTGATGAAGGTTCGGCCCCCTAAAGGGTCGGCCGGAGCTTGATGAAGGGTCATCCGGGGTCCGATGAAGGGTTGGCCCCCCTGAGGGGTCGACCGAAGCCTGATGAAGGGTCAGCCCCTGATGGGTCGTCTGGGCCTGGTGAGGCACAGGGCGCCCTCAGCATGGCTGAGGGTATATACGGGTATATCAATCACCCCCAGCCCTTAGCCATGGATGATGCTGAGATGGCTGAGGGATAGTGTTGCTTTTGAGACCAAGTGTATCGTCTGTTTGATGAGTGACACCTGTCAAGATGATGTGACAGCTGTCAAATTTTTATCCAATGTTGTTCTAGTTTTTAAGGCTCGGCGGCTGCATGTTGCTTGGGTCTTTGTGCCCTAATGATGTCCTCCTCGTGGGTTGTGCTTTGGCTTGGGTAATGGGCCCACTCATTACTAAGGTATATAAGCAATTTTTGAAACCATTCATTCTCTTCTTCTTATTCGCGCCCAAGATCTCTCTCTCTCTCGCTTCCAGTCTTCTTGCCATTTCTGTAGTTTTTGAACCTTCAAGCTTAGCAGCTTCGCCATTCCTCCTCAGGTAACACCTCGACCCTAGTGCCCTACTTATCTTCATTTCTGTTTGCTTTCCTATTTTAAGCTCATAGGGCTAGATTTTCTTAGGCTGTTCCATAGCTTTTCCGGTGCAACCTCCGATAAGCTGTTTGTGAATTGTTCTTGATTGAAAACCCTTCAATTCTTAGGTTTTGATTGAAAAGTCCACCTTGGTCAATTTTGAGATTTGTTTTTAGTTAGGTTAGGTTACCCAAATTCTTCCCAAATTCTTCTAAGTGTAGGGTATCCCCCTTAATGCTTAGGAGGCTTTATAATTTAGCCGAGGAGTTCCCATCCTTGCGAGAGAAGCTTTTCATAGAGATCAGATGGGTAGAGTAAGAGGAGGAGAGGAGACGAGGGGCCGGCCCTAATTGGGTACGACCCATTTTTCCCATTCCTCTTGACACAATAAAGCCATTGAGCCATCTGAGTCTTGTGGGTCATCCTGTCGTCCTGCCAAGAGTTGTTCAGGAGAGATGGATGAGAGAGCATCATCGCCCACTGGCGCTGGACCTTCTAGGAGAGGAGAGTCATCTGACCTAAACCCAGGTCGACAGACTGAGGGTATGGATACTTTCGAGGCTGTCCCTATGATAACCCTATCTCCACATGCCTTCCAGATGGATTTTCCCCAGAGGTCTCTGGCAGGTGATGGGCCGAGGGAGATGGGACAGAGGATGAGGGTCAGGACTCAGATGATGACCAGGTTGACACCTCCCATCCCTCGTCCTATATCTCCTTAGTTAGGGATCATGACCTCTTGCTGTGGAGGCATGCCTATGGAGTGTCCCTAAATATAACTATGAGGGCTCCCTCTAAGTCTGAGAGGGTCTTAGAGGGTGAAGAGGGAGAGGTTGCAGTATACGAACAAATGTTCAAGGTTGGTGTCAGATTCCCTCTGCATCCTGATGTCGTAAATATCCTGTCAGCCCTCGGCATTGCCCCCTCTCAGCTTTCTCGTAACTCCTGGAGGACGTTCCTTGGATACATCTCCTTGTGGAAGAATGCTTTCACTGATGAACCATCGGCCGACGTATTTTTGGCCTGTTACAATATCACCTCCTCGTCCAAACAGCCTGGGTACTACCACCTGGGGGCGAGGATGTCTGACAAAAAACTTCTCCATGTGGCACAGACCTCCAACCACGATTGGAAGAAGAGATTTTTCTTCATTTCCGGGGAGTGGGAATTTTCCTCCGAGTCTCAACATTTGGACGATAGTCCGAGGTTCCCAGAAGATGGTCAAACCCCTCGATGAAGGCCAGGTCTGATCCCGGACTTAGTCTGGATGAGAAAGACATAGTTGAGTACCTGAGGGAACGAGGGAGAGGGGGTGAGATTGCAAAATTTGAAGATCTGATGACTCCCAAGTTCCTCAAAGAAGCTGCTCTGAGGGTCAGCCCCCTGACAGAGCTATGTGAGTTACATTATTTTTTGCTCATTCTTTACTTTTTTCAAGTGTTTCATCTTTGCCTCTACATTTTCTAACGTATTGTCCTCCTTTCAAGTCGTCCCTTTGGTATATCTGATCAACTCTGGGAAATGACTGCCCCAAGTTTACTATCTGGCTTAGGCAAGAGGAAGGGCAAGGAGCCTCAGCAGGCTTCGAGGAAGACAAAGGTCGTGGGGCCGACACTTGTTGAACCGACAGTCGACGGTCACAAAAGAAAAGAGCCTGAAGTCCCTGCTGACCCTCGGCCGAATTCTAGGACGAGGGAGAGGGTGGAGTCATCTGAGGGGACTGGTTCCTCTTCTAGCATGGGGGCCTTCTGGTACCAAAACTTGACATCACTGAAGGCCGAGCCATCTTCCCTCATCACAAACCTAAGGGCAGCCAAGGCGTCCATGTTTTTCGCCCCCTCGACTGCTGATTATGAATTTCTATTAAAGATGCCCCCGACCAAGGTGTATGACTATGGTCTGCATGCACTGGCTCAGGTACTTATTTTTACTTCATCTTATTGAATTTTTCACTAACTCTTTCCTCAGCCTCTTAACAAGTGTCTTTTTCTGTTTAGTCTGTCTGTGCCTTTACCTCTGCCACTAAGTGGATGGCTGAGAATCAACAGAAGTTTCATGAAGCCGAGAGGTCCATTCAACATGAGGTCGACCTGCAGACAGAGCTCGAGACTGCAAGGGCTGAACTGGAAGTGCCAGGACTGAGCATGCCAGGGTCTTAGATAAGCTGACGAGACAGCACGATGCCGACCAGTAGGCCAAGGACCTACTTATAAAGGAGAAGGATGAAGCTTTGCTCAACTTGGAGGTTCAGCACAAGGCCGATCTAGAGGCATCTTTCAAGAAAGTCGAGGTCGATGAAGTGGAGGCCTACAAACTCTTGGACGAGTTTCAAGGCTTAGGCCTTGAATACTTGGAGAGGGGAATTAGGACGGCCTGTTGATGGGTCGTCTTAAAGTTTGGTGATGCAGTGTCGTCCATCCTCCCCGCTCTGGAGGCAGTTCAACTGGACGATCCATTGATTGCTAAAGCCCTAGCCCAAGTGGAATCTCATCACGTTGAAGGCATGGGCACGTCTGAGTCTCGGCATGTCACGGTCATAGAAGAATCTCCCATTTATGTTGAGGCCTTGCCCTCTAATATTGCTCAATAGGGTGGCTGTCTGTAGCCTATACCCTCTTATTTTTGTAAAACGAACATCATTTTGTAATATAATTCCTCTTGTTGTCTTCCATAATCGTCTCTTATGTGATTTGCAATGTGAATTTTTTATATTATCACTAACCCTTCCCTCGCCTTTCTTGAGGTCCATGTTGGGGTCGTCCCCTCCCTTGAACCTCATTATAGGTCGAGGGTTATAATAACCAAATTAATGGTTTTTTTAACAAAGTCTTCCCTCGTCTTTCTTGAGGACAATGGTGGGGTCGTCGCCTCCATTGACCCTCATTATGGCCGAGGATTCCAATTACCAAATTAATGGTTTTTAATAAAGTATTCCCTCGTCTTTCTTAAAGGCAATGGTGAGGTTGTTCCCACCATTGACCCTCATTATAGCCGAGGGTTCCAATTACCAAATTAATGGTTTTTGATCAAGTGTTCCCTCGTCTTTCTTGAGGACAATGGTGGGGTCGTCCCCTCCATTGACCCTCATTATAGACGAGGGTTCCAATAACCAAATTAATGGTTTTTAATCAAGTGTTCCCTCGTCTTTTCTTGAGGGCAATGGTGGGGTCGTCCCCTCCGTTGACACTCATTATAGCCGCGGGTTCCAATAACCAAACTAATGGTTTTTAATCAAGTGTTCCCTCGTCTTTTCTTGAGGGCAATGGTGGGGTCGTCCCCTCCTTTGACCCTAATTATAGCCGAGGGTTCCAATAACCAAACTAATGGTTTTTAATAAAGTATTCCCACGTCCTTCTTGAGGGCAATGGTGGGGTCTTCCCCTCCATTGACCCTCATTATAGCCGAGGGTTCCAATAACCAAACTAATGGTTTTTAATTAAGTATTCCCTCATCCTTCTTTAGTGCAATGGTGGGGTTATCCCCTCCATTGACCCTCATTATAGCCGAGGGTTCCAATAGCCAAACTAATGGTTTTTAATTAAGTATTCCCTCATCCTTCTTTAGGGCAATGGTGGGGTCGTCCCCTCCATTGACCCTCATTATAGCCGAGAATTCCAATAACCAAACTAATGGTTTTTAATTAAGTATTCCCTCGTCCTTCTTGAGGGCAATGGTGGGGTCGTTCCGTCCATTGACCCTCATTATAGCCGAGGGTTCCAATAACCAAACTAATGGTTTTTAATCAAGTATTCCCTCGTCTTTCTTGAGGACAATGGTGGGGTCCTCACCTCCATTGACCCTCATTATAGCCGAGGGTCGTTCTCTGAAAATGTTTTGATGCGTACTAGAACTAATAAACACAGGATGAGGGGAAACACGGATATTTCTCATTAATTTTCCAAGTGTTTTGTTGGAGAAACTCCTATTACAATTATGGTCTATCAAGACCTTACAACACTACTGATAGTATTTTTTCAAATGATCTGCATTCCAGGGGTTGGAAAAGGGTTCCCCTTCTAGGTTTTCTAGTCTATAGGTCCCAGGGACGACTTCATCGATGACCCTATATGGGCCATGCCAATTAGGATGGATCTTGTTGGGCTTTTGCCAAGTCTTTTTGAGGACTAAGTCCCCCACTGCAATTGGCCTCTACTTCACCCTCTGATTGTAAAACCTTGCAGTCCTCTGCTGGTAGGCGACCTACCTTATTTCGACATCTTCTCTCCTTTCCTCAATCAGGTCTAAGTCGAGTCTCCTCTCTTCTGTATTTCTTTGGGGGTCATACATTTGGACCCTATGAGTAGGAAACCCAAGCTCGGTAGGGATGAAGGCTTCTGAGCCATAAGCTAGCATGAATGGCATCTCTTCAGTAGATGTCATCACTTTCATCCTGTATGCCCACAGCACGACACATAACTTCTCAACCCATCTTCCTTTTGCCTCCTCAAGCCTCTTCTTGATTCCATCTAGGATTGTCCTGTTTGTAACTTCTGTTTGACCATTGGCATTAGGTCGGCCTGGCGTGGAGAAAAATTATTTGATACTCACCCTTTCACAGTACTTCTGTAGAGAGGTATTCTTGAATTGAGTCCCGTTATCTGAGATGAGGGTGTTGGGGAGACCATATCTGCATATAACATTTTTCCAGATGAACTGGAAGGTCTTCTGCTCTGTAATTGTGACCATCGGTTCGGCCTCCACCCATTTTGAGAAATAATCAATAGCTATGATGAGGAACCGATAGTTATTGACTGCTCTTGGTAAGGGTCCTACGAGGTCGATCCCCCACACTGCAAATGGCCATGGGGATGTAATGGAGGTAAGAGGCTGACGGGGTTGGTGAGGGATGGTGGCAAATCTCTGGCATTTATCGCACTTTTTTACATATGCCGCGGCGTCTTTTCCCAAGGTCGGCCACCAGTACCCTTGGGTGATCACCCTCTTCGCTAAGTATCTGCCCCCAATATGTCTTGAGCACGATCCTTCGTGCACATATTGCAAAAGGGATGTGACCTCAGATGGGTGCACACACCTAAGTAAGGGGAGTAAAAATCCCTTTTTGTACAAGGTATCCCCAATGACAGTGAACTTTGCAGCCCTGTATCTCAACTTCTTCCTTTCTTGCCTTGCTTCTGGCATCTTCCCCTCTTTAATGTACCTGATCAGGGGTCCATCCACGAAGCTTCCTGAGAAACATATAGGCAGTTTCTAAGTGTTCCCTCAGCGTCTTCAATAGTTGGCCGAAGTAAAATTTCTACTGGGACCGTCCTCCTAATGTCTATCCTAGTTGCCGAGGCCAACCTCGCAAAGGCATCAACACGATCATTGTCGAGCCTAGGTATCCTCTTTAATTTCACTTCTCTGAAGCCCTTTAGTAACGACCTCACCTTCTCAAGGTACCTAGCCATCCTCTCATCCTTGGCCTCGTAGGCTCCTAGTATCTGATTCACTACTAGCCTCGAATCACTATGAACCAAAATCTGGCCGATACTAAGAGATCTGGCCAAGGAGAGGCCTGCATCAAGGCCTCATATTTAGCCTCATTGTTGGAGGCCTTAAAGTTGAACCTCAGGGCGTACTCAATGTCTGTTCCATCGGGTGCTGATACTATTAATCCATCTCCCCTCCCGCTTTCACAAGAGGACCCGTCGATGAAGAGACTCCATGCGGTGTGTTCTTCTGAGAAACCTACCTCGGTGAGTGACCCCTGTCTAAAGAGAAATATTCCCTCTTCATTTTCAACCACTTTCCTTCTAGCGGTGCTCGTCTCAGCCTTATCTGCAGGTGTGTCAGTGAGCTCACCCTGTCGGGTATCTATCTTCCTGAGGCTCTCACCCTCGGCTTCATCATCTTCCCAAGTAAACTCGGCCACGAAGTCTGCCAATGCTTTCCCCTTAATGGATGTCCTAGGCTAAAACACTATGTCAAACTCCCGCAGCTCTATAGCCCATGCTATTAACCTTCCTGATTTTTTAGGCTTGTGCAAAACCTGCCTAAGGGGAGTGCCAGTGAGGATGACCATTATATAGGACTGGAAGTATGGCTTCATCTTTCTCGATGCATGGATCAAGGCGTAGGCCAACTTTTCCATCCTTGGATATCTTTGCTCTGCCCCCTGGAGTACCTTGCTGTTAAAGTACAAAGGCTTATGTACCCCCTCTTCGTCTCTCACAATTGCTGCGCTGATGGATGACTCTGAGACGGCGAGGTATACATAAAGTCGTTCACCCTGCACGAGCCATGACAATAGCAAGGGAGACCCCAAGTATGATTTTAATTCCTTGAAGGACTCATCACACTCTTCACTCCATTCGAAGGCTTTTCTAAGAATTTTGAAGAATGGTAGACACCTGTCTATGGCCCTAGATACGAACCTATTCAAGGCACCAACTCTCCCTGTGAGCCTCTGAACGTCTTTAATGGACTTGGGGGTCTTCATCTCAATAAGGTCCTTTATATTTTCAGGATTGGCCTCGATGCCTCTTTGGTTGACAATGAACCCCAAGAACTTCCCTTCTCCGACCCCGAAGACACACTTGGCCAGATTAAGCTTCATCTGGTATTTGTCCATCGTATTAAAGGTCCTCTCTGCCACATGATCCTCTGCCTTCAAACTCTTAGTCAGCATGTCATCTACATAGACCTCCATAGACTTCCTAATTTGGTCTTTGAACATTTTATTTATGAGGCGTTGGTACATTGCCCCCGCATTTTTTAGGCCAAAGGGCATGACCCTATAACAGTATGTCCCCTTGTCAGTAATGAAGGCTGTCTTATCCGAGTCTTCAGGGTTCATGAAGATCTGGTTGTACACTGAATACGCATCCATGAAGCTCATGAGCTCATGGCCTGCGGTAGCGTCTACCATCTGGTTAATGCGGGGGAGAGTGAAGCTGTCTTTGGGACAGTGCTTATTGAGGTCGGTGAAGTCCACACACATTCTCCACCTCCCATTGGCCTTTGGGACAATGACTGCATTGGATAGCCATTCAGGGTAGATGACCTCTCTGATAAACTCAGCGTCTTCTAATTTCTTGACCTCGTCCCTAATGACCTCATACTTTTCTCTAGAGTAAATTCTCCTCTTCTACTTTATTAGCTTCACTCCTTCTACCACATTGAGCTTGTGGCACATGATTTCTGGGTTAATCCCCGGCATATCTACATGACTCCACGCGAAGACGCTTCATCTTCTCCTCAACAGTTTAATGAGGTCTTCTTGATAATGGGCTTCAGAGACTTGCCGACTTGGACGGTTTTTTCTGGGTCTTCCTTATCGAGGATGATGGATTCTACCTCTTCCGCGGCCTCTCCTTTCTTTAGCTTCGTCTCATCCCTGGGGTCTAGGGTATCAATAGTGTAAGTGGTTGTAGCCCTCTTGTGCGCCTCCCTTTCTTCAGCAGAGTTGTAGTAACATTCTCGCGCTGTTGTCTCGTCTCCCTAAACTTCCCCCACCCTGTAAGGGGTAGGAAATTTAATCATCTGATGGACAGTAGATGGCACAGCTTCAAACCCCTTGAGAGACAGACACCCCAGTATGATGTTGTAGGATGAAAACACATGCTTATCCATTACAAAGAAACTGACCTTCTTGGTAAGCCATCTCGGCCACTCGTCCCCCATCCTGACATCGACCTCATACACTCCAAGGGGATGAACCTTTTCCCCACTTAATCCAATCAATGGATGATGGTATGGGACGAGTCTAGCACGGCTGAGACCTAAGGCTTTGAAGCATGGCCAAAACATTACATCTACAGAACTGCCCTCGTCGACTAATATCCTCGGCACCTCACACCCATGCACCCTAGTTGTGATGACGAGTGGGTCGTCGTGTGGGGCTAGGAGGCCTTTAAAGTCCATTCTCGAAAACCCTACTATCAAAGTGTCCATATCAACCTTCTTCCTCTTTTCAGGCTTGACCTCCATAGAGGTTGAGTGTATTGTCTTCGTCACTGCCTTGGCCTCACCCACATGGGCCTTCCTGCTAGCGACCTCAGATCCTCCTCCTTCTAGACCCCCGGAGATCATTCCCACTCCGAGCGAGATCATATTAAGCCTCTTAACAGGACCTTTGTCGTCACTCGACGGGAGGTCAGGGTCGTCCTCATCATCAGAAGGGTCATCCCCTCTTTTTTGAGGACCTTCTCTGCATGCATCGCCTCGCTTCTTTCTGGGGTCGTCCCCTCGGCCCCTCTTGAAGGCACCTTTATCGATGTACTTTTTGAGCTTCCCTTCTTTCAACATCTTCTCAATCTCATCTTTCAGAGCAAAACATTTGTCTTTTATGTGGTCGTGGTCTTGGTGAAATTCGCACCACAGGTTCTTGTTCCTCTTGTTGAGGGCTGCCCTCAACTTCTGAGGCCACTTCAGGGATCGGTCACTCTTTATCTCATTGAGAACTTGTTCACAGCTGACCGTTAGAGGGGTGTAACCAGCGAACTTGTCATCCGTAGACCTCTTCTTCCCCTCTTTGTTCTTATTAGGGTATTTACCCCCACTAGCGCCTCCTTTTTCGTCTTTGTATTTTGCGGCCATCGCCTCTTCGGCGTTCATCACCTTTCTTGCTGTTGACAGCAATTCAGCCATCGTCCTTGGAGGGTCTTCAGCAAGCTTCCATAACAGCTTCCCCTTTTGGAGTCCTCCAATCAGGGTTTTCATAGCTATGCTCTCCTCATAGTCTTCCACCTCCAGCTTTTCTTTATTGAATCTGGCTATGTAGTCCCTCAGACTCTCATTTTTCCCCTGCTTAACATAGAGCAGGTGGGTGGTCTTCTTCTGTGGCCTCACCCCAAAGAAAAAGTTGTGGATAAACCGGTCTGCCAACTGCTTAAAGTTTTTAATGGAATTTTTTGGATGAGAGGTGTACCAGATATGTGCAGTCCCAGTCAGTGTACCAGAAAAGGCACGACACCTCATCTCATCTGAGATAGAGTATATGCCTACTTCTGATTGATACATCTCAACATGGTGGATAGGTTTGGTTCTCTCGTCGTATCTTGGGGTGACCACAGGTGTCTTGAACCTTGATGGCGTAGGGAAGTTTACTATTTTCGCCACAAAGGGTGAGCCTATGGTGTATCCCTTCTGAAGAGGGTCCCGGCTCTCCAGTATATCACCGATCTTATCCTCTAGTCACTGGATCGAGTCATTCCAGGGCCTCGCAGGGTTGGCTTGGACGATGTTATCCCCTGCCGCCTCTTTAAGGTGGATGGAGGGTTCTGATGCGGCAGGTCTGTGTCGGCTGTTTACTTCCCTTTGACCGTCATCCTGTCCTTGGGGTCGGCCATCTACCGCCTCCCTCATGGACCTCGCAGCACTCCTTGACCTGGATAATTTTTCCCGCAGGTCATTTACTGGGCCCAGCCTCTCAAAGGCTGACCCCCTGCTCAAGCGATCAAAAGCAAAGCCTCTCGAGCGATCATCAGGATATGGTCTTCCGCACTTTCCTCTACTTTCCTGGAGAGGTCGTACAGTATTGTTGGAGACCTTATATGGTTCCCAGCATTCTATAGGGGCCTCCTCTCCCTCCAGGTCATCATACCTGTCCTCAGGGCAAGGGTTTCCTTGCCTCCCAAGCATAGATGCCGGGGGTCAGCAACATCCTTAAGCCGTTGAGGGGGTGGCAGGTCTTTATGTGGTGCCTGGGGTGGTCGCATGGCTTCATGCTGTCCTGGAGCTGCTGCCGGAGTAATCATCTCAAGTGAAACCACTGGTGGTCTTAGTATGTTCTGGTTTAGAGCTATGAACTGCTCCAGCATCATCCGCTGGCTTGCTGCCAGAGACTTTAAGGCTGCCGCCACATCAACCATCTCAGACTGAGGTGGTGGTTGACTGGAACTGGGTCCTCCCCCATCATCCAGCGGGGGAAGTGGTGGTGGTGGCATCTCAGGTGCCATGTGTTTGAGCTATGAAAAGATGAGCTGAAGAAAAGACTGGTGAGCTTGAGAACCTTAGTGGGTCTCTTTCAATGGTGAAACATATCCTCTCAGGGGGATAGCTGGCTCACCACCAAAGTGCCCAGTGAGGTCAAACTGTACAAGGGAAGAGATGTCTTCTCGTTCCCATAGATGGCGCCAAACTGATGATGCTGAAATCTAGCACCACTAGATAAGTGATGATAAGCTCAAACAGCAGTAACCAGGCATACATAGAGATGTAAGTGTATAAGTGTGTAGAAGGAGATGACTATAAGAGGAATAAGACAATGATGTATAGTGGTTCAGCCAATTTATCCTACATCCACTGTGAGTGCGTGATCCACTAAGTATGGGCACTAATGGCCTTGGGTACAATGCACATAAGCTCACTTTCTCTCTCTACTATGTGTATAAATAGAGTTTTTGCTAGGGTTAAAATTATCGATTCCTCCCCTGTAGAATTGTAAGTGACAAGTATATATAGGTCTTGGGGGGTGTAGTGTACCCCCCAAGTATGCATGGTGCATGTGAATGATGATCTAGCCAATCCCCTGTTGACACCTGTAGATGCCAAATGATTACATAATATTCCCTCACGTGAGGGTGTGATTTTGTTATAACGGTCTCCCATGTGCCATGTGAGCCTCACGCGCACTGTTCCACGCGTCTCCCAAACCACGCGCTGTGATGATGTCACCCTCGGCCTTTGATATGAGTCCGAGGGAAAAGTTCCTTCTGATAATGAGTCTGGCCTAATTTGGGCCTCGTACTGTCGTATCCTCGGGGGTTCGTCCGGATCCTAATGAAGGGTCGGCCCCTTGAGGGGTCTTCTGGAGTTCGATGAAGGGTCGGCCCCCCTGAGGGGTCGTCCGGAGTCTGATGAAGGGTCGGCCCCCTGAAGGGTTGTCCGGAGCCTGATGAAGGGTCAGCCCCTTGAGGGGTCGTCCGGGGTCCGATGAAGGGTCAGCACCCTGAGGGGTCGTCCGGAGTCTGATGAAGGTCGGCCCCCCTGAGGGGTCGTCCGGAGCCTGATGAAGGGTCGGCCCCTGAGGGGTCGTCTTGGCCTGGTGAGGCACAAGGCGCCCTCGGCATGGCCGAGGGTATATACGGGTATATCAAATGCGGAAGCCAATTTGAAACAAATTTTATCTTTTTATCCTAAACATGCATATATTGTAAGAAAACAGATAAATCAAACAAAGCATTCAACTAAGGCTAAGTTTCAGGAAAAAAAAACCAACGGGAAAAAACTTTTATTCACATAGAAATTTACAAGAAAGTCGACTTGCAAACTACTTAATAACCTCCACAAGCATAATGCACTAATCTTCACAAATCTCTAATGAACAACTATGATCCTCCTAAGAATGACAGGACCAAAGTCCTCCGCCAACCTCAGCCTTCGTCTTTAGCAGTGAATCATAATAGGTATCACAAGTCAGTCATGGATATGCCTTCTTGGTGTATGCAAAGATAATAAACTTTTTAGGGTTTAAATGGATTCACAAGAACAATATTCAATGATCTTTTATTGTGAATCAAAAAGTGTTTAGGAAATCTAAAACATGAAGAACTTTCGCAAAGGTTATGCAAAAATGTATCTCATAAAAGTTTTAAACATTTTGAACACGAAACATGTATTTATAAAGACTTTAAGGTGGCACTTCGTTTAAAAGATATGAAGGAGTCGTTCTAACAATCCGTTTGAACGATAGTTTCCATAGCTTCTAATGACATATCAAAAACCAAAATAGAAATTCTCGTTTGATGTTGATTTAAAAACACACTCGAATGACCTACAAATGTCGTTCGAATGACAATGAAATGTTGTTTGAATGAACTCAACTAAAATTAAAACTCCATCTACAATAAGCTGAGAAAATATATTTTGAAAAATAAAAAGCCATGTTTGTTTTTGATAAAAAATAAACATCCCAAAATATAATTCAAAATCTAAATTATTTTATACCTTTATGGGATGTCGAGAAGTCTTCAAACTTGAAGATGCTCGAGTTCAATTCATCTTCATGGTGCGTGATAATTTGTAGAAGATACACCAAACTAGACTAAATCTATGCTACGAACAATCCTAGAATTTTTTTTCTTACAAATCTCTTCATTTGGCTATTCCAGTATAAAAACAAACAAACATGATTGAACATTAAATTAAAATCAAAATATCCTATGAAAAAAATACTAACACCCTTCCTAACCCTAGATAGGAATGGTATTAGTCTCTTTGACTTCAAATTTCTTCTTCTTCCCTTTTTTAAACGTTGTCTTCATTCGCGTGTCTTGAATTCCGCTTTAAGTACCTACACACATGAGACAAAAAACATATACCCTCGTGACGCATCTAGTTTGAAACAAAGTAAAGCTCATAAGTAAACTCTCCCCTATAAATCAAACTCATCAAAACTCATTTTAATTTTCTCCCCCCCCCCCCCCTTTGTTTTTATCGAAATGGACAAAGAAGTAAAAACATAAGTATGAAATACTAAGCATCACGTAGAAGATAAGATATCATCACAAAAAGATACTTCATACTGTAATGATCATCTCAAATGCAAACACAACCAACTATTTTTGAAAATTTTCAATTTTTCCAGAAAACAAATTTCACGAATACAACATACAATACCATATATAATATATGAAAAATATGTCAAACCAAATATGGCACACATATATAGGTATAATTGACAACAAAACATGACACAATATACATAATCTTTACACACTAGCATAGTATCAATGTGTCTAAGCATGTGGGATGGAATGAATAGGTGTGAATTAGTAACAAAATGATCATAACCCAAACACTCAAATATGTTCAAAAAGTTATAATTGACCACAAAATTTTATCAAACTAAGCTTTAGACTCAATTGACATATAAAGTTGAACTTAATGAACAAAACAATCATAATGCACACAAGCCCAGAATATTGATGATTCTACAAACCAATAGCGTTATGACAAAATAAGCATACTAGGTATCACTGTTCAAACCCATTGATCTTCAACTATACACCCTCAAAAGATAATCATAATAATATTTTGTAATCTTTTCTTTTCTTTTGAAGTGATTTCTTTTGCAAGATCAAAACACTATTAGCCCGTTTTTGGAAAATATTTATTTTTATTGCCTTTATCTTTTCTTGGGCTCTTTTTAAATGGTGACTTTCATGACGAGTCAACCTATCTCTCGGAACCTTTTTTTTATTTACAAAAACTGCAGAACAACTGCTTTAAGTCTCCACCTTTTTAAGGCTAAAACACTTTTTTAATTCACATAATCAATCCCAAATACTTTTGTGAGAGATATTTGAAACCCAAAGCATTTTTATGTCGAATTTACTCTTGTAGATAAGGAGTCTCTACTTCTACTCTTATGGTTCTTGCGGGAATCATTACTTATAAATGAGCTATTGTGGGTTCTCGAGGGAATTCACTGCAGAAGAAGATTGCGATCTTTGTAGTTATCATGGGAACTATTGCTGGAGAAGAGAGTCACTTTCGAGAGGATTATTGGGCATATATTTCTAATTGCATTTGTAAATTGAGATTCGCAAAACTATTAGTGAAATAAACGGTTTTTCCCTTTGTTTTTTTTCCTGAAATTGTGTTTCTTTATATGCTTGATTTGAATCACATAGTTGAATGTTTATGGTTTAATAAAAAATAGAATTTGTTTGTATGATTGACATCTAATTAATTAATTTTAATCCATCGAAGAATCGCGCACTCTATAAATTGGTATCAGAGCATTTGTACCATTCACAAATTGGTATCAAAGCAGGTTTAACCAAATGATCGTGAGATTTTTTTTCTAAAAATGTTTTCTGAGATATCAATTGTTTTGAAAATTGATTTTGAAAAATCACAAATTTTCTAATGGATAACTTATATGATTGGATGCTTGTCTTTGATGGCACAAACTATGCATGTTGGTAAGCCCGCGTGAGATTATGTTTGAAAGCTATTGATGAAAGAGTGTGGCTAGTTTATGAAAGAGGGTGTACCCCTCCCATTGTCATCGTTAATAGTGTCATTACTCCCAAACCTATGTATGATTGGACTAATGATGAGTTTAAGTGGAGTAACTACAACTCTTGTGGACTTAGTTCTATTTCTGTAGCTGGAGATATTAACCCCAACGAGTTCCTTTGCATCATGATGTGCACTACGTCTAAATTAGCATGGGATACACTCTAGCTCACTCATGAGGGTACCGATGCTATCAATGTGTCAAGGCTTCAAAATTTTACCACCCAGTTTGAGACCATCACCATGTTAGAGTCCGAGAGTTTCAATGATTTTTAAGCTAGGTTGTCAGACATAGCTAACATGCGTTTTAATTTAGGTGAGAAAATTAAGGATTAGAGAGTTGTGAAAAATATTTTGAGGTCACGTTTTTCCCATTTTATTCCTAAGGTCACTATTTTGAACTCATTGGGGACATTAAATACACTTAAGTTAGAAGAACTCGTAGGAGGCCTTCAAACTTATGAGATCGACATGTTTTCCCAAACCATTAAGACTAAGGATAAAGGGAGAGGTTTAAAGACTTAAATTAAGAAAAAGAAAAAACAGAGAGTTTATGAGTCTGAATTTGGGGTGAGGTTGATTTTGATGAATTGGCCTTATTTGCAAAAAGAATTAAAATGTTTATCAAAATGTCCAAAAATAATTCTTCTAATAAAAAGATTTTTAAGAAAAAGAAGAATTAGGTCAAGGATAGCGGTGAGAATGAGGAAGATATAGGGTGTTTTAGGTGAGAGGAAAAAGCGCACAAGGCTTTTGAGTGTCCCACGATGATAAAGAGAAAGGGTAAAGAGATTGTTAATAAGGACACTCCTAGAGATAAAGACATCGAGTTGGATGATTCAGGGGGATAATCACGACATGAAAAGTGAATTTCTTTCATGGCTAGTCACGTGAGAACTTCTAGTTTTCCCATGACGATGAGGACACATGTAAACGTGAGAGCCTTGATGATGCATCAAGAAATTTGAGTAAGTGTGAGAATGAATTTGTAAGTGAGGGTAAAGGTTAACTCCAACAAGCGTTTAGTGATTTATACACCGAGATATTGAGGATGGAAAATATTAATAAGGACTTATCTCATAAGATGATAGATTTATAGTCCAAGATAGATGTTTTAAGGGGGTGTTAAGCATCGGCAAGTAAACTCGAGAAGGTGAGATTTTATTTATGTGAACATTTGATCATCTTAGGCTAGGAAAAGAGTTATTTGACCAACACCGTGGCTAGTCTTACGGGAAATCTTCAATTTTCATTGGAGACTCGTGAGAAACTTGAAGCCCGTGTATCCAAAATTGAGAGAGATCTAAAACATGCCTGAGAGGTCAAAGTTACTTTAGAGGTTACATATAATAAGGTTGGAAATATGCTCCTCGGTCTCGCTTTAGATAATGTTGAGAGGCTAGGAATAGGTAATGATGATGCGTCCACTTCCAATGTTGCACTAGAGCCGATTCTCGATTTTTGATAGATCCTTATGGCACTCGACCTAACCTACCTTGGAGTTCGTTTCTTCGTAGTAGAGCGCATCCTAGTAGTTTTGAAAGAGGTGTTCCTAGCCCCATGTATGTTTATTACTATTGAAATAAAAGAGGAGACCTTAAGGAATTTTGTTTTAAGTTGGGCAGCATGACACATAGATATCTTTGATAATATGTTACTACACGTGTTCCCACACGCACTCCCACATATATTACTCCATATGCTCCTTCACATCACATGATATATTTTGAGCGTTTTCATGAGCAAGTTGAGTATTTGTTCAAAACTTCACATGATTTGATGGATGTTTTTCATAGGATATCACCTCATTTGAAAAACTCCTCCGGACCTAATAATTTAGGTTTAGACATTTTTGCTAGAATAGGATGATTTTCATGTTCATATCTATAGAAACCACATTCTAAGACCCCCTAAGTCTCTCCATAGGTCCTTAGCACCTCCCCATTTCATTACAAATCCTAGGTTATACTCCGAGTACTGATCAAGAGGCCATTGGGCACTCCCAGGCCTTGTTTGAATCTGGTCAACTCAATCATCAAAGTGAAATCTCAATGAATATTTGAAGTTCTCTGAATCCCCTTTCCAACGGTCCTCTTCGTGTGCGAATCGGCATAACGATTTGGATGAACGGACCATTTTACCACTGAAAATTAATTTGGAGGTCACCGGACGCTCCCTGACCCCAGTTTGACCCTAATAAACTTCATCGTCAGAGAGAAATCTATTTCAATATTTGAAGGACACTGAAACCCATTTCCAACGGTCCACCCCGTGCACAAAACTGTATAACCGTTCGGATGAATGGTGCATTTCCCCCCAAAAATTGATCCGAAGGCCACCAGGCGCTTTTGAACTCCATTTGACCAAGTTAAACTCTTCAGCTCAAAAAAGATTGAAATAATCTTCGAAGGGAACTGAAAACCCTTTCCAACGATTCACCCCATGTACGAATCAACCTTACGGTAGGGACGAATGATCCGTTTTACTCTGAGAGGTCATCGAGCTTTTTTGGGCCCTAATTGACCAAGGTCAACTTTTTGAACCGGGAGAAGCCCTTTGGAATGTCGAAGTACCTCACCTAACCTTTCCAATGATCCACCCCGTGCATGATTTTGACTTACCATTCGGATGAACAATCCGTTTCCATCCCGTGATCTCTCGTCGAAAGGACTGACGAGCGGTTCCAAACCACATTTGTCCCAAAGTCAACTCCTGGACCCTGGAGCGTCCCAAAGTAATCTTTAAGTTATCAAAATTATATTTTTAATTGTATGTCCCGTGCATGATTTGTATCGACGGATTGCGTTCTATGAATGTTTTTCTAGAAAAATCTACACGAGACTGCCAATTGGCTGGTCCATTTCCCTGCCTATCGACAGTGTGCCAAGGGTTACCTATCGATTGGAAGGGCTGGGTCTATACCGATCGGCACCCCCTACCCAATAAATATAGGTCATGACCTTACTCCCAAAACACACCTCAGATCCATCAACATTAGTGATCTCAATAACATTCTCTTGAAATCAGTGAAGTTTCCTTATGTGAAATTCATTTCTATCTTACATTCCCATCCTTTCCATACCCGATTTGGAAAAATCTCATTGTCTCTCCTCCAACATTCATCTCAACATTCAAGGGACTTTATCTATAATTAATATCAATGTTAAATTCTCATAAGAAGGTCACAAATCCTTCTCTCTCTCTCTCTCTCTCTCTTTAAATTTCTTATTTTTACATTAATTGCATTAAATTCATAAATTTAATTTATTTAAGTTCATACACATTAACATCTCATCATTTTATTAGTTATATTTCACATACTTTATTTAATATAAAAAAATAAAACAAATAAAAAGAGGGTTACACCTATAAATTCCAATGGGATTATCCATCACACTTTTTCAGAACTAAAACACATTTTCTACGCACACACACATATAATAAAATCCCATTCGAATCTATAGGATAAACCCCATCCTTATGCCGCATGCAAACTACCTGAACTTTGATGCCTTTATACGCTACGTCAGCGTTTCGGGTTAAAATTCTAGACTCGATTCCAATTTTCCAATTTTCCCATCTTCTCATTTTCATCCAGACATTATTTTATTAGATACTATCCTTATTAGCATTTTATCTAACATTTATTACTATTTCATTATAGCGATCAATATTTCGATAAACGCATAAATCGTATTTTTTCTAAATATTATTTTGGGAACATTCCTTTGGATTACCTCACTCTACCTTTTTCATGATATGAGTTTAGTGATTCCGATCTCCATTATATATACACGTACATACATTTCACAGAGAAATAAATGAAAATAGTAACACAATCCCATGAGACAACAAATGGGTGGGATGAGTGCCTAACACCTTCCCATTTTTTAACATGGCTCTCGGACCTTCTAACTATTAGTTTCATAAGCATTGGTTTTTCTTTGATGCCTCTCTCTTGAGGTGGCGACATGTTCTTTTGCCTGTTTTGTGCAAAATAGGCTGGCGACTCGATATCTTTACATTCACCCCACACCGACGACGGCCGAAGTATTCCTAGAGCAGAGAGGGCACAAAATCTTTTTTTTCACCCTTTTTCCCCCACACAACCCATCCAGGGAGAGGAGATTGGAAATTCGGGAATGGAAACAGTGGCTACTCCACTGGGGACAATTTTCATAAGAGAGCTAGGCACGGTTTGCATGGGTGTTATTGTTTTCTTTTGTGTGCATGCACCTACCTATATGTTCCATTTGTTCTCCTCTATTATTTCTTGTACATATATACCTTATTCTTATATCACTACTCACTCACACACTTATAGGTACTCTCTATGTACAATTCACACTACGTGCACCTAGGATCACTTATATCCATATATTGCACACACCACTTAGAATATCCATGCTTAGGTGTCACTAACACATACCTCCACTTATCACACTTGTATATATCCATTCTCATTCACAATTGTAACACACCACTTGTAGTTTATCCATGCTTAGGTTCACTACCAAACACTCACATGTAGATATTCACACATCACTCACAGATCCATGCTTAGTATAATCTTCATGCTCTATGTTAGATTTATTTTTTATACTTGTATATTCTCCCCTATTTAGATAGTTCTCATCATGCCAAATAAAGATACTCTCTCCATAATATACTAATCAAGAATCATGAATTTTGAATAGTACATCACCAAAGAGCATGGATATTAACCAAATTTTGTCCCATAACTGGGGGGTAACTTCATAATGGGCACTGGCTATACAACTTACAGTTAGCCTAAGCAATATGAATCTCACATTCCATTGGCCAAGTACCTTCAACGTATATCGAACGATTTCCTTCGCATAGTACCTCTTGACCGAAGTCATGACATGAGGTATATCTTAGGGAACCCGTCCATGTATGTCGAGTATATCAAATTCGCTCTCACACATATTGTCCCCATGAGGTATATATTGAGGAAATTCATGTACACTCAGGTATATCAAATGGCTTGTCGACACATACCGATTGACCTTAAAATCAAGACGTATATCGTGGAAGTCATGCCAAAGGGGGGAACCCTTCCAATTAACCCAACAACTGCATACCCTCAAATAGGTGTCAAACCCAGGACACTCATATTTACTTTATCGATTTCTACCCAAAACCTCTGCTGAAATGATGGGTCCTCATGCCTCCCAAGCAATTTCATCTTTTTTTTTAAATGGGACCCTGTCCATGAGCCTGGAAATAAGTCCAACTATATTTTTACGTATCTTTCAAACCAAATTTTCCCAGGCTCAGGTCCCGTCCGACATTTCTTTTTCCATTTAAGTAAACCTAATACAAGTGAGAACATAATAAACATAATAATAATCATGCTTAGATCTTTTTCTTATTTTTCCTCTTTCTTTACAATAAAGTGTCAAAAATATTTTCTCCCCCCTTATCAAAAGTATCAAAAGCATTTTTCCTTCATTATACCAAAAATATTTTTCCTCCCTTTTACTCAAAAACATTTTGTCCTCATCTTTTCCCAAAAAAGTCAAAAATATTTTCCTCCCTTTTCAAATAACAGTTTTCCCCTGCTTTTTCAAAAATAACTTCGAACTTTTCTCATTCTCAGGTTGATCACATACCTAGCCCTTGGTCTAGCTCCCTATTGGCTTCGATATTCTATAGAACTGCCCCGAGTCTTCGGTAGTTCCCTCCTTACATCCTTTGAGTCCATAATTCACCTTCATCTACTTTCCATGGAGAACACAGACCAAGTACTGAATGTGCAACCAGATTTCTTGACGGTCCTAGCCCAACTCACTGCTAAGATTGATAACCTTCAAGTCAAGGTTCATGAAAATTAATGAAATCGAGTCCTTCTTCCCGAAGATCCCGAGGTACTCTTCCCTCATGCTATGTGTCCTTTTAAACCCAAGCCTATTTGGGTCCCCGAGGAATATCATCATGCTACATGTCCCCTCTTGCTAATGGGCTACCTCCAACTTAGATCCCTATGTCGAATCTTATCCATCCAGGGGTTAACCTACCCGTGACCGTTGATCCAATGGAGGAAGAATTAAACAAGGTCAAGGAAGATCTCAAGATGTTGACTAAGAAGTTTGGTCAAGTACAAATCTCTGGGAACTACATGGATTACACACATATATATTCCTATCTTAAATCACGACCACTGGAAAAGTTCAAGATGCCTAACATCAAGATGTTCCAAGATAGTAGACCCCCAATTGTTCACCTCTAAAATTATCACCGATCCATGACTCTCCTAGGGGTATCCAAGAAAATAGTGGCCCAAATATTTCAATAAACATTAAAGGACAGCACTCTGCTTTAGTTCTTATCTCTCCATGAGTCTAGAATCTGCATTTGGGAGGATGCTGCTCATGAATTTATGTCACCGTACAAGAATAACGCGGAATTGGAGGTTAGCAGCCATGATTTAGAATTGCTCAAACCAAATCCTAGGGAATCAGTCAGTAACTTCATAGCAAGATGGAGGGATAAAGCGGTCACCATGACCAATCAACCTTCTGAAGAGGAGCAAGTCAGTATCGTGAAGAAGAATTTCTTACCCCATGTTTAAGAGATAATGGCAAGATAGTACTACCCCCATTTTTGAGCCCTTCTAGAAGTAGAAGTAAAGATCAAAGAAGGTCTTTCCAAGACATAAGTTGAGCCGAAGAAACTATCCAGATAGTTTACTCCCAAAAAGTATGAGATGCCTATCGATACTGCAGTTTTAACCACCAATAATATTTCTCAACCTACTACTTCATGGGCACCACAAAGCTTCCCTAACCTAGTTAAAAAGAAATACACTGAGGTTCAAGCTCCCCTATCCAAAGTTTATTGAGACCTTTTAAGTGAAAATCTTATCAAGCTATTGGACCCTCGTCCATTACCAAACCCACTTCCCAAAAATTTCAAACCTGATGCTAATTATGATTTCCATCAAAATGCCAGCCATACCACTGATCAGTGTTTTCACCTTCGAAATGTAATCCTAGGTCTGATTTATGGGGTGTTCATTGCCTCACCATCTAATCCTAAACCAAACATAACCCAAAATCTACTCCCAAGTCATATAAATTCAATCTTCCTAGAAGAAGACCCAAAATTAGATCAATTTATCCCTACTGTACCCAATAAATCACCCATCATACCCATATACTATACCCAATAAATCACCCATCATACCCATATACTATCCTAAATCACCCATCGAATGGGTGGATCTATACGAAGAAGCCAATGAGGTTGTGGAGTGCATTGACTTTTCATGGAAAGATGATGTCTTTGCCACTGGATAGGGGGACGAATTCGATAGTTCAGATGAAGAGAAAAGCCTAGAAAATACTAACCTAATAGTCAGCATGTATGGAATGATATCGTTTGAGGAGCTACTATGAGAAATCAACAAGGCGGACGAATAACCCGAGATAGATGAGGAAATGGGGTTTCTATTTTTTCATTCTTCTATGAACCATATGATTAGATCAGGGAGGCATTACTAGGTTCTGAATCCACCGTCTACAGCGATGGACAAAGGAAAAGGTGTTGAGAATCTGCCTATGCTAGAAATAACCCTCGAGGAGAGTAAGATCCTCGATTAATTAAAGAAAATCCAAGCTAACATCACTATGTGGGGACTCTTTATGCCTTCTCAGCTACACCATAATGCCTTGATCAAACTATTTATTGGGCCCATAGTCCCTCCTCCACAACGCTAGAAGAAGCAGTAAATCTGGTCGGATCCCTAACCTCTACTAGAATGCTCTCCTTCCCCGAAGAAGAAATTCCTAAGATTGGACCAAATCATAACTATGCTCTCAATATCTCTACTTAATTCATAGGAAACACCATTCCACGTTCGCTCGTCGATAATGGATTATCTCTTAATGTTTATCCGTTGAGAACCCTTAATTGTTTGGGACTGAAAGTGGGTGACCTTGATCCAACATTTTCCATGGTGCGCACTTATGATAATACTCGTTGGGATGTAATGGGATCTATAAAACTTGTGATAGGGACTTGCCCTATAAATCCCATTATTGAATTCCAAGTCATCGATATCCTGGTTTATTTCAACCTGCTGGTCGAACGACCATGGCTCCATAGTATCAAAGTAATGTCTTCTTCCCTCCATCAAAAACTAAAGTTCTTTGCCAATAGGCAGATCATCACCATATTGGGTGATGATGATAACACCGAGAATTAAAGCATCAATAATCTAATAATAGAGATATAACATGGGGAAAATGATATTCTTCTGTCAGGCTTCCAAGTCAAACCGCTTCCGCTCCCAATAGGGGACGATTTTAAGGATGAAGTTTGTCCATAACACAACCCTCATGGTAATGTTAATGTCATACAAATGTTCAAGAACATGCACTTCATGCCCGAACTGGGGTTGGATGACGACAATAGGGAATACTCGAACTTATAGTATTGAAGGAAGCTTTTCTTCCTTGTGACTCGGGTTATCAACCATCAGCAAAACAACTTAGAATGCTCCGCCAACCTCACCTGAAGAGAATATTAGAAAGCATCAAAACTATCTCAAGAGACTCCTTAAATGGACGATTCATCAGAGTGAAGATTTCCCCTTTTTTGGCTTTCTCGAACTGTGGTATTATCATTTGGATAAGAAGATGAAACCAAGAATGGAGATCTTTTTCCAAGATAGCTACTCATGGGATAAAAGTTCCCTCATCATGTGCGACCACTGATTGAGAAGACTGTTGTTGATACCGAAGATTTCAGGGGAAGTGACTCTGAGAATTTATTTAACTTGCAGACACTGGGGATAACCCTTTGCATGGTTCACTCAAGCGCTACATCATTGGATCCATCCCGCCTGATCAAAGCCACTTATGCACCTCTCCTCAATTGGAATGTTATACCCATTCCACCTGCTGAAATTCAACCCAACTCTGATGTTTATCCCATTTCCTATTTTTTTCGTTCCTCCCTTTTTCTGATATAATGGAGACCTACTTCAATGAGGTTCTCAATGCTATTTTCCTAATAATGAAATAAATGAAGATTTTTAGTATCTTACTATGCCTTACATTAATTGTCTTGATTCTAATAAAACTCTTGATGATGATGATTTTGCAAATAAATAATTGTTAACTGATCCAAATAAAGTTAATAACAAATAGCAAAGCCTCATTCAAGTTAATGAAGATAAAATTGTTGTTATTAATCTTGGTTCTAGTAGCCAATTGTGCAAGATAGGATAGGGTATACCCTTGACGAGCATGAGTGTGCGCAACTCAAATAATTATTGAAAGAATTTATGGATGTCTTTGTATGGTCCTATGATGGCATTCCCATTATTGATCCCGAGATAGCTCAAAATGAGATTACAACTCTACCAGAATACAACCGATCAAATAGAAACTATGAAAGATCTGCACCGAATGGTCACTAAAGATTAAGGAAGAAGCGATCAATCAGTTGAACGTGGGTTTTATTTGTGTGATTGAATATCCCACATGGCTAGACAAAATTTTACCCGTATCAAAATTCGTAGGAAAGGTTCGCATGTGCGTTGACTATAAATACGTAAACAAGACCTCTCCAAAGGATGATTAACCGCTACCCAATATCAACATGATTGTGGAAAACATAACCAGACACGCTCTTAAGTCATTCATTGATGGGTTTGTCAGATATAACCAGATCAAGATGCACCTGGACCATCAAGAGAAAATCGCATTCATCACTCCTTAGGGAACCATTTGCTACACCGTCATGCCATTTGGTCTAAAAAAAGTAAGGAATACCTACTAGAGGACTGCCACAACCATCTTGCATGATCTGATACAGAAAGAAGTCGAGGTGTATCATATGCCCAAAGTGAAACCTCGTACTCGGGGTAACTAACCTCAGCCTTAATCACAGCCGAGTTAATAAGAAATTTGATAACCATCAGCAAGGTTGTCTTATATAAGGTCGACCCCTAACACACCGACCTCGGCTGTCCGTCAGCCAAGGTCAGTAGAGTCTCATGGGCTCAAGAAATTTCCAACATCATCATCTTCCCCAGGCAACGTTATAGCTACCTCATACCTAACCTCGGTCAGCCCTCCAGGTCGAGGTCATCATGATTACTGATAAATAAAAGTAACACTGTCGGACTTCACCAACCTCGTACTCGTGTAGGCTAAGGTTACATCAGTCAAGGACACCGGTCCGAGTATTTATAATCACATGTAAGGTTTGGAACACGTTGGAAAATCAGTTATAACCAAATTATTCCCCTCACGTGAGGGAATATTGTGGTCATCATTATCTACATGGGACCAACCAGGTGTCATTCTCATACTTGTTAGATCCTCATACACATGATCATTGAATGAATGGGGGGTACATTACACCCCCCAAGAATTATATATATAGGTCTTACTCTACCTTATAAAGGGATCCATAATTGCAACCCTAGTTAAAAATCTATTGGTTTACACAGTAGAAAGAGAGAGAGAGAGAGCTTGAGAGATTGTATCTATGGCCATTAGTGCCTTTATCTAGTGATATTACTCACACACTCATAGTGGGCGTATGCCAGATTGGTTGAACCACTTGTATACTAGTGTTCATCCTCTTATCCTCACCTCCCTCTACTATATATTCACTCTTGTGTTGCCATTGATATCACTAGCTTGAGCTTGTCAACACCTTACATGGTGGTACTATTTTTAGCATCATCATTTTTGCGCCGTCTATGGGAAGCTAAAGATTCATCTCTTCTTCTTTTGCTGATTAACCTCACTAGAGACTCTGGCGGTGAACTAGGCCTCACCCTTCGTGTGGAGTTGTGTCACCATTGAAAGAGGTCCTTTAAGGTATCAAGCTCTCAAATGTTTTCATTGCAAGCTATTTAGTCTTATCATATGGCACCAGAGATACCACCACATCCTCCACCATCTGGTGTTGGAGGACCTAGTTCCAGAGAGATACCACCCCAGTCTGAGATAGCTGAGGTGGCAGTAGCCTTGAAGTCCTTGGTTGCAACTCAATAAGCGATGCAGGAGTAATTTTCCCAGCTAAGCTAAAATATAATAAGACCATCTGGGGTCTTACTAGAGATGATTACTCCAACAGCATCTCAGTTACATCCTGAGGCTAGGGGACCACCCTAGGCACCTCGAAAAGACCAACCTACTCCTCAACGGAGGAGGGATGTTGCTGACCCTAGGAATTTATGCCTTGGGAGGCAAGGAAACCCTTGCCCTGAGGATAGGTACGGGGACATTAAGGCGAAAGATGCACTAGTAGACTTTTAGGATCCGTATAAGTTTCAAACAACATAGTACGTTCTATACAACAGAGACGAGGTTATGAAGCAAGACGAGATGGTGACGCATAACAAAGAGGGTCAGCATTTAATCGCTTAAGTAGAGGGTCGGCCTTTGAAAAGATCAACTTAGTTAATGATCTGAGGCAGAGGTTATCCAGGTCAAGAAGCATAACTGGATCGCGAAGGGAAGGCGATGAACATCGGCCACATCATGGCCTCCCTCAACATCGCTGAGACTGTAGTCAAGGGGAGGTCAATATCCGATGTTGTGCTGCAGCTGGGGAACCCTCGGTTCACCCGTTGGAGGTGGCTGGGGATAACCTCGATTAGGACGACATTGATAAACCATGTAATAACTCCATTAAACGGTTGAAAGAGAAGATAGGGAACCTCATAAAAAGCGAGACACACTACAAAAGGGATTCTTATAGGGCTCCCCATTTGTGGAAAAGATTGTCAACTTCCTAACCCCTGCCAAATTTAAACCACCAATGGTGTCTCCCAAGTACGATGGAAGTACCAAATCGGTGCATCATATTAAGATCTACCAGTCTACAGAAGACATTTATTCAATCCCTGATGAGATGAGGTGCTGAGCTTTTTCAAGAACTTTGACAGGAGGTGCACATATCTGGTTAACTTCTCTTCCTAAAAATTCTGTTGAGAGCTTTAAGGGTTTGGCGGAGTGGTTTATACACAACTTCTGTTTTAGGGTAATACCTCAGAAGAAGATAACCCATCTGCTCTATGTAAAGCAAGGCTAGAATGAAAGCTTAAGAGACTAAATCATGAGGTTCAACAAGGAAACGTTAGAGGTTGAAGATTATGAAGAGAGTATAGCCATGATAGCCCTTATAGGTGGACTTCAGAAGGGAAAGTTACTCTGGAAGCTTGCTGAAGACCCTCCTAAGTCCATTGAACACAGAGGAGTCAATGGATGCAAAGTGTGAGGATGACAATGGGAGTAGCAATGGGAAATTTCAAAAGAAGAAGGATGGAAAGAAGTGGAGTGAAGACGATAAGTTTGAACACTATACACCTCTAAATTTGAGCTGTGAACACATCCTCAATGAAATAAAGAATGACAGATCCCTAAGATGGTCGGATAAGCTGAAGGCCCCTTCATATAAGATAAACAAGAATCTATGGTTCGAGTTCCACGAAGATCACGACCATCTAATTGACGAGATTGAGAAGATGTTGAAGTCTGGAAATCTCAGAAAGTACGTGGAAGGTAGATCTTCTAAGGGTGGAAGAGACGACCCAAAAAATAAGAGAAATGACAGATTTCAGGAAGATGCCCCTACTAGAAGAGCTGAGGGCTCAGATGATGATGACGATGAACCTGACCTCCCACCAAAAGATGACAATATCCCAATGAAGAGGGTCGGCATCATCTTATTCGGTGTGAACACTATTTATGGAGGACTAGCAGGGGGTGGCTCAGAGGTAGCTGATCGCAAGGCTCACGTGGAAGAGGATAAAGTAGTGACTAAGGCCGAGGTTGTGAACTTGGCTTCTACAAAGGTTAAACATGAAAAGAGAAAGAAGGTAGACATGTGAACCCTCATAATTGACTTCTTGCAACTTGATTTCAAAGGTATCTTAGCTCCCCACGATATCCCTCTGCTAATCACCACAAGGGTGCATAAGTGTGAAGTTCAAAGGATCCTCGTTGACGGGGGTAGTTCTGCAGATGTTATATTTTGGCCCTATTTTAAGAGCCTAGGCCTCAGCAGAGCTAGACTTGTCCCTTATCATCATCCCTTGATGGGCTTCAGCGGTGAAAAAGTTCATCCATTGGGCATGTATGAAATGAATGTTAGAATGGGAGATGAATGGCCTAAGAGGTTGACCAGAAAAATTAATTTCTTTGTGATGGATCAAAATATCTTCTCATCTTACAACCTCATCATGTGATGAGTAGCCCTCAAGGAATTTGAGGTCGAGCCTTTAACGGTCCACCAAATGCTAAAATTACTGACTCTTTATGGAGTAGGGGAAGTGCAAGGTGACCAAACATAGGTACGTAAATGCTACTTTAACTCTACGGAAGAGAGAGAGGCCCTTAAGAGGGCAACCACCACGTATAACATTAACACGCTTCATCCTAGATATGAAACAAAGCCCAAAAAGGGCGAAGCCACGGAAGAGGTAGAATCCATCATCCTCAATAAGGATGAGCCAAAAAAAACCATCCAAATCTGCAAAGCCCTAAGGCCTGAGATCAAGGGGGAACTAGTGAAGCTGTTAAGGAAGAGACAGAGTGTCTTTTCTTGGAGCCATGCAAACATGCCAGGTATTGATCCTGTGATTATGTGCCATAAACTCAATGTTATAGAAGATGCCAAGCCCATCAAAGAGAGAAGAAGAGTATACTCAAGGAAAAGTATGATGTCATCAGATACGAGGTTAGAAAAATCGAAGAGGCCAAGTTCATCAGAGATGTCATATACCCTGGGTGGTTATCTAATGCTGTCATTGTGCCAAAAGCTAATGGCAAATGGAGGATGTGTGTATATTTCACTGATTTAAACAAGTCTTACCCAAAAGATAGTTTCCCCATGCCTTGTATTATTCAGATGGTGGATGTCATGGCAGGACATGATCTCATGAGCTTCATGGATGCATATTCTATGTATAATCAGATCTTTACGAATTCGAATGACTCAGAGAAGACAACATTCATCAGAGACAAAGGGACCTATTGTTACAAGGTCATTCCTTTTGGGTTGAAGAATGCAGGGGCTACTTACCAACGTGTTATAAATAAGATGTTTGAGGACCAGATATGCAAGTCCATGGAAGTGTATGTGGACGACATGTTGATGAAGAGTCTGAAGGCTGACACTCACGTGGGAGACCTTGAAAGAACTTTTGACACCATTGACAAATACAGAATGAAGCTCAACCCAGCTAAATGTGTCTTCAGCGTAGGAGCAGTAAAGTTTTTGGGCTTCATTGTCAACGAAAGGGGAATAGAGGCTAACCCTGAGAAGATCAAGGCTTTGCTAGAAATAAAGACACCCAGAACTATCAAAGACGTTCAGAGGTTAACCGAAAGAATTCCTTCACCCAATAGGTTCGTCTCAAGAGCTACACACAAGTGTCTTCCTTTTTTCAAAGTGCTTAGAAAATCCTTCGAATGGGATGAGGAATGTGATAAAGATTTTAAGGATCTCAAGTCCTACCTCGTATCCTCTCTACTCCTATTTCGACCAATTTTGGGAGAGAAGCTATATGTATATCTAGTTGTCTCAGAGTCAGCCATTAGTACTGCAATAGTAAGAGAAGATGATGGAGTGCAGAGGTCAGTGTACTTCAATAGTAAAGATCTTCAAAGGTCTGAAAAGAGGTACCCTCAGATTGAAAAGTTATCCTATGCTTTGATACATGCTTCTAGGAAAATGAAGCCATACTTCCAAGCCCACTCCACGGTCATCCTCACTGACTCCCCACTCAGACAGGTTATCCATAAGCATGATAAGTCATGCAAGATAATGAAGTGGGCCATCGAGTTGGGGGAATATGACATTATTTATCAACCCAGGGTTTCCATCAAAGGGAAGGCACTCGCAGACTTCGTAGCTGAGTTTACCTGGGAAGAGGTCAAGGTTGAGATTAGTTAAAAGGAGGCAGATAAACTAAACATAAATGTCTTCTAAGATTCGGACGAGGTTGAGTCAAGCAAAGCAAGAAATATAATTGTTGAGAATGAGGAAGAAAAATACCTCTTTAGGAAAGGGACCCTATCGAAGGGAAACTTCTCTTCAAAAGAAGTTGTTTGGAACCTCTTTGTTGATGGATCGTCTTATGAAAGTGGAAGTGGAGCGGGGCTGATAGTGTCAGCACCAGATGTTACCGATATTGAATATGCACTGAGGTTCAACTTCAAAGCTTCAAATACTGAGTCAGAGTATAAGGCATTAATAGAAGGTCTTTCTTTGGCAAAATCCCTCAGTGTCGATCGACTCCTAGTCCACAGTGACTCAAGGTTGGTCGTCAACCAAATCCTGGGAGTGTATGAGGCCAAAGGTCTAAGGATGGAAAAATACTCGAGGAAGGTTAGAACGATGCTGGAAAGCTTCAAGGAAGTAAAGATGAAGAGGAACCTCGGCTAGACAATAGCCGAGCAAATGCACTCGCGAGGTTGTCCTCAACAACAAGGACAGATATAAGAAGAACAGTATGAGTTGAGATTTTGCTCAAGACGACCATCAAAGAAGAAGAGGTTATCAGACCTTGCCTAAATTTGAGTATGGGAGCCTCATGGATCGATCCTCTTATCACATACATCAGAGAGGGAGAGCTGCTAGAATCGAAGTTAGAAAGGAGAAAGCTGAGATTCAGAGCTGCCAAATTCTAAATTGTATGATATGTCTTATATAAAAAGGGGTTTCTACTCCCTCTCTTAAGATGTGTCCACCCTTCATAGGTTCCAAACATTTTTCATGATGTTCATGAGGGCTCTTGTTCAAGTCACATAGGAGGAAGGCCATTGGCTAAGAGGATAATCACTCAAGGGTACTGGTAATCAACCTTGGACAAAGATGCAGTTGCGTATGTGAAGAAGTGTGATAAATGTTAGAGATTTTCCACCATCCCTCATCATCCACATCAACCTCTTACTTTTATCATCTCCCCTTATCCATTTGCAATACGGGGCATTGATTTGGTAGGACCCCTGCCAAGAGCTGTAAATAATTATCAATTCTTAATCATGGCAATTGATTATTTATCCAAATAGGTAGAAGCTGAGCCAATGATCATATTCACTGAGCATAAGACCTTCCAAATCATCGGGAAGAACATCATATGCAGGTATGGTCTTCCAAACACCCTCATCTCAAACAATGGAACACATTTCAAGAATGTTTCCTTAGAAAAATGTTGCGAAAGAGTTGGGATCAAGCAGTTATTCTCTTCTCCGGGACGACTCATAAGCACCCAAAACTGTACAATTTATACCCCAAATAGACGTACTTTAGTTTCTAATTCTCGGTAATATGGGTCTTATGCGCTTATTTGTTAATTATGCATGCTTAATTGCAGTTGCGGTGTCAAAAGTTATATTTCCAAGCAATTTGAAGTTAAAATGGAGTTAGTTACCTTATCTCGTAACCCTAACCTACCCCAAACCCTATGTCTGTTTTGTTTGTCCCTTTTTATTATTTTTTTAGATTTTTAGTTTGAGTCATTTTTATATTTAGAATTTATTTTAGATTTATTTAGTATTTTCAAGGTTTTCTTTTCTTTTTTTCTATTTTATTTTTAATAGTAAAATTTTATTTTATTTTGATTTTTATTAGTTTTTAGTGTAGTCTTATTTTATTAGGATAAGTTTTTAGGAGTTTATTTTTAGTTTATTAGCTTGTATATTTTAGGACTTTTGTTTTCATATTTTATTAGATTTTTCATTTTTATTTTATTTTATTATTTTAGTTTTTAATAGCTTAGGATTTTATTTTCTTAAGTTTGAATATTATTATTTTTAATTTTTTTTAGTTAGTTAGATTTTGTTTTATTATTTTTAGGTAGTTAGTATTATATTTTTATGGGTCACAAATTAAACACACACACACCACATACCAACCTATACCTAAACTACACACAACAACATCACCCTCACCCTATTATCCTATACCCTCACACACACAACTCTTCTACCCTTCATCTTCCTCCAGAAACCTTTTTCTCTCTCCTCTCTCTAACCTCCATAACCAACAAAATCAACCTCCATCTCTCTCTATCCTAAAACACCAAAGACCCTACCCCATCACCTTAACCATCGAATCACCCCTTACCCCTACGATTTTCGGCCAGCCTTACCCGCCGGCGTGGCGACCCTGTGCAACTCTTCCACCCCTACCCCGCTGCCACGCAGTGACCAAACCGCCGACGGTGTCATCACACCCCAGCCCCCTCCAATCGCAGCCACCTCCGGCCTCTCCCTGTCCTCACTTCGGCCGCAACCAGCCCTAACTTCGGTGACGATGAATCCGACTGGGCAGAGCCGCAGGCCCGCCACTACCACTGCTAAACGCCGACGGACAGCCCGTCTCCGACTTGTGAGCCTTCCAAACCTTTTGCCTTAAACCTATTTTGGTGAAGCCCTAGTCAGCAAACAAAACCAAAAACCAAGACCCATTCTTCCAACCCAAGCCCATTTCATCCATTCTCCATTTTAGCCAAAGCAACCCACAATTTGTGTCACCTGCCAATACCAAATACCAAAAGTCAAGACAAACTCTAAATTACCCATGTGATTAATAATACCCACTTAACCTTTTTTACCCAATACCCAAAAATACCCCCAACTAACTCTTCTACCCCAACTTCCCATTATACCCTCAATAACTAAATCAGATTTTTATTCCTATCCACTCACCCACTTATCCCCACACCTCACCATTTCCATGCACACTAAAATCCATTACCCACAATACGCCTAGCTCCATGCCTACTATATATTGAAGATAGAAGACCCCATTTGAGGAGCTTTTGGATCATCAAATAGAGAGAGAAAAGTAGAGCATTAGGTTAGAATAAATTAGGTAGAAATATTTGTAAATAGTTTTATTTTCATTTTTTTAGATATTTTTGAGTGATAAATGTGTGAAATTCAATTGAGTTGATTATTGTTGGAAGCTCATATTGGATGGATTGTGCTTGATTTCAAGGAAATAAGAGTTCAATTTCACTTCAAGTGATTGGGTTTGATTCTTCTCTTCTTTTCTCATTTATTTTATGCCTTTGATTATTAATTTGTCATATTTCATATCATGTTAGGCTAAATCCCCTTTCAATGGGTGGGGGAAACCCTTATTTCATATTATTTTAGTTTAGTTAGTTTCATTACTTGAAAATTCCCTTTGAATCTTATTTTTTATCCCCCACCCTTAAATTTACGCCTAGAGAGACGGTAAATGATTTTCGAGAGAAAATTGAAATTCTAATTATAATACCCATTTTAGATTCGAACTAGAGATAGGGGTTTCTTAAGTGGGGTATTATAACTTTAATTTTAACTCTAAATTTATTTTCTAAGATTTACATAAATTTTAATGGATCGATCCTAACGGGTGATTAATTAAAAGAAGTGTAGATCTATTTTTCTAGAGTTGTGGGGTGTTAAACTTAATTTTTTAAAAGATTAATATTAAAATTACACTTGCAACGATAGTTGATTTGTAATATTGATATTAATTTGGGATAATTCAATTAATTAAATTAATTAATTAGAATAGCTAAAAATTTTGGTGTAATCCCACTCCTTGATTGTTCTCACAATTATTTACCTCATTTATCTCTTATTTTTAGTTTAGACTTTATTTTTCATTTTAGTAACTTTCTAGTTATTTATTTTCATCTCACATTTTAGTTTAGTGTTGTTTCACCTCACCTCACCCTATTGTTTTAATATTGAAAAAGCTAAAAAAAATAGAAAAAGTAAAAAGCCCAAAAATAAAATAAAAAGCGAATTACAATTTTGTTCCCTTTGCTTTACAACCTTGAAAGTGGATTGATAGCCTTACTTACCTCTACACTTGAGTTGATATTATTTTATAGGTATTTTAAGGTTTTGATTAGAAGGAGTTTGTACAACAACGACAAATACACGCAAAAGTCATTTCTATCAAATGGCGTCGTTGCCATTCTTGGGATCGTGAAGCTCGGAGCGGATTTCGACTTGTAGTTCATTTTTTTTGCACTTTGTTATTTTTTTAGTACCATTTTTTTTCTTTTTTTAGAAGGCTTGTATTAGGATTATTCTATTCTTGGCTTGTATTTCGGTTCATAGGGACACCATTTCATTTTCATTTCAAATTTGTAATAATTGAAGAAAACATGATAGGGAAACCGGAAAAGGTAGAGAGATGGCATCCATAAGCGAGGATTTAGAAGCCTCTCTACCTTGGATCGGTAGGAATCCCGGGGACAACTGAGATATGCGTGATCTCCCCCGGTCGACTCAAATTTTTCAGCACCCCACGACCTAAAAATCGTGGGAGGTACATTTCTCTAACACTCGCGCCTCTCCTATTAGCGAGTCAATTCTTTTGTGTGCTCTTGTGTGCTCTTACGTGATTTTATTCTCGCATTTATTTTCGAATGGTGTGATGAATTAATTGACTAAGACCTACACCCGATCACTCACGAGAAGGGATTTCATCACCCGACTCACTCGTGTACCATTGCGTGCTACCCTAGCTATCATTAAATTTAAAATCAATCAACTAGGTAGCCCACTAGGAGAATTTTTTTTCAAAGGCGATCACTAAGATATTTCGTGAATTTTTATCGCCCGGGGACTTAATTAAAATTTGACTACCCTTTCACTAAATTCATAGATAAAAATTGGCTATGTGCTAGTTAGGAATTCTTCTTGACGTGTGTGTGTCCAATTTAATTTTTCGGTAGTCAGATATTAGTGACTTTGTCCAAATCAAGAGTCCATATTTTTCCCTACTTTTTCTTCCAAAAAAAATCCAAAAATATTTTCTTCCATTATTTTAAAAAAAATCCAAAAATATTATCTTTCTTTCATTTTTAGAAAATCCAAAAATATTTTCTTTTGAAATAACTCCAAAAAAAATATTTCTATCCACATGGCCGAAGAACGTCCTTTACGGGACTACTTTGGTCATTTTCCATTAACACGTGACACGTGTGAGAGTGATCCCGAACCGTCTCTTTATGATATTTTTAGTGGTTTCACCTCTCTCAAGAGTTCCCTTGATACTCTTGACCCGTCCATGCATGCCCCTCATTTTCCATCACCCTCGGTGTCAAGTGTCGACGTGTCTCATCCTTTGTTGTGCACCCATTGTTCTTATGCAAATCACATGTCCCATGAGTGTCCATACTATTCATATCCATCGGAACCCACCATGGAACATGTGTATCCATATGAAACTGTTTCGGAACCCACCTCGGCATACTATCCAGATACACCCAATTCCAAGTTATGTGAGTAACCTAGCTATTCATGGAGTCTTGATCACCCTTCCACGTAATACGAATCCCAACCCGATGTTGTGGATCCTCACCCGTTCCAATAGTCGTCATGACAACCTTGTGCACCCCTTTTCAATCAGTCCCCTCACTACGAACCCAATGAGTATCGACCATTTGTCCATCACGAAAGCGATCCTTTCGTGTATGATGTACTTGTCCCCATTCCACCCACTTCATATTAGTATTCTACGTATAGTCATGATAGTAGCGAGTTGGGTTCACCTCACCCACCGCCACCACCCATCACCCCACCACCATCCTCCACCTCCGCTCTCGAAGGCCTCTTGCAAAAGATCATACTCGAGCAAGAGCAAGCCACTTAACTTCAAACTCAATCTCTCCATAGGCTTGAACAACAATTAAATGAATTGGAGTGTACAAGAGAGTCGGATATTCCCATGGCCCCACCCATCGTTGCAACCGAGTGTGATGATGATGTGTCCGCTTATGACACAGATTGTGAGTGTGACCAACCCTACCACCCTGAGAATCTTGAAGTTGAGACCATCCCATGGTCCGGGCCTCAAGTTGACACTTGTGTTGACGTACCCTTGATTAGTGAGGCTAATTCGCTCCCTTTAAATCCAAAGGTTCCCATTCACCTTTCCACTCCCATAATATCCAAAACAATGCCCGAGTCTACACCTATCGAGCTTCACGCTTGTGTTCCCGAGGAACCACTTCATCCTTGATTAGCTCTGACTACGAGTGCTAACCATTTTCCCGAGATAGAATCCGTGATAGTTCCTAACTATCCGGATATGGATGATGTCCCACCATGCATGGATCCTTTTGAGACCGATATTTTTCATGAATCCTCTATCTCTGATCTTGGTGCCTCGTCTTACCCACCCACCACATTCCCTGATACTACTCTTATGGAGAAGTTGACTACTCCATCTTTAGAAACCACACTCCCTTGTGAGTATTCCTTTATTCCTCCCAATGAGTGTGTGTCTCCCAAGCTTGAGTTGGATCATCTTCCTCCACCATTTATTCCACCCGATCCACCGTTTATCCCACCCGACCCTCCCATTATATCTTCTACCCCATCACCTGGTTTGGATCTTGATTTTTCACATTTCAAGTTTCCATCGATATTTTTAGATCCTCACCTGAAACCATCCTCCACCATCTACGAGAGTATTTTTAGTGATACTCTCCACTTCTGTGACATCGAGCTTGTTCCTCCATGCACACAACTTCCTTGTGGTGTTGATTTTTCCCATTGACAGCTCCCTGGCGTGTCACGGCGCAACCATTATCATTGCCCATTATAGATTGGTCGTGTGATTTTTCTGAGGCCCATTCAATTCAACTTAGCAAACCATATTTCCTTCCTCACCAACTTGAGCACCATGCTTATAGGTCCCTAGCTGCCCTCACTTTTAAGCTTAACAAGCCCCGTAACTGATACCTATTCAGCCTCACCTTTACCCTAATACCCACCCGCCCTTGGTCCACCGATGCTCTACATCGCGTGATGCATTTTGTTATACAAGTGCATTGACCCTCTTTAGTCTTTATCCAGTAAGACTGACGCTTCAGTATTGTTTGGGGTTGATTCTCAACACCCTAATTTTTCTTCTGCCCCGCGCTTTCATAGATCTTATCTTTAGGGTGAGAATGGTTCGGTCTGGCTGAAGACATTAAACTTATCTCTACCAGGAGGCAGCCCACGTTTCTGGTATGAGTCTGATCCTGTTTGGCGGTGGTATTTCACATCACCCAATGCTTTACCATGTTATAGACTTGTACACCTTTATTTTTCTCTTATCATTTATTCAGGTTTATTCTTCGCTACATCTTTCCACTTCATTAGCGGGTCATTCTGGTAATCTCCTTCCTACCTTATGCTCTCAATTTTAAAAATCATTTTACTTAACATCGAGGACGATGTTCCTTTTTGTTTGGGGGTGGGGAATTTTATCAAAATCGTACCTCTTTTGAAAAATTTTAAGTTTTAAACCTGATTTTTTTTAAAAATTTCATGCAGTTTCTTTCATCTTACTCATTGATGTGAATTTTCAATCATCCATCTTTCAAAGTCTAGGAATCAAGCTAGATAATATTTTTTCTAAATTGCTCATGTAATACATAACAAGGCATGTTGCACCATTAATTTCTAGACTCAACAAAATTTGCGCACTTATGACGTCACCATGGTTTAGAGTTGAGGAGTACAACAATTCTAAAAAGAACCTTAAGGATCACTAGTAGAGACTTTATCTTGTGAGATTCGTGCCTTTCACCCTTTTAGAGTGTTTTACGCAATCTCCGAGTCACAAGTTGATTCAACTTCTTTTGGGTCTGCACTTAAATTGTTGCATGATCTCATTATCATTCACTAAATTTTGGCTTGATCATTGAGAACGACATCACTTTCGAGTTGTAAGAAACACGTGTCTTGAAATTTGTCCCCAATACTAGATTTTTATCCATACTCCTTCCACTTTTCCATATTTCATTCCCATTATATTCCCATGCTCTTCCATATTCCCACATATTTCCCCAGACCATCACCTATCATATCCATATCATCTTTCATTTTCAAATTAAAGAGTGTTGATTCAAAATGTAAATGTCTTCAGTGTTGAAAAGTGAGAGAAAAACAAAAAAAAAAGGAAAAAAAAGAGAAAAAAAAAGAAAAAAAAAGAGAAAAAAAGAGAGAAAAGAAAATAAAGAGAGTTTGTAGTAGTAGTTTAGTCCTTGTTAAATAAAGACATTTATGCCTTAAGTGTATACACTCTTCTATCGCATCCGTCTTTACCCATCGTGCGTCCATCATTCATTATCCATCCATACATCACCATCCTACCTCATATCATCATAACTTTTCCATCTCATTTCCCCTCACCCATAATCATCCATATATTCCCATAGGTGTTCAGGCAAATGAAAGTCGACGTATTGAATAACTCGACGTTCTCACTATAGTGATTAGCATTCTTTCATGAGATCATTTTTCTTTCTAATTGTTCGTTCTTTCTTATGCGTGTGTGAGACGTTTGAACTTGCTTACATTTACTCACCTCCTCACACACAATAGCGATACACTAAACAAAATCTCGAGAGTTCGTTTGTGAGAGATATATTCCGTGAGATTTCGAAGTTGAAGCGTTGATTCCGATAAGGCAATCTAGGAATTACTCTTATGATTCTCGACCCGTTTTGACTGATTCACACTACACACGTTGAGTTATAGGAAGGATGTTCCTTGAGCATTTACTTAGCTAAGCTTTTTACACATTCTAGCTTGTATTTCTGAAATCATTTATCTCATGATGGATTGTGCGATTATTCTATGTCTAATAAGATATTGACTCCCTTTTAATAAATTTTTGGAAATATGAATTTTGTGGGTATATTCCCTGCAAACCCTCACGAGACACAACTCGTCATGTAAGGCAACCTATAGGTTTAAAGGCTTGTTGCACATGCTAAGTGCAATCGCAAGTGCCCGCAAAAGTGGTACACTTTTGGTTACTTATCTGTCTCTTTCTCTCTATCTTATTGTTCGAGGACTAGCAACGCTCTGTTTGGGGGTGGTGTGATAAGAACCCAAAACTGTATAATTTCTACCCCAAATAGACGTACTTTAGTTGCTAATTCTCGGTAATATGAGTCTTATTTGCTTATTTGTTAATTATGCAGGCTTAATTGCAATTGCAGTGTCAAAAGTTATATTTCCAAGCAATTTGAAGTTAAAACGGAGTTAATTACCTTATCCCGTAACCTTAACCTACCCTAAACCTACCCCGAACCCTGTGTGTGTTCTGTTTGTCCCTTTTTATTATTTTTTTAGATTTTTAATTTGAGTCATTTTTATTTTTAGAATTTATTTTAGATTTATTTAGTATTTTCTAGGTTTTATTTTCTATTTTTCTATTTTATTTTTATTAGTATAATTTTATTTTATTTTGATTTTTATTAGTTTTTAGTGTAGTCTTACTTTATTAGGATTAGTTTTTAGGAGTTTATTTTTAGTTTATTAGCTTTTATATTTTGGGACTTTTGTTTTCATATTTTATTAGATTTTTCATATTTTATTTTGTTTTATTATTTTAGTTTTTAATAGCTTAGGATTTTATTTTCTTAAGTTTTAATATATATTTTTTTAGTTAGCTAGATTTGGTTTTATTATTTTTAGGTAGTTAGTATTTTATTTTTAGGGGTCACAAATTAAACACACACACACATACCATACCAACCTATACCTAAACTACACACAACACCAACCCTCACCCTCACCCTACTATCCTATACCCTCACACACAACTCTTCTACCCTTCATCTTCCCCCAACAACCTTTTTCTCTCTCCTATCTCCAACCTCCATAACCAACAAAATCAACCTTCATCTCTCTCTATCCTAAAACACCAAAGACCCTACCTCATCACCTTAACCATCAAATCACCCCTTACCCCTGCGATTTCCGGTCACCCTTACTCGCCGGCGTCGCGACCCTGTGCAACTCTTCCACCCCTACCCCGCTGCCACGTAGTGACCAAACCGCCGACAAGGTCATCTCACCCCAGCCCCCTCCAATCGCAGCCACCTCCGGCCTCTCCCTGTCCTCACTTCCACCGCAACCAGCCCTAACTCCGGTGACGATGAATCCGACTGGGCAGAGCCGCAGGCCCGCCACTACCACTGCTAAATGCCGACGGACAGCCCGTCTCCGACTTGTGAGCCTTCCAAACCTTTTTCCTTACACCCATTTTGGTTAATCCCTAGTCAGCAAACAAAACCAAAAACCAAGACCCATTCTTCCAACCCAAGCCCATATCATCCATTCTCCATTTTAGCCAAAGCAACCCACAATTTGTGTCACCTGCCAATACAAAATACCAATTACCAAAAGTCAAGACAAACTCTAAATTACCCATGTGACTAATAATACCCACTTAACCTTTTTTACCAAAAATACCCCCAACTAACTCTTCTACCCCAACTTCCCATTATACCCCCAATAACTAAATCAGATTTTTATTCCTATCCACTCACCCACTTATTCCCACACCTCACCATTTCCATGCACACTAAAATCCATTACCCACAATATGCCTAGCTCCATGCCTACTATATATTGAAGATAGAAGACCCCATTTGAGGATTTTTTGGATCATCAAATAGAGAGAGAAAAGTAGAGCGTTAGGTTAGAATATATTAGGTAGAAATATTTGTAAATAGTTTTATTTTCATTTTTTTAGATATTTGTGAGTGATAAATGTATGAAATTCAATTGAGTTGATTATTGTTGGATGCTCATATTGGATGGATTGTGCTTGATTTCAAGGAAATAAGAGTTCAATTTCACTTCAAGTGATTGGGTTTGATTCTTCTCTTCTCTTCTCATTTATTTTATGCCTTTGATTATTAATTTGTCATATTTCATATCATGTTAGGCTAAATCCCCTTCCAAGGGGTGGGGGAAACCCTTATTTAATATTATTTTAGTTTAATTAGTTTGATTACTTGAAAATTCCCTTTGAATCTTATTTTTTATCCCCCACCCTTAAATTTACGCCTCGAGAGACCGTAAATGATTTTCGAGAGAAAATCGAAATTCTAATTATAATACCCATTTTAGATTCGAACTAGAGATAGGGGTTTCTTAAGTGGGGTATTATAACTTTAATTTTAACTCTAAATTTATTTTCTAAGATTTACATAAATTTTAATCGATCGATCCTAACGGGTGATTAATTAAAAGAAGTGTAGATCTATTTTTCTAGAGTTGTGGGGTGTTAAACTTAATTTTTTAAAAGATTACTATTAAAGTTACACTTGCAACGAGAGTTGATTTGTAATATTGATATTAATTTGGGAGAATTCAATTAATTAAATTAATTAATTAGAATAGCTAAAATTTGTAGTGTAATCACACTCCTTGACTATTCTCACAATTATTTACCTCATTTATCTCTTATTTTTAGTTTAGACTTTATTTTTCATTTTAGTAACTTTCTAGTTAGTTATTTTCATCTCACATTTTAGTTTAGTGTTGTTTCACCTCACCTCACCCTATTGTTTTAATATTGAAGAAGCTAAAAAAAATAGAAAAAGTAAAAATCCCAAAAAGAAAATAAAAAGTAAATTACAATTTTGTTCCTTTTGCTTTACAACCTTGAAAGTGGATTGATGCCCTTACTTACCTCTACACTTGAGTTGATATTATTTTGTAGGTATTTTAAGGTTTTGATTAGAAGGATCTTGTACAACAACAACAAGTACACGCAAAATTCATTTCTATCCCCGACCCCAAGCAAACAGACAGACTGAGGTCCCAAACCGAACAATCCTTGATGGGATAAAAATGTGGTTGGGAGAGTCCAAAGGAATATGGATAGAGGAGGTATATGCTATACTTTGTGCCCACGGGACGACAATGTGGATACCAATATGTGAGACTCCATTTATGTTAGCCCATAGCTCAGAGGTTGTCATCCCTACAGAGGTAGGACTTCCCACTCATAGAGTTCATACCTGTGACCCTCAAAGAAATGGGGAAGAGAGAAGACTTGATCTTTATTTGATTGAGGAAAGAAGAGAGGATATAGAGATAAGATAGGCATCATACCAATAGAGAACTGCGAGATTCTATAATCAAAGGGTGAAATCAAAGCCCATATTTGTGGGAGACCTAGTCCTAAAGAAGACGTGGCAAAAGGCAAATAAGCCCCATCCAAATTGGCATGGCCCTTATAGGGTAGTTGATGAGGTTGTTCCTGGCACCTAACGGCTAGAAAGTCTTGAAGAAGAACCTTTCTCCAATCCTTGGAATGTCGATCACTTAAAGAAATATTACTTATGATGTTGCAGTTTTTATCTTTTTACAATACATGTACCAGTTTATACGACAGATGTCAATGAAAAGATCGAAATGTTGTGATAATACTCTTACATTATGTTTTAACATCATAAGTTTGGTGAATTATGAGGTGAAACATCATAATTTGGTGACCTCAAACCGTAAACATCATTATTTGGTGAAAGTAATGAGGGTAACCATCATAATTTAGTGACCTCGGACCTAAAACATCATTATTTAGTGAAAACTATGAGGGTAAACATCAAAATTTGGTGACCTCAGACCTTTAAACATCATTATTTGGTGAAAATGATGAGGGTAAACATCATAATTTGGTGACCTCGGACCTTAAAAAACCATTATTTGGTGAAAATGATGAGGGTAAACATCATAATTTGGTGACCTCAGACCTTAAAACATCATTATTTAGTGAAAATTATGAGGGTAAGCATCATAATTTGCTGACCTCAGACCTTAAAACATCATTAGTTTGGTGAAAACTTATGAGGGTAAACATCATAATATGGTGACCTCAGACCTTAAACATCATTAGGTTGGTGAAAACGATGAGGGTAAACATCATAATTTGGTGACCTCATACCTTAAAACATCATTATTTATGAAAATTATGAGGGTAAACATCATAATTTGGTGACCTCAGACCTTAAAACATCATTATATGGTGACAATTATGAGGGTAAACATCATTATTTGGTGAAAATTATGAGCGTAAACATCATAATTTGGTGACCTCGGACCTTAAAACATCAATAGTTTGGTGAAAACTTATGAGGGTAAACATCATAATATGGTGACCTCAGACCTTAAACATCATTAGTTTGGTGGAAATTTATAAGGTTAAACATCATAATATGGTGACCTCAGACCTTAAACATCATTTGTTTGGTGAAAATTTATGAGGTGAAACATCATAATATGGTGGCCTCGGACTTTAAACATCATCAATTTGGTGAAAACTTAAGAGGTGAAACATCGTAATACGGTGACCTCATACCCTAAACATCATTAGTTTGGTGAAAATTTATGAGGGTAAACACCATGATATGTTGACCTCATACCTTAAACATCATTAGTGTGGTGAAAATTTAAGAGGTAAGAAAAATTTCAAGCAAAACATAGTATGAAGAAATATAATCTGAAGAAATATAACATTATCACTAATAGGATTCAGAGTTACAAATCTAGAGGCCATCAGAGTTCACAAAAATAAGAGGTATAGACAAAAAGGAAATCAAAATTATAATTATTGTCAAAAGAAAAGAGCCTATGTCTCTACAGCTGCAGTCGTCTGGTCATGGCCGACCTTGGTCACTTCAGCTCCATCATCATGATAAGTAGCGTCTTCAGTCTTTGTGACCTTGAGAAGAGCAGTCTCAGTGGAGCAGCATCAGCCTCTTTAACTTCTTTTAAGGCCTGAGCAAACCGAGGGTCTCCAAAGTCGAGACGAACTAAGTCTGAGGCATTCAAGGTCCCAGACCCACCCTCTTTCAGAGCTTCCCACTTTCCAGTTGCTTTGATACCCCTCTTTAGGTATTCAAAGTTGAAGTTGAATAATTCATCTGAGACCTTATAGTCTTCGATGGCCTTCTCAGCAGCATCTTCCAGGGCAGCCTTAATTGCAGTATCAACTTTAGACTGAAGAACCTCATCTTTGGCCTTCAAAGCTTTGTCGTGATATTTCTTGAGCTTAGATATGTTTTTATCCTTTTCCTTGATTACTCCCTTCATACTTTCAACCTATGCATTCAAAGTGTCTTCAACCTTCTCAACTTCTTTCCCCTTCTCTATAAGGGGCATTTCCTTTAAAGTCTAATCAATAGGATGATGAAAGGATAGGACACGCTGCAGAAGAAGATCAGATGGATGAACATAAGAGTTGTAATGTATGAAAAGTCGATGTTACACTTGTGAGCAAGTTAGCAAAAATATGATATCTGGATTAACTTATGGAGAGAAAATTCGGCCAATAAAGGGACATCTAATGCTCAAAAGAAAAGCTTGTGTTCCTCTGTCATTATTGCACTAATGGCATCGGCATCCTTCAAACTGTGGCCGATCAAGATATTACTGATTTTAAGCTGAGAAAGACCAGCAGTTAGGGCATCGTTTGTAGAAATGGGGATAGCATGATCCCTGGCTTGAGCCTTTCTCGGCCTCGTATGATTTGGGTCAACTGTGGAATTCCTCTTTTTATTATCATCAACCTTAGAGGTGACGACGCTCTTCTTTGTGGAAGGTGGGGGCACATTTTTTCCACCATTTTTCTCCATTAGCTTCACAAGACCAGGAGCATACATTTCCTAAAGCTTATCTGATATTCCCGTTGGGCGCTCTGCAAAAGACAAGTCTCTGAGTTAGTTAGTCAGAGATATAAAACATAAGAGGTATATTTTAGGTAAGAAAAATTAAGACTTGTGAAGATCTTCTAAGGGACCACCCCCTAAACCTGTCTGAGATAGGTATTAGGGGGTCATCAGATGTTCATATTTAACGAGCCGACCCTTCTCGCCCTGACTGTGAAGGTCTTCAACATTTTTGTAATTGTCCTGGCTAAGTCCAGGGTCAGCTTTGGCAGCAAGGGAGACCTTCCCCCATCTCATAGGAGTCCTTGGAACCGACGTTCTAGAAGCCTCATCTGATATTCAGGAACGTTTGGGTAACCAAGATCATTTTCTTCTCTGATATACAGGCTAAGAAGTGATAATAGATAGGGTGGTTTTTGACATATTAGGGGACATAACAACTAGTGAAAACTCTAACTGGAAGGCCTGAGTGGTGGACAACCCTCCAAAGGACGATGGCCCCAATAATAACTCTCCGGGCATTAGGGGATAGTTAAGAAGGGGCAAGATTTATATGGGAGAGTATAGCTCTGATGGATAGTGGATAGGATGATGAAAACCCAACTTAAACATATGCTTATAAACACACATCTCTCCATCTCATCCATCAAAGGCCCTCTCATCCCTCAGAGGTTTTGTAAGGAAAATGGAAGAATTTATGGAATAAAGGTGCCTAAAATTAAGAAGGTCATTCTCGGTGATGGTATTCTCATACTCGGTCGCTTCATATGTATTGAGATCACTATCCTCCCCATCATCACCATCCCCAACAACATTTTCCTCGGTAGGTGTGGGAACAACACTAGGAAACCTCTTGGCAAAGTCAACTTCGATGACAACCGACGAAGGAATGGCATCAATAATGTGGGGAATTACCACACTTGGCCTTAAGATTTCAACATCAGAAGACCTATGAGAAGTGCTAGCACCTTGGTGAGATGAGGCACTCCTTGAAACCTCAGCTTCCTCAGGAACCTCACCTTCTCTGGGAAAATAGTCCATAGCGTCTTAAAAAGTTTCTATAGATTATCCTACTCCATAGGTGGACATGGGGTCTGAGGAAGATGACTCAGACTCAGACATTGGTTCAGGATCCTCATGAACCTCTACAGGCTCAGTAGGATCGACTGGCTCAGGGTATATAACCTTTAGGGGTGGAGGAAATATTAGTCTGAGGGGAAAGGCCTCAGCCCTACGAGCTTCCTCTTGGGCTAGCTCTATTTTCCTAATTTTCTCAAAGGTCTTCTCATGAAGAGATAGGAACTCTTCTATGAGTTGGTATAAGGGTCTGAGCATAAGTGAGACGACACTACACTTGACTCAGATTACAAATAGGAAAACAAATTGTTCGATCTAAACTAAAGATCAAACTAGGAATCTGAAAGGTTTTCACCAAGAATATCAAGAACCTCCAAAAACTAGGTCACCGGAGAAAACAGTCGGAGGGTCACCGGTAAACCTAAAAAAGGGGTGTTTGTGGTTGAAATAACCTCGGATCAGCCTACAACAATCCCAAAACCACCTAATCGTTATGACCCTAACCTAATAACCACTTGGCAGTGGTGGAAAAGCTTTGACAGAAAAGAAAAATCTAGCCAAAAATTCAGAAATATAAAATAATGACTAGAAATGGAAGAGAGATGTCTAAAACAATACCTGTCTAGTCACGAGTGAGGGAAGAAGAGGTTAGGAAGCGAAGGAAACCTTTGATCACAACAAAAAATAGAACGCTTGAAGATAATGGAAGTTGTAAAAAGCTTAGGCGGGAGAAAATTGGAAGAAGAGAGAGAATAAGGAAAGAGAAGAAGGTTTTAAACCTTCTCAATAATGGGGCCCACGTTTTAACATACTCATCATTTCCCTAGGGAACCCTAGGGGCACAGTCATAATTATCACACCTTGGGGAGTACACTACTCACTTCGATGAGTGACATGCGCCAGGGAACCACCTCATGCCCTAAGACACCAAAAGAGACCCAACCTCGGCCTTACCTAGTATACCCCGCAATCACATACTTACCTAGGATACTAAGGACTAGGGGGTGATTGATATGCCAAAAGTTCAACCTCATACTCGGGGTCACTAACCTCGGCCTTCATCACAGCTGAGTTGACAAGAAGTTTGACAACCATCAGCAAGGTCATCTTGTATAAGGTCGACCCCTCATGCACCAACCTCGGCTGGCCATCAGCCGAGGTTAGTTGAGTCTCATGGGCTCAAGCAATTGCCAACATCATCATATTCCCCAATCGGTGTTACAACTACCTCATACCTAACCTTGGCCAACCCTCTTAGCCAAGGTCATCATGATTACGGACAAGGCAAAGCAACACCGCCCGACTTCACCAACCTCGTACTCATCCAGGCCGAGGTTACATCAGTCAGCATTTACAAGCACATGTAAGATTTGGAACATGTAGGAAAATAAGTTATAACCAAATTATTCCCCTCACGTGAGGGAATATTTTGGTCATTATTATCTACATGGGATCAACCAAATGTCATTACCATACTGGTTCGATCCTAATACATATTATCATTTCATGCATGGGGGGTACATTACACCCCCCAAGCATTATATATAGATGTCTTCCTCTACCTTATAAAGGGATCCATAATTACAACCCTAGCTGAAACTCTGTCGGTTTACACAGTAGAGAGAGAAAGCTTAAGAGATTGTATCTATAGCCATTAGTTCCTATATATAGTGATATTACTCACACACTCACAGTGTACGTAGGCCAGATTGGCTGAACCACTTATATACTAGTGTTCATCCTCTTCTCCTCACCTCCCTCTACTATATCTTCACTATTTTTCTTCCATTTCTATCACTAGATTGAGCTTTCCAACACCTTACTTGGTGGTGCTATTTCTATCATCATAAATTTATGTGGATAACATGATTATTGAGTCAAATACTAAGGAATGTCATGTCCCCGCTCTCCAAAAGTTCTTTAAGAGACTACGATAATATCAAATTCGACTTAACCCATAGAAATGTGTTTTATAGTTACCAAAGGAAAGCTCTTAGGATTCATGGTTAGTGAGGAAGGGATAGAAGCAGATCCTGCCAAACTGAAAGCCATACTCGAAATGCCACCACCCCGGACGGAGAAGGAAGTCCGTAGATTCCATGGAAAATTACAGTATATCATCTGGTTAATCATCCAGTTGACTTCTATTTATGAACCCATATTCAAACTCCTCCGAAAGGGTTAAGATAAGGTTTGGAACAAAGCTTGATACGAATACTTTAACCGAATCAAGAAATACCTAACCCAACCTCCAGTACTCATGCCACCACAACCTGGTCTTCCCCTACTCCTATACCTGACTAGAATAGACACCGTAGATGGGGCCTTACTAGACCAATAACTTAAAGAATCCCGCAAAGAAAGAGACATCGACTATTCTAGTCACAAGTTAGACGGGTACAAAGTTTACTACACTGCCTTGAAAAAGGCATGTGTCGCCATTGTCTGGGTCACACAAAAACTACGGCACTACATGCTCACCTTTCCTATCAAACTTGTGTTCCAAATGGATCCCATCAAATACCTACTCAAGAAACCATCCTGGTCTAGACGAATGGCCCATTGGTTGATGCTTTGATCCAAATTTGATATTGTGTATTTCACGTAGAAAGCCAGGAAAGGAAGAGACATATCTAACTACCTTGCTGACTACCCTATGAAAAAAACATATGTTTGGATTTCCAAATTCCTGGATGAGATTATCCTTTGTACCTCCCAAGAAGACCTCCGATGGAAAATGTTCTTTGACGGTGATGCCAATAAGAAAGGGTATGGCATTGGGATACTCTTAATCGCCCCTGATGACTCTCACACTCCCATTTACATCAAACTGGATTTTACGTGCACCTACAACATGAACAAATACAAGGCATGAACATTATGCCTCAATGTCTCTCTCAAGAAAGGAATTCGATACCTAGATGTCTACGAGGATTCAACCCTCATCATCGGTCAAGTACTTAGAAGGTCAAAAGTCAAGGATGAAAAACTCCTACCCTTCCATGCCCACCTATAAGAGTTGACCACCCAATTCTAAGAAATCACCTTCCACTAACTGCCCCGAGCAAAGAACAATCGAAATTATGCCCTTACTACCTTAGCCTCCATTGTTAACATATTGAAATGAATAACGATGGCCCCCTTCCTAATCCAAAAGAAAGCTAAATTAACCCATTACTACCACATTAAGCTCATCAGAGAAGAAGATCATGATATAATTGATTGCTGCTACAATGATATTTGGTGCCTCATCAAGCATTATAAGTATCCCTAAAATTCTAACAAGAAAGATCGAGCAACCCTCTGCAAACTAGCTTCCCAATGCAATGTCTGTGATAAAGAACTATTCAAAAGAAACTTTGATGGAAGCCTTTTACAGTGCATCGCAGGGACAAACATTAAAGAGATGATGCAAAAAATCCACAGCGGGGAATGCAAACCCCACATGAATGGCCATATGCTTGCCAAGAAAATCATTCGACAAGATTACTACTGGACTACCATGGTTCAGGATTGCACTGCCTATGATTAAAGATGTCTTAAATGCTAACAGCTTTCTAACCTTAAGCACTTGCCTCCACGAGAATTATACAACATGACTTCTCCCTGGTTTTTCTTCACATGGGGCATCAATGTTATATGGAAAGTTACACCCAAGGCATCCAACGGGCATGAATTCATCTTGGTTATCATTGATTACTTCACTAAATGGGTCAAAGATAAGTCATGTGTAGTGCAGATGCCAAGAAGGTGGCCAAGTTCATCCAAAAAAATATCATCTACCGATATGGGGTCCCGCATGAGCTAGTATCAAATAACGGGTTTCATTTAGAAGCAGAAGTCATGGAATTAGTGAATGAGTATGGGATTCAGAGATGCAAATCCTCTGCTTACCAAACTCAAACAAACAATGAAATCGAAGATGCTAATAAAATCCTTAAAAAAATCATCAGTAAGATGACCAGGAGGCGTCGAGATTAGGCCAATCGGATGCCATACACCCTCTAGGTCTACCTCACTTCATTTCAAACATCTATTACAGCTACCTCTTACTCTGTAGTATACATCATGGAAGTAGTCCTACCCTGTGGAGCTAGAAATTCTTTATTGCACATCATGATTGAAAGAAAAATCAACGAGGAATATTGGCATCAAAGCTATCTTGACGAGTTATCACTCTTAGATAAAAGGAGACTAAAAGCTCTATATCATATACAAGGGTACCATCACCGAATAACACGTTCATTCAATAAGAGAGCCAAGGACCATAGTGTCCGAGAAGGGGATTTAGCCCTTAAAGAATATGTAGAGCCCATCTGGGGACCCAAATGGAAATTAAAGCCCAATTGGAGCGGCCCCTACATTGTAAAATAGATCCCATCCCGTGGTGCCACTATGCTCACCAACCTCGATGGGGAAGAGATGGCCCATCCAGTCAATCGGGATCGTCTCAAGAGATTCTACCCTTAGTCCAAAATCTCAATGCGCTACGATTGTTCTCATATCCCTTCTATTCTAAAAAATAAAACATTCATAGGGATTCAAATAACTTCCTCCACCAGCCTGACCTTAGTTTCCTAAAAACAAAGCAAAAACAAGCCAAAATACTCCTAGAAAACCTTCCCAAAGTTATTCCTACCAGAAAATTACCAATTACATAACCAAACATATTACAAAAGCTTCACAGATAAATTCCCCAGGGATCCTACGTACAGCTACCAAAGGATATTTAGGAAGGATCTCCATACAGAATCTCTCCAACAACCACATGAATAACATAACAGGGCTACCCCTCGGGAATTCAGAATGACCTTTCCTCCAGGCATATAGACAATTCAGAGTCTCCTCCAGTATCACCTCCGCAGGATTGTGATGGTAAGACATCCATGAAGTAATGAATGTGGGTTATGGGTACACAAATAGTTCCCAAGTCACCAACAGTAATTTTGAAATTAAGCTAAGTATAACGGCTCCTGCATAGCCCACATCACCAACATCCTGCAGATGCACATATTTTAGCACAATCAAAAGAGAGATCATTCCTCCTATAACCAACGACCGAGCCACCACGGGAAAGAGATGGCGAAGTCCCGCTAACAGCTCCCGAGGAGATCGAGAAAATTCAGGCATGTTCGCTGCAACACTAGGATTTATCTCCAGCATGGCAAAAAACTCTTCATAATTTGAATGGACTTCATCCGAGCCAAAGTGAAAGATATGATCTTTGGGGTACCAAAATTCTATTGCCACCATCAACATGTTCCATTCAATAGGCCGGTTGCACCATAATGAAACTTTACACAAGTTGAAAGCATCGTGGTCAACATTGTATGATAACATAGCCCTAAGTTTTCAGGGTAAGAGGAGAATTCAACATTTTTGGGGATAGCCATATCGCAAAGTGATGAGACAAGAAGAGAGAAAAATGCAAAAGAGAGTAAATGTGTATGGGTGCAAAAAATACTCCACCATTACCCCTATTTGTACTTGGAAAACTTACCTAAAGATAAAAGTCCTGTAAATCCCGGAGGAAACCCTTCCCCATGAAGGACCAAGTAGTTAAAGAAAGTGCAATCAAAGCCTTGGGTTGCTTAGAATATATTGACCTACTGATAGGCAGGACAAGGGGCATACCGATCGATAACCCCCTATTTTTGGAAAGTTCTTTTTTTCCTTTTTGTCAAAATCAAATAACTAAAAAAAACTATTTTTATTCTAATGAATTCAAAATTTCCTTCTTCCTATATTTTTACTTATCTCGTTTTTAAAAAAAATCTCTCAAATCATTTTAAATCCTTTTTACGGTCTTAGCAGCAAAGTAAAAGGTGCGTATGCATTAAGTCATTAAAGAAAAAAAATTAACAAAATACCATTTCATTGCATATATATGTTGCTTGTCATGCAGGAAAATAATAAAAACAACGGTACTTAGAGCGAACCCCCAACACTCTCTCTCTCTCTTGACTTCACCTACATTCTCTCTCTCTCTCTTTCTCTCTCTCTCTCTCTGTGTGTGTGTGTGTGTGTGTGTATATATATATATATATATATATATATATATATATATATATATTCTCTTCCTCTCTATCTAAAATTGTTCATCCCTATGGCATACGCTCTTTCCCCAACGACGAGATGACGAGCCTCTACTCCCTGAACCAGACTCCTCCCAAGATAATGCAGACGGTACCAAATAAGATGGAATTGAGATTGACTCCCGAATATAAGCAGTCACAAAATCCCCCCAATCCCAAATGTCACTCAGCCAATTGGTCGACACCGAATTGTGCTACAATAAAAATATAAAAGAGAAAATCAGTCAGTCTGGGGCAAAGAATGAAATCGAAAAATTAAAAGTCAAATAAATGAAAGGTATACAACTAGCTGAATAATGTCCTCTTTCATCCCTAGACCCTCCAAGCCCATCACATTGGGATGATGCAACATATGCACCAACCGTCCGTCTGATCATTAGATGTTATAAGAAGGAGGAGCCAATCGCACAAAGGGAACCTATGATGACGTCGCCACTAGCGACGTCGATACACCACCCACACTATAGGCAGACCCCATTGGACGACTCCATCCCGCATGGGTAACAGGCATAAAACCATATATGTTTGGCGGCATTATCCAGCTCGAGATAAAATCCAAGTAATCATTGGTCACCACCGTATCGGTATACTAAGAATAAGGCTCGCCGACCATCACCGCCACCCTCACAACCTATGACATCTCCTGCTCTCGCCTAATATACATCAGGGTCCTCACTGGTGGCACCATCACCTCTTCCTCCATTACTTGTCGAACTACTCTATCCCCTAGAAACCAGGAGTAGACGAACACATGCACTAGCAGACGACGCAGCTGTGCATTCCCCTCGGTCACCCCCCATGTGTTGGATGACCATCCCCTAGGGGTAGAAGGTCACATTCAAAATATCCAGTGGAAAAATCAATATCTGAAAAGATCATCAAGGAGAAATGGTCTCAAAATGAAAGAATATTTAGCCAATCGCTCGCCAGGCTATTTAAGACCTGACGCACCGCCCCTGAAGAGATGGACCACCTCGACTGCAGGCTGGACTTTAGCCACCGATACATATGATAAAATCCCCCAACATACTCATCCTTCAAACCTATCAAACGGTAATTAATCCCAATCACCTCATAGAACCACGTGTGAAAAGGACAAAGATTCATCCATCAAAAGAATAAAATGTATAAAGGAAAATGCAAATGCATAAAGGAAAATGAAAAAATGAAAAAAAATACCTCCAAAAGATATGTCGCACGAGTAAAGGTCTGTCGACAACAGTGGACGAATGCATCAAAAGATGAATAAAGGGTCTCCAAAGTAAGGATCCCCCAGTCAAAAAGAGGGATATTAAAAAACACCCTCAAAAATGGCAAAAACCACAGATGGACGACGTTGCCACTAAAAATCCTCCCAACAAAAAAAGAATAAATAACTGGGTTATCTGTCGCACCTGTAGCCCGTCAGTCTCATCGATCCATCGAATCAGCAACACCTATTACAAAAGAGATAAAATATATGGAGTCCCCAGAAACTATCCTCCCCACATCACTTAACATCGTTTCCACCGCTACTGGCATCACACGCAAAGTCCAATTCACCTCTATCTGGTTCCCCTCACAATCCATCCTTAGCAGCTATGCACATTAATGGGAGTCACCATCATCTCCCCAAAGCAAAAATTCATGGTGTGGGTGGTGTCCCACCACCTCTCCCCCAAGGCACAAAGGATTGTCATCGAACGAGGCGTCTCGTTCAGTGTAGACGCCAATCTTCCAAAATCAGCTAATGACACCACCCAACACACCACCGATGGAAGGTTCTCCCAGACATCCTTGAGATGCATAATCCCTTGAGAATGGAGGTTCGACGTAGAGATATCAGTCTGTCAAATCCAAAAGGAAAAACCTTTGTCAAAATTTAAGAAATATGGAAATATCACCAAGAAAGAAGAAAAGAATACCAAGGGTCATTAACAATTACATAGCCACTAGGATTCATCACCCTAAAAGAATGATGGTACTCCAGTTCATGCAAAAGAGTCCGCTTATTCACACTTGTCTCGAACGAGTCGAAAGAATTTTTACTACCAAGTGCTAAAGGCACCCTATCCCGCCATTCCAAGATTGACCAGTCATCAACATTTAACCATGCCATGTGGACCACACTGCTTGAAAAATCAACCATTTCTTGGTTTTGGAATGCTAAAATAGTTTGCAAAAAGAAAGAGCAAAAGAGAGAAAGTCTGGAAGCTATGAAAAATAAGGAAATCTTGCCACTTTTTATTGAAGGCTAAGGGGCATGCCGATCGACAGATCCCAGCATCATACTGATCGACACTATCCCTTCACCTATGCGAGGTACCCCAAAATACCGTGCCACTATCGTTTGGCACCTCCGATACCCTGTTGGTCGGGACCCTCCCTAAAAAAATTTACAAAAATTCCCTAAAATTGGCGAAAATACCCAAAAATTTTCTAAAATTACCAGATGAATTTTAGAACCTTTTTCACTAAGAAAAACATTTAATACCACACTTACTTCCCCAGTGGAACACTAGTTCCAAAAATCAATTGGATATATCCCCAACAACGTCTCTAAAGGACCCGCATAAATAAAAAAATTCCCCAACAAGTCCGCAACAAATCCTCAGATTAATACATTTTCCCGAGTGGAGTCTCCAAATTTCCCCAAGAAAACTACAACTTAATCCCTCAAAAGTGGCTTCGACCTTTAGAATTGGCCATCTCTACTTAAGCCCTTAGAATTGTCTTCAACTCTTAGAATTGGTCACTCTTATCTTAATTCCTCTGAATTGTCTTCGACCCTCAGAATTGGATGCTACAACTTAAGCCCTTAGAATTGGCTTTGACCCTCAAAAATAGTAATCTCTACTAAAGCCCTCAGAATTGGTCATCTCTACCTAAGGCCTCAGAATTGGCTTTGACCTTCAGAATTGGTCATCTCTGCTTAAGCCCTCGGAATTGGATTCAACCCTCAGAATTGGTCATCTCCGCTTAAGCCCTTAGAATTGTCTTAAACCCTTAGTATCGATCACCCTAACTTAAGCCCTCAGAATTGGCTTCGACCCTCAGAATTGGTCGTTTCAACTCAAGCCCTCAGAATTAGTTACCCCTACTTAATCCCTCAAAAATGGCTTCGACCCTTTGAAGTGGTCTCTTCTACTTATGACCTTAGAATTGTCTTCGACCCTTAGAAGCGGTCACCCCTACTTAGGTCCTCAGAATTGACCTCGGCCCTTAGAATTGGTCACCCCTATTTAGGTCGTCAGAATTGACATCGGCCCTTAGAATTGGTTGCTCCCATCTTAGGTCCTCAAAATTGACCTCGACCCTCAGAATTGGTCACCCCTACTTAAGCCCTCAGAATTGGTCACTTATACTTATGCCCTCAAAATTGGCTTCGACCCTCAAAATTGGTGACTCCTACTTAGGCCCTCAGAATTAGTTTCGACCCTCAAAATTGGTCACCCCATCTTAGGTCCTCATAATTTACCTCGACCCTCAAAATTGCTCTCTCCCATCTTTGGCCTTCAGAAATGACCTTGTCCCATAGAATCAGCTATCCCTAGCGTTACCTTAGTTCCTCACAATCGACTTTGACCCCCTGAATCGGTCATCCTCGTCCCTTTAGGTTCGCAGAATTTACCTTTTTCCAAAACATCATGTGGTGCCTATTCGATGTCTTTCACTTGTTACAAGCTCACCCATCAAGGGGCTATGTATAAACCACATTCTAGGACCCCCAAGTATCTCCTTAGGTCCCTAGCGCCTCCCCATTTCATTACAAACCCTAGGTCATACTCCGAGTACTGATCTAGAGGCCATCGGGGTCTTCTAAGCCCAATTTGACTCATGTCAAATCTATTGTCATAGAAAAAGTTTAAATAATATTCAAAGGGCTATGAATTCCCTTTCCAACGATCTACCCTGGGCACAAATTGGCATAACAGTTCAAACGAACGGACCATTTTACCACTGAAAATTGATGTCGGAGCCACTGGGCGTTCCCGAGCCCCAGTTTGACCCCAATCAACTTCATCATCAGAGAAAAAGATCTTTGAATCTTCTAAGGGCACTAAAACCCCTTTCCAACAATCCACCCTGAGCACGAAACTACAAAACTGTTCGGACGAGCGATTCATTTTTCCTTGAAAATAGATCCAAAGGCCACTGGGTGCTCCTCGGTCCCATTTGACCAAGTTCAACTCTTCAGCTTGAATGAGACAGAAGGAATCTTTAAATGGCATTACATACCTTTTCCAAGTGTCTGCGTCATGCACGAATAAACCTTACACTACTGACAAAGAATTTCTTTTACTCTGAGAGGTCACTGGGTGCTTCCAGGCCCCGGTTGACCAAGGTCAACTTTCCAAACCGTGTAAAGATTTTTGGAATGTCATCGTATTTCACATAACCTTTCCAACGGTCCACCTCATGCACAACTTACTTATCGCTCGGACGAACCATCCATTTTCATCCTACTATCTCCTTTCTAAAGGATCGACGAGCGCTTTCGTGCCACGTTTGAGCCAAAGTTAACTTTCGGAACCAAGATTGGACTGAAGTACTCTTGAAGGTCTCTAAACTAACTTTCTAATGGTATGCCCCATGCATGATTTGGATCAACAGATTGCGTTCTACGACCATTTTTCCAGAAAAATCTACACGCGACTCCCAATTGGCAAGTCCATTTCCTTACCTATCGGCAGTGTGTCTAAGGTTAGATATCTATTAGTAGGGATGGGGCTATGCCGATAGGTACCCCCTTATCATATAAATAGAAGGCATGACCTCACTCTCAAAACACACTTCAGATCCATCAACATCAGTTATCTCAGCAACATTCTCTTTCAATTAGAGAAGTTTCCTTATGTGAAATTTCTTTCGATCTTACATTCCCATCCTTTTCATACCCAATTTTTCAAATCTCATTCTCTCTGTTCATCCAAGATCAAGATCAAGCTTCAATTCTTCTAAAAAGGTACAAAATCCTTTTGTCTCTCTTTAAATTTCTTGTTTTTGCATTAATTACATTAAATTCATAATCTAGCTTTTACTTTAGTTCATGCACATTAACATATCACCTTTTTATTAGTTGTATTGCACATTATTTTTTTTCTATAAAACACAAAAATAAAAAGAGGGTTGCACCTATAAATTCTAACGGGATTATCCATCACACTTTTTAAAAACTAAAACACATTTTTGACACACACACATATAATAAATTCTTATTCGAATCTATGGGATAAACCCCATCCTTATGTCATATGGGAACTACCTGGACTTTGATGCCTTTATAGGCTACATAGGCGTTTCAGGTTAAATTCTGAGACTCGAGTTCAATTTTCCAATTTTTCAAAATTTTCCCATCTTCACATTTTCATCATTTTCATCCTTTTCATCCATACATTATTTTAATACATACTATCCTTATTAGTGTTTTACCCAACATATATTATCATTCCATTATAGCGATCAATATTTCGATAAACGCATAAATCGTATTTTTTCTAAATATTATTTTGGGAACATTCCTTTTGATGACCTCACTCTACCTTTTCCATGATATGAGTTTAGCGATTCTGATCTCCATTATATATACACGTACATACACTTCATGGAGAAATAAAGTAAAATAGTAACACAAGCCCATGAGAGACCGAAAGGGTGGGATAGGTTCTTAACACCTTCCCATTCCGTAACGTAGCCCCCGAACCTTTGAACTATTTGTTTCGTAAGCATCAGTTTGTCTTTGATGCCTCTCTCTCGAGGTGGCAACATGTTCTTTTGCCTGTTTTGTACAAAATAGGCTAGAGACTCCATCTTTTTACATTCACCCCACACCGACGACGCCCAAAGAATTCCTAGAGTAGCGAGGGCACGTAATCTTTTTCTTTTCACCCCTTTTCCCACACACAACCCATCTGGGGAAAGGAGATTGGAAATCCAGGGATGGTAACAATATCATTCATGCCTATTGCTAATGTGTGCTACAATTGTACTTATCTTTTAATATTTTGATATATTTTTTTAAAAATCCAAAAATACTTTTGTTTTGCATGAAAATTTTTGGGAAAATACAAAAAGATTTTCGGTTTCTTTTTAGAAAAAGTGAAAAAGCCAAAAAGATTTTATTTTGATAAATTTTTTGAAAAATCCAAAAAGGGTTTTGTATTTTGTTTACTCCATATATTCATGGACATTTAGGATGATAAAGTCACAATATCCTTCCATTATCCACGTAATTTTTTGATAGTATTTTGAGATGAAACATCATTTTATCCATGTGCTTTATAATGTTTAGAGTCATTAAGATGTGATTAGAGATTACTTTCTATATGATTGACTCATTGTCTCCTTTAATGCACATATGCATGAATATATTTGATTATTTTTCTTGTCTATAACATGTTGGTCAAAATGTTTTCATCTCAATCCTTCTTTAAAACGAAGAAAATGCAATAAAACGAGATAATGAAAGTAGTGCTTGTAAAAACCATTACCCGGATTGGAAAAATTGATATTTATATATACGGTTGTAAGGGATTGATAGTAATAAATGAATTATAGATATCTTCCCCAATTAATAGAAGGGACTCAAGAGAAGGAAGAATCATGAAGACCACGAGGCAGCTCAGTGACGCAGCTCAGCAAGGAAACTTGTCGAGAGAGTTCTTATTTATCTTTCGTTCTTACTTAGTCAAACTATATCTTTTAAATACAGTGATTGTAATGCTGTAATGATTATAATATTGAGTGTGAGATGAAATGGTACTCGCGAGAGACCAGGACTAACAGTGCTTGGGAGAGCTCACATGCTTTATCAAATGACCTCAGTGGGTAACTTGAGATGGACTTGGTTTGGAGGATTGATAAGTGAGGAAGAATTAAGGTTTGTCTTAATCATCTTAGATACACCTGTTAAAACATAAAGAGATATTTCACCATGGAATCTTGTGCAGAGTTACTTTGAGTTCCACTGTATATTGAGTTTTAAACCAAACACCCCTTTACCAAATGACGTATCTACTTTAGGTGTTGTGATTATCCACCTACCCCTGTCTAATCCAAACTTGAGTAAACCACTATCGTATTGCGGCTGCCAGATATTTTTGTGAGCCACCACTGTTGTGACAGTCCTTTGACGTTCAGTTAGTAGCCAAAAGGGTGGTACACCCAGTAATGATTACAACGTAGGGTGTGCTATCCCATCAGGCATTTAATGCTTAAGGATTAAAGTGTGAGAGGTATGTCTTTCACATTAATAAGCACCGAGACATCTCGGGAAAGGGGTGAGGCTATTTATTAGTCTTATCCAATTGAAAAAGGTATTACTTCTTGAGAGTTCTTTCTCGAGAGTCTATTGATAGGGAGAATATATCAAAGAGAAGTTATTGCAAAGCAAAGAGTTTACTCACCCACGATTGTCATTTGTTGTGAACATTTGAATGGCTGACTAGAGAGATATCAGAGGTTGTTAGTGTGATGGTTTCCTGCCAAGGTGCATCTAGGGTGCTTGCTTTTTTCTCCCTTTGAATGAGTTATTTATGAGTTTCCTTTATTGTCATTTGAGTTATACACGAGAGATTTGTGAGTTCAATGTGAGTATTTATCATATAAAATATTATGTGTTCATTTGTCTTTAATAAAGGGTACTTGGGCTATTATTTATTACCATACCTATAGGGTTGCGTCTCAACTAATTTTACTATACTCCCAGGCTTTAAGGGGACTACCCTCTTACATTTTGCGACTTCACTGGGGAGGCATTATTCAATAAGTGTGGTGAAAGGTAACATTAATTGTACCCTTGAATTTGATGCTAATTAGAGAAATGAGGAACAATTGGCAAGGGAGCATGAGTCTTCCAGGGATGGGGTACCTCAGGTAGAGGTTCCCCAATTCAAATGATAATGAGAATCTTAGTGATCACACGGGATTCCACTAGCGTCGTGATGGTACAGGCACGAATGGCCATTTTCATGGGAAAATTCCCTGAGTTCTTACAAACTCTTGTAGCTTCAATGACTTTTGGAGGGGGGCTATTCCCCAGCTCATTCATAACACAAATGATGGCTACGATAGCCCCATTAAGTTAAGTACCAACATGACTTACCCCCATGAACAATGACCCCACCCCTGTCCCAACGGTGGGTACCCCAGGTGTGGCAAGTATTCCACTTATGGTCCCTCAACCCATTGCTCCAACGGCTGAGAAAACCCGTGCGACTGCCTTAGAAGAAATGAGTAAGGAGACACCGAAAGAAATGCTAAATATGATAGAAGATCCTCTCATTCCTCTAGTGAGATAGCAACAGTATACAATGATTTTTGTACTCCCCATCCTAAGGCCTACAATGAGTAACCTTGCCCGAAGGACTACGTTCCTCCTATTTTTGATAAATACATAGGGAAGCGAGGAAACTCGAAAGAGCATATTGAGAGATTTATTGAGCACTTGGGGACCCATTGTAATAATAAGAAGCTAAGATTGAGGAATTTTTATAAATCCCTAAATCATAAAAAAAATACCTGGTATTCTCACTTAGTGCCAAAGAGTGTCTCAACATGGGAGGTGATGCACGTTCTTTTTTTTTTGTCTAGAAGTTCTTTCTGGTAGAAAATGAATTTATGTTGACACGGATGGGCATGGAGAAGCAACGACCAGGAGAAGAGGTGGTTGCGTATGTCCAAATACACTGATAAAGGTCCCTCTATGTGAGGGAGGAGGCTAAGGAGTCCAAACTACTTCAGATTTGTGTTAAAGATTTTTGCCAGAGTACATATGTCACCTTATAAACAAAACGCGCGAGGGAACCTTTGCGAAATTTTTAAAAGTAACAAAAAACATCTCGTTGGTTGTACTCCCAGAATTGGTCATGGTTCCTACAGTATTCAGGCAGCTAATACAACCCATTTTAGGATGTGGTCAGTCTGCATGGGTGGGATACGCCGATGGAGGAGAGGGGAATAAGGAGCCAAATAAGGACAAAAAAATTAACTTTGGCAGAGATAGAGAGGATCCAACACCATTGCCTTGTACCATTAAAGAGGCTGTCAATTGCTACAATGCCATGGTGAAAGGGAGAACAGTCTATGAGCCCAAGGATACTCCAGCAACATAGTCACATGCAAAAGTGAGATCAAATCCCAAATCTTACCAGATCCATTTGAAGATTGGTCGTCCAATGACGACCTATTTCACGCTGAGGAATATTATAAGCAAGCATATAAAGGCAAGGACTTTGCATATTCCTCAAGAGAATGTCAACAACAACCCACTATGAACGTATGCAGCTAACCTAGTAGTTTCTTATAATAAAAAAGCCAAGTGGGAGGTGAGGGAACTGATGGTGGGACAAGAAGAGTTTGAGGAAGCGTTAGAAATCTGCACGAGAAGGATGTCTAATGTTTTACTAGCCTATGATGAAGCAAACGCAATGGATGTGAAGGATATGTATAACTTTGATAACGAAGAAGTAGATCAAGGGTTGAATACCATGTTATAACACAGTCATTCAAATTATCATGTTTCTTTAATAAGCTAGGAATGCCAAAAGAAAGTAGACTGGAGATAACCCAAGCGATTTTGGACATTACACGAAAGAATGCAGTTCTATAGCTGAGATAGAGGGGTCCCATGGCCAAGCTAGTAAGGAAATTCCTGCCCGAAGTGAATTTCAACGATGTCGATAGAGTTGTGATGTTTCCTCACAATAGACCCTTATACGTAATGGCAACTATCAATGGGCTAAGTTTTATAAGAGCTGTAATGGATGATGGATCATCCATAAAAATTTTGCCCATCAACTCATTCCACCCATTTATCATCTTTGATGTAAGATCGATACCAATGCCTTTAGTAATCTCTGATTATGACAACCAGTACTCCAAGTCAATTGGGTATGTGAATGTAGGGATTATAATGGGGAATCTCACTTCACACATAAAGTTTCATATGATTGAGAGTGCTACTTCCTACCATCTTTTGATAGGAAGGTTCTGATGCACAACCACGATTTAGTTCATTCGATATATCACCAATACACTAAGGCAACTATCTAGGGAACTAAGATCATTATATGGGCAACGATGAAGCCCTTTACAAAAAAAAATATCACTTGATGGATGAATCATTTTATACAGAGCTAGAAGAGGATGCAACAGTCCTAACAAGACAAATGGAGGGAGCCAGAGTTGCCACTATCAGAGAAAGGATGGGGCCTATGAATGGTCAAAGTAGCAAAGGAGCAAGTAAGAGAGGAGTAGCTGAGGAGGTCAACCATGTCGATCCTGAACCTCAGAATATATCTAAATTACTAAGAGATAGGATGAGACCCATGATAGACCCAATGGAGCATGAGGTCCAACAACAAAGTGTACTGGGAAGGTTTTCATGACATATGTTAGTAGAAGCTTCAAGAGATAGGAAATAAAAAGCAGTTATGATGGCCCATAGGCAATGCAATAAAGTGATAATGGAGGAGTGGAGGGTGATCTATCACCTTTGAAGGCATGAGCGAGTGGTCGAAGGAGATGTTATAGAGGCTATCCCGGTAAATGAATGTTTTTTGGTGGACCAACATGGGTAGTGCATGGTTATAGACAACTCAACCTTATTAGAATTTATGGAGGAAGTAGAAGAAGAACCAGAGTACATAATGGATCACCCAAAGCTATAGGTGTAGGAACTGGAGAAACATAATCTAGCTGAACAAGGAGAAAATACAAGGCCCGTCTTTATTTTGAAGGATCTGAACGTAGAGAAAAGAAGGGCCTTGATTGAGCTGATTCGAGAATGTAAAGATGCCTTTGCATAGAAGTACACATAGATGGAGTGTCTAGATAAAAAGGTAAGTTGCCATAAGTTGAACGTTATGTCTTCAGCCATACCGACGAAGCAAGCTATAAGAACTTACAAGCCTGAGTTGGATATGAAAATTAAGGAGGATGTACAACAATTGTTAGTAGTAGGGTTCATCAAAGTGATCCACCACCCACTTGGGTTATCTAGTATTATCATAGTGGGAAAAAAGGATAAGAACCATATACAGATCTGTATGGACTTCATGGACATAAACAGAGCTTGCCCGAAAGGATGAGTTCTCTCTACCCTCCATTGATATCTTGATCAATGCAACTATTGGGCATGAAATGTATAGCTTTAAATATTGGTATGTGGGATACAACCAAATCAAGATGGATCCAACAAATGCAGAGTAAACAACATTCAAAACTCTATTAGGCAATTTTATGAACAAAGTGATGCCTTTTAGGTCAAAAATGCTGGAGCAACATACTAGAGAAAGATGATGGACATTTTTCATGACTTCTTTCATAAATTGTTGGAATTTATCAAATCGAAGAAGTAAGAGTCACATCTGGATGATTTGAGTAAGGTGTTCATTCGATGCAGGAAGTACAAGCTGAAGATGAATCCACTAAAAGTGTGCCTTCGGAGTCACAAGCAGGAAGCACCTGGTCTTCGCAGTGGATCTATAGGGAGTGCAGATGGATCATGATAAGTAATGAGCGATCCTAGAGATGCCATGTCCAAGAATGATAAAGGAGCTCAAGAGTTTCCGCGGTAAAGTATCCTACCTCAAGAGATTTGTGCTTGGGCCGGATGAGATAACTCATCCACTAATGGAGCTTCTGTGAAAAGGCACGAAGTTCAAATAGGAGGAAGCACACTAAGAATATCTCACTAAGCAGAAGAAACTTCTCACTTATCCATAAATAATGATTCATATAAGGGCAGGAATACCATTATAGATTTACCTCACATCTACCACCAGGTCTGTCAGAGCTCTATTGGTGCAAGAAATTGATGGGCAGTAAAATCTAGTCTATTATCTGAGCAGGATCATACATGGACCAGAGGCAAGGCATAGAGGTATAGAGAGACATTATTTAGCGTTAGTGTTTGTAGCACAAAAAAGTAGACATTATATATTTTTTTTCACAATTCATATTATGAAAAGATGTGATCCCATTAAATTTTTATTGGCAAGAACTATTTTGATTGGAAGATCACCTAGGTGGTTCCTGATCCTTTTAGAATATGACTTAAAGTGTGTGGTCCCTCGTGCGATCAAGAGCTAGGAATATGCAGACTTATTGGTAATCTTTTCGTCTGGGATATTTGAGCCACCCCATAAGAGTATTCTTGGAGACAATTTGCAGGATAACTTTTTTTAGGCAAACCTTGAAGAGTGAACTATGAATTTCGATGGTTATGCAACAGAAAAGAAAGGGGAGAAGGGGTTATTCTTTTAAAACGGAAGAAGAGATTTTCCTTTACTACAAGTTAGATTTCCCTTTCTCTAATAACAAATTAGAGTATGAGGCGTTAGTGCTGGGATTGCTAGAGGCCCTTCAGAGGGGCATCCGTTCACTCTGTATCCAAGGTGATTCAAACTTGTTGGTTTAACAAGTGAATGGAGAATACGTGTTGAAACATCTCAGCCTGGCGCCCTACAAAACAATCATCCAACGGTTGATCAACCAGTTCCATCAGGTCAAGATAGGAGGCATCCTAAAATGATGAATAGGTATGCTGATGCTTATCCTACAATTTCTCAGAAAGTGTCCATGAAGAGCGACACAACTACGGTTTTGATACAATGAAGAACATCTCCCTTGATGGTATAAAAGATCTTGGTGATGGAAGATAATTCATAATGGACATGCGAGAACAGGAAACAGTTGGAGTCTGGGAAAGGCATGATGGAACTCAGAGAGTTGGCTGAGTACTTTGTAAACTAATAAAGTTATTAATCCAGGAACATGGGAGAATAGTTATCAAGGTTCATCGGGCCAGAGGAAGCAGAGAGAATGTTGAAAAAGAAGTATGATGAAAATTGAGAGACAACTGAAATCCATATATACAGAGGAATCCAGATAGAGGGATACTTCTAGCCAATAATGAAGCAGGATACAACAAAGTTACAATGAAGGTGCGATAAATGCCAACATTTTTTTCAGGTAGCTTAATATAACTTCATTGGAGATTCGGCGGATTAGAGGCATCCTAACATTGATTTTATCAAGTATGGAGTTCTTCCTATGGAGAAAATAGACGAAATGGGACTCAAGTGAAGGGATTCATGATTCTACATTCAAGAGGAGAAGCTATATCCCAAAGTATACTTTATTGGGCCATTAAGATGCATCACAAAGTAGGAAGAAACAAAAGTCTTGAAGTAAGCTCACGAACTAACTCACATTAGATGTGCAAATATATATGACTAATTAATTACATATGTTTATTATTGGCCGTCCATGGAGAAAGATTCTGCTGAGTTGTTTGTAACTGCAAAGTGTGCCAACTATATGGAAACATGACTTATGCTCCCTCAGTAGACTTACACTCTCTTTTTACTCCTTACTCCTTCCACACTTGGGCGATTGACCTGGTAGAGGAAATATATCCATCTTTGAGAGGAAAGATCTGGATATTAGTGGCGACAGTGTGCTTTACAAAGTGGGCTAAGGCAGTACCATTGAAGAAGGCAATAACAAGGTGTGGTGGAAAACTTCATCAAGAAGTACATAATTTGCAGATTTGGGATTCCAAATGTCATTCTCTCTGATAATGGAACTCCATTTGTTAATAAAAAAAAGTAACGATTATCACAAAGAAGTACTCTATTATCCATCATACCTCATTGGTAGTGTATCCCAAAGACAATGGTTAAAACGAAGCAAATAATATTACCTTGGTCAATATCTTGGCCAAGACGATGGAAGATTTTCAAGGTTCGTGGAATGATAAGATTCTAGCAATAATGTGGGCATGTCTAACAACAAAGAGGAAATCCACATGGTATACACCGTTCTCTCTTGTATTTGGAGCTGAAGAAATTCTTTTAGTGGAATTAGAAGTTCCCTTGGTCCGATATGCCTTGCAAAGCAACATGCTTACTCAGAGTAGACACATACAGTTGTAAGTAATGGATGAACACAGGGACAATGAGATGCAATACTTCCAAAGGTACATGAAGCAGCTTTCCAGGGCATATGAAAACTTGTTGAGGCCAAGGAAGTTCGAAGAAGGAGATCTAGTTCTGAAGGAAGTTGTGAAGCACATTCGAGGTCTTCCATTGCATAAATTTTCTACGAATTAGGACGGACCTTTTATTGTGAAGGAGGCTTATGATTTAAGTTATTCCTTAGTCTCAAAGATGGAAGAGGATAAACCTTTCAATATTAATAACAAATGGTTAAAGTTCTATCATATTTGAGCAAGTAACCTCATTTAGAGATTTATTTTGTGTAAAACTATTGAAGTTATGTTACATTTTATTATGAGTCATTTCTTTTGTTGTGATTCTTCTCATGAGTTAAGAAGAAAGAGTTTTCTTGTAAATTGTAAGAGTTTGATATTTGCAATGAATAGAAAAGAGTTATAATATATGACAAAGCATGGCATGGTAAAAAAGGAATTTATTTTTCATTCATATACTAAAAAAGGGTTACAAAATTTGGAACTATTGCCCAAGAATTACATATGAGAAAATAAAAAAATTACAACACAAGAAAGGCCATTAATCCAAAAGGAACTATAGGTTAGGAGACGATAAGAAATCCCTAGGCAAGCCCGAAGAGGTTTCCAAGAGAATTCTCTAAATAGTAATAGAGCCTTCAAGTCTAGTTTGGTCTTAGGCCCGTTCAATGACTAAGGCTTCAGAATTTTGCTTGCCTTTGAGAAGAGCTTCTTCGACAACCTTAACATCTTGTTCAACAATTTTTAAAAGAGGGGCCAAATCCACAACCTACGATCCTTAGCCTGTTGGGCCTCTAAGTTCTTCCGATAGAGCTCCATCTGTCTCTCTAACTAATTTCTCTTCAAAATATTCAAGTGACTAATCAACCAGCTAAATTGGAATCAATCTTTTCCCATCTCCCTCAAGTTACCCAGATATTGATTGATAAGAGGCCAAGTAGGACTTAAAGTTTGGCTATTATCAACCTTAACAATAACGGTTGCCATATTTGGAGCATATAGCTCATCGCCACTATGTTTGACGGAGATAGTCAGTAGTAAAGGTTTGGTGGTAATAAGTGGCAATTTGTTCAATGATAGAACGATGACATACAGATATTTAGGGAGATTGGCAAAGGACCATGAGGAAGAACTCACGAGGAACCATGTTGCGTTGAGTAATATCATAATCGAATTCGCTATCAGCTGGTAGATTGGTAGTTGAACCACAAACTTTGTGACTTGATTCATTTAAAGAGACTGGTCCTTGATGAGTAGAGGAAACATGCTAAGGATAAAACTGAGTTAGCTCTTCGATAGGAGCGCATTCCCTTGTGACCTGAAATGCGATAAAGAAGAATGGGTTTGAGAAAAATCTTAATAAGCGAGTTTTCATTGTTAAGTCAGCATTATTGGTGGAGTTTACTAAAAATCTTAACAAGTGTATTTTCATTGTTAAGTCACCATTATAGGTGGAGTTTGCGAAAAATCTTAACAAGTGTGTTTTCATTGTTAAGTCACCATTATAGATGGAGTTTGCTAAAAATGTTAACAAGTGTGTTTTCATTATTGAGTCACCATTGCAGGTGGTGTTTGCTAAAATCTTAACAAGTGTGTTTTCATTGTTAAGTCACCGTTATAGGTGGAGTTTGCAAAAAACCTTAACAAGCGTGTTGTCATTTTAAGCCACTCAAAGGGCCTCATAAATTTGTGTAATCTTATCAAATAACTTCTCTCTCATATTGGGGAATTCCTTTTCTAGCTTATACAAAGGTTGTAACATCCAACAGAATGAGACCACACTTGGGTGAAAAAGGTAAAGGCAAAGAATTACAAATAACTTAAAGGGTTGACTTCTGTTGACCTAGAGATCAAACCCTTGGGAGTTTCATACGTTTCCTCAAGAACACCAAGAACAAACTCATCCTAGTTCACTGGACATGGTGACTGGAGAGTCACCAGGAAACCTAAAAAATGGCAACTAAGGCCTAACTCGCACTCAGAACCACTACACGATTAATTTCTCAACATCAAAAGCCCCAGGAATGATAGGAAGAGTCGCCAAAAAACATGGAAGGTCACTGAAAAAACTATAAAAGGGCTGGAATTGCTAAGAATGAAGAAAACCGAAAGTTAGAGAGTTTACCTAAATGAACTTGAGTTCTTGGAAATATAGGAATAAATAAGAGGCAGTCTGGGATTAAGGGACTCACGAACTTGGAAGCTCTGAGGGTTGTGGAGATTTCTGGGAAAAATTTGCAAAGACGTGAAGGAGTAGAGAAGAAAGAGAAATGAAGATTTTTTTGGTTTAAATATCCTTCTGATGATTATACACTCTCCCCAAGTAATCCGTCATAAGAGGGGCGCGAAACCCAAAGCACACAGCCACCAAACCTAAGTTAGGGCAGACGCCACTAATCAAAACAGTGATATCTATCACACGCCCATGTGTCAAGTCCTATGAATCCAAGATGTAAGAGACACCTAACCATTCCCCCAATAACTCGTATCCCTCAACCTCTTATTCACGCAAAAGGCTAGGAGTGACTGATATGACCATAGTATACCCTCGTCTATTATAACGAGTGATATCCCATCTCATGGTCGAGTCGTCATTTGAGCCACACATGCCATTGGCGGGGTTGTCGTGACAAGGGTCGACTTCTCCTATAACTAACCTCGATCGTTTGTAAGGCCAAGATCGAAAGAGCCATTCATGTAGATTAGCACAATCGTCATACTTGGCTAAAGACGATGACAGCAATGACCAGCCATCCAACCTCAACCTTATCTAATCAACCAAGGTCACATGGGACCAAATGGGGATTAACAACCTCGTCCCCTCACAGAGAAATGTTGAAGCGGATGATGCCTTGTATTACAAGCATATTTAAACATGGGGGAGCTATGCTAATGCAGAAAATTCTATTATAACAAGATTATTCCCACACGTGAGGGAATATTACATCATTATTGTACATGTGTGCCAAGAACAGGTGGATACACCTTACTGGTAACATCCTCATGCACATGCTGATTACATGATTGGGGGTACATTACACATCCAAGCCTTATATATACACTTCATCCTCTCCATGATAAGGGATCAATAAATCACAACACTAGAAGAACTCTATCAAAATATACAGAAGAGACAGAAAAGCTTCAGTGATTGTATCCATGGCCATTAGTTCCCTTTTTAGTGGATCACATATAGTGGACGTAAGCCTGAGTGTCTGAACCACTTAAATTGTTGCCCCAACTTCTCTTTACATCATCTCATTCTCTTATTGCTATATTTTTTGTTTTATTTTGCCATTCCTATACTTGTTTGAGCTCACCCTCACATTAACCTGGTGGTGCTATTTTTAGTATCATCAGTCTGGCACCGTCTGTGGGAACGAGGATAGCCATCTCTTCCTTACTCTTAAGCTTGTACTCATCAGAGTCTCTGGTGGTGAACCAGTCCTCCCCCTTCTGTGGAGTTATTTCACCATTGGTGGAGCCCTTGTTGAGCGCTTAATCTATCCTTCTCCAGCTCATTGCTCAAATAGCCTTCACCAATGGAAATGGATCCACGTCCTCCACCTGAGAATCAACTAGCACCTCCAAAAAGTGGTAGTACCGATTTCCGCCAAGCGCCTCCCTAGTTAGAAATGGCTGAGGTGGTGACGGCGCTTCGATCGCTCATCGCTACCCAACAGTAGATGAAAAATTAGTTGGTTATGATTAGCCAAAACTTCGCGACCAGGAATTGCGTCATAGAGGTAGATTTTGTAACTCTGGTCGCCAAGGAAGATGAACTAGACTAGCAAGCTAGGGGACCAGCCTAGGCTCCAGAAAATGACCTTCAGCCTTTCCAAAGATGAAGAGACTTTGCTGACCCAAGGTGTTTACGCCTGGGAAGGAAGGATCAAGAACTCCATAATATCTTAGTTGGGGACGACCTCAATGACAAATATGGATAGTTCGAATGTTGGGAACCTCATGAGATATCCAGGGTAATTATGCACCATGGTCGATGAAGAAGGGACTAAGGATAGAGGCCTAACTGAGAGAGGAGGCCCATCCAAGACCGAGGAGGTAGGCAATCATCATTTGATACGCTAAGCAAAGGGTCAAACTTTGATAGGCTCTACCCACAAGGAGATTTGAGGAACCGCTTATCCAGGTCAAGGAGTGTCACAGTATCAAAAAGAAATGAAAGGAAGGATGACTGTAGACGTTCAAAAGACCGAGAGGTCATCAGCCATCCTCAACATATATAGAGAGCATCATTAGCCCGTCCAGTTAACAGAGGTCGTTCAGCTCGGCCGGACGATAGATAAGGTAATGTGGAAAATGCTATCCCTCAAAAAGGCCGACATTGCTGCTGAGAAACCTTTATATGAGTCGATATAGAGGTTAGAGAACAAAGTAGGAGATATCATACAAAGAAAAGACCCCTTGAAAATAGGATATGCTGTAGGATCCCCACTCATGGCAAAGATACTAAACTGTCTAACCTCGACCAAGTTCAAGCCGTCGGTAGTCACATCGAAGTATAATGGGAGCAGTAACCTAGTGCAGCATGTGGAGATATATCAGTCGGCCTCTGATATCTATTCAATTTTAGATGAGATGAGATGTCGTACATTCTCAAGCACCTTGATAGGAGCGGCTCATGTGTGGTTCACCTCTCTTCCTAAGAACTCCATAGGAAACTTTAAACTACAAGCTGATAGTTTTGTCCACAACTTTTGCTTTTGGGTAAAACCTAGGAAATAGATGACCGACCTGTTGTACATCAAATAAGGGAAGGACTAGACTCTGAGAGAGTACATAGCCCATTTTAACAAAGAGAAGCTTGAGGTAGAAGATTATGAAGAAAGTACCGCGATGACAACCCTTATGGGGGGCTTAAGAAAGGAAACCTACTCTAGAAGATGGTCGAGGACCCTCCTAAGTCCATTGATGAACTCCTGGATACGATCGGTAGGGTCATGAATGCAAAGGAGGCAATGGCCACGAAAGAAGATGAGGAAAAAATATCTCACAACAATGGAAAGGGTCAAAATTTCAAAGGGAAGGATATCAAGAAAAGGTCGCTAGACAATAAGTTCATAGACTATACACCTCTGAAATTTAGTTGTGAGCACATTTTAAATGAGATAAAAAATGACCGGTCTCTTAGGTGGCCAGAGAAGTTGAAGACAACTCCTCATAAGCGGAATAGGAATCTCTGGTGTGAATTTCACCAAGCTCATAGTCACCTTACTAATAAATGCTTTGCCTTCAAAGATGAGATCAAAAAAATGTTAAAGTCTGGAAAACTGAGAAAATATGTTGATAAGAATGGTTAGGGGTAGGGCCGAGATGATAGAGGTCGAGATATCCCTAGAAAGAGGAGAAATGGTAAATGTAGAGAAGAATCTCCATCAATGAGGGAGGGATCTTTAGACGATGATAATGATGATCCGGATCTCCTATCTAAAGATGATGATGTTCCAATGAAGAGGCTCAATATAATTTCATTCGGGGTAAACATGATTTGTGGTTGCCTTATATGAGGAGGCTCTGAAGTTATCGATCGAAAAGCTCATGTGACCGAGGATAAAGCCACAAATAAGACCGAGGTTTTCAACTTAACCTCCATTAACGCTAAGCTCGAGAAAAGAAAAGAAAGCAGATATACAAAGCCTCATAGTCGGCTTTTTAAGGCTAGACTTTAAGGGTATCCTAGCCCCACATGACGACCCGCTCATTATAATGACCATAGTACATGGATGTGAAGTACCAAGAATATTAGTAGATGGAGGAAGCTCTACAGATGTTAAGTTTTGGTCGTGCTTCAAGGCTTAGGACATAGTAAGGCCAGACTCATCTCGTACCATCATCCTCTAATAGGGTTCAGTGGAGAGAAGGTTCACCCTTTGGAGATATATGAAATGGATATCGAAATGGGAGAGGAATGGCTAAAGAGGCTCAGCAAGAAGATTAAATTTTTTTTTATGGACGAGAATGTCTTCTCAGCCTACAACCTTATATTGGGAGCAATAGCCCTTAAAGAATTTGAGGTCATGCCTTCGATGGTCCACCAAATGATAAAATTCCCAACTCCTTATGGAGTAGGGGAAGTTCAGGGTGACCAAACGTCGGCACAATAATGCTACTTTAACTCAACTGAGGAGAGAGAGGCATACAAGAAAGTAACAACCACCTACAATATCGACACACTTGATCCTAGAGATGAGACAAAGCTCAATAAAGGGGAAGCTGCGAAAGAGGTAGAATCCATCGTCCTCATTAAGGATGATCTGGAAAAAAATTTCCGGGCCCTAAATCCATAGATTAAGGATAATCTAATCAAATTATTGAAAAGAAGATAGAGCATCTTTGCTTGGAGTCATGCAGACATGCCACGCATCGACCCAAAGATAATGTGTCATAAGCTCAATGTGGTGGAATGTGCTAAACTAGCGAGGCAGAAAAAAAGGATTTATTCTCATGAGAAGTATGAGGTTATAAGGGAGGAGGTTAAGAATCTTGAAGATGCCAAATTCATCAGGGAGGTCATCTACCCTGAATGGTTATCCAACGCAGTTATAATGCCCATGGCCAATGGAAAGTGGAGAATGTGTATGGACTTCACTAATTTAAATAAGTCTTACCCTAAGGAAAACTTCCCTATCCCTCGTATTGATCAAATGGTAGATGTTATGGTAGGTCACAAATTTATGAGCTTCATGAATACAAAAGTTGGATTATGCTCTGATTCATGCCTCGAGGAAGATGAAGTCGTACTTCCAGGCCCATACAATGATCGTCCTTACTGATTCTCCACTTTGGCAGGTGATCCATAAGCCTGAAAAATATGGGTGACTAATGGTTTGGGCAATAGAGATGGGAGATTTTGATATGGTCTATCAGCCTAGGGTGGCAAATAAAGGGCAAGCGTTGTCAAACTTTGTGGCTGAGTTCACTTGGGATGAGGCCAAGACTAAAAATGAGAATTTGAAGACTACAGACTGTCAGCAAGGGAGAAGTGGCATCCCTTCCATAGACGAGGCCGAGATAAGAACAACTATAGGGAAAGAAGTTGAAAATAAAGAGGGGAGATACCTATTTAGGTAGAGATCCCTAATAAAGGGTAATTTCTCAGAGGACGATACAGTATGGAACCTCTTTGTCGATAGGTCCTCTTGTGAGAATGGAAGCGGTGTCGGACTGATAGTGTCGGTCCCAGATGGCATAGATATTGAGTATGCTTTGAGGTTTGACTTCAAGGCCTCCAATAATGAGTCAGAATATAAAGCTCTAATAGAAGGTCTATCCTTGTCCGGAGCTCTAAGTGTCGGCTAACTCCTAGTTCATAGTGATTTAAGATTGGTGGTAAATTAGATCTTATGGGCATATGAGTAAAAAGGAGTTAGAATGGACAAATATCTGGAGAGACTAAGGTGAATTTTAAAAGGTTTCAAAGAAGTATATTTGAAGAGGATACCTCAGCAAGCCAACAGTTGAGCTGATGCACTCGCAAGGCTAGCCTCGGTAATAAGAGCTGATAATCAGAAGAACAGTGTCGGTAAAAATCTTGCTTCGGCCGACCATCGAATAGGAGGAAAGTGCATCTGAATCTTATCTGAATTTAGATAAGGGAGCTTCATGAATGGATCCTCTTGTCAGATATATTAAGGAGGGGGAGCTGCCAGAATCAAAAGTCGAAAGAAGGAAGCTAAGATACAAAGCTGCTAAGATTTCTGTCATAGGGGACATTTTATATAAGAAGGGGTTTTTACTTCCTCTTCTAAGGTTTGTTCATCCATCTGAGGTGCCACATATCCTTCAGGACGTACATGAAGGATCTTGATCTAGTCATATTGGGGAAGATAATTAGCCAAGAGGATTATTAGTTAGGAGTACTGGTGGCCGACCCTGGCCAAAGATGTTGCAGTATATGTCAAGAAATACGACGAGTGTCAAAGGTTTGCTACCATTCCTCACTAACCTCATCAACCTCTAACCTCCATCACTTCTCCCTCTCTGTTTGTGGTATGGGGAATTGATCTAGGAGGACCCTTTCCCAGAGCAGTGAACAACTATCGGTACCTGATTATGGTGGTAGATTACTTTTTAAAGTTGGTAGAGGCTCAACCGATGATTACGATTAGAGAGCAGAAGACCTTCCATTTCATCTGGAAGAACATCATCGGTAAGTATGGTCTGCCTAATACCCTGATTTCAGATAATGGGACTCAATTCGAGAACGTCTCCTTGGAAAAATACTGTGAAAGTGTCGGCGTCAAATGGTCCTTCTCCACAGCAGGCCGACCGTAGGCAAAATGGGAAAACTGAAGTGACAAACCTGATGATTTTAGATGGGATTAATAAGAGGTTATAAGATGCAAAGGGGGGGGGGGTGGATCTAAGATGTGTACGCTATACTACGGTCCTATAGAATGGCAAAAAGGACTCCTACTGACGAGATCCCGTTTATTCTTGCATATGGCTCAGACGCAGTTCTACCAATGGAGATATGACTACCTACACATCGGGTTTAAACCTACAAACCTGAACATAACAATGACGAGTGAAGGCTTGAATTGTATCTCATTTAAGAGAGAAGAGAAGATGTTAAGGTTAGGCAAGTTGCCTACCAGCAAAGAACTGTAACATTCTACAACAAAAGTTTCAAAGCACGCCCGTTGAAAGTAGGGGATTTGGTACTGAAAAAGACATGATAGAAACCCAAAAAGCTTCATCCAACTTGGCATGGGCCTTACAAAGTTATTGAAGAGGTTGTACCAGGAGCGTACAAGTTGGAAAACTTGGAAGGGGACCCATTTTCCAACCCATGGAATGTTGATCATTTTAGGAAATATTATCAATAAGATTAGTTTTTATTGCCTTACCCGCATTTTATTGTAATACGTGTATCTGACTCAGAAGAATGAATATCAATGAGAATATTAGTGTTTCCTCATCATGTTTGTTTATTAAAATATTTCTATCAATTCATCATAAGCCACAGAACATCATCCGTGTTGAATTAGGCTTGAGTTTCCATCAGTGATACGATAGTACTGGACGAGGACGACCTCGTCCATAGGCTATCGATAACATCGAATGGAACTAATTATCATCAGTCAGATAGAATCTCCCTCGGTTGAGATGATAATGCATGGATTGTACGATGCTTAATATACCCGTAAAAAGATGAGGGAGGGTGGATAGGACAACAGATCTTAAACATAATAAGTTTGGTGAATTGTGAGATGAAACATCATTGATTTGGTGATCTCAGTCCTTAAACATGAAACATCATTAGTTTGGTGATCTCAGTCCTTAAACATCATTGGTTTGGTAAATTATGAGATGAAACATCATTAAATTCGTGATCTCAAACCTTAATCATCATTAGTTTGGTGAGTTATAAGGTGAAACATCATTAATTTAGTGATCTCAGACCTTAGTTTTGTGAAATTATGAGATGAAACATCATTAATTTGGTGATCTCAGACCTTAAACATCATTAGTTTGGTAAGTTATGAGGTGAAACGTCATTAATTTGGTGATCTCAGACCTTAAACATTATTAGTTTGGTGAAATTATGAAATGAAACATCATTAATTTGGTGATCTCGGACCTTAAACATCGTTATATTGGTGAATTATGAGGTGAAACATCATTAATTTGATGATCTCAAACCTTAAAAATCATTAGTTTGGCGAAATTATAAAATGAAACATAATTAATTTGGTGACCTAAGACCTTAAACATCATTAATTTGGCGAATTATGAGATGAAACATCATCAATGTGATGAGATAAAATATCATGATGGAAGGCAGGAACAAACACGAAACATAATAGAAGAAGAGTTTCATTAATGATGAATAAGAACACAAGTCATAGTTCATTTAATAGCCAACGAAGTTACAGCAGTTCATATAGAAATAAGGGGTTACAACAAAAGCTTCACTAAAAGATGTAAAAATCTGATACAAATCCCTCAGTACTGAACTTGTCCGTCGGTGGGAGCCGACCCATCACCACTTGGAGTTGTTTTGTTAAGTACAACATCACTAACCTCAACCTCGTCGTCCTGTCCAGTCTGCTCTTTAATATTTTCAGTGACGTCTAATGGACTAGTCTTAGTTGGGGCATAGTTCTCCACTTCAGCTAACGCACGACCAAGATGAGCATAGTCAAAGTCGAGGCCTATAAAATGTTCTGGGGACAAGCTCCCAAAATCAGCATGATTTAGGTCCACCCATCGGTCAGCAGCCTTGATGCCTCTCTCAAGATAATCAAATCTGAAATCTATAAATTCATTTGAAGTTTTATATTCAGCAATGATTTTATCTTTGGCCTCTTCTAATGAAGATTTAACGACCATGTCAATACGGGCCTGGATAGTCTCATCTTTGGCTTTTAGAGCTTTTGTGTGATCGTCCTTCAGTTGGGTGATATGGTCCCTCTTGTGCTTTATAAATCCCCTTTGTCCTTCTCAATATCAACCTTCAGAGCACTATTAATCTTCTTGCCATCTTGGACCTTTTGGATTAGGGGCATCTTCTTCAAAGTCTAGCTAGACAGATTGTGAAGAGAAACTGAACCTTGCAATATGAGAGATATGTTAGTAATGATGAGAATAATGCAGAGACATGACTTAAAAATAAATGGATTGGTCACTAAGTACCTGGACATTCCGATGGAGTGTGAGCTCGGCCAGCAGGGGAATATCCATGGATTATAGAAAACTCTTATCTTCCTGTGAGAAGATTGAGTCGAGAGCTTTGGGGTAGCCGGCGTAAACTGTGTGTAAAATATGTTGTTGGGAGTTTACGCCTCTACACAAATAAATACCTAGACTTGGCACACTAACTATGGAGTGCAACGGCAAGTAAGGATCGAATCCACAAAGACTAGTTATTAGAATTCTATTAATTTAATACTTCACGAATAAAATTGTAAAAGATGATATGTGAGAAAATCATTAAACTAGGCATCGATTTAAACTTAGATTAAATCAAACGAGTAAAATTAGAGGTTGAGAGTCGTCTCCCTCACATGGGATAAATAGCATAAATGGTTGCATGAACATAAAAGCGCTAACAAGATTATTCACATTTAGGCAATTAATTCAACCTAGAGTTGTGACCCTCTAAATTGTCATAAAAGCTTAATTTGAGTTCGGTGTCAACAAACATTCCTGGATAACACATGAAAGGTTGTAAATACGGAGCATACGTGATATACCCCGTTAAATCTCCTAAGTGTCATACAAAGAATAATTAATATATTAAAACTACCCTAGACTCATCATACCATAGCAAAGAAACTAATTAACCCGTGTGAGTTTAACAATCTCAACCTAGATTAAATTACCTACAAAGCATGTTAAATGACATTAATTAAATGCAAGAAAGTAAATGAAAGAAATGAAATCTCAGTTACAAAGCAAGTAAACTAATAACAAAGCAAGAATAACAACAATGGAATCTTGGATAAAGGAAGAAGATGGTGAATAGTGCTATTATAAACCAAAGTGGGTAATACCCTAGGAGAGAGAAAAGCCACACCCAAAATCACCTCCAAAACCCTTGTTCTCTAACCTAAGCTCTCAAATACAAGATGAAGAAGATGAAAAATCGATTTTATGAATATATATCTTCATATACACAAAACACCCACTTACATTAATGAGTGGAAAAATAAAAAAGATAAAAGAAAAGAAAATGATTTATCCTAAAAATCAAGAAGGAGCTCCTCGGGAAAATGGTCATAACATGTTCGTTAGTAATCGGATTGACAAACCGTTGGAGGCCACACGAAGCTGACTCAAAGGGCTACAACTTTCGTGAAGAGTTCCGGCACGAATCTCAAACGCTAAAATGACTAAAATGCCCCTGATGTTGCGTACTACATTGAAAACGTCTCGAAAATCACCAATTGCACCGTTAAACATTCCAATACCTACAAAAGCTCAATTATACCTCGTAAAGCATATAAACATACATAATAGAGGTTGTCTAGTTAACGAGAATAAATATGGGAATTAGCAGACATAATTAAGCTAGAATGCATAAAGATATTGGGCGTAAATATACAATATTCGTGACTAATCACACCCCCTAACTTACACATTACTAGTCCCTAGTGATAAAACAAACCAAAATCTATCCAACAGATGGCGATGCAAAACATATATAAGCATACAATTTACAAATGCCACTTTTGCGGGCGAACGATTGAATTTGACATATGCAATAAGCCGTTAAACCCCTAGGTTACCCAATGGACGAGTGTCTCATGAGGATTTTCGGGCATGAAATCCACAAACATCAATTTCCTCAAAATATGCCCAACCAACCAATATGCCAAGCTCAAAAACAACTAAATATTTCAACGTATTATTAACAAAGCAAAAGATAATTTTTCTCAATAATCCAAAACTACTAAAATTAAAAGAATAACTACATGGAATTGAAACCTCAAATGTGAGTGGTGTGCATGCACATGCAAAAAACTTTGATTCGATAAAAATGCCTATAGCTTGGATATCAATTAGAGCATGCTTCCACTCAATCCTTTCCGAATATTACACTCAACAAATAGAATAACTCAAAATAGGGTGGAACACACTCAGGACATTCGGGAATAAAGAGTAATTATAAAAGAAAACAAGGTCGCGCACATGCCATTAATGAAGAACGATATATAAAAGTGAAAAATACAATCTCATGAAAGGATGTCGCATATTAACTGATATGAAATGAACCAAAACAGATTATTGCTAATATTCAACCTTTGAATCACATTACCCTAGGATCAAATAGGGCTTTTCGGGTATAGAATTCGGGTTAGGCTAGGGTTTGGAAGTGAAAGAAATATGTACGGGGAAAAGGGTTTGGAAATGAAAAACTTATGATAATGGAAAATAGCAGGCAATTTCACAATTGAAAAATGATTTTCAAATAAGCATTAAATATATCAATCGAGGGATTAACAAGGATTATTAAATCACACACATCATATATATACAAACTTTCTCTTTATTTTCTTTTCTTTTGCCTTTTGCTTTCTCTTATTTTTCACTACACTTTCTTTTTTTCTCACTCTTTACATGCTTAAATTGAAACCACACTACGCGAAGATCATTCAATATCAAATATCATTCCAAACATTGGTAAGAAAGGTAAAATGTATGGTGTAAAAATCCAATGTGGAGTTGGTTAGGGGATTTAGGACGAAAAGAAATGTCATAATAGGGGTCAACGAGGTTTACTAGGGACACGTATAAGGGTAAGGGTATGCTAGTAAGGGTTAAACATCAACGAGGGACTTTGATCCTATCCTAAAGTTTCATGTGATTCTTGGGACTCAACACTATTGAAACTCATGCTCAAGTGAAAATTCAATTAATATGCAATCAATGAAAAGAAAATAAGATCGTCAACAATATACATTTTTCAAGAAAGAGAAAGAGTAATGTATAAGCACTCAGAAACGAAGAAAAGCATGAAGCTCGCTAGGTTTTTAGTGTACACATAGCAACAAAAAGATACCAAGCTATAATTATCCTACAGAATGTTTGTAGAAAATATGCTCAAGTGCTCATGGGGTTTCAAGGTTCAGTTCATGCATTTATTCCCAATATTGAATAGTTTGTGGACTAAAGTTTAATAACATGAAAAAAATAGAAAATACATCATTGAGCTAGCAATTGAATAGGGCAATTATTAAATTTATCATAAGAAATTATGGCAAAAGGCCCAAGAAAGAGAAAAGAAATAAAGAAAACAATTTTTGAAAATTTTTGAATTTTTGAATTTTTTTATATAAGATTTAATTAATAAAAATAAAAAGAAATTGAGATGCCTAATCACACCCCCTAACTTGAAATACACATTGTCCTCAATGAAATTAAAGACATTATTAAATAGCGAGGGATAGAAATAAATCACTCCAATTGGAGCGATCCTCGAGGTAGTCGACGTGAGCCCTATACACACCAAAGAAAAACAAAAATATTGGCACAAAAATTAAGTCAAAAGAAATCATGTCGTAAGCCACAATAACTACAGGGGATAAAGTGCAAATACTAGATAAATTGATGGTGAACATTCAATTTTATAAAAATGGGGGTCACACACATCAAAATCCAATAGATAACCAACAACTACATTATCATTTCAAATTCCATAATTCCACAAAACAATTAATACAATACTAAAAAGTTAATATACTAAAATTAGAAAGAAAGAATGGAAGAAAAAAATAAAAAGAATATTTCCCATTACAACACTAGTACTCCGAAACCAGGACCACCAGGGATCCCGGCGCATATCTTCATCCCCTCACATAGTGCATATGTCATCTTCCTCTCTTTCACCACTACCATGAATGTCGCATGAAAAATATGCACAAAGTCCTCATTGACGCGACCATTCTTGGCAAGAAAAATGAGCACAATTATGGTGATGAAAAATGACTCCCCTTTCACGACGGAATCCCTGGACACCCTAGGAGGGCACACACTTGGTCAAATCGTAGTTTGCGTCCATTTCAAATTACAAAACAATAATTAGGCAAGACAAAAAAAAAATTGTAAAGCGCAGTTAAAGTTAGTCGATGTGTGCAACTGCGTGAAATCGGGTGAAAACATACCACATTGCGAAAAATTGTGTCAACGTGCGACAACGAGCAAAAAAATGCAAGTGTATACTAAAAATCTTGAAAAAAATGGTTTAGACATGTTAACAAACACTTGGTGTGCACAATGTGGTATGTGGGTGTGTGAGTGCCATTTGAACCAACAACCAAATCCCATTATAAACAAACCAAGAATCCAACAACAATTGTGTTTATGAATGGATATAATTCAACAATTAAGCACAACATAAATGTAGGAACAACAAAAATGGAGAACACTCAACACAAACTTCTCACATGTCAAAATATAGATAAAACCTTAAAATATTGACAATTATAAATCAACACCACCAATGAGATAAGAAAAGTAGGAAGAATTTGTACCTTAATTGTGAAAAAATGGTGAAATGGATTTAAGTTTGTGTGGGGAAAGAAAATAAGGGCACAAAATGGTGAGGAGTAGTTAGAGGGGTGGAATCATTTAATAAAACAAAGGCCATATAACGGATTACCCCGATCGACCTCAGATGGGATCCCGGTCGATCGTGATTTTGTGATTTGCCTTGGAGCTGAGACAATGTCCAATGATAAAACAAATTGGTCGACCGCGGGTGGGAGACCGATCGACCGCGGCTGGATTTGCTGACCCGCTTCTATCATTTGTAGTCGAGACCTACTACAATTTTCAAGCATACACATGCTTTGTTTATTAAGCCAAAGACATGATTCTAATGTTTTTTTTCTTTTTAAAAACAAATAATCCTGCCTTCTTTTCTTCTTTTTTTAAGCCAAAAAAGACTTGGTTGTATTTTCTAGCCAACCAAAATTTGGACCTGCTCCCCTATTTTGTGGCTTCCACGCAAAGACCAATTTTTTTTAAGACCTGCAACTTTTTTATAAAACAACAATGGACAAAGACCTGCTTGTCTTTAAGACATGTACTAGAATGCATATAAGACCAACCATTAGTAATGGGATAAAAGGGGGGATAAAAAAAATTAAAAATCAAGAAAAATTATAAAATGCTAAATGAATAATATTTATAAAAAATACTATATAAAAAAATTTATGCACTAAAATATCAAAGAAAGGATGAAATTTACAAAGAGCGACACACACATACACAGACAAAAAAAGAAAGAAAATATATGCATAAAAGTGAGTATGAGTGTGCAAAATAAAGAAATATTTTTGCGACTTAAATTTTTCAGTTTTTTATCAACCGCCCGGAACGCATAATCTCCGAAAATTCAAGTTCGTTGAACCTACAAAAAAAGTTAGAATCAAGCATGCACAAAAAATAAAGAAAAATTTAACTAATTACACTAAAAGCTATACCAAAAAGTAGGGTGAAAAGTAGCGTCGCGTCAAAACGCTAATCGTTGAATTCGTTTCACCGTGTTAATACAAAAACCTAAATTACGAATGCACTTGCGATACAAGTATAGAGGTAAGTCGGATATCGAGAATCCACAGGGAATGTTAGTATAGCTCGTAATCGATTTATTATTCAAGAATAAAATTGTAAAAGGTGATGGGTTGTTTTAAATAAAAGGAAAACATAAGAAGTTAAGTATATACAATAATAATTAAAACGAGAGTCGGGATCACGTATCCGCCATGGGCTAAAGATGCGAAAATAGAACTTCAGTTCGAAAAACGTTTAACCAAGCATTTTTTAGTTAAACATAAACATCACACATGAAGGAATTTTATCCAACGATGCGAGATTAAATATTTAATTCAAAACGGTGACACATGTCTTAAAATTGGATTATCGCTTTAAATACTAATGTTACGTGACAAAGAAAGTTAAACGCATAATAATCCCATTTTAACACACGCACTTTCAATTAAATGTGATTTTACACAAAAACTAATTGTCGGAGCTTGATGCCCATCAATGGCGGACACACGAACCAAACCCTATTTAAGTACTCAACACACATGATTAAATAAGTAAAACAACTAATTAATAAATAAAACAAGAATTAATCAAACTACACTAATTTTCTAGGCAATAAATAATTAAATACAAAGCAAGAACAATGAACAAAGCTTAAACAAGAAGAAGAAAATAAACTTACATTAGTGGTAAAAATACCCAAAGTGGTAGAGAGGGGAGGTCTCCAACAAAAAATCCCCAATGTTTTCAAACCCTAAAACTAACTAAAACTAGAGAGATTTACACAAATAAACAAGTCTTGTATTTATACTAAGTTATAATAAGGAAGAAAAGAAAACGAAATAAGAAAAGAAAAGGTGATAAGTTCTCTAATTAAACTAACAAAAGAAAAAGAAAAATAAATGGGCAAAGTAGTAGCAGCAAAGAAGTCAACAAAGGCAGGGGAGCGGTCAACCGTGACAAGGACCGGTCGACCGCTGAAAATGGGAGTGCAAAACTGGAAAACATCAATGGGAAAATGGGAAAATCCGATCGACCGTGCGTGGTGGCCAGTCGACTGGCGCTGCAGTGAAACCTCTCCATTTCTCACACAAGTAGCTAAGCCAAACCAAGACCCATTTGGGTAACCCACGTTAAAGCCACTACTACTGTACGGACCTTCCATGGCCGAAATATCCAAGTCCAAAACCAAGAATGGCCATAGCCGAGACCATGTTAAAACCCCATAGCTTGTTTGGACAAAGACCCATCAAAAATACCAAGCTCCACAACCTCCACCAAAAATGGCCAAAGCCATGGAAATACAAAAATGGGTTCTCCAAAAACTCGAGCCAAATGACCCGCAATAATGTCCGCACGTGACCCCAACTTCAATTTCGGACGAAAAGCACCAATTTTGGACAAACACAAAACCCGAGCTTGGCCAAAAATCGCCCATGGCTAAATTGTGCCTCTTGCAAATTGAAAGAGAGAAGGACCTAGTTGTCATTAATTGAATTGTTAATATATTAATATAATAATATTAAATTAAATCCTTATAATTCTTCTCCGATTAAAGGTCCGTGTTTCTTTCATTTGGACTCCGATTTCAGCATCGTTCACGGCCACGCGAAGCTTAGCCCGAGGGCTACAGCTTCCGTGAAGACTTCAGGCAAAAATCCTGAAGTGTAAAATTATGAAAAAACCCTTGAACATGCGAATCGCGACGAAACTTTACCAGAACGTGCCCAAACTTTACACTAAGCACTTTAATACCTACAACAGCACAATTATACCTCAAATAACATGTTAGCATATAAAACGGAGGTTGTATAATTAACAAGCATAATTATTAACATTAAAGTACCCGAGGGGGCTAAAATGCCTAAGTTCGAGGGTAATGAGTGCTATGATTCGGGACGAATCATGCCCACTAACTTACACATTGCTAGTCCCTAGTAATTAAATTCAAAGAAAGAAGAACTACAAGAAAATTACAACATGTATAAATGCATCGAAATATAAATGTCATTTTCGTAGGGAACACGATTGCATTTACCATATGCAATAAGCCTTTAAACCCCTAGGTTATCCTAGTGGGCGAGTGTCGTCTCGTGATAGTTTTCACGAATGAAACCCACAAAAATCATATGGTTTACTCAAAATATGCCCACCACAACATGCGACAAGCCCAAAAATACGAAAAAGATTTCATACACATTATTAGCACAGTGAATGAATTCACACAAAAGTCCGTATTATTAACATTATACAATGAACTTCGTAGAATTGAAACCTTAAAATGTGGGAGGGGAGAAAGCACATGAAAATTGTGATTTGGCAAAATTTAAATAAATCGGATAAACATAAAGTGTGAATATATTCAATCCTCACGGGCATTACACTCATCAAGTGAATTCACTCAAAATAGGGAGTTGACACACGGAACATGCGGGCATAAAGAGTAAATGGAAGTGGAAACTAGGCCACACACATGTGACAAATGAATAACACTATATATGAAATTAAAAATTGTAATCTCAATGAAAGATATCGCACATTAAAGGAGGCGATATGTATTTTCACAGATTATAAAAACTATTTTAACTTTTAAATTAAACGCACCCTAAGATCACATAGGACTTGATAGGGTTATAATGTAGGTTTGGTTGGGGTATGAAACGAAGGATATGTATATACGGATTCAAAGCATTCGGAGATGAAAACTCGGGATAATGGAAAAAATGTGGGCAATTCCAAAATTAGGAAACAATTTCCAAAACAAGCATTGAATATAACAACAGGAGAGAGTAATCAAAGCTTATTTGAACCAATATAAACAACATATAAAAAAAAATTCTTTCTTTTTATTTTCTTTTCTTTTGTTTTCTTCTTTCTCTTTTTCACTCCTTATCTTTTTCTCACTTTTTCTTTTGTTTTCTTTTGTTTTTTGCTTTTTCTTTTTCTTTTTCACTACACTTTTTTTTCTTTACTTTTCACACTCGCAAATACCTAAATTGCAATCGCAACGCAACATCATTTAATCCCATGTAATATTCCAAACAAAGGTATGTAAGGTAATATATATGGTATATAACTCCAGTTCGGAGTTGGTTATGGGAATTTTGGGTTATGAAACGAAAGGCAAATATTTAGGCTCAAAGGGGTTAATGAGGGAAAACATTTAAGGTGAGGTCAAGGTCAATATGGGTGATATAGCAAAGATGGCCTTTGATCATTTCATAAAGTTTACGCAATTCTAGAGTCAAAACAAACATTGAAAATCATGCTCAAGTAATACATTTCAAGAATGAACTCAATTAAAGAACGATCAATGAAAGAATATAGAGATTACCAAAGACTGTAACGTTTTCAAAAAGGAAATAATAGTGTATACACTCACAAACGAAGAAAAGATGAAAACTCACTCGGTGTAAGTATAAAATACAACAAAAGATTACCAAGTTATAAAAAATCTTAAACCAAATCAATAAAATAATAAAGCCTCGTGTGCTCATGGGATTAAAGTTTAATTTATGAAGTTATTCATAATATCAATGATATTAGGACTAAACTCTAATGACTTCTAAAATCGAGAACATGCATCATTGGGTTGTCTATTGGATCGGGAAATTATTAAAATTTATCATCGAAAACAAAGGAAAAATGCCCAACAAAGGATAAAAAAGAAAGAAAATCTTTTTGAAAATTTTAATTTTTACAAGAAAAGTATTCTTGAAAGTAACATATAATCAAATAAAAGAAATTATCAATGAATGGATTGAATATCCCACACCCCTAACTTAAAACCTGACATTTTCCTCAATGTAAATTAAGAACCAAGTTAAAGAGAGGAAAAGATCGATATTACCCGCAATGGAGCGATCTCGGAAAAATAACAGTCCAAAGATTCTACAAAACATGTTAGTACTAAATCATAACAAAAAGAAGAAACAAAACTTTAACTAATTACACTAAACAAAAAGTAAGAAACAAAGAAAAATAAGGAAAATAAAACTAACTGTGTACAACCTACGATTTTAACTTCTAACTAATTATACACTAGAAGTTGAAATTTTTGAGGGTCCACCCAAAATACGATTTGGCTTTGGAGGATAACCGGTGTACCCTAACTTTCATGCATGCCTCTTGGAAAATAGGAATTCCGTTCGAACAACGGAAGGCATGTGTAAGGCGGAAGAAATGAACCATCCTCAATTAAAAAATTTGGAGGGAGGATGGGGGATTTGGATAAGACTGCTGACAAAAACACAAGAGGTCCAAAAAAACTGAATTTTCTCCCAAGTATTTTGAAATTGGAATGGGATGGTGCGCACGTGAAAGAAAAGATGATATCATAGAAGGTGACTCGAACAAGTACTCCTCATCGATGAGAAGGTTTAACACATTAAAGTTCAGAACCGATTCGTCGGGTACTTATGACGGTGTGATAACACAGAATGAAAATGGAGAGGAAAGAAATTCAAACTCAAGAGACGAGTCTTCATCGCTCGAAGATTAAGTTTCGAAGGAAATAAGATCATTTTCAATTAAAAGTTCTTTTTTGGGGGCCAAAGAAGAAATCATTTCACTGCAAATGGATATTACTTCCATTTCATCCTGACTTTCAATATCTATTATGCTATGGACAAAGTCAACAATGGTTTGTTCCAAAGTAGAGACAAAAACCTCATTTGGTTCAAAACATTCCTCAACTTCAAAGGTCTTGGAAGAAAAATCATCGTCGGAATCAAATAATAAATCCAATTCATACTCCCACAAACGATTTTCTTCCCAATAACAGTTTTCAAGTTTCTCATTTTCAAGCATGCACAAGCCCTCACCGAAAGTCATAGGGCGAGGTGCGGATTCTTGCAAATGAGAATATTGAAAATTGTTATCGGGAATACAATCAAAATCATTAACATAAGAATTTTGAAAATGATTTCAATTCGTTTCAAAATTCTTATCATAAGGATCTTGCGACCCAAAATCCAAATGATCATTCCCAAAATTTATGTAATCCATACTTTTACTTTCGTAATACTCACCCAATGTCATTTTAGATGTTGCAATTTTTTGGGCTTGTAAGTATTGACCAAAAGCTATAGGTTTATGGGAATTTTGAGAATTATCATTAGGATTACTAGAAAAATTGGAATGAGACATGCTTACCCCAACAAAGGTTCGAGATGGCTAATTCCACAAAGATGATGTGTGGCCGGAAAAATTCAAGCGTTTCATAGCCCTCAAATGTGCAAATCCTGCAAAAAAGGTTAAAACAAAAAAAAAATACAAATACAAAAGAAAAATACTATGAAATAATAAGACAATTGCAATCTATAACAAAATAGTACCCGGTTACGGAGCCATTTTGGTAGCTGGCGTAAATTGTGCGTAAAATATGTTGTTGGGCATTTACGACCCTACACAAATAAATACCTAGACTTGGAACACTAACTATGGATTGCAGCAGCAAGTAAGGATCGAATCCACAGAGACTAGTTGTTAGAATTATATTAATTTAATATTTCACGAATAAAAGTGTAAAAGATGATATGTGAGCAAATCATTAAACTAGGCATCTATTTAAACTTCGATTACATAAAACGAGTAAAACTATAGGTTGAGAGTCGTCTCCCTCACACGGGATAAATAGCATAAATGGTTACATGAACATAAAAGTGCTAACAAGATTAATCACATTTGGACAATTAATCCAACCTAGAGTTTTCACCCTCTGAATTGTCATAAAAGATTAATTTGAGTTTGGTGTCAACGAATATTCTCGGAATTACACATAAAAGGTCGTAAATACAAAGCATACGTGATATACCCCGTTAAATCTCCTGAGTGTCATAGAAAGAACAATTAACTTGTTAAAACAACCCTAGACTCGTCATACCATAGAAAGCAACTAATTAACCCATGTGAGTTTAACAATCTCAACTTAGATTAAATTGCTTACAAAGCATGTTAAATGACATTGATTAAATGCAAGAAGGTAAATGAAAGAAATTAAATCTAGGTAACAGAGCAAGTAAACTAATAACAAAGCAAGAATAACAACAATGGAATCTTGGATAAAGGAAGAAGATGATGAATAGTGCTATTACAAACCAAAGTGGGTAAAACCCTAGTAGAGAGAAAAGCCACACCCAAAATCACCTCCAAAACCCTTCTTCTCTAACCTAAGCTCTCAAATACAAGATGAAGAAGATGAAAAATCAATTGTATGAATATATATCTTCAAATACACTAAACACCCACTTACATTAATGAGTGGAAAAATGAATAAAGATAAAAGAAAAGAAAATGATTTATCCAAAAAATCAAGATGGAGCTCCTCGGGAAATGCTCATAACATGTTCGTTAGGAACCGGATTGACAAACTATTGGAAGCTATACGAAGCTGACTGAAAGGGATACAACTTCCATGAAGAGTTCCAGCACGAAGCTCAAACGCTGAAATGACCAAAATGCCTCTAAAGTTTCGTACTACATTAAAAACTTCCCGAAGAGCACCAATTGCACCGTTAAGCGTTCCAATACCCACAAAAGCTCAATTATACCTCGTAAAGAATATAAACATATATAATAGAGGTTGTCTGGTTAATGAACATAAATACGGGAATTAACGGACACAATTATGCTTGAATGCATAAAGATAACGAGCGTAAATATACAATATTTGTGCCTAATCAGTCAGCTTCCTTCAGGCTGGGACCAATGACACTATTATCACTTAATTTTAACCGCTATAGTCAAGAAGTCAGGGCATCATTCGTCGATATCGGGATGGCACAGTCAGAACGTTGAGTCTTTCTTGGCCAAGTAAAAGTTAGGTCTATTAGTGAAGCCTTCATTTTCTTTGCAGTAGCATCGGCCTGGGTAGAGCCGACGATCTTCTTGGTTTGGGATGGTTGAGGGACAACCTTGCTACAACGTCTGTCAATGAGATTACTAAGGTTGGGAGCAGACATTTCCCAGAAGTCATCTGATAAAACTTCTCACCTCTCTACAGATAGAAAAGTCTCAGAGTTAGTACATCAGTGTACACAAGTACGAGACATAACTTAATAATAACTTTTTAAAGCTTACAAAGTTCAACCAAAGGGCCACCCCTTAAACCTGTCTAAGCAAGGTAGTAGGGGGTATTAAATGTTCATACTTCACAAGACGACCATTCTGGCCTTGATTACGAAGTTCGTTGATGTTCTCATAGCTATTAGGGTTCACCCCAGTGTTGTCCTTGGCCAGTAAAGAGGCTTTGGCCAACCTCAGAGGAGTTCTTGGCTCAGATGTTCCGCTAGTCTGGTTTGGGAGTTATGATTTGAATTTTGAGTCAACAAAAACATTTTATTCTCAAACTTTTTGTCTACAAAATGATAATAGCCCGAATGAGTCTTGAAAGAAGAGGGTGTGTAATAACTAATGAATACTCTAACTAGAAGGTAGATTCAATGAACGACCTTTCAGAGGATAATGGATCCAATCGTGACCCTCCACGTGTTAGGAGATGATTAGGAAGGAGTTTATATAAGATAGGATGGCTCGGATTTTAGGATGGATGGGAAGATAAAAACCTAGCTTGAACATATGATCATAGATATAGATCTCGCCTTTTCGGCCATCAAAAGCCCTCTCATTTTTAAGCGGTTTCCTCAGGGAGATGGAAGAGCATATTTCGTAAAGGTGTCTGAATGCTAAGAGTTCAAACTCAGTAATAGATCTCTCGTATTCAGTAGCAATGGAGGTGTCAATTTCACTCTCTCCCTCATCATCAGTTCCAGCACCCCAGTTTGGGTGTTGGTCGGAATACCACTAGGAAACCTCTCGGTAAACTCGGCCCCTGTGGCAGCCGATAAGAGGATGGCATCTATCATAAGAGGAAATGAAATGTTGGGCTCTATTATTTCTACAAATTCATAATTGTGTGAAGGCCCAGCATCCCTGGAAGACGAGATACGAGAGGAAGCCTCCTCATCATTAGACCTTCACTTTGATTGGGAGAGTAGTCCATAGCTTCTTAATAAGAATCCACACTATTGGTCGCCATAGAGGTGGACATGCGGTCGGCCTCATAAGACTCAGACATTAGTTCGCAAATCTCAGAGACTTGGGGTTATATTACAACCAAAGGTGGTGGAAAGATGGGTCGGATAAGAAAAGCTTCAGCCTTTCGACTCTCGGGTCGACCTCCTCAAATTATCTAATCTTATCCAAGCACTTCTCTCTCAGATTGGGGAATTCCATTACTAGCTTATACAAAGTCTGTAACATCCGACCAGACGAGACCACACATGGGTGATAAAAGGTAAAGGCAAAGAATTAAAAATAAATTAAAGGGTTGACTTCTGCTAACCCAAAGATCAAACCCTTGGGAATTTCATACATTTCCTCAAGAAGACCAAGAACAAACTCAGCCTAGTTCACTGAAGATGGTGACCGGAGAGTCACCGGTAAACCTAAAAATGGCAACTAAGGCCTAACTCGCACTCAGAACCACCACGCGATTAATTTCTCAACATCAAAAGCCCCAAGAATGCTAGGAACAGTCGCCAAAAAACATGGAAGGTCACCGGGAAAAAAATAAAAGGGACGGAAATTCTAAGAATGAAGAAAACCAGAAGTTAAAGAGGATACCTGAATGAACTTGAGTTCTTGGAAATATAGTAAAAATCAAGAGACAGTCTGAGATTAAGGGACACACGAACTTGGAAGCTTTGAGGGTTGTGGAAATTTCTGGGAAATTTTTTTCAAAGGCACGAAGGAGTAGAGGAGAAAGAGAAATGAAAAGTTTTTAGTTTTAAATACCCCTCTAATGATTACACATGCTCCCTAGGTAAGATATCATGAGAGGGGCGCGAAACCCAAAGTGCACAGACACCAAACCTATGTTGGGAAGACGCCACTAATCAGAACAGTGACAGGGGTCACACGCCCATGTGACAAGTCCTATGAAGCCAACACCTAAGAGACGCCTAACCATTCGCCCAATAACTCGTAGCCCTAAACCTCCTATTCACGTAGAAGGCTAAGGACTAGGGGTGATTGATATAACCAGAGTATACCCTCATCTATTATAACGAGTGATATCCCATCTCATAGTCGAGTCGTCATTTGAGCCACACATGCCATTGGCGGGGTCATCGTGATAAGGGTCAACTTCTACTGAAACTAACCCCGGTTTTCTGTAAGGCCAAGACCGAAAGAGACATTTACGTCATACTCGATTATAGCCGATGACAGCAGTGACCAGCCATCCAACCTTAGCCTTATCTAATCAGTCGAGGTCATATGGGACCAAATGGGGATTAACAAACTCATCCCCTCGCAGGCCAATGTTGCAGCGGACGATGCCTTACATTACAAGCATATTTAAACATGGGGGAGCTATGCTAACGCGAAAAATTATATTATAACAAGATTATTACTTCATGCGAGGGAATATTACATCATTATTGTGCCTGTGTGGCAAGGATAGGTGGCTTCCCTATATTGGTAACATCCTCATCCACATGTTGATTACATTCTTGGGGGAAACATTACACCACCAAATCCCTATATATACACATCATCCTCTCCATGAGAAGGGATTGATAATTCACAACACTAGAAGAACTCTGTCAAAATATACATAAGAGAAATAAAAGGCTGAGTGATTGTATCCATGGACATTAGTGCCCTTTTTTAGTGGATCACACACACACCATAGACATAGGGATGATTGGCTAAACCACTTAAAATTTTTATCCCATCTTCTCTTTGCCTTATCTCATTCTCTTATAGTTATATTATGTGTTCCATTCTTTCGTAGCTATACTTATTTGAGCTCACAATCACATTGACCTTGTGGTGCTATTTTTAGTATCATCATTATGAAAAGAAGGGAGAAGGTTGTAGTTACCTCAGTAATAATTATAGGAGTAAAAGTTACAGGAGTAACTTCAGCACCTCTTTGGGTTTTAGCTGAACCTTCAGACAAAGGGACCTCAGCTCCTTGGCGAAGCACCTTCCTCATGAAAAATCATAAGTTCTAAGATTAGGGAATGTTCCATTGAAGTCATTTGAACTCTATATATATCAAAAACTACAGGGGATGAAGGAACCCCTGGGCGAGAAAATGAACCAACTGTAGCCTTAAGAACCCATGGAGTCCCACGCCGGGAGGCAGGAGTGAGACATGGAGATTTTTGGGCCTAAGGCAAGCTATAAGGACTAGAGGGTAGTACGAAGGTAACTCAGTGGGAGGATCTTTAGGCATTTAACTTAGAGAAAACTCAACTCCCAAAATTGAGTTACCTTTGAGACCCAGCTCAAGAGGTGGAAAGTTAAGAACAGGGGGTAAACAGTTTAGCTTCCAATAAACTTGTGAATCTTTTCTAGCTACATCGGCCAATATTTTGTGTCAAAATGATAAGTCACATCACCCTTCCTTATTATCCCGAGGACAGTGATTCGTCCAGTAATCTCTGAACAAACAGAGGAAGCAGTCGATGTGGTGTATAAATAGGAGGCCTCAAAGAATGTAACCTTAGTATGGGATTCCTGAAAAATAGGGTGAGGAGCCCCTTGATCAAAGACAAATTGCCAAGAATAAAAATTGGGTTGTAGTGCTCTGAAGTGTATCCCCACTCGATATAAGAAGGAAGATAACCCATAGTCAAGAGGAGCTCAACTTCAAATGAAGAATCTGTGTCGACGAACTCAGCAGATGTGGCTTTAATTGTCCTAGCTACATGGGTGAAAAAGGACTAAATCTGGGCAAAGGAATCCTCATGATACGGCCTCATGATAAAGCAACTAGTTTTATCGAAGAAGGAGATAAGTTCATTTCAGATTTATTTCTTGTGGAAGACAAATAGGCGATGGGGCTTGATAACTTTAGAAACTGGATAAGGTCTTTTGTTAGTTGCTATTTTGGGAAAATGCTCATAAAGAAAACCAGTCAGGATTATGACATTGGAAAAATTAGCCAACTTGTAGCGGCCAAGGGAGTGCTTTATGTCTATATGGGTCCTATCCAACCAGGTATAGAGGGAACCCAAAGCCATTGTTGCTAGAGGGAATTTGAACCCCTTGTCTAAATAATTGGAAATATTTATGTGATCTGAACGGGGATGGTTATTGGGTTTTCCAGGCAACACAAAGAGAGAAAGGATAACAAGTGTGTAAGATGGTAACTCTAACGGTATACATTTGCCTTTGACAAAGCCTAAAGAGCTATCCTTTTAAGAAAGGGCTTGAAATAAATAGCTAATAAGGGGGAAAATAAAGCTTTGTTGGAAGACCACGCGCAACTTCGACTGATCTGATCCAATGCTATGTGAGCATCAGCTTCTTCGGTGTCCAAGGGCTCATCAGAATAGGATGAGGTACCTGTGGGATCTATCCTAAGAAACTCACAAACATCCTCAAACATGAAAGTGAATCCCCCCCATGTAGATAAGAAGGTATGGGTTATATCATTTCATCTTGATACTAACATCTGGAGGGGGCATTGTGCTTTGATAGAGTGAAATCACCGAACCAAATTGCTCGATGAAGCCCAACCTTGGTAAGAGCATCTGCATAACTAGACTCCATGTAACTATTATAAGATTAAAGTGATTCGGGGAACCTCCTGGCCCTTTGAAGTCAATTCGGGAGTAAAAGAAGTCACCTCGATCAAGATAGAAGCGCATTGTTCCCTCTGAGGAAAGAAAGCCCAGGCATCAACTGAGTCATCTTCATCACCAAGTGTTAATGCCTCATACTTGGAATTTAGAATGACAATCTTGCACGCATTATAATAACTGTTGTCCTCCCTAAAAATAGGAGAACGACGATAGAAGCGAAGTTGCTCTTGGTGTTCCACCATCAGAATGGTGTCGTCCAAAGCAGTAGTAAAGTAGCAGTGGTGGTTGGAGAAACTGGGGTATCAGAAGAAGAAGCCATCGATGTTTTTTTGTTGCACCAGAAAGAAAAAATCCTGTTTAAGAGAAGAGAAATAAAGTAGCGGTGGTTAAAGGCATCAAGGAGATAGGGAAGAAAGAGCTCCGGTAAAGAAAATCTTGAGAAGAATTCAATAATGGTGAATATTTTTTTTCTCTCTCCAGCACTCTAAATTCAATAATAGAAAATGAGAGTGTGAAAATAAAAAAAAATGCTAAGTGCTGAAGGTATTGAATGTTTGGAATCGAAATAAATGGTTGAGTTTTCCCACTAAAGCATGTGCCTGGCTGCCCATAATGATTACAATGGAATATGTGAAACTCTGGGATATCTATGACACATAAAAAGACAATCACACCTCATTAATGAGGTGATGCATGGGAGAGAGAGTGTTTCTTTCAAAATAAGTCATGAGTTTTGGCGCCAGAAGTTTTTGAAATGTATTTGAAACTAAAAATCCCAATTAAATAAAGTCCTCAGACTACAAGCCCAAATGATGGTACAACGGGTTGAAGATACATTGGAGAGAATTTTAACCTTAAATTCAAGAAAAGGATGTTGCTTGCAACGCAGTTCAAAAAATTCACGATGTTCCCTCTCCATAAGTCTAAACGGGGATAACTTTGACTCAAGTACATTGAGGAGAATTTTTTCTTTTTTGAACAAGTTGAAATGGGTACGACCACAAATCAAATACATTGGGGAGAATTTTAACTTCAAATCCAAGAAAAGGAGGTTTCTCACAACACAGTTCAAAAAATTCACGATGTCCCCTCGCCATAATTCTAAACGGAGATAACTTTGGCTCAGGTACATTGGGGATAATTTTTTCCTTTTTAAACAAGTTGAAACGTGGAAGGAGACAACTCAGGTACATTAGGGAGAATTTTTCCTTTTTTGAACAAGTTGAAAAGGGGACGATAATAACACAGATACATCAAAAATGGCAAGGAGTCAAAGGTGATGGAGAGAAGTTCCAAGGCATAATAGATGGTCCACCTGATTGAGAAGTTTTTCGTGCAGACATTTTTTGCGCTCACAACAAATCTCTACATGAAGGGTCAAATATAGGGGGGCTTGAAGGTAATATGTGAATTAGGGAGAGCTTACCCAATTAACAGAAGAGACTCAAGGGAAGGAAGCAGCACGAAGATGGTGAGGTATCTCAGTGTTGCAGCTCAGTGAGAATAGGGATGGCAATTTTACCCGAATTTTTGGGTCCCCGCGGTTACCTGAAAAAAATCCCCGAAAAATTCCCAAAAATTCGGGGATCGGGGAGTAAAAAAATCCCCAAAAATTTTGGGTCGGTTGGGGATATACCCTCGGGTCTCCATGGGGATAACCTATTTTTTAATATATACATTTATATATAAACATATTAAAAACAAAGTGAACCCTAATCTTTCTTTTTACTCAGGCCGCTTTAACCTCTCTTCTCTCTCACTCTCAAGCTCACTACTTCTATGAGCGATACAGCTCCCTCATCTACGTGACACAGCTCCCTCATCCTCACACCGGTGTCGCTTCATCATCCTCACACTGGTAAAGTCTCTCTCTCTCTATCCCCGCTCTTACTATTACGCCGACGCCGCTTCCTCATCTGCTTCTATTTTCCTCTTTGTAGTAGGGGTCTGTAAGGGAATAACTCTGTAAGGCATGAATTGTCTTACAGTTTAGATTATCTCACGAAAGGCAACTATTTAGATTAACTCTGTAATGGAATAACTCTACTTCTATTTATATTATCTCATTAATTGTCTTACAGTTTAGTTTTTCATGCTGATCTCCTAATTGCCTTAAGTTATGTACAATTATGCTTGTGTCAATCATCGAATATCTTGAAATAATGTGCGAGCATATTTCTTACTCTTATGAAGAACAAATGTTACTGTAATTTTTTTCATCCCCTTACTCTTGTAAAAGTTATGTTACGATTTCATCCCCTTAATTTTTTTAGTTGTTTTTTCAGATTATAGTTGTTTTTTACCTGTTTTTTCATCCCCTTAATGTTTTTTTCCGAAGTCTTTTTGATATTTTTTTTCAGATTGATTTTTCATTAATCTACGAGATAATTTTTTTTTTAAATTTGTCCAAATAATTTTTTTCTTAATTTGTCCAGGTTAATTTGTTTGAAGTCTTTTACTTAGGTGCTTAAAGAGGAGTTAAAAAAATTAAAAAAAATTAAAAAATCAAAATCAAAATGGGTTCCCCGCGAGGAACCCGATACCCGATTTAAATAGGGACGGGGATCCCCGAACCCGTTATAACAAGGAACAGGGCGGGGACGGGGAATGGTTTTTCTAACGGGGAAGGGGACGGGGAGTGGAAACCCAACCCCGAACCGACCCGTTTCCATCCCTAAGTGAGGAAACTTTCCGGGAGAGTTCATCTATATCTTTCGCTCTTACTTAGTCAACTTGTATCTTTTAAATACATTGATTGTAATTTTGTGACGATTGTAATATTGAGTGTGAGGTCAAACGGTACTCGTGAGAAACCAAGTCTGACAAGGCTTGGGAGAGATCACATGGTCTATCGAATGACCTCACCATGGAAACTTCAGAGGGACTTAGTTTGGAGGATGGAGAAGTGATGCAGCATTAAGGCTTGTCTTCATCATCTTAGATACACCTGATAAAACACCGATAGATATTTCACCGTGCAAGCTTGTGCATAGTAACTTTGAGTTCCATCATAGAGTTTTGAACCAAACATCCCTTTACTAAATGTCACATCTACTTTAGGTGATGTCATTAGCCACCTACCCCTGTCTAATCCAATCTTGAGTAAACCACTGTGGTATTGGATCTGTGAGATGGTTCGATGAGCCGCCACTATTGTGACACTCCTCTGACGCGCATTTACTAGCCAAAAGGGAGGTACCAGCACTAATGATTATGACATAGGGTACGCTGGCCCATCAAGTATTTAATTCATGAGACTTGAAGTGTGAGAGGAATGTCTTTCACAATAATGAGGACCGTGACATCTCGGGAGAGGAGTGAGGCTATTTATAGGCCTCAAGAACTTCGGAAAAAGGGATTCCTTCTTGAATGTTCTTTCTAGAGAGTTTATTACTAGAGAGAGAATATATCTAATAGATGTTATTTCAAATCAAATATTTTACTCACCGACCATTGTCATTTATTATGAATATTTCAATATCTAACCAGAGAGATATCATAGGTTATTAGTATGATGGTTTCCTGCGAAGGTGTATCTAGGGTGCTTACTTCTCTCTCCCTTTGAATGACTTGTTTTTGAGTTTCCTTATTATCATTTGAGTTATAAACGAGAGATTTGTGTGTTCAATCTGAGTGTTTATCATATCTAATATTGTGTGTTCATTCATCTTTATTAAAGAGTACTTAGGTTATCATTTATTATCATACCTATAGGATTTACACCTCTACTACTTTTACTATACTCCAAGGATTCAAGGGGACTACTCTTTTACACTGGTAAATTTGTTAAATTTTATTCAATGGTTCGGGCTATGAAAGTAAAAATATCTTTGTGTGAATAGGCACCTTTTGCAAAAGAAAATAGACTAAAGATTAAAATCACTCAAAAGAAAAAAATATAAAGTGCTAGACCAAAATTCTAAGAACATTAATACTTCTCTACATATGAGCATTAATTTTTTTTCAAAACAAAAGAGTGGAGTGGAAATATTTTATATGTGAGTTTTGTGGGAGTTTAGTCGAAATTAATGGGTTTGCACGTCCTAAAAAATACTCGTAAAAGAATTTCATAGTTCTGGGCATTGTTGGTATTATTATCATTTTATACTTTTATATGTTGATTAGATTGAATCGATATCATACAAATTCAACATTTTTTACACCTAAGGTAGATTTTGAGTTTATTCGTTAGGAGTATCCAGTATTCATCGTGCACATATATTATGATTATTTGAGTGGATTTTCCTATCGAATTTGTTCACACCCATTCATTTCACTTTCACGATTTGGTTATCTTAGTGTTAGTTCATGGTGTGTGTTAGTTTTGTAAAATTATTTTCGCTTGAAAATTTTAAAAAAACAAAAATAGTTTGTGGAGCTTTTTTGATTAACATTGCATGAGCTTATTTGATATATGTTTGTGATGATTTGCTACGCTTTTTGTGATACTCCATTTTATTACTTTTTTTATTCTTTTCCTTGTCTATTTTGGAACACATTTTTCCATTTTTGGGTTTCTGGGAGGGTATTAGATTTTTATAGGATTTGTTGGATAATTCGAATTTTTTATTTTGTACCGAAATAGCCATAGGGGGAGATTTGTAAGGGAAAATTTTATGTCATTGCCTTTAGCATCAAGAACTTATCCATAGAGTCTAGTTTACATTGAGTATAGCGTATATCATTACATCCATCATGGCAATTCAAGTTCACAAGTTCAAGAAGACGGATATGAATATCAAGCATCTCCAACATGATCTACGACTTGACATAATTTTGGGGAGGATTTAGTTTTGTGTTTCGTAGATTTGTTAGATTCATTTAGTAAGTATTGGGATATTTTTCCAAACTGTTTTTTGTCCAATTGAGGCTTTTTCAAACTTAAAAATGTCTTCTTAATTTACTGCAGGCAGAGTTTTTAAATTATATTTAGTTCATTCTAACGACATCTCACTGTCATTCGAACAACTTTACAAGGTCATTTGATACCTTGTTTAATAGCCTGCTTCTAATTTGTATCAAACGAAAGCTTACTGTCTTGTTTTTTAGAGGTCGTTTGATATGTCGTTCTTAGGTCTCTTCTAACGAGATATCCATCTCGTTCGAACGGACTGATGATATTATTCTAATGAAATTTTGTCACCTTGAAATTCGTGTTTGCCTATTAATACCTGTTTCATGAAGATTTTTCTTTAAGACTTTTGATTTACGATAACTTCACAATCAATCCCAAATACTTTTATAAATCATCTTTGAAACCTAAAGAACTTTTATGTCGAAGTTACTCTTGTAGCAAAGGATTCTCTACTGCTACTCTTGTGGTTCTTGCAGGAATCATTGCGGAATACTCGGTCATTGTGGGTTCTCTAGGGAATTCATTGCTAAAGATGATTGCGATCTTTGTAGTCCTCATGGGAACTATTACTGGAGAAGACAGTCATCTATTGGAGGATTTTTAGGGAGATTTATCAAATTATAATTGTAAGTTGCTATTTGCAAAACTATTAGTGAAATAAAAGGCTTTTCCTTTGTTTTTTTCCCTAAAATTGTGTTTCTTTACATGCTTGATTTGAATCATATAGTTGCATGTTTAGGGTTTAATAAAAATTAGAATTTGTTTTTGGGATTTACATCTAATTAAATAAGTTTAATCAACCGAAGAATCACACACTCTATAAATTGGTATCAAAGCTTTCGTGCCATTCAGAAATTGTCCCCACAAACAACAACCTTAGGTCCTCAGAATTGACTTCGACTTCCAAAATCGATAGTCATAACTCAAGGTCCACAGAATTGACCTCGACCTACAGAATCCCATCCTCAGGTTCTCAAAATTAAACTCGACTCGCAGAATCGGTCGCTATAACTTAAGGTCCTCGGAATTAACATCAGCCCGCAGAATTGGTAGTTAAAACTCAAGGTCCTCATATTTGACCTTGACCCGCGAAATTGATCATCCTAATGTTAGGTCCTCAAAATTAACCTTGACCCACAAAATCGATTGTCATAACTTAAGGTCCTCATAATTGACCTGGACTCATAGAATCGGTTGTCATAACTCAAGGTCCTCAAAATTGACCTCGTGCCATATAATTGGTCATCATAACTCAAGGTCCTCAAAACTCACCTTGGCCTATAGACTCGATCGTCAAAACTCAAAGTCCTTATAGTTTACCTTGTCTCGGATAATTGATTATCACAACCTTAGGTCTTATAAATTAACCTCAACTTACATAATCGATTTTAAAATCTGTTACTAAAGTCGTTTAATATAAAATTAAACTATTTAAGTAACTCCGAACTATTTTTTGAAGAAACTCTTTTCTTAAAACCAAATTAAATTAATCACAAGATGTGTTTAACAAAAGTATGTACGAGATCTGTTCAAGATTTGTTAACAGGTTTAATAAATGAGTTTAAAAATCTTTAAACTCAGCACAACTAAGAATTAGATGAGGAGATGTAGAAAGATTAAGAACAAGGGATTTTTTAATTGGTAAAACCTCACCCAACTGAGGAAACATCCACGACTCCCTCTACGGAGTAAACCAAAAATTCCACTAAAATAAATTATAACAGTTACAAACTATATAACACACATGCATACAAATCAGACCTATACAAGTTTAGGAATGTACCCACTGGTGTCCTTATAACTTCTCTGCAGTTTTATTTGTTGATGTTGTTCTCCCAGTTTGCTAACTTTCAATTTGTTCAAGTTCTTTTCGGAGAATCTTGTTCTTGAGATCTTATTACCAACACTTTTAGTGTGGTAAGGCGATAGTCTCTGTGAAGGTGCTTTCTAATACATGCATACACACACACACACTTATTTTATACAAATAGTCCTATCAAATTACATATAAGATCTATATGCTGTGATTTTCTATTTCTCTCTTCTTATAAAACTTAACATTATTTGACCTTTATTATAATCCCAGAATCCACGGCTATCTTGCTCGGAAGACGTATCAAGATCTTAATCAATCTCAAGTTTTGAAAATATTTTTGAGATTCAAAATCACTAAGGGCGATTCCAACTAGGTCGAAGGTCTTGTTTTAAAAGAACTTGAAACATAAAATGATTTTGTTGATTTCGAACATAAAAACATTTACTGAAATAAATCAACAAATATTTTCTCAAGATGAGAAACTAAAAATGTAGATCTATGTGTAATATAACATGCAATGACTTAGATCAAAGATTTTTATAAAAGAAGAAACACAGATCTAAACATATGTTTAAGTTAATAACAAGATCTGAGATCGAAGAGGTTACAACAACAAAACTAACAAACCAATCACTCAAAATCTCTCAAACACTCAAGGTTGTGTTTGGTATATACTAGTTTTGAAAGAGGTTAAGGTTTGAAAATAGTTTTAGAAGATTTAGGGTTAGGGTTTCCTAACTCTTGTTTCTCTCTTTCTCTACTCTCTTATCTCTCTTATCTCTTTCTCACTTGAATGAACAAAGTTGCAAAAGTCTCAGATGGCTGAGGGTAGGGGTCCTTTTATAGGAGACTGAGAAGATTCCAGAATACAAACTAAGATCAAGGGCTAGGATCTGGTCTTGGAGGATTGACTTTGATCCAATGGTTTAAACAGAGGCGGTGATTAAAACACTTCTGATTGGCTCAAGTTGGTTTCACCAGGATTGTAAAAGAACGCATGCAGATCATCGATTAAAACAAATCCAAGGGTTGAAACAACGCACAACAATCGTCTCATAGAGAAAACACAATTTCGTTCGATAATAGCCGACAGGTGTAGGAAATAGATTGGTTGTTCCATGCACGTCTAAAATAATTACAAAGCACACCCTACAGTCTCTAGCCCTTTCGGATTCTACCCAAGTGAACTTTCAACCAATGAATCCAACAATCCAGAATAGCAGATTAACCCCAAAACTTTTAAAACCAAAATTTAATTAATAAAAACCTTATTTTAAAAGTTTATAAAATTCCCAAAATATATTAAAAATCAATTTTAGGGATTTAAACACACTCAACATATATACACACACATATATGCAATATGAAATGTATGAATGCAATTCTAATGTGTGTGAGTGTTGGTAAAGTATCTAGATCAATCAATCAAGAGGGATAAAATGGCAAACCAATCTCTGAGGCTCTTTGGTTTCTAGGATTGACACAATTTTGTCACAATTTCCAAACTAGATGAACACTTATACAATACAGACTCAAGTGAGTCAAGAGTATAAGGTGCTTCAATCTCCCCCTTTAGAAATATGAGACAAAATCTCCATTGATTCATATAGTACTCGTAGGGAAAAAAAATAAGAAAAACCTATTCATATAAAAATTCTATCTACCCATTTCCTTGAAAACAAAAGTACATAACTCAACTAATTACAATTGAACCCTATTACAAATGTTGAGAAAAACTGTATGGAATCCTGCAATGAATCACTAAGATCAAACACTTTAGAATCACGTTAGAATATGTAAGAAGATTCATTAGACTCAAATTTCTCCCCCATTTTGTCTCAAATAGACAAAGGGAAAAACATATAGAGGTCAAAGAGATTAATCAGCACACATCATACCTATTGACTTACACAACGAAATAAATCTATTATAATCTAAAGGTTTGGTAAACATATATGTGAGTTTCAAATCAGTAGGAAGATAATTAATTTCTAATTCCTTAGTTTCAATTAATTAGCAAATAAAGTGATGACTTATTTTTATGTGTTTTGTTTACGAGTGCTGAACAGGATTTTTAGAGATATTGATCGCACTTTGATTATCACAATATAGATGTAATTGTTTTTATTGAATACCATAATCACTTGGCATTTTTTTAAGACAAAGTAATTGAGCACAATAGCTTCCAGCGGCTATGTATTCAGATTCAGCTGTTGAGAGAGACGTGCAGTTTTGTTTCTTACTACTCCATCCTACCAAATTATTACCTATATAGTAACATGCTCCTGATGTACTTTTACTATCATCAGTACACCTAGCCCAATCAACATAAGTGTACCCAATTATAGTGCTAGGTGTATCACTAGTGTACAAGAGTTCTAGGTTCAGAGTTCCTTTTACATATTTAATAATTCTTTTAACAAAAGAAATATGGCTCTCTTTAGGATTGTTTTGATAACGAGCGCATAAACAAACAGCATACATTATATCAGGATGCAAGGTAGTAAGGTATAGGAAGGTTCCTATCATACTACGATATAGAGTTGGATCTATAGATTTTCCAGTTTCATATTTAGATAGTTTGACCGTAGTACTCATTGGATTTTTAACATCTTTAGCACTCTCAAGGCTGAATTTTTTCACAATATCTAATGCGTATTTAGATTGCGAAACAAATAATCCTTCTAAATTTTGTTTGACTTGGAGACTTAAGAAAAATTGGAACTCCCCCATAAGAGACATTTGAAACTCTTTATGCATAATTTCATAAAAGGATTTAACTTCTAAGGGAGAAGTTGATCCAAAGATAATATCGTCAACATAAACTTGAGCTATAATGATGTGTTTGTCAAAATGTTTGACAAATAAAGTTTGATCATTTCCACCTCTCTTAAAACCTTTTTCTAAGAGAAAATTGGAAAGGCGCTCATACCAGGCTTTAGGCGCTTGTTTTAGGCCATACAAAGACCTTTTTAGAAGAAAAACATGATTTGGATATTGAGGGTCAATGAACCCTTTTGGTTGTTCTATATAGGTCTCTTCAGTCGATATTCCATTAAGGAATGCAGATTTGACTTCCATTTGATAAAGTGTAAAATGCAAGTAGCAAGCTATGGCAAAGAGAAGACGAACAGATTCTAAACGAGTAACAGGAGCAAAGGTCTCATTAAAATCTATTCCTTTAATTTGAGAGTATCCTTGAGCAACTAATCTAGCTTTATTTCTAATGATTCTCCCACTTTCATCAGATTTATTTTTGAAAATCCAACGTGTGCCAATAACCTTTTTGTGATTAGTCTTAGGTACAAGATGCTAAACATCATGAATGACAAATTGAAGAAGTTCTTCCTGCATTGTAGAAATCCAGTGAGAGTCATTCAATGCCTCATTTACATTCTTTGGTTCTACAAGGGAAACAAAACATGCATAATGAGCATAATTTCTTAATTGAGATCTTGTATGCACGGGCTCACTAGGATTACCAACAATGTTATCTATGGGATGATCTTTAGAAACCCAGTTAGGTACTTCAGGTGTCTCAATAGGTAATGAATCATTTATTTCTGGAGAGTCATTTTCTAAAACATTTATAGGATCTTCCACAATTGTTGATTCACCAGTCTTACTCTCTACAGCAGTGTCACTTACAATCACATTTATGGATGCCATCATGGTTTTAGTGCAAAGCTTATAAACACGGTACACTCTATTGTTAGGTGAGTATCCCAAAAAAAATCTTTATCTCCCCGGCTCTCAAATTTGGATAAGTGTTCTATGTCTTTACAGACATAACACGTGATACCAAAGGTTCTAAGGTACTTATGATTGGGTTTTTTCTTATACCAAAGTTCATAAAGAGTTTGTTTAGAATTCTTTCTAAGATAGACCCTATTGATAATGTGACATGCAGTTTGAATAGCTTCTACCCAAAAATATTTAGGCAAACCCTTGGCATGTAACATAACACGTGCCATCTCCTGAAGTGTACGATTTTTTCTCTCAACGATACTATTTTGTTGAGGAGTCTTAGGAGCACTAAATTCATGTTTGTAACCATTATAGTCACAATACTATATTATATCGGTGTCTTTGAATTCTCCACCTCTATCACTAAGAATTATATTTACTTGAGTGTCCTTCTCATTTTCAATTCGAAGAAGTATTTTTAAAAAAGTTTGAAAAGTGTCAGACTTTTTCTTTAAGAATGCTACCCAAGTAAATCTAGTGAAGTCATCAACCATAACAATACTGTAACTGTGTCCACGGAGACTAACAGATTGGGAGGGGCCCATTAGGTCCATATGGATGAGTTCTAAAGGGTTAGAGGTAAGGATATCTTTGACTTTCTTATGAGGTGCCTTAACAATTTTTCCTTCCTAACAGGAATCACAGACAATATTAGAAATGGGTTTGATTTTGGGAACTCCTCTAACTATTTCTTGAGAAGTCAATCTACTAAGATTATCGTAATTTATGTGACCCATCCTGTTATGCCATATCTCATTATCATCCATTCTGGAAACATTACAGATTTTAGAACTATTCATGACAGTATAACAATTGTCAGGAGTCCTAAATCCTGTAATTATGCATTCACCCTTTTCATTTAAAATTTTGCAATTGTTCTTTGAAAAGGTAACAGTATGATTTGAGTCACAAAATTGTGAGATACTAAGTAGATTGGCCTTAAGACCTTTAACTAGAAGAACATTTTCAAGAATAGGAAGTCCTTTCTCTTTGAGTGTTCCTTTACCTATGATCTGAGATGATACTCCATCACCAAAAATAACTTTTTCTCCAGCAAAGTTGGTTTTGTTTAAGAGTTTTGTATCATCACCGGTCATGTGTTTAGAACATCCAAAATCTAAATACCAACCAGAAGATGCGTGTTCAGCTTTTAAAGCAGTAATGACAATGTTACATTTCATCTGGGGTAATAGATAATCTTTTCTAATCCAAATTGCTCTTTTTTTCATTTTGCTCTTTTTTACTCTCAATTGATAAAATTTGCGAGCATTCGATTTTTTTTGAAAAATATTTTGCACATGATTTTGAATTTTATGAAACACAGGAGCATTTGGTTTAGGAAAGTGTTTAGGAATCCTTCTAGGGAATGTTCTTTTAGGTTTGGTCTTTCTTTTCCTATAATTAGAGTTTTTGTCTGGTTGTCTAGGCAGAACATAATTATTTCGACTTCTCCTAGAATACTTAAATTTTTTATAAATAGGAGGATTACAGATAGGTTTAACTACTCTTTTAGCATAGAAACCATCAAAAGAATGGCTGTATATATCACAATAGGAGCAATAAAGGCTGCTCAAAGTTGGAGTCTCCTTAGGGAAATCTCTAAACATAGGCTTTAAGGAATTTTGAGGTTGAACCCTATTCCTAGATATAACAGTTTTGAATGTAGATTCACTCTTCCTAATGGAGGGGCAAACATATTTAGCCTTAGGTGAAATTTCATGCTTAGAGTAACTTGATTCCCCAATATCAAAATTTTGATGTTTTGAGTCAAACTCAGTTTTGAGAGAATGAAAGTCTGGGCAGGTTTCAATAGGTCTTTTACCTCCTGACACAAACTTGATAGTTTCAAAAGGTTTTGTTTTTGTCTTTAAATTGGGGCAAAACCCTATTTCAGTTCGATCATCAGAATTGGTCTTTGATTCAGCAACAAATCCATCAAAACAGATTGAGTCATTTTCAAATTTTGTAAATTTTTTTTAAAACAGTTGTTGTCTTTTCTTTTATTTGTTCCAATTCTAATAATGTCCCCTTGTATTTTTTCTCCAGAGTTTCATTTGCTTAAGTCAAATTTTTTAGTTTTTGAGCGACCATTTTGATTTCACTTTCATGTGTTAGACATTGGGTAATATACTCTTCAGCATTAAGTTTTACCATCGGACTTAGATCTTCTAGTTTCTTAGTGAGATCTTTCACTATCTTCTCTAGTCTAGTGCTTTTCTTGAGAGTTTTCGCATAAAGTGTGTGAATATCAGGGAGGTCTTCATTGTCCGAGTCACTAAGTGTAGTGTGTGAAGTGACCCTTAAGGCTTCAATTCTTGGACTCACACACCCATTGACATCGTCATTATCGCTTTCCATTTGACTCACACACCCCGTGGTAGAAGTAGGAATGTTCTCAGAAATTAAAGCATCTAATCCAGTAACAGCATGATTCACAACAATAGAAGTAGAATTACTAAATTCATCCTCACTAACAAACACAAGCATATCATCATTATAGATAATCTTGGCAAAGAAAGACATGCAAGGATCAAAAACATCAGATGACTCAGGTTCCTCATTTTTAGAGTCGCTTGAATCATCCCATTTCTTGCGAAGGTTAGCCCTAGTTTGTTTATTTTGAGTATTCAAATTAACTATATAATCTTGTGCAATGTGTCCTAGTTTTCCATATCTAAAGCATTTAGTCTTCTTAAGGTATCTGTTAGGTCTAGTGTGAAAGCCCTTGTGATGTTTGTCTTAACCTTTCTCATGAGGTTTGTGATTAGAGTGAGTTGGATAGTTGGACTTGTCTTGTTATTTCTAAACTTGATAATTTTCTTAAACTGTTTTGACATTAAGGCAATCTGATTGTCAAAATTCTCTATGTCACATTCCTCATCAGAGTCATAATTAAGGATGTTAAACTCAGGCTTAATCAACTTAAAAGAAAAACTCAGATTGGAACTAGTGTGTTTCCTATGGGACTGGGTCAATTCTTTCTTAAATTCTAATTCCATTTCCACAGTTCTTAGTTTACTACTGAGTAATTCAGGAGTGAGATTTTGGTCACACATTTCCTCAATAGCATATCTTTTGTTGTCAAATTTCTGTGGTAATGATCTCAGAATTTTAGATACAATTTCATGTCTATCATAGGTTATCCCATTAGCATTCAGTTTGGTCACAATATCAGTCAAATTCATATAAAAGTCATCAAATGACTCAGAGTCAGACATAATTAAAGAGTTATACTATTGAATTAGCATTTGTGTTTTAGTAGCCTTAACTCTAGTGTCACTTTCATGAGCAGTAACTAAAGTTTCCCAAGCTTCCTTAGAAGTGGTACAGGATGAGATTCTTTTGAACTCATGTTCATTTATGGACATAAATATGGCATTCTTTCCTTTGTTATTGTTGCGACAAACTTGCTTCTCTTCTTGTGTGAATTCACTTTACACATTCTTAACCCTCTCATTACTTCCTTCAGTGGTTGGTTTAGTAGGGAAAATGTATCCATTTTCAACAATGTCTCATACATCATCTCCCAAAGTTCCTTGAATGAAAGCAATCATCCTTACTTTCCAGTAAGCAAAATTGGTTCCATCAAAGATAGGAGGTCTGGTCAAGTTACCAAATCTTTCATTTTTCTCGTCCATGTTTGATTTTCAGAAAAAAATTTCTGAAACATGGGATCTTTTAAAAGAATTTTACAAAGCTCTGATACCAATTTAAAATATGTTACTAAAGCCGTTTAATATAAAATTAATCTATTTAAGTAACTCTGAACTGTTTTTTGGAGAAAATCTTTTCTTAAAACCAAATCAAATTAATCATAAGATGTGTTTAACAAAAGTATGTACGAGATTTGTTAAATATTTGTTAACAGGTTTAATAAATCAGTTTAAAAAACTTTAAACTCAGCACAACCAAGAATTAGATGAGGAGATGTAGAAAGATTAAGAACATGGGATTTTTTATGTGGTAAAACCTCACCCAACTAAGGAAACATCCACGACTCCCCCTACGGAGTAAACTAAAAATTCCACTAAAACAAATTATAATAGTTACAAACTATAGAACACACATGCATACAAATCAGACCTATACAATTTTAGGAATGTACCCATTGGTGTCCTTATAACTTCTCTGCAGTTCTCTTTGTTGATGTTGTTCTCCCAGTTTGCTAACTTCCAATTTGTTCAAGTTCTTTACGTCAACTCTTGTTCTTGAGATCTTATTACCAACACTTTTAGTGTGGTAGGGTGATAGTGTTTGTGAAGGTGCTTTCTAACACATGCATTCACACACACACACACACACACACTTGTTTTATACAAATAGTCCTATCAAATTACATATAAGATCTATATGACGTGATTTTCTATTTCTCTATTCTTATAAAACTTAACCTTATTTAACCTTTATTATAATCCCAGAATCCATGGCTATCTTGCTCGAAAGACGTATCAAGATCTTAATCAATCTCAAGTTTTGAAAATATTTTTGAGATTGAAAATCACCAAGTGCGATTCCAACTAGGTCGAAGATCTTGTTTTAAAAAAACTAGAAACAAAAAATGATTTCGAAGATTTCGAAGATAAAAACATTTACTAAAATAAATCAAAAAATACTTTCTCAAGATGAGAAACTAAAAATGTAGATCTATGTGTAATATAACATGCAATGACTTAGATCTAGGATTTCTATAAAAGAAGAAACACAAATCTAAACAGATGTTTAAGTTGATAACAAGATCTGAGAACGAAGAGGTTACAGCAACAAAACTAACAAACCAATCACTCAAAATATCTCAAACACTCAAGGTTGTGTTTGGTATATACTGGTTTTGAAAGAGGTTAAGGTTTGAAAATAGTTTTGGAAGATTTAGAGTTAGGGTTTCCAAACTCTGGTTTCTCTCTCTCTCTTTACTCTCTTCTCTCTCTCTCTCTCTCTCTCTCTCTTCTATCTTTCTCACTCGAATGAAAAAAGTGGCAAAAGTCTCATATGGCTAAGGGTAGGTGTCCTTTTATAGGAGATTGAGAAGATTCGAGAATACAGATCAAGGTCAAGGGCTAAGATCTGGTCTTGGAGGATTGACTTTGATTCAATGGTTTTAAACAAAGGCGGTGATTAAAACGCTTCTGATTGGCTCAAGTTGGTTTGACCAGGATTGTAAAAGAACGTATGAAGATCATCGATTAAAACAAATCCAAGGGTTGAAACAACGCATAGCAATCGTCTGACAGAGAAAACACAATTTGGTTCGATAATATCTCCACAGGTGTAGGCAATAGATTGGTTGTTGCATGCGCATATAAAATAATTACATAGCACACCCTATAGTCTCTAGCGCTTTCGGATTCTACCCAAGTGAACTTTCAGCCAATGAAGCCAACAATCCAGAATAGCAGATTAACCCCAAAACTTTTAAAACTAAATTTTAATTAATAAAAACCTTATTTTAAAAGTTTATAAAATTCCCAAAAAATATTAAAAATCAATTTTAGGGATTTAAACAGACTCAACATATATACATACACATATATGAAATATGAAATGTATGAATGCAATTCTAATGTGTGTGAGTGTTGGTAAAAGTATCTAGATCAATCAATCAAGAGGAATAAAATGGCAAAACCAATCTCTGAGGTTCTTTGGTTTCTAGAATTGACACAATTTCATCACAATTTCCAAACTAGATGAGCACTTACACAATACAGACTCAAGTGAGTCAAGAGTATAAGGTGCTTCACGATTGTCACAACTCAAGGTCCTCATAATTAACCTCGACCCATAGAATTGGTCGTCCTAACCTTAAGTCCTCAGTATTAATCTCAGCCAGTAGAATTTGTTGTTTTAACTTTAGGTCCTCAGAATTGTCCTTGACCCGTAGAATTGGTTGCCCCATCCTTATGTCCTCATAATATACCTCAACCCACAGAATTGGTCATTTCAACTTTAGGTCCTTAGAATTGACCTCGACCTGCAGAATTGGTCATTCCAACTCAAGGTCCTCAGAATTAACCTCGATCCTCTGAATTTGTCATCCTCATTCTTTAGGTACGCAAAATTAACCTAAAATCCTCTTCCCTAACATCAATGTGTTATTTATCATTCGATGACCTTCACTTGTTCTAATCTTTCCCGTCAAGGGTCTCTCTATAGACACCCTATTTAGGACCTCCATCAGTACCTTCTTAGGTCCCTAGCACTCACTCGTTCACCATAAACCATAAATCATACTCTAAGTACTAATCTGGAGGCCATAAGGCGCTCTCAATCCCCAGTTAGCTCTCCCACTCGGGAAAAAGCTTGATAAATCTTTGAAAGGATCTTAATCCCCTTTTTAATGGTCCATCTCATGCGAGAATCGAACTTACGATCCGAACGAATGATCTATTTAGCTAAAAAAATTAATCTGGAGGCCATCGAGCGCTCCATAGCCCCGTTGGACTCTCTTCCAATATCCATCTTGAGCTAAGCTCAATTAATATTTGAAGTCTCTAAATACCTTTTCTAATGGTTCATCCCGTGCATGAATCAGACTTACGATTCGAACGAATAATGCATTTTACTCTGAAGAGTTATCAAGCAATTTCAGGCCCCGTTTGACCTTAGTCAACTCTGTAAACCAAGTAAATCTAAATGAAATCTCAAAGGGAATTAAATTACCTTTCCAATGGTCAATCCTAAGACTGAATCGACCTTAAATCTTGAACGAATAATACATTTTCCTTTGAAAATCTCCTATCCAAAGGCCAATGGACGCTTTCGAGCCCCGTGTGACATGGTCAACTCCCAAGACCGAGAGTGGATCAATGGATTCTTAAAGGTATTTGGATTCCATTTCCAACGGTCCTCCTCATATGAAATTTGGACTTACGTTTTCCATTTTATGCCCATTTTTTCAAAAAAGTTGTTCCAAATTGCCTAAAGTCATCCCAGGGACCCTGCCTACTAGCAGTATGCCTAAGCTGCGATACCAATAGGCAAGCAAAGACCCCTACTGATCGGTACCCCCTTTGGTGCCATAAATAGTGTCCATTACCTCACCTTGAGAGAAAACCCCTGAACACCCCTCTCAACAAGTCAGAGAACATTCTCTTGAATTCAGGGCTATTCCGTTTACTGAAAAACCCATTTTCCACATTCCCTTTCACCACTTTGTTACCTCAATTTTTAATCTCCCCCATGTCTCCATACTACTTTTATACCATTGTAATATCACCATATCTACATCTAAAGGTCAACATCAAGCACTCATAAAGAGGTTCATATCTCCATCCATTTATCTAATTCTTGTATTTTAGCATTAATCATCTTATTTCTATTTTAGTATTTTTGTCTCATTACGTCACATCCATTAATATCAACTATTTATCAGTAGTATTTGCACGCAATCTATTTTCATAAAAACCTCAAACAGAAGAAAAAGAGGGTTTATCCATAAATTCTAAAAGAGAGATTTCTATTTCACACTCTCTCTCTTAAAAGCACATTTCTCTACACACACCCATAAGAGAATTGCTCATTTGGATTTATGGATTAAACCCCTACCTATGATATCTTCGAACTACATGGACTTTGATTCCCCTTAGGCTACATAGGCATCTTAGGCCAATCTTGAGATTCGTATCCTCCTTTATGTAAGTTTATATATTTCTTTCATATCTTATATATATATATATATATATATATATATTCTTTATTAATCTCACATTCTTACATGCTTGTGTTTCATTCAGTACACAAATTCATTCCTCCACACCGACTTATCATTCGGCAAACACTGATATCATATTTTGAATTATTACTTTCGGGAACATTCCTAAGGATGAATTCACTCCATCCTCTTCCATGACGTGAGTTTAATGATTCCATTATCCACTTATATTATACACATGTGCACACGCTTAACGAAATATAAAAGAACAAGATTAACATTTGTCCATGAGAGATCGAAAGGGCGGTGTGTATACCTAACACCTTCCCATTCCGTAACTTAGTTCCAAAACCATCAAACTACTCGGTTTTGGAAGCATTAGTATTGGCCTTGATGTCGTTCTCTCAAGGTGGAGACATTATTTTGCTTATTTTGAGAAAAATAAGTTGACAACTCTATCGATTTGCATTGTCCCCATAATGACAATGACCAAGCGCCTCAAAAATGTCACACCCCGCACGCTCACCAAAGGGAATTCGACCCCCAGGATGCCCACAAGGATTTTCCAAAAACTAACCGTTGGAGGGTACTACAGTAAATTTTTGAACTTTTGGAATTTTATTTTTGAAAATTATTCATTTGAATTTTGACCACCTAAAAACCTTGAGTCGACTCAAACTTAAAGTCCCGGGTCCACTTTTGAAAACTATCATAACTTTCTTTTTAAAAACCATTCTTAAGGCAGATCAACTTAGGTAGTTTGAGTCGACTTAAACTCATTTTGAGTCAACTTTGATGTTTGGGATATTTTCATTTTTTTCTCGATTTGGGAAGGTTTAGAAGATTGGTTTGTGTAAGTACATAGTCATACAAGTTCATTTACACTATTACAATCATTCCTTAATCACTCAAAGCTCTAGGAGGTTGTAATAGAGTTTTAACACTTCTCTTGATTGTATTGAACATATGATTCTTCTTCTTGATGATTATGATTATTATGAGCTTTGATTGATATTTTTCATGAATGGATTGATGGAATAAGGTTTATTGAGCCTTTTTGGTGAGATTATTGAACTGTACTATATTTATAGGTTAATCTTGCCGTGAACTGAGTCAGGTTCTAATTATTGAGTACGCATGGATGTTTGTTCTTCTTTCTTTTGTTATAAATCTAGGAATGAACTCATGGATTGTGTATAGATGATGATCAATAGTGCTCTTTATCTTGCTTTGAGTCAGACCTCTATAAATATGATGATCTTGTCTTTTACTATAGGGCATGCTTTATTATTCTCATGCCATGAATGCTACTTGGTTTTTGATTTCTCAATTACATGTATCTTCTTTGAATGATGAATCTCTTTAGGTTGTGGTTACTTGGTTAATGCAATCTTGGAGATAGATCTCACCATATCTTGAGTGCATGTTTATATATTAAGAACATTATAGAGTAGATACTCAAGTGATATCATATACCAATTGGATTCTTGTTATAGAAAACCATACATAAAATACTTTTGGTTTCAATGTCATGATCATCCTGGAAAGAATGGACAATGCACAAGAGTACAAACAAGCCCCACTTTAGATATAAAGGTACTTTTTTATGCTCAACTTAAACCTTGTACCAAATACATTTTTATGGTTATGAGAATTATCATTTTAAAAGCTCCTAAGATTGGTACCTAAGTTTTTTATGAACTTTTTACCTTTCAACCATAAATATAATGAATAAAAATTGACGTCAACGGGGTACACATAGTGCATACGCACAAACTGGTAGATAAACTAATCATAAAAGCATTTAAAGAACCCTCAAGCAATCTAGACACCCAAATTAACCAAGATATCTTCTTGGTTATACATTTACTAATGTTTGACACATAATAATCCAAGTTTTATGAACTATATAGTTCTAAATATAAAGAATGAGGTATTTGTTGATCCCAAATGAGGTTAATGGTATATATGTTTATTTAATCTTGTTTCACTTACTTGCACTAGTATTGGGTCTATCAAACTCATACTAGTATTGGATCTATCAAACTCACACACACACACGTTATATATACATAAAGGACATATAAAATAATATAGAATGTAAAATAAATTTATAAAGGTTTAAAAATCCTTTCATACATTGACTTCTCGAGCTAACAACTGAGCATTAAATAATCCTTCTTCATGAAGGTGAAGTAATGTACATATCAACAAGTTTTAATTTTGAAGGTGAAGTAATGTACAATCAACAAGTTTTAATTTTGAAGGTGAAGTAATGAACCTACCATCTACTTCTTTTGAGGAATAAAGCACCAAATCCAAGTGTGTTAATCATAGTCCCCACTAGTATAATATTTTTCATTGTGTTCTTTTGACATAAACACTTTAAAATATCATGATGAACAAAGGCATAATCAATAATATAAGACACTTCTTTTTATTTCTATTGGTGAGGCTAATGTAGTGTTGTTAAATGTATTCAAACAAAATGTAATTGAAACATGGGACATCCTTGAATAATCTATGAATGTTTTTCCATGACACTCGGTTGTTCAGTCCATATTAGAGTTGTTGATTTTGAATTGGAATGATATATTTATGATTTTAATGCAAGATCAATGGCTTCAAAGTGTACTACACCGTGAGATCACTATTATTTATGATTTTTCATTAATTTTGAATTGGAATGATATATTTATGATTTTAATATTTGTATTCTTGATCTTTAGTCATTCCATTACATGTCCATATTATTAAATCCATATAATCTATACCCGATTCATTTATCTGTATGCGTGTGAATAGTTATTGGTGTGATACCTCAAATCTCATTTGTTCGTCTATTTTCATGTAGAGTTACTTAAATTCTAAACCATATTTAGTTAATAACAATTTAATACATTAACAATTATGTTAATTTCAATACACGTAATTTAACATTTATATCAATGCACTAGTAATATAATTAAAAACATTAGGGCATTAGTAGAAATTATAAATACATTAAATTGTGTAAACTAAATATATTAAATGTGTAACACTAATTTAAAATGTTTAAATCATGTAACTTAAGTGTGATATTATTTGTCATCGATAAAACATGGGTAAATAAAGTATGACCCAACAGTCTCCCCCTTTCTTCGATGGAAACAAAATATTACAATATACCATGCTTCGACACCTTTAAAAACAGTTCCAAAGTGAAACCTTTTATACCCCCTGTAATGACCCAACTTTTATTTGCTCATATAGTTTTTTTTCAACAATTTTGTGTTACTTATTATCTTATAACTATTATATTATTACATATGTGGTATTTTGCGTTCTTAATATAGCAAATCCCATTTTTTAAATATGAAGAATCAACTGTAAATTGGATCGAATTAAAGTTTTATGACACATCCTAAGATAAATGATAAGTTTCGGGGTAGAAAATGTAATTTTATTAAACTTTAGGGACTTGACTTTAATTAAAAGAGTTTTAGGGACTAAAATATCATGTGAAATTACCAGAATGCCCTTCATGTGTAAAATAACCATTATACCCCTAACACCTTTCCACCTCATGCATGACACCTCGTGCTAACACGTGTCATCGATATAGCTAAAGCTAAAAACACGTGTCGCTGGTCGGTGAAATAAGACTGCAAGACCCCTCCGTTGCGCGACACCTCAACACTGACTCGCCGTTGTAAAGGCGTGGTCAGCTAGACACATGTCAACACCGTGAAATCCCTGAAAAACTATAAATACGGCCTTTAGGATTATTTGAAACTCACACCAATTCCTTGCGAATTATAGAAATAAATTGTGAGAGAAATTGTGGGAAAGTTTAGGAAGAAGTTCTTAAAGTTCTTAGGGATATTCATCTTAAGGTAATATTCTTTAATGTTTTAATGCCTCTTTATAGTTTTAATTTATTATTTCATAACTATACTAAGTAGAAATGTTTATAAAAACACTAAAGATCCATTTTAGTAAAATAAAATTATAGAGTTTTCTAAATTGAATTATTTTATGAAAATGAAACATAGAACTCTTTTCATAATGAACTATTAAGTTTCAAAAAGGGAGTTTCACAAATGAATTTATAGTTTTGGTGATGAAAATTAATATTGATTATTATTTCTAAACGCGTAATAGATGAATTACTATTATGATTGAATTTACTTATTTTTCGAACTGAAACATATTTTAAGTGTATATGGGTTTTTGAAATGATTTTTGTTATTGTGGAATCCAATTAAGTAATTCCAAATTGAGTCTCGGTGAAATTCCGTTTAGATGAGATGGTATTAAAGTGGTGCCCCTGTGACCTTCCATCTCTACTGGGAATAAATTCAAAAATATTCTGTCTCGATGAGATGGTATTTAAGTGGTGCCCGTGTAACCCTCCATCTCTATTGGGAACCGACTGATTGGGAAGAGTTGTGAATTGAATTATTTAAATACGATGAATGAATATTAAAAATTGAGAAAATGGTTTTAGTAACCTTTTACAAAAAGTTATTTTAGGATTAAAACACAATATTTATAATTGGGCTTTATTTAGAATACGTAATTAAACCTTTATTGTATTTATTAGATTAACGTGTGATTCAAGACTTAATATCTGTATTTTCGAGCCTCTATTTTAGGTGAGTACTCTATGCAATTTCGTGTGCATTTTGATTATATTATATTATGCAAACTATGTATATTTTGTGAAATTCTTTTATTCTCAAAATGCATCTGATACCGATGATTCCGTCGTTTGTTATATGTTTATATCTCTCTATATAAACATCTGATTTGAATTCTAAAATTATTGATTCGGCCTATGGAAACTCTCTTACTATGTTGGCCTTGACTACCGGGTGGAAATATTTGGGTGGTACCTTCCCAGCTGGTTTATCGCTGGTGTGCCCTAAACAAGGCCTTGTTCCAGAAATCATGATTCTATGTTTGTGATGTTACCGGGTGGAAACATCTGGTAACACTATCTGTTTATCTGGGTATTAGAGTGTACATGGCCATCAAAATAGAATTGAATAATTGAAATATTGCTCAATTGTTTTATCTGTTCTGTTCTGAACTGTTTATTCAGAAAATATATACTGTCAGTTTAATTTATATATTTTACTGCAAATTCCTGTCCACATATATATATGACTTCTATTGTAAATTGAATAGGTATCAATTTTTTGAAAAACCATGGAATGTCTGGAGCTTATATCTCATTCAACTTTTAGTTAATGTTGTATAAATAACCCTTTTTCAGGTTATAGTTAGAGATGAGGATGGATATGTGAATATTGAATTGAAGATTATATTTTGAGATTTGTTGTGTAGCTATATGCTAGTGTAGAATGGGATGTTTAAGGATTTATATCTCTTTAAGTGATTCTAGCACGACTTGAAATAGAATTTATTCATCTATGAGAAGGAGAAGTTATATATTAGAAGCTCTGATGATGTTACCTTTTCAGCTAGTTACAACTCATAACCATGGAATGTATTCCGTTGCATTTATTTTAAGAGAAAATTTTAAGGCCAGAATATTGAATGCCTTGGTGGAATGTCAAGACACTCGTTCCCTATTACTATTGGGTCGGGGTCGTGACCCCCCCCCCCCCCCCCCCCAATGGAAATCAATTCACACTAAGATACTCTATTTGAACCAATTTGAAATTTTTTAGGACAAAATATGGTGGGATAAAGGGTACATATTTTGAATTGTTTTGTCAAACACATTATTTTCCAAACAATTGGAAATCAACATCAATTGTCCACCGTTAAATTTTTCCATATAGTAACGATGTTAAGAATGTTTTATCACATAATCATGAACATAAGAACTAGTTAAACTTTCATAGGATTAATCACATGAGAAATATAAGACATATCTAGTCACTCCACATTTTTTTATCAAAATGACCTATCTTTCATACAAGAGAATCAAGATTAATCAAACAAAAAGTTTCCATGACAAGAATTCATGTACAATTAAGAGATTAATCTTTGCAAGATTCTCTATTCACTAGAGGATAAACCTTAAAAATAAGATTTTTTGTAATATTTTGCACATAAGAAGGAAACTAATATGAGAACATTCATGACTCCATCAATAATATTTTTCTATGATTAATATTGAAGTTTTCATACAATTATCAATTTTTAAAAAATAATGCAATACTTGATGATAAGAATGCATGCATGTTAAATCCCAATCTTTTGAAATTCCACCACGTTGAATAGTATGATTCATCGAAAATATTTTTAAAAATATCACTTTATAAATTTTTGGAACACATCAATTAAGTCCATGGTTTTAAAAAGTCAAGTTCACAAATGTAAATTTTACATAAAATGTGCTAACGAAATTTCAAGAGTTTATAGTAAAAACATACCATTTTCAAGAGAAAAATATCATATGGCATATTAAGTTTAGAGATCATAAAATGAAATTATGAAACTTTTCTCCCCCTTTCAAAATAACATATGATAAATAAATCCTAAGGAAATTAATAACTTGATAAATCATAATTGAGTCAAATATGAATAACAATTTATTCCTCTAATATATAGGAGTCATAAAATTAAGCATAAGAACATATTAAACACAACATATTGATTTATGAAATAGTTAGGGTTTTATATGGATAATATCAACTAGAAATTTTTTAGACTAAGTTTCACACGATTCAACTTTTTCACCGGCTATCTTTAAAAGTAAATAATTCACAAATTATTAAGAAGACAAAGAAACATAATCAAACACATTAAATTCAAGTGACACATAATCATGTAAGGAATAAGTCTCAGTGTTTACTAATTGATGGTAATGCCATCAATTATAAACTTCGCGACAAAAAATAATTATTTGAGATTAGTTTGCACTTAGTTGGGTTTTCCATTAATTTTGAGATTCATATGTTCATGTGTACTATCTTAAGAAAACTTCTCGTAAGATGGGATTGCCATTAATTTTAGGGTTCAAAGGAATATGGGATTTCCATAGACCTTAATTTCACAAATTATGGAATTCCCATCAATTTTGAATTTTGAATAAATATGGCTTGCCATCCATTTTCAAATTCAAGTAAAGATGAGATTACCATCTATTCTGAATTTAATATAAAGATAATATTTTCATTTATTTCAATATTTTTGTAAGAATATAATTATATTTTCAAGTTCAATCAAAATGGGATTGCATAGATTTAATAATGACATAATCATGTTAACACATTTATGATCAATGATGGATTTCACATTAAAATGAATTTGTGGCCATCCCGGCCCCTCGCCGCTCCTGGCACTTGTGTTAAAGTCATCATGCGGGATTTCTTATAGATAAGGGGGAGAATATAAAAATGTTCATCGTCGATGATGTGAGGTATGTGAATGCGTAAAGATCAAAGTTGTCAACCTATTTTACTCAAAACAGACAAAATAAATATCTATATCTGTAGAGAAAATAGAAAAGACTACGGGTGCGATCGAAACAAAATAAGATGTGGTCTCGAGGAATATATTACGGAATGAGAAGGTGTTAGGCATCCATTCCGTCATTTCTGTCACATGATAAACAAAATCCTTCTTCCAAAGTGTTTGTACATGTGTATAGTAAATGTATCATTCGTGCAAAGTGTGTAAAGTAAAAATGTGCATGAATGTGCAAATGTGTGGGGGTGTAAGTGGAGTGAAATCATCATACCAACGCCATGAAAAATATGGGAACGAGTCATTCTAAGTAGATAAATTACTAAAAGTATGTTAAATCAACAACAATATGACTGGCGTACCGGATCGTAGAGACACTCTATAAAAGTGAACATGCATGTCATAGGATCTCTGAGAAGTGAAAAAATGTAAATAAACTAGCTATAGAAAACATGAATAAAAAATAACTAGAATGTGAACGGTGTACCGGATCATAGCACTACTATTAGAAAAATGAGCACGCGTGTCACCGGACCGCTAAGAAGTGATAAACGTAAAGAAACTAACTACATGAGAAAAATAAACTAAATATATGGGTGAAATAATAACATGTGAATGTGAACATAAGAGGGAATGAATAAAGAGCAATCGAATCTTAAAATTGATTTCGAGATGCCTACATAGCCAAAAATGACATCAAAGTCCACATAGTTTGAGGAAATAAGGCGGGGTCTATTATTTTTATGGAAAAGTGTGCAAAGTTTGGTGAGAGTGTGATAAGAATGTGAGATAACTTTAAATTAGGAACTAGAGAATAAACCCTCCTTTTGGGGTTTTTCATTTATAAAAATACGTTTGCATATATATATATATATATATATATATATATATATATATATATATATATATATAATAAATTAGGAAACTTATGTATTTCATAAGCTTAGTTGATGATGTCATCTAAATAAGTTTTTCTTGCACAACTAATTTTACCCTTCAAATATTTGATTTCCCCCCTCTTTTTCACTTACCAAATTTGGACTTCAATTCAAAATTGGGTTACTTTGGTCAAGTTCAGGTCATCAATTTGTTCCCATTCTCTCTCATTTGTCATACAAGCCTCTCATTCTCCCGTATCTCATCAGCAAGCCCCAAAACAAACCTACCTCAAACCCTTCTCCCCACCGTCTCCCCATTGCTTCAGCCACCGCCACACCTGACTCTTTGCCCCCGCTCCTCTCTACGCCCCCGCTCCACTCAGGTAAGTTTCATATGGTTTCGATTTTAGTTTTGAAATAGAAGATAAATTCATGGTGTTTGCATTGTAATGTTTAGTTTTTTGGTTTGTTTTAAATTTGATGTTACTTATATAGCGATTTAGGTATTAGTTTTGATATTAGTTTTATTTTTATTTCTTGGATGAGTTGTATTTATAGTTTCAAACCTTATGTATCCCACATGATGCTTCATCTTTTTTGAGTTTTTTTTTAGGTCTGAATCATTTAATATGAATCTTTATGTTTATTTGAGGATCTTTCAATATTTATTTTAGGTTACAGGTTCTCATGTATTTCAATTTTTTAAGATCTGAGACATTTTAATTTCTTAGGTGACCTGATTATACCTGAACATTCCAAAAAGAGGTATACTCCTTTTCTTTTTATTTAGTTTTTTTAGGGTTTGTAGTTCACGATTGCATTTTGTAATGTATTTTGGAAAGTTGTTATATGTACAAATTTTGCATGCTTAGTATTTTCTTTTGGGTAAATGAGGTTATTCAAATATGGTTCTACTATGATTTTGTTTTCCATTTTATCTGTGAACTCATTATCTTCTTCATAGTTGATCATTGAAGTATTCATCCTTATGCGTACGACTCTCGGGTGTTTGACACAACTCCTATGTCATTGTTTTTTGCGTAATTTGTTTTAATGGTTTATAGGGGTCGAATTGTGATTAGTAGTATACTAAAATGATTAATGGATGAGGAGAGACCTACAAATATTGGACCAATATTTCTTTAGTATCAGTTGTTGTCTAAAGTTAGTTTTTCACATTTAAATATGTTATGTGGTTTATTTTCAAGTGTTTGTCTCCTAGAAGTGAGTGATGTTGGTGCTTATGGGAAAGGCTTTCTTTTACTTCCATAGAAACCCTAACCCCATACGCTTTGTACTCTTAAGATATATGATATATGATTTCTTTATTCAGATTCAATTCCCCGAGTGGATAAAGAACACATCAATCGTTGATTGTTGTCCTTAATTTTTTTTGTAGTTGGCTACCAATGGCAGATAATTATTTGATGGTGCATTAATTTTTGGGATATATTATTTTTTCGTTCTCTGGTTCATGAGTATGTTGATGAAATTTCGAGTGGGGGATTTGTTTTGGGTGAATTCATGGTGGGTATATATACTAGAATGGGTTACGTAATTAGAGGGTGGATGCTATGATGCAATTTTTTGAGTTGTAAGAACTAGAGGTTGAATGCCATAAGTGTGATTGCATCAGTAGCAAGTATAACAGCGTGCTATTGGCACGGCCATACCCTCTATTTTGGTATCTAACTTTCTATAAATAATTTCTACAACTAGGGGTTGGGAAGCCGTGTAGGTGGTCGTCGTGGTGGTGGTAGTGGTATAGGGAAAGTGACAGGGATTCCAACCCGACTCCCCATTGTACCCCTTCAAATTCATGCTCAACTAATAATATGAAGAATTAATTAACTCTCATTCTCTTTTCCCTAAATCATGTGGTAATTGAATGATTTCTCCATTGGGGGTGTACACCAATATATTGGGGAGGGGAAGAGGATGTGATCTAGAGATAACTACCTTAGCCATATTGAGAATATTTTAGCATCCGTGTGATGTCATAAGTCATATCACTAAAGGATCGTCCCCTATGAGATTACATAGTCTAGAGCATTCTTATTACAAAGTGAACTATTATATCTAGACAATACCCTTGCTATCTATTATAATTCCACTAACTTATTATGGAAATAGATACTTTAATGGTATCAATAAAATAAAAACAATATCTCTCGGTCTAAGTTCCAATCCCCCCAGTGTATACATTAATTTTACTGTCCTATTGCTGAAGACTTCGATGTATTTCCTTATGATTTGAGAAGAAATCATATAAGATTTGTTAAGAAAGAAAAAATCATACAATGTATTTATATTTTTAACGCTAGTGTGTTGTGTTTCCAAGTATCATTTATGACTCAAATGCGTTGTGTTGCCATATATCATTTATGACTCAAATGTGATGTGTTGTTATGCTTAGCTATCATTTATTTACGTGCCTTGCTACAGTCTAACAAAGCTAAATATTGTATTACTGGCCCCTAATACACGGGATTTATGTTTTGTGTTTATTGATTAATGAACTATTGAATTACTGGCTCCCAATACACGGGATTCAAATTTTACTTTATTTATGAACTACATTTAATGTAAGGAGGAGATCATATAAAATACTTTAGCTCCTATCTATGTGTTGTGGTAATGGACACCGCGCCAGGATGGTTTATGACGAATTGTTTATCATCTCGAAGATCAAGTTTTTTTCCAACATTTTCACACATAGCCTTGCTACAGAGAGATAATGCCAAATTGAATAATCTGCACCATGATAACTCAAAGGTCTTAATCTATTGTAATCCTCCATCCCAGTAGTGTATTGTAATTGCTTATCTAAGTACCTTTATATCTCATTGCCTATTGTTGTTCACATTCAAAAGTTTCTTTATTTTACGAGTACATGTACTAGGTACAACTCCGTTTTCCTTTTTTTTCTTATGTGTAGATTGTTGTTGCCACTGGAAGATACACAAATGGATAACCATAACCTCTACAATGGTTACTCAGTTACATGACGGAAAATCAGAGGCTAAAGGCTGAGAAAGAGAAGGTAGAATTATGGGACAAGATAGGCTTATAAAACTAGTATATTGAATCCACCATTGCTGCTACAAACTCCCCTTTGGTAAACTCTCCAGATCCCAATAAAGTTGTAGCAACCCCCGGCACAAAGCATACAACTTTGGATTCAATGCTTTTAAATTGGAAGTCTCCAAAATCATCCCAAAATGCATCGGTATGCCTGGCTAAGTATGCGGTACGAATATCTGTTCTATCTTCTTCTAGAACAAAAACAACATCACCATGAACTGTTATGACTAAATCAGTCATATCCTCTAGGTCTTTAGCTATAAGCAGTGAAAGATTTATAATATAAGCTAGCTTCTGTACCAGGAAAAAGAGGTGTGAGGCACACATAGACAAAATATGTTTTTATCAGTTTCAGTCATCATTTTGTTTCCTTGATATCATACATGTAGAAGCTGCATGGTGACATATCCAATTCTATTTCGCACACCATTGAGTCGCCCTAATTATGAGCTCACATTAAAAATTTGAGCTCCTGCAATTGAGTTTCTCCAATTCTTATGCTTGATTGTTGTAGTTTTCATTAATAAGCTATATCACGAAAAAGTTATGCATTCGACCTCAAGTACTTTGTTCTCTTCTGTCAGTTTTTACTACACTTCCGTTCTCTCATTCTAGGCTATTTCTCTCTTTCCCATTGCTGATGATGGGACAATGAAGTGTTTATTATTATGAAGAAAAAGTTGGCTAGAAATAAATCTAAATTGGATCAGTCTGTATACTTGGATTTGATATCTACAAGTGAGATACGGATTTAAGTCTACTGAATTGCTCTCTTCTTGAGTCTGACCTGTTTACAGCCATATCTGGAAGTTTTAGATTCATATTTTTTACATCTACTTGCTACATGATTTGTTCCCCTATAAATTGATTTATTTTTTCATTATTTGGTGATTGAGATTTTCTAGATGTCCTTGGTTACCCTCTTTTTGTTTAATTCTAATTTTACAACCTTAATTGATTTTTGCATTTGTTGGTAATCAGGCAACTATTACATTGAACTTACTTTGTCATGATATGAACTTAATTTTAGATTTTCTAGATGTCCTTGGTTACCCTTACTTTGAGGTATAATTGTTCTTTAATTGGTGCAATACTCTTCCAACATTGTTCATTAAGCACTGTTCATTAAGCAGTTATATATTTGGACACAAGTTTCAAAATAAAAATGAAATAGGGGCGGATGGAAGGATCTGTAATGAATACTCAGGCCCTAGAACTGCCCATTGTCTACTTCCTAGGAGGGATCATAACCAACACTGGGTTGTCATTAAACCCAGGGTGAGGAATCCTGCGACGGAGCTCACGAACCTCCTGACAAAGGGGGCATGTATGGCATAATATATGGGTGGCAAAATCATAATCTTACTCGCACTGATCATGCTTCACCTCATCCTTCATTATGATTCCATAACATCCAAATGATCTGGTAAGTGCCTTGCATCTCCCGTCTAGGTTGAACTTTCGACGATGGCTATACGGCTAGGATGTGAAAACCAAGGTGCCAAGCAGTTCCTGCCAAGAAAGGAATTACCAATAAGGTATAGATCAGGCTCCATTAGAGTTGCGTAGGATAATAATCTTTTGACTCTCTTTGTTACCCCCCTCTAATCCTATATACTCGCACACAAAACTCCATGGTACATGCAGAATTCCCTTAGTGATTTAAGATGAAGTCATAACAACCCTTGAAATTAGGATACTTGGAGATCAATATGTTATGTACTTTCAGAGTTATATCATTGTGCTTATCATCTATGAAATTTCCTTTTAAGACTAATTATACCTCATCTAAGAAATTTCCTTTTAAGAAATTTCATCTAAGTTCAAATTTTAAAGTATATACCTTGAATATACTCTGTTCCTTTATTCAGCAGATAAAGGAACAATTCCTTTATTCAATTTAAGGGGCTTGCAAGATAAAATATTTCACTTCAGTCGCATAGCGGAAGCAAACAATTCAGTCTTGAGTGCAATTAGGATAGAGAAAGATATATAAAAAGATGAAGAGAGAGATAGAACCGCCAAGAGAATTTGGAAAGAGAGAAAATCAAGCAAAATAATACCACTCTACAAACTAAAGAATTGGAGTTTAATTAGAAGGTCATAGAAGGTACATTGAAAGAACAAGTGATCATCTTAGTGCATTTATAATAAATACAATATTTAGAAACAACATAACCGGGATGTCATGCACAAACTTAACTTAGTAAATGAAAATATAGATGTATTGAGGTAATAATATGATTACATTATGAAAATAAATTTTCATCATAAAAGAAAAATATATATTATTCAGTCTTAACAGTTACAATAGCTATTGAGATCTCAGCAACAGATAAAGGGTCCAAAGAATGGCTGTTTTGTACCCTTATCACGATTTGGATCCCTACACAAACATTGCATCAATCAACCAGTTGAGATTGACATATTGTATGACATATAGAACGAAGATAAGATCTAAAGGTCTTCACTCATATTGAACATAACCAAGAATTTTAAAACTTTGAGAAAAAAGAGAAAGGTGATATACTCATTGGTTCATAGTTTCGATTTTAGAGTTTTGAGTGGTATTGAATGGAATAAAAAAACATATGTGGGTTTAGTCTCGATTTGGTGCATCTTTATTGATAAAAACCTCTGCAAGAATTCCAGAACTTGGTTTGTTCATTAATCGTTGTTTAGTTAATATTTCAGTTAATCCCCAGAATCTTAATTGTAATGTTAATTAGTTGCTTTTATTGAGGTCGATATGTTGTATTGTGTAGGTCATCGAAGTTGAAGGCATCCCACTCATCGATCTCTCAGCTTCAAACTCCAAGTGAAATGTTTTTTTTCCAAGTGATCAACTATGAGGTACCATTAGCGGCGAGGTACTTCTCTGGGCAACTAAAAGAAGTGTATGACCTTTGTTTTATCCGAATCTATTTTTCATCGTCACATTATGTAATTTTATAATCTTTTTTATTTTTATTTTTTATTTATCTTAAATTAAGGAGAAAAAAATGCATCAAAGGGAGATTTAAACTTTATAGATATAGGCATTATAATGCCTTTCATATGTAAGAAATATTGACCTTCATCTCCTGTTATAACTGTGCTGCCAAACCTCCAGTTATAAGTGTACAAATACAGGTATTATAGTGACAGTTAGCATGTACAACGTTCTTCGAGTCAATTAAAATGCGTCCCAAGTGGAAATCAAAACGGCATGCCGAAGCTTAGCCAAGGTTTAGCATCCGTATTTGTGTGAAATGGGATCGGACAGAAACGATTTTATGAAGATTCATAATGTTTATTCTACTCTCTTGGACCCCAAGGCCAGGGAAGCACAGAGTACTGAATCTCTATTCAATGATTTTACATATTTTCTTATTGTTCTGAAGTTCTGAACCCATATTTTTGTATTTCTATGTTTATATATCTCTTGGATAATGCTTTCCAAAGCCATGTGGGTTGATTCGTTGCTGATGATCGTGTTCCTCCTTATTCTTTTTAGTTATTTTTTGTTTAGCTCAGCTCTCTTTCTCTTTAGATTTGGGAGAAAACGAGTTTGATGGTTTACCCTTTCGGTGGGATGTTTTATTTTATTTTTTTGCCTACAAATTTTTCTCAGGTGGTTTGGGGCATGGGTAGGCTGATCTTTGTTATGGGTTTCCACATGCCTTTTTCTATTGTTCAGGCATTTTCTTTTGTTCAGGTGTTGCCTTTTTATATTGTAATTTTGTTATGTTTTGATAATATTTTCATACATTGGGGATTATAATTTTTTATATTGTCCGTGAGGAGTTAGAGACTATAAATGGAAGCCTAAATGGAAAGTTGTTTACCTGTGAGATTTGGTTGGGTTGGTCTTATGAATTTGAATTTACTCATGAACTATTGCTTCTCAGATTGTTTCTATTTATCATTTAATATACATGTTTAATTTTTCTGATCTTCTTTATTATAGGCAAGACTAACGTTGACACTAAATGTAATGCAAGGCAATGCTTAACCTTGATTTTTTTCCGTACGATAGCAGTCCCTGATGATAAGGTAATGTTGAGTAGCTACAATGTTGAGTAATTAGGAATTCAATATGAGACACTTGCTGATCAAACGGTATTGTTAAGCTTTGTTTAGTACACAATAATTGGGATTGATATATTGGTCCAACTTTGATTATTGAGTTCTTATTATTTATGCCGAGTATGTTATGGATTGATTTTTTTAACTATGAATTTTGATTGCTTATATTTTATGATTCATAGTCACATTCATGATACCATTATTATTGATGTCTAATATCCCAATGTGACTATAAGAAAAATAATATTCTATTAGAGGGCTTATTCAATTATTTTTTGTGTTGCAATGCCGGTTTCAACCCTAAAGAATTGAGAATTTGAGCAGAATTTGATATTGAATGATATTGAGATGGTTACAAATCATAGAACTTTATATCGGTGCATGTAAATTTGTAGTTGGAAGTTGAAATTACGTCTTTGTATGTAACAAGTCATGGTCTATTTACCAATTAAGCCTTTAAAATTGAGTATTTTCATGTTAAGCGCAAGTCATGGTTTATTTATCAGTTTATCGTGTTTAATATAAATTTTAAAAGATCTTAATGCTATATAATATTTTATTTATTTGAGGATTTTGTTTAGTTGGTATGATATTTTTCACTGGATGATAGACTCTTTTATCATCCCACCTCACCCCACCCCCGTCCCACTTTAAACTCCATTTAGATTTTTAATTTCAAATTTGAACATCTTTGAGAAGATATTTTTTTCCTCATTCAATTATGTAAATTTAAGTTATTTTTGTAAATTAGATTAATATGTGTTTTAGCTATAAATTTATTATCTATTACAATCAGACATTATGGTTATGTGGTATTTATAGTGTTGATAAAGAATATTTTCATTTGTAAGTTCTAATTGTTAACAACAATTATTTATTCTCATTATGATGTATAGATGAGTAATATTTAATTTTCTATTTTATATATTTGTTGGTTACCTTAAAAGGTCATCCATATAATTTTATTCATGCTTTTAATCTGTTAAGGGACATTGTGTGCATATGTGGTGTTTTGATTTAGAGTGTTTAAAGGGTGCTTCAATAATTGTTACTGATATAGCATTTAATAACAAATAGTTATTTTTAATTAAATTATATTTTAATTATATTTTGAGTTATTCCACATTGGAATCTATTTGTACTGTGTAAATTATCTCAAGAGTGATGTATTTTTGAATATTTTTTTGTGTAATTCTATTTTTTATTTTTTTCAAAATAAAAATGATCAGAATATATATAAAAATTATTATTTATATTATACACAAAGTTGTAGTGATTACTACTCACTGAATAATTGATTAAATTCTTTTGCAAATTTATAAAGTAATTGATTTGGAAATTGATTGTTCATCCTTAAATACGTACAGGAAACTTTGGTTAAATTTTATTTATTTGTTGATACATTTTTTGATGTTTATATGAGATACAAAATATAAAACATTTATACATATTATGTGCATGCGACCTTGCCCTATTTGCCGATATGGTGACCAAACTTATTGGCAATGAATCTCCTCCATGCCTGTAGGAAGGTGAGTTGTCATTTCGATAGGCAGGATAATTGATTTTTTTCCACAAATGTGAATACTCAGTTAGATTCACACATGATAGGGATCATTGAAATGAGTATTCAGAGCTCTAAAAAGTGTGCTAAGATATTTTTGGCTTTAAGGGTTGACCAAAGACAAAAGGGTCTCGAAGGACGTGCGATTGTTCTTTGGTTAGGGTTTTTAAAGAGGACCATGGGTCCTAGACGTGGAAGGACTTTTTTTAGACATAATGGGAGAGTGTTGGATATAGAATGGTATTTCTATAGAGCCCCTCGATGGACGAGCTTAGAATAAATGTGGGTTGTCGAAAGATAGACACATTGACAGAGGTTGTGATTGTCAAGTGCGTATATGTTAGAACTTTGGTGAGAAATGGAATTTGGGACACTTGTACAGAGTCTAAGGTGATTTTTGATTGTGCTGAGGGTAAAGACCTGATTTCGAGGACCTAAGAGTTATGTATAACCAATTCAAGGATCGTGGTCGATTTTGAAGGCAAGGTTAATTCTAAGGTGCTATTAAGTGCATGTGACCAATATCGATATTGTGACCGATTCTGAGGGCTAAGGTCAAATATGAGGATCTCAGAATTGCGTTAAACTAGTATGGGAATCATGGCCGATCTCGAGGACCTAAGGAGTATGTGTGGTCAATAGGGAGATTATGATCGATTATGAGGGAAAATATTAATTCTAAGAACCTAAAGAGTGTGTGCGATCAATATTGGAGTCACAATTGATTATGAGGGCCAAGGTCAATTCTAAGGACCAAAAGAGCGATCAATAACTTTTGAAGGGATATGTGATGGTGTTAGAATTTTCTAGGAAGTTTTGAATTTTTTCGAGATGTTTTGGTGATTTTTGATGATTTTTAAATCACTTCAATAAATTTGGAATTTTGATATTTTCATGCATAATGTGTATTTTTTGCAAAATTTAAAGTTTTAAGAGTTTTTGGATTGATTTTGTGATTTATGGAAATTTTTTGTGATTCTTGGATTTTGTTAATATTTTACTGATTTTTTTACGCGCGTGTGATTTTGAATTCTTGAAGATTTTTTTTATTAAAAATGTGAATTTCTTGAAAAATATTAAATTTTATGATTTTTGGGATTTTTTTTTTGGTTTTGGACAATTTTCTATGTCCTCAGATTTTTTATTTTTATTTTTAATGATTGTTAGAACACTCGTGTGATTTTGAAGATTTCTATGAAAATGTGCATTTCTTGAAAAATTTGAGATTTTATGATTTTTTTTTTAAAATTTTTTGTGATTTGGGAGGATTGTTTGAGAATTTTTTAGAATTTTTTGAAACGAAATTTGAAGGAGGTGCTTATCGCTAGGGGTCAAATGTGCGATCTTGAAGATGACACATAGTCTGGTGGTTTTGCGGGTTACTAAGGGGTATCTTTAGGCTGACAGGCACATGGAGGTGCCTATCGACAGGTCCCTTACCCTTATATAAAGATGGCAAGGGAAACCCTCATTCCCCACCTCAAAACGAATTCTCTCTCTCTCTCTCTCTCTCTCTCTCTCTCTCTCTCTCTCGTTTATGTGAGTTTATTATAAAAAATTGAGAATATTCTGAACGTTGATGACTGGTCCAAGATTGAGTAGGCCCATTCTGAGAGAATACCTGTGTAATACCCCGTAATTTTATTGATTTTTATTTAAAGGATTAATTAAATTAAATGAGAATTAATTGGGAATTAATCCGGATATAAATACTAGCGAGATGTGAGTTGGTATTTGATTATGATGTTAAAATTGAATATTTCATGAGTATTGAAAATATTAAAGTTATCGCGAGGCTGAAATACTACAATTTGGAAAATTAAGTTGGGACGCGCGTGTCAGTCGCGTCAGGAATGAATTTAATTAGATTAAAAAGTGAATTATATTTTTATCAATCGAATGGTCATTTTGAGTGCGCCAACGTGTCCGGAAGGGTCGAAATAGTCAAAAAACACTAGCCGGGGGTTTAGTTTGGGTCCTGGGGCATTTTTAGGCCAAACCGGCTACCTAGAAGGGTAGTTTGGTAATTTTAAAAATAAGGGAATTAAAACCCACGAAAATTAGAGTTTATATTTATATTTTTAAAGAGACCACTAAGGCCATTTCCAGCAAAAGATAAGAGAGTGGGCTACGAGGGTTTTGAGAGAAGTCGGAGAGAGCTTACAAGAGCCAAACCAAAGCCATCACCCATCACCACCATTCTGGAAGGATTTGTGACCGAAAGAACGGAAATTCAACCTAGAATCAACAACAACAAATCTGAAAAATGAATCTGAGGCAAGTGATTTGATATTTTTAAGTGCATTGAATATTTCTTCCATGTTTAGTGTAAAAACTGTTTTGTCTTGGAAGTTTTGAAGAAAACATAATGAAGTTGTTGTAGAAACTCTAAAGTTGGGTTAGGAATTGCATGTAGAATGGTTATGGACGAATTTGGTATTTGAAGACTTAACTTTGATGATTTAAAAACGGATTTAAGATGATTAATTAGGCATAATAAAATTCTGGGTTCATGTTCATAAGATTTGGGGGTAAAATTTGGGAATTAATGATGATTACATGTTGATTAGGAGGATTTGACCCCAAAATATGTTAAGAAACGACCTAAGACTATTTAGTAAAGTTTAATAACATTAAAATGCGATTGGGATGATCTTAGGATGAATTTAGAGAAGACAGAAATTGAAAAAAACGAATTGGGAATTTTCTGGGCGTATTCTGCCATCTCGTTAGAAGACCTGCCCAGGTCGTTCGAACGACCTCGTTCGAACGAGATTTCTAGCGAGATGACAGTACCCTTTCTAACGAGTTGGTAGTTCATTCGAAGCCATTCGTTCGAACGACCTTGTTCGAACGATATTTCTAACAAGTTGACATAATGCCTTTTTAGGCCTGATTTTTATTTAAAACTTCTAATAGACTTATATAATTGAGTGTTAACCTTTCCTTGCTGACTAGTGGATATATTTGTGAGACTTGAAGTATGTTGAGGATTAAAACTTGGTATTAAGTAGTAAATCGGATGACATCTATGGGTTAGGGTATAAGTAATTAAAATTACGACGTGAGAAGAGTTGTTAACTTGAATGTATATAATTCTAGGACATGTAAACGTGTAACGTTAAATGACGGTATAGGGATGAGAAATATACCTCTATTAATATTATTGGATACCTAAGATGTGTGAATGCTTGGTATATGTAGTATTTGTGTATAACATACCTACCATACTTGCTATCGCGGGAGGTCGGCGTTCGATCAGGGCCATCTAATCTTTGTGTGCCTACGGGGGGGATTTAGATTGGTACCTCGAGGACATAAGTCAGAGAAGGACTTATTGAGAAGTTAATAAGTCTGCTGATCATGGGAGCGTAGGTATGTGCATGACCCATGTGATGTGAACTATGTTCGCCTCCATTTTGTGTGATTGTTGTTTATTGAAAACGATTCCTGAGAGATTCGGAATACGTGGTCCTTATGTACGTGATGTACCGGGATTGGATAGCAGATTATGTGTGCACCGCAGCTTAGTCTCGGGGTGCCAGTATTGTATATTTATGGTGAGAATAATATACTGCTAATTGAAATGAACTATCATGAATAAATGTAAGTGCCAATCATAACAATATTTTTGTAGAGTTAAAAATGGAAAATCTCTAGTGATTAGCATGGATAATATGGGAACTATAAGAAGAAAAGTAAAAATCCTTTTTTAAATTAAGAGGTCGGGACTTAAATCGTGTATCGTATAGAACTGTTAGATTGTGTATTGGACTAGTGCAATATGGGAATAACTAGAACGGGTACGGGTACGATAGGAGTGCACAATTAGTTGAGAGGTGAGGAACTCATGTGAGTACACGCACTATCATGTACTTTATATTCACTGTTTAATTATATTAAACACTTGCTGTATTTTAAACTGTTTTCACAATCGGGCCCTCACCCGTTTTCTCTCAAATCTATTTTTGTAAAAAAAAAATTTAGGTGCCCAGCCACAAGGACACCAAGCATAGGAGTTCTATTCTCGCGACGTGTTGTAGCTGCTGTGGAAGTTACAAAACCTTGATAGTAGACGCCTCCACTTTATACCTTGACTCTACTTCAGATTCATTCATCTGTAGGGCATGTCTCCCCTTTTCCTTTCAGAGACATCTTATTTACTCAGTTTTTATTTTATATTTTTGGGTTGTAATTAAATTAATGATTCAGGCTTGTATTTGTTTATTCCAGTATTCGAATTGTGTGAGGTGTATTCCTCCAGATTCAGTTTATTACATCGTTATTTATTATGACTGTGATGTGGTTGTGGTATCAGTAATTCACAATTTAATATGGTTGTATGTATATCGAATTCAATTAAAATTGACAACTCACTTTTAAATATTAGGTGGCTAGTAATTGTTAAAACATTTTTCGACAGTGATGCTACGAACTGAACCAACTTGACATTTTGAATTAATTTGAATAAAGGAGTAGCTACCCGGTATTTAATTAGTCGGGGTGTCACAACCTGTGGGGGTGGATAATGTCTATCAACTAATGGCAGATGAGCGAATTCTATTGAAGGAGCCTAAAATGCATCGTTTTGCTACGGTGAAGAGTCCTAGTGTCTATGTGAGCACCTTGTTATTTTTTTTTTGAATTGGATTATTTATTTTTATTCTCAAGAAACTTATCTGGTATGTGTATTTTGCAGACGAACATCTCGTCAAAGAAGGTTCATTCTCGAGGGTCAATAAGGGTGAATGCACTTTAGGACTACCTCCCTAATGGTGTGAAGATCTTTGTTCACATTATGGGTTTTGGGGATTTAATGGGATCCCTAGATGAGACATCGTGGTATTTAGCGATGTTGTAGGACCTTCGAGAGAGATAGTGATACACCATCCACACCTTCCACTTTGGTGTGGGCGAGATAATGGGGACTCTAATGGATGTGTATCAAATTACGAAGTTTTCATGCAAGGGCTCGCAGATTATGGTGGAGTGGGTGCTTAGTTTGACTGGTGAGGAGATTAGGGTGGATTTGGGTCCTATTGCGAGGGTAGGCTCGGGACATTCTGTGAATGTGTCCTTACTGAAGGACGCTTTGCAAGGGAAAGGGGTCAATGTGAAATACAGTCGGCACATGCAATAGGCATTGAGCTTATTCATTCTTTTTCTCTAGGGAAGTATGCTGATGGTGAAGATCGGTGATGACATCCACCTCTGGTTTTGTCCCTGTCTTCACGATATTGTATAGATAGGTACTTATAAGTGAGGAATCCTAACATTGGTGAGATGATATGATTTCTTGGACAGCTTCAGCCACTGTTGTGGGTAGACCTTCACTGGAGCGCCATACCTTCTGGAGGTATTATTATTTTTGTACTTTTTTATTTTGATTTTATCCTTGCATTATTTTTATGATAGTTTTTATGCATATTTTTGGAATTTTTTTTTCAAGTATGGTTCTATGAGGTGATTGGTTAAAAACTCAATTGATGTCGTTGAAGCAGGTGGATGCGACTCAAGGCTTATATGAGAAGCTGGACAAAGGGGAATAGGTCTTCCGAAAACTTAATGACCCTCAGTGATTGTCCATTATGGGACCTCATCTCGTCCCAAGATAAAATCAGCACCAGTCGACTCTTCGAAGCATCCTCAACCCGAGTCATCTTATACAATTGACTTGGCCCATCTCTGCCAGTGCATCTCGTCTTAGTAGGCGACCTTCGCTGGCCCAGCGTCTTTCCTTATCTACAATGTAAGGCCGAGACATCTAGGGCCAACCCGTACACTTATCTCAAATAGATACTACACGACCGAGAGTATACTTGGCAAGTGTCAGCATGCAGTCCGAAGGAGCGTCAATGTACTCATGGAGAATATACCTTAATCATTACTTACATGCATAGAAGATAGATGGCACTAGGTCCTTGGATACTTGGTGTCAAGCATGCCTCATGCATGATTAGGGTGTGTATGATACCACCCCAGCCATATAAATACTTATCTTCTACATCACTGTAAAGGATCATAAATTTTAAACCCTACTGAAATTCTACTTAATCGATTGCTTAAAGAGAGAAACCTTGATGTAACAACCCAGGTTTTTGAGCGACTATTTTATACTATTTTGCCTAATAGGCTAATTTTATAAAATAGGGGATGTTGGAGTAAATATTATTTCCCGTGAGACTTAGGGATAATATTTACTATGTTTTCTCTATTTACCGTTATGAGAAGGTAAATAGCATTATATTATGATATTTTTTGTCGTTATATGTAAAACGACGGTTATGACCTATATTTAAATTTGGGTATAATAGAGGAAATAAAATGAAATTGGAACATAAAAATAGTTCACACTTTCCCGAATGCCAAAATAGGGGGTACGGTTGTTTTTAGAATAGTCGAGATAGTCGAAATAAGTGCCACGTTGTATTTTTAGGTTTCGGGCACTTTTTACGCGTTATGACTCAAATAAGTGGTTACGAGTCATTTTAGTGGTGTATTAGCAATTAAAGGTGGGGATATATGTTTTAGAACCCGTATAAGTCCCCCACCCCCTTTCTTTTTCTTCATTTTTAGGAGAGAAGCCAAAGGAGAGACAGAGAAGAGAGAGTTGGAAGAAAATGGGAGAAAGGGAAAAAATGAAGATTTGGGTCGGATTCCGTCGTTATCGGAGGTGTTCCGAAACTACGAACCTCGAGGCAAGTTTCTTACTTTCTAGATATTGATTTAATGTGATAAATCTGCCTGTGTAGTTAAGTTTTGGGAGGTTTAAACCATAAATGGGTTTTGGTTGATTTTGGGTGTTTAATCCTAAATCTTATAGTTTAATTTGATTTGAAGAGAAATAATTGGTTATTTGATGGGTAGAAATGATTTTATAAAAGTATTTGTTGTTGTGGTTGGGTGAAATAGTGGGTAGAATCTTAGATGTCTCATTAATGGACGAAACAGCTTCTCGGAGAAGAAGCTGTCCGCCAGGATCGATCGATCGAGCCTGGGGGATCGATCGATCGAAGCCTTCGATCGATCGACGGCCAGGGGTCGATCGATCGACCCCTTCGGAAAAGGTGAGATTTTTCTAGTTTTGTTTTAGCCCTTTTCTTTTAGGTTCGAGGTTTAGGAACCTTCCTTTGGGAAGTAATGAGGAGTCTTAGAGGGTTGTTTTGGGTAGACTAATGTCCTAGGTTAAGATGGGATATTTGGCTTACCCGAGGGCTAGTTTGTATAGGTTAATGTCCAAATGATATAAGAGGTTAACCTAAAGTAAAATTGGAAGATTAAAATATTAATGTTGAGTTTGGGAGACACTCCATTATGGAGACTCACTTTGAGGGTTTATGAAATAATATGAACTCTTGGAGGCTATTTTGAGGTTCGTGGCACTTTGGGTCTAAGGTCATTAATAAAATATGACTTAATGAGAATGAAATGCACATTCTAAAACTTGGTGCTTAATGGCTAAATGGATGATTTTTGGAAATGTAAAATATGATGTTTTCAACATGGAAAAGTAATGTTTTTCATAAATGTTAACTTATGGATACACAACTCTCTAAATCGCTATCATAAGGGAAGTTGCGCGCGTTGTGGTGAAGCCCCCTAGCTAATGAATGCAGAGTGGATATAGTCCCTAGGCCATGTGAGCGCTTGTGATTGTATATTTTTCTGCGATGGTTAGGATATTCCGGGTGTGGTCTTGACTATCCCACAGGCACATGGTCGCTTCCCGACGTTTCGATAGGATCCCAAGTTGTCTTGGTGATAGGCCCTGGAAGATGATAGCCATTTAGGGGCGCGCACAGTGGGGAAACCCGGACGGGCGGTCTTAGATTGCGTTATATTATATGATATATAACTATGTTCAATAATGTGGGACATTATTGGTTATTAAAGCATTTTATGATAATAAAATGGCTTTAATTTACATTCCCGGATGGAAGAAGGGAAATGGGATGTTAAATACATTTTTCGGATGGAAGAAGGAAAATGGATGATATGAAATGAAAGTAAAGCATTTTTATGATAATAAAACTTGCTTTAAATTATGTATTTTTCCTGGATGGAAGAAAGGAAATAAAATTTGGTAAAGAAAGTTTTGAAATGAGAAAGTTCCATAAAGAGCACGATGAAATGCCACAAAGAGCATAAAAACTATGATTATATTTCCTGATAAGGAATAGAATTTCGAAATGAAATAGTATATGATGAAAGTAATTTGGTAAATGTTTAATAAAATGTTGTACCATTTATATGTGTTCCTAAAGATGAATTAGGAATTGTGCCATTAGATGATGGATGGATTTTATTTTATATTTTCATTGTGTGGCCGTGGATGTGACCTCCCACACTTATGCACACACATACATTTATTGATTATTTTGTGCTAAGGATCTAATGGATCTCGACGATCAACCTTGCCTAAGTAGTAGTGTATCGGGGGGGTTCCTTGTTTGGATTTCGCTTTGCAAGACACCCCACGCACGAATAGGGCATAGTGTTGAGACTGGGGAGAAGTTAGCCCTTAGTAATTAGGGTTAACTAGAGCATCTCATAATATTGCGCTAGGTTGCTGCTAGAATGAGAGGTGAGAAATATTACTGTTATCTGTGAGAGAATTACGCACTTAACTATCATGCATTTTAGTCACATGATAATCATATCCAACCGAGACCTAACCCGTACCTATATTTCTTTGTTTCTGCATATTCTTTGTCGTTACAGGTGCTCTACCGCATGGACACCCGTGTTTACATTTCCATTCCAATTGTTATGGAGCTTCAGCATATTGTGGATGTTGTAGGTTACTTGTATTAGACGCTTCTTCCTATTGCACTCTAGTTATGTTCAATATATTTATTCGGGCGTGTTTTGCCCAAGGTATTGCACTCATTCATTATATTGTAAATATTGAATTGTAATACTCTACGTAATTATTTGTATTGGTCTGTTCACCGACAGCTTATTCGGTGATATTTATTATATTGTCATTATTTATCCATTGATTTTTGGTATCCACCGTTTTTGCAAATGGGATTGTCTAAGTGTTTTTCTTTTACTTTCTAAATTTTTAATTTGACAGTCCGTTTTCTAAAATGATTGGTGGTTATCTCATACTATTATTTTAATCGACAGTGATGCTGAGAATGGACCACCTATGATTCCTGTGATTATTAGAGTATTGGGCTTGCCACCTATTATTTTAGTAGGCGGGTTGTCACAGGTGGTATCAGAGCATTAGGTTCTAGAATCCTTAAGAATCTGTGCAAACGTTCTACGTCTTCTGCGTTTCTCTCTAATTGATGTAGAGACCTAAGATTAAGATCATTGATTTCTCTCGTGAGATTTCATTCTCCTGCTATGTTGTGAGAAACCCGAAGATCTTCTGTGCATTCATGTGAGACTTGTAAGTCGTCAGATGAAGGGCGTTGAGGAAGGCCGTTGTGAAGGCGTCATGAGGCGGGATTACTAAGAATTGTAGGCTGTAGTCGGGGATAAGGGCCGATTTAGAGGCCTCTTCCTTTGTAGCATTATTCTATATTGCTGTCGTGGCTACTAAGTACAGTGGAAATAGTTTTCCCAAGTACCGTTGCGGTAGAGAGTGGTACTATGCTTGAGATTCCAAGCAATGTCAATTTGGAGTGGAGAGGTCCTTGACAAGGACCACATGTTGAAGTTCGGTTGGATAGAGGAAGTGTAACCTCGTTCGATGAGAACGTCAGGCCCGAGAGTTTTGGCCTAAGAGATGGGTATAGAAGTGCCCAGGTGTGAGGGTTTGAGGAGAACCTTTCACCCATTGGAGTAAGGTTGAAGTGGCAGGAATGGTAGTCGCCTCTCGTTGGTAGGGCAGAATGTTTTGCCAATTGAGAGGACCTCTCATTGGAAATGATAGGCTCGTAAGTGTTGCTAACACTTCTAGAGAAGTAGTGTTCATGAGACCCCATTGGTGGATATCCACCCGGGGAAGACTCGTGGAGCTAAGGTCGGGGAGGCTGGTAGGATGTTCTCTTTGCTGAAGAGGTTAAGCGAACTATGCGTTCTGATCTTGTCGATTGAAGATAACCGACAAGGATGGGAGGCCTGGTTAGGAAATTGATGGAAGTAGTTTGGTTCGGATAAGACTAGAATGTCGTGTCTTGGAACCATTGGTGGAGGCCAAGGAGATTGGCTAGCATGTTGGTGGGACTTTCCAACTTAGGTGGGAGAAGTGCATTCCTTAAGATAAGATGGAGAAGTATGGTGATAACCCTAGATTCGGGTGTGTATATCGAGCTTGTGATAGTATCGGTGTATATTTATATATATATATATATATATATATATATATATATATATATATATATATATATATATATAGTAAATATATCCATATGACTTCCATGATAGGGAAGTTCTGAATTTTCCTTTCACTCATTATGGGGCGAGTGATGATATTTGTGGTATGTACTACTTGTATTATATGTATTATACGAGTAGAGATATTCTTAGATTGGTGGGTGTGATAGCAAGCGAATAAATTGCGAGGCTATCCTAGTTCTAGTTATAGAAAAAGGACTAGTTGTTCTATAATATCTCCCCTGGATACAGGTCGAGACTTTATAGAGGTGGTTTACGGTATATAGATACTTTTCATTCTTTATTTTGTTTGTTTTGTTTTATTATTTATTTGCTTTTCTTGTGTATGATGTGCCTTGTCTCCACGAACGGCTAGTTAAGGGGATTGTGTGGAGGGGTTCCTTGTTTGGATTTCACTTCGGCGAGACGCTCCACGCATAAACCTTAACGACGTTGGGAGTGGAGAGATGTGCATTTTCTTTTCTTTTCTGTTCTTTCTTTTCTTTTTCTGTTGGTAGAGATGCTAGGTTGGAAGGTTTAGCCAAGAATCACGTATATGAGTGATTAAGGGCTAAGTTGATGTGCAATATATGAGCACTATGACAGTTTTCCTCTGATCGATGCGGGGAAGACTAAGATTATGAAAGTCCGATAGAGACTTATGATTATGCCTTAAGGAGAAGGCCATTTGTAAAGAAGTATATGTGTATTTTGAGATAAAGTATTTATGGCATCTTACAAAAAGTAAATGCCTCAGCTGATTGTTATGGTGGGACGTAGAAGTATTAGTAGAATTACGAGTTAGGATTTCGTCATTCCCGATTATGTGTCTTCCACCGTTACTTCTCGACGACCGACAATGCGAGGTATTAGTGTAACGGGAGGGTTCCTTGTTTGGATTTCGCTTCGGCGAGACATCCCACGCATGAAACCGAGCTAATGTCAGAAGTCGGGAAAGGTCTTGGACACTAGGGATATATTTAGTATTATACTTATACGATTAGATTAGATATAATATAGATCGTCTTTAGGATTCTTAGGACGCTAGGCCCTTAGGGCATGCGACGTTATTTTAAGAAGGTGGTTGGGAGTTGACCACAATAGGTTTGTGGGTTAACTCTAAGTAGGATTTGGTCCCTAGAACGAGAAGTAAAGGATCTCGAGAGGTTCGGGATGTTGGGACAAAGGAGATGAGGCCTTTCTTAGATAGAGTGTTACGTCGGTAACTTAGTTTTTGGAGGAGTTTAAGTATGAGCTGACTTTTTCTCCTGCACTCGTGTTGTTATGATCAAGAGTGGGTTTAACTAACGAGTCTTTGCCAGGAATGGGAAGTATTAATATGGGAGCATGTACCCATTGTTCATGTGTCTCACCCTTTTATGAAGTGTCATCCCCCGCTTGATTTAAAGTTCATAGTGGTAGTATTCGCCTTAAAGAATTAGAAGCACTACTTCCTGGGCAAGAATTTAGGTCTTTTCACGAGCAACCAGTTTGTAATTGTGAAGGACTATCGATAGGATATTCCCTTTCGCTAAGGAAATACGAATGGGAGTATTATAGGCGCCGAGTACAAAACCGTCTTAGAGTTTAATCGTGGCATGGAATGCCAATAGAACGAGTTTAACCGAGGGGGCTCTATGGTAAGAGCATTCATGTCCATGATTGACCCTTTCACCTACTAGTATGTAGAGAGTAGTGTGGAACGAAGATGGGTATATCCGTGGTCATTTTTATCGAATTACCGATAATGCAACGGTCATGATCCTAGTTGAGAAAACTGTGGATCATTGGACAAATCGTTGCTTACTCAATGGAAACGGGAGGACTAAGTACAGAAGTGTACGCCCAGCTCTTCTTAGTAGTAGTTCTAGAACTGTATGCAGTTCCTAGCAATGGTGGTGAACTAAGATAGACATTCGTGTCAAGGTACTGGTAAAGTTTCTAGGAAGAAATGGGAACCGTGTGGATATGGGGTATATCCTACCACCCATAAGTGGATGGGTGGGTTTGATTTAAAGGAAGGATTGGAGTAGTAGTTCTTATGGATCGAATTTACGTATAATAACTCGGATCGTCTTCGATAAGCATGATGCCGTGTGTAGCCTAGTATAGTTGGCAATGTGCCTTGTTTGTTCATTGGAATGGAAACAGTGAATAGTATATTCCTTGGACTGGGAGTGGTCCGGGAATATTTCTTTAAAGATTGGGCTCATTGAGCAGTAGACTTCTAAGGGCTACGCCAACGCGAATAGCAGTTAGTAGTGTCGGGGTGTGCGATTATAAGTTAGAGTAGTTATTCCCTAGTAAGGGTGTAATGTGTTTCGAAAAGTAAGGCAATTTGTGCCGAGGTTGTGTAGGTATCTTCTCCCTTAGTAGAAGGGTGGGATCGATAGTTCCTGAGGAATGATTTGGTGCTATGTTATGGCATGATGTTGTGGACTGAGATCGAATAGTAATGAGCTTAGTCTGAGTCCTATGGGTACATTGCACTATAGAGGGGTTTGCTAGTATGATAGCACGGTTTTTGGTATAGTATACCCTTTATATGGTTATGGGTTACGCCTGAATTTTGAGGGCAAAATTCCCTTTTAAGGGGGGGAGTATGTAACAACCCAGGTTTTTGAGCGACTATTTTATACTATTTTGCCTAATAGGCTAATTTTATAAAATAGGGGATGTTGGAGTAAATATTATTTCCCGTGAGACTTAGGGATAATATTTACTATGTTTTCTCTATTTACCGTTATGAGAAGGTAAATAGCATTATATTATGATATTTTGAGTCGTTATATGTAAAACGACGGTTATGACCTATATTTAAATTTGGGTATAATAGAGGAAATAAAATGAATTTGGAACGTAAAAATAGTTCACACTTTCCCGAATGCCAAAATAGGGGGTGCGGTTGTTTTTAGAATAGTCGAGATAGTCGAAATAAGTGCCACGCTGTATTTTTGGGTTTCGGGCACTTTTTACGCGTTATGACTCAAATAAGTGGTTACGAGTCATTTTAGTGGTGTATTAGCAATTAAAGGTGGGGATTTATGTTTTAAAACCCGTATAAGTCCCCCACAGCGTTTTTTTTGCTTCATTTTTGGGAGAGAAGCCAAAGGAGAGAGAGAGAAGAGACAGTTGGAAGAAAATGGGAGAAAGAGAGAAAATGAAGATTTGGGTCGGATTCCGTCGTTACCGGAGGTGTTCCGAGACTACGAACCTCGAGGCAAGTTTCTTACTTTCTAGATATTGATTTAATGTGATAAATCTGCATGTGTAGTTAAGTTTTAAGAGGTTTAAACCGTAAATGGGTTTTGGTTGATTTTGGGTGTTTAATCCTAAATCTTATAGTTTAATTTGATTTGAAGAGAAATAATTGGTTATTTGATGTGTAGAAATGATTTTATAGTAGTATTTGTTGTTGTGGTTGGGTGAAATAGAGGGTAGAATCTTGGATGGCTCGTTAATGGCCGAAATAGCTTCTCGGAGAAGAAGTTGTCCGCCAGGATCGATCGATCGACGGCCAGGGGTCGATCGATTAAACCCTTCTGAAAAGGTGAGATTTTTCTAGTTTTGTTTTAGCCCTTTTCTTTTAGGTTCGAGGTTTAGGAACCTTCCTTTGGGAAGTAATGAGGAGTCTTAGAGGGTTGTTTTGGGTAGACTAATGTCCTAGGTTAAGATGGGATATTTGGGCTTGCCCGAGGGCTAGTTTGTATAGGTTAATGTCCGAATGATATAAGAGGTTAACCTAAAGTAAAATTGGAAGATTAAAATATTAATGTTGAGTTTGGGAGACACTCCATTATGGAGACTCACTTTGAGGGTTTATGAAATAATATGAACTCTTGGAGGCTATTTTGAGGTTCGTGGCACTTTGTGTCTAAGGTCATTAATAAAATATGACTTAATGAGAATAAAATGCACATTCTAAAACTTGGTGCTTAATGGCTAAATGGATGATTTTTGGAAATGTAAAATATGATGTTTTCAAAATAGAAAAGTAATATTTTTCATAAATGTTAATTTCTGGATACACACCTCTTTAAATTTCTATTATAAGGGAAGTTGCGCGCGTTGTGGTGAAGCCCCCTAGCTAATGAATGCAGGGTGGATATAGTCCCTAGGCCGTGTGAGCGCTTGTGATTGTATATTTTTCTGTGATGGTTAGGAGATTCTGGGTGTGGTCTTGACTATCCCGCAGGCACATGGTCGCTTCCCGACGTTTCGATAGGATCCCAGGTTGTCTTGGTGATAGGCCCTGGAAGATGATAGCCATTTAGGGGCGCGCACAGTGGGGAAACCCGGACGGGCGGTCTTAGATTGCGTTATATTATATGATATATAACTATGTTCAATAATTTGGGACATTATTGGTTATTAAAGCATTTTATGATAATAAAATGGCTTTAATTTATATTTCCCGGATGGAAGAAGGGAAATGGGATGTTAAATACATTTTTCGGATGGAAGAAGGAAAATGGATGATATGAAATGAAAGTAAAGCATTTTTATGATAATAAAACTTGCTTTAAATTATGTATTTTTCCTGGATGGAAGAAAGGAAATAAAATTTGGTAAAGAAAGTTTTGAAATGAGAAAGTTCCATAAAGAGCACGATGAAATGCCACAAAGAGCATAAAAACTATGATTATATTTCCTGATAAGGAATAGAATTTCTAAATGAAATAGTATATGATGAAAGTAATTTGGTAAACATTTAATAAAATGTTGTACCATTTACATGTGTTCCTAAAGATAAATTAGGAATTGTGCTATTAGATGATGGATGGATTTTATTTTATATTTTCTTTGTGTGGTCGTGGATGTGACCTCCCACACTTATGCACACACATACATTTATTGATTATTTCGTGCTAAGGATCTAATGGATCTCGACGATCAACCTTGCCTAAGTACTAGTGTATCGGGGGGTTCATTGTTTGGATTTCGCTTTGCGAGACACCCCACGCACGAATAGGGCATAGTGTTGAGACTGGGGAGAAGTTAGCCCTTAGTAATTAGGGTTAACTAGATCATCTCATAATATTGCGCTAGGTTGCTGCTAGAATGAGAGGTGAGAAATATTACTGTTATCTGTGAGAGAATTACGCACTTAACTGTCATGAGTTTTAGTCACATGGTAATCATATCCAACCGAGCCCTGACCCGTACCTATATTTCTTTGTTTCTGCATGTTCTTTGCCATTACAGGTGCCCTACCGCATGGACACCCGTGTTTACAATTCCATTCCAATTGTTATGGAGCTACAACATATTGTGGATGTTGTAGGTTACTTGTATTAGACGCTTCTTCCTATTGCACTCTAGTTATGTTCAATATATTTATTCGGGAGTGTTTTGCCCAAGGTATTGCACTCATTCATTATATTGTAAATATTGAAATGTATTACTCTACGTAATTATTTGTATTAGTCTGTTCACCGACAGCTTATTCGGTGATATTTATTATATTGTCATTCTTTATCCATTGATTTTTGGTATCCTCCGTTTTTGCAAATGGGATTGTCTAACAGTTTTTCTTTTACTTTCTAAATTTTTAATTTGACAGCCCGTTTTCTAAAATGATTGGTGGTTATCTCATACTATTATTTTAATCGACAGTGATGCTGAGAATGGACCACTTATGATTCTTGTGATTATTAGAGTATTGGGCTAGCCACCTATTATTTTAGTAGGCAGGTTGTCACACTTGAGTGTTTGTATACTAGGGTCATTAGAGCCCAGATTTAGTGGATTTCACACACTCAAATAGTGTACGTAGGCCCTTCAAAGGCTGAACCAGTTATATTACGTATCATCTTCTCATCTGCCTCATCTCTTTCTATCTATTTATTTATAACTATCATAGTCCATTGTAGTCTAGTTTTGAGCTTACACACACATTGACTTGGTGGTACCAATTCTGGTATCATGGCATCTTCGGTGGGAACGAGATAGCCATCTTCTTCCATTCATAAATAGCTTGAACCACCATTTAAAGAGCTTTAGTTTGAGTTCAAGCTCACTTTCATCTCATCTAGTTCATTTCCAGTACATCACTTGATTTTTCTAGTCAACATAACTCTTCAATGGCAACAGATCCAGCTACTAAGGGTAGACCCACTACCAGCCAAGCCCTCCTGAGTCAGTAATGGCTGAAGTGACGGCAGCCTTGAGCTCCTTATTGGATAGACAACGACATATGCAGGCAACTCTAGCTATTTTTATCCAAAACATGGTGGTTAGACTCACTAGTTTCGGAGATGAGATGATAACTTCGGCCGCCAGATAAGGTGTCCCAGATCCAATTTCCAGGGGACCACCCCTGGCCCCACATAAGGATCTTCCTCCTCTGCAAAGGTGTAAGGATGTGGACGACCCTAGGAAATTACGCCTGGGGAAGTTGGGTCAAGAATGCCCTAATGATGAGGATGAGTAGTATGATGATGAGGACGGGAGTTGTTGCGAGCCTTATCAAATTTATGGAGGCACTGTGCGATCCATTCAACTGAGGGTGTAGTAATAGACTAAGCCGAGAGTGTAGGCTAAGGTCTTCAGCTTTAGACACATTAAATAGGGGGTCGGCCTTTGATAGGCTTAGCCAGCAGCAAACGACCTGAGTAATTACCTCTCCAGATTTAAAAGTATAGACGGTTCTAGAAGGAATAACAGATGTGATGATCGTCTACCTCCTCGTGGCCAAGAGGAGGAGTAGGGAGACGGGAACAACCGATAGAGAACAGTTTCTAGAGAGCCTTCGGTTCATCCAGATAGAAGAGAAGGGTTTGGAGACAATGTGGCTCTGGCCGACGTAGTTGCTTCGATCGAAAGGCCATGGAATGACTCTATTGGAGGATAAATTAGGGAACATACTGAAGAGCCGAGACCCTTTACAGAGGGAATACAGTGGGGATGGAGAGTTGTCTGATTCCAAAGTCGAGAAGAATAAACTGGGTTATAAAGAGGCCAAGTTATCCATCATAGGAGACATCTTATATAAGAAAGGGTTCCTACTCCCTCTACTCATGTGTGTTCATCCATCTGAGGTAGAGTATATTTTAAAGGATGTGGACGAGGGATCTTGATTCAGTCATATTGGAGGAAAAGGTCATTAGCGAAGAGGATCATCACTCAGGGATACTAGTGGCCGACTTTGACCAAATATGCAGCCGCATATGTGAAGAAGTGCGACAAGTGCCAAAGGTTTTCCACCATTCCCCATCAACCTCATCATCCTATGATCTCTATCACATCCCCATGTCCATTTTCAATCTGGGGGATCGATCTCGTAGGACCCTTTCCAAGGGCTATAAACAATTATCGATATTTGATTTTAATTATTAATTATTTTTCAAAGTGGGTAGAGGTTCAGGCAATGATCACGATAACAGAGAAGAATGAATTTTTAGTTTATCTAAAAAAACATTATCTGTAGGTACGACCTGGCTGACACTTTAATTTATGATAACGGGAAGCAATTTAAGAACATTTCCCTCGAGAAGTACTGTGAGCGGGTCAACATCAAACAGTTATTTACAACTCCAATCCGACTCCGGGATAACGGGAAGAGAGAGTTTACGAACAGAACAATTCTTGATGGAATCAAGAAAAAGTTGGAAGATGCTAAAGTGAGGTGAATTAATGAGGTGGATGTCGTCTTATGGGCATATAGGATGACAGAGAGGACTTCAATGGGGGAAACTCCATTCATGGTAGCCTATGGCTCAGAGGTTATGGTGCTGACAGAGATAGTTCTACCAACCCATAGAGTTTAAACATATGACATGTAGTAGAACGTTGTATGACACAGATTAGATTTGGACATGGTGGAAGAGAGAAGGGAGGACGCTGAGGTTAGGCAAGCTGCCTATCAGCAAAGGACAACAAATTTTTTAATAAGAGGGTGAAGGCCCGGCCACTCGAAGTAGGAGAAATTGTTCTAAATAAGATGTGGCAGAATCTTAACTGGCATGGTCTTTATAGGGTGGTTGAAGAAGTGGTTCCAAGAACATATCGGCTGTAAAATTTAGATGGAGAACCATTCTCCAATCCATGGAATGTTGACCACGTCAAAAAATATTATTAGTAATAGTTGTGTTAGAGGTTCATTTTAGCTTCATTTGTCTCTTACCCACTTCATTTAATGTCATTTGTCTATGTATATGAGAATTAGATTATGAATGAAAATTTTTCAGTTCTCTCCTATTTTGTTGTTTGAATAATTTTAAAATTGTATGTTTTAGATCGTCCTAAGCTAAAGAACATCATTTGTGGTGAAGTATCTCCTACTTACTCTCGGTGACATGGCAGTCAGACAGGGTCAACCTCATCCATGGACTCTTAATAACACAGAGAGGGGGATCATATTAAACAACATTAAATTAGTGGATTCACTCTCTTAGTTTAGACCACAGTTCATGAACGAGACGACTCTCATCCAGACACTCTCAAAACGACGAGATGGGTCTAATGATGTAGACACCACAATTTGGTGATTTCAAATTAACAATCATCGGTTCATATTAAACATCAATAATTTGGTGGACACACTTTCTCGGCCGAGACGACAGCGCATGGACAAGACGACTCTCATATATACACTCACAAAACGATGAGCGGGGACTTGTGATGCAGACTCCATAATTTGGCAAATTCAAATTAAAAATCACTTTAGTTCATATTAAATATCATTAATTTGGTGGATACACCCTCTCGGCCGAGACAATAGTGCATGGACGAGACAATTCTCATCCACACACTCTCAAAACGATGAGAGGGGACTTATAACGCAGACACCATAATTTGGAGACTCAAATTTTAAAAATCATTAATTTGGTTACTCTCATCTTTACCAAGGGCGAGATGAGATTGGGGAATAACATCATTAGTTTGGTGATCCCCTAATTAAAAAATATTCAATGACGGTCACACAAATGCAAAAAATCATGAGCAGATACATAAATCCCAAAAATCATGAGCATGTAAATGAGCATCAGAAATAAAAATTCATTCGTTCAAAACATAACAAAAATATTGTTAAAGATGACATTGAAAGATTTTGTTCAAACATAAAGATATACAGACAAAGGTAGGTATGGACACAGATGGTTACCCAAGAAATCTAAATATCTGCTTTCCTAAGCAGTCGCCTCATCCGAAAGTGCTTCGGTGTTGGAAAACATGGTGGGATTATCATCCTCATCTCCATTGACATCGGCGTTGTCCGTATTTAGCACCACCTACTCGGAGGTCTCATCTACAATGTGCTCAGCAACTTCATTCGGAGCTTTCTCAAGAGACTCTATATCAGACAAAGAAGTAGTGAGCATTTCATCTTTAAAGTCCTATCCATAAAAAGGTTGGACGAAATTGTCCCAACCTCAGCCTTTTTCAGCTCGTCCTAGCTATAGGTTGTCTTTATGCCTATTTAAGGGTATTCAAAGGCATAACCTCCAAATTCTTCAGATGCCTTGAACTCGGCCAAGGCCTGCGCCTTTGCCTCATCCAAGACTACTTGGATAGCGATATTAACCTATTTCTTCTTATTTTCTACCATTGTCTTCAATACCCGTTCATGATCAGCCTTCAGCTTTTCTGATGCCTAGTTTCCTAATTTCTCGACCGACTTTTATTTTTAAAGACCATCCCTCAAACCTTGATCAACCATCTCTGCATATCTTCGCTTATGAATCAAGGTAAGTCTCTTTTCAATCCAGTCTCCACGATGGTAAAAAGAAAGCATAAACTACCAAATTTCGTTTGAATTTAGTTGATACGAGATAAAAACTTGGGAAGGATAAAAGTGAAAAATGTTTGGTCAAATACCTAGACGACCTTGTGGAGGCCAAACTCTGTAAGAAGATACGAGCTAACGGACTGAAAAAATTGCATATCAATTTTGGACATCATATGTTTAATAGCCTTGAGGGATTGGAACATCCATTGACACTCTCGTCATTTAACTTGAGATGAGAAAGACGAGCAGTAAGGGTGTCCTCATAGTGGATTGGTATAGCCCTGTCCAATCCCTGGGTCGACTAATCTGATTTTGCCGAATGAGTTGTAGTAGTATCCTCCACTCTCTTCTTCCTCTTCTTGGCATCATCGACTCGGTTAGGGCCGCCAGTAGTTTTCTTTATCCGACAAGCTGCGGCCGCTGGCTTTTTACTAAACTCGTTAACCATGTTAAGAAGGTTGGGAGACACCATTTTACAAAGTGCGTCGAGAGTATTTCTTGGAAGATATGTAAAGGGATTAAGGTTAGTATCATAAGTATCCAAGCCAGTACTAAATTAAAAGGCAAGGCTATAGTCCAGAACTTACGAATCTCAATGAGAGGGCCAATATGAAGACCATCCCTAGCGAGGTTATAAAGGGTCAAGAGGTCCTCTTATATGGCGAGACCACCATCCTCACCTTGAACCCTTAAGGTATTAATCTTTTCCTAGTCATCTAAACTCATACGGGGATGAAGTTTAGCAGACACTGACACTTTTTCCCAAATTCGGGCTACCCTCGGCTTAGTGGAAGACGAGACATGGTTCAAAGGAAACTACCATGCTCCAGACACAAAGAAGTATCTCGGATTCTAATGGTGGTTATACATTTGATTGAAAAAAATAACCTTCTTCGTCGGCATCCTAGCCACGAAGTTATAATAACAAGGCTGAGACTTAGTGCAAGAAACATTATAGCATGCCTAGAACATGCCGACTGGAAGGTCGGTACTATAATAGAATTTCCAATGCACTATGAAGTTGAGAAGAGTTCTAGAGGTATTTGGGGAAAATTGGTCTGGAGTTAAACCAAAGTGGTCAAGAACAGATCGTACTATAGGTTGTATTGGGAGGCTAAATCCAAGTTTAAACATCTATTCGTATACTTAAATCCCTCTAGGACGACCATTGAAGGATATCTCAGACTCGTTCGGAACCCTCATTGTGATCTCAGAACTTATATCGTACAAGTACCTCCAGTATAAGAGGTCAGCCTCAGTCACGGTACTCTCAAATATTTGCATAAAGGAAGTATTTAGTGGCTCCTCGGCCTCATCTCCTGAGGTTACAACATCAAGTGCCAGTGACCTAGTTAGGAATCTCTCATGAAATTCACCATCTATCTTGGCGGTGACAGGGGAAGATGTTTAGATTGAGGGGTGAGTGACAGTAACTCTCGTCTTCGATAAGGCTGACTCATCAAAAGACAAGTACACCTCATTAGACTTGATGGCCCCAGCCTCGACTGTAAGAGAGACAGTTACATTTATAGCAAATTCGTAAGAGTCGACGGGGGTCAAAACCCTAGATAATAAAGGATTGTATCCTTTCGAAGACGAGATGTGTACAACATCACCATATAAATATGAGCCTTCACTCATGTTGGATTCACTTATAATGACAGTCGGGGGATAGTGATAGATGGTTCATCTCATCCCGTCGTTGTAGGGGGTGAGGTGGCAAAGAGTCCTCTCGTCTCTAAACATTCGGAGGATGGATGACAGCAAAGGGGGTAAAAATTTGGGATGCAAGGTAAAGGCCTCATCCTGGCATTTAGCCTCGACTTTGGTCTTGTATTAAAAAATCTCTTTAAAGATCCTCTCCCTAAGATTTGGAAATTGATTAGTTAACTCATAAAGCATCCTTAACATTAAGGGACGAGGTTTGACTTGGACAAAACCACTACAAACACGTTGAAAGGTTGACCCAGTTTAATAGAAAGATCAACTAGGGAAGGCAAATCATTTTTATTTTCTAACTCAAGAACCGCCAAGAACATTCAATGGGTATTTTCGGAGAAGATGACCGGTGTCAGAACGAAAAACTTCATAGCGTCTGAAACAATTAGAAAAGGATGGGGAGGCCCTAAAACCACCTCTATTCAAAAAAATTGGCCACAACCAACACTAAAATGGACCTAAAAGCCCCTAATGGGGTTGCCGAAAAAGTCCAAACAATCGTCGAAAGAATAAAATGTTGGAAAATCACTCCAAATCAATGGAAAAGATGACAAAGGAAGGGAAAGTGGAATACCTGGGAGTTTTTGTTGTTAAAAAAACATAGGAACGATTGAAGAACGCTTGAACAGAAGAACACGATAATTTCTAGAAAATATGGGTTTTAGAAAGAGAAAGAGTTGGCGCGCAGTTGAAGAAGAAGGACAAAATAAGGTTTAAATTCATTTTTAAACCTAATAATGATGAGGAACGAATTCCAAAGCCTCGTCATTAGGGAACATTTCCTAGTTTACACATATTGTCGCCGCTTCCAGGGTATCACATTAAGCACAGACTGGATGCTAAGTATTACAAACTCCATCTCATCAGCCTCACGTCAGCATTAGGCTTCAAACATTTATCCCTCAGCCTCCTCTTTGTATAGAAGACTAAGGGCTAGGGGTGATTAATATTCCATTATGGGACATCATCCTGTCCCAAGAAAAACTTATCCCCAACCAACTCTACGAAGCATCCTCAACTCGAGTCATCTTGTATAATTGGTTCGGCCTGTCTCGACCAGTACATCTCATCTTAGTAGGAGACCTTCGCTAGCCCAACGTCTCGCCTAATCTACATTGTAAGGCCAAAACCTCTTAGTCTAACCCGTACTCTCATCTCAACCATATACTAGACGACTGAGAATATACCTGGAAAGTGTCAGCATGCACTCCTAAAGAGCATTAGTGGACTCATTCTCGACCACGTCGACACCTCATTCAAGTTGGAGATGTTTGACATATGACAAAGTGCATAGAGTGGAACACACGTGGGAAGATGCGCATGGGCTGCGAGCCCCATGTGAGCAAAATCGCTATAACTGCATCATCCACACATGTGGAGAATAGCTCTTAATCATTACTTACATGCATAGAAGATAGATGGCACTAGGTCATTGGATAATTGGTGCTGAGCATGCCTCATGCATGACTAGGGTGTGAATGACACCACCCCAGTCATATAAATACTTATACTCTAAATCATTGTAGAGTATCTCAAATTGTAAACACTACTGAAACTCTATTAAACTAATTACTTAAAGAGAGAAACCTTGAGTGCTTGTATCCTAGGACCATTAGAGCCAAGATTTAATGGATTTCACACACTCACATAGTGGACGTAGGTCCTTCAAAGGCTGAACGACTTATATTTGGTATCATCTTCTCCTTTGCCTCATCTTTTTTTCTTTACTTATTTATATCTTTCATGCTCCATTGTTGTTTAGTTTTAAGCTTACACACACTTTGACTTGGTGGTACCAATTCTGGTATCATCACTCAAGGATGTGAGAGTTGTTCTAAACTCTCTGACAAGAGACCATATTAGCCTTCGTTCCATCTTTTTTTGGATTTGCTTATACTTTTAATTTTATATTTTCTTTTAGATTGTATGCTAATGAAAGAATTTATTTGGAAAGGTGTCATTCTATCCTTGGAGCCGACCATTAAAGGAGATAAGGGTTACCGACTTCTATGCTCAGATGCGATGAATACTATCACACGAGTTTAGAGATACTGGTACTTAGGGGAGTGAATGGTTCTATAGGTTATATAAAAAAGGAGATGGTTCCTCCGATAAACCCTCCATTATATATACAAACTCTGAAGGCTTTGCCAAAGGGGGAGAGAACGATGGCGATGGAAGTTGCTCACTACTCCACCTATATGGATACAGCGGTGACACGCAAGTATCTAGACTTCTTGACCATTTCATTTATGGTGATGTCCATTTATGATGTGGAGGGATTTTGTCCTCCATCGGTGGAAGCATGGGGAAGTTTCTAGTTGGGGTCCTCAACTCAAGCTTCAGGGAGCGGGGCAGGGACTACGGAGACTCCCCCATTTCAAGAGTACGGGTTTCCCTCTTACTATGTTCATATGTGAGGGTAAATGCAGTCTAGATTCCCCATCGACATCACTATTTGCTAGAGGATCCTCCCCCCATATTCGTAGATGACTTTAAGTTAAGAATAAGTTGTTTCTTTCTAAGTTAATTTTTGCAATTTTATTTATGTATCCTTGATTATTATTAACTTTATTTTCTTCCTTGATTTTTTCTTTTACAAATTGTCTCTACGCTCACTTCATGGCTACATGATGTCCAGACTAGATGGTTTCCACATCCAAGCTGATTTGGATGATGACTCAGTCATGTATTTCTCCTATTCTGACTATTGATGATCATATCTCGTCCTCAATTTTTGAAAGTGGTCCTCCACCTTCTGCCATCACGGAAAGCACCCTCATTAGGACCACGAAGGTTGTTGGTAGTATATGCTAGGTTTGGGAGGAAGTCAGGACCACATACCGATAATTTTATTTTATTTTGTTCTTTTTCTTTGATTTTTTGCTTTCTTTATGTACCTAAAAAATAAACAATATATAAAACGGTGCATTTTTCTTTTAATTATCTTGATTTAGTGATTTATTCTAAATGCACTTTAGTTTTCCCCTAGGGTTTTATTGAGAAATGGATTTATGAACATATTTTTGAATGTTTAAGTAAATAAATGCTTGTGAAATTTTGTTGTAGAAAGCCCTTTTTGAAAGGGGATTTCTTATAATTAAGGGGGATAAAAAAAGAAAGGGCGAATCTCACAAATAAGGGAGTGTCGACCGACATAACCCTTAGTTTGCTTTTCCGCTAGCATGTCACTCCGGGTACTTTGCTTTTTTACCCTTTGGTATTCTCTTGCTGCAATCCTAGTCTTTGGATTCCTGTATTAGTGTTGAGGGCCCAGCAGCTTAACCATTTTTGTGGAGATTTTTTGCTAAAAAAGGGGGCCTAAGGGGTGCTTTTGAGTCACCCCCACAATTTATTCTCTTATCTTTTTCATACAACTTCGTTCTTTTTGTTGTCCAATCCTATTACCAAAACATTTTATGCTTTTCTCGAAGGTTTAGAATCCATGATCTTGTACAATGTCCACTATGAGTTATTTAACTTGCGTTCGACCACTTTGTGGCATAATCACTCAATTAACTGGAGTCTATTAGAAGAGTCTCTTCAATTATGGTACGCTAAGGATCATATTTTACATTTTGGATTAAACGAGGTGTGTCCAACCTATGAGTAATTATGTTCTATGTTGGGCATTCACCATTAAATTTATTCTACCATGCCTGAATTTTTCCATTCTCCGTGGGAAGTTTTGGATGAGTTTCTGCACAATTCTCCGTTTATGACCTAATTATTGGTGCATGGGAGAGCCATTTGTCTCCCTATTATGCTTAAATATTTTCATTAAAGGGATTTTAGATATAATGGATTTGTTTGCATTATTTCCCTGGGCTTGTCCATAAGAATCCTTTTAGATATGGGTGGTATGAGTGTGGACACCCATGTAATTATCATAGTATTGTGGATGAATTATCATTATAACTCGGTTTCCACCATTTTGGAGGAGATGTTGAATGACCTCAATGACTGGAAAGAGAATTACTCTACCTTCTTACGAGGTAGCCCCATTGTTGATGTTAAAAAGTGGACTAGATCCAATTTTCTAGTCACATACAAAATATAATATGCGATGAAATAAAAACGCAAGAGACAAGGATTTTTTAGAGTGGCTAGGCTGTGAAGAAAATCCCACATCCACCGTTATTGTATTGATTTGAATGATTACAGAAAGATAGGTAATCTTTCTACAAGAAGAATAGCCTAGAATCTATTCTATCTTGCCTTTTGTGAAAGGAATACAACGTATTTATAGTGACCCGGAGATCAAGGGTTGGAATTTCTTTTATTATTCAAGCATTTACACCCATACATAATGAATGTGATGATTTATAGTCTAGACCATGTGTGGAACGGCCCTTGGATGTTTTCACTATTTATATACTTTGATGATCTGCATTCTTCATGTTGGTCAGCTTGCTTGCCAAGCAACTATCTTCGGGGCTAATTAGGTGGATGTTGACTAAGACTGTTGCCACGTAAGAAGATAAGTGTCCATTTCTCATTGGTCCACATAGATGGATAATTTTTGGTATCAACAAAAGCCCCCAATTCTTCATTCTTGATATTTTTATTGAAAGGATGGAATGTGATTTCTTTAAAGTTGCTCGGTATAAGACAACTTATAGGACTTGCAAAAATTTTCCATGCCTTGATTATGCTGTCAAAATTTTATGAATAATTTAAAAGTTAATGAATTACCAAAGGTTATATTTGTAATTTCCTTCTTTTAGAGTTATGCATCCATCAGAACGTCAATCGTCGATACAAATAATCATTACTTGCACTGTTTTCTAGGTAAGCTATAAGAGACGAGAGTTTTGCCAATTTTTTGCACCACAACATTTTAATCTTTCAAACCGTCTTCCTTATCCAAGATTTTCATCTTTAAGCTTTCTTTTTCATTCTACCTTTGCTTTTTTCACCATTTTCTCTTTAATCTTTCTTCTTTCCTTTCTTTTCAATTTCTTTCTTTGTTGTAATCGTGGTTTACATCATTCATGGGGACTCTTTAGACGAATTAAGGCGAGAAACAAACATCCCTGATTGGGTAGATTTAGAAATTCCTTTACCAACAAGTGAGGTTTTATCCCTACCAGAGGGTCACTAGATTCCCTCATTATTCATAGATGAGTGTGGTTACACTTTTCCCCCAATAGTTTCTTTCTGGAGTTCTATCAATATTTTAACATCATCCCTGCTAAACTAGCCCCCAATATATGGATAATAATGAATGGTATCCATAGGCTTAACCAAATATATAGAACCCATATTAGCATCCCTGAGCTAATGTTTTGCTATAAATTACTAGTGACAATAAATAGATTACTAATGTTTTGCTATAAATAGATTACTAGTGACAATACCTATTATCTGAAAACTAGTTTTGTCAATAGAGCCTTAGTCGTCAATTTATTAGAATCCAACAAAGACTATTTTGATTACAGGGTAATAGAAAATAATTGGTAACATGATCCTCTTCAAAGAGGAAAAATATATGATGGGCCCAGATTCCCTCAAGTAGGACATGGCATAGGCTGATGACCTTGATTACTGTATTTTTCTTTTTTTTTCTAACCAGCTATTTGATAATATGTTAACTGATGTTTCTTGTCCTGTTTTGCACAATTGAGAGAAATAAAAAATGTCCTAAAGGAGGGGACGTCAATATTCAAGAGCTTAAGTTTATGTGGAACATCCATCAAAGGATTGGTATGGAGCATCCCAGAGCAGCTTCATACTTCTTATAATACAAAACTTATGTTACTTTGTTTGTTGTTAGGCCAATTGTTGTAACACCTTCAATCCCCATAAATTTAAAAGACGAACCACTTTCAACCTCTTCGAATGAGGAGTCTGTAGGGGTTGAAAAGGATTATGGTACCCCATCCTCTTTCGAATCTTTGGACATTTCTACTATTCCCACCCCTCCACCTGATATTATGGGTAAAAGGAAAATTTGTGAATTGATATCTGGAGCCTTATCCCCTACCTCCAAGAAGGCTACCGAGAAGACTGTTAATGCTATTGATGCTCAGAAATCTAAGGTGGTTGAGAAAGTGCCTCAAGTTATCAATTCTGAGGACTTTTATGTTTTGGCAGCTCAATACAAGAGGTTGAGGAAAGGTATTTCTGAGAAATAAACTAAGAAGAATGTTGTTGACCAATAAGAGTTGGTCGATAAAATCCAAGCTGACATGGAAATTGTTGGGTCGTCCTCTATAATTGTTGATCCTGGACTAGCTAGGAAATTGATAAAAGATGGTACCCACCCTACTGACAGGGGCAACTGTTGCTTCTGTGCCTCATTTGGAAGAAAATGCTTGCCAGAGTTTGGCTTTGGTAACTCTTTTCCCTTTATTACTCCTCCTTAATGTCTTATTTTTCTTCTTACAATATGATGTTTTTCCTTTGTGCAGTTTTTGGTGAACTTCAACCAGTTTATGGAGAATGAATGATCAACTACGTTATTCTAGAAGAGATGTGGAAGATGCCTTTGAGGGTTTAAGGTAATCTTTGGAGACTTTAAGACAAGCGTTGGAGTCAAAGGAAAAGTTTTAGGAAGAGAGTTATATAAGGCTAATGATAGAGCCACTACTGTTGAAGGGAAATTAATGACTGCTGAGACCAGTCTAACTGCTGATAAAAATAGGGACAAGGTGGCCGAAGACAAGTTAGTGGAGGATTAAGCCCTTCTCAAGTCTACCGAGGAGAAGAAAGTAGGTCTGACTGTTGACTTGGCTGTAGAGAAGGCCAAAAAAAGAAAATAAAAGAAGATTCCTTTAATAAAGGTTAGGATAAAACATTTTTAGCTGCCTCAGCACAAATTGAGTATGTTAGGAAGAAGTTATTTAAGGATGGCTAGTCGGAGGCACTCAATGAGGTCGGCACTCCTGAAGGCTTTGAGTTATTCCAGAAGCATGATCCAGGCAATCCTTTAAACTTAGAGGAAGAATTTGATGATGATGAAGGGCTTGGAGAATCTTCCATTCATCCTATTAAGACTGACTTAAAACCACTCGATGAAGCCATCCCTTCTGTTGAGCTTCCCTGTAGAATTAATGTTCAGTATAAGGAGAAGGTTTAACTCCTTTATTTTTCCTTTCGTTCTTCTGCCTTACAATAGGAACGATATTGTATAACACTGCTTGGTTTATTAATGAAAATATTTCCTTTCGACTAAATGTATTACATTCACCATATTTATGCCTTCTTGCATAGTTGTATTATCTTCATGAAGTCACACACCTTGTATTATATTTTCTCAGCAATCATACTTGTGTTCTTACAGTAGTAATTTTCAGTTTGATGCTAGGAAAAAAAGGCCATAGTTTCCATTGAATCTGAACTTCTTGGGTGGAGTAAAATCTTCTTGAAGCTAGCCACATTCCTTTATCTGAAGAAGACTTAGTTGGATTGCTTGATCCTGATGTGTCTGACCATGTTAAGGAATCCTACCTTCATATTCACTGCTTGTTGGACAGGGTAGTGGAAAATAATGATCCATATTATGAGATGATTGAAGATTTTCAAGAAGATCACAAGTTTTCTGTGGCTTCACTCCATGCCGACTATAAGGATAAGTATAAAGCATTCAGTGAAGAATGGGGTTTTGATAAGAAGCTTGAAGAGTATGCCTCCATGTATATAAGGAAAGAGTTCTTATTGAACTGAGAAGTAGGCGAAGCTTGGGAAGTAGGCAAACTTCTTGAAAAGGAAAACAATCGGCTCAGAGATAAGTTAGATAGCCTGAAGAAATTGTCTGCTAATGGTGTTAATGAACGTGCTTCTCTCTTGGAAACTGAGAATGATAGAGTAGTAGAAGAACTTGAAGCACTGCAGAAAGTCAAACGTGGGAAAACTTCCAAGCAACAAATGGTTATCCGACCAACTACAGATGACTAAAGAACTAGAGAGACACTGGCCAACAAAATTGCCCAGTTAAAAGCAAAGAGTCAGACCATTGCTAACTTGTCTATCCAGCTAGAAGCTAAGGATAAAGCCATCGTCGATCAATCCATTCAGTTGAAATTAAAGAGTGATGTCCTGAAGAAATATCAATATCAGATTAAAAGGTTAACTTTTTAATTTCACAAAAAACCTAGGGGGGGTCTGGATGGAAGGCTATAATGAGACCCTTAGCCATATTGATGATCATCTTTCCCAGAGTCATCGTGAAGGTTACATATGGGGATGGACCAACTAGCTGACCTTGTTGAAATAAGACCAAAATAGTGACCTATGGTACTGGAATGAACCTAGTTTGTTGCATTGTGACAAGCCCCCATTTAAGTTAGACATAACATGGATTCCACCTGATGGTATTCCCTAGTGTTTAATCACTAAATACTTGGGAGATAATGGTCTTCATGATGTGCATGAAATAATTAGTCATCCTTATCTCATCAGCAAGCCAAGAAACAATAATAAACAAATGCTGAGGGATTTTAAATATATAAATTCCCCTTATACCCTGGATGACCCTCCTGCTGGTATGGAGAGATTGCAATAAGGGAGAGTGACACAAACCTCTCCTGATATGACCAAAGCACAAGGAAAATGTCCAGCTGAATAATTCTTCTGTGTTTTGTACTTATTTGATCTTGAATGTAATACCATTAGTATTTGAATAAAAATACACGATTTTGTGTTGTCAACTTATGATTAGTTAATAAATTAGTCAACTAAGTTATCATTTGATGATAAATTATCAAACCGTGATTTTATGGCCTTAGATCTTACTAATGCGCTTGAATAAAATTATAAATAGTTTTGTTAATCCAGGTTTAGCATTAGTTATCAATGGAGATCAAGTGTTTGAGGAATATATGTGGGTATTCCAGTGTTTAGGAATTTATACATGTCTTCCTGTATTTAACCAAGTTGGGTAAAACTTATTTTTTACTGTTTGAGTTGTATACAAAGTTTAACAGACTTCTTGTTCTTGACCTATCAAAGACGAAGTCATACATGAAGTAAATTATTAGTGGCGACTAAGTGTGTTAGGAATATATGTGTATATTTATGTATTTAACTTGGTCAGGTAAGACTTCTTGTTCGTCACTTGTTAATACGAAGTCATACATGAAGTAATAACTTGGTCGGGCGAAACACGACAGTGCATTAAGCTGTTAGTGCGTCTTAAATTTGATAAGTTCAACCTGAGTAAGTATGTGTTATTGATCGCTATAAGTTCAACCTGATTAGGTATGTGTTGTTGATCTGCAAGGACTGAATACCAAGAGACATTGTTTGTTTGTTGTTTCTGGGGGTTACTCCGAAAAAAATAAAAAAAAATGGAGGGAACTAAAATCAAGATTTTTTATTGAACATGAAAGATAATTGTGTTGAACATAAAGTAAAAATAAATAAAATATGCCAATGCCTTTATTCATTGATAATATTTACAAAGGTGCTCAGTGTTCCAAGGGTTCTTGAATTCCTCCCCATCAAGCGTATCTAATCGAAAAGTCCCTCGTCAGATTATCGCTGAAATATGATATGGACCATATCAATTGGTCTTAAGCTTGTTGCCCTTTTGGATGACTTTCTTGAGGACATAGTCGCCTTCTTTTAAGTTGGTTGACTTTACCTTTTTATTGTAAAATAGAACAGTCCTTTGTTGATATGTAGAATTTCTGAGCGCGGCATCTTCTCGGACTTCTTCCAATATATCTAAGTCCAATCTTCTCATCAAGTCACTTTGGGGAGAATCAAAGTTCATCACTCTGTGAATTGGTAGTCCTATCTCGACTGGTACTATGGATTCTATCCCAAACGTAAGCATATAATGTGTTTCCCCATTGTTGTCCTCGACATTGTTCTATAAGCCCAAAGACATAATGCAATTCATTAATCCAGTTACCCTTAGCAGCATCAAGTCTCTTCTTTATACCATTAAGCAAGGTTTTGTTCGTCACTTCTGTCTGACCATTTATTTATGGATGGCCTGGTGCAGAGTGGAGTTTTTGGATCTTAGACTTAACAGATTATGCTTTTAAACTCATCATTATTGAACTAGGTTCCATGGTCAGTTATGAAGGCATAAGGCGTGTTATACCGATATATGATATTCTTTCGGATGAATTGGTATACCTTCTCATAAGACATCTCTATCAATGTCTCTTCTTCCACCCATTTTTAAAATAAGTAACAGTAACTACCAGGTACTTAAACCTGCCTCTAGTGGTTGGCAGTGGGCCGACCAAGTCAATTCCCAAAATGGTGAATAACTAAGGAAAAGTGATTGGTTTTCAAGAAGGTCTTGGTGCTTTGTGAATGGTGGCAAACCTATGGAACTTATCACACTTGTTCTCGTGAAGGTTGTATAATTTACCCTCATAGTGGGCCAGTAGTATCTTTGTGTGTTGATTCTCTAAAGTAATGACTGATCAGCTGAATGATCTCCATAATAAACTCCATGTACCTCCATGATCAAATCATCAAATTCCAATGGATGGACATAACGTAGTAAGGAAATGGTAAATCCCCTTTTGTATAAGACTCCTTTATCCAACACATATCTAGTTGCTTTGTATCGGAGCTTTTATACTTCTTTTGGATCAGTTGGTAGGGTTCCTTCTTCGATATAAGATTTGATTCAATCCATTAAACAAGGTTCCAAATCTACAGTAATGAAACTAATAATTGGATCCTCATATATGTTTCTGCTTGCCATGATCTCAATTTGAATGCTTCTTCTGAGTTCTATTCTTGTTGCTGAAGCTAGCCAAACAAGTGAATCAACTCGGTCTTTAGCTATCCTTGGTATCTTGTACATTTTTATGCCTAGAAATTTGGAAATGACTTCCATTATCTTGTTCAAATATCTAGTCATCGAATCTCCCTTTACTCCATATATATTAAGTACTTGGTTAACGACCAATTGGGAATCACTCTGGGCCACTACTTGCTCGAAGCCTAATGATTGGGCTAATTCCAAGCCAGCAATCAAAGCCTCTTACTCAGCTTCATTATTTGATAACTTGAATTAAAGCCTAAAGGAATATTCAACATCAATATTACTCAAAGTATTAAGTATGATACCTACTCACATGAAGATCCATCCACATATAAGTTCCATAATGGAATATCAATACTAAAGCTTCCTACAAATAGAACTCCGTGGTGGAACATCTTCTTACTTTCCATTGCCTACTTCTGAGCCATCTCTTAAGTGATGGATGATTCAGGTTGATCTCTTATGACTTTGTCTTGCTTCCGAGCTAAGCTCCCATCCGAAGAAGTCTGCTCGGTAGACAAGTTTTGTTGGTTAATAACCTCTGAATATGTGAATTCTGTAATGAAATCTACCAAAGCTTATCCTTTCAATGATGACCTTAGCTCATAAATGATGTCATATTCTCCCATATCTACTTCCCAATACATCAACCTACCTATATTTTCAGGTTTATGAAGTGCTTGCTGAAGAGGTAGATTAGTGTGTGCTACTATGGTGTGTGCTTGAAAATAATGCTTCATTCGCTTGGATGATTTAATGAGGGCAAAGGCTAGTTTTTCCAACTGTGGATACCTGATTTTGGCTCCCCTAAATTCCTTTATGGTATAGTAGACTAGTTTTTAGATCCCATTCTCCAGTTGAACTAATGCCAAGTTAACTGTGGACTCAAAAATAGCTAAATACAAGTACAATTTTTCTCCTAAGACTGGTTGGGACAATAATAGTGGCGATCCCAAATACTTTTTTAATTATTGAAATGCTTATTCACAGTCTGCATTCTAGTCAAAGGTCTTTCTCCTTAAATAATGGTAAACACATATTTGTTGCTCGAGAAACAAATCGGTTTAAGGCAGCCACTCTACCAGCAAGTTTTTGAACATCTTTTTTGCAGGTCGGCAACTACATCTCTATCAGAGCTTTGATTTTGGAAGGATTAGCTTCAATTACTCTTTGGTTTACTACAAATCCGAGGAACATTCCCTCTTTCACACCAAACACACACTTGTTCGGATTTAACTTCATTTGATGCTTTTCTAGCTAGTCGAAAGTCTAGCTGAGGTCCGTGATATGATCTGAAGCTTTCTTGATTTCAGTCAATATATACCCAGAATAAGCATCCATGAAGCTCAACAACTCATGTCCTGATGTGGCATCCACCAACTGATCAATTCTGGGTAAAGGAAAATGGTCCTTTAGGCAAGCCTTATTAAGATCATTAAAATCTACACACATTCACCACTTATCATTTTTATTTTTGACCATCATGACATTGGCCAACCATACTAGATATTTTACATCCTCAATGAAATGGGCCTTTTGTAGTTTCTCCACCTCTTCTTGTATGTCTTGGTTTTTCTCAGGACTGAACACCCTGCGCCTCTGTTTGATCGGCTTGGCATCCTTGTTAATTTTAAGCTCATGACAGAGGAGGTTGGGATCAATACTAGGTATATCCTCATGATTCCAAGGGAATATGTTATTTCTCTCCCTTAGGGATTGTAATCAATTCTTGTTTAAGGAGTGGGTCCAATATGGAGCCGATTTGGGTGGTTCTCTCAGGTTTCTCATCATCCAAGATTATGCTTTTAGTGGTTTCTATAATTTGTCCTTTGACTAGCTCTGTTTTATTTCAAGGATCCAGAGTATCAAATTTTGATTCACTGTTGGGCTGTGTAGTGTCTACTTGGTAAGTGGTGGTATTGTTCTTAAAATCAACCAAATATTCTTACTCGGTTGAGGATTAATAGCATTCTCTGGCCACCTTTTGATCGCCTTTCACGACACCAACCCCAAAGTGAGTAGGTAACTTCAAACATTGATGTACTGTGGATGGTACATCTTCAAATTTCTTCAATCCTACCCTATCGAAGATTGCATTGTAAGCGGACTGAACATTTTTATCCATAATAAAGAAGCATATCTTTTCAGTAAGACTTGCTAACCAAGTCCCTAATAACGCTTTGAACTTGACTATTCCTAGGGGATAAACTTTTTCCTTTAAAAAACTTATCAAGGGCTTATGGTATGGTTACAATTGACTAAGTTTTAGTCCTAAAATCTGAAAGTAGGGGTAGAACATGATATTAGTTGAACTTCCATTATCTATCAGAACCCTAACAATAATGGCTTCTTGGATTCGGAATTTGATGATTAACGGATCAGAATGAGGATATAGTACTCTAGAGAGGTCATTTTTGGAATAGTCGATAACCAATTTGTCTTTATTAACTTTCTCGAGCTGATCATCAATGTCCGGATTGATTCGTTGTATATAAAAGCAGGCTTATGCCTCATTCAAGTAGGTTTTCCTCTCTATAATTTGATCTCCTCCTCTTGTGTCCCCACGTGTAATTACATAACAAACAAAAAAACCAAAATGTACCATAGTTACTTCAAGTTCTGATTATTTGGGCTTCTTGGACAGATCGAAATCGTCTTTATGACCATCTTCATGGTTTCTCTTCCTGTCATCTCTAGGTTTATAGAGAGAATTATTCCTTCCTCTGATTTTTTGGCTTTCACATCGATCAATAAATGTGTTCATCTTTCCTCGGCATATGAGGGATCCCACTTCGTTCTTCAAAGAAATACAGTTATCGATTGTGTGGACATGGTCCTTATGTAACTCATAATATTTAGATTGATCCTTCTTGTTGGGTGGTGCCCTTAGCTTCTCGGCCCACCTTAAATATTTATTGTGATTAATTTCCTCCAGAATATGGTGAATACTAATCGTCAATAGAGTATATGCTCCTTACCTTTTGGGCTTATCATCTTTCTACTATTTCTGATCCTTATTATTAGGCTTAGTGGCGGGACTTTGCCTTGCATCCATTACTTCCTCGCCATTTATGATTTTTCCTAACTTGGCCATGAGTTCTGTAGGAGGGTAGTGAGACTGGGGTCTATGAATAACTGGAAAGGGTGAGGCGTGACCCACTCCAATGGACACTGCCTGCAAGGTCTTCAAGGTCTCCTGGTGCAACTTCTGAAGAAAACTTCTCCTTCTGGTAACAATGGAACTCAAGATTCAACTCACTCCCTGCAAGAAGATGAACTTTCACAGCAAAAATAGTAATTTTCTCAAGGGAAACACCTGAGAGTGATGGCTGTCAGTGGGGAGTGAAGGAACAAGGCACTCAACACTAAGGGAATGAGCAGGGAGAGTATACTAGGTAGGTCTGGTGATATTTTAGGAGAGTAACAGTGCAATTTTTCTATCGTCTATTCCTTGACCTTGCCCAGAGGTCTATTTATACATGGGCGTTAGGGGTGAGCTGGCATTTTTGGGCGCCAAAATTGAGAGAGTTGGTGGGGAAAAATGTCTGAAGTGTACCATTTGTCCCTACCTGTAGGCAGCCTGCCTGTCCCCTCTGCAGGCGTCACTTGGCGCCGACCAAAACTCAAAAAGCACATATGTCCCCTAATGGAGACAAAATAGCAGATTTTGGTAGTTATCTTTTGAAACGGTAACTTGTGGTGCAATTTTGCAAATCTTGAGAGAGGAGGCCTTAAGGCCTCATCTCCTTTAAAAGTGTTATTTTTCTTGAGAGGGACCTCGAGGACCCCCTCTTTTGGAAAAGTTATTTTCTTGTAAAGAGTTTATTTCTTGTGAGTAGCCAGCTCTTTGGCTTCTCACTTCACTTATGACCAAGTGTGCAGTGTGTGTAGTCTCGAGTGACTTCTGGGTCTTCCTACTAATATTCTCTCAATCCTATAGTGATAAGTGGTTTATCTTGCTCAACATACCTTGTTCCTCATCCGCCAAGCCAAAACTCCTAGGAGGTCCCAACGCGCCTGTTCGAGACCTGCTTGCTCGACTAGGTAACCTGTACAGGAAAGTAAAGTGTTAGTGTTGTTGTTCATTTAGAGGCTGATGTTTCATGATGGGGGGGTTGTTCGCGATAGTTACTCCCTCAATATGAGTTTCTGTCAAAACCCCTGTAGCAGCACTTCTCGAATAACATTTCTTCAGTGACCCTTGCAGTGGCGCTGAGTCTTGCAGTGACGTCGACTCTCTCAACTGTCATTATTTCAGTGGCCCTTGAAGCGGCGCTGGCACTTGAAACGGCACTGACGCTTGAAGTGGCGCTGACACTTGAAGTGGCACTGAGGCTTGAAGCGGCACCGACCTTTGCCGCAGCGCGGACCCTTGCATCGACGCTGGGAAGAGAAGTGGCGCCGACACTTGAAGTGGTGTCGACACGTGAAGCGGTGCCGACGCTTGAAACGGCGCTGACGCTTGAAGTGGCGCTGAGGCTTGAAGCCGCGCCGACCCTTGCGGTGGCGCGGACCTTTGCATTGACGCTGGGAAGAGAAGTGGCGCCGACACTTGCAGTGGCGTTGACACGTGAAGCGGTGTCGACGCTTGAAACGGCGCTGACGCTTGAAGTGGCGCTGACACTTGAAGTGGCACTGAGGCTTGAAGTGGTGCTGGCACTTGAAACGACGCCGACCCTTGCATCGGTGCCGGTACTTAAAGTTGCGCCGACACTTGCAGTGGTGTCGACACGTGACGCGGTGCCGACGCTTGTAACGGTGTCGATACTTGAAGTGGCATTGACGTTTGAAGCAGCGCTGACACTTGAGGTAGCGCTGACGCTTGTAGTGGTCGCTGATACCTGGGGCGGCGTCGACTCTTGTTGCGGCACCGACCCTCGTCACGGCACCGACGCTCGAAGCGGCGCCGACGCTTGAAGTGGTCGCTGATACCTGGGGCGGCGCCGACCCTTCTTTCTGTGCCGATCCTCGTCACGGCCCCGATGCTCGAAGCGGTGCCGACGCTTGAAGTGGAGCTGATACTTGGGGTAGCGCTGACGCTTGAAGTGGCACTGACACTTGAATGGGTTACTGATACCTGAGGCGGCGCCAACCCTTGTCGCAGCGCCGACCCTTGTCGTGGTGCCGACACTTGAAGTGGCGCTGACGTTTGAAGCGATCGCTGATACTTGAGGCGGCGCTGACCCTTATCGCGACGCCGACACTTGAAGAGGTGTTGACGTTTGAATCGGCGTTGACACGTGAGGCGGCACCGACCTTTGTCGCGGCGCCGACGCTCGAAGTGGCGTTGATGCTTGAATCGGCGCTGACATGTGAAATGGCGCCGACCCTTGTCGTGGCGCTGACGCTCGAAGTGGCGCTGGTGCTTGAATCGGCGCTGACATGTGAGGCGGCGCCGACGCTCGAAGTGGCGCTGATACTTCGCAATGGCTTTTGGGCTTCTTGGTGACCCTCGCGGATACCTCTCGGGTGTCATTAATAAGAGAAAGTATTTTTTATTTCGTTTGCTTTTTTCTGTTGATAACACCCTTCTACATTAGCCCCTCGTGCAAAGATTTTTTGGTTGGGTAGACTAAAAAAACTTTGTACGCTACAAATATGGTTTCAACAATCATATATATATATATATATATATATATATATATATATATATATATATATATATATATATATATTTTCTGAGGGACCCTTGGATCATTAACTGCGATGTCCCTTTATCCGAGGTTTTTAATTTTTTGAGAACCCACGCGTCAGTGTGAGAACTGTCGTCTCATCATTTGGGAAAAAAAGGTCATCAACTTTTTGCCTTCCTGCACGTTTTCCCATTTTGGTGCAAAAAACATAAGCCCCTTTTCTTGGGCTCCTTCATCTTCTTAAAAAAAACATAAGATACTTTTGAGTTTTGGGTTTGTAGTGAGAGAGAGTGAGAAAGGGACTTTTAAAACACCATAGCCACCCATCTCCTCATTTTTGGTCTAACCTTCCCAACTATCATATCCTCTCATCCATGGATTCCAAACCAACGAATGTCTCTCCAAATGTAAGCAACTCTAAAACACCCAATATTCTAAGCTCTATACCTTCTTTATCAATCGTTTCCAACGATTCTATGGCCGAAACACCAATTGTCGGCGATCCCTCGTTCCGTCCGACCAGCGGCATCAGTGTTTCATCCTCTATACTCGCCTTCTCAGATTTTGCATCGAGAGCCCTCGAGGGTTCCTCGCCCTCCGCGTCGTCATACGCGACCTTCTGTTTGGGTTCCTCCGCGACGAGGGGTGTCTCATCCGAGGCTTTGCTGCTGGCAGGGAATATATCGACTGTAGATGGTATGCGCGAGGGACACGATGTCTCGACCAAGGCTGTACTGCCGGCGGGGGGTATCTTGACTATTCGGGTTCTGCGCGAGGGACACGGCGTCTCGATCGATCTGGGCACGAGTTTAAGTTTCTTGGTTGGGACGGCTGCCCGCGAGGGTTCTTCTTCAGTAGGTCCCCCATCCGAGGGTCTCTCGCCCCATTCAAGACCTGATGATGCTGATTATTTTCGGCGAGAGATCTCCTCGCCTCCTATATCTGTGTATGGGGGCCTCTCGCCCATGACGAGTTTTGTTAGATGTCCTCCGCGTGAGGGGGGCGCGATGAAGCTCTCCGATGCGTCCTCTACTGGTGTCTTAACGCGCCGTAGAGCTGGCAGCGATTCCTCGCGCGCTGGCGCGAATATGGGGAATACTTCCTTGTGTTTCATATCCGAGGGTCTCTCGCTCAATCCGTCATTGGCGTCTGGGGGCGTCTCAACCTTGGGTGTCTCGGCGCCCACGATCTTTTCTGAAATTTATCCAATTGGTGTGGATAAGGGTATCTCGTATTTTTCTGGCGCCGTCAGTAGTTCCTCGCGCGTTGAGCTAGGCGCGGGGAGTTCTTTATCTGATGAAGATGAGTTTGGAGGAAGGGGGGTCTCGACAGGTATTAGTGCTGACGCTCGCATTTCTCCCTCGGGTGTCTCGATGCCTTTGACTATTTCTGAAATGGGTATTTCAGCTTATGGCAGCATGGTGACCTCTCATCAGCATTCGGGGGCCTCGAGACTTGGTCTCGCGTCCACGGGTCTCTCGTTCGTGGAAGGGGGTGTCTCGACATTTTGTCACCTCGGGGGTTCCGTGACCCAGGGTGTCTCGCCGACTATTGGTGTTACGGAGAGCATGCTACTGACCAGGGGCTCTTCACATGATGTTGCTGGGGTTTCTGCCTCTACTTCTTTTTTTACGACAGGGGACCCCGAGGGTCCCTCGCTCGGAGTCCCCACTAGGGTGAGTTCTTTTCTTGAGCCAATGACTCTGGGTGGTTCATCAGCTACGCCAAGCTCTTCTCAGGCATGGAAGGACTATATGCACATTCGCCAAGGGCGAGACTTTGGTATTTATCGTCGTGCTCCTTTTTTTGGTCCTGCTGACAGTTTCATGATTTCACTTTCCGATTTTGGGGAAAAAATTTCGGGTGCTGTTCTCGAACGTTCTCATGTGGGGTTAACTGAGTCTGCTGATCTTCCTACTATTTCTCCGGATTCCATTCTCCGAGTCCGAGTTGACCATGGTGACTTTCCTTATTCCAACGTTGAAGTTAAAACCCCCGGTGGACCTACAGAGGAGTGGGCCAGTTGGGTCGATTATGTTCTGAGCGTTCCTGATTATGTGGCTATTCTTAGGGAGGTGGGACTCTTCACCGCCGTCAGCAGCCTGAAGTCCTGCACCATATTTAAACACGGTTCTTCGCTCAATCTCTTATTGTCTCGGTGGAGTATGGAGTCTCACACCTTTGTCACGGGCTGGGGGAATTTACCGTTACCCTAGAAGATATATGTGAGTTGTACGCCCTTCCTTTCTTTGGGCAGCAGGTCTTTTTCGATGACTGCGAGGACTCCCTAGAGCAAGAGCTGGTGGGGGAGTTACGATCGGCTCTCGGAGAGTGCTCGAGGTATGTGGGCATAAATATAACTGGTCATTCCAAGCATTCCTTTGCCAAATGGCAAAGATACTGGTTCAGAGACTTTGAACAGTTGCAAAAGGGGGAGACTTCTCGTGCAGACCCCAGATCCCAGGATGGTCCTAAGCTTCACTCTCCTGCACATTTAGCCGCTTTCCTCGTTACGTTCCTGACTCGGTTCCTTCTACCAGGTAAGCCTGAAGATTGTCCTCGTGAACTTCTTTTTAGATTGGATGTACGATTGTCTCGCGGTAGGTCGGTACCCATGGCTGCCCTGACCTTAGGTTCTCTTTACACCTGGATAGACCGAGCACACATAGACATAGAGAGGTTCTGTGGTCGGTATGATGTTGTTAATCATGTCAAGGCCCCTCTCTTGATGGCCTTTTTGTTTGAGCATTTCCTCCACTTTACTTCAGGGGCTCACGCTTGTCATAGCGACGCTGCGAGACTTCTTCGGTGGCATAAGAAAACTCCCAAGCAGTCTGTGGGAATGTTGATTGATGATATCAAGGAGTTTCAGTTTCGCCCTTACACCAGGCGCCCTAGGGGTACTTTCAGCTGGCTTTCTTTCCCCGGTGACGGCGGGACCTTCTATTGCCCTTCAGCAGTGGGGTCGGTTTCCACGTGTCCTCATATTAATGTGGTGACGATGCTCTTACCATGTCACCTTCCTTCTTGGACCGAGTTAGGTCCGCGTGCTGAATCTTATCATCCGAGAGGGCAAGACGACAGTTTGGCTATGATCAGGGCGTTCACACTCCTCCTCTTCCTACCTACAGCAGTCATTCTAAGGCATTCTCAGAGGCATGTGCTAGCTTTACTCTTCAGGGATTATTCCGCAGAGTCAGTGGCTTGGGTGGTCTCTATGTGCCTCCCTGCAATTATCATCCTTCATTCACTTTGTCTTGGTTCCTTCTTTGGCAACAGCAGGTTCGCCTTATCCAAGAATGCGTAGTTGGCCCTCCTCATGAGACTAACCCCATTAAATATACCAGAGCTCAGTTTTTGGTCAGGAGGACGCAGAAAGATCCTTGGTTTCTCATCACCACCTCTACGCCACCCTTGGAGCAGGCCATCCCTATTTTAGTGAAACCTCTCATAGACGAGTCACTTCCGCTTCCGTCGACTGAGCTTCCCCCTGTGAAGTCTAAAAGCCAACCAAAAATCAAAGGTAAGGCGGGCACCTCTACCACCAGCAAAAGGAAACACCCTGACACCGATGTCTCCAAATTTTTTCCTGCTACTACTGCTTCTCCCTCTCCTTCTCCTGTGAGGACCCGGGCCGTGAAGAAAAAGAAAGGAGATGGCGCTGGCATAGCTGCTACCTCTACGGTGGATCAATAGTCCAATACTGGCGACTTTGGTGCAGGGGGAACTTCCCAAGTAGTGAAAGGGAAAGGTTATTCCTCACCGAGCCTTACTTCCCAGGAGACGCGGGTCGCATCTATTCCTATTGCAGAAGGTACTATATCACAACATCCTTTACTTAGTGGAACCAGTTCTCACGGAGTTCCTTCATCTGAACTAGTTGATTATGAAAGCACCCCTTCCTATGACGACCATAGTTCTTCTTCGGGTGATATGGACGGCCTGGGTTTCCATAGAGAAAGCACTACTGAAACTTATTCTTTGTTATCAGTCTCCAGAGAGTCTTCTAGCGATGATGAGGCCTCCCGTTCTCCTGGGGGGGGGGGGTCAGCCCCACCCATCTTCCTTATAGCCAGACTACGCGCCCTGTGACTGTAAGCGTTCTCCCTTTACTTGTCTATAATTTTTTTTGCATATGATTTTCTTTCTTCCCCTCATTATATATATATATTTCATTCAAAGCATTCTGTTATATTTGTGCAGGCCATTTCCGTAGAGGCAAGTAGTTCTCCTCTTCCCCCACTACGACCGACGCCCTTTCAGCGGGAGAGGAACTCCATGCTCATTTCCTCCCGAGGCCTGTTGAGAGAGGTTTGCTGTCTCCTTAATTCATTTAACATCTGTTGTAATTTATTCGTCTTCTAACTGCCTTCTGGTTGCGTACACTGTCATTTCCTCGCAGCTTTCGTCCGTGCACTTTACTGTCACCAGGACCACCCCTGTGGCTTCCCATTCTCCTCAGGTATGCTTTGCTATTTTCAGCACTTTCATTGCACCATTTTCTTTCTTACTTCTTCCTTTTATTTATCCATTTATCATGCATATAGAGTTGTGTCTTCGGGCGTTGCCGCACCATCTTCTCTTGTCTCGGCGGTGGGCACTTCTGCAGTTGAGCCCCTGGGCTCCTCTTCATCTGAGGTACATATATATTTTTTTTCTTTACCTTCGAATATTTTTTTCCTCTTAACAGGAGTCCTAATGGCTCTTGGGATTTCTTCTTAGGGAGGGGATCCTCCCTTAGCTAGCGTTATCGCCCCGGGTTTATCATCTTCGGGGAGAATTTCTATCCCTAGGGTCCGCGTATCTATGGACGGTAGACCTTTGGTTCAGGCGATTTCTCGTGGCCCAATATTTACCGTGGCCTCAACCAGTGAGCCCACACTTCAGGTCAGTACTTTATGTTGAAGCAATGGGATCTCCTTTTCCTCGAACATGCGATAAACAACGTATTTTCATTCTTTGCAGGCTATCAGCACAGCCTCTACTGCGCCGACCGTCTTTTTTCGCGCTTCCCCCTTGGATGGGATTCAGGTATTCTTGTATTATCTTAGTTCTATTTTCTTATCTGTCCAGCCTGTACATATCGTAGCCCTCTTTTACTTTGTCGCAGTTATCCCTTGGCGCTGTTTCGAGTGCGGCTCCTGACACTGCCATTTCAGCAGCCCCTATACATGGGCTGGTTTGTCCTGTTGTTGCACCTCTTCAGGTAGCTATCTCTATGGTTCCCTTTTGAGGAGCTTCCCTCACCCTCTTTTTAATTGAGGTATTTATCGTTCATGGAATAACTGATTTGTTACTTGTCGCCCTTTTTTATCACTCGCAGCCTCACCAACCTCTCACGGCCTCTGTCGCTGAGATTGTTCTTCCGGAGGTGTTTGAGGTTGAGTTATCTTCTTCGGAAGCATTTTTCACCGAGGCAACCCCTTCTGGAGCATTGATCAGTGTTGTTGCCCCTATGGGAGACCCTGCTCCTTTTCCTATGACCGTTACGAAGGGTGTTGTTCAGGTGCCGTATATAAGAGTATCTACTTTCCTCCTTCTTGCGTATATTGTGCAAGCATTCTCATTTCACCCTTGTCTCATTGTTTTCAGGTGCATGAGAGTACTCCGATGACTATGGAGTCTGGCAGCGGGGCAGCTGCGATAGAGGTATTAGACCGGCATACCTCCTCCTTTTACTATTCCCCTATTTTTTCTTCTTGGATATACTGTGCAAGCATTCTCATTTTACCCTTGTCTCATTGTTTCCAAGTGCATGAGAGTACTCCGATGACTGTGGAGTCTGGCAGTGGGGCAGTTGTGAGAGAGGTATTAGACTGGCATACCCCCTATTTTTACTATTCCCCTCTTTTCTTCTTGCGTATACTGTGCAAGCATTCCCATTTCACCCTTGTCTCATTGTTTCCAGGTGCATGAGAGTACTCCGGTGACTGTGGATTCTGGTAGTGGGGCAACGGCGAGAGAGGTATTAGACTGGCATACCCCTTTTTTTTTACTATTCCCCTACTTTCTTCTTGTGTATACTGTGCAAGCATTCTCATTTTACCCTTGTCTCATTGTTTCTAGGTGTATGAGGATACTCCGATAACTGCGGAGACTGGTAGTGGGGCAACTGTGGAGGGAGATCACAGTTCTGAGTTCACTCCTTTAGTCGGTGATGCTGATTCTGGTGGGGAGTCTTCTTTTCTTCCTTCTGAGGCGGGGTCTCGCCATTCCGAGGGCGGTGATGAAACCGAGGATGCTGTGACTATTTCTAATAGGCTATGGCGTGAGGAGTTACCAGGCCGCTTCAGGGTACATGAGCGTCAGCTCTTGGATCTCATCTTGGAGCAGCATCCCGAGATGTTCACTTCTCAGAGTATACTCCAGGTTGACAGCCTTACGGCCTTCAACTTGAGGGCTCTTTCCAGCCATGTTCATGAGTTCTTGTCTACCTCCCCTGCTAAGCTGACTAGCTCTTCTATCTTGCTATTCTTGGATGCTCTCCGCGACTTACAACAGTTCTATCATTTTCATTTGGATTGGCTTGACGCAGGGGTTCGCCCCTTTCTGAGTGTTCCTTTCCGAAAGATAGTAAGGTTTCACACTTCTCGGCAATCCAGGGTTGAGCAACGACACGCTGAGGCTACGAGGATCCGGAATCAGATTGCCCTACTGCAGGTGAAGCTTGCCAGACTCGAGTCTGGCGATGAGGAGGATGAGGCTAAATTCGTCAGGTTGGAGGAAGAGTTTCTGCGGGAGGCTGGTCCGTCATATGCTGGAGCCATCGCGCGTGATGATTTATTTTTTGTGGTTTCTAGTCGATAGGCTAGTTCCTACTTTGTAGTGCTCAGAATTCTATGTGTACATCACTTATCATTCCTGTATGAGACACTTTGTTTCTTCTGCACTTTCTTTTTCTTTTGTTCTCCCTTTATGCTGTGGGTGTTCTTTTTATGTGACTTGCTCTAATTTTCTGTGAGCATTTAGTCTACTGGTGGCTACCCCATATATTGCGGGGTATTTGCATTAATATAAAAAGTTATGTATTATCATATTGTATATATTTTTGAAAATGCACCTCTTGTAGTTGTGAGGTGTTAGCGTGTGACATTCTTGGGTTGCCCCTCCTGTCTGTGGGGTAATTCCTGCACATTACTGCTTATAGTCGTAGAGGCTAGGTTGGAGAGGGGGCTGACTCCTGCCCCTTTCCGGAAGCCTGATTTTATTATAAAAGACTCTATTTATTTATGTCTGGGGGACTTTTCTCAGTATACTTTCTCTTAGGATGGACCTACCTCCCAAGTGTAGTGAGCAAAGTTCCTGATCTCTTTTTTTTTGTACTCTCTTCTAACTTAATAGGGAGTGCATATGTATGTATAAATGAGCAAGCAGAGCAAATGTCAACAATGATCAAAAGTGTTGCCATTTCATTTCTTTACCTTTGTGTGCTGTTTACAGTGTAGTATTGCTCTAAAAAAAATTTACAAAAAAAACTTTTCTGGTATAGGAGCAATCCTTGACATCCATTACAGACATGCAAAACACAAACAAAACTTGTTAGTTGTTACTAAGCATAGTACCTCTTTAGCCACTTGCAGTTGATGGACTGGAGACAATCACTCTCTAGTTCTTATATTTGGCAGTAGCCCGACTTCCCCACTCCTCTGACAACAAAAGGGCCTTCCCAGTTAGGTTTGAATTTTGATGCCGACATGCTACGGAGATGGTGAGTTAATGCTCGCAAGACTAGATCTCCCACCTGGAATTCCCTAGGCTTAACCAAGTTTTCGTAGGCCCTGGACAGTTGTTGGGTGTAGACTTTAAAATTCTCTCTCGCCTTGTCTCTGTGCTCGTCCAGCGCCTCGAGTTGCACATGCCTTGGGTCTGGGATGAGCCCATTGCTAAGAGAAATTCTGGCTGAAGGTATCGCCAATTCCACTGGTAGGACAGCTTCGGTCCCATATACTAGAGAGAAGGGAGTGAACCCTGTTGTCTTTCTTTTCTAAGTACGGTAGGCCCATAACACCATAGGAAACTTCTCATCCCATGCTCCCGACATGTCTTCTAGCATTTTCTTCAAAATATTTATCAGGGTCTTATTAGTAGCTTCTGCTTGTCCATTGCCCTTGGGGTAGGCTAGGGTTGAGCTATTATGCACAATCTTATACTTGTCCGTGAGGAGGGCCATCTCTTTGCATACAAATTTCTTCCCATTATCCGTTAGGATCACTTTGGGTATACCAAACCTACATATGATATACTCCTTTATAAATTGGGTTACCCCTTGGGTAGTGACTCTCCTTAAAGGAATGGCCTCCGCCCATTTGGTGTACAATTATGTAGCCACAATGATAAAAGCCTTGCCGTGAGATGCTGGGGCGATCTTACCCACTAGGTCGAACGCTCATGTGTGGAAGGGATAGGGGGTTGCCAAGCTTTGTAGGATGACGGAGGGAGCGTGAACCATGTTTCCATGCACCTGGCATGCTCTACACTTTTTCACATATCCAATGGAGTCAGCCTCCATGGTCGGCTAGTAGTATCCCAGCGTCATCAGTTGATCATACAGCTTGGCGCCTCCCATGTGGGAGGGCTCATGAGCTTCTTTCAGTACCCTTTCCACTTCCTCTTTGGCTACGCACCTTAGCGTCTTCTCATTGTACCCTTTCCTATATAACTCTCCTTTGACCAAGTAAAAACGTGCTATCCTTTTTCTAAGGTAAATTTCATCCGCTCTCTCGGCGGGCAGCTCCCCATCTTTTAGATATGCTAGGTACGGCTGTCTCCAATCTTCGAAAGCTTCCACGAAGTTAGCCTCCGTCGGCTGGTCAAAATTAACTTGGCACTTTAAACAACTTTGTTACAAGCGGGATGCTTCTACACTCATGGCGGGCCAAAAGTACCCGCTTCGCTACAATCGTCTGTACAGGGGGATATCCGTATCTCCACAGTGCTTCTGGTGCATTTCTATTAACCTCTCCTTGGCTTCTTGCTCCCCTACGCACCTTGCCAGGAACCCTCTGGGACTCTTGAAGTAGAGAGTTCCCTGCAACACATAATAATTGGCTAACTCTAATATTTTCATTGTCCCTTCCCTGGTTTCAAGTTGCTTCTCCACCAGACACCTCCAATCTTCCGGCTCGTTACTTGGGAATAAGGACCTTACGGTAGTAGGTACCGTTCTCCGCCTCACTGTGATGGTTGCTTCTGACTCTTCCATGTCCAACTTTTGTGCTATGGTGGCCAGCGCGTCAGGGTGCCTGTTCTTCGTTCGCGCCTGCCTCTCCACAGTTACTTCCAAGAACTGTCCCAGCAGTCGTTGGATGATGTGTCTATACGGTGCTAAGTTGGCATGTTTAAGGAAAAACTCTCCATTGACCTGCCTTACGACCATATTGGACTCTCCTCATATACACAGTACCCTGATCCCTCTTCTGAGTGCTTCCAACATCCCTAGAATGAGGGCTTCATACTCAGCTTCGTTATTTGAGCATTTAAAATCTAACTTGAAAGAGAAGGTAATCTTCTCCTTCCCATCTGACAGTATGACGTCGGCCCCACTTGTTCCTTGGGCACTAGAACCATCAAACTCCATAAACCACTTCTTCACCTCCTCCGCCATGCATGCTTGGAAACTTTCTCCGGGTAGCTCTTCATTAGGTGGTTCGAAAACCCCACTCGGGAAGTGGGCCAGCAGATTTGCTACCACTTGGATCTTAATGGCTTTAGGCACTACGCATTTTAGATTATATTCTGACAAGATCAAAAACCACCTTGTTGCTCATCCCACGAGTATAGTCCGCGCGAGGAGGTACTTGATGGGATCACACTTGGTGACTATGTGAACGGTGAAGGCTAGAAGGTAGTGTCTCAATTTTTGGGCTACAAATACCAGCGCCAGGCAGTGCCTCTCAACGCTGGTGTATCTCGATTATGTTCCGGATATTACTCTTAATAGATAGTAGACCGGCTTTTCCATTCCTTCCTTCTCTTGCGCCAAGAGGGCCCCTATCGACCTCTCTGTGGAAGTGAGGTAGAGCAGCAGCGGCGCTCCGGCTTCGGGGGGAATCATCGTGGACGGAGAGGCTAGGATTTATTTAATCTTCTTGAACGCACTTTGTTGCCTCTCTCCCCAAACCCACTTGGATTTGTCTTTTAGTAGAGGTGCGAACGGATGAATTACTTCTGCCAACGTAGGTATAAACCTCCTCAGGTAGGATACCTTTCCCAGGAAGCTCTTAAGTTGTCTCTGACTCTTGGGCGGTGGCATCATCACAATGGCTTTCATCTTCTCTGCATCCACTTGCACTCCTTGTCTATTTACCACAAAACCTAAGAACTTCCCTACAGTAACCCCAAAGGCACACTTTGAGGGGTTCATTCTCATCTTATACCGACGACACCTCTCGAATACTCTCCTGAGATCCTGAATGTGCTTGTTTTCTTTCCTAGACTTCACCACCAAATCATCCACATAGAATTCTAGTATATCATGAAATAAGTCGTGAAAAATTTCCATCATGGTCCGCTGGTATGTGTCTCCAGCGTTCTTCAATCCGAAGGGCATGACTGTATAGTGAAAGTTCCCTAACGGTGTGCGAAAGGCGGTCTTCTCTGCTTCGGTGGGGTCCATTTTAATCTGGTTATATCCAACATACCCGTCCATGAAGCTATACATCTCATGTCCCGCGGTGGAATCCACTAAGCTGTCTATGCTGGGTAGTGGAAATTCATCCTTAGGACACGCCCTGTTCAAGTCGCGAAAGTCTACACAGATTCTGATTTGGGTCTTATCTTTCTTTGCCATCGGCACTATGCTGGACAGCCATATGGGGTGCTGAATAGGCTTGATGAACCCTGCCGCTAGCAACTTCTCCACCTCAACTTTTATTTTCAAATCAAGGTCTGCTTTATATGTGCGTGTGGCTTGCCTTACCGGAAGGGCATTAGGAAGGATGTTCAATCTATGAGAGCTCACTTTTGCATCTATTCCTGGCATCTCCGTGTACTTCCAAGCAAATACATCAGTGAACTCCTTAAGTAGCTCAATGAGCTCTTCCTTCTGCTTCGGTTCCAGGCACTTGGAAATTAGAATGGGTCTACTCTCGCCCTCTTCTAACCCCAACTTGATTTCCTCTAACTCCTGCAGCTGCTATCTGGGTCCGTATTGCATGCACTCCGGCGCCTCTTCTGGTTCTTCAACATGCTCAATAATATGGGATTCATCAACAATAAAACACTCGGGCGTCGGGTCGATGCTCTCATCCCAGAACATCCCCCGCGCAGACCGTTATAAATGGTAGATGACTTTTCCATTGGGCAAAACCACTTTCTTGCAAGTTCGAGGAGGTCTAGCTACCTCCTCTACCTTCCTCTTACCTTTTTCTATGTGGGGGATTATCCTCTCCCCTAGGCGGTCATGAACGGATTTTTTCTGCGGGACCCTTCCCTCAGCTACCTTGATTCCTGTTAGCTTTCTTATAGAGCCCTTTCTTGCCTCGTCTAACTCAGTGTAAAAGGCAGCATCTACCAGGTGGGCCTCCTCAACGGCGAAGGGTCTCTGCGTGGCCTTGATCACTATCTCTGTGCCTCTAATATTTGCCTTCGCGCATTGATGGTAGGTGGAAGGCACTACGCCATGAGTGTGCATCTATACCCTTCCAATGAGTAATTGGTAGCTGGTGTCAGCGTTAATAACATGAAATTTGATGTGGGAGGTGAAATTTCCAAACTTAATTCCCACATTCACGTATCCAATAGACTGCATTCCGACGTTGTCGAATCCAGAAATTACTAGCGGTACCGGAACCACCTTCTCCTGGTCAATTCCCATTTCATATAATGTACTGATGGGCATAATGTTAATGGATGCTCCTCCATCCATCAACTCCCTAGGAAATGAGACTCCATTAATTATGGTTGTGACGTACAATGGGCGGTTGTGGAAGTAGGGCACCACCCTATTCGCTTCTGAAAATACCACTTCAGAGGTATACTTCTTAATCATCCTTCCGATTGGCCCCTGCCAATTTAGCGAAGGGTCTCCCTGTTGCTGCACCGCCTCCAAGACTTTCCTCATGATGGACACCCTCGTGTCGTACTTGTCGTACTTCACCCCTATCTGGTCGAAAAACCACTTGAACTTGGGGCTCCTCGCTATGGCCTGACATTCAGAATCTAAGTCTACCTCGTACGTCTGGGCACTGCAAACATACTCCGCTTCAGAGGTCCCTCCCTCGTCTAGAGCGAGGATGACGTCTACCTCACCTTCTGAGAGAGAAACTTCCTCAACTTCCCCACTCCCACTTTCATGCTCCGGAGTGAAGAACCACTCCTCTTGCTTTCTTTCTAGCTGAAGTCTCCTCAGTGACAGATTTTCTAACTCCCCGCATAACTGCTCGCCACTCTCCCGCTTCACAAGACTTCTCGTAGCTTCTTCGTCGTAGGCCACTATCATGTTGGCAGTTCTAAAGTGATGCGTAGGAAGTGGGTTCTCGTTAACGTCCACAGGGGGTATCTGCAAGGTGCCGCTGGCCATCTACTCACCAATGATCCTTCTCAAGTAGTAACAATCCTTGGTAGAGTGTTGCACTCGTTGGTGCAATTCGCAGTACTTCGGATTGGCCTTGTCAGCTGCAGTGAGGGTCTCTCCTTTTAGGTGGGGAGGTCCTGCTATGCCTTCTCGCACCAAGGTGCGGTAACAATCCATGGCCTCCGCTACGCTGCACGGCAGTGGCGGCGGGGCGTCTTCCCTGAATTTTCTCTTGTTTCCGGGACTGTCGGTCTTGGCCCCAGAGCCTCCCTTCTTCCCTTTGTTACTCCCGTCCACATAGTTAACCGCTTGCCTCCTCGCAACTTGAAACCTCCCGAGAGTCAGTGGAACTTGTGTCCTCCAACCCGGGGCTCTCGGTTTGATTATCATAGCTATGTTGCTGGCGGCCCTGGTGAATTCTCTGAAAGTTCCATCTCTAGTTTCGTTGATCAAATGCAGCTTGTACTCTTCCAGGAGTCCTTCCACACATATCTGCAGCAACCTGGCCTCCGCCACGTCCTAGTGAACATCTAAGGCCCTCTCGCGAAATCGCTTGATGTAGTGCATCAACTCTTCTCCTGGCTTCTGGACCTCTTGCGCCAGGTGCCTCATTGTAAATTCATCCTCCGCTACAAAAAACTTCTGAAGGAACTGTCTGTGCATCTCCTCCCAAGTAGGTACGCTGTTAGGCACCAAGTGGGAATACCATGTATAAGCTTTCCCAGTGAGAGTTTTAGAGAACTCCCTCAATCTCAGGTTCTTGTCACCAGCGTGTACTCCCAGGTACTCGACGAACCTCTTCACGTGTTCTCTAGGGTTCTCCCCCTACCGCCAAACTTGATAAATTTTGGTGGAATATACCCCTCAGGGTATGGCTTCTCACTTACTTCCTGTGGATAGGGGTCTTGTAACTCCTCGTATAGGTGGGAACCCTCTCTTTGAGTGGAGGAAAGGAGCTTCCTCACTTGTTCCATAGTAATAGCCTTAGAGGGTGATTCCTCCAAACATGTGCTTTTAGGAACTGGAGAACCTGTTGGCGCCAGGACCTTCTCCGGCGCCGCCTTCCGAGATGGAATCGTCTCTGTCGAAATCGTAATAGGAGTGGTTATCCCTCCGGAAGGGGCAGCAGTAGATGTCACACAACCTTGACCCAAGTTTGATAGATCCACGTTGTTTTGCTTTAAAAAGTCGAAAAACATTGCCATAAGGTTCATACCTGCCATTGGAGCCACTGCCGGCGAACTGGTCTGACCTCCCTGAGGCGCTGGCGCCTTGGCTCCAATCACCACCACTTCTTCCTGAGTAGTCTGGTCACTGTGAGCTCCATTACCAGATGGAATGTCCTCAAAAACCAACTGCTTAGAGACATTAAAACCTTCTTTGTCCATGGAAATGAGGATACCTCCCCAGCGGAGTCGCCAAATGTAGGAGGGTAGTGAGACTGGGGTCTATGAATAACTGGAAAGGGTGAGGCGTGACCCACTCCAATGGACACTGCCTGCAAGGTCTTCAAGGTCTCCTGGTGCAACTTCTGAAGAAAACTTCTCCTTCTGGTAACAATGGAACTCAAGATTCAACTCACTCCCTGCAAGAAGATGAACTTTCACAGCAAAAATAGTAATTTTCTCAAGGGAAACACCTGAGAGTGATGGCTGTCAGTGGGGAGTGAAGGAACAAGGCACTCAACACTAAGGGAATGAGCAGGGAGAGTATACTAGGTAGGTCTGGTGATATTTTAGGAGAGTAACAGTGCAATTTTTCTATCGTCTATTTCTTGACCTTGCCCAGAGGTCTATTTATATATGGGCGTTAGGGGTGAGCTGGCATTTTTGGGCGCCAAAATTGAGAGAGTTGGTGGGGAACAATGTCTGAAGTGTACCATTTGTCCCTACCTGTAGGCAGCCTACCTGTCCCCTCTGCAGGCGCCACCTGGCGCCGACCAAAACTCAAAAAGCACATATGTCCCCTAATGGAGACAAAATAGCAGATTTTGGTAGTTATCTTTTGAAACGGTAACTTGTGGTGCAATTTTGCAAATCTTGAGAGAGGAGGCCTTAAGGCCTCATCTCCTCTAAAAGTGTTATTTTTCTTGAGAAGGACCTCGAGGACCCCCTCTTCTGGAAAAGTAATTTTCTTGTAAAGAGTTTATTTCTTGTGAGTAGCCAGCTCTTTGGTTGCTCACTTCACTTGTGACCAAGTGTGCAGTGTGTGTAGTCTCGAGTGACTTCTGGGTCTTCCTACTAGTATTCTCTCAATCCTATAGTGCTAAGTGGTTGAGCTTGCTCAACATACCTTGTTCCTCACCCGCCAAGCCAAAACTCCCAAGAGGTCCCAACGCGCTTGTTCGAGCCCTGCTTGCTCGACTAGGCAACCTGTACAAGAAAGTAAAGTGTTAGTGTTATTGTTCATTTAGAGACTGATGTTTCATGATGGGGGGGTTGTTCGCAATAGTTACTCCCTCAATATGAGTTTCTGTCAAAACCCCTGTAGCAGCACTTCTCGAATAACATTTCTGCAATGACCCTTGCAGTGGCGCTGAGTCTTGCAGTAACGCCAACTCTCTCAATTGTCGTTATTGCAGTGGCCCTTGAAGCGGCGCAAGCACTTGAAACGGCGCTGACGCTTGAAGTGGCGCTGACACTTGAAGTGGGGCTGAGGCTTGAAGCGGCGCCGACCTTTGCGACGGCGCGGACCCTTGCATCGATGCTGGGAAGAGAAGTGGCACCGACACTTGCAGTGGCGTCGACACGTGAAGCGGTGCCGACGCTTGAAACAGCGCTGACGCTTGAAGTGGCGCTGAGGCTTGAAGCGGCGCCGACCTTTGCATTGACGCTGGGAACAGAAGTGGCGCCAACACTTGCAGTGGCGTCGACACGTGAAGCGGTACTGACGCTTGAAATGGCGCTGACGCTTGAAGTGGCGCTGACACTTGAAGTGGCGCTGAGGCTTAAAGCAGCGTTGGCACTTGAAACGACGCCGACCCTTGCGTCGGCGTGGACCCTTGCATCGGCACCGGTACTTGAAGTGGCGGTGACACTTGCAGTGGTGTCGACACGTGACACGGTGCCGATGCTTGCAACGGCGTCGATACTTGAAGTGGCGTTGATGTTTGAAGCAGCGCTGACACTTGAGGTAGCGCTGACACTTGCAGTGGTCGCTGATACCTGGGGCGGCGCCGACCCTTGTTGTGGCGCCGACCCTCGTGACGGCACCGACGCTCGAAGCGGTGCCGACGCTTGAAGTGGTCGCCGACCCTTGTCGCGGCGCCGACCCTCGTCACGGAGCTGACGCTCGAAGCGGTGCCGACGCTTAAAGTGGCGCTGATTCTTGGGGTAGCGCTGACGCTTGAAGTGGCACTGACACTTGAAGCGGTTGCTGATACCTAAGGCGGCGCTGACCTTTATCGCGGCGCCGATCCTTGTTGTGGCGCCGATACTTGAAGTGGCGCTGGCATTTGAAGCGGTCGCTGATACCTGAGGCGGCTCCGACCCTTATCGCGACGCCGACACTTGAAGCGGCGTTGACGTTTGAATCGGCGTTGACACGTGAGATGGCGCCGACCTTTGTCGCGACGCCGACGCTCGAAGTGGCACCGACGCTCGAAGTGGCGTTGATGCTTGAATCGACGCTGACATGTGAGACGGCGCCGACCCTTGTCGCGGCGTCGACGCTCAAAGTGGCGCTGGTGCTTGAATCGGCGCTGACATGTGAGGCGGCGCCGACCCTTGTCGCGGCGCCGACGCTCGAAGTGGCACTGATACTTCGCAATGTCTTTTGGGCTTCTTGGTGACCCTCGCGGGTACCTCTCGGGTGTCATTAATAAGAGAAAGTATTTTTTATTTCGTTTTCTTTTTTCTGTTGATAACACCCTTCTACAAGCTCATTTATGGTTTTGGGAGGATCCTTTGCCAAAGTGTAATATAGCTTTTCTAGAAGTAATCCACTCATTAAAGTCATGATGGTTGTTGTCTCTTCATAATCAACCACTTATAGTTTCTCGTTGTTAAAATGAGTGATGTATTCTCTGGTGGTTTCCCATGCTCACTACCTAACACTCAAGAGATGGGCTACTCTCTTAACTGGAGTGGCCCTAAAATAGAAGTTACTGATGAATAGCTCGACAAGTTGATTGAAGTTGGTAATTTGTCCTAAGGTCAAGTTGTATCGTATTTGGGCTCACCAGTAGTGTTGCTTGAAAAAGATCTACATCTCATTTCATTAGAAACTGAATATATGTCAGCTGCAGCCTAATACTGCTCAATATATAAAACTAGCTCAGTTTTACCATCGTATTTAGCGGTAACCACTGGGGTTTTAAAATTGGATGGAGTTGGTAACTCAACAATTACCTGGATAAAGGGAGACCCCTTAACAAAATTACGCTGCAATGGGTTCTTTGCCTTGGCCATTTCTCCCAATCGATCTTCTAATCACTGGATTGATCCTTTCCATGAAGGATTTCTACATTAGATCTGTTTGAAGTAGCTTGGTTGTCCCGACCATGTGTTTGTGCTGAGCTCTCTTCCTGAGAAGTCTGCTCAGCATACACAGTTCATCGAACGCTTGATCTGGACCCGATTAAGGCTTCATGATGTTCATCTAGATGTTTATTGGTTCTGGATAACTATCTAGGATGATTCCTATTTACTCGGGGTCCCAAATGATCAAAATTCGAAGCTCTGCTCAATCATTCCAAAACTCTTAGCCTTTGGGGAGAAATAAAATGGTCATAATAAAATTTTATGGATCTGAATGATGAGCTTACTCCCGGATGGTAAGACATATCACGTGAAGATATAGAATAGGTATGTCAGTTATGCCTAGGAGGCGGAGGTGGAACTTATCTCCTCAGAGAAGGAATATTTTTCCTGGAAAGAGTTGGAGACCTGTCTTGTAATGATTAAGCCAATTTCCTCATGGTTTCCTACATGGCATCTTGACCCCTGGCAATACTGGTAAGAATTCCATTCAAGCCGGCTATTATAGGTGGAGTAGATAGAATGGTAGTATTGCATTCATTTCTTGTACTAAACTCAGGGTCATTCATTTCCCTTAAATGAAGATAGATAATGGTAATATACACACATTCCTAAAGACGGCGCCAATCTATTGATCTCAAAAAATGGACTAGATCCAATTTTCTAATCACAAATAAAATATAATATGTGATGAAATAAACCCATAAGAGACAAAGAGTTTTTATATTGGTTCGACTACGAAGAAAAGCCTACCTCAATTGTTATTATATTAATTTGAGTGATGAAATAAAGACAGGTAATCTTGCTACAAGAAGAATAGTCTAGAATCCGTTCTATCTTGCCTTTTGTGAAAGGAATACAACGTATTTATAGTGACCCAGAGATCAAGGGGTATGTGTCCATACCACGATCCTCACAGGGAGAGAGAGAGGGCTCAATCTCCGCAGTGAGAGGATCTTGGTCTCTTACATCCCTCTCGGGAGCGCTTCGGTCGATGTCGGTGATGTGTGAGGTGAAAAATGTAGAGAGATGGAGTCGTAAGTCTATTTTACTCAAAACAGACAAAAGAAGGTGGATCCATCCCGAAGGATGGCATCCAAAAACATAAAGATACATACGAAAAAAAAATTGATTTGAAAAGGGTTCGGAGGCTAAGTTGCGAAATGAAAAGGTGTTAGGAACCCATTCCTCCTTTGAAATCTCCCATGGATTGTTTCTATTTTCCTTTATTTCCCTATGATATGTGTGCCTGTGTATATGTAATGTAGATAGAAATCCTCGACTTGTATCATGGAAGAGATAAAGTGAGTCATCCATAAGAATGTTCCTCGAAGTAATATTAAAAAATAGGATTTATGCGATTATCCTTGCGTTGATCGTTATAATAGAACGATAACGTATGTGGAATAATACACCATTAAGAACAAACATATGTATATGTTAGTATATAGACTCTAAGAGAATTAAAAATAATAAAAATGGAAGCATTAGGACTCGAGTCTCGGATTTTACCCCAAGATGCCTACATAGCCTATAGAGGCATCAAAGTCCATGTAGTTCGTATGCAAAACGAGGGGTGGGATTTATCCCATAAATCTAATCGAGGACTTCTCTTATATGTGTGTGTATAAAAAAGTGTTTTAGTTGTGGGAAAAGCGTAAGAAAAGTGTGAGAATTCCCTTTTGGAATTTATGAGCAAACCCTTTTTCTCTTGTTTTTTGGGTTTAATTTATATGAAAATAAGATATGTGCAATAATACTTAATAAAAAGTATATTAGGAAATGTGAGATGGATAGAATAAAAGTTCTAAGTAATAAAACGAGTTAATGCAAATTTAGGAGAATTTGAAGATATAGTTAAGAAAGTTGTGGACCTTCTTGAAGATCTTAATCTTGATCCTGAATGTTGGAGAGAAGCCCTTGCACTCGAGTGGTGATGAAGAGTAGTTAATTCACCAAGTTTGATGAAAAAGGTGAAGAAAAGTGAAGGTTGGAAAGGGATTTGGATGTGGAAATCACACTGACTTCGAGAGAGATTTTTTTAGTTCGCTGAGAGTGATGGATTTCAGATCTTGGGTCCCTTTGCAATGAGGTCAAGCCCTCCTTTTTATCGGCCTAGGGAATTACCGATCAGCATAGCCCTGGTCCTGCCAATCGGCATGTGTTTTTAGGCACACGGTCGATAGGCAGGGTTTGGAACCTGTCATTTGTTAGTCTCTTTCAGGTTCCTTCAGAAAATCGGTCATAGAGCGAAAACCGTTGATTCGAATCGTGCACGGGGTGAATAGATGGAAATGTATTTCAGATACCTTCAAAAATCCTTGGACCTCTCCTGGGTCCAGTAGTTGACTTTGGGTCAAACGTGGCTCGGAAGCGCTCGTCGGTCCTTTGGACGGAGGATTGTCGGACACAAATGGATCGTTTGTCTACATGGTAAGTCATAATCGCACATGGGGTGGACCGTTGGAAAGGTTAGGAGATGCACTTAGATATTCCAAAGAGTTTGACTCATTTTGGGAAGTTGACTTTGGTCAACCAAGGCCTAGAAGTATTCGATGATCTTTCGGAGTAAAACAGATCGTTCGTCCGTACCGTAAGTCATAATTGGGCTTGGAGCGGACCGTTGGAAAGGTGTTTCAATGACCTTTGAAGATTCATTTAGTCTCAGTCGAGATGAATAGTTGACTTTGGTCAAACGGAGCTTGGGAGCATCCAGTCTCCTTTAAGTTAGGTTTCGAGGGAAAATGGATCGTTCGTCTGTATCGTGAGTCAGAATCGCGCACGAGGTGGACCGTTGGAAAGGGGTTTTAGTGACCTTCGAGGATTAATTCAGTCTCAATCGACCTGAAGAGTTTGAACTTTTGTCAAACAGAGCCTGGGAGTGCCCAATGGCCTCTAGGTCAGTACTCGGGGTATGACATAGGTTTGTAGTGATGAAGTGAGGTACTAGGGACCTAAGGAGTGGCTAAGGGGTGCTAGAATAGGGTGTCTATAGGTTGGAATGACTTTATATATTCAAGCTTTTACACCCGTACATAATGAATGTGATGGTTGATAGTCTAGACCACGTGTAGAAGGACCCTTAACTGTTTCCTAAGTGGAAACTGTTTATCTACTTTGATGATTTGTATTCTTCATGTTGGTCGACCTGTCTGCCGAGCAACTATTTTTGGGGCTAATTAGGTGGCTACTAACTAAGACTGTTGCCACGTAAGGACATAAGTGTCCATTTCTAATTGGTCTACATAGATCGATAATTTTTTGTATCAATATCTATGGTGTTGTACATATACAAAGTGGAGAAGCTCTACTAGACTACACCTCATGAGTATCCTCTAACTAGTATCCCAAAATTTTTTCTTTAGCTTTACATGGACTTCATCTCATCTGTGGATGAATGGGATGACTATATATTAACAAAGGGGGCCAGTTCCCTTTATTGGTCTATGCCATGGTGGGTGTTGTTAACCCCTATCTTGTAGTTGGATGATTAATGTTATGTTCGGATTATAGGCCTCCACCAGACTTCGTTTTACCTCTCATGGAGAGTTTTTATCCAATCATAATGATAGTAAGTCATCACTACTAATATAAAAAACTTCTTCCATATAGATGATTTGAATCAATCTCTAGGGACGTTTCTAAGGTGTTCATGGAAGCATCACAAGATAACTCATTGTTCGATCCTATCTTTTGTTTAGCTTCAGTAGTGTCAACTGGAAATTTGAAATGGTTAAGGAAGGATTTAGTTTTAAAGATTAGTGTTGAGGTATATAGGCAAAGGTGGCTTATGATGGTTGAGGTTGTGGAAGATGGTGCAGTGGTCTTGACCAAGATTTTTAAGTTGTACCATTATATCGAATGAATGCAGATATGAACTCATTATTAGGGACCTCCGGAAGGTGATCATGATGTGGTGGGACCTTTTCTTTATTGAGGAAGTTTTTGTGAATCTCTTTGGGAAGAATGGTTGGTTTAGGTGTTAGTTTCTGGTTTAGCATACTTTCGGTACTAGTTTTAGTGAAGTTATGTTATATGTTTGGTGTAACTTTGGTTATTGTGGGTTTATATTTGGTTCGTAGGTGTTTGGAAACACCATCGATGATGGTTTATATAAAAGGCTGTATTTTAAATAAAATTATTTGAAATAAATGTTGATTTTATTATATCTTGTTGTGCCTTTATGGAAGAGTTATTTATTTTTGAACTATTTATATTGATCTGTTAAGCATGCATAATCCTTTTGTTCGGTTAAAGGATGAGAGAGAGTTATGCCTCTTGATGAGAGAATATAAGAGAATTTTGTGAAAGAATAAATAACCTCACCCAAAGTTACTTTCAAGGTTGCCTACATACCTCTGTTGGGATGAAAAGTGTTGTAATTCTTGAAAATATTTTGAGAGGATCAGGTCCTACGTAGTTGTTGTACAAGAAGAATCTAATTTTTATCTTTTTAGAATATAATGAAGATGAAAATTGCATATCATGACGAGAGTCATATTGGGGATTGAATTATTGAGAGGATTTAGGTTGATTGGTCGCACCATTTCTTCTCCATCTAGATCCGAGCATAGAAGCAACACCTGAGAAGATTTTATTCACAAGGTATGGTCCACTCCATCTGGGCTTAAATTTCAATTTAGGGTCCCAAATAGGTTCTACTATTTCTTCTAGAGTGAAGTTGCCTTCTCGCACCCAACAATCTTTGACTTTCTTCTTAACAGATCGTGCAATGCAATGATGACACCCTTGTATGTTGTATATAGATTTTAATCTCTTTTCATCCAACGGTGATAGCTCATCATAACGACTCTGGTTCCATTCAACTTCTCTTACTTGCCTTTTGAGTATGACTCATAAGGAAGGTATCACAAGTTTAACAGGTAAGAATACCTTATACCATAAACTAGGAGTAGGGGTAGACCCAATGGGCGTTATGATTGATGTGAAGTAGCCCAGAATGGCATAAGGAATCCTATCATCCCAATATCTGAAACTTTTTATCATATTACTAATTATGGACTTGTGACTATTATTCACAGCTTCAATAGCCCCATTGGGTTAAGGTAAATAAGGTGAGGACTTTTGTGTATGAATTATTTACTCTACAACTTCTTCCATAACTTTATCTTCAAAATATAGGTCATTATTTGATACGAGCTAGTGAAGGACACTATAGAGACATATGGTATTCTTTCAGATGAACTCGACCAATTTATTTATGGTTAGCACTGCATATGACTCATATTTAATCCATTTAGTGAATAATCAATAGAGACTGAGATGAATTCATTCCCATTGGATTCCTTCGGAGTGACCTTCCTGGTGAGGTTGATGTCCCAATTTCATAAGGGACATAGAAAGGTCATATTGTATAACTCTTGAGGAGGTAAGTGTCGGAGATTGGAAAATTATTGGCATTTGAACTACCTATTGACATATATCATATAGTCCTAGACTATAATAGTCCAATATTAGCCTTGTCACATGATCTTCTCAGCAAGCATATGACCATTCATTTGGAGTCTGCACTCCCCACTATGGATTTTCTGCATAATTTCCTTAGTGCCAACCCCTTCTATATTCATTACAAATGGGTGTCAACGAAGTTTCTTTCAAATAGAGCTTTGTCACAAACGATGTACTAGGTTGTGAGTTTTTGAAGGGTCATACGATCCTTTTTTTATCCTCTTGAGGGTGTCAACTATGTTTAAGGAGGAACTAGATATAATAATACCATAACCTGACTTTATCTAACTCCTCCTCGGTGTTATGTTCGATGTGGTAATAGTGAGTTAGCCTGGACTATTTCTGAACTTGCAAGGGGAGATTATTATTCGTTTAGGCATGTAGGCCATAAAAGATAGTGTTACCAATGCATCGACAAAATTATTTCTTGAATGAGAGAGGTAATGTAAGGTGACATATTTAAATTTGAAATCAAGCTCTTCAAGATAAGCATGGAATGGTAGAAGTTAATCATCCGTGACTTTCTATTTCTAGAGGACATGTACTATGATGATGGTTGAATCTACATAAACCTCAAAGTACTGGATTCCTTTCTCGAGAGCGATCTTAAGGACCACAGTGCATGCCTCGTATTTTTTCATGTTATTAGTGCAAGGGAAGTCTATCTTAATGGTCATGAGAGTGTGAGAATCATTAGGCGTGATAAAAAGTATCCCTATACCGTACTCCTTCTTCTTATTAGTTCCATAAAAGAACATTTTCGCCAAATTTTTTCATAAGTAGCATAAATAATTTCTCATTTAAGAATTCAGAGATCCACATGTTGACTTATTCCATGCGATGGTCAGCTAGGTAGTCAAAGATAGTATTTCCTTTGACGAATTTTTATGTGACATATATTATGTCAAAATCAACTAAAAATAGTATATATCAAGCAATAAGGATTGACAAGACAGGTTTTCCAAGTAAGTACTTCATAGGATGCACCCAAAATACTAGCTTGATATGAAACACAAGCATGTAGTATCAAAGTTTTTGAGTGACCCGGACTAAGGTGACAGATGCCTTTTCAAATGTTATGTAGTTCACCTCATACCCCGCCAATTTTTTATTAACATAATAGATGTGTCTCTTTTTTCACGACTCCTCAACGCGTTGGGGTAACATAGCCCCAAATACAGTGTTGGTGATAGTTTGGTACAAGAGGAGTAGTAGATTAGGATGTAATGGTCTGAGCACCAGTGATTAAGTAAAGTACTATTTAATTTTATCAAAGGCTTCTTGACACGCCTTATTCCCGACTTTGGTTGAATCCTTACAAAGGAGTTGAAGATGGGTTCAAAAATATAAGTGAGTTTGCTAATAAATCTAATGATGTGTTGGAGTTTGCCCACGAAATTACGTAATTATTTCTTAGTTTGAGGTGATCACATTTTGAGGATTGGTTTGAGCTTAGCAGGGTCTTCTTCGATCCCATTTTCACTCTCTATAAAGCCTAAGAGTTTACCTTTTATAACACCTAAAAGGTAATTTCATGGATTTAGGATCATCTGGTACTATCGTAACCATTCAAAAAACTTCATTAGGGAAACTATATGACCTTTCCAAGTTTTGGATTCGATAATTATGCCATCAATATAAACTTCGACTTTCTTATGGATGAGGTCATTCATAATAGTTATGGTTTCTCATTGGTATGTAGCCCCGACATTTTTTAGACCGAAATGTATGACAATGTAGCAAAAATTTATCCACATGATGGTAAAATAATTTTTCTTTGAGTGATTGAGATGCATCTTGATTTCATTATACCCTGAACATCCATCGATGAGTTGATGAGCTTATTAATATTGGGTATAGAATAGTCATATTTTTTAGAATCTTTATTCAAATCCCAATAGTCGAGTGACATGCATACCTTTCCTCCAAATTTTAGTACAAAATTATGTTGGAAAGATATGTTGGGTATTAGACTATGCGAATGAAACCCACATTTAATTTCTTGACTACTTCATCTTTCACTTTAAGGGATCATTCAGGTTGAAGCTTCCTCAGTTTTCACTTGATAGGTTTACACTCAAGAAATGTTGAGATTTCGTGTTGCAAAGTTTTTGGGTCAATGCTAGACTTGTCACTATAATACCATGCGATTACATCTACGAACTCTTTTAAAATCTCTTAAAATTTTGCCCACTCTTGCTTGTCGAGGATTGATCATATCCTTATCTTTTGCGGACTGCTATTTGAACCAAGGTTAATGACAATATTTTTGTCATTGTTAGTTTGAACATGGGTATATTGTTTCATTTTATCCTTATTGATATCAATTAAGAATTTTTCATTCATTAAATCATCTTTGTTAATTATTTGATTATTATAATCAATGCAATTAATACAAGGCATAACAAGTTACTCAAAATCTTCATTCATTTCATTGATACATTTTTAGGAAAAATCGTGGTGAGGACTTATTCGAAGGAGGAATCATTTACATTAACATCAGAAACAAAAGAATTAGAAGTAGGTTCAGTCTCAAGGTAGTATATAATAGGCCTTTTGTTTGGCAAGGCCAGACTGGAAAGAATGATCCACCAGTTGAGGAGAGGTTTGACAGCAAGATGTTTTCTCTTGGTAGGATCATATAACTTGGATTCATCATGGATCATGCAAAGTTCCATCCATAATTCAGTGAGGTCGAAAGATTCATCGCTATTAGTTCTCTCAGTTCTTTCTATATCATAGTAACTTGAATTAGATGACTTGATGGTTAGTATATTCACTTCATGCTTCGATCCCACGGTCCAAGTGATTTTGTCTTCGAAGAATATCTCAAATCCCAACAACATATTCTTTTTAACTGCATCATACCCAGGCTTTAGAAACCCACAATAGGGGAAATCTTCGCCCTCTTTGATACCATTAAGATAATATTGAGAAATGATTATTTCATCTTCAACCCCCTCTTCCTTTTAGGTTGGAGGAAAACCATAAATTCAATAGGGGACGATTAATACCCTAGACCATGTGGAGGGTAAGTTGTTCACAGTATAATCGTCTCGAGGATCTCTTGTTGCTTACTGACTAACCGCATTTTGGGCATAAAATTCATATTCTTGAACATTTGAATCATGTTCACATTCCTACGAGGGTTGTGTTAAGGTGTTTCTTTGTATTTGAAATCGTCTTCAACAGGGAGAGGGAGTTGATAAATCATAAAGTTAAATAGGAACATTTCAAAGAACTTTAATTTTGGGTGAAGATAATAAGAAACTCAGTTGATGTTGTGAATCCACGGGCAACTAAGGAGCATATTGAAGCGTGCAGGAATGTTGATCAATTGAAATTCTACCAGAGGAAAAATTAGACAAACCCCTAGTGTCATTATAATTTACCCCATAATTTATGCATGGGTATTATCATAAGCATATGTGACTGCAGATGGTGGAGTGAGATCACTGACTTATAGCCCCAAGTATTGGATATTATAAATAAGTACTAATGGGACCGTTTTCTATAATACCTCGACTGAGATGTTGAGAGCACAGTTGTGATCAGAGATGAATATAAGATTTTCCTCGTTAGTAAAAGATAAGAGCCTTTTGGCTGTAAAAGTTTTGACTATATGAATGGCCTCATCATGGGAGGTAGGAAGAGGAACTATATCTTGTGTGAGTAACTTGATGAGAGAATATCTGTGAAGTTGTGAGGACATGAAAAATCCCCACAGTGTGATATTTTCTTGGGCTTTTCTTCAAATTTTTGAGGATCTTGATTTCCTTGATTACCATCCCAGACATGGGTGCTTCTTTAATTACTCTCTTCCATTGATCTACTATAATACCCCGTAATTTTATGAATATCTAAATTACATAAATGGGCGTAATTTGGTAATTTGAGGAATTTCTGTAAATAGTCATTTTGGAATTTATGAGTATAATTTGATAAATTGAGAATTTAAAGATATTAGTAAATATTGGTTTTCAAGTGTCGGATTAATATTTACATGGGTCATATTTTCTTACGGGACTAAGTATATGAGTTTGTTTCTTTTTATTACATATCGCAGTTGGGTAAAGCGATGAAGGATAATATTTTATTTGGGAAACACGCGTAGTGAGATGTGTTGGGTTTAACTAATGAATTTTAGTTAGGTAAATCAGATGGAGATTTTTGGTGCACGCACTACACCAAAAACAATAATTTTTCACACCCTGATATTAAAAAATCTGGCACAGTTTTAAACTGTGCCAAATTTTGGCACAGTTTAATGACAATCTGGCACACTTTAAAACAGTGCCAAAATTTACTACTTTTTTTAAGTGTGCCAAAATTGAGTACACTTGACTTAAATATAAAATGCCCAAAAAAAATTAGGTTTACTCATTTTTGGAGTCTCACTCTCACTCATCCCTCTAACTTTGGAGTTTCCCGCTCAAGTCTTTCTCTCTCACGTTTCGGTAACATTGGAGTCTTCCACTCTGTAATTTGTCACTTTGGTGTCCCCCCCATCGGCTCTTACACGGGTCTGTAAATTGATATTCTTTGTTTCTTGATGTTCTGTTTCATTGGTACTAAAGATATTTCATTTTTGTTGTTTATTAATCTAGAAACAAAACTATGGTGATTGTTTTGTTTTGGGTAATGTTTCTTTGTTTTGTTTTTGCTTTAATGCATAAGGTTGTGAAAGTGATACTTACTAATTTTTGGTGGCATGGGTTTTTTTGCTCGCAAATGATAGTTGTTGTTTAATCTCATAAATGAAAATGTTATAATGATGTGTGATTATTAGAAATTTGGTGCTCTAATGATTTTTTTTTTTTTTTGGCTTCTCTTTCTTTTCAAAGTTTTAATTTTTTTAAAATTAATAATGGATAACGGGTTTGGATTTTATGCAAATAGTGAAAGGATGTTTGGTTGTGTCACAAATTATAGTGGTTGTATTTTTCTTATTTTGGGATCGATTATAACTCGTGTATTAGATGAGCATTGTGATTTTAATGTTTTCTCTAATTAAAATCTGAAGATTCAATTCATGTTTGGTTCCCTAATATGTGGGTAAATTGTCTTTAGACTATATCATTTTCTCCGGTCATAGCTCTGCTGTTTAGGGTCTTACACTGGTGATACACATCATTTTCTCTCACATACCTTAAGATTCGATAGTTTTGTTGCATAATTTTCTATTTGATATTCAATAGTTCATAATATTCATAGTATGTTGAGATTTGAATGTTGAGCTTGAGATTCGAATATCAATATTGAGATTATCCACAAGCTATCATTATTAAATTATATTCATATTTTCATCTGACCACCATACCTTGAGATTCGAATGTTGAGTTGTTACTCACATACCTTGGTTGTCGGTGTGCTTTTACCTTGACCTCCTCATATTGTGAGTGGGCATAGAACTTTTATGAGCCTATTGATCGTGTTAGTGTCACCACTGGTTGTGGGATTTCGATTGTCAGATTTAATACTACTTGCTAGTTGTTGTATGTGATTAGTATATTGTGTATATGCGTTACTGGCAACGGTGCTGAGTATCGATTGTTAGGGTGTTCTAGAATTGTTTAATGATGAAATATTTTTAGAGTTGGTGATTGTTAAGATGATTTATATTTATCTATATTAAATAACGATCAGTAGAATTTATATGCTATATTATTATTTTATTTTTGAATTTATATGCTAATAATGATATACATTGAGAAAGAATGAAGTGACAGTTTTACTCGATGGCATCTAAGTTCCCGAGTATCCAGTTTGGGGTGGAAAACAAGCTCATTGCAAGAACTTAGAAGATGTTGGTAAAAATGAAATTATTTCTTGGCTCGACAACATTTGTCCTCCCATTGTTGACACCGACGAATAGTTGTCTTGGTGATAATTAGTGGTATTGCAATAACTTTTGTAACTTTTGTGGTATTGCATCAATTTTTCTAGTCTAAGTGTAAAAGTAACTATTGTTTCTCACAATATAACTGTTATATTTGTTTTTCTTGTTTGCATATTATATTTTCATTTGTTGTGTTGTGATAAGATATTATTATGGATGGAATGCATATTATATTTGCATTTGTGGTGTTGTGACATGGATGGAATGCACATTATATTATCTTTACTTTTCTCTAACTTCATTTATCTCTTTTGGCTTCCGATCAGAATTAGTCCCCAACAACCCTAAGGTAACTCCCTTTGTTTTGACACTAGGGTTTAGAGAATCGATATTTACTTAGTGTTTGGAAATAAGCTTTTGTATCGATCTTGACATAATTTTTCATTTCCTTTTTTGGATTTCGATACTAGTCTATTGTTTGTGATTTTTGTGTTTGATTTCGGTTGTGTTTTAGATCGACGAAGTTTGGAATCAGATCTTGGAGCTTAACCCATACATCTTTGGTTTGATCAGATCAGGTCAGATCAGATCAAGTATACTCTTTCATTTTTACCAAAAAATAGAGCTTGACCCATTTGTTTATCACTTTGAATTTAGGATTTGTGGCCCTCCTTATGCCATCTGATAAGATCCAAACAGTATAATGTGAAAAAGTATAAAAATGAACCATGGTGTATTTATATATCTCTTATATGTTATAATAGCGTAAGAAATTGAATCTCTCACCATATTTAAGATGCAATGGCAGTAGGATACTGCTTAAAAATAGGTAACACGACTAGTCTATGGAATTTACTTCAATTACCACATTGTTTTTACACTGCTATTACATTGCTTAAAAATACGTACCATGATTATTACTCAGGATAAAATTGTTATCCCACTTTAATGTTCTTATAGGACACCTTTGTATAAACCATGTTTCTTTAAGCCAAAGTCTATGAAAATCTTCTTTAATAACAAGACTTATAACACATGTTTTGGATCCAACAGTCCCACATGAAACACCCCTTTCAATTGAATAGTATTGAAGAATTTCCATATCACATCAACCGAGGGTCTACCATGCAAAAATTTTCCAACTAAAGTATATTCAAATGGAGAGGCCATACTCTTGATGTTAGCATCATCATCTCACCTTTGTATGTAGATACATTTTGCAACACCATATTCTTATGTTGCTTCAATAGAACTGGTGCTACACTCTTAATCCCATTTGCAAGAGCTCTAACACAAGAGGTTTAGATTTAGGGTTTGGAGAAGACATCCCCCTATCCTATCATCTACTGCATGGGAATCATTACGTGATATCAATGTTCATGTCGTTCGGGGAGGTATCAGTCAATAACCAATACACAATCTATATCGTAAATCCTCTATAACAACACTTTTATGTAAAATTTTGTGGCTTGAGTTCAGTGACCACGATTTCATTGTTGAATAGTAGTTAAACATTAGATTAGTTAAACTCCAGTATGCATTTTCTTAGATCTGCACACGTATTTGGCTTAACAGCACCACTTTAATATTTTCAAATCAATTTTAGCAAATAATCATTATACGTATCTCCTTATTTCCTTCTGTAGTTCCCTAGTTCTGAATCCATTCTTATCATACATATAAATTAAATTAATGAAGGACAAGCATATGGACATCTAAATCAATACAAACGGGAAGAAAAATTTGTATTGACGTGATGATTCTTTCTGATTTATTTTTTAAGTATTAACTAGAGCACAAACATTCCTAGTTATCCATCTTAGTTTCATGTTTATACTTGATTTGCCTCTTTGAACTGCATTTTTCTCAATCAAGGTTGTTTTGCACATTGAATATCATTTCTTGAAATTTTCTTGTTTAAAATGAATTGTGCAAACTTTGTACCAATGATTCCAAGACATGGTTCTAGAATTTCAGTTTTGTGTTTTTAGGGAATTCCAGGTTGCTAAATTTCTGATATGAAGTTTGAACTTCAAATATCGAATTGCCATATTATGATTCAAGAAAATGAATTGGCAGCAAGGATAGGCAGCAAACTTAATTCCTTTAATGTAGTTCTGTTAATTTTATGTCCATTCTAAAGTACACAAGTCTATAAGAAAGTCCAATTTTGTATTGTCATTAAATGAATATTTTCAAACCCCTTGCATTACACATTTGCGATATGCCTGACGGTGTAACTGACCCAATGCATTTGAAGAATTGATGCCATCCCATAACTGCCAATTTGTTTTGTTGTAAATTCTATGCTATTGCAACTACTTTTTTAGTTTGGATTTGGATGCACATTTTTATGGCATTATCTGTACCACGAGAAACACCCACCCACCCATATTTATTTATATGTACTTTCAATACCCTTGGATTTTGTCATTCGTTAAGATATTATATGTTTTCCAGCCCAAATGAAAGCAAAAAGCCATGAACTTTGAGAAAATTAAGCGATAACACTGCTTGGATGAGGAGAAGGATAAAAGGAAAGGTTGCAGTTCAGAAAATGGTTGTTGATCTGATGGAGTTGTATCTACACAGGCTAAAGCAAAAAAAGGCCTCATTATATAAATAGTCTTGCCATGTCTGAATTTGCATTTCAAAAGTGAGTATCAGCCGATATCTTTTTTTTCATGAATCCACATTCTATCTGCTTTCAATGACATTTACTTGAGATCATTTCTCTTATATATTGTTATATTCTACAGGCAACAGACTACTTGGAGCAGGTTGAATATGATTCTGGCATCAATGCCTCTTAGGGCAAGTCTGATTTATGAGTGATTGCGCAGTTTTGAAGTATTGTTCCAATTTTTCAAGTATTATATGAGGTGGGACTGCATTGGATTTTTGTTTTTGATATCTATATCATATTATCATGTAAACTACTATATATAACAATAGCGTTGCTGCTATATATATAAAATACTCACTGCTATGTGAATGTACTTGTAGTAGCAACAGTATATATAATACTAGCTGCAAATGGTCCTTGAAAATCTTATTTTAGTTAGTAGAAAATGTCACCAACTGTTGCTATATCTAATGTATAACTCGTGTTTTGCAAAGCAATTGTGTAATTGCTTTATCACAATTTGGAAGATAGTTTAAAATTCAAATTTCCTCCCGTGTTGCGTGTTGCCCCTATTTCCTACAGCAGAGGACCTCCCGTGCTGCGCATCACTCGTGCATCGCCCCTAGCAGAGGTAAAATCAATGGCATTTCATACTGGGTTAGTTCAGTTTCTTGATTATTCTAAACATTCTAGCTCAAATTAAGAGTCACCATGTTTTTTGATTTTTCGTTTCCCTCTTAGTTAATGTTTTCTTCTATACTTCCAATCATAACTTTTCTTGTTGAAGTCTTATCTAAACTATTGTATTCAACTGCAGACTTTCGTTATGTGGCTCGACCTAGTGACCTACTTGCATCACCACAGTTATGAAGAGTAAGTTCCCTGGTATGGCGAAAAGGTAACGTATTGAATTCCTTTGGTTTCTCTTCTACAAATTCACATCGAGTATCATGTCCAATGAATTTACAAGCGAAGCATCCGCTATTTATGTATTTATACACATTTTAACGCAAAAAATCTCAAAATTATAAGATTTTTTTCCAAAGAATGAATTTGCAAGGTGACTTATTGCGTGGTTTATTTAGTATATATCTTACTACGTACTCCCCTGTGAAGCAATGTACCTCACTTATTTAGTGATTTGTTGCACGTAAATTTCATGGTTTTATGCATTTGGAATATTGCAAATAAATGATGTAAAATGACAAAAAAAATGAAATGCACTGGCATTTTGCAAGGCTGATGTGATAATATTATGAAAAACTTACTGAGATCATTTCGATGTAATGGACACAGAAATGGGCTAATTTAAGAGGTGGGTTAACGACACTCGATAGAGACTATGGATGGATCAATAACATCCACCATGACATAGGAGACCATGTGCCCGAGTATCCAGTGCAGCAGGACCCCCTGCCAAAGCAGAGCAGCGGTAGTCCTTGTCCTCTCTTCTCTCTCACCCCTGTCCTCTCTTCTCTCCCGCCTCGCCCAAGTCCTCTCTTCTCTCCCTCACTCTCAAATGCAGCCCCCTGCCGAAGCAAAGCAGAGGCATAACGTAACCCTCTTTTCATTTATGAAGCAGTGCAGCGGAAGCACACAAGGGTATGTGTTCACCGACACGCAACCTCTTTTATCATGATGTTTCTCTTATTGTTTATTGTTGAATCATGGACTTATTGATTATGACAGTTCACTAAAATAGAAAATAGTAATTTTAAGTTATCATTTACAATTAAGTTTTTAATTACAATTGGACTACTAACTTTACATTCATCCTCTGAAAATGATACAAACAAAGGATTAACCAAAAAATTATATTAGTAATAGAAAATAAAACAACACTCAGTTGCAAACTTGGAAAAATTTCCCTCATGTTGTAGATTATGATGCTTTTGCATTTATATGGTTAGTTTTTTATCACGTCAATAGCATTTAATTCTTTGTGGGGGTGGTGATATCCATCCGGTACTTAAGAAAGACGGAAAAATGGTGTTTTAGGAAAGCAAGAAAAATGGAAATAGGGAAACACAAAAATTTGTTGGCAATGGCACCAGTTGTGTGAACTGAAGGTGTTATAATGATCTTATTGAGTTGCTCACCTCTGCAGGACTATTGCAAAGCACCATTTTGGAAAATGTAGAATATATGTAGTTCAATCTCTCTGAGGCAAAGTATCGTGATATTGTAGCGAGAAAGTATGCTTGGTGAAAAATGCCCAAGGTTTTATCTCTCGACATATTTCATAATGTTCTGATAGTAGCCTCTATTTTCAGGTTAAGGGAACATGTTGAAGGGGCTGACAATAATGTGCTTCTTATATTCCCCGTGGGAACTTGTGTAAATAACCACTACTATGTTATGTTTAAGAAGGTAACATTTGTTGATCTGGTTTGTTATTGTAGAAATTATTGATTATATAATAAATGGCTCTGTTTATTTTTTAATGATGACAATACCTTGTATACCCACCGCTCTCTGTCTCATTCTGGTCATTCCTAGCATGAAATGGGGGTTTTATATGTGTAACATATTAGTAAATCTTAGATGCCTAAAATGTTTATTATGTCTGCCCAACAGATGTAGTGGGTTTTTGTAATAGAAAATTAATTGGTTCACAAAAATATTGGGAGACAGTTTATGTGAAAATTAAGTTTGAATAGTTTTTACTGATAAAAGGTCATGGTGGTTATTATATTTAACTCTTGTTTTTTCCATTATTTTCATGGTGCCTTTGAACTTAGGAGCACTATTTGTCTGGTTGCAATCAAGTACAACAAAATTTTCATTGTTGCCTTTTGGAATAGCAGAAAGTAAGATCTCTTAGTTGCCCAACTTTTGTGCCTGTGATACATTATTTATGCACTAGAAATATCCTTTTTGATGTGTTTATTTTCTTTATTTTATATCTTCATTTTCTATGTGTTTACCCTCGCATCGTCTTCTGTAAAACATATAGTGTGCTGAAAGGGCTATAGAATTATGTTCAATCCCCTGTTCAGTCCTAAAAAAATCCCAATATACTTTTACATATCTTTGTCTTTCTTTAACAACATTAATTTCAAGGGTTTTAGATGGTTATTTTTACTAATTCCAGTTCACTTTTGTTTCTCAAGCATGGTTCTTCTATAAAGATGTTAGCATCTAGAGGACTGCGCATCTTTATTTAGTATTCTTTTTATGCAACCTATTTAGACTTATGTTGTGCAACTTCTTTGGACTTGATAAGTTTATTTTCGGTCTGTAAATTGTAGTACAATTTTTTTCATAACTAATTACATTCCGTTAAAATAATTATGTTATATAGTAACGAATAATTAATTACTCTTTTTTGTTTATTATAGGTTGGAACTCATTGGAAGTTCGATGGTTGTGCATGTATAGGCGAACCGGTGCTGCTTGATAAATGAGAAGTTAAACACGTTAGTGCTCCTTGAAGATAAGACTGCGGAATTTGAGATGAATTTCATATGTATTGACATGAATTGAGATAAAATTAAAATTTTCTCATGTATTGAGATGAATTTCATATGTATTGACATCAGTTTTCTATTAATGGGATTTGAGCCACTAATTTTTAGTGGGATTATTGTCTACATGTGTATTAGTGTTGTTGCGAACTATTTGTATTGTTATTGTACTATTTTTTCCATGCTGATTTTATATTATTATTGAATTTTTGTTATTTTAAACAGGTATGAAAAATAGTGGGAATGATGCTGATTTTTTGCGTGTAATATTATTTATAATTAATTTTTTTTTCTTTGATCCAAAAATTTTGCACAGTTTAAAACCATGCCAAAAGTGTTTCAAATTTTGGCACGGTTTTGAATTGTACCAAAAATGCACCAAAATGTACTCAATCTGGCACAGTTATAAAGTGGGCCAAAAGCGTGCCAGAAATATCAAATTCTGGCACGGTTTTAAAGTGTGCCAGAAGTGTTCCTGTTTTCCAAATCTGACACACTTTTCAACCATGCCAGAAAAAAAATGTCCACTTTGGGACACCTGATTCTGGCACAGTTCAAAACCGTGCGAGATTATTATTTTTGGTGTAGTAACGGTTGGTTTCAGAATGTTTGAGACAATCAGAATAGAGTATCCGAGGGTAGTGTTTAGGTTCTGGGTATTTTTGGACTAGTAGGGACTCGCAATTGAGTAAACGAGTCATTTTTGGGTTCATAAGGGATAAACCCGTATCTCCATCTTATCAGCCCTAAGAGAGAGAAAGAGAAGAAAGAAAAGAGAGAAAAGAAGAAGGAAACAAAGGAAGAGGAGAAAGGAAGAGAGGAAAGGGATTTATGGGTCAAACTCCACGGGATTCGACTCGAGGTCGTCGGATTTTATCCACAAGGCAAGTGTTTACTTGCTTTATTCTTTTGAGAATACATCTCATATTATAGTTGGTAATAACAAACTATATCATTTTTGGGTTGGGTTTCCTTGAATCAAAACGGGTGTTTCGGAAGTTGAATGGATAAAGCTCGGATAATATTCGATTTGAGAAACTTAGGAATTTATTTGAAATCGATTTTGTGTATTGGTTCTATGATGATTAGAACCCTTTTTATTTGTTAATATATTGTTAGTTGAGGTTGGATGATGATGGAAGAGAAGATAAAAAGATTGGAGGTGTATAAATGGAGGTTTAGATGTTGGATTAAAGAGAAAAAATTAGAGAAGATGATGAATAGTAACTCAGCGACCTTTCCGAATCGATTCGACCAAGAAGCTAATCAATTCGTCTCTTTGTCAAAAAATAAAATTTGTAGATATTTTCGATATGGTCGCTTTAGTGATTACCGCGTAGTTTTCTGATTTTTTTTTAATTAGTAATGATTTTTCTACAGAAGGGTGTCCAAGGTCGAAATCGTTAATCAGAAATCTAACCTGAAATTAGGAGAAAATAATTGATGTGTTAGTTATAAATCAATGTTAGGATGATCATAGTGTTGTTGGTTGAGATTAGAAACCAAAAAATGGAGAAAAGGTTGATATTTGGGTATTTTGGAGAAGATGAAATCGCCCAAACAGTGAGCTCCGAACGGGGCGAATCGATTCGGGTCTAGACCGAATCGATTCGCTTAAGGGGACCTGTAACGCTATCTCAGGCAAAATCGATTCGGATTGAGACCGAATCGATTCGCCTTTGAGGACCTGCTTGCAGAACACTTTTCGAATCGATTCGGATTGAGACCGAATCGATTCTCTTTCCTGAATCAATTCGCATTAGGGGCGAATTGATTCGCATTTGCTAAATTTGTCAGTTTTCTTCCCTCAAGTGCATGGGGAGTTAAACTAGAACTTGGAGATTATTATAGGGGATTCTAGATGTGATATTAGGACTCCTAGATGACGAAATTTAGAAGGGATATATATTATATATACCGAAGTTGTTACAGTCAAGGTTCTAAAAAACGCGGGGCGTGATCGAGGCGTGGAGGTCAAGCCTTAAGCCTTAGAAGCCTAGGCGGGCCTTGGCGTAAAAAGGCGTTTAGGCCTTCTTAATATATTTTAATATTTTTTAACCATAACAAGGCTATTAAAAAACTAAAATTGTACATATCATAAAAATATGTCTAAATATTTGCAAATTAAAATACTATTTGATTATTTTGGATGAGATAATGGTCTGGTTTGTAAAAAAATTATTTAAAAGGCGATATCGTTTCACTAAAGCATTGTTGTTTTTTGAAAAAAGTGCGCCTTAAGAGTTTTACCAAGAATAAGGCATGAAAAGCTTAAGGCGGGGCGTTTCTCCCAAGCCTCAAGCCTAGGCGTGCCTAGGCGGAGCCTAGGCGTGCCTAGGCGGAGCCTAGGCGGGTTTTTTAGAACATTGGTTACAGTATATATATATGATATGATATGAATATAAATATATTTGTATGTGACTGGTATATTTGTACTTTAGAGGCTGGTTCTACAAGCTTCCCCGGGTATAGGGATGGACAACCAAATTATATATTTTCTCTAGTGCTATCCACGGAGGTTGCGCAATGTGGGTGAATCCCCTGGCTTGAGGAGCAGGGAGAGTATATCCCTAGGTCATATCGTCCCACATACGAGTGCGATATTTTTATTCCACTTTTCGGAGGGAATATGACTACCTCCACCGTTTACTTTTCTACCATGACTATGAGTGAGTCTGGCTTGGCACCATGGTTGATTGAGTAAACCCGAATGTGGATAGGCACTTGAGTCTGCATCCTCGAGTCATATCTCGGTGGAATGGTTATTATACTTATGATTGTAATAGGTATAATAATACTTGTTGTGTATAGTATATTGCTTGTATATGAAGACAAGATATCATATAGCTTGGACTTGTGTAAAGAGTAAAATGAATAAGGGTTTATTCTTCTTTCAGGAGACTTATATCCCGATTAATACCACGTAAATCGTATATTAAAATGAGAATTATATATATACGGCACTTTGTATACTAAAATGAATAGGGTATTTTAAACTAGTGAAAGTTACGGATTATGAATTGTATAGTTGTATATATAGAAACGAGAACTATATATATAGAACATTGATGATTATAGCAACTAAAAGCTTATTTAATAGCTTACGGTATAACCTATATTATATCACGCAAGGTAGGTGATAGTTAGGAGGATTTAGAAGATGGGTGTAAGAGATTAGTTAGGCATGGTAGCTTAACTAGGTTGTTTAACGTATGCTATAGGTGTGAACTATTAAAAGAGGGGTGAGGTGTATCTCATGAGAGTGCGATACCAGTTTAAATATGAGAGATTTCATATTTTAAGAATATGGCTTTTAAGCACTTGTTAAATATTTTTAAAACTAGGGCTCTGACTCATTTCCCTATTTTCCCCTCTCTTGCTATATATGTATATATATTAGGTGTCCAGACACAAGGACGCCTGGATGATGATTCTTTCGAGTCAGACGTTTGCTGTAGCATCTGTGGATGCATGAAGGTTTATAGTAGACGCTTCTATCCTTGTAATCTAGATAGGAAGCATTGTAGTAACATTCGGGCCGATAGCCCAACTGTATTCATTTATTCTTTTACCGCCTTTTCGTGCGGCATTCGATTTGGTTGTATTATGTTAAACCGAGTGTTCGGTTATTTTATTTCCTTTCAGTTTTTGAATATATAAACTGTGTGAATGTTTTATTTAGTTGGTTTGGTTGAAAAGATTTGTTAATATAAAATTTTGACGCCAGCCTAATAAGTTATTAGTAATTAAATTTGTTTTCGACAGTGATGTTGAGAATGAACCATATGAGACTCCTGTTTTAATTTGGTATAGGATTGATCACCCGGTATTTTATTAGGCGGGGTGTCACATCTACATGCATGCATTATGTGAGAGGAATGGGATCTTTGTAGTACCTACATGACCAGGTCATGCAGTTCACAGATGATGGGAATAAGAGAAATTTTTAGTTTATTCATCTATCTCAGGGACAGTAGAAACCTCATTGATTTAAAACAGATGTTCTTCAAAATAAATCCACAGAAGGATGAAATTGTACTAGGGGTTTCATTATTGAGATCTCATTTGAATCATCTGAGGGGTTGGAGTCATCACCGATCCCAAGAAGTATGTGCATTCCAAAACTAAGAGCCTCATATTAGAATTCTTCCCATCCATGGATAAATGATTATGGGTGAAGAGTAGATAAGAAGCTTAATAGAGTATTCCTCTCTTGATACTCTCTTTTATTAGAATTTGGAGAATGCTATAAGTGTTATATTCTTCAGGCGATTCAAAATAGTCGTGGGATTATCGGGCTCACTTATGAGCATCCATGTGGATATCAATGATTCTTGCACAATATTCTTCTTTGTTGGTTAACTGGTAAGGCTTTTTGTGTATGCGTCGTTGTCTTCAAAAGTCGAGTCTCAAAATTGCCTGAATACCTATAAAACTTGTTAAATAACTTGTATAGTAGTAAGTACAGGTATTAATCCAACTTTCAAGTGGAAAAAAAAAATAACGTGAATGCTTGCACTTTCAATTTTTTATCAACAATTTTTTTACATTTTTAAAAACAATTTCAAGGGAGAAGAAAAATGTTAAAATCTTAAGTGAGCAAATGAAACAAAATACACGTAATTGAGTGTGATAAATATGAGAAGATACAAGGGATGGGATTACACCGTGTATCAGTTATTTTAACTTCTTAATTTATTGAATTGTAATATTTCAAGATAATATTAAATTTAAAATTTAACTCTCGTTACAATCATAAATTCAACAATATCTTTTTTATTAATTAAAAATGTCACCCTCTAAAAAACTAAGATTTATACCCTTTTTAATAAACTACCCACTAAGATCAATTTATTAAAAATTGTATGAATTCTCGAATTTCAACATCGGATTAATATTCAAAATTTAGAAAAGAACTATCTCTAGTTCGATTCCAAAATCAAATATTAAAACTCAATTAATTTACTATCTCTTGTTATGTAAATTAATTTGTGACAATTAAAAATTATTTCTCAAAAAAACATGACAATTAACAAAATTAATTAATTAAATTAACATCCGACGCGGTTTCGTCTCACCCCTTGAACGGAATGTTTAGCCAAACATTCTCATATTAGAATATGACCAACAAGAAAAAGGGCAAATTACAGTTAGGTCCCTTGATAGCAATTTTTAAACATTTAAGGACAATTTACAATTAGGATCATTTGTTATGCCATTAGCGTGAACTTTTACACGAAGAGAATTAATGGACCTGAGTGTTTAAAATTTGTCAAAATTCTTTTAGTGTTTAGAATTTATTTGTGAGGAATCTAAAAATACTTTCCCCTTAAAAAATATATAAACATGAAATTTAATCAAGAGATATAACACAATACGCAAATCTCCTTATCGAATTGCCACCTTTCAATGCGTCTCAATTCTTCATAATATCCTCACTTGATTACAAAAGTAAAAATAAAAATTAAGCTTAAAAATTATTGTAAAGCTAAACTAATATTTTATATTTTTTCTGAATTTTTTTAGTACTCATTTCATGGTATGGCAGCTTGGGTATGGGTATTGTTGGATTTGGGTTGTGGGCTAAGGTTGGTAGGTTTATGGGTTTAGAGGTGTAGCCAGGTTTGGAGATGGATTTGGTTAGGTAGGCCGGAGGTTGGAGGAAGATAGGTAGGGGCTGTGGCTGTGGTCGAGCAGGTCGGAGCTCGGGCTGTAGGTGGGTGAAGGAGTACTAGGAAGCCCGGCCATAAGGGAGTCACCCACAGGAGGTGTGCTGGCCGTTTTGCTGTAGGTTTGGAGCTGTTGGATCGGAAATTTATAGATGGGTCTTTAGGAGTTGATCACCGGAGTGATAAGGGCTGCCCGTTTTGCTGCCATGGCTGGAGATGGAGTTAATGGCCGGAGTTGGGTTGAGGTATGAGGCCAGGTTTTGCTGCCATGCTGTCTTGCATTTCTCTTTTTAGAAAGGAGAGAGGAGAGAGGTAATGAGGTGTGGGTGGTGATTGTTTGGTGTAGATGAGGTGCATGATAAGAGGGAGTTTTTGTGTTTAGTTTACCCCTAAAAAATTCAATTAAAACTATATAAATGTTTAGGGCTCAACAATTAATAAAATTTAATAAAACTAAAAAATAAATTTTTAACCTATAAATAAAAAAACTTAAATAAAATAAGAAATAAAAATAATGGAAATAACCTAATAAAATTAAAAACAAATAAGATAAAATAAAATAATAATAAAACTAAATAAATAAAAATAAATAAAATAAAATGCACACTTATTATATTTACATAAATAATATCAAAACACTTGATGCATAATCACAAACCCTAATATCTACAACTATATGCCCATAAAGAAAATCTAAAAATCCTAAAAATTATGTACGACTAAAAAAATCTAAACAAGATAATAAAATTACAAACTAAATACACACAAGGCTCACGTGATGACTTGGGCTCGGTTTGGGTTTGAATTTGATACAGAAAAGGGTTTGGGACATCGGAACTGATCTCGAAAAGCCCAAAAAGGGTCTTCAGACTTCGCGACGACATTGATTTCTTCGTTGACTGCTTTTGATCGATACTTTGTTGCAATTGATTTGATTTAACACTATTTGATATAGCGTCTGTCGATTGACCTGCAATGTAGACAAATACGAACATAAGGCCAATTTTATCAAGAACAAACGACTAATATAAATCTAATTAGGGCATAAATTAAACACTTTTGGGTGCTTATCCTTAGCTTTGGAATAAACTTCAACCCAAAATATCTTAGTTATTCAAGGATGGCAGGTAGATCCATGCCCTGTGTTTCTGATCTATTCCCGATGGCAATATAAGTTCTTGCCATCAGGGAGAGGGCTCAGGCGTGGACATTTTTAGGATGTAACTAGAAGGGGGGGGGGCAAACTTAACGAGGAACTAGGGGTTTTCCTGGTTAATGGATGAACTAGGATTGTTTATGGGTTCGATTATGGTTAATGGATTAAAATTGGTATCTTCGTCTATAAGTAAGGTGTTCACTTGCAACTTGATGTATTGGTAAAGGATTTTATGCGGTGTTTGGTTTTGGACATGTAAGAGGAGCAATGCCGCCTTTATAATTAAGGGTGTGCACACAAATTTTTTGAAATGGAGACATTGGTCGGTGGTATGCCCGGAGGTCTGATGAAAGTCATAACGGGAATCAAGCTGGAAAACAAAGGAAGAGAGTTCAGGGGTTTGATGAGGTTACGAGATATAAGGTCTTAGTATGATGGGCTATTAGGGTCAGTGTATTCATCTTTGACAACGAGAGGATGGTATTATGGTGCCCATAAAGAATTTGGTTGAGAGGAGATGTTATTGGTGGAAACAACATCAAGCTTTTCATTCTTCCTATGAGTAAATGGATTGTTGAATTTTTACCTTCCTATTATATTTTCTAATTATAAACATTGTCTTCAATTTCTAACCCAACCTCCCAAAGGGCTATGAAATAGGGGTAATATTGGCTACCCATGGTGCTTTGAATGTGCCACAAGAAGTTCTTCATCACTCTACTGACTCACTCTTCTTCAGATGGGCGGTTTGTCATGGTGGTAACTTTTTCTCTCAACTTGGTTATGAAATTATTAACAGACTCCCCAGGACCCTATTTGAGTAGCTCAAGATCCCAACAAAGTACCTCTAAATCCTCATTATAAATGTACAAACGCATAAATTATCAAGCAACGTCCTCCCAACTTCGGATTCGGGACTCTTCTAGTAACATAAATCAATTAAGGGCACTTTATTTAAGGGTTTGTCGAAACATCTGGGCCATGATATCTTATGTAGCCCCTAGTAGATTCATGGTTCGGTGGTAGTTTTATAGATGCACAATGGGAGGCCCCTTTCCTCCAAAATTATTAGTGTCAGACATCTTGAATTTCTTAGGCAATTAAGCTTTTAGATAAGGAGAAATGTGAGTATAGTTTACATAATTTCCTGAAAGTTTCACCTAATTAAATTTCTAAGAGATAATCTTGAGGTATTCCTTCACTCGATTGAGTTCTTATCCTTTGTAATCTGCCGAGATGGGTAGGGTAAAGTTATCCCCCGATTAAAGATTTCGCAAGGGTAGATGAGCAGGAGGTGGCCCATTGATGGGCGGGAGAAACAGAGGCATTGTAACATGTGAATCATGTTAGTACTCTTCGAGGCCTATATGAGTTCGGACATTTATGGTTCCATGATGTGGGGATAAGTAGCCTTTAGATTAAGCATGGCCTCTAGTTCAGGCATTTGTGAGATCTGACGCGCGTCTCTCTATAACTCATGATTATCTGACCACATACTATCGATCTTAGTAGTGAGCTGAGCAAGTACAGTCAACAGATCGGGCTGGACATTGGCTTCCTAATTAGGGTGCTCCATGAGTTATTTGCAGAAGGGGTGTTATGTCTCTATTGACGTGGGTTATGATGAAGTAGAACTTTAAGGTGGTCTAATAGTATATCTTAATCAATAAGGAGTCATACCATGCTAGGGGAATACGATCGCACTTGAGATGGGAAATGGTTTATTTTTCATAAAAAGGTATTTTCTTTATTTACGAAAAGAGAATATTTTTAGAATTTTTGAAAAGGGAGAAAAAAGGAGAAAAGCCCCTCGTGTGAGGTTGCTCTTAAATCATGTTCCACCAAGGGAGGGACCTTCCTTTTTGGAAGAGGAGAACACCCATCTAAGAGAGGAATTGGAAAAGACTTAAAAAAAATAGTGATAAAGATGTGACCATTAAAGGTTCATCTTCCTCCAAAAATCAGAATGATGGTCGTCTACAAAAGAGGTATAGAAGACCAAGAAGTCTTTACATAACAAAGTGATGACCATAAAAAGTCTATTTGAGAAGATTAAACATCTTATATTCTAATTCCACAAGCATCCTCACCGAGTATGGACAAATGGATATAATGAGGCCCTTCTCAATATGTTGATGCTCAGAATGTTGGTTATAAGAATGGCTGGCTCATTGACCTGACAATGGCAAAGGTGCCAAAGTATTCTGAATAATGGTACTAGTACGACCCATATTGCCTTAATTAATAAAATCCCCCTTATAAGATTAATATTTCATGGATCCCAATGGATGCCATTCCAGTTATCTTGATAAGGAAGTATTGTGTGGACTACGACCTTGATGTAGGTGTTGGGATTTACCAACCTTAATAGTTGGTTGACAGAATGACTCATGGTAGGCCATAAAGAATCAAAGATATGTCCGAGACTGTCACTCCTTATGCATTGCATGTTCCTCCTGCTAGATTTAGCACTCCAGCAAATCATTCATCCCGATCGTATGATTAATCCAGTTGTATTGACCATTTTGTTATAAATTGTTTACTTTTTTCAGTTTCCTTATAATAACTTAATGTTAATGGAAATTCTTACATTTTGCATCATATTATAATGTGTGGTCTTTTGGTCTTACCTTGTAGGTGATGTCGTCACATCAAACCTTAGGCCTAGAGCTAAAAAATAAAAAATGCACCTGTTTGTGGGGTTATTCCCCAATAAGGATTTTTGCGAAGTAACTGTTCGTGGATGCCTAAGGTTTCCTAATAGGCCTTTCATCGAGTGTGAGCCAATGTCATGTTTTATTGATCGTCAAAATATTTTTTATGTAGTTAGCCGTTGGCCGACCAATTAATCAGTTATAAAAGAAGAAATTTTAAAGCATATAATCATCTCAATGATAAGTGACATATTAAACAAAAAGTCTTGACTAATCGATCTTATTCATTATATACTCATTTGTCTGCCACGTGGTACAACAGAGATAAATGTGAGAGGTCTAAACGAACTTCCAAAAAATCATTTAAAATCGAAAAAAACTTAATAAAATTAGACTCTAAACGTAAAACTTATTTAAATTGGCTGCATTCCATGCTCGGGGATTCTCTTAGCCCTCTATTATTTCTAAGTAGTAGGCTACCATCAAGTAATATCGAACGAGTTTTAATAGAACTTCCCAGTTAGGCCCAAATTTCCTGTCTGATGGCTTCTTAGCGATACCCACAATCTTTTTAAGTACGTAGTTCCCAACCTTCAAGATCCTTGCCTTGACCCCTTATTGTACTGCTTGGCCAACTCTTGCTGGTATGAGGTAAGATTTAAAATAGTTAATTCCCTCTTTTCTTGGACCAAGACAAGATATGCGCTGATGTTTTTATTGTTGCATCCTTTGTCGACTAAGGGGGACTTCATGGTATGTAGACATTCTTCTAATAGGATGACTGTCTTCACTCCATAATTTAGGGAAAAGGGTGTTGTAGATGCCCCATTCTAGCACCAACTAACCTCTCCTTAGGTCCCTAGAACCTCCCTTAAACACTACAAACCTAGAGCATGTTTCCGAATACTTACCTAGAGGTCATCGATTGCTCCCAGGTTCCATTTAACCAAAAGTCAAACTCTTCATATCAATCGAGACTGAATGAAATTTCAAAGGGCGCTGAAACCCCTTTCCAATAGTCCACCCTATGCGCGATTCTGACTTACGGTGCGGACGAACGACCCGTTTTCTCCCGAAACTTGATCTAGAGGCCATCGGATGCTCCCAGGCTCCATTTGACCAAAGTCAACTCTTTATCTCGATTGAGACTGAATGAGTCTTCAAAGGACACTGAAACCAATTTCCAAGGGTCCACCCCGTGCGCGATTCTGAATTACGGTACGGACGAACGATCCGTTTTACTTCGAAAGGACATCGAACGCTTCCAGGACCCAGTTGACCAAAGTCCACTTCCCAAACTGATTCAAAATCTTTGGAATGTCGAAGTACATCTCATAGCCTTTCCAACGGTCCACCCCATGCCCAATTTTGACTTACCATGAGGACGAATGATCCGTTGGCGTCCGACGATCCCCCGTCCAAAAGACCGACGAGCGTTTCCAAGCCATATTTTTCCCAAAGACAACTGCCGGACCCGGGAGTAGTCCAAAGGACTTTCGAAGATATCTAGAGTACCTTTCCATAAATTTACCCCATGCACAATTTGGATCAACGGTTTGCGTTTTACGACCATTTTTCATAAGGAACCTAAAAGAGACTACTAAAAGGCAGGTTCAGAATCTTGCCTTTCGGCAGTGTGCCCAAAGGCACCTGCACACTGTCGATTGGTAGGGCCAGACCTATGTCGATCGAAAATTACCTAAGCCTATAAAAATGAGGAACTGACCTCATTACAAAAGGACCCAAGATCTGAAATCCATCACTCTCAGCGAATTCAGAAAACCTCCCTCGAAGTTGGCGTGATTTCTACATCCAAATCCCTTTCTAACCCTCACTTTTCATCATCTTTTTCACCAAACTTGGTGAATTAACTACTCCTCATCATCAGCCAAGTGCAAGGGGTTGCTCTCCAACATTCAAGATTAAGATCAAGATCTTCAAGAAGGTCCAACTTTCTCAAATTATCTTAAATTTTCATTAACTTGTTTCATTACTTAGCACTTTTATTCTCTTCATCTCACATATCTTAGTATACTTTTTATTTAGTATTATTGCACATCTCTTATTTTCATATAAATAAAACCCCAAAATAATAAGGAAACGAGGGTTTGCTCATAAATTCCAAACGGGAATTCTCACACTTTTCTCACAACTAAAAAAACCTTTTTACACACACACACATAAGAAAAATCCCCGATTGGATTTATGGGATAAACCCCACCCCTCGTTTTGTATACAAACTACGTGGACTTTGATGCCTCTATAGGCTACGTAGGCATTTCGGGATAAAACCCGAGACTCGAGTCCTATTTTTACCCCCTTTTTTATTTTTCTATATTCTTTAACTTTATTCTCTTAGATTATATATATTTGCATATACATGTATTTGTTCTTAGTGGCGTATTATTCCACATGCGTTATCGTTCCATTATAATGATCAACGCGAGGATAATAGCGTTAGTCCTATTTTCTAATATTACTTTGAGGAACATTCCTATGGATGACTTGCTTTATCTCTTCCATTATATAAGTCGATGATTTCTATCTCCAGTAGCGGAGCTAGGAATTCGGTAGGGGTGGGGCACAAAAAAATTCCTTCGAATAAATTTAACCATTGAAATATATTGATATTTAATACATATGTCTTTTATAAAAGGAAAATGCTAGGGAGACCCACTTCGTGAACACATTTCGTGGAGACACTGCATTAAAAGTTTATACCTTATTGTTTTGGATCCCGCCAGGGCATCAACCAATGCAGTAAAAACTTGTACCTATTTTTGTCTCATTCACGAGTCCATAAAATGTGTCCATGAAGTGGATCTCCCTAGCATTACTCTTTATAAAATCTTTCCACAACAGAAGAAAATAGGAAATAATATAACTTATGTGAATGTTTTAATCTTTCTTAAAAGATGCGAAATTAAAAATAATTTAGAATCATAAACAACAAAAACATATATATTCAACACATAAAAAAATGAATAATTTCAGCAAACAAACCATCAAAGTAGATAATTAAAAAGAAACAAACCTAATGGAGAAATTTGAAATCAACCAGCAATTTTCAAGCCCCTTCTTCGCCAATTGTCAACAAAGAAATATAGCATTGATTCCAGATGAAATTCAAAAAAGATTAACCCTAAATTCTAAACAAATTTGGTGAAACCCTAAATCAATTTGGTGAAACCCCAAGGCAATTTAATTAACCAGAAAAAAACGAGGAATAATGAATGGAACTATGGAAGAAAAACATTGAGAGGGAGAGCGAGATAGAGATGAGAGGTGTGTATGTTTTATTTTAGAAGAAAAACATTAAAAAATTAGCCCTTTGCTTTGTTAAGATGAATTTTTTATCTTCTACTTTGCTCCGGACTCACGCCTAGAGCATTTCCTCTTCTCACAAAAGATGTGGAAAACGTTTCTTTTGTTCCTATAAGAAAATTCATGTGTTGTGTGTATGTTTTGTTTATTCGTGGGCTTTGGGCTTTAAAAAAAATTGAGATAGGTAAAAGTGTGGCATTTTAGAAAGGTTTTTTTCCTTTTTTAAAGAGGTGGGGGCAGTTTCATTAAAAATAATATATCTCAGGTTTTACCCAGATTTGGGGTGGGGCACTTGCCCTCCCTCATGCCCATGTGCCTACGCCCCTTCCTATCTCCACTACATACACACATGCACACATATCACGGGGAAATAGAAGAAAATAACAACAATCCATGAGAAACTGCAAAGGTGAAATGGGTTCCTAACACCTCCCATTCCGTAACTCAACCTCCGAACCCTTTTCGAATCATTTTCGGTTTCGTATGTATCAGTATGTCTTTGGATGCCGTCCTTTAGGATGGATCCACCTTCTTTTGTCTATTTTGAGTAAAATAGACTGACGACTTCATCTTTCTATATTTTTCACCTCACACATCACCGACAACGGCCGAAGCGCTCCCGAGAGGGATGCGCGGGACCAAGATCCTCTCACTACGGAGATGACCTCTCCTCTCTCTCTCTCTGTGAGGATCGGGGATGGACACAGTGGAAACTTCGCTGGGGATTTTCTTTGAGGGCTAGACTCTATTTACATGGATGTTTTATTTTCTTATACATTCCCCTATTTTGCATGTTTCCCTTTTATCATTCATGTTTACCTCATGTTTATGCTTCTATTCACACTTGTAGAAGATTCTCCATGTACACTTCGCACCACGTGCACCTAGGATTACATATATCCACATGTTGCACGCACCACTTATCCATACTTGGTGTATTATTGGTACTTGGACTTTGCTCCCTATTTACCATGACCAAGAAAGATACTCTCATCATACGATACTAATAAGAGAATCATGCATAATTCACACGACATCACCAAAGAGCATTATTATTTAATAAATTTTTGTTCGGTAACTGGAGGGTCACTTCGTGATGGGCGCTGGTTCGACAAGGCTCAGTTAGCTAAGCGATATGGCTCTCACCTTCCATTGGCCAAGTACTTTTGACGTATATCGAATGGTTCCCCCGCATCGTACCACTTGACCAAAGTCATGAGGGAGGTATATCACAGAGAACTCATTCACGAACGCTGAGTATATCGAATTCGCTATCACATGTACCATCGCCAGGAGGTATATAGTGAGGCAATTCACGTACACTAAGGTATATCAAATGGCTTGTCCACATGTACCGATTGCCCTCAAAAGCAAGATGTATATCGTGGAAGTCACGCCAAAGGGGGGAGCCCTTTCTAATTCACCCAACCAACTGCATACCCACATATAGGTGTCAAGCCTAGGACACACATGTTAAGTTGTCGATTTCGACCCGAAACTCTGCCGAAATTCTAGGTCGGCTTGCCGTCCAAATTTTTGCTTATTTTTAAAACGGGGCCCTGCCCATGAGCCTGGTTACAAGTCCTACAATAGCTTTGCATATGTTACAAACCTAACTTTTCCAGGCTCGGGTCCATTCGGCATTTCATTTTGCATAAAGGAGAATTTAATAGAAGTGAGAACATAATAATTTTAATAATCATGCTGAGACCCGTCTCCCAAAAACATTTATCCTTCCTTTATCAAAAATTCAAAAACATTTTTCCTCTCTTTGTCAGAAATCTAAAAACATTTTTCCTCACTTTATGAAAAATCCAAAAATATTTTTGTCCTTCAATCTAAAAAAAATAAAAAAAAATAAAATGTCAAAAATATTTTCATTCTTTGTTGTAAAAAATAAATCCCATTTTTACGCCTTCTTCGGTCGATTGCACACCCTTGGTCTGGCTCCTTATTGGCTTCGGTCTTTAGTCAAATAACCTCGGAGTTTCGTCCGCTCCCTTGCTACTCCTTCCAAGTCCTGAATCCATCCGCTTTCCATGGAGAACACAGATCAAGTACCAGTTGTGCAACCAGATCTGATAGGAGTCTTGGCTTCGCTCGTGTCCAAGATGGACAACCTCCAGACTGAGGTTCGAGAGATGCAATGAAACTAGGTTCCTATTCCTCAAGAGCCCGAGGCCCTATTCCCTCGCGATATGGGTCCACCCGAGCCTATTGGGGTTCCCTAAGATTATCAACTTGCTCCATGTGCCCCTCCTGCTAATGGGTCATTGCCTGCTTATCTTCCTATGCCAAACTTTGCCCAGCCTGGGGCTAACTTGCCTATGATCATGGATCCAAAAGAGAAATAGTTGGAAAAAGGTCAAAGAAGATCTCAAGATGCTAACTACGAAGTTCGACTAAGTCAGAATCTCTGAAAATTACATGGACTACACCCACATGTCTCCTTAACCTAAAGTGAGGTTACCTGAGAGGTTCAAGATGCCAAATATCGAGAAATTTGGAGGGAGCGAACCCCTGATTGTTCATCTTCGCAGTTATCACCATTCTATGACTCTCCTAGGGTCTTCTGAAGAAGTGATGGCCTAATTATTTCAACAAACTTTGAAGGATAGCGCCCTAAATGGTTTTTGTCTCTCGAGGAGTTCATAATCCGTAGCTGGGGGGATGTAGCCTGAGAATTCATGTCTTAATACAAATACAACGAAGAGCTTGAGGTCACCCATCGTGATTGAGAGTTGCTCAAATAGAACGCTGGGGAATCGTTTAGTAACTTGATAGCTCGATGGAGGGAAAAAGTAGTCACCATGACCAATCGGCCATTTGAGGAAGAAGAAGTCAACATAGTGAAGAAGAACTTCTTATCCCATGTCCGAGCAACAATGGGAGGATAATACTATCCCCACTTTTGAGCTCTCAGAGAAGCAGGAGTAGAAATCGAAGAGGGTCTTGCTAAAAGAGAAATTGAACCAAAGAAAGTGTCCGGACAGTTCACTCCCAAAAAATATGACAAGCCTGTCAGCACTGCAGTCTTAACCATTAACAACATCTCTCAACCAACCACCTCGTGGGCACCAGAAAGCCTCCATGTCCCAGTTCGAAAGGAATACACTGAGATCCATGCTCCCCTCTCCAAAGTTTATCAAGACCTACTAAGCCTAAACCTTATCAAACCCTTGGACCCCCATCCATTGCCAAATCCACTTCTAAGAAACTTCAAAGAAGATGCTCATTGCACCTTTCACCAAACTGCTGGCCATACCACCAACCAATGATTTCACCTTAGAAACATAATCCAAGGTCTAATGGACCGGGGTACCATTGCCCCACCAGCCAATCCTAAGCCAAACACTACTCGCAACCCACTCCCAAATCATGCCAATGCCATCTTCCTAGAAGTGAACCCAAAATTTGATCCCTCAACACAAATCACACCCATATACTCTCCTAAACCTCTCCAAACTTGCCCATATTTCCTCCTACACCCTGTTAGTCTCGCTGATCAGGCACTATCACTCATTACCAGAACTTGCATCGTTGTCCGTACCGGTTCTGAAAATGGAATTATGGAATTATCAGAAGTGTTAAACCAACACCTAGAGTTCGGGCTGAAATTGACCTCACATATGATCATATATTGCCAGCGGTTTAGTACGTTATTCTTGGAAGCACGAAAATGAGCTCGAGAGTCAGACAGTTCGGTGGTAACGACCGATGAAGTCATCTTAAATGACGTTATCCAGATCATGGTAGAATTATTCAGGCAAACCAACAATATTTTCAGTATGACTGAGTTACTTGATACTTTGAAGCCACAAGGGCGCTTGATCCCTTCACCCTTACATCTCCTCGCAGAATGAGAGGACCTGTATGAAGAATCCATTGAAGCTGTGGAATGCATTGACTTTAAATGGAAAGACATAATTATTTCCATCGAATGGGGGGAAGAATTAGAAGATTCAAATCAAGAAAAAGTTTCAGAGAAAATTGGACTGGTAATCGATATGTGTGGGATGATATCATTTGAAGAAGTCCTCATAGAAATAAAGAAGGTGGAAGAACAACCCGATATTGACGAAGAAACATGATTCATGTTCTTCCCTTCTTCAGTAAATCACATGACCAGATCAGGGAGGCATTATCGGATCCCAGACTTACCACCAACTAATAACAAAGGGAAGGGCATTAAAAACCTTCCTATGCCAGAGATGACCCTTGAGGAAAGAACGATCCTCGATCAACTGAAGAAAACTCAAGTTAACACCACTTTATGGGGGATTTTCATGTCTTCCTAGCTACACAGAAATTCTTTGATCAAGTTTCTCACTGGACCCACAGTTCCTCCTTCTACCACACTAGAAGAAGAGATAAATTTAGTTGGATCCTTGATCTCTACCCGAATGCTATCCTTTTCTGAAGAAGAAATCCCTAGAATCGGGTCAAACCACAATCATGAGCTCAACATCTTCGTCAAAGTTATGGGGAAGATCGTACCGCTCTCTCTTGTTGATAATGGGTCCGTCTTGAATGTCTTCCCATTAAGGAACTTCAAATGCTTAGGACTGAAGGAAATTGATCCCTCTCCAACCTCCACTGCTGTATGTGCCTACAATAATACTCGTCGGGAAGTGATGGGATCCATAAAACTTGTAATAGGGGATGGCTCTATAAACCCTATTTTTGAATTCCAAGTTATTAACATCCCATCTTGTTTCAACATGTTACTTGGACGACCTTGGATCCACAGTATCAAGGGTGTGTCTTCCTCGATCCATCAAAAATTAAAGTTCTTCACCGACGGAGGAGTCATCACCATTTTGGGCGACGGCAATGCCGAGGATTCAAGTACCAGCAATCTAGTCCTTGAGATACATCATGGGTCAAATGATATGCTCCTATCAGGATTCCAAGTTGAGAGAGTTCTACTCCCGGTAGGGGAAGATTTCAGAGAAAGGGTTTGTCCAGAATATGACCCTCATGGCAACGTCAATGTGATTCACATCTTCAGAAACATGCACTTCATGTTGGGACTAGGGCCAGGACAAAGACAATAAGTGATAATTAAGCCCATTGTACTGAAAAAAGCTTTCCTTCCTTGTGGTTTAGGGTATCAACCATCAGAACAAGAGCTCAGAATGATCTACCAGTCTCGACCAAAGAGACGATTAGACTGCATCTAGACTATCCCATGCGACTCCTTGAATGGATGATTCATCAAAGAAGGCAAATACTTCCCCTTTTGTAGGTTTTCGGAACCATGGTATGACCATACAAATAAGAATCTGAAGCCTGGAATGGAGATCTTTTTCCAAGACAGCCACCCATGGGTCGAAAGTTCCTAACACCATGTACAACTACTCATCAAAGATACTGAAGATTCCAAGGGAAATGACTATGAGGATTCGTTTAACTTAGAGATACTGGAGATTACACTCTGCATGTTTCATTCAAGCACTTCATCAGTGGATCCATCCCACCTGATTAAAGCTGCTGATACATATCTCCTCAACTGGCATGGTGTGCCAGTTCTACATGTTAAAATCCCACCTAACCCCAATGTTTGCCCCATCCCATCTTCTGTTGTCCATCCATGATCAAATGTAATCGAGACCTCCTTTAATGAGGTTATCAATGCTGTTTTTCCTATCAATGAAATAAATGAAGATTTTGAGTATCTTGATGTGCTTTCATTAATTGTTTAGATTCTAATCAAACTTTTGATGATGATGATTTTGCAAATGAACAATTCTTAACTGATCTAAATAAGGTTAATAACAAGTAACATAACCGCGTTCAAGTTAATGAAGAAGAAACTGTTATTATTAACCTCGGTTCTAGTAGCCAACTACGCAAGATTAGGATAGGGGCTACCCATGACGAGCATGAGCGCGAACAACTCGAAGAATTACTAAAGGAATTTGTGGATGTCTTCGCGTGTTCCTATGATGATATTCCCGGCATTGATCCTGAAATAGCTCAACATGAGATCCCCACTCTTCCAGATTACAAGCCGATTAAACAAAAGTTGAGAAATCTACGCCTTGAATGGTGGCTCAAGGTCAAAGAAGAAGTGGTCAAACAGCTGAACGTGGGTTTCATTCGTGTGATCAAATATCCCACATGGCTAGCCAATATAGTGTCTGTGCCAAAATCAGGAGGCAAAGTTCGGATATGTGTAGACTACCGGGACTTGAACAAAGCCTATCCAAAGGATGATTACCCGTTACTTAATATTGACATGATCATGGACAACACAGCCAGTCATGCTCTCAAGTCATTCGTCAACGGGTTTTTCGGATACAACCAAATCAAAATGCACCCAGATAACCAAGAAAAAATTGCGTTCATCACCCCATGGGGAATCTTTTACTACACTATTATGCCATTTGGTCTAAAAAATACTAGGGCTACCTACCAAAGGGCTACCACAACCATCCTGCACGATCCGATTCACAAAGAAGTCGAGGTCTATGTGGATGATATGATTATAAAATCCAAAACTAGAGAAGGTCATGATCTCGCTCTCCAAAATTTGTTCGAATGACTGTGACGGTATTAGATGAGACTCAATCCACAGAAATATGTCTTTGGAGTTACAAAGGGAAAACTTTTGGGATTTATGGTCAGTGAGAAGGGGATAGAAGCTGATCCTGACATGTTAAGAGACATACTTGATATGCCACCTACCCTAACAGAGAAAGAAGTTCGTGGTTTCTTTAGGAAATTATAATACATCAGTCGGTTCATCAGCCAGTTAACCTCCATTTGTGAACCTATTTTCAATATCCTCTAAAAGGATTCAACCAAGGTTTAGAATGAGGCCTGCCAAGAAGCTTTTGATCGAATCAAATAATATTTGTCCCAACCTCCAGTACTCATGCCACCACAACCTGGTCTCCTCTTTCTCCTATACCTAACCATAATTGACACTACCGTTGGGGCTTTGCTAGCCCAATACCTTAAAGATTCTTACAAAGAAAGATCCATCTATTACGTCAGTCGCAAATTGACCGGTACGAAGTCAACTATACTGCTTTGGAAAAGGCATGTGTTGCACTTGTTTGGGTCACCCAAAAGTTATGACACTACATGCTCGCCTTCCCCATCAAACTTATATCCCGAATAGACCCCATCAAGTACCTGCTTGAGAAACCTGCCTTATCTAGTCGAATGGTACGGTGGTTGATGCTCCTAGCTGAGTTTGATATCATGTACGTCACGCAAAAAGCCATGAAAGGAAGAGCCAACTTTGACTACCTTGCTGACTACCCCATGTAATAAGCGGATGACTGGATCTCCAAATTCCCAGATGAAAACATCCTCAACGCTGCTAAAGACGACCTTCGATGGCAAATGTTCTTTGACAGCGCTGCCAACAAAAAGGGATATGGCATTGGGATACTTATGATCGCCCTAGATGACTCCCACACTCCCATCTCCATCAAGTTGTATTTTCCCTGTACCAACAACATGACTAAATATGAGGTGTGTACGGTAGGCCTCAAAGTAGCTCTCAAGAAAGGTATCCAATGCCTAGATGTCTACGGGGATTCTTCCCTCATCATCGGTCAAGTACTCAGAAAGTGGAAAGTCAAGACGAGAAAATACACCCTTCCATGCCCACTTAGAAGAACTAGCCTCCCAATTCCAAGATATCACCTTCCATTACCTACCTCGATTAAAGAATAACGTTGCTGATACCCTTGCTACCTTGGCCTCTATGGTCAACATGCCCGGAGGAATAATAATGGCCCCCTTCTTATTTCAAAAGCAAGATAAACCAACCCACTGCTACCACATTGAGCTTATCACCAAAGACGATCTTGAGCTAGCCAATTGCTAGTACAATGATATTTAGAACCTCCTCAAGTATGGTAGGTATCCCAAAAGTTCCAACAAGAAATATAGAGCAACCCTACGAAGACTATCCGCCCAGTACATCATCTGTCACAAAGCACCGTTGAAGAGAAACTTCGATGGAAACCATCTACACTGCATTGCAGGGGCTGACATTTAAGAGATAATGCAGAAAATCCACAGCGGGGAATGTGAACCCCACATAAATGGTCACATGCTTGCCAAGAAGATCATCCGATAAGTCTACTACTAGCCCACCATGATCCAGGATTGCACCACCTATGTCCAGAGATGCCTCAAATGCCAACAGTTTTCCAACCTTTAACACTTGCCTCCACGGGAATTATACAACATGACTTCTCCCTGGCTGTTCTCCACCTGGGGCATCGACATCATAAGGAAAGTTACACCCAAGGCCTCCAACGGGCATCCATTCATCCTATTTTCCATTGATTACTTCACCAAATGGGTCGAAGCTGAGTCATACGCAGTTTTGAACTCCAAGGAAGTGGCCAAATTCATCAAGAAGAACATCATCTATCGATATGGGGTATCACACGAGCTAGTGTTAGATAACGGGTTGCACATCAAGGCAGAAGTCACAGAAGTGGTCAATGAGTATGGGATTCAGAGACATAAATCTTCTCCTTACCAACCTCAGACCAATGGTGCAGTCGCTAATAAGAACCTCAAAGCCATCATCAGTAAGATGACCAAAAGCTGTCGATATTGGGCCAACCGAATTCCTTACGCCCTCTAGGGCTACCAAACCTCAATCTGAACCTCTACTGGGGCTATCCCTTACTCTCTAGTCTATGGTATGGAAGCAGTCCTACCCGTGGAGCTAGAAATACCCTCATTGCACGTCATGCTTGAAAGTAAGGTCAGCGAAGAAGACTGGTACCAAAGCCGTCTTGACGAGCTGACCCTCCTAGATGAAAAAAATATTGAAAGCTTTATATCACATACAAGGGTACCATCTCCGTATAGCACGCTCATTAAATAAGAGAGTCAAGGATCGCGGTGTCTGAGAGGGGGACTTAGCCCTCAAAGAAATAGTAGAGCCCATCTGTGACCCTAGAGGGAAATTCAAGCCTAATTGGAGCGGCCCATACATTATGAAGAATATCTTGTCCCGCTGAACTGTTGTGCTTCCCGACCTTGACGGGGAGGAAATGGCGTGCCCAGTCAACCTAGACCGTCTAAAGAAATTTTACCCCTAGTCTAAAATTTCGACGCGCTACGACTCTTCTCATCTCCCATCTATTCTAAAAAAAGAAAAGAAAATCTTCATTTCCCTCTACCCAGAACTAGTACTCTACAAAAACCATTTTCCTTTAGAAAAATAAAAACTTTTAAAAAACCCAAAGGTACGTAGGCAACTCATACATCTTACATGAGCACAAACCTTTCATTTTCACAAAAAAACTATTCTTTTCTTATCTCCAAAAACGACAGTTCATTTTAACATATACTTGAACAAAAGGATTATGCATGCCTTAGCGATCGATATAGATAATTCAAAAATACAAAATTCATCAAAAGGCATAACTCGATGATCAAAAAATTATTTACTTCACTAATAAGAAATTATAGTGCAATTACATAAGAAAAGGAACGGATAACTCCCTTACCCCCATCTTCCTAAAAAGCTAAATAAATTCTCAAATTTATACCCCATTACAAAACAAACTCCCCCAAAAATCTTACCCACAGCTACTAGAGGAGACTGCTCCATCATCATCTACATCCAGGGGTCCCCAAGCTTCCCCCGCTTGAGTAGAGTGCCGCAGCTGCTCCATGGACCGATAAGCTCGAACCAGCCTCGAAAAAACCACAACACCTCCCTCCATGGTATCAGATAAAACAAGCCACCTTTGTCCAGTCTCCACTACTAGAATCTTGCTGACTAATTTTCTCCATAAAAAATTTATATAATGCCCGAAAATGTGCCAGACTCTCCCAACAGACTAATAAGGTTGGGTCGACAGAGGCCGACTCTCCTACAAAGAGCCAAGACATATGGACAGATGTTCTGTCAAATCTTCTATCGGAAAGAAGTCTAGTGTCTGAGGTGGCACGATCTGCTCCCAACCAAATTGGTGCATAATCCTTCAAGGAAAATAGAAAGAGGTCTATCTGAGACCAACCAGTCAAATGTACGGGTATTCCCCCAGCTCCAGAATAGGCAACAGATGTCCCCACCAAGGCACTGACCAATGCAGACTTAGAGCCCCGTGCTCTACAAATGAATTCTCCCAGCTCTCGATTTCAAGGCCAACACTGATAAAATGGCGCAAAAAGAAGTTGGGCATAGTCGACAAAGGATATTTAGAGGAGTCACCAGGAGGAAGCTTTCAGACAACCACATGAACCGCATCACAGGGCTACCCCTGAGAAAGTCAGAAGGACCTTCTCGCCACGTATTCAGGTCATTCAAAGTCTCCACCAGTATCACCGCCATAGGATTGTGATGGTATGACATCCATGAAGTAATGGTTGCATGTTGTGGGTCCACCAGCAGTTCCCCAGTCACCAACAGTAATTTCGAAACCAAGCCGAGAACGACAGCTCCAGCATATCCAGTATCACCAACCTTGTAGAAATTCACAGACCTCAGCACCGCGGGAAGGGAAATCATTCCTCTAGTAACCAAAGATATACCCGTCGAAGGCGAGATGAGGAGGAGTCTGGCCAACAGCTCCTGAGGAGACCGAGAAAACTCAAGCATAGCAGCCGCCACACTAGGATTTACTCCCAATATGGCAAAAACTCCTCATAAGTCGGATAAACTTCTTCCAGGACAAAGCGAAATACATGGTATTTGGGGTACCAAAATTATACCACCGCCATCAGCATGTTCCACTCTATGGGCCGATTACGCCGTAAAGAGACTCGACGCATGTCGAAAGCATCGTAGTCGACGTTGTAGGATCACATCACCTCCAAAGTCTCGAGGTAGTTAGAAAACTCAACACTACCGGGGGAGCCATCTCACAGAGTAAGAAAGTAAGAAAGTAAGAATGTGAAGGTGTGATTAAAACACTCCACCCTTACCCCTTTTTATACTTGAAAACCGTCACTAAAGACAAAACCCTTGCAGAAATCGGAGGGAATCCTACCCCACAAGGTACCAAAAGCTGAGGAGGGTACCAATCATGGCCTTAAATGGATGGGACTGGATTGACCTTCCGATAGGCAGGATAAGAGGCTTTCCAATCGATAACCTCCTGTTATAGAAATTCCTCTTTTTCCTCTTTTGTCAAAATCAGAAAACACAATAAAAATAAATTGATATTCTCGACAAAATTTCAAAATCCCCTTCCATCTTTATATAATTTATCATTTTAAAACTTTCCTTCAAATCCCCAAAATATTTCTTTTTACGATCTCAGCAGCGAACTAAAAAGCGCATATGCATTCATTCATTCATCACTAACAAATGACAATAAAAAACTCCATTACATTGTATAGATATTTTTCTGTGTTACATTAATTTTATAGGAAATAAAGAAAGGCAGAAAAACATCGAAACTCAGTCCGAACCCACATTCTCTCTCTCACGTACCCTTCCCTTCTCTCTCTAAGAGCTCCCATCCCTATGACGCGCTCTCTTTCCCCTGCGACGAGATGTCGCACCACCGCTACCTGAACCAGACTCCTCCCCGGATGAGGTAGACGACCCCAAGAAAGAAGGTACAGGAACCACATCGCGAATATGGGCAGTCACTGAAGATATTCAATCCCTAATATCCCTCAGCCAAGTGGTGGACACCCGGACTTACTGTAAGGAAAAGCAGAATCAGTATCAAGCAGAAAATATCAAAAGAAACCAAGAAGAAGAAAAGGAAAAGAACAGAAAGGAATACCAAAAGATGAAGAACCTCCTCTGTCAAGCCCAACTCCTCCGGGTCCATCGTATGAGAACGATAAAATATAGGCACCATCCCTCCGTCAGCTCGTCGAATGTTGTAGGAAGGGGTATGCAATCTTAAAAAGGGAACCTCCGAAGTCGCCGCCGCCGCAGATGTTGAAGAACCACCACCACTGTGGGAGGACCCAACTATCTGACTTGAACCCACATGAGGGAAAGGTAGTGCATCATATATGCCGGGCCCCATCAGCCAACTCGTCACGAATTCCATATAATCATAATAGTACAGCCTTATCAGTGTATAACAGGTAGGAGTCTCCAATCATTATCGTAATCCTCGCATCCTCCAGCAACATCTTCTCTCGCCTCATAGACATAGGGGGCCTCACATGGGGCAACACCACCTCCTCCTCAGCAATCTGTCGGACCACCCTCTACCCGAGATACCAGGAGTGGCCAAACTCATGCGCCAGTAAACGTCTCATCTGCGCATTCACCCTGGTCGACCCCGTGTCTTGAACATCCATCCCCCAAGGGTAAAAGATCGCCTGAAAAATCCCCAGCAGATATAAGTCAGTATCGAATCAGAGCACACAAAGGCCTTGGACTGAAGAAGGAAAAAGTCTTACCCTATCACTGGTCAGGCCATTCAAGACCTGATGCACCACCTCCAGAGAAAGAGACTTCCTCGACTGCCGATTGGCTTTCCGCCACCGATACAATCGGCAAAAGTTCCCAATAGTCTCGTCCTTCAAAGAAACCAGCTGGGTATTACACCTAATCACCTCATAGAACCACACCTGCCAAAGATAAGAATTCGCGATAAAAAAGAGACACACAGGGAAAATGCGAATGCATGAAAGGAAAATGTGCAAACTAAAGAATACCTCAAGAAGATACATGGATCCAGTGAAAGACTGTCGGTAGCACTGGCTAAATGCATCCAGAGAAAAATAAAGGGTCGCCAAATTTAGGCTCCCCCAATTATAAAGAGGGATGTTCGAAAACATCCTCAAGTATGGCAAAAATCATAAGTGGACAACGTCGCCACTCGACCCCACCAGAAATTCCCCAAACACCAGCAAAATAAACAACTGAGCCATCTGCCTCACCTGCAGCCCGTTCTCTGCATCAATCACCCTACCCAACAAAACATCCCTCAGTAGTGACAAATAGATAGAGTCCCCAGATACTATCCTCCCCACATCACCTAGCGCCACCCGCACCGCCTCCGACCTCACTCGCAAGGAACGATCCACCTCTATCTTCTCTCTATCACAATCCAACCCCAGTAGCTGCTGCACATGTATGGGAGTCGCAGTCATCTCCCCAAAGCCAAAATGGAAGTGGTGGGTAATGTCCCACCACCTCTCCCCCAGAGTGCATAAAATCGCGGTCGAATGAGGCATATCATCCAGCACATACGCCAATCTCCCAAAGCCTACTGATGACACTACCGGTGGAAGGTACTCCCAGACATTCTTAATCCCCGTCGTCCCGCAGGCACCCATGGTCGACAAAAAAAATCAGATCATCAAAGAAAAGCCTAGTAAAAATTCAAGAAAAAAGCAAATCACCCAAAAGAGAATGCCAAAAGTCCTTTTGTACTTACATAACCACCAGGGTTCACCACCCTTGAAGACTGATGACGTGACGACTCTCGCATTAAAGTTCGCTCATCTACAATTGGATCAAACGCATCAATTGAATTCTCACTCCACAAAGCAAGAGGCTCCCTGGCCCTCCACTCCACATTCGCCAAGTCATCAACAACCAACCACTTCCTATGTACCGTAGAGCTCACAAAAGTGGCCATTTTTTAGGTTGTGGAATGTTAGAACGATTCACAAGAGAAAATTGTAGAGAGAGAGAAGGCAAGAAGCTGTGAAAAATGAGGGGAACCCGCCCCATTTTTATAAGAAGCCAAGGGTTATGTCGATCGGCATAGCACCCCCACCTACCGATCGGCACTGACCTTCCACCTTCTCGAGGTAGTCCAAAAGTCTATGCCACTGTTGAATGGCACCCTCCACACCATGACGATTGGCACCCCCTTAAATTTTCGTACAAAAACGCCCAGAAAATTCCTAAAAAATATCGGGGAGGATTTAGAGTATTTTACCAAGAAAATTTCACACTCCCTCAAGCAGAACCCCTAATTGCCCAGCAGAATTCCCAAAAGCCAGGTGAATCTCTCCCCGGCAACGTCCCCAGAGGACCCCTGAAGTATCCCAAACCTCAAGTTATATCCTCTTCCCCAAAAACTACCAAATTTCCCCAAGCAAAGCGTCCAAACCATGGACCACCTAATCACGTCCCCAGTGTAATTCACAGCATCAAATTAGCTATTACCCACAAAGTCTCCAGAAGATACAAAAGTTTCCCCAGCGATCAGCTCCCCAACTCAAATCAAAATCATGAGGAAATTTCCCCGGCAGAGTTCCCCGAGAACATCACAATTTAAGCCCTCAGAATTGGCTTCGACCCGTATTATTGGCCATCATAATCTAAGCCCTAAGAATTGTCTTCGACCTGCAGAATTGGTGATCACAATTTAAGCTCTCATAATTGGCTTTAACCCGCAGAATTGTTCATCACAACTTTAGCCTTTAGAATTGGCTTTGACCCGTAGAATTGGTCATCATAATTTAAGCCCTCAGAATTGGCTTCGACCGGCATAATTGGTCATCACAACTTTAGCCTTTAGAATTGGCTTTGACCCGTAGAATTGGTCGTCATAATTTAAGCCCTCAGAATTGCGTTTGACCTATAGAATTGGTCATCAAAACCTAAGCCCTTAGAATTGGCTTCAACCCACAAAATTGGTCATCACAATTTAAGCCCTCAGAATTGTCTTTGACCCACAGAATTGGTCATCACAATTTAAGCCCTCAGAATTTTCTTCGACTCGCATAATTGGTCATCTTAATTTAATCCCTCAGAATTGGCTTCAACCCACAGAATTGGTCATCACAACCTAAGCCCTCAGGATTGGCTTTGACTCGTAGAATTAGTTATCACAATTTAAGCCCTCAGAATTGGCTTTGACCTGCAGAATTAGTCATCTCAATTTAAGCCCGAGGAATTGGTCATCTCAATTTAATCCCTCAGAATTGGTTACGACGCGCAGAATTGGTCATCACAATTTAAGCCCTCAGAATTGTCTTCGACCCGCTGAATTGGTCATCTCAATTTAATCCCTCGAAATTGGCTTTGACCCGCAAAATTGGTCATCACAATTTAGTCCCTCATAATTTTCTTCGACCTGCAGAATTGGTCATCTAATTTTAATCCCTCAGAATTGGCTTCGACCCGTAGAATTTCTCATCATAATTTAAGCCCTCAGAATTGGCTTCGACCCACATAATTGGTCATCAAAACTTTAGCCTTTAGAATTAGCTTTGACCTGTAGAATTGGTCATCATAATTTAAGCCCTCAGAATTGGATTTGACTTATAGAATTGGTCCTCAAAACCTAAGCCCTTAGAATTGGCTTCGACCCATAAAATTGGTCATCACAATTTAAGCCCTCAGAATTGGCTTTGACCCACATAATTGGTCATCACAATTTAAGCCCTCAGAATTGGCTTCGACCCGCATAATTGGTCATCTTAATTTAAGCCCTCAGAATTGGCTTCAACCCATAGAATTGGTCATCACAACCTAAGCCCTCAGGATTGGCTTTGACTCGTAGAATTAGTTATCACAATTTAAGCCCTCAGAATTGGCTTTGACCTGCAGAATTAGTCATCTTAATTTAAGCCCGAGGAATTGGTCATCTCAATTTAATCCCTCAGAATTGGCTACGACGCGCAGAATTGGTCATCATAATTTAAGCCCTCAGAATTTTCTTCGACCCGCAGAATTAGTCATCTCAATTTAATCCCTCAAAATTAGCTTCGACCCGCAAAATTGGTCATCACAATTTAGTCCCTCATAATTTTCTTCGACCCGCAGAATTTCTCATCATAATTTAAGCCCTTAGAATTGGCCTTCGATCCGCAGAATTGGTCATCACAATTTAAGCCCTGAGAATTGGCTTCGACCCGCAGAATTGGTCATCACAACTTAAGCCCTCAGAATTGGCTTTGACCCGCAGAATTGATCATCACAATTTAAGCCCTCAGAATTCACTTCGACCCACAAAATTTGTCATCACAATTAAGCCCTCAGATTTGACTTGGACATGCAGAATTGGTCTTCATAATTTAAGACCTCAGAATTGGCTTCGACCTGCAGAATTGGTCACCCCCTACATTTCTTTAGGTCCTCAAAATTGACCTAAATCTTTGGTCATCACTTCCTTTGGACCATCCCCGGTATGTCCCCTTAGGTCCTCAGAATCGTCCTTGACCCTTTGAATCGATCATCCTCATCCTTAGGTCCTCAGAATTGGCCTCAACCCTCTGAATCGATCATCCTCGGATGCTCAGAATCAACATCTTTCAAAAGGCATCATGTAGTGCCTATTCAACGGCTATCATTTGTTCCAAAATCACCCATCGAGTGGCTCTATAGACACCCCATTCTAGCACCCCTTAACCTCTCCTTAGGTACCTAACACCTTCCTTAAGCACTACAAACCCAGGTCATATTTCGAATACTTACCTAGAGGTCATGGGGCTCTCCCAGGCTCCATTTGACCAAAATTCAAACGCTTCAGCTTGACCGAGACTGAATGAATTTTCAAAGGGCACTAAAACCCCTTTCCAACAGTCCACCCCGTGTGAGATTCTGACTTATGGTGCGAATGAACGACCCATTTTCCCCCGAAACTTAATCTAAAAGCCACCGAATGTTCTTGGGCTCCATTTGAACAATGTCAACTCTTTAGCTCGATCGAGACTGAATGAATCTTCAAAGGGCACTGAAACCCCTTTCCAACGATTAATCCCGTACGCGATTCTGACTTACGGTATGGACGAATGATTCGTTTTACTCCGAGAGGTCATCGAACGCTTTCAGGCCCTGGTTGACCAAAGTCCACTTTCCTAATCGAGTCAAACTCTTTGGAATTTTGAAGTACGTCTCATAAACTTTCGAACGGTCCACCTCGTGTGTGATTCTGAGTTGCCATGAGGAGGAGCGATCCATTTGGGTCTGATGATCCCCCATCCAAAGGTCCGATGAGCGTTTCCAAGCCATATTTGTCCCAAATACAACTCCCGGACCAGGGAGTAGTCCAAGGAATTTTTAAGGTCTCTGAAGTAACTTTCCATCGATTAGCCCAGTGCACGATTCAGATCAACGGTTTGCATTTTATGACCATTTTTCTAAAAGAACCTGAAAGGGACTGCCAAATGGCAGGTTCAGAATCCTGCCTATCGGCAGTGTGCCCAAAGGCACCTGCACATTGCTGATTGGCAAGACCAGACATATGACGATCGGCAATGCCCTAAGCCTATAAAAAGGAGGGCATAGCCTCATTGAAAAAGGACCCAAGATCTGAAATCCATCACTCTCAGCGAATTCAGAGAACCTCCCTCGAAGTCAGCGTGATTTATACATCCAAATCCCTTTCCAATCCTCACTTTTCATCATCTTTTTCACCAAACTTGGTGAATTAATTACTCCTCATCATCACCCAAGTGCAAGGGGCTGCTCTCCAACATTTAAGATCATGTTCAAGATCTTCAAGAAGATCCAACTTTCTCAAATTCTCTTAAATTCGCATTAACTTGTTTCATTACCTAGCACTTTTATGCTCTTAATATCACATATCCTAATATAATTTTTATTTAGTATTATTTCACATCTCTTATTTTCATGTAAATAAAACCCAAAAAAAACAAGGAAAAGAGGGCTTGTTCATAAATTCCAAACGGGAATTCTCACACTTTTCTCACAAGTAAAAAAACCTTTTTACACACACATACACACATAAGAAAAATCCCCGGTTGGATTTTGGGATAAACCCTACCCCTCGTTTTGTATACGAACTACTTGGACTTTGATGCCTTTATAGTCTACGTTGGCATCTCGGGGTAAAACCCGAGACTGGAGTCCTACTTTTTCCCTTTTTTTATTTTTCTATATTCTTTAGCTTAATACTCTTAGATTCTATATATTTACATATACATGTATTTGTTCTTAGTGGCGTATTATTCCACATGCATTATCGTTCCATTATAATGATCAATGTGAGGATAATCGCGTAAATCCTATTTTTTAATATTACTTTTAGGAACATTCCTATGGATGACTCGCTTTATCTCTTCCATGATACAAGTCGATGATTCTTATCTCCACTACATATACAGATGCACACATATCATGGGGAAATAGAGGTAAATAACAACAATCCATGAGAGACTGCAAGGGCGGAATGGGTGCCTAACACCTTTCCATTCTGTAACTTAGCCTTCGAACCTTTTTTGAATCATTTTCGATTTTGTATGTATCAGTGTGTCTTTGGATGCCGTCCTTTGGGATGGCTCCACCTTCTTTTATCTGTTTTGAGTAAAATAGGATGGAGACTCCATCTCTCTATATTTTTCATCTCACACATCGCCGACAACGGCTGAAGCGCTCTCGAGAGGGATGCGTGGGACCAAGATCCTCTCACTACGGAGATGACCTCTCCTCTCTCTCTTCACGAGGATCGGGGATGGCCACAGGTGTTTCCCCTATTGATCTCCTATGATTTGTTTGAAATGCTCGAAGAATGTGGGGTAGTTTGTCGACCCATGCACTATTTTCTTTGACCACCCTTTTTCTTATTCCATTGAGGATCGTCTTGTTGGAGGCTTCTGCTTGTCGATTTCTCTAAGAGTAGGACACTGTACTGTAGTAGTTCCTAATGTCATGTTCATCGTAGAAGTTTGAAAGAGGCTTCTCTCTAATTAAGTTCCATTGTCCATGATGATGATCCGAGGGATGCCAAACTATGTTATGATGTTCTTCCGTATGAACTTGGTCATGTCAACATATCAGACATTCTTTAAGGTCTCTCATTCAATACCTTTAGAAAATTAATTTGTGTCGACTAACAGATACTTTTGGCTTCCAAACGCAAGGGAAATTTGAAGATGATTTTATGCCCCAACTAGGCAAAAGGCCAAGGACTTATGAGGGGCTTGAGTTTATTGGACGACTCATGCACTAATGATGAGAAAAGTTAGTAATAAGCGACTTCGTCCTACTATATGTAGGAGCACCAATAACCTTCTTTCATAGCCTAAAATGCCAATGACCTGCCCCTATGTGGATTCCATATATTCCCTCATGCAACTCCTAAAGAGTCTTTTTGACATCATCTGGGTGTACACACTGGAGATAAGTCCTTGGGAAAGAGTGTTGATAAAGCTTTTGTTCTGTCAATAAGTGGAAGTGAGTAGGTTTTACTCGAATCTTGTGTGCCTCATTCCTATCATTTGGTAGGACATCCTCTTTCAGGTAATGCACTATGGTGTCCATTCAGCTCAGGGCCTTATCAATAGCCATAAAAAAAAGACAACTTTCCCTTTATTGATGTTGGATCGATCAAGGTAATCCACTTGGATCATTCACTTCATATCTCCCTTAACAACTGAAACAAGTATGGTAAGCGCATCTGCATGGCTATTGATCCTCCTGGGAACGGTTGCACTTGTACATACATGAACCATGCGACCAAGTGACAAGCTTCTTTAAGGTATGAATTCATGCATCCATCCCTAGCATTATAGTCTCCAGATATCAAATTTACTACCTGCATTGAGTCACTAAAGACGTCAAGGTGATATTCCCCTAGGGGGAGTGCATTCTTTAATCCGTCAATCGGTGCCTCATATTCAGTTTCATTGTTGGAAGCTTCAAATCCTAAGCGAATCGGCTGCTCGAGGATAATTTCTTCTAGGGATACCAGTAATATCCTAACTCCTCCCCCTTGGAATTTAAGTCTCCATAAATATAAAGGGACCATTTCTCCCCATATTTGATTGGTCATTAGATAGAGTATTCATTTTTTGTGCTTGTTTCCACTAGTTCATTATCGTTGAAAAACTTGGTGATGAAGTCGGCTAGGACTTGTCCCTTGATTGAGGTCCTAGGCTAAAACTAAAAATCAAACCTCACAAGTTCCATTGACCAGTTGGACATTCATCTAGATAGGTAAGTTTTTCTAAGCATGGACTTCAGAGGTAAGGAGTTCAGAACAATGATAATATATGCCTCAAAGTAATGTTTTAACTTTCGGGAGGATATTACTAGTGAGTATTCAAGATTCTCTAATGGGAGGTACTTCCTCTCTGCATCAAACAAGTTTTTTCTCACATAATAAATGGGATCCAAACTCCCTTTCTTTTCCTAAACTAGAGACAAGCTAACGGGGTTGCTAGATATTTCTAGATACATATGCAAAGGTCACTCGTCATTCAAAATGGTCAGCAGTGGTGGTTGGCTGAAATAGTTGTTAATTTCTCTAAGTTCCTTGGTGCATTCGTCATTCCATATTTATTTTTTATCCTTCCAAAGTTGTTGTAAAAAAGGTCGAAATAACTCTGAAGATCTTGATATGAAGAGTTTAAGCGCGCTAAGCATGCCAGTGAACTTTTGCACCATGCACACAATATTAGGGGGCAGTACCTTCCCGACAGCTTTAACCTTGTCGGGGTTTGTATCGATACCTCTTTTACTGACTATGTATCCAAGTAACTTTCTCGATTTTACCCTAAAGGAGAAATTGTCCACATTCAGTTTCATCATGTGATAGCAAAGAACTTCATTTTTTTTAAATCTATGAGGTGGTGCTCCTTTTTCCCTATTATTCACAAGTATGTTATGTATGTACACCTCCATTGTATCTCCCAGCTGCTGTTTAAACATCTTCATCACTAATCACTTATAGGTTGCCCCATAATTCTTTAATCTAAATGTAATCACCCTGTAGCAATATAGGCCCAACATGGTGATAAAGGAAGTATTTTCCTCAGGGGCGAACAATTGGATTTGGTGGTAGCATGAATAGGCGTCAAGAAAGATAATACATTTATGGTTAGTGGTGGAGTCGACCAACCAGTCTAGCTTTGGAAAATGAAAAGTATCATTTGATTGCACATGATTCAAAATAATAAAGTATACACAGAACCTCTGCTTCCAGTTACTTTCCTTCACGACCACTGGGTTTGAGAACCACTTGGGAAATTAAACTTCCCTTATAGACTGACCTTCCAGAAGTATCTCCACTTCTTCCTTAATTTCTTTAGCTTTTTCAAATACTGTTCATTGTGCCTTTTGAGTCATTGGTGGATGTAACGAATCTACATAGAGCTTGTGACACATTAGTTCTGGATATTTTCCTGGCATGTCATACGGCTGCCAAGAAAACATTTCATGTATGGTTTTGAGAAAAATAACCAGTTATTCCTTCTCTTCTTTGGTAAGTGGATTTTCAATCAAGAACTTCTTCCTAGGTTAATTGTAATCAAATGACACCTCTTGAATAGGTTACATGACCCGATCAGTAGGGGAAACATTAGTTTCCTCAACAATATGTCATCCGTACTTTAGCTATTATTTATAGTATAGGGAGCCCTCCTCTGATGCCAAATCTTTCTCCTCCTTCTTCTTCTTCTCCTATTTTGGTCGGATGGAATCTATGAAACATATTTGGTTTAAGGCTTGGTTCCCATGGTCTCCATGATTATGTTTGTCAGAGATGAACTTTACCTTCTGGTTGTAGGTAAAAACTTAATACGCTGCGTAATGTGTGTGCTAGGTGTGTACCTACAACTCAAATGCAAGTCAACGCTAAAGTAATACCTCGTAATTTGGGGTCAAATCCACAAAGAATAGGATGATAAACTTTTTGACGACAATAAGATAGTCTTATAAAATCTAGGCACCAACTCTTGAAAGAAAAGAAAATGTAATTTGATTTTGGGACAATTTTATAACTAATTAATAACACTAAAGCTAGCAAAGGCAATTTATAGTATAAGAAAGCAAGAAACTAGAATTTTGGTTTTAAAAACTATTTGTGAAAAGTGGAGTTGGGATCCAATCCACCTAACCAGAGGTATTTTTGTTAAATAGGAAATTCTCGATAATTATATAATTAATTAAAAGAAGAACGTTAATTAAATCGAAACACTAAATATGTGAGAATGTTACCCCTGCACAATGTTTAGTCAATAATTAAATTAATGTGAACGAAAGAATTATTGACACGTATATCGTATTCTCAAACACTCTGGTTGCCTATAATAAATGGAGTTAAGAGATCTACTATATTAGTCTCAATTAAAATACCGAACCCTAATAATTAAACATGGAATTATGTTGATTTTTATATCTAACGTTAAAACCTATGTTGGGTTCATTTTCCCCAACTCTCTAGAACCTAGTCGGGCATGATATTAATCTCTATGCATGAATTCATTAATTTTCATGTAAACAAGACGAAGAAATAAGAAAGATGATGTAATTTAAAGTTACTAATTATGAAGAATGTAAAGCATGTAATAAGAATCAAGACTTGAAGAAATTTCGAAAAAGCTATGATCTTTCAATTGAATTAATGGTGCAAAAGCATGTAAATATTTTTACAATATATTCTTGATGATAGCTTTCCTTACAATGAATGATGATAATGTTAAAACACACTTAATAGGTTTTTACAAGAGAGAAAAATTGTTCAAATAAGTGTAAATAAACTCAAACTCTTCTAGCTAGAATCTAGGGAAAATAACAAATTCCCGTCTTAGACCTAACCCATGAAACGAATCGAGTCCATCACCGAACCCAAGGGGCGAACCAATTTGCCTGACTAAACCGGTTAGAACATGCTATGTGACTCACTTTGCCTTATGTTCATGATTTTCTCTTACTTATAGTTTTGCCACTCGATTCTCTTCTCAACTCCAAATACACGTAACTTTCTAACCATAGCTCGAATAAGGGTGACGTTTCTTCTAGTGTTCTTGTGATTTTAAGATATTTAATTTTTTAGTTGGCTCATCATCAGTGTTATGGCAAAAAATGACTAAATTTCCCTTAACTCAATTTTTTCGCAATTCCTTCACTATTTCTGCTTTTCTCTTCCATGCTCTTGCACACTTAACCAGTAAAACATGAGAGAAATACACAAAACATGAAACAATCGCCAAAATGGTTAGTAACATAAATATGACGTAAATTTGGGATAAATTCACTACACGGGACCGTAAAAATACCAAAATTAAGTGAAAAATATGAAATTTTTATGCCTAATCAACGACGCAACTCTCATGGCATGCAACCATCCTCTGTCTGCTATGGCATTGTACATGGAATCTATATAGACCATGAGGAACTTAATAAGCTTAGATATTCCTCCTTCTCAGATGGGGATAATAACCCTAAGAGTGATTATGAGAGATTCATGATGGGTACTCCTTATTTTGACCAGATCATCGTCGGTGAAAATAATACACTTCAAATAATCAATATCTTTAGGGCATTGGCGTTTTCCCGCAATGGGATTAGATGGTCAATATGAAAGGCTTAAATAACTGATGTGAGTTTTTTTACTTCAATCCTGAGGGCATTCCACTTGATCTAATTTGGGTTTGAGGCACTATGAATCATTGCGAATTCATGACCCAAACATTACCACAAACTCATAGCCTATGTCATAGTCCAAGACATTGTTTGGTCTCTGATCACTCACGGGTTGTGTTTCACTGAGAAAAAATTGTATTGGCTCAAAGGGTTGTAATATGTCAAAGGGTGAAACAAACAAAACAACTATCTTTAAAAAATTTAATTTTTATTTATCCATGATAAATATTACACCAATTTCAAACAAGTTGTTAATAGATTATTATTTTTTATCTTAATCTAAATATGCAGCTATTTGAGTGCTTGATAAAATAAAGTAAATCAATCATAATGGACAATGTACATGGAAAACCCAAATGGGAAAAATGTCGGACGAACCAGTCATGCAAATTCAGTATAATACGGATTTACAATGGAATGACACAAGAGTTACTCAAAGACTCTACTCCCATGCAAGCCTTGACGTGTCTTCAATTTTCAACCGCTTTCTCACATCGACAAAGTAGGAATCCACCCGTGCAACTGCTGCAATGTGTGAATCCACACACACCGCGGTGTCCACCTAACAACTTAGGAGTCGTTATATAATATGGAGTTCATCTTATGTATACTAATCAGGCTTGAATCCACCGCACAAAACTTTTCTCCATCAAGATGATGAGAGAAACAAACTATGGTGCCCACTAACTATATCTCAAACAATAATATAATGAATCTTGGATCTAAAACTATTTGGGTGTAAGCTAAAGGTTTGGGTAAAATCAGAGAGCTTTTGAAAGAGTTTATGGAACTCAAAAAATAAGAATTTCTCTATAAATAAAACGATGCTCTGTACTCCTAGTTATAAGAGGTTTGTTAAGATAAGGTTCGAAAGAAGTTTGGAAAATCTCTAATTCTTTCGAAATCGGTACATCTCATTTGAACGAAGCACATGATATCATTTAAACACATTTTAAACGACATTTCTAAAAAGATTCCAAATTGACTAAGGTTTGACAAAATTGATCTCATTCGAAGTCTCGTTCGAAGTTGTTCTAATGAGGTACATGCACTCGTTCGAATGACATTGCATGTCATTCTAATGACCTCCCAAAAAAGTAATTTTCTTTTAAAAATATAAAATTGATGAAATCATTTTAAAAAATTTGAAAATAATTTTATAAAAATCCTAATACCCAAATACCAAATCTCCATGGATGAAAACATAAATGCATTTACACTCAAGAGATTCTCGAAACATGAAGATAAAAATTTGGCACTAAACATGACACAATATGTAATCTCTAAAACTTAAATGCTACGCATTCATCTTAACAAATCATAAGCGTGAAAGATCAACAATACAAAGCTTAACTTATGACTCAAAATGTTTTGTCCGAAATTAAGCTAATACATACAAATTAACTCCATCGAAAAATGGTCCATACATGCACCTTCATTCTTCTTTACAAAATCTTTTAGCTAACCATCCTGAACCAGTTCCTCGAGTTGGGACTTGAGTGCCCTATAATTTTTAGTCTTGTGACTGTGATATTTATGATGTGATAACTTCAATGCCTTATTTTTCTTCTTGGGGTTGCTGAACATCTTCTCAGACTACTTGAAGTATTACCGATCTTTGATCTTGTAGATTGGTTTGGAAAAAACCATGTTAATGGACTTTCTAGGGATTCTTCTTATCGACTTCCTTATGTTTTTCGTCTGGATTTATCCCTACTTTTTTGTCCGTCCCATCCTTGTCTTTATTTTTACTATTTTTATCTATCTCATTCGTGAACAACTCCGATCACTGTATTTTCAACCTTGGCATACTTATCAATTATTGCAATAAGGTCGATGATGGTAATGGCCTCTGTCTTGGTGAGGGGATAGTAAAGCATGGATCTACTCAGTAGACCGATCTTTAAGGATGATAATGTGATCTACTTGGTGCATTCCTCCACTTCGTAATAAACCCCTAATACGTTCTGGCGTACTCGTGATGAGTTTCCCGAGGCTTCTTCTTCATCATCAGAAGTGATTCCATTTATTTAGGATGAGTTTTATGAGTAACGAACCTGGTCGTAAGGCCTCGTCTAGCTGATTAAGAAAATAAATCGATCCATATGTAAACATATGAAACCAATTCTAGGAAGTGTCTTCAAGACTAGAGGGGAATATACGACGCATTAATTCTTCATTGGTATTCCACAACATCATCACCTAGAGATATTAATGTAATTATTACAACCAGTCTTCCCATTATAGATTTTAAATTATGGGGGAGTAAACTTCTTAGGAGGCTCAAACTCCTTAGTATCCCATCTGAAAGGCTACTTAATCTAGTATTCAAAAGATCTCCTTACGATTTCTTTAGTCTTATGAGCTTCTTGATGGGTTAGGTCTCTATCCACTTATCTTCTCTTAAAATCACAAATCTCTTTGTCTTCTCATTGATCGTTAGAGTGTGGTCTCCTCCATGATTTCTCCGGTGATGAGGTGATTCCGTCTGTCATAGAGTGATCATTACTCTGTTGTGAGCTCTGATCTCCTAAGGGCAAGGAGTTCGTAACCCATGCCCATGCTTGCAGTTATTCTTGTGGGCTTTCCTCTTAATCTTCTCTACGCATCATTAAAGCGAATCATTATGCTTATGTTGGTTCCTATTGGAATCTCTTTCATCTCAGAGGAACTTTTTATAGTTATCAATGGGCCTTGAAATCTGGTTAGATCGTTCAAGATCATCACTGCTCTCGATTTTTTCCTCCTAAGGATATTAGCATGCATAATTACCAAACTCATATCTAACCCTCTGAGAAGGAGGAGATGATTGACGACCCTCTTGGTTGTTGTAATCATCATGGTTAAGGGGATAGTGTTTGTCGATTTATAAAATAAGACAAGTGAATGAGCTATTTTGGAATAGCGAGTGTAAGTACGGGTCGAACCCATAGAGATTTGTCAATTTTAATTTTTAAAAGAATTGCAATTGTCCAATTAGAATAAATGGGATAGAAAATAATTATGAACTACACTAAATAAAAAAACTATGATAAATGAGAGTAACACAAGATATTTATAACCAATTAGGATTCAGGGTCCATATATCATGTAACTAATATTGCACATTAATTTAATGTTGTCATTCCCTTTTTATAACTCGAATTAAACCGACTCGTCGCATTTAATTCGAAAAATATAAAATTTATGTTCGAAATATTTTTAACGTCTCTAATAGACGACTAAAATCCCTATTTCCTTAGAAAATACAAGTTTTAAAGTTCGCAAATGTATTTAAGCATGGACTATAAAAAAAATCAAAGTGCAAGCATAATTCATAAAAAAATTACTATTTTTAAATTTCAAAACTTGATTTGACAAAACAATCTTAAAGGTTTTAAAACAAACTCTCGTGTCATTTTATACTGAATACCGAATCTTTGATAATGATTAAAACAAGTAGGGAATAAACAACAATCAAATTAACGTGACAATATTACCTAATTATGATAAACTTCATCCTACTCCTAATATAAGAATCAAGCTACCATAATGAAAGAGAAATTGCAAGAATATGCGGAGATTTTCATTAGTAAATCAAACTTACAATAAGTTCTCTTACAATAATCTTCAATGATCTAAATAAAACAATAAAAACTTGTCCATCAAATTGATTACAATCACTCAAAGTTTCTCCACGGAATCCTACCTAAAATTGTGAGCCGAAGGGTCCTTTTTATAGGACAAGTGGTGAGGCATTTGAGTTGTGGCGAGACTCTCCCTGATTGGACGAATCGTGCTGGAAGCTATCTCTTCACCTCTTTAATCTTTGGATCATGATAAGGGGAGGAATTTCCCCCCCCCCCCCCCCCCCCCCACCAAAACTCTTATCTTTTCTTACTGAACACGCACGTCGAGTTTCATCCAAATCGGAGGATAAAAGTGTAAAAATAGCTTTTTCGAAAAACCATAAAAATCAGCTTTCTCGCGCCCTTTTCGAGTTGATCATCAATTTGCACCAAATTCCATCCTTACCTGCAAAATTTTTTACTAGGAAATTTTTTCCACAAATTAGCATAAGAATATTACTTAAAATTGCCATTTTGAATACGAATTCAATCATTCTTGCATTTATTTTCCTATTTTTAATCAGATAGTCCTAAGAACTTACTAAATAAAATAAAATGGACTAAAAAGGTATAAATTTGGGTATAAAATATATAAAATAATGCACTCATCAAATACCCCCGAACCTAAACTTTGCAAGTGCTTGAGCAACACTAAATTTTTTAAAATTTAACTCACTTTTGTATGAATCAAGATTGTTCTTAGCATGTACAACAAGCCGTTAAACGCCTAAGTTACCATAATGGACGAGTTTTGTCTCGTGAGGGTTTGCAGTGAGTATACCCACAAAATTCAAAAACTTGACTCAATACAAAAGACACAAAAGTTATATAACCAAGTTTGAATGCAAACTTCATAAATATAATAGAACTTAACTTTTCAATCTCAACCATCGTGTGTATGTGTGTGTGCATAGCCAATATAACCGTCCATTTCAAAAGATTTGATCGTTAAATTTCTTATCCGAAAGTTCATTTTGATTTTAAAATCTCACCGAATGCACTCACAATCAAACACTCGAAAATGAGTTATTTTCTCATGGTATATGTGAACAAAAGAGTAAATTTAAATGCATAAATTTACATATACATGATGAAAAATGATTTTTTTACAATGGATGAATATGACCTCATAAATGGAAAATCGATTACTTTTTGAAAACATTGAATCACATCATATATCGTATTCATCTTCTCTCCACACTATAATTAACTTCCTTAAGATCGATTTGGGATTTCTTTAGTTGTATTGTAAGCTCAGACTTGGCTAGAAAGAACGTTTTTTTAGTTCAAAATTTCTGAGAATATTGAGGTTTTTTCGGTATGTTGACTTTTTGGTGCTTTTTCTCACCTCCAATTTTTCTTCTCTTTACTTTTTCTTTTCGGCTCACATTTTTTCCATCTTTTTTTTCTTCCCTTTTTTTTTTCTGACACATCATTCTTTTTGACCTTTTTTTTTGCCTTTTTCAACTATAATTTTACCCTAGTATTCTCAAAAAATGGGTACGGCTTCTTTTTATAGGCTTTAAACTCCCAGTTGGAGTTGGGTAGGATAATTGGTTTTTAACAAAAGTTTTTTTTTGGCTCAAATGGGATTTCAACTGAATAATATAAAAATTACAGAGTTAGGATTAATTTTGGAGTTTTAAATGATTGCCTAATCTCACTTCCCAAGTTTCATGAAGTTTATTTGTGTCTTAAGACAACTTACTAAGACTTCTAGTGCTTAAGATTTCCAATTTGCCATTTTGTTTTCAATAATCAAACAAAACAATGAATTTGAGATCATCAAAGAATTTATCACTAAAGGAAAGTTTGAGTTATTTTAACTCCGATTGATTTAAATCTCTCAAAAACGATGAACGGTGCAACAAATCTCACCGGGCTAAAAATCTCCACATTTAATCATTAAGCATATTAACTTTTGCCTCAATATTCATTTTCGATCATATTGTATGGGTAATGTGTAAAAAAAATCATAAGTTGAGATATCCATGAATTAATTCTGTATTAAGAAATCGTTTGAAAACTCAATTATATTGAAAATCTTTTTGAATTTTTAAATTTTTTCTATTTTTTTCCAAAATTATCATCCTTACCCTTAAACCTAAATTTTACATTGTCCTCAATGTATGCTCAAATAAAAATATGGACAAAGAAAATAATATAAAGAAGTAAAAGGATGATACATGTTAAATAAAAAGTAACAAAAAAAGAAAAAATATACAAATAATATTCAAACCCATGACAATTACCATCATTACCATAAATTAATAATCGAAATAGTTGTGGGTCATTCCAATTAATAAAATTTATAGCAATAAGTGCCACAACATTATAAATTTGAGAGCATGACCGCACAACACAAATTTCAACCTTAAATCCATGGTTATAATGGTGCGCACCGACATCATCAATAATAAACAAATTTGAAATGCACGAATCATATGTCGATACATCACATGAGGGTAGCAAATTACAATAAGGATCCAAATATATACTATCTCTATTGGTGCCAAAAACTATAATATATCTAATTATTTGATTACAGATAAAATAAGTAATAAGAGAGACATAAAAGATTTTTTATGTGGTTCGACCAAAGATAAGAGCCTACATCCACTGTTGTGTAATACCTTGCATTTGTTCAGGTGTGTCCTTGTCCCTTAGATTCAGGGATTACAATGTATTTATAGTCCATGAGGGAGTACAAAAGTTTGAATATCAAAGGATGAAATGCCTTTATAAGTTAGGCACTTACATATGTACAACGTTCATAATGTATACAAATGATGGAGCTTTACTGAACATGTTGGTCGGTCTTCTTAATATGTTGGTCGACATTCCTAGACTTGGTTAGCATTCCTAGATTTGGTCGGGGGATTACTCCTTGCTGACTAGGACTGATGTCACGTTGGATAACACATGTTCATTTTTTATTGGTCCACATAATAAGGCAATTTTTGACATCAACAGAAGCCCCCAATGTTTCATACTTAAGTTTTTTGCGAAAGCGTTGAATATTCAACGCTAAAGTTGCTCGGGTAACAATTATGATTCTTGGTCGTTGCCGACTTCCCATACATGTCAAATTATTGATTTAACTGATGGTACATAACGTGGATGACATTCGTGCAATTATCCAATGTTTTGACGAAACATTTGTTGGCAGATATGTATTTTTTATCTTAGCCGCCAACAGTTCAATCGACCCTTTCTTTAATCATTACCCTCACCAATTTTTAAGGAAATCTATAAAAGGCGGGGGAAATCGCGATTGCCTTCTACCTCAAACCTTCTGAGTTTTTGTTGCTATCTTCTTGAGCTTTATATGTAACCGTTTCTTCTGTCCTTTAGTTCTTACTGAATCCTTAAATCCTTGTAAGAATATTCTCTTTTTTCCTTTCCTTCATCTTTGAATATGGTATACTCAGTATCATCTCTGGAGGAATTTAGGAATGAGTGGAATATCCCTTCGTGGGTGGATTTGGATCTTCCCAATCTTCCTACGGACCTTTTTTCTTTATTCGAGGGACATTGAATACCTTTTATTTTATTGCTGAGTGTGGGTTCACTATTCTCCTAAACCCATTTTACTAATATTTTGACGTGGTCCCTGCTAGAATAGCCCCGAATACTTGGAGAGTAGTTAATGAGGTTTACAGGTTAAATCAGCTTCATGGGACCCATATAGGAATCCCAAAGATCATGTTTTGCTATAAGCGGGTCACAACTGATAGTACTTACTATTTAAAAACTAGGGCTATAAATAGAGCTTTAGTTGTTAATCTTCCCAACTCCAATAGGTATTACTTTGACCATGGAGTGATTGCCAAAAATTGGCAATATACCCCTCTACCAAGGGGTGAAGTGTACAATGGTCCAAAATGCCCTTAGGAACGCCATGAAATAAGTTGTTTTAAATTCTTATGTGACTTTGATAACAAATTTTCTTAAATATTTTACCAATTGTTGATACCAACTTTTATCTATTGACTTTGGTTGCAGTTGATTGAAAGAGGAAGTGTCCCAAGGAGGGTTCTATCAACCTCAGGGAGTTGAAGTTTATTTGGGGCATTTATTAAAATATAGGGGATGAGCACATTAGGTATGCATTCTACCTATTGGAGTATAAAAATACCATCAATTTTTTTTGTTACTTTCTTAAGTGTTGTTGTTCCCTCCTCAGTGATTGATCTTGATTAAGGCCCTATCTCTACTTCACCTGCCACTGCATTTAGTAGTGGTGAACTTGCTACTGCCCCATCTTCTTCCATTGATTCAGACTTGCCCCTTCCCCTAGTTATGATGAAGAGGAAATTCCCCAATATATTGGGTGATATTGCTGCTACTGGTTCCACCAAGCAGGCTATTGGTGGGGCCACAAATAAAGAAGAAGTTGGGAAGAAGCAACCTGCTAAGAAAAATGATGAAGCCCAGCTCAAGAGGCTGAAAAAAGGGCTTCATTATAGGATAGATGAAGTGTCTTATGCTAGCACCGACCAATAAGAGTTGGTCGATTTACTTGATTTTGACTCTCCAGTGGCCATTGGCCCTGGCTTGGCCAGACAATTAATATAGTCTGGTACGCTACCAGACCACAGGGGAGCTGCTTCTGCACTGCCCCGATCTAGAAGTTCTAAAAGGTATGCCCAAAGCCTTGCATTAGTATGTATTTTAATTCCTCCTCCTTTTTATTCATTTCTTTGTTATTTCTTATACTAACTTGCACTGATTTATTTTTGAAAATTTTGGTCGATTTCAACAATATGCTAGAAAAGGATGATGTTTTGCATTCTTCTTCAACTGAAGTTGAGGAGGCCTTTGAGGATCTTAAAAATTCTTTAATTGACTCCCAACAAGCATTAGATAATGAGAATAAGATATGGGAAATAAAAATAAAGACTATAGAGAATGAGAGTGCAGTTTCTCAGGGCAGGTTGCCGAGCTGCAGAAGAAGCTGGGTATAGAGAAGTCCAGAGGTTGAAGGCTAAGGAATCCGCATTAAACAGGGGCTGGGACAAATCTATTGGTGCTGTATCTTCTCAAATTGAGTTCTCTAAGAAGAAATGCTTCAAGGATGGCTATTCAGCAGCCCCTGTAGAGGTTGCCACTCCTCAAGACTCTGAGTTCTTTCCCAGGCATAATCCTTGGTCTCCTCCTAAGATAGATGAGAAGATTGAGGATGATAGAGGGTCAGATGAATCTACCCTTATTTTGGACTCTGTCAACCAACTCTAGGCAACTGTAGTTAATTCTTCAATCCCCCCTTCTTCTGATTAAGTTACTCCACATATCCCTGTCCCTTCCCAAACAGGGGCCACTTCTGACAGAAAGAAGGTGTAGACTTGTTTGCCGAGCATCTTTTGTTTTTCTCTTTAATTTGTAATTTTTTCTTTTTATTGCATGCTGATGTACTTATAATTAACATTTTATCAATGAAAAGGAACATTACTTTACACTTGCCTTCTTTTTCTATTATTGACTGTAATTTTTTCTTTATCTTTATAGTTCATGGATAAACTGGATCAATTCTCTTCAATTTATTCTGAGCTTATTCAAAGATGCAATGATCTCTTCAAGGCTGTTCACTTGACTATAATTGAGGAAGAATTATCTAAATTACTTGGAGAGGGTGCTTCAAATCAAGCTAGAGATGCCTACGTTTATTTAAAGTTTCTTCTTAATCGAGCAGTGGCTAAAAATGTGGCTTATTATGAAATAATTGAAGAGATGCAAGAACTTCACAAGGAGACTATAGCTCTTTTACATGCCAATTATGAACGAAAGTACAAAGCTTTGAGTGAAGGTTGGGGTTTTGAGGAGAAGTTGGAAAAGTATGCATCTTTCTTTAGGATGTAGGAATTTCTACTTAATCGTGAAGTAGAGGAGGCTAGAGCCATTGCCAAACTACTGGAAGAAGAGAATAATAATTTGAGGGATGAATTGAACTCATTGAAGGCTTCTTATAGTACTGTTGTTTTCTACTGATGATGGGGTTTCTTTCTTGGAGATTAAAAATTCTAGGTTGAGGGAAGAAGTGGAGACACTGAATAAAACTAAGTTTGCTTCATCTTCCTGAATAAAAACTAAACATGGCCTAGCTACTACAGATGAGGCTAGGATCCAATAGACTCTTGCTAATCAAGCTGCTCAATTGAAGGCAAAAAAATTGGCCATTACTGAGATATCCCATAAGATTCAAACACAATTTGAGCAACTATTTACTCAATCCACCTAACTACAAGCCAAAGAGGGAGTGTTAAAAAATTTGCACCATCAGGTTAAGAGGCTAACCTTCCAATTTCATGAACAACCTAGGGAGATCTGGATGGAGGGATACAATGAAGCCATTTTGATGAATGGTTTAAGCAAGCTCAGAATGAAGGTTACAAATGGGGTTGAACCAATTACTTAACAGTGCTGAAAGTGGAACAGAACAACCCTCTTTGGAACTGGTACGATCTTGGTTTGTTGGACTGTGAAGATCATCCTTTAAAATTGGATCTTGATTGGATTCCTACTAACACAATTTTCCAGTGCCTAATTTCAAAGTACTTAGGGGATTATGGCCTTCATGACGAGCTAGAGATTGTTTATCCTCCTCATCTATTAGATATATCGAGCAATAGTAATAGAAGAATGCTCCGAGATTATAAATTTATCAATTCCCTTTTCACATTAGATGATCCTCCACCACGCATGGAATCAGTTTCTAGTTCTTCTAAAGCTGAGAGGAAACATCCCTTAGAATAAATTTTATTCCTGTTATTCAATTATGAGCAGAATCATGTAATAACTATTTAAATAAATGAAATATATTTGATCAACTTATCTCGTTAATCTTTGAATGCGAATGACTTCTTCTTTTTCATTAGTTCTATTGACACACTTAAGCTCTTGCCTAAGTTTAGCATCAATTACCAATGAGCTCATAGGTTATACTAGTACACTTAAATTAAAATCCAAGTTTAGTACTAGTTACCCATGTATTTCCATAGGTTCTACTAATGCACCTAAATGTTTAGATTTTGCATTAGTTACCAGTGGTGACCAGGCGTATGTGGAATATGTGTCTATATTCCTTTTTAGGAATCTTCACAACATTTTTCCTTCACCTTGCCTAGTTGGATAAAATCTTGTTTATCCTTATATTTAGTGTGATAAAATCTTGTTTAATTCTTGTCTACGGTGACCAAGTTTCTTGAGGACTTAAAATCCCACTTTACTTGGATTTTTGTCTGCTGCCGATCAAGTTTTGCTTATGTCGAGAAACGTTCGAACATCAGTAATAAAATATATGTTTGTTATTATAAGGACCTATTTTGGGTGCCGATCAATGGTATGGTTGTTGTTCGAGCTACTTTTGAAGTTGTTCCGAGCAACTTTCAGCCATCGTCGATCAAGTATATGGTATATCGTAGTGCATAGCACTATGTGACTCCCAACCTAATTAAATCCTGGGTGATCAGTCCTAAATCGAATTAAAACAGGTTTCCCAGTTGGTTCATTCTTAGCATCACTGTTGAAAACTTTTTAATTACTAACCACCTAGGTGAAATTAGACTAGTGCCAAATTTTAACTCCTATTAATAAAATAATAACATGCAGAACAGAGCATAAATCAAATACCAACAAAAGAGTGTAAGAATAACAACTAAGATAAAACAAAGTCTTGCCGAATAAACCATCGACCAAAAAACAACATAATAACCAACTCCAATATAAATGAAAGTACTGAAGGACAACATGTCCATACTGAAAGCTGAAATCCTACACTAGACCAGGATGGATAAAAGAAGCGTCCAATCAAGGCCTTGCAACACCCACCTATGCTGCAGCTCCGAAATCCCTGGAATGAAGTCACGCTTGGCGTCCCTGTGGCTGGACACCTAAAAGGTTTTGAAAATGTTTTATAGCAAGTGTTAGTACACAAAACGTTTTGAAAATATTTTGCAAGTAATTTATCACAATAAATATCAGTTATTGATTACACATGTTAGGATCATGCACACTCCCTTGAGTTTCCTCACCTCTCATCTATAATGTGTTCCTAACATTCCTACCTAGTCTCGCTACCCACTTCATCTAGGTCTCCAACATCTAAACACCTCAGACAATTTAGCTCACCAGTACCGTCCATGCGGTACGCTACATACTACCCTTAATTTACATTAAGTCATTAGTTAAGTTCACTTTAACTTCCCTATACCGCCCCTACAGTTTTTATCCAAACGTCTAGTAATTATCATTACTCTTACTTTATTATCATTACTCAAATATTAAGTTCTCACACTTAATCTATTCTTAGGTACTTACTACCTACCTTCTCTACTAATTACACTCAAGTAGATTTTATATCTATTCTAGATGTACACTTACATATTCCAGCCACTCTTACTCATAAGTAGTTTATACAATTTGTAGTTATGCACTAACAATCCTCACTACTATCACGCCTGAGTAGGTTTAAAACTATACCTAGGTATGCACCACTTAATCTTACTAGTATCACACATAAGTAGGTTATTCAGACGGTATATCTTTCACACACACATATACCTAATACAGCATATCCTGTTATCGATCCTATTTCACACATTAAGGACAAATGGTTCGGAATGTCTACTCGAACCTGGCTCAGAATGTCTCCTCGAGTAATGTTTGGAATGTCTCCTCGAACACGATTCAGAATGTCCCCTAAAACCTAGCTCGGAATGTCTCATCGAGCATAGTTCGGCATGTCTCATCGAACTTACCCATCCTATCAGAAGGAAACACACAATAGGCATACACAACCCACGTACTCATATAAAATAGTAGGTATTCACACAACCCAATTATTCCCATGTGTACGTAGTATTTTTCTCTTGTATGCTTACCGTACTTATTATTCAACGATTTATCTCACTAGCGTACATATTAGAGTATTCGCACAACTCTAAGATCTCTGGATACCTCTTTATTTATAACAGTAGTTAAACTATCTCTAATCTACTGGTATACACCTTATATTAACGTGGACTCTCCTCGTAACTCAATTCCCAATTTTCGACACGCGAATCGATCGGTTTATCACCGTCGGTCCATATTCCAAGCCTTACACTCAATGGCCATAACGGTCCTTAACTATACTCCCTACTGGTCTTTATCAAGTCCCTCCCTATGCATAATAACATCTCTACAAATTTCCCCCATCGCTGGAATTCAAAGAAAACTTAATCAACAAAAATTGCCAAACATCGGCTTTGGTCGATCGATCGACCAAAGGCTTCGATCGATCGACTCGATCGATCTTCTTGTGTCGATCGATCGATCGAACATGTGCAGGTCGTCTTCTTCCTTGTTTCACCATGTCTGTCCGATCCAACAATTCATTACACCTTATGAAATTTCTTCCCAACATCACCAATCATCTTATAAATGTATAGGGACCATTCTTAACGTAAATATATCATCAAACACTCACTAAATCCATCCAAGAACTGTCCAAATATAAATTTTCTCAAAACCCTAGATCATTTAGTTCTTCATGGTTATACATCATAAACCCAGATTTTAAATCCGTAATTACCAATATAAATTCATTTGTTATCAGTCCTCTACAAATGCAAATACTAACTACATGCAATCCTACCCAAACATGTAATCAATTCATTCGTTTTCTCTAAGAACTTTAAATGAAAACAATTTATTTAAAAAGCCCTACACATGGGTATTACAACTTCATAACTTTACAATAAAACACTTGCCTTGATTATGGTAGGATTTGATTTCGTGGTTGATGAGGGTGTTTGATTGATTCTTTCTTCAATCTCCCTTCCAAATTTCTTTTTATTGCAAGAATCCCTTTGGAGCCTTAACAATCACCTCTTAAAGTCTTGAGAGCTCTTTCTCTTTTCTCTCAGTTGGTTCCTCTCTATTTTTCTACGTTATGAACCCTAACTTAAGCCCCAAACCATCTGATATAACTTACAAATTTCGTGGGTCTCCCCACCTCTATTTGCTAAATGACCATAATGCCCTCAAGAGGTGTCGGTTTGGTCTACAATTGACCCGGGACCCAAACTGTCCACCCGAGTACGCTTTTTCGGCTATTTTGACCCTTTCGGGACCAACGCTGCCCTTAAAATTACCAATCGAGTCACTTTATAAAATCATCTCATTTAAATCATGGAATTAAATAATTTCTCCAAATTAAATAATTTCTAAATCTCAAATTTAATTAAATTTCCATATTCTCCAAAAGTATAGGGCGTTACACACTAGTACTCCCAAAACATTTGAAAAAAGAAATGGAGGAAATAATTATTTTTATTAATACTAAAATGACACGAGTACGAAAATCATTGGTAATACTTCCTAAGATGCTCAGTATGCCATAAATTCTTTAACTCTTCTCCCTCCAATGTCTCAATTTTGTAGTTTCCAGGTCAGACAACTGCTGAAATGCGATATGGCCCATGCCAATTGGCCTCATGTTTATTGTTCTTCTGGATTACCTTCTTTAGCACATAATCTCATTCCATCAAGTTGGTCGGATTCATTCTTTTATTATAGAAACGTGCTTTTCTCTGTTGATAAGAAACATTTCTTAAAGCAGCGTCCTCACATACTTCCTCCAGCATATCCAAATCCAATCTTTACATTAAATCATTTATAGGAGAGTAGAAGTTCAATACTCTATGGGATGGGAGGCCCAATTCAGTAGGTATTACTACCTTAGTCCCAAATGCCATCATGTATGGAGACTATCCAATCGCAGTCCTTAGAGTTGTTCGGTATGCCCACAGAATAGAGTGAAACTCATTAATCCAGTTTCTCTTGGCATCATCAAGTCATATTTTCAACCCATTAAGCATAGTTCTATTTGTAACTTCAGTTTTCCCATTTCTCTGAGGATGACCTAGAGTAGAATGCAGATTTTTGATATTAGACTGAGCACAATAAGCGATAAAATTTTCATTGTCGAACTACGTTCCATGGTCAATAATGAAGTCATAAGGCAACCTATATTCGCAAATGATTTTTTATTAAATAAATTAGTAAACCTTCTTATATGGCATGTCCAATAAGGCTTTTTCCTCCACCCATTTTGTAAAATAATCCACAACAATGATTAAGTACCTGAATCTTCCTCAGATGGTCAGTAATGGGCCGACCAAGTTTATTCCCCGAATTGCAAATGGCTAAGGTGAAGTGATTGGATTGAGAGCAGCCTATGGTGTTTTGAGAATGCTAGAATATCTTTGGCACTTATCACATTTCTTATCAATGTCTGCACAATCCGCTTGCATAGTGGGCTAATAGTATCCCTTTGTACTAATCTGCTGCTTTAGTGTCCTGCCTGCTATGTGATATCCATAAGACCCTTTATTCAGTTTGTGGATCAGGTCTTGAACCTATGTTGGATGAACATAACACTGCAAGATAGATGTCAATACTCTCATGTATATCACTCCTTTTTCGAGCACACATCTTGCTGCTTTGCACTTCAGCCTTTTGGCCTTAATTATATCCGCTGACAAAGTTCCTTCTTCAATGCAAGCTCTGATGGGATCCATCCAAGATGCCCCATATCTACTGCAATTAAATTAATCATCAAGTCTTCATCTGTACTCCTATTTGCTAGAATCTCGATGGGAATAGTTCTTTGAAGCTCAATTCTTATAGCTGAAGCTAGATGAGCAAGTGCATCTGCTCGGGCATTCTCCAATCTTGGTACTTTGCTCATCTGAAGAGACGGTATTTTGGCTATCACCTGTAATGCTTTAGACATGTATATACTCATCAGCTCTCCTTTACCTCCATATAAGTTCAATATTTGGTTTATCTCCAATTGAGAATCATCATGTGCCATAACTTGCTCGGTGTTCAGTGATTTGGCCAATCTCAATCCCACAATGAGATCTTTATACTTTTCTTCATTATTTGAGGGTTGAAACTAGAATTGCAGATCATATTCAATATCTATCCCATCAGGAGTGTTAAGTATTATCCTGCTCCACTACCAGTTGCACAAGATGATCCATCAACGTACAAGTTCCATATCAAAAGACTATCATCAAACGCTTGGTGTGTCAGAATCCCACGATGGAATAATTTTCTCCCCCCTTCCTCATACTTCCCTGACATCTCCTGAGCTTTAGAAGAGGCATCTTGTAGGTCGGCAGTGATTTCTTATGACCTTTCTTCTAATGAGGGTTGCTCGGATGGTTGGTCGTTGATAACCTTAGTTGGACTATCCCTTCCTATGCCTTGTTCTGCCTGCACTCCTTATTGCTCGGGGACCTCAGGATAAGTGAATTCAGCAATAAAATCTACTATGGCTTGGAATTTTAATGAAGACCTTGGTTCATAAACAATATCATACTCTCCTAATTCTACTGCCCAGTACATTAATATTCCAGACTTCTTCGACTTATGCAAGGCTTGCCTAAGAGGCATATCAGTGTACACCAAAATTATATGGTCTTAGAAATATGGCTTCATTCATTTGGACATTTTAATTAATTCCAATGCTAACTTCTCTAGGCATGGGTATCTGATTTCTAGTCCTTATAAAGCTTTACTGGCGTCGTAGACTGGTTTTTAAACTCCATTCTCTTCTAGGATCAAGGCAAAACTTACAGCAGACTCAGAAACAACTAAGTATAAATAAAATCTTTCTCCTAAATTTAGTCGGGAAAGCAGGGGGTGATCCTAAGTACTTTTTCAACTCTATAAAATCTTGTTCGCACTCGTCGTTCCATTCGAAACTCTTTCTATGCACTTTAAAGAATGGTAGGCACCTGTCAGTAACTCGGGACACAAATCTGTTTAGAACTGCTACATGCCCAATTAGCCTTTGTATATCCTTTTTGCAAGTAGGGGACTGCATTTCAATCAACGCCTTGATTTTGTTTGGGTTTGCTTCAATTCCCCTCTGGTTTACTATATACCCGAGGAACATTCCTTCCTGTACTCCAAAGACGCACTTGATCGGGTTTAATCTATTTGGTGCTTTTCCAGCTGGTCAAAAGTTTCACTGAGATCGATAATATGATCGGCTGCTTTCTTACTCTTCGTTAGCATATTATCAACATAAACTTCCATATTTTTTCCTATTTGCTCCTAAAAAACTTTGTTCATCATTCTCTGGTAAGTTGCACCTGCATTTTTCAAACCAAATGGCATAATATTATAACTATAAGTACCTCGAGGAGTAATAAAAGAAGTGATTTTGCTGTCTTTAGGCTTCATCTTGATCTAATTATAACAACGGTATGCATCCATCAAACTGAGTAGTTCATGTCCTAAAGTTGGGTCAACATGTTGATCAATTTGTGGCTAAGGAAAATGATCCTTTGGGCATGCTTTGTTTAAATTCGTGAAGTCTATGCACATTCTCCACTTGTTGTTCTTCTTCTTGACCATTACTACACTGAATAACTATTTTGGATACTTCACTTCATCAATGAAAGCAACTTTTTTAAGCTTTTCAACTTCCTCCTGAATGGCTTGATTCTTTTTAAGGATAAACACTCTTCACCTCTGCTTCACATGCTTGATATCCTTATTAACGTTGAGCTCATGGCAAAGAAAGTTGGGGTCATTCTCGGGCATATCTTCATGACACCAAGAGAACATATGCTTCCTTTGTCTAAGGAAATTCACTAGTTCCTATTTAAGAACAGGATCTAACGTTGTTCCTATTTGAGTGGTGCATTTTGGCTTGTCATCGTCTAGCAAAATGCTCTCAGTTGCTTCCATTATTTGACCTTTCACCAATTATGTTTCTTCTCTTGGATCTAAGGTTTCAACCTCAGATTCACTACTAGGTTCTGAGGTGTCCACTTGGTAAGTGGTGGTCTTTCTCTTTATTTTTTCCAAATTTTCTTTCTCGACAGATGAGTAGTAGCATTACTGAGCTGCTTTCTGGTCACCTTTTACCACGCCTACCCCAAAGTTAGTCGGGAACTTCAAACACTGATGGACTATATATGGTACAGCCTCAAAATTCTTCAACCCTACTCTTCCCATTATCATGTTATGAGCAGAATGAACATTTTTGTCCATTATAAAGAAACGTATCTTCTCTGTTCAGCTGGCTGGCCAAGTGCCGATCAACACCTTTACCTTAATTATTCCTAATGGGAATAATGTTTTGCCGAAAAAACCTATTAAAGGTCTGTGGTAAGGCTCCAACTGTCTGAGCTTGAAGTCTAAACTTTCACAATAAGGATAGAACATAATATATGTCGAGATGTCGTTATCATCTAGAACTTTGGAAATAATTATATTTTCCTTTCTGACTTTAATTACGAGAGGATCATCATGGGGGTACAGTACCCATGAGAGGTCATTTTTAGAGAAGTCGATAACCAGCTTATCTTTATTGACCTTCCTCGATCGATCTTCTCCAGCTAGATTAATGCTCTGTATATAGGAATAAGCTTGTGCCTCATTGAGGTAAACCTTCCTTTCAACAGTATGGCCTCATCCTCCCATGTCTCCACCTGTAATCATTTGACAATAAAAAGAATCAAAACTGAGCATGATTACCTCACGGTCTGGTTGCCTGGGTTTCTTGGGTAGGTCAGGATCGTCCTCATGATCATTTTCATGAGTCCTTTTTTTCTCACTACTGGGGTTATAAGGAGTTTTAGACCTTCACCGATCTTCATTTTTAGTCTGTCGATCAACAAATCTGTCTAACTTTCCTCTTCGGATGAGAGTTTAAATTTCGTTTTAAAGGGAAATGCAACAATCTATTATATGGCCATGGTTTCTATGAAATTCACAATATTTTTATCTATCCCTCTTGGTGGGGGAACTCCTTAGCTTCTCAGGACAATGTACATCCTTGTTATGCTTGATTTCCTTCAACACATGGTGGATGCCTATTGTTAATTGAGTGTAATTATTGTACTTCTTGAGCCGATCAATAATTCCTTTTTTCTTTGATTCCATGTGCTCCTTGGAATCTTTGTGCTCCTTTTTGTCAGCTCTACCTTCAACTTTTTCCTCTGAGCTCCGCTTAACTTCCATTGCCTCCTCAGCATTCATGATATTAACTACCTTTGCCATCAATTATCATTGTCTTTGGAGGATCTTTAGTAAGCGTGTTGTAGAGTTTTTCAGGGAGCAGTACACTCATAAGAGCCGTAATAGCTGTCTTTTCCTCATAGTCAATGACCTCCAAATTTTTGTTATTAAACCGAGTGATGTAATCTTTAGTACTTTCTCCCACCTTTTGCCTTACACTGAGAAAATGAGCATCTCATTTCATCGGTTTAGCTCCAAAGAAGAAGTTACTAATAAATTTCTCGATAAGCTGATGGAAATTAGAAATTTTCCTCCAGGGAAGACTGTTATACCAGATCTGAGCAGGTCATGTAATTATCCTTAAGGATACCCTACATCTCATTTCGTTAGGGAGGACATAGATGTTAGTTGCTGGCTGATACTACTCTATATGGAGGATGAGATCCGTTTTCCCATCATATTTGGGGGTAATTACATGAGCTTTAAACTTTGAAGGTGTGGTAAAATCCATAATAACTTGTATGAAAGGAGATCCCTTCATAAATCTTCTTTGCAAAGGGTTCTTAGCCTTATCCATTTCTAATAATCTATCTTCCAATTGCTAGATAGATACTTTCTACGCATTGTTGCTAACGTCAGATCTATATGTCGCTGCTCGATTATTTAGTTAACTTTCTTTTTGCAATTGTTGCTCGGTGCACGCAGTTCATTGGGCATCTGATCTAGACTAGGTTGAGCCTTCCTGTTGATCAGTTGGTCGTCGAGTGTTTCTTGACAATGCCCTGGGAATATTTCTATTCCCCCTGGGTCCCAAACAATCAAAAGGAGATGCTCGACTTATCCTTTTGTAGGAACTTAATCTTTCAGGAGTGAAAGACTGATCATCATAAGGCTCCGATATTCTGAGCGAAGAATTCACTCCTGGGAGATAGGAAGTATCTCTAATAGTCTTGGATTGTCTACGTCTACTGTTTATTGGAGGTGGTGATGGAATATTTCCATGAAAAGATAGGGAAGGTGGCCTGGCTTGCAGGGTTTGTCTTAACTGCCTCATTGTATCTTGCATAACCTCTTGTCCTATGGTGAGACTAGCCAGGATTCTAGTCAAATCATTGGAAGTTAGTGGAGTAGAAGGAACATGTGGGATGCCGTCATTCCTGGTACTTGACTCAGGAATATCAGTCATGTTGAATAAGTGAATGAGTGAAAATTCTTAATACACGTTCCCAGAAACGGTGCTAATATGTTGGTGCAAAAAACTAGAATATATCTAGTTATTTTATCTAAGATAAAATAACTAATAAGAGAGACATAAAAGATTTTTAAAGTGGTTAGGCTAAAGAGAAAAACCTGTGGCCACTGTTGTGTATTGCCTTGCCTTTGTTCAAGTGTGTCCTTGTCCCTTGGATTCAGGGATTACAATGTATTTATAACTCACGAGGGAGTACAAGAGTTGGAATATAAGAGGATGGAATGCCTTTATAAGTTAGGCATTTACATATGTACAACGTTCATAATGTATACAACTGATGGCGCTATACTGACTAGGTTAGTCGGTCTTCCTGTTGTTGTCCAGGCTTCTTAATATGGTTGTTGGCATTCCTGAACTTGGTCGGCATTCATGGATTTGGTTGGGGGATTACTCCTTACTGACTGGTAATGATGCCACGTTGGATAACACATGTTCATTTCTGATTGGTCCACATAATAAGGCGATTTTTGACATCAACAATCCCTTTTTCGAAAACAATCATGTAAAATTGGGGATACATACTCCACTCCTAAATGTGAGACTTCATGGAAGGCATGAGAAGAAGAGGTATCGTGGATAAATACACTTTCTTCATAAAAAATAGGAGGACCGTCATAAATACTTGAAGTATCATTAAAATCGGATGATGAATCCTCAAATAAATTTTCCCGCATATAAAAAGAATCAACATTTTTCTCAATTAAATTAGAAGAAAAATATCGACAAAAATCAACATCCAAATCATCATAAGTATGGCATGTGTCAAGATTGTAATTTTTTTTCTCCACACAAAATTTATTATGCCCATTTCATTCACGATTATTTTTAGAAATAGCATCATTATACCATTTGTTTACCTATTTTCAATTGATACACTTTGGTGGACAAATAGTAATTAAAGGGGTTGGATTCTCATCCTTACTTTCTTTAATTTTTAAAATGATTAGTGACCCATTTGACTCAAATTGAAAGACATAGTCATCTAAATTTTCAGTATTTGTAAAAACACGTTCACAGGATCAATGGAGGAATACGAGAAAGATGACGGGATAATAATATGATGATCACCCATTATAATCTACAACAAATGTTTTTTTAATATATTTTTTTAAAGAAAATTTGATTTATCTAATTAGACAACTCCTACTCTTTGACAAGGGAGAATTTAGAAGACAACCAACTATGGTTATCACCTCAAATCCCGATTTTACATCGAGGTAGGTGGTTGGTATGAAGGCTCATTAAAAACCACCAATCCTAGACAAGGCGAAACAGAATTGATTTGACAAGTTCGCGTTGGAATAGCTTTTAATTCCAGCCTCGTTAAGAGTTTTCCAATGCTCTATGTGATCCCCTAAGGCCAACGTCTACTTGATTTTAAATTAAATGTGGTGTCTCAGGATATGCAAATGCTTGGTTAATTAGTGATTTTTTATTTTGGGATTTTTTATAATTTTTTTCTATGAAATTTTTACTAACAAAAAAATGTAAAAAGTAAAAAAAAAAACTAGTCCGAAAGTCACAACTTTTTTTAAATTTTTTTTGTCAAATCTCCAGCAACGGCGCTAAAAACTTGTTTGTCAATTTATAAAATACTGCAAGTGTACGGGCTATTATAGAATAGCGAGTGTAAGTACGGGTCAAACCCACATAAATTTGTCAATTTTAATTTTTAAAAGAATTGCAACTATCCAACTAAAATATTTGGGATAGAAAATAATTATGAACTACATTAAATAAAAACAACTACGATAAATGAGAGTAACACATGAGATTTGTAAACAATTAGGATTCGGGGTCCATTTATCACGTAACTAATATTGCACACTAATTTAATGTTGTCATTCCCTTTTTATAACTCAAATTAAACCTACTCTCATCGCGTTTAATTTGAAAAATATGAAAGTTAGGTTCGAAATATTTTTAACGTCTTTAATAGACGGCTAAAATACGTATTCCCTTAGAAAAACAAGTTTTAAAGTTAGAAAATGTATTTAAGCATGGAATATCAAAACAATCAAAGTGAAGCACAATCCATCAAAAATTACTGTTTTTAAATTTAAAAACTTGATTTTACAAAACCATGATGAAGGTTTTAAAACACACTCTCGTGTCATTTTAAAATGAAAGTCGAATCTTTTATTACAATTAAAACAAGTAGGGAATAAACAAAAATCAAATTAAAGTGACAATATTAGCTAACTATGATAAACTTCACCCTACTCCTAATATAAAAATCACGCTACCATAATGAAAGATAAATTGCAAGAATATGTGGAGATTTTCATTAATAAATCAAACGTACAATAAGTTCTCCCACTATAATCTTCAATCCTCTAAAAAAATGATAAAAACTTGGCCCTTAAATTGATTAGAATCACTCAAAGTTGTTCCCCGAAATCCTACCTAAAATTGTGAGCCCAAGGGTCCTTTTTATAGGACAAATGGTGAGGTATTTGAGTTGTGGTAAGACTCTCCCTGATTGGCTGAATGGTGTTGGAAGCTATCTCTCCACCTCTTTAATCTTTGGATCGTGATAAGGGGCCGAATTTTCCCCACTTGAAAACTCTTATCTTTTCTTGCTGAACACGCACGCTGAGTTTCATCCAAATCGAAGGATAAAAATTCTCAAGTTTTTTTAAGATTTCACAAGTGTAAAAATAACTTTTTTCGAACGACCATACAAATCATTTTTTTTGTGCTTTTTTCCAGTTGATCATCAATTTGCACCTAATTCCATCTTTGCCTGCAAAATTTTCACTAGGAAACTTTTTCCACAAATTAATTCAAGAAATTTATAAAATTATCGAACCGCCCATTTTTTACTTAAAATTGCCATTTTAAATATGAATTCAATCATTCTTGCACTTTGTTCCTCTTTTTAATCAAATAGTCCTAAGAACTTATTTAATAAACTAAAATGGGATTAACAAGGTATACATTTGGGTATAAAATATAAAAATAATGCACTCATCAGATAGCCCTTCGAGACCCATAACCATGTTGCTGATGACCCTCCTGGTCATCCAGATTTTGATGATCTTGATTGTGTAAATGAGACATCTCAGGAAATTAACTTGTAGAAAAGAACTCAGATCGTTCCCACAGACAACGCCAATTGTAGGTGGTAATTTCATATAAGTGATAGTATCCAATGCACACAATTCAAATAAGAATCAATATCAAAGAGAGTAATGAAATAACACACACACCGCAAGATGTGCGTGGTTCGGCAACGTGACTAAGCCCATGGGTTTTAGGGTTTGCTCTTTATTACTTTAGATAACTAGTCAACATAGTTGTAATACTGCTCAACGATATTATATCACATGCCCCTCTAAATGGGGGGCAGGTTTATATTTATAGGGAACTTTAGGAGATTAATAAGCATTGTTAATAGATATCCCTAGGAGTTTGGTCCTATCATTTATCAACTTCATCCATTCCAAGTGGTGAACATGTGGGAGTCTTTTGTAGCTTTGACTCTTCATTATATTTTAGCACAAGTAGCTTAGGTTCTCATGCCGAGCATGTTCTTGCGTAATTATGGAACCCACATAACCTACTAATGTTCTAAGGTGAAATTTCAACCCAGAATCAACCCATCGAAACCTCTCAAACGCCATACCATAAAAATAACCAAATAATCCACGCTGGTATCTTTAAAGGAAACTATAACAATATTTAAAAAAATAAATCACGAAATTCAACACCACTAAGTTATATGTATTAAAATAAATCTAGGCTAAAAAGATTAAAAACTAACTAAGAAAATATTTACAATGCTGTAAAATGGAGAGAGAGAGAGAGAGAGAGAGAGAGAGATAGAGAGAGAGAGAGAGGAGCTCCTAATAAGCCTTAAGGCCCAAACTAGCTAAAAGTAACCTAAAATGATTTTTTTTACAAAAAGTACCATCTCCCTAAATACCAATCCAAATAGGATTCTAAAGCCCTAAAATTCATCATTCTGTAGGATCCTCCCATCGGGTAGGGGGTTTGAAACTTGCATCGATATGAGAATCACCATAAATTCTTCATATGAACTCAAAATGATGCACGATTTAAATCCACGTGAACATAACTCAATTCTATGTATTTTGGTCTTTTGAAACTGAAAGAGTGGTCCACCACGAGTGTGTTTCAAATCAAACCAATTTTCACCAAAAAATTATCCAACTTTTAATTAGAACCAAACCAAGTTGTGAAAAACCAATCCTAACTTTAAACCGATTTTATCTTGATTAATCCTAAACATGCATCTAGTGATTAAAGCAAGTAAAGTAAAGTAAAGAATAATCACAACGTCGGATGTACGAGGAAAAACCAAAGACGGGAAAAAACATTGGACGACCCAAGGCAAACAATCACTATGAACAAAGGTTTTACAAAGACAGATTAGCCTTACTCAATGACTCGATCCCCATGGGTCTTGACACTCTTTCTGATCTTCTACTGTTCTTCAATAGTGCCCATGCAAAAATTTTGTCTTCCACGATGCCTGCCACAACACACGCGTCCACGTATGTCTCGGTGTCCACCGAATGGATTCGATACATCTACGATGTCGAACAAGAAGTACTTCTATTTTCCTCACCGCAAAACCTAGATATTCAAGTATAGAATAAACCTTCTTGGTGAAGCAAGATCACATAAACATATAATAATGATAACTCGGATCTTTGCAAACTCTAAGGATGTGTTTAAGCTTTGAAACCTTAGAAAAACATGTGCAAAACTCGTACTGGATTGAATAATTTTTTTCCAGAATGCACACTTACGAAACTCTGATGAAAACAAGGTTTAAATAGGAATTAAATGCCGCCTCGAAAATAGTGTCGCTAGAACGAGATTGGCATGTCGTTCGCGTGACATAGCCATCTTGCTCGAACTATGTGCGTGTCAGTTTGACTTTTATTTTAAAATGTTTCTTCAAAAGAGACCCAATAAAGTCAAACTCTTTTTCGTGTTTATCAGAATAAAACGAAGTGTAAAAAATTTAAAACACTTTTAAAACATTTTAAAATATTTTTCCTTATAAAAATACATTCTTATCTTTTTATAAAAATTATTCCGAGTACCATTAATTATACGCATTCATACCTATTTGATCTCGGAATGCAATTAACTTGAAGATGAATAAACTTGCACCAATAAAACTTTAGCATGATTAATTCTTTAAAGCTTTGCCGCAACGTCTTCATTTTCTTCAATACGTCATAGACCAAGTGGGATCGTGACAAAAATAAAATCTCCCTATGACATATTAAAAACATAGTTTTGTTCATGAAATTAAGTCAAAACAATACAGGGACTCGATTGGATCAATTGGAAATTTATGTTTTTACAGAAACCCTTAAATTTATGTAGTATGAAATTACACTTAAAGTTGAAGAATATGACAAAACCTTACAGAAATAACCATAAGCTCTCAATTCGGGATATGAATGATGCATGACCATTACTTTTTCATTTAGGATAATTTAATGATATACATGCTGGTATCTTTATAGCATCTAAAATACGGAGTTTGAAGTGACCAAATTTCCCTTGATGTTGTATCTTGCAATGAGACTTTCCCGAAATGCGTCCAACTTCACACATGGCATCGCTAATACCAATAGAAACTCAAAGTAACCTTGAAAAACATATAAACAATAAGGATTCAGGCTATCCAATATAAAAGCTTAAATATATGGACTAACATATATGAGAATGCTAAATTTCGAAAGAATAAAGAGAATTAAATGCAATATATGTGATTAATTACTTAACACACTATAAACCTATGTATTCACCTATTGACATAATAAGGGCCAACTCAGAACTTTTGTTTTGATATTAGGAGATTTTCTACGATGTTGAAACTAATCATTTTACTAGATGAAACTTAGAGTAGAAACACATAGGTCAAAGATTAGGAACCTCAATATAAAAGTTAAATGAAGTGACTAAAGATCTTAAATTTTTATGTTCATACTTAAGACCAAGTCACCTCCTAGGGACAATACCAAGACACATGCTCCCATTATATATCTATTTGGGTTAGAAAATCTCACTTGTTTTCTTAATTGGTTGATAGACATGAAGTTTCTCACCACCTTCTGTTAGATACACTTAACTTCGACCCTCTAATAGGTATGGAGTTTTCTCCTCACAGCTAAGTTGTATTCTTTGATCCATATACTAGGTGTGACTATTGTTTATTCTTTTTCCTAGTCTTAGTGAGATTTGTACTATAGTCTTGGATTATTTTATATTTGTGATTATTTCCATCATTGATTATATGTGAATCATTTTGCATTTCATATGTTTTTTAAAACTAAAAAAAAGTGAAAAAAATATTTGCTTAATTCTTTTAACATTTTGTTTTGGTTTTATAAATGAAAAAATAAAAAAATATTTTTTTTTGTTTTGAGAAATTAAAGAAAAACTAAAAAGAAATTTTTTGAGAAAAAATTTACAAAAATTTAAAAAGATTTATTGTTTTGTGGTTTTTGTGGATATCTAGTGTTGAGGTGATTGATAACTTGTGGAATACATCGTGCTATATTTTTCAATATTCTTGCATTAGAAACATAGGAAAGGAGTGTGAACCTATGCATGCTTTTAGCAATCATTCCTATAAAGTTCTTCTAGATCGGCTCATGTTGTATATCATGCCGTCTTTACCACACATGTACAGGAGTTGAACTCATGTTTATTTTTATTTTAATTTGAAAAATTTACCTACACTTGTTTTCAATCAAGGGATCATATTTTCTTCGCTAGATTTTTTTATATGCACATGTAAGAATCATTGTTTTTGAGTTTATAATAACAATGATGAGAGAAGAATTGGTAAGAGCTAACTAAAGAGATAGCTATCATTGGCAAGAAACTTATATATATATGCTAATATGAGAAAATAAAACATGAATTACCATTGCAAATACATACAACATATATATGTATATATATGTGTGTGTGTGTGTCGGAAATATTGACCAACAATAAAAGAAGTAGTTAGAGATCCCCTATATAATTATGAAAGAGGGAAGAGCAAAGAATACATGATGTATGTGATTTAACATATATGATGGTTGCTACATTGCAGCGGGAATTCACTTCACTCTCTACCCGTTGCTGGCGAGCGTACTTCTCTATTATGAAATACGCCCAATATAGCGAACAGTAGCTTCTACCAATTATTTATTGGAGCGACTGCCATAAACCAAATTTGTGGGACAGACTTGGGCGTTAAGGAAATGAATTATTTTTATGATTTGAGGGCCTCTTCCTCGACCTTATACCTATTCCACTCCCATGACAGAGATAAGGCTCGTAATTTGGTCACATACTTGCCTCGATCATAAAAGGACACCAGAAGCAATTTCCTTATGTTTTTTTTGGGGAATTATAGAGTGAAAACTGCGAAGATCTGAAGCTTCCCTCAAGAAAAGTGGCTCCGAATAGGTTGTCTAATTTTTTCATTTTGTTCAAACATACGACAATCCATTTGTATCATTACTAATCTCATTATCTTATGAAGGTCGTATTTTGAACACCAAGACATCGATTACAGGGTGAAGTTTGATCATTTAAAAAGAGTTTGGAAATAACTTAACTTGGAACGTGATTGTCCTCACCTGAGAGTAGCCAATGTAGTTATTTGTTACAATCTAACCATTCATTCGATATAAAATTTCATAATAGATCTAGAGGTTTTAGTTGTTGATTACACTATGGTCGACGATGAAATAATCCTAACAACCATTCCTACTACCAACGATATTGCAATAGGTGTTTATCTAGGAGAGGATTCTCCTCACGTGATCCCCACTAATTACAATGCTGACTAACAAGAGGATGCTGAAAAAGAGTCCGACCTCTCTTGGACATCCTTGCTCCGCTCATCATAAACGAACCCATATTTTCTGATCATTTTTAGGAAGATATAGAGTTTGAATATTTCTCATTTGGAGAATTCACTTTTCCCACAACCCCCTCAAATTTAAAAGAAATAACTAGTTATCCAAGGATACCTATTGATCTAGCTGTTGCCAGAGATAAATATAAAAAGAAATATACCAACAACAGTCACACCGAAGAGACTGCCACTGATAAAAAAGGTAGTTACCTTCAGGGAAAAGGAACCATAGGCCACTGAGTGCTAGATTTAAGAGGTCGAGAAGAGAAGAAATATGAGGATAAAGAACATAGGAGGTCGTCCACCTACCCAACCGGTTGTATCTAATCGACATGTGGTTAATATTGATCCTTAACAAAAGGATCATTAAAGGAATCTTCCCACCAAGGAAAAATGGGATCGCTCTTAGTATATCTCCTTTTGAAAAGGAAAATATCTAGTACTTGAGGGTGATTCAGTCCATATATATGTGGAGGTTACTTAGTCCATATCTTAAGAAATGGTGATACCAATTGACATCATTGGTTTGAGGTGTTTCACTTTGAAGAGGCTCCATAGGGAAGGTCTATGAGACAACATTCTTGTATATTACTTAACTTTTCATTGAACATTTTTGCCTAATTTTGTTACTTATCTTTACTTTCCTTCTATGTACAACATGCAAGTCACTCAAGAACTTGCCCAATGAGTTGACCACTATAGGAAGGCTGATCAAAATCTCTCAACTGATAGTAATTTTTGAAATAATCAACTCATAACCCAGAGACAGACTTCGGACGATCTCGACCATAAGTCGAAAGACAAAGGGGTTGTAAATAACAAGGCTGTGAGGTTCACCAAGTAATCTTAAAATGATTTTAATAGACTGGATACCGAGATATATAAACGAAAGACCTTCCTTAGCTATAAGGTCTTTAAAAAGTTAGTTGTCTAAAGGCAAAAGGTTTGATAGAGCGTTACAGGGAAGCCAAACTAAGGAAGTCCTATAATGACAATTTGAGGCACTGGTCTAACTGATTACTTCTCAGTTGGACTACTATGAGTCCTTTGCATTGAATAATGGTTGGGTTGCTGACCTCAAGAAAGGAAATGACATTGAGGGTGAATCTGCATATGTCGATAACCCTCCTTTGGAAGGGGAAAAATGTTGTGGAAAATCCCCTACCATGGATCCTAAGAAGACCATAATACCGAGATCGCTACCAATCAAACTAACCTCCCTATAACTAGTGGTCTAGAATAGGCTACCTCCAATCCATAACTTTCTTATTTTGGTTCTTTTATGTAATTTTTATTTCACCTTTTGAGGTCGTTCTTTTGTAGTCCTATGGACACTTTTATTTTATTAATGGAAAACATATCTCCATTTTACTTGATCTCTCAGTATCCAGTTATTCAATTTATGTGACATAGTTAGGTGTTTATTTCTCTAACGTTGACCTTATTATTATGTTGTCTTGATAACTCCTGCTGGTAGGTGGCTAAATGTATTAGAGACTTCTCCTTTATTTCTTCATCCAAATCTTATTTGTGAGTCGTTAACTCATTAATGTGTCATTATGCAAAGATATCTGATCTGAGTGTTAGAAGTCCAGTCTCTATAGAAATAACGACCTTCATACCATGGGTAAGGGAGTATAGACTTTCTTTCATTTATTTTCTTGGTGTTGTTCTGCATGCCTAAAGAACATAGGGAAGTTCATCCACCTATCATCTTTTGGCATTATCTAATTGGAGTTTGATTCCTAATAAAAGTGTTTCATTAGTTATCTATTCTTATACATTATAATGGGGAAGAATATTGGTACATAGCTGATTCTGATTCCTTATTCTTCACATATATCATGAAAGGAGTCATTGTCGAACTGTATTCCCTTATTAGTAACCATCACCCTTGGGATCATAAATCGTGTGATGAGGTTCATCTAAATGAATCGTCTAGTGTCCTCTTCTCTGATGCTAGTGAGTTATTCAGCCTTAACCCACTTTGTTAATATAGTCGGTCGCTGTTTTAAGATATCTTATATTCCTTGGTTTACCGATTTATGGACCCACCATATTTATGCCCACTGAGTAAAATAAATGCTCTAGTGAGAGGATTTAGATCTCCCACAAGCTGCTTGATGATCGGTAAAAACTATTGGTACTTGGCGCACTTTCAAGTGATCATTACAATATCCATTTTCATGAAAGGCCACCAATACCCTTATGAGATTGCCCTGTAAGAGAGTGATCTTCCACCAGTATGTGCTTCACAGCTGCCTTTGTGAATCTCACTCAATAGTCATTCCACTTGATCTGGGTAAACACACTTTAGTAAGGGATGGTGAATAATCGCTGATAAATCTTCCCCTCAGAGTTAAGGCAAAACCTAGTTGACCTGATCCTTAACTTGTGTACCTCTTTACCATCTAAGGCAGCTAGGCAGTCTTTAAGTAGGAAATGATGGGCTCGATTAACGGTGGAGCTAAATCCATTTAGATAATGCAAGGGCCCAGTTATGGTTCTTCGATGCTTATGAATTCTATGTATTCCACTTTTATTATCCTTGTTAGGTCGATATCGATAGCAAAACCTAAAGTAGAAAGGGGGAATCTGTATGGCTATTGTCGTTCCTTAGGAGTCGATCTAACAAGGGAGACTTAAACTATTGAATAAAACCTCTTTCCTTGTCCTTATAAGCAAGCATTCTAGAGTCTTTGGCCTCATATTTTTTATGAAACTGGCTTGTAATCAATGTGGAGTCACAGTACATGTCAATGCAATGATCACCTAGATCGATCACCATATGGAGACTGTGCATCTTGGCCTTATATTCTACCTCATTGTTTGAGACTTTGAACCCCAATCTAATGGCCTACTCAATAAGACTACCTTGTAGCATCATAAAGATGATTCTAACTCCCATAACCTTCTCATTTGACGTACCATCAATAAAATTTTCTATATTTGTCCATCCTCACTAACCGCTAATGACTCTAGAGTGGGATTTGGCTATTCGTCCTCGCCTCTTGGTGATGTAAAAAGTTATTCCACGAAGTCTTCCAAGACTTGGCCCTTTATCGCTATTCTAGGTTAATACTTGATGTCAAACTGGGCCAAGTCCAGGGACTACTTGGTTATTCTATTGAAGCGATATGCCTTTTTGAGTTCATGTTTTAAGGGACATGTCATGGGGACCATTATGGTATGAGCATTGAAGTAGTTCCTCAGCTCTATCATCGTGAATGCGAGAAATAATTTCTCAATAGGCATGTATATGGTTTATACCTCAAGGAGAGTATGGATGACATAATAGATTGACCTTTACACTCCATTATGTAGACAAACTAGTGCAGTGTTGGTCACGAGTTATGAGACAACCAAGTGTAGGTATATATCTTTCCCTTTGGGGGATGATAATAAGGGAGGAGATCCCAAGTACTATTGAATTCCTTCCAAAGCTTGATCGCACTTCTCTGTCCAGATTGTGGGGCCTGAATTCTTTAATATATAGAAGAATGAACGACACTTATTTGAATATCTTAAAATAAAGAGATTTTGAGGGGCTAGTATTCTAGTGATGAAATAGGCATCTTTGACAGTGGTCGGCCTTGTGATAACTTTCAGGGCCTTGATCTGATCTAGATTTGCCTCTATCGCTCTATGGGTTACCAAATATCCAAGAAACAAGCCAGAGCTAACTTCGAATATACACTTTGAGGTGTTAAGCTTCATCCTATATTCTCTGAGGATTTTAAAGAACTTTGTGAGGCCTCTAATATGATCGGTTTCCTATTTAATCTTTACGATCATATTTTCAATGTATACTATCATAGTGGAGCCAATATGCTTTATGAACATTTTGGTTATAAGGAACTGATCGGTTTCTTTTGTATTCTTAAAATTAAAAGTCATTACCTGTAGCGATAATTCCCTGAGGTTGTGATGATTGTGGTCTTTTCCTGATCTAAGAAGAAGAGAGGTATCTGGTGGTAGCTGAAGTACACATCCATGAAGCTCATTCATTGATGTCCGACCATGGATCCCATAATATTATCTACCCATGGTAATGGAAAATTTCCTTTTGATAAGTTCTTATTGATATTAGTGAAATCTACACACTCTCTCTACTTGTATCTCTTCTTTCTGATAACAACAGTGTTAGATATCGAGTATGAGAATTGGACATCTCTGATGGATTCAGCCTGAGCAAGTTTTTAATTTCTTTCTCTATAATTTTTACCTTCTCTGGGGTTAACTTCCCCGACTTCTTCTTGATTGACTTGATATTTGGATCCATGTGCAGTCGATGAAAAGTGATATTTGGATCTATCCCTAAAAGATCATTTGGCTACCATGCAAAGACATCTACATTAGTTTCGAGGAAATAAACGAGTTACTCTGCTTCATCTTTGGGAATATCTAACCAAATGAGGAATGTCTTATCTAGTTATGATGAATATATAGGAACTGTAATGAGTTCTTCCATCACGTGTTTGGAGGGAGTCAATTAGGTCTTTTTACCCCCGACCGAACGCCCTTTGATTGATACTTAGGATGATCGTCCTCCAAATTGTCGTCATTCTAACTTTTCCTTGATTGATTTTTCTTGCTTTGATATCTAACGTGAAGTAACTGTGAGCTGATTCTTGATCTCCCCTAATCTCTACCACACCCTCGTCACTTAAGAAAATTGAGTTTCTAGTGAAAAGAAGAAGGGAACGACTTCATTTTGTAAAGCCATCCTCTGTACATTATGTCATTATAGGGAAACTTATATTGGATGACATGGAATTTAACCTCATTTTTTGCTGGACCTACCTTTACTAGTAGATTAATCTTCCCCGCGGGGTCTCCACGTCTCCATTAAAACTAAGGAGCAGTGCTATATTTGTATTGATATACTTAATGCTGAAGTTAATCTTATGGAGCACCGTCAGATACATGATCTTCGACGAGATTCTTTGATGCATTGATATTATTCTCACATCAAAGTTCACATTTCACAGCATGAGTACCAAGGCTTCGTTATATGGTAGGTTCAAGCTGACCAAATCATCCTCGATGAACATAATAGCCTGATTAATGTCAATGTCTCTCCTTTTCCTCTTCGAAAGGATAAACTCGGATAAGTTTATCTAGAAATATTGTTGAACATTGACGGAAATCCTAATCTTCTCCCTGAACTTCTTTCCAGTCCATTGAGCTAGGTTGGTATAATCATGAATGGCTACGACTAGTCTTGATAGGGAAGATCCTCATTTGCCTTATGAACTGCATTGATCCTTATTAAAGTTTTTACATTTATTATGTGATTATACTCCTCGAGTTGCTCAGCTTGAATGATGTCCTTTAAATATTTCTTGAACATTTTTCAGTTCTTTTTGTAGTGCTCGTGATCTTAGTGATAAGTGAACCTTAGTTTGGTATCCCTATCAATCGAATCGCCAATGATCTTAGGAGGCATCTTGAAGTTTACCTTGTCTTTGATCTGTAGGATAAATTTATAGATGGTATCTTTGAAGATGGACTATAATGCCTTGTTGATGATCTCATTAAACTAAAATCTAGAGCGACCTTTGGGATATTAATTTCTGGATCCTTTCTTCGTCGCATAGGGTTAATTCCCACTTTGGCGGCCTTCTTAGGTTCATTATTCTTTTGGTCAATTAAAGCCTATGCATTAATGAGTTCATCCTCCACTTTGGAGTAATTTTTGATATGGTACATAAGACCATCCATGGTTGAGGTCGATTTCTTTTGTCAAAGTAGGGTAGAGATCATACGATCTTTCCAGGATGAACTTGAATAAGGAGATTGCATCTGCTCGCTACAATCATCAATTTCTTTGTATAGATACTAGTATCTCTGCACGTTCTTTTTCATGGACAACCCTTTCTTCTTTTTAATAAAAATTAACGAATCAACCTCCTTGATTTCTTTGTTGTTAGTGATGAATCGAGTTGCGAACTAATCGATCAGGTCTCTGAAAGAAAAGATTGATCTGAAGGGTAATTCTCAAACAACTTTAGATAAATATCCCCCTGAGTATATGGGAACACTCTCCATGTTATAGAATCATGGTGATTTTATAAATATATAGTATGTTAGTAGTGCTTGATGTGATGGTCAAGATTTGCCTTCCTGTCATATGCTGGAACCTTTGGCATGGAGAACTTCTTTGGTGGTTTAAAAGACTCTATCTTCATAATAAATCGATATGAGGAACCATGCCCCAATGCCTTTCTAGTTAGATCTTTGGGAGTTCGATCCAGATTTGGATTCAATCTTCCTTTCATCGCTTTCTGAATGAGCCCCCTAACTTCATCATTTTTTACTTTATTTATGGAAACTCTGGACGATCAGACTTATTTCTTTGTGCTGATTCACTAGGTTGAACTTGATGGTTATTACAGTTGATGGAATTTATCCCAGGAGAATGATTGTCACTCCGTTGGTTACGATTTATCGTGCGAGGTATTCTTGAATGAGAGACCCTCCTGATTTGGTAACATCTCTGAATCTTTGGAGAACGGGATATTCTCCTGTGATGTTTCTACGTTCGGGAACCAAACATGTGATCTTTTGATTACTGAGTTAATTATCTCCATAAATGGGCGATTTCCTAATCATGATCATCCATTCTTTTTTCATAAAAAAAAATCAGATGGGAAAAATTTCATCCTTCTAGACTTTATCACCATCTGGGTACTGATCTTCCAAGGAACGCCACCTATACACAGAACAATTTGGAAATGATGGTAGCCTGACTATGATGTGGTCCCTCTTAGCGAAACATATCTCAGACTGGATGCGGCTCCTCACGTGAGTGTGATGAGACTTATTTTCACTCATATTGATTGTTGGGCTATATGATTTTGACAATGGTGAGAATTTGAGTTTCTTTAATACGGTGCCAAATTATAGGGGAGATTGACCCATAATAAAAGCAGTTATTAGAGATTAGTCCCTAATCAATTATGAACGATGGAAACAACAAAGAACACATGATGTACGTGGTACAACAGATATGTCTGTTGACGTCCATAGGGAACGGAGTGAGATCAGTGTATTCCTTAGGAAGAACAATGGTGGTTTGAGTGCTAGGGTTGCTAGCTTAGAGTCGAAGTCACCTTGGCCAGGTTACAATTCATTATCCAATTTGGGCGAGCTTGTCCTTATTTATACTGATGAGTCTTTTCTTCTTTTATATTTCTTTATATTTATACTATACACAAGTCTTAGAGTCCTATTAAATGTGGTCTTCCAACATGCCAACGTGATTGTACTTATATCCCTACATGTTCAGCGGACTTCTTGATCCTCCAAAATAAGACACATGACACAAATTTGCTAATCTTCCATATATATATATATATATATATATATATATATATATATATATATATCACATGTGTGAGGGAGTTATAAGTTTAAGAACAACGAATTTAGACTATTAACACACGTGGTTAATTTTAGTTCTTAATCGATATGAACCTTTGTAAAATCAAAATTTTACAATATTCGTGGATCATAATTATTTTTAACGCGTAAAGGTTTGTTCACAACATAAGTGTGATATATCTAACATTTTTGGGTTTTGAGTTCATTCATATTGTTTTGAAATAGATTGCGTGGGATTTCATTGATTTCACATTATCTTGCACTTACTATTCACTTGTGTTTGTCTTTAATTATTTGTGCTTGGGTTATGTTAAGATATGAATATTATGTTCTAAATTAATTTATGCTTTACCATGTTCATATTTTAATGAGTTTCTCTCACTTATCTCATTACGCATATAGTTTACTGATGATTCTAATTTGCTTGAATTGATTAAAATATGATATTTAATTTTTGGTTTCTTCCTTTTGACTAATCAAGATAAAAAGTGGGGGAACTTTTAGATTTAGTGAGAGTATATATATTTAAGGGGAGTAATTTATTGCATGCATTGCAATTTTCAATCCATATCTATTTATATACATCTCTTGTATCTTTAGTACATCACGAGGTATGTGTTTAAGTGTGCAGGACATATATCGCTCGTGAGTGTGATATGTCATGGATTGAAAATTACATAAGTCTTTGTCAAGTCTCATAGGTATTGGGATGGGTGGATTGATGCATAGACATTTTGATATGGTATTTGTTTTGGATCTTTTCCATTTTTTGCTTTGTCCCGAAATAGCCAAGGGGTGGAGGGCGGGATTATAAGGATATGTTTTACACTCCCTTAGGTTTTATTTTGTATTGGATGAATTTTGTAACAAATCTTTTCTTCTTACTATCTTTGTATCGAGTTTATCGATTTATAATGTTAAATCAAGTGAAGACAAAGATATAATGCACCATGAAAAGGATTACCGAATCGGATCCGACATATTCATTCCATATTAGAGATTTCGTAAAGGTAATGATTTTCAATATTTTATATTTCATTGTAGTCTACTTTATTCATAGGGAGTGACATAGATTGTGGATTCGTCACACCTCCGTGTTCCATAGTAAAGATGCCATTGTTCTTCACTATCCACAAATATGGACCTAATGATAGATCATTCAGGGGGTTGCTTGATGAGTCTATATAAGATTCAATAATATGTTTGCCACACTGTTTCAATAATAGATAGATCTCCAATTAGGGTGGTGATGGAGAGTTCAGTCAATGCGATACAGCAGAATTACAGAATGGGAAAGAAACTTCTGATAGAGAATGCAATGAAACTGGCAAGGTGATTTACTGAAAACTATGTTTGCCACACCCTTTAATAAAATAAAATCTAATGAAGCAGAGAGAACTTCTACATGTGAAGTTGAAATGACTGATATAGTTATGGTCGCAGACAAGGATGATTAGAAGGTTATGAATGAAAGTGTACATCTAGGGGATTGTGAAGAATCAGAGATGGTGAAGATGAGTGAACATGAAAATGCTTTTCATACATAAAATCTATTTTCTACTATTGATGTAGATTGTATTGATGATGGGTCACATAACAGTGACCAAGGTTAGTTTAATAGTCCCTTTTTGTATGTGTGCATTGGGGGGTGAATGACGTAGAGTTTTGTTAGCATACAAATAAACTCAATATTTTATTTTATTTTCTTGATGTGTAGAGTGTCAACTCGATCTTTAGTTGGATACACATGGGTTTAAAAAAAATAGGGAGTGACATAATAGGATGCCGATAGAAAAAAAATAAGGAAAAGATTTTTTAAACTTATTTTTTTAATAAAATTTCATCAAATATAAAAAATTAGCGACCTTATAAAATGAGGTCACCCTCGACCGAAGATAGTTTCGAACAAGGGCCTGATTTTCAAGGTAGTGGACCTCAATCAAAAAAAAATTCAAATGAGGTCCCCTCAATCGAAGTTGTTTTGAAAAAGGATTAAGTCTTCAAAAATTAACCCTCAGTAGAACAAATAAAAAAAGAACCTCTCATCCAAAAGCTCTCATTGTAATGAGGGCTCTCTGATTAAAGTGAGGTCATTCATCTTGATATGTGTTTTTATTTGAATCTCTTTCCCTATTAAACTATTTAAGAAACTTTAAATACATGTTCTAAAATACGAAGCCCATTTTTTCCAAAACCATGTTTTGGTTTCGCAAGAGTTCTTTTTGTTTGTAAGATCTTATCCATTCCATGCAATCATATTAGACATTCGATTTACAAATCCCTTAAGATGTTCTACTTCTATGTACTTGTTACATTGTATTACGTGTAAATTAATCATCATTAACCAATATCAGTGGATATCGAGGACTTAGAGGTTGTGAAGCAGATTCCTGGAATCGAGTAGTACTCGTTAGTACAAGCAGAGGAAAAGAGGAAGAACGTAAGGGAATGCCATTATAGAGATTATCGTTATCGTATGTGTAAGTATTATCTGAGTCCTTCTAAGACCTGTAAAAAGTTGAATTCAGTATTAGTTGGGGATATGGTTATTTTCCCCCCGACTATTTCCATTCTAAAACCCTTGTGTGCGTGTATGATTGCTTATATTACTTCCTCTATTAATAACTAACTTCATGTGTGGCCATCCCTCCATGGATTTTTACTTTGTCTCGGGGTTCGGCGCTTGCGTGCCCACGGTTTGGAGAGGAAGAGAAGGTCTCGTACCCTTTTTCTGGAAGAGCTTCGACTGTCGTCGATGCGAGGTGATGTAAAAAGAAGGAGTAGCCGACCTATTTTGCACAAAACATGTAAAAAGAACATGTTGCTACCTCGAGAGAGCGACTTAAAAGGCAAATTAATGCTTACGAAAACAATAGTTCATAGGTTCGGGGGTAAGTTACGGAATGGGAAGGTGTTATGCACCCATTCTTCCCTTTCGATCTCTCATGAGCTTATGTTATGATTTTTCTTAATTTCACTATGAAGTGTGTGCGTGTGTATATATAAATGGAGATCAAAATCATTCGACTCATATTGTGGAAAATATAGAGTGAGGTCATCCGAAGGAATGTTCCCAAAATAATAATTAGAAAATATGATGTATGCCCTTATCGAGATATTGATCGTTATAGTGGAACGATAATATTTGTTAGATAAAATGAAAATATGAATCGCAAGCATGGTATATATGAGTAATGTATGGATAAAATAAGAGAAAGTTGATAATAAAAAAAATTGGAAAAATGGAAAATTGGACTCGAGTCTCGGGTTTTGGCCCGAAATGCCTACGTAGCCTATAACAGCATCAAATTCCACGTAGTTCACATATGGCATAAGGGTGGGGTTCATCCCATAGTTTCAACGGGGAGTTTATTATATTTTTGTTTGTAGAAAAGATATTTTAAGTTTTGAGAAAATGTGGTGAATAAGCTCGTTGGAATTTATAGGTGTAACCCTTTTTTTCATTTTTTTTTATAGAAAATGAATTATGTGCAATATAACTAATTGATGATGAGTTATTAATGTGTATGATCTAAAGTAAAGAATAAATTGAGAATTTATATAACTAATGCGAAAATATCAAAAAGTTAGAGTGAGAAAAGGCTATTTGGACCTTCTTTGGAGACTTGGCGCTTGATCTTGATCTTTGATGATCTGCCTTGAAAGTTGAGATGAATGTTGGATGAGAAAGAATGATATATTTGCTAAACTGGGTACGAAAATGATTGGAACAAAAGATGGAAAGGAATTTCACACTAGGAAACATCGCTGATTGTAGAACAATGTTGCTGAGATCGCTAACATTCATGGTTACGAGGTTTGTTGGAAGTGAGTTCATGACCTCCTTATATAGGGTAGGGGGACTGCCGATCAGCATATCCCTAACCCTATTAATTGGCAGGTGACCCTAGACACACTATCAATTGGCAGGGAAATGAACTTGCTAATTAATAGTCTCGTGCAGATTTTTTTGAAAAAATGGTCATAGATCAACAAATCCAAATTGTACATGGGGAATATTGTTCGAAAGTTAATTTAAGGACCTTCAAGAGTCATTTAGACTGATCCCAGGTCTGGAAGTTGACTTTGGGTTAAACGGGGCTCAGAAGTGCCCGTCGGTCCTTTGGACGGGAGATCGTCTGACGGTAATGGATCGTTCGTCCAAATCGTATGTCAAAATCACACACAGGGTAGACCACTGGAAATTTTATGTGAGTAACTTTGACTTTCCAAAGAGCTTTTCTCAGTTCGGAGAGTTGACTTTGGTCAATGAGGCCCAAAAGTGCCCGATGACCTTTCAGAGTAAACAGGTCATTCATCCGTACTATAAAGCTAATTTGCACATGGGACGGACCGTTGGAAAGGGTATTCAGTGATTTTTGAAGATTCATTCAGTCTCGTTCGAGATGAAGAGTTGGCCTTCATCGAACGAAGCTCTGGAGCGCCCATGGGCATCCAGATCAATTTTTTGGGGAAAATAAATCATTCGTCCGAACCATTATGACATTTTACACATGGGGTGGATTGTTGGAAAGGGTTGTCACTTACTTTTAAAGATTGATTGAGCTTTCACTCCGATAGTGAATTTGATTGGGGTCAAATTGAGGCCATGGAGCACCCGATGGCCTTCAGATCGATTTTTGGTAGTAAAATGGTCCGTTCATCTGAACTATTATGTCGATTCATGCTTGAGGTAGACCATTGGAAAGTTCATTTAGATCCCTACGAATATTCATTGAGATTTTTCTCTTTGACGATAAAGTTGATCGGAGTCAAACGAGCCCCGGGAGGGTCCAATGGCCTTTAGATCAATACTCAAAATATGACCTAGGGTTTTTAGTTAATTAAGGAGGTTTTAGGGATCTAAAGAGAGATTGGAGGGGGGGGAGGTTCTAGAATGTAGTGTCTATAGAGCCCCTTGAAGGGTGAGCTTGGAAGAAGTGAAAGTCTTCGAATAGACACCACCTGATACTTTGGGAAAATATGTCATAATCGATTCAGAGGGTCGTGGTCAATTTCGAGGACCTAAGGTAATGCTGGAGATAGCCAATTATTAGGGCTAAGGTTAATTTTGAGGAACTAAGATGGGAGTGACCAATTATGAGGGTCGAGGTTCATTGTGAGGACCTTAAGTGGGGGGCGACCAATTATGAGGGTCGAGGTCAATTCTGAGGACCTTACATTGGGGGCGACCAATTTTGATGGTTGAGGTCAATTCTGAGGAACTTATGTAGGGAGCGACCAATTCTAAGGGTCTAGATCAATTTTGAGGACCTTAAGTGGGAGAGATCAATTCTGAGGGCCAAGGTTAATTATGAGTACCTTAAGTTGGTGCGGATAATTCTGAGGGTACATGTCAATTCTGAGGACCTTAAGTTGGTGCGACCAATTCTGAGGATAGAGGTCAATTCCGAGGACCTTAAGTTGGGGTGACCAATTATGAGGGTCATGGTAAATTCTGAGGACCTTAAGTGGAGGAGATCAATTGTGAGGGTCGAGGTTAATTTTGAGGACCTTTAGTGGGAACAACCAATTCTGTGGGTTGAGGTCAGTCCTGAGGCCTTAAGTGGGGATCAACAAATTCTGGGGGTCGAGGTCAATTCTGAGGACCTTAAGTGGGTGATAGCTCTCCTAGGGAATTTTCAATTTTCCTTTTTTGAGACTACTGGGTAAGAGACATTTGTTTGGGGATTATGCCTTTTTTGAGAAGAGCTTAGTTTGGAAATTCCACTTGGGGAGATAATTGATAATTGGAGGTTTTAGGACTCCGCTGGGGAATGAGTTGCTGGGGAGAGATACCCGATTAAGGCTTCTAACTCTACTTAGGAAAATTTTGGAATTTTTCTGGGAAAAAGTTTAATCATAGAATTCTTGCTGGGGAGATGGGTGGCTCTGCTGCGGAAGCATTTGATTTTTGCCGAAGATGATTTTTTTTTTGAGATTATGCTAGGGAGATGTAGTGGACGCTCGGATTTTTAGGGTTTTGAGCTGGAGATAAAATGTGGTATTAATCCAACTAGGGACTTGGGAGCTTGAAAAATGTTTTTCTTGGTGAAGGAATATTTTAATATTCATTTGGAAATTTTCGGAATTTTCTTGGATTTTTTTTTTGGCATTTTTTGTACCAAATTTTAGGGATTTGTCGTCCGACGGGTTGTAGGAGTTACTAAATGGCAGTGACACGATCTTATGGGATGCCTAGGGAAAGGGAAGTGATAATGTCGATTGACTGGTGTTAGGGAACTGCCAATCGACATACCTCTTAGCCTCCTATAAAAAGGGGCAGATTCTCTTGATTTTTCATAGCTTCCAACTTTCCTATCTTCTACTTCTATCTTTTGCAAACTGTTCTTGCGTTCTTTCCTTATTTGAGTTTTGAAAATAGAAAAATTTTCAAGCAGTGAGACCCACATGGCGTTGCTAGGTGTTGACAATTGGGTGCACTTGGAGTGGCGGGCCAGGGTGCCTTTAGAAAATGGAAAAAATTTCAAGCAGTGAGACCCACATGGCATGGCTAGGTGTTGACAATTGGGCGCACTTGGAGTGGCGGGCCAGGGTGCCTTTAACATTGGGTACCAAGAACGCTTTTGATTTATTTGAGCATGTTGCCAATGAGCATACTCTTTTGCGTGAGCCTTTTCACCATCGATCATCTAGGGTGAGGAACACTGAGGGTTATGTACGTACCGCGTGACTTTTGGCATTTTTTTTCATATTTTCATGTTCCTTTAAATTTTTAAAAATCTCTCTATTTTGTTTTGATAGAATGACATTGCTGCGACGAGTCTTCACTCCCAGGGAACGACGGGATTTAAAGATGTGTAGGAGAACCTTCCTACAGTGGTGCGTTGGATGGTTTCTTCTGCAGGTTTTGTTAGTTTGGCATATGCACTCGATGAGACATCCCACTCGACGGCTGTTCTATGTGCTCTGGGGGAGAGGTGGTGGGATACTACTGACACCCTACATTTGGGTTTTGGGGAGATGATAGTGAATCCCATTGACGTACATCATCTACTGCGGAAAGACTGTGAGGGAATGGAGATAGAGGTGGATCGATCCTTGAGGGTGACACCGGCGAAGGTGGAGGTGGCGTTAGGCGATGTTGGATACATAGTCTCATGGGACTCGATCCATATATCTATTATTCAAGAAGTTTTGCTGAGATGGCAGATTAATGACACCAGCGAGCTACAGGTTCATCATATGGCTCGTTTACTCATTCTTCTACTGTTGAGAGGTTTTTTGGTGGTGTCAAGCAGCGACGTCTTCCACTTATGCTTTTTACCATACTTGAGGGTATTTTAGAATATCCCTTTCTTTGACTGGGGGAGCCTGACTTTGGCGACCCTTTATTCATCTTTAGATGCTTTCAACCGGTGTTGCTGGTAGACTTTTACTAGTGTCACGTATCTTTTGGAGGTATTTTTCTTCTTTTTTTTTCATTTTTTCTTTATGCATTTTCTTCCATTTCCTTTCAAATTTCTTCTGATTACTGACTCTTGTCATTTTGTAGACATGGTTCTACGAGGTGATCGGGTTCAATTCCCATTTGATTGGTATGCATGATGAGTCAGTGGGGGGATTTTACCAGATGTATCGATGGTAGAAGTCTAACAAGCATTCAAAGCGGTCTCTCTCTTTAGCTACGGTGCGTCAAGTTTTGAATGCCATGGCGAGTTAACATGTTATCTCGTTTCTTTCTTTTTTGAAGTCTTTTTATTCATCATTTCCTTCGTGCAAGTATTATAATTATTCTTTGATAAATACAGGTGATTTCTATCCCTGGGGGATGTCCATCCAGTATACGTGGATTAACAGAGGGAATGTGCTGATGCGTCGGTTGTTGGCGCATGAGTTTGGATACTCCTTATATCTGGGAGAGAGAGTAGTTCGACAGATTGTGGAGGACGAGGTGGAGGCCCCATCGGTGATGCCCTTAAGATATATGAGTCATGTCTGAGAGATGTCAGAGGAGGCCCGAGTAGCGGTGATGATTAGTGAGACCTATTCGTTGTACACAGACACGACGACAACTTACGATTATCTTGACTTCGTGATGAACTGGATGTTGCCGTCATGAATCTATGACATGGTGAATATGTCTCTGCCAGGATAGTGGGGTCTGCCCACAACATTGATGGTGCATCGACATCAACAGCAGCGGTGACGTCAGAGGTTATATTTCTTTGGCTTTCTCCTCCCTCCTAAAACATCAGAATTCCTGGGGGAGGGTCGGTGAGTATGCAAGATCATCCTAATGCGATGGACCCGGAGGTGTTGGGGCTGATGGAGGACGTGTTCTAACCAAAGGTATAACTTTTTCCTTTGTCTTTATGATTCCTATGTTTCTTCAGACATATTGATTTGCTCTTTTTATTTTTCTTGCAGCACGCCCGAGTGTCGACTACCTGGACGAGGGACATTCGTGATTGGGCGGCTTCTTCAACAACTCATGTACAGGATTTGATCTTGATTCCTTACCATTTTGTGCCATCTTCCTCATCTGAGGGGAATATGGATCGGGTAGTGGAGTCTACTCAGCTCGTCACGGGGGGGAAGCTTGCACGTCGCAGGGACAGGGGACCATATAGAGAGAGAGAGGGTGAGAGGGAGAGAGAAAAATAAAGTTTGGCGTATCGGGATGAGCCCAATTTTTTATAATCTTCCTTTTTTTCTGGAAAGAAATATAATAATGGAAACACATATATGAAATTAATGTGATTTTATTTATTTATCTTTACTTTAAATGACATAATCTATATGCACTTTTTACTTTGTTTGTTGAGTCGGTAAAAAGGATCAGAATTACTCAAAAGAGAATTTTATTAAAAACATGATGAGTTCAAAAATATAAGGAGCGTAAAATTGTAAATAAAAATTGAGTTTTTTGATTTTGACAAAAAATGAAAAAAGGATTTTTTTTCTAAAAATATGGGGATGTCGTTCGACATGCCCATTGACCTGCCAATCGACAGGATCTTTGATTGCACTTTCTTCAGCTACTTTGTCCTTAATGGGGTAGTGTTCCATCCATATTTTGAAGAACCCTTGTCTTTATCAAAGTTTTTCAAATATAAAAGGGGGTAAGGTGGGGAGGTTTTCTTCACCCATTCACCTTATCTTTCTCTTGCTTATTTATTACCTTGTGTTATGTTATTTTCCAAAATGACCCCTCCTATAAGTGAGGAATTTTCCTCTTATCTTGAAAATTTAGAGGATATGTATTCGTATAATGTAGACTATGACGCCTTTGACATGTACCGAGTTTCTTTGTGGCGCAACCGACCCATTGACTGGAACATGCTGATAGTGGCAGTATAATTCTGGTATGCCAAGGATCATGTTTTTTTATTTTGGATTGGATGAAGTTTGTCGGACCTACGAGGAGTTTTCTATTATGTTTGGGGTAAATCCCAGTGTGGAGGTGACCATACTATTGGAAAAATTTCTCCATATCTCACCCTCGATGACTCGATCGTTGGTCACTAGAGGAATGATCTCCTTCCCAGCTATGTTGTATTTCGTTCATCTGTGGTGTGCCAATGATGGAAGCTATGCTGGAGTCATCATCCTTGGCTTAACTTTGAAGCTACTACTGGTGACTGGGGACCTAATAGTGGACCCTCAAATTTCTGCCTTTAGTGTGTGGATGTCATATCATCGTAATCTTGTGGAGGTGATACTAGCAAAGACCTTGAACGGTATATTGTATTGGTGGGAACTCCATTCTGATTTTTTGAGAGGTAAGTCGGTTATTCTATTCATGTGGTTGTGTGAGAGATTCCATTTGGCAGTCCCTCCTGAACATCCCTTGGCAGTTGTGATGAATTTCTTCACCCGTTAATTCATCAGCTTTGGCTCGAACATTGAAAACTAGATAAAGTAGTTTTTGGAGCACGATGCTCGATGTCTGCGCTGGTCAGTGCCCTAGTGGGGGGACTTGCATCCCATTCTAGAACTGGGGGAATACCAATATGCTCTATTAGTTGGCCTCTGGAAGACCTCCTTCTATCTTCCCTGACTTCTTCTGCATCAAGTTGGATGGGAAAAGATTATGCCTTCTTATATCTTGGACTTCTTCCCTGTAGAGAATTTAATGGAATGCATGCGTATGCAGTTGTGATCTTTACGAGAGATACATCATTCGTCGACCCGTCCCTCTCAATCTGTTACCAGATTTTGGCACATTGTTGGCGACTACATGAAATGGTGGTGGAATAGGGTAGAGGTTAAGATGTTGTCCGAGGTGACCGAGAAGAGATGGTTTTCCATGTTTGGAAATATGGAGGGGGTGTAGTGGTTTTCCCTAGGCTAGTTCGGTCTTATCAATCCGTGGAGAGCCTTCGGCATACTATCCAAGCAGGGGAAGTTTGGGGGCGTCAAGATGTGGATGATGATGAGGCTGGATCTTCTGGCAGCTACGGGTAGGTTTTTTGTGAAGCTCGTGTTTTTGTGAAACTTTTATGATGGTTATGTGTTTGGTTAGTTTTGATTTGTGGGAATAAATTGGGATTTTTTTAGTAGTTTGGTTTGTTTTATTTTTAGGACAGCTAGGTTAGCGGGGGAAGTTTTTTGAAACCCTACGCTGATATTTAGTGTAATCATGCCAAAATTTTCTAAAATGGAATAAAGTGGTATTTAATTATAGTATTGTGCCTCTTGATGATTTTTACATTTGAATTATCTATACCAATAGCTAAGGGATACACAATCCTTTTGATCATGTAAATGATAAAATGAACTGTCATTCTTGGGGATAATGAAATAATAGCATTTTGTGAAAAAGAAGGGGACCGTGACCATGTAAAGCGTATGAGCGACCTACGTACCTCAGAGGATTTTGAAAATTTTTTAAGTTAAAATTTTAAAGTAAGAAGATTTTTAGAGGATCAGGCCTCACGTAGTTCAAAGTAGAGAGAAATTATTATTTTTTAGAATAAAAGGGGGATGATAGGAGTCGTAGCGCACCGAGATTTCAGACTAGGGGTAGAATTTCTTGAGACGGTCCGGGTTGACTGAACATACCATATCTTTTCCGTCAAGGTCAGTGAGCATATAGGAACCACCAGACAAGATCTTCTTCACAATATAGAGGCCACTCTAATTTGGCTTGAATTTCCCTCTGGGGTTCCAGACGGGTTCTACGATTTCTTTAAGGGCTAGGTACCCTTCGCGGACACCACAACCCTTAAATCTCCCATTGAAAGATCGTGATATCCGGTGATGGTACCCATGTATATGATATATATCCTTTATTCTCCTTTCATCTAAGAGCGTTAACTCGTTAAGACGGCTCTGATGTCAGTCTTCTTCATTGACTTGGCTTTCAAGCATGATGTGTAGTGAAGGTATTTCTAGTTCAATGAGTAGGACTACTTTCGTGTCGTATACCAAGGAGTAAGGGGTATTCCTAGTAGATGCCCAGACTGAAGTGCGGTATCTTTAGAGGGGGTAAAGGATCTGATCATTCCAATCTTAGCAACTCTTGGTCTCCTTACTGATGATTTCTTTGAAGTTCTTATTGACAGCTTCAATTGCATCATTAGTTTGTGGTTGGTAGGGAGAAGGTTTGTGTCTTTCAATCCCATACTCGTCAACCAATTTTTTAACTTCTGCCTCGAAATGTAACCCATTGTCTGGCACTAGCTCGTGCGGGACCTCGTATCGATAAATAATGTTCATTTGAATAAATTTGGCTATCTTTTTAGCATTCAGCCATGCGTACGACTCAACTTCAACCCATTTAATGAATTAATCAATGGAAACCAAGATGAAATCGTGCCCATTGGAAGATTTGGGTGTAACTTTACCTATGATATTGACGCTGCATGTGGAAAACGACTAGGCATAGGTCATGTTGTATAATTCCTGCAGAGGCAAATGCTAGAGATTTGAAAACTGTGGGCATTTAAGGCATCTCCGGACATAGGTAGTACAACCTTGAACAATGGTAGTCTAATAGTAACCCTATCCGATAATTTTCTTAGCGAGCATATGGACATTCATATGGGGTTTGCATTCCCCGTTGTGGATCTTCTACATCATCTCTTTAATGTTAGCCCCTGCAATGCAGTGTAAGTGGATTCCATCGTAGTTTCTCTTGAATAGTTCTTTATCACAGAAAATGTACAGGGCAGCCAGCTTGCGGAGGGTTGCTTATTTTTCTTGTTGGCATCTTGGGGGGTACCTACCCCGCTTAAGGAGGCACCAAATGTTATATACTAGGACTTAGCCATATCAAGATCATCTTCTATAACGAGCTCAATGTGGTAGTAGTGAGTGAGTTTAGCTTGCTTCTAGATTAGTAAAGGGGCCATCATTATTCCTTAGAACATGTTGACTATGGAGGCTAAGGTGGCAAGGGCATAGGCTAAACTATTTCTTGCTCGGGGCAAGTAGTGGAAGGTGATATCTCAAAATTGGGCGGCCAGCTCTTCAAAGTGGGAGTTGAAGGATAGGAGTTTTTCGTCCTTGACATTCCATCTTCTAAGGACCTAACCGATGATGAGGGTTGAATCCTCGTAGACATCAGGGCATTGGATTCCTTTTTTAATGGCTACTTTGCGGCCGGCTGTGCACGCTTTACATTCGGTCATGTTATTGGTGATGGAAAAAGCTAGTTTGATGGAATGGGAGTGTGAGAGTCATCAGGGGTGATCAGGAGTATCCCAATGTCGTATTCTTTCTTGTTGGCAACATCGTTAAAGAACATTTTCCACCAGAGGTCTTCCTGAGAGGTACAAAGGATATCTTCATTCGAGAATTTGGAGTTCCAAACATCGTCTTATTCTATGGGATAGTCTACAAGGTAATTGTAGATGGATCTCCCTTTTTTAGCTTTTTGTGTGACATACACAATATCAAACTCGGCTAGCAGCATTCACCATCGGTCCATTCAACTAGACATGGCAAGTTTCTCAAGCAGGTATTTGATAGGATCCATTCGGGACACAAGTTTGATGGGAAAAGTAACCCAAACTAGGGAGACACATACTTTCTCCAAGGCAGTGTAATTGACTTTATACCAGACCAATTTGCAAGTGGCATAGTAGATGGCTCTCTTTTTGTGGGATTCTTCAACGTATTGGGCTAGAAAAGCCCCAATTGTGGTGCTTGTTACGATCTAGTATATAAGTAGAGGCATATCAGTTTGCTGTGGAATGAGTACTTAAGGTTAGGTTAGATACTTCTTGATTGGATCAAAGGCGTCCTAACAAGCTTCATTCCATATTTTGGTTGAATCCTTATGGAGGAGTTTGAATATGGGTTCACAAATAGAAGTCAACTGGCTAATGAACCGACTGATATATTATAAGTTTCCCAAGAATCCCCAGACTTCCTTCTCCATTGGGGGTGGTGTCATTTTGAGTATATCTTTCAATTTGGTAGGATATTCTTCAATCCCTTTCTCTCTAACCATAAATCCCAAAAGCTTTCCTTTGGTAAAGCCAAAAACACATTTTGGTGGGTTAAGTTGCATTTGGTATCACCACAGTCATTCAAAGAACCTCCAGAGACCGAGAACATGACCTTCCCGAATTTTAGATTTTATAATCATATCATTCACATAAACCTCGACTACTTTGTGTATCAGATCATGCAAGATGGTTCTTGCATTCCTTTGGTGTGTAGCCCCTACGTTTTTAAGATTAAATGACATAACTATGTAACAAAAGGTTCCCCAAGGGGTAATGAATGCGGTTTCTTTTTAATGATCAGGGTGCTTCTTGATATGATTGTATCTGACAAACCCATCAACGAATGACTTGAGAGCATGTCTAGACATATTATTCCTCATCATATCGATATTGGGTAGCGGGTAATCATAATTCAGAGAGGCCTTATTCAACTTTCGTTAATAAACGTGAACCTTTCCTCCTGATTTCGATATGGGTACAATATTGGCTAACCATATGGGATATTCGATCACCTGAACAAAGCATATGTTCAACTTTTTTACAACCTCTTTCTTAACCTTGAGCGACTATTCTTTACGAAGATTTCATAGTTTCTATTTGATCGGTTTACATCCTGGGAGAGTTGGAATCTCATGTTAGGCGATATCAGGGTCGATACTAGACATGTCGTCATAAGACCATGTGAAGACGTCCATAAATTCCTTCAGCAGTTCTTAGAGTTTCATGTGCTCATGTTCATCAAGGGTGGAGCCTATCCTAATATTGCGCTGGCTACTGGCATGATATTGATAACATCTTCATTAATTTGAACACGGTTATGTTTTTTTATTATTAACCTTATTAAGATCAATTAAGAATTATAAATGTGCAAAATCATCATCATAATCAAGATTTTGATTAGAATTAAGATAACTAATGTAAGGCACAACAAGATACTCAAAATCTTCATTTATTTCATTCTTGGGAAAAATGGCATTGAGAACCTCGTCAAAAGAGGTCCCGGTTACATTATGATCAAAATAAGGAGGGATAACAAAAGATGAAGACATAGGATAAACATCTGGATTAGATTGCATTTCAGCAGGTGGAACTGGTGTACCATTCGAATTGAGGAGGGGCGCATCAGCAACTTTAATCAGGATGGGTGGATCCAATGATGTATCTCTTGAGTGGATCATCCAGAATCTTAGCCCCAGTGTTTACAATTTGAATAAGTCCTCGGAGTCACTTCCTTCAAAAACCTTGGTAACAACTACAGTATTTTTAATGAGCATTTGCACATAATGCTGGAAACTTTTGGCCCATGAATAACTGTCTTGGAAGAAGATCTCCATTCTTGGCTTTATCTTCTTTTCCACATAATCATACCACGATTTGAAAAATCCATAAAAAGGAAAATCTTCACCCTCTTTTCCGAATCTCCCATTTAAGGAATCCCCTGAGGCAAACTTGACACTTTATAACCTTCTCTTTAACAGAGGTTGGCAGAGCATTCTGAGTTCCTTTGATGATGGTTGATAACCCAGGTCACATAGAGGAAAGGCCGTCTTCAGCATTATGGGTTTCAGTATTCCCTGTTGTCATCATCTTAGCCCTAGTTCGAGCATAAAGTGCGTAGTCTTAAACATCTATATCACATTAACATTGCCGTGAGGGTTGTGCTCTGGATAGACTCTATGTTTGAAGTCATCCCCTACTGGGAGTGGAAGTTGTTATACTTAAAAACAATATATAAGCATCTCATTTTCCTCATATTGTATCTCTAGTACTAGATTACTGGTGCTCGCATTCTCAGTATCATCATCGTTGCCCATGTTGGTGATGAATTGCCCCTTAGTGAATAACTTCATTTCTGATGGAAAGAGGGGGACACCCTCTTAATACTGTGAAGCCATGGTTGGCCAATAAATAGGTTAAAATAAACCGTTATGTTGATGACTTGGAATTCAGTAACGAGATTTATAGGGCCAACCCCCACTGTACGCTTTATGGATCCCATTACCTCCTGACGAGTATTTTCAGAAGCACGCGTCGTGGCAAAAGTTGGAGCAAGGTTGTTTACTTTAAAACCTAAGACGTTAAGGTTCCTTAATGGACATACCTTAATTATTGATCCATTATTGAAGAGCGAAAGCGGGACTGTCTTCCCAATCACCTCGATAGTGATATTGAGAGCATAGTTGTGATTTGGAACAAACATATGAATTTATTCCTCAGATAATGAGAGAATTCTAGTAGAGGTTAGAGACTCGACCAAGTTCACGACGTCTTTTAAAGTGGTGCAAGGAAGGGCAGTCGGCCCGGTAAGAAATTTAATCAAGGCATTTTGGTGCAATTGGAAATACATGAAAAGTCCCCACAAAGTGATGTTTTCCTCAGTTTTCTTTAATTGGTCGAGGATCTTGACCTCCTCGATGGTCATTTCCAGCATATGGAGTTTCTCGATAATATTTTTTCCTTTATCCATTGCTGCTAATTGAGGGTTGAACTCTCGTAGTGCCTCCCAGATCTAGTCATATGGTTCGCAAAAGAGGGAAAAAATTAAAACCCTATTTCTTTATCTATCTTGGGTTGTTTGGTCACTTTGTTGATCTCCCCTAATATATCTTCAAACTATATCATCCCATATACATTGATCACCAGACTAGTCTTTTCTTTGCGTGTCTCTTCATCTGAACTATAAAATTCATCCCTCCATCTGGGGGAAACGATGTCATGCTTCCACGAGAATTCAATGCATTCTACAACCTCTATGACCTCTTCATATAGATCCTCCCACTTAATGGGGAGATGAAGAAACGAAGGGACCAACCTCCCTTATAGTTTCAAGGCATCGAGTATCTCGGATATACTATATATTTCGCCAGTTTTTCATAAAAAGTCATCCATAATATGGACTGCATCATCTAAACTGACTTCGTCGATAGGTACCACCCAATTATCTGAATCTTGAGCCCACTTTCTTGATTCCATGAACAATGTACTGAAATATTTTGCAGTTAATTGTCATTTTACGGAAATTTCAGCTCAAACTCTAGATAACGATTCAGTACTACTGGAAATTCCATATCTAAATCATGATGCGCAACCTCTAACTCCTCATTGTACTTGTACTGCGACATGAATTCATGAGCATAATCCTCTCAACTGCGAATTATGGATTCCTCGAGGGATAGGAATCAACAAAGATAACTGTACTTTAAAGTATGTTGGAACATTAGGTCCATTATTTCCTCGGAGGCAACTAGGAGAGTCATGGATCCATGGCAACTCCAGAGATGGACAATTGGGTGCCCGCTGCCCCCGAACTTCTCAATGTTGGGCATTTTGAACTTTTTTAGAAGCCATGCTTTTGGGTAGGGAGACATATGGGTGTAATCCATGTAGTTCTCAGAGATTCGAACTTGGTCAAACTTCTTGGTCAATAGCTTAAGGTCCAATTTGACATTGTTCAAATTTTCTTCCTTTTGATTGACGATTATTGGTAGGTTAGCCCCTGGATGGGCCAGATTTAACATAAAGAGTTGAGATGGCGGTGGTCCATTTGCAGGAGGGGAGCATGCTGATATTCTTTTGGGCCCCAAATAGGCTCAGGTATGAGAGGACCCATATCACGATGGAAGGTGACCTCGGGATCTTCGAGAATAGGGACTCAATTTTGATGCATCTCATGAACCTCAGTTTGAAGGTTGTCAATCTTGACGGTAAGTTGGTATAGAAAATTCATCAAATCAGGATGCACATTCAATACTTGATCTTTGTTATCCATGGAGAGTGGCTTAAGGCATATTTCGGACTCAGAGGAAGTAACGAGAGAATGACGGAGCCTCGGGGCATTTCGATGCAAGATCGAAGCCAGTAGGGAGCCAGGCCAAGGGTCGGGTATGCAATCGATCTAAGAGGAAAAATATTGAAATATATTTTTGAAAGAGAAAGGGAAGAATCTTACTTTTTGGAAAATAGGAAAATGTTTGTGACAAATTTTTTGAAAGGGAAAGACAAAATATTTTTTTGGTATTTTTTGATAAAAGGGAGGAAAAAGTTTTTTGGTGTTTTGGAAGGAGGGAAAAAATGTTTTTAACACTTTTGGTAAGGAAAGAGGAAAAAAGCGAGAAAATGGTCTCATTATTATTATTATTATTATTATTATTATTATTATTATTATTATGTTTTCTCTTGTATTAGGTTTACCTAAATGTAAAAGAAATGTCGGACGATACCCAAGCCTGAGAAAAATTGGGCTTGAAAAATAAGTAAAATAGGGTTTGACTAGTTGCCAAGCTCATGAAGAGGGTCTCATTTATAAAAAGACAAATCGCACAAAAATTTGGGCGGCATGCTGACCGGTAATTTCGATAGAGTTTCGGGTAGTAACCACCAAACTAAATATGAGTGCCCTAGGTTTGACGCCTATGTGAGGGTATACAGTTGTTGGGTTAGTGGAAAGGTTACCCCTTTTGGCATGACTTCAACGATATACATCTTGCTTCTTAAGGGCACTCAGTATGTGTGGACATGCCATTTGATATACCTGAATGTATGTGAATTGCATCACTATATGCCTCGTAGGGATAGTACATGTGAGAGAGAATTCGATATACTCGACGTAAGTGAATTAGTTCCCTACTATATACCTCTCATCATGACTTCAGTCAAGCGGTACAATGCGGGGGAACTATTCGGTATACATCGAAGGTACTTGGCCAATGGAAGGTGAGAATGATATTTCTTAGGCTAACTACAACCTACCGGACCAGTGCCCATCACAAAGTGACCCCCCAGTGAGGGATAACATTTTGGTCAATAGCCATGCTCTTTGGTGATGTAGTGTGCAAAATTCATGATTCTTGAATAGTATATTTTGGAGAGAGTATTTTTATTTGGCATGATGAGCAATATACTAATAGGGAAGAATGTACAAGTACAATGAAAAATAAATCTAGCATGGAGCATGAATATTACACTAAGAATGGATATATGAGAGTGAGTGATGAGTGAATATCTATAACTGAGTGAATATCTACTAGTTGTGTATGATAAGGGTGAGTGTGAATGGATATATACAAGTGTGATAAGTGGAGGTGTGTGTTAGTGACACCTGAGCATGGATATTCTAAGTGGTGTGTGAAGCATGTGGGTATAAGTGAACTTATATAAAAGTGTAAGTAGTGTGAGGTGTACATGGAGATTATTTACAAGTGTGTGAAGTGAAAAGTGAGTGATATAAGCATGAGGTAAATATATATAAGAAATAATAAAGGAGAAAAAGAGAACATATAGGTAGGTGCATAAGTACACAAGTACAAAATGCTAACACCCATGCAAACCGAGTCTAGCCCTCTTAAGTCAGTCCCCAATGGAGTCTCCACTATGGTCATCCCTCAATGGTTTTTTCCTCCGTCCGCTTACGCGTACTTGTTATGGAGTGGGAGAGAAGGTTTTGTGACCTTTTTTTAGGAGTGTTTCGGTCGTCGTCGATGTGGGGTGATGCAAAGAGATGAAGTCTATAGCCTATTTTCCACAAAATAGGTAAAAGAGCATGTCGCGGCCTCGAGAGAGCGGCATTAAAGACAAACTGATGCTTATGAAACCAATAGTTCAAAGGTTCGAGGGCTAAGTTACGAAATGGGAAGGTGTTAGCCACCCATTCCGCCCTTTCGGTCTCTTATGGGCTTATGTTACTATTTTCCTTAATTTCCCTGTTAAGTGTGTGCGTGTTTATACATAAATGGAGATCAAAATCATTCAACTCATATCATGGAAAAGATAGAGTGAGATCATCCAAAGGAATGTTCCCAAAAAAATAATTAGAAAATATAATGTATACGCTTATCGAGATATTGATCGTTATAACTGAACGATAATATTTCTTAGATAAAATGCAAATATGAATAACAAGTAAGGGATATATGAGTAATGTATGGATAAAACAAGAGAAAGATGAAAAATAAGAAAATAAAAAAATTGGGAAAATGGAAAGTCGAACTTAGAGTCTCGGGCTTTAGCTCGAAACGCCTACATAGCCTATAAAGGCCTCAAACTCCATATAGTTCTCATGTGGCACAAGGGTGGGTTTTATCCCACAGATTCAAATGGGAGTTTATGATATGTGTGTGTAGAAAAGATGTTTTAAGATTTGAGAAAATATGGTGAATAAGCTCGTTGGAATTTATAGGTGTAACCCCCTTTTTCTTTGTTTTTTTTATAGAAAATAAATTATATGCAATATAACTAATAAAGCATGATTTATTAATGTGTATGATCTAAAGTAATAACTACATTGAAAATTTATATAACTAACGCTAAAAGAAAGAAATCTGGAGAGATAAAAGGGTATTTGAACCTACCTTGAAGACTTGAAGCTTGATCTTGGTCATTAATGAGCTTCCTTGCAACTTGAGATGAATGTTGGATGCGAGCGAAGGATATTTTTGCTAAATTAGGTAGGAAAATTATGGGAATGAAAGATGGAAAGGAATTTCACACAAGGGAACTTGGACGATGGTAGAAGAAAGTTTCTAAGATCACTAATATTGATGGATTCGAGGTTTATTGGAAGTGAGATTATGCCTTCCTTATATGGGGGTGTACTATCAATCAACATATCCCTATCTTTGCCAATCGTTAGGTGACCCTAGACACACTACCAATTGGCAGGGAAATGGACCTGCCAATCAGGAGTCTCATGCAAATTTTTATGAAAATCCAAATTGAGTATGGGGCATACCATTAGAAAGTTAATTCAGAGACCTTAAATAATCTTTGGGGCTGCTCCCAGGTTTGGGAGCTAACTTTGGGTCAAATGAGGCTCGAAAGCACCCGTCAGTCCTCTGGATATGAGATCGTCGGACAGTAATGGAATGTTTGTCCAAACCGTAAGTCAGAATCACTCAAATGGAAGACCTTGGAAAGGTTATGCAAGGCACTTCGATGTTCCAAAGAGATTTGCCCGATTTGGAGAGTTGACTTTGGTCAAACAGGGTCCAAAATTACCCAATGACCTTTTGATGCAAGGAAAACCGAGTGTTCGTGTAGGGACACTATCGTTGATTTCGGCTCTCGCTCGACATACAAAAGATAGAACCTAAACTACAGCTACACTTGACAAGCAAGTACAGCGGTAAGTCGGGTATCGTAAATCCACAGGGAGTGATTGAATTTTAGACTTTAATTGTTTTAGTTACTTCAGGAATAAAAGGGTGTAAAATAAATAAACGAAAAGGTGAAAGGGTGGTTATCGTGAATAAAGAAAATAATAAGTTAACACTAAATAAAGTAAAGCGACGATCGGGATCGCATCCAACCAAACGGATCGAAACAACTACTAATTAGAATTGAGGCTCGAAAGCAATTTAATCGAGCATTTACAATTAAGCATAAACATCACGCAAGAAGGAATTTAACCCAAAGTTGCGAGATAAAACATTTAACTGAAAAATGGTCACACACGGATTAAATTCGGATAATCGCTATAAACACTAACGTTGCATAACAAAGAAAGTTAAACGTATAATAATCCGACTTTAATACGCGCGGTTTCAATTAAATGCGATTTTACACGGAACCCTAAATTTCGAGGTCCGAACCCGAAAATGGCAGAAATGCAATCCCGAACCTATTTATCTACGGACTAAGCAAGAAATTAACTAAATTAAACTAATTAAATAAGAAAGCAATAAATTAAAGCAAGAAAACCTAATTATAAAGCATGGAAATTATCTAGAAAGCAAGGAAAGAATGAAAACAAGCTATATTAAAGGAGAGGGAAGATGAATAGTCAATCTTACAACCAATTTGTGTGTCAATCCAAGAGAGATTGAAGAAGAATCAAGCAAAAACCCTCCAACCCTAACTAAAACTAACCAAAAAACGTTCTCTCTAATACAAACCAAAATTTGGCTTATATAGTAAGTTAGAATAAAAGAAAAGAAGAAAGAAAAGAAAAGAAAATATCTGCAGAAAAACAGGGGATCGATCGATCGACCCCTGTGGTCGAGCGATCGATCAAGGGAAAATATCGACAATCCTGAAAGGTTGATCGATCGACCAGAAACGTCGATCGATCGATCAAGCAGGGCAAAATGCAGCAGCAGCAGCCCCTGCTTCTTTTCTTCTTCTTCTCTTCTCCTCTTTTGCTTTCTTGTATTTCCTCCGCAAGAAACGCCGTAACTTCTTCGTTATGAATCGGAATCGCGCACCGTTCGCGACCACGCGAAGCTAGCGAGGAGGGATACAACTTCCGTGAGATGTCGGGCCAGGTACCCAAGCTATGAAAAGTCTAAAATGCCCCCGAACGTGCGATAGTGTACGGAACTTCGTCGGAATGCAACCGAACTTCATACTAAGCATCCAAACACCTACAAAAGCTCAATTAACCCCTGCAAAACATGTTAACATAGAAATCCGAGGTTGTCTGGTTAACGAGGATAAATATAGGGATTAAGAAACCCGAGGGGGCTAATAACGTGTATGTTAACAGGTGAAAAAATGCAATATTTGCGTCGCATCACACCCCCTAACTTACACATTGCTAGTCCCTAGCAAATGAAATAGGAAACAACAAGAACTACAAGCAAACCAAAAGCAGGAGAAGAACAAAAATATGGTATAAAAGCAATAAAAAGATAAGGCCACTTTCGCGGGCGAACGATTGCATTTAGCATATGCAATAAGTCGTTAAACCCCTAGGTTACCCTAGTGGACGAGTGTCGTCTCGTGAGGGTTTTTAGGGATGATACCCACAAACATCACATGGTTTCCTCAAAATATGCCCAACCCAACATGCGACAAACTCAACAACAACGAAAAAGATTTCAAACATGTTATTAGCATATTGAACGAATTCAAGCTAAAGTCCGTTGTTATTAACAAGTTGAATGCACCTCATAGAATTGAAACTTTAAAAGTGGGAGGGGGGAGAGCACATGCATAGTGTGATTTGGTGAAAAACTTATATAAATCGGATACTAATTAAAGCAAGCATACATTCAATCCTCACGGGCATTACGCTCAACAAATGAATTCACAATGAAAAGGGAGGTAATACACGGGACATGCGGGCATAAAGAGTAAATGTAAATGGAAACTAGGCCGCACACATGTCACAGAAGAAGAACGCTATATATAAAATGAAAAACTGTAATCTCAATGAAAGGATACTGCACATTAAAAGAGGCGAAATGCATTTTCACAGATTATCAAAACTATTATGACTTTTAAATTAAATGCACCCTAAGATCACATAGGACTTGTAAAGGGTTGTAATGTAGGATAGGTTAAGGTACGAAATGAAGGAATGTATGTACGGATTCAAAGTGTTCGGAGATGAAAACTTGGAATAATGGTATAATGCGGGCAATAACAAAATTGGAAAAAACAAGTTCCAAAACGGCATTAGATATATCATCGGGGAGAGTAATCAATGCTTATTGAACTATATACACAACATATACAACTTCTCTTTCTTTTTCTTTTCTTCTTTTTCTCATTTTTCTCTTTTGTTTTCTTTTTCTTTTTGCTTTCTCTTTTTCTTCACTTTTTTCACATCACTTTTCTTTACTTATCAAACTCTCATATGCCTAAATTGCAACCGACATCATAACAACAACATTCAATCCCAAGCAACATTCCAAACAAAGGTATGTAAGGTGTATGTATGGCTTAAAACTCCAATTTGGAGTTGGTTATGGGATTTGGGCTATGAAACGAAAGGCTATATTTAGGCTCAAAGGGGTTAACTAGGGAAAGATATAAGGGTGAGGTCAAGGCTAATATGGGTGATATAACAAAGAATGCCTATGATCATTTCACAAAGTTTACGCAATTCTCAAGTTAAAACAATATATGAAAATCATGATCAAGTAACACATTTCAAGTATGAACTCAATTAATCAACGATCAAATGAAAGAATAGAGAGATTACCAACGAATTCAACGTTTTCAATGAGGAAAGAATAGTGTATAACACTCACAAACGACGAAAGGTACAAAGCCTACTCGGTGTAAGTATATACAATGCAACAAAAGATTACCGAGTTATAAAAATCTTAAACCAAATCAATATAACAAGGAAAGTGCATATGCTCATGGGATAAAGTTTAATTCATGAAGTTATTCACAATATCAATGATTTGAGGACTAAAGTCTAATAACTTCTGAAATCGAGAACATGCATCATTGAGTTGTCTATTGGATCGGGCAATTATTGAAATTTGTCATCGAAAACAAGGCAAAATGCCCAACAAAGGAGAAAAAAGAAAGAAAATATTTTTGAAAATTTTTAAATTTTTCACAAAAAGGCATACTTAGTAACTAAATGTGAGCAAATCCATGGACAAAACAAAGAAATGGATAAAATATCCTACACCCCCTAACTTAAATGTTGCATTGTTCTCAATGCGCATTAAGAACACAACATAAAGAGATGAAAAGAACGATATTACCCAAAATTGGAGCGATCTCCATAAGCGCGAGTCTAAAGGAATCTACAAAACAAGTTAGTACCGAGCATAGCAAAAATAAATAACAAAAAGTTAACTAATTACACTAGACTAAATTAAAAGGAAAGAAAAGTAGGAAATAAAGAAAATTAAAAAGCTAACTATTTACAACCTACTATTTGGACTTCACACTAACTATACACTAGAAGTCTAAATAGTTGAGAGTTCACCCAAAAAGGTATTTGATTTTGAAAGATCAATGGTGGACCCTCCAAAGTGAACATGCCTCCCGAAAGATATGAATTCCGTTTGAACAACCGAAGGCATGTGGGTGGTGGAAAAAGTGAACCATCGCCAATTTGAAATTTTGGGCGGACGATGGGGGATTTGGATAATAAGGGGGAAAGGTACACTAGAGATCCAAGAAAAATCGATTCATCTCCCAAAGGTTTTTCAAGTGGAATGGGAGATAGTGCACACACGGGGATAGGTTCCATCGTAGCAAACAAAGTCAGCAAAGAGACCTCGTCGGCAAACAGTGTAGAAGTTTTAATAGTTTCTACCGACTCATAGGAATCAACTGGTAATTCTAAGGGTTCAATGACGGAAAACGTATATGGTGATGAAACAAATTCAATCTCAATCGACTCATCGTCGGAAGGAGATTGAATTTCGGGTGAGAAAGATTCACATTCGATGAGAAATTCTTTGAAAAATTGAGGTGAAACACAAGTTTCCACCTCATCATTGTTTTGTGCAAAAGAATTCATCTCATCGCAAAGTGCTCCTAGTCTCATTCCAGCATCATTTAGGCTTTCCAAACCTTGGGAGTAAAGAAGCAAAGTCTCTTCCAAAGTATTCTTCCTCGACTCAAGAGCCTTAGAATCCTCATTTGGTTGAAACTCGTCTTCGAAAGTAATGAAATAAGAATCGTCATTGGATTCGAATAATGAATCAAATCAAGCTCCCAATAACGATTTTCATTCCGATAAATGTTTTCAAGTCTTTCATTTTCAAGAAAATCTTGAAAATGAAAAACTTGAAAACTATCCCCAAAGTAAGAATCATTAGAATAACCGTAATAACTATAATAATAGGACATGATTACCTCGTTGTTTGTAGATGGAGAATCCGAGAAATAAAGTGAGCAACCGCGAATCAAAGTTTCTTAGCGCTCAAAGTATGCAAATCCTGTAAAAAAGGTTAAAACAAAGAATACAAATACAAAAGGAAAAATACTACGAAATAATAAAACAATTACAATCTAAAACACACTCCCCGGCAACGGCGCCATTTTTGATGCCAGGAAAACCGAGTGTTCGTGTAGGTACACTATCGTTGATTTCGGCTCCCGCTCGACATACAAAAGATAGAACCTAAACTACAGCTACACTTGACAAGCAAGTACAGCGGTATGTCGGGTATCGTAAATACACAGAGAGTGATTGAATTTTAGACTTTAATTGTTTTAGTTACTTCAGGAATAAAATGGTGTAAAATAAATAAACGAAAAGGTGAAAGGGTGGTTATCGTGAATAAAGAAAATAATAAGTTAACGCTAAATAAAGTAAAGCGAGGAACGGGATCGCATCCAACCAAACGGATCGAAACAACTACTAATTAGAATTGAGGCTCGAAAGCAATTTAATCGAGCATTTACAATTAAGCATAAACATCACGCAAGAAGGAATTTAACCCAAAGTTGCGAGATAAAACATTTAACTGAAAAATGGTCACACGCGGATTAAATTCGGATAATCGCTATAAACACTAACGTTGCATGACAAAGAAAGTTAAATGCATAATAATCCGACTTTAATACGTGCGGTTTCAATTAAATGCGATTTTACACGGAACCCTAAATTTCGAGGTCCGAACCCGAAAATGGCAGAAATGCAATCCCGAACCTATTTATCTACGGACTAAGCATGAAATTAACTAAATTAAACTAATTAACTAAGAAAGCAATAAATTAAAGAAAAAAAACCTAATTACAAAGCATGGAAATTATCTAGAAAGCAAGGAAAGAATGAAAACAAGCTATATTAAAGGAGAGGGAAGATGAATAGTCAATCTTACAACCAATTTGTGTGTCAATGCAAGAGAGATTAAAGAAGAACCAAGCAAAAACCCTCCAACCACTAAAACTAACCTAAAAAAGTTCTCTCTAATACAAACCAAAATTTGGCTTATATAGTAAGTTAGAATAAAAGAAAAGAAGAAAGAAAAGAACAGAAAATATCTGCAGAAAAACAGGGGATCGATCGATCGTCCCCTGTGGTCGATCGATCGATCAAGGGAAAATATCGACAATCCTGAAAGGTCGATCGATCGACCAAAAACGTCGATCGATCGATCAAGCAGGGCAGAATGCAGCAACAGCAGCCCCTGCTTCTTTTCTTCTTCTTCTCTTCTCCTCTTTTGCTTTCTTGTATTTCCTCCGCAAGAAACGCCGTAACTTCTTCGTTATGAATCGGAATCGCGCACCATTCACAGCCACACGAAGCTAGCGAGGAGGGCTAAAACTTTCGTGAGATGTCGGGCCAGGTACCCAAGTTGTGAAAAGACTAAAATGCCCCCGAACGTGCGATAGTGTACGGAACTTCTCCGGAATGCAACCGAACTTCATACTAAGCATCCAAACACCTACAAAAGCTCAATTAACCCCTGAAAAACATGTTAACATAGAAATCCTAGGTTTTCTGGTTCACGAGCATAAATATAGGGATTAAGATACCCGAGGGGGCTAATAACGCGTATGTTAACGGGTGAAAAATGCAATATTTGCGTCGCATCACCTTTCGGAGTAAAATGGGTAGTTCGTCCCTATTATGAAGATGATTCATGAATTTTATGGACCATTTAAAATGGTATTACATGCCCTTCTAAGATTCATTCAGTCTTATTTAAGATGAAGAGTTGACCTTGGTCAAACGGAGCCCGAGAGTGTTCGGTGGCCTCCGAATCAGTTTTTAAGGGAAAATGGATGGTTCGTCTGAACCATTATGCCATTTTACACATGGGGTGGACCGTTGGAAAGGGGTTTTAGTGCCCTTAGAAGATTCATTGAGTTTTCACTCTGACGGTGAAGTTGTTATGGTCAAATCGGAGCCCAGGAGTGCCCAATGGCCTTCACATTGATTTTTGATAGTAAAATGGTTCGTTCGTGTGAATCGTTATGCCGATTCGTACATGTGATGGAATGTTGGAAAGGAAATTCATATACCTTCAAAAATTAATTGATCTTTCACTCTGATGATAGAGTTTACCGAAGTCAAAAGGGGACCGAGATCTCCTGATGACCTCTAGATCAGTACTCGGAGTAGGACCTATGGTTTTTAGTGAATTGGGGAGGTGATAAGGACCTAAGGAGAGACTTAAGGGGTTATATAATGTGGTTTCTACAACATATAATATCGGTTAATTAATGTTATTCGATAAAATCAAAATTTGGTTCAAATTAAAAAGGATATAATTTTCTTTACGTGTTAATTAATTAATTAATATATGAAGTAATTTTGAGCCTTTAGGAACATTTCTATTTCAACTCATGAATGATTAGGAACACGATGGAATTTTCAATCTTACATCATGGTATTCAAAATTATTTTTGGATTTGATAAATGCAAAAAAAAATGTGTGTCTGTTTAAATATAATGACATCTACACGTATTATTGTGTACATGGAAACAATTGTAATTTTTGGCATCTCAATATTTAATATCTCCTTAATGAGGAAAAAATATTAGAGACCTTAACCCATAGCATGGCTATTTCAGAAGACGGTTATACCTACCAACACAAGCTTGACATGGAAACCTATCATAATTTGGTCAAGAAAGATCGTAATGTTTCTTGTATAATACTAAGATATGAATGTAAAACTTAGTTGATTTCATTATGGAGTTTAGCAACTTGGATAACATAGATGTGGAGCTCAAAATCTCAGAAACAAAAGCAAAAATGCCCAAAGGGCCCAAGTCCTAACCACTTTATATAGATTTTTTTATCACTTTGACACTCCAATAGATCAAGTAGTAGAGATGTACTTCACATGGTGATCCCCAAAAAAGGTACAATTTCTCTTGCCCATCGTCTTTAATTCCAAGCCTCTAATAGTGAGGTAGAGTATGAAACCTTAGTGGCAAGCATAGGCTTGCATATTCATTTGAAAGTAAAGTAAGAGGAGGTTATCAATGACTCTCAACTGGTACTCGATTAAGTCACTGAGGTATATGAGGTAAAATGGGACATAACGACAGATTATTTGTTAATTCTGAAACGACTTGTCTAGAGAATTCCCAATTTCATCATCAGGAGATCACCCAAGGTAGAAGATTCTGAGGTCGACCACCTTTGCAAGAGTGATCTTTTCAGATGAAGTATATCCAAATATTTTGATTGGCATCTTAGACCATCCAAGAATCACCCAACTCCAAATCAGTATTAAAAGGTTAGTCAAGGATCAGACTGAACCATGCCCATCAAGGCATACCTCAGAGATGGAGTCCTGGCTCAGGATAAGCTCCAAGTTAGATGACTGAAGTCCTTAGGCACTAGATATTATCTAAATAATAGGATCTTATTAAATAATGGGTACTGCTCAGCACCTCAACGATGCCTCATCCCATTAAAAGCCAATCATGCCATCAAAGATCTCAACGAGGGTATCTATGGTGCCCATTTTAGACCCATGACCTTAGTGTACAAGGTCTTGAGGCAAGGATACTTTTGGTCTACCTTGTTAAAAGAATCTAAAGACATAGTTCAACATCGTAATAAATTTCATAGGTTAACATTCATTCTAAATCACCCAACGGATAAAATGGCACCAATACCAAGTCTATGGACCTTTGCTTAATGGGGATGGATTTAATTAGGCCCATGCATTTTAGTAAAGGCTACTATTGATACAATATTTGATTGATCGAATTTCAAGGGTTCAAAACTCTTTTAATTTTAATCATGCACAAGAAGAGGTCCTAAGGTCAACCACATACCACTACCAGACCATAATTAAGCTTCTAAGACCATAATTGCCTTGAGGAAAGGACCACAATAGTGTCTAAGTCATCACTCATGTCATTATTCCCCTAAAATGCTTAGTCATTCTGATACATACCAGTAACCAAGCATAAATATTTTGATATTGGCATCCTTACATCTTGAACATGTACAACAAATCTTAATGCCAAGATAATTGACTTTCATAGGTCCAATAACCCTTACTTCAGTGATATATGATTGTAACACCCCACAGGACCACTAAAGGGGGAAGCTATCCCAGTTTCAGACCCTACAGACACCTAGTTAAGCTTATGCACCTTGTCTGACGGGCATGCAAAAAGGATAGACATTGTTCTACCAACCTCCACTCCCCACTCCCACTAGCATTGATGACTCCAATACTTATTAAATTCACCCATCAACTACCTTAAACCCCCTACAATCCTTTCTCCCACACTCCATCTTACTATTAAAGCCGTCAGACCTTAGATAAGGACCCTACCATGCTTCTACATCCTAATAATTCTCTTTCCAAGGTAATGTATATGTATGGGAGGCTTACGAATGGTTAAAGGAATATTGATCTAACTAACTGATCTAAAACATACAAAAATAATCATACACAAACAGAACAAAGGGAAAATAAATCAATCAAGCATCTACCCTTTGTAATACACGCTATTAGCCCACTTTAGGTAGTGAATTACTAGAATTTGGATCTGCTCTTACTATTTTTACACAATATATCATGTTGAGCCCTAGATTAAGACTTGGTAATCCTTAGATAAGTCCATTAGTTACTTCCCAAGGTCCTATTTGTTCATGAAAAATACCTCAGCGACTTTAGACTCTCTTGGCCAAAAATAATAGGTCTATAAAATTATAAAACTCATTTATGATATAATATACAGTGAAACACCCTTTGCAATGAACGTAGGACCCTCATATGAGGTCCTGACCACTTTATATATCTTTACATCACTTTGACACACCTACCCACTAACTTGTTTGGGGTTTATGGAGGGTCTGATCTTTCACACGATTTTAACACCCACTAAACTCAATTGCAAATATATCAATGAAATGAAATGCAAATTCATTTTTTCTCTCTCATTCTCCTTTCTCTTCTGTAATTCCTCTCCCATCACCTCTGTTCTATCTCTCTTGTTCCTTCTTTTTTATTATTTCATTCAAGTTTGGCATATCATTTTTCATAATTTGGGTTCTTGAGTGCAACTTAACAAATGGTATCAGAGAACTCAATTCCATATAATCACTCATTCCTTGATTACTTCCTTCAATTTGTAAATACTATTCTTGTTTTCAATTCCCTATTTCCAAGTTTTCCTTTACAAAAGTTTTTGCCAAAAAATTGTAATTCTTCCATACTTCATTCATTATTACCATCTTTTGCTCAAATTCTATCATCTCTAAATCTTCAATTCAAAATATTTTCTCTCATCATAACAAATACAAGATGGGAAACCACTCGAAATATGATTAATGTTATTTAATAAAGGCCAGATGGATTTGATGAGAAGTTGAATCGCTTACAGAAAAGTCTTGAGTCAACAATAGTGAATGTTAATAAATACTTTGAGAGGAACCCATATTAAGAAGGAATCTTAGGTGACACCTAAATGTATCCTCACATTGGGTGGAGATTTTGAAGTCAATAATGGTGGAAGTATAAATGTTCAATATGGCAACAAGATCCTCAAGGTTGATTGACCCAAGTCTGATGGTGTTGGGGATAGATAATTGATGCATAATGGTAATTGGTACTTCCCTATCAATCCCTACATGAGGATCAAAAGGTGTTATTCGCATCCGTACAATTAGAAGGTAGGTTAACTCTTTGGTTCCATTCTGAATTTTAAAATCCTAAGGACGTTTCTCAAGAAAATTATATGCTAGAGTTTCCAAAGAAGGTATACAGGATGTGGTAACAAATTTTAATAAACTCCACTAAGAGGAAAGTGTAGAGGATTGCCAAGAAAATTTCAAACCCTCAAACCTTTAATGATAGCCCGAAATAATGGTTTCAATGCGGCATACTTTATGCCCAGTTTATTTATTGGCTTTAAGGAAGATACAATGGGGCTAGTAAAGATGTTAAGACCTACCACTTTAACGAACACCTACCTTTTAGCAAAATTACAAGAATATTGCATTGAATCTATAGAAGGGTGTTTCAGGTTTACCCACTATATTTTGGGTGAGGGTCCTTCATGACCCCCCCCCCCCCCCCCCAACTTCCAAAAAATGTGGGGGTGAGGAGAAGTCAAGTTACTGCCCCTCAGCTTCCAGAAAATGTTGGGGCGAGGAGCAGTCAAAGTCCTCCCCCTCAACTATAAGAAAATATTGGAAAGCGGAACCCCCCGGGTCCCTGCAGAAACTCAAGTTGAAAAGGAACCTCACCTAGGTGGCGGCAGAAGCCCATGTTGAGAGGGAATCCCCCCAGGGTCCCTGCAGAAGTTAACATTGATAAGGAACCCCCCAAGGTCCCTACAGAAATTCAAGTCGAGAAGGAACCTCACCTAGGTGGCGACAGAAGCCCGTATTGAGAGGGACTCCCCCCAGGGTCCCTGTAGAAGTTAACATTGAGAAGGAACCGCCAGGGTCCCTCGACCGTAGAAATGCCATATTGGAGAAGGAACCCCCAGGGTCCCTCGATCGCATAAATTCCATATTGAAGAAGAAACCCCCAGGATCCCTTGACCATGAAAATGCCATATTAGAGAAGGAACACCTAGGGTACCTCGACCGTAAAAATGCCATATTGGAGAAGGAACCCCCGGGGTCCCTCAACATCATAAATTCATATTGGAGAAGGAACCCCCAGGGTCCCTCAACCACAGAAATTACATATTGGAGAAGGACCCCCAGGGTCTCTCAACATCAGAAATTCATATTAGATAAGGAACCCCTAAGGTCCTTCCCCACAGAAATGCCATATTGGAGAAGCAACCACCATGGTTCCATATTGGAGAAGGAACCCCCAAGGTCCCTCCACTACATAAATGCCATATTAGAGAAGGAACTCTTAGGGTCCATCCACTATAGAAATGCCATATTGGAAAAGGAACCCCCAGGGTCCCTCCACCGTAGAAGTGCCATATTGGAGAAGGAAACCCCAGGGTCCCTCCACTGCAGAAGTGCCATATTGGAGAAGGAACCCCAAGGGTCCCTCAACAGTAGAATGACACATTGGAGAAGGAACCCCTAGGGTCCCTTGACCGTAGAAATACCATATTGGAGAAGGAACCCCGGGGTCTCTCAACAATAGAAATTCATATTGGAGAAGGAACTCCCAGGGTACCTCGACCACAAAAATGCCATATTGGAGAAGGAACCCCCAGGGTCCCGATAAAAACTCATATTGAGAAGGAACCATCTAGGGTCTAGGGTCCTGATAGAAATTCATATTGAGAAGAAACCCCACTCGGGGTCTCGCATAAATCCATATTAGGAAGGAACCCCACCCAAGGTCCCCGCAGAAACTCATATTAAGAAGGAACCCTCAAGGTCCCTCAACTTCCAGAAAATATCAGGGCGAGGAGCAGTCAAGGTCCTCCCCCTCAGCTTCCTGAAAATGTCGGGGCGAGGAGTAGTCATGGTCCTTCCCCTCAACTTCTAGAAAAGGTTAAGGATAAGAGAAGTCAATGTCCTCCCCGTCAACTTCTAGAAAAATAGGCCAGGATGAGGGACTGGCTACCATGAGCAACCCCTCATCATTAAAAGTCATTCTTTAAAAGAACAAAAAGTACTAACACTTACTTTCTTGTACAGTTAGCCTAGTTGAGCAGGCAGAGCTTAAATAGGAAAGCTAGGATCTCTTGCAAGTTTTGTCTTGGAACCTGAGGAACAAGGTTTGTTGAGAAATCTCAACAACTTAGAACTTTAGTATTGAGAAAATACTAGTAGAAAGATCGTAGGGTCACCCAGTCCTCACACACCTCATAGTCAGACACAACTAGGGTGAGTAGCCAAAGTGTTACTCAAAAGAAATGAACTATTTATAAAATGATTTTCTTAGAAGAGAGGGTCCCCTAGGCCCCTCTCAAGAAAAAAAATGATTTTAGAGGAGAGGGGTTCTCAAGGCCCCCTCCCCCTCAAGATTGACAGTTTTAAAAGAGGAGATCCTCGACACCTCCTCTCTCAAGTTTACAAAGTTTGTACCAAAAATTATCGTTTCAAAAGATATTTACCAAATCAGATATTTTGTCTCCATTAGGAGACATATTTGATTTTTGACTTTGGTTCGCACCAGTTGGCACGTGTCTGAAGGGACAGACTGCTGCACACAGGTTGGGACAAATGGTAAACTGCAGACTTTATTCCTCACCAACCCTCTAAGTTTTTGGCGCCAAAAGTACCAACTCAGCCCTAGTGCCCAAGTATAATTAGGACCCCTGGGCAAGGTCAAGAAAAAAATATAGAAAAACTCAATATCAAAGTTACTCTGTCAAAATCACACCAAAACATCTCTAGTATTCTCTCCCTATTCTCTCTTTAAGTGCTAAATGCCTTATTTTTCACTCCCCACTAACAACCATCATTCTCAGGAGCTCCTCTTGAGAAAATTACTATTATTGTTGTGGAAGTTCATCTTCTTGCAGGGAGGGAGTTCCAATTTGATCTCCATTTTTACCATAAGGAGAAGGTTTCATCATAAGTTGCTTCAGAAGTTCTTGAGTACCTTGCAGACAGCGTCCATTGGAGTGGGTCACGCCTCACCCTCTGCCATTATTCATAGACCCCAGTCTCACTACCCTCCTACAAAATCCAACTCTAGTAATAATAAATCCAATCATTCTTCAAATTCTTTATCTTATCATAACCAAAAGACACTATCCCTACCACCTGTTAAGAGAATAAGCCAGATTGAGATGCAATTAATAAGGGATTTCTTATAATTGTGATGAAAAGTAAACCATGGACTATAAAATCAAGAGCATGAAGTTATATTTAATCATCGGTGAAGGAGAAGTTGTAAAAGATTATAAGGTTCCACATATATGTAAAGAAGTTGAAGTTAGTAGCATTAAGGAGGAAGAGGATTTCACCTTATCTCTCAATGCTATTTTTAGGACTTAATATCATAGAACTATGCTATTGAAATAAGGTCCAACAAGGTGGAAAACATTATATTAGTGAACTCTGTAAGTTCTCACAAATTTCTTAATCCCTAGAAAACCAAGAATATAGGTTGTGAGAAAGAAAATACAGCTCATATGGTTATAGCGAATGGCAGACAAATGATTTTAAACTCAAGGTGCAAGAAGTTAAGTGTAAAACCCCATATTTTTATGATTTTTAAATTTAGGATTAATTGAATTTAATTTGAGAACTAATTAAGAATTAATCCGGATTAAAATAAATATTATTTAGCGAGTTAAGGGTTAATATTTATTGATGTGTATTATGTTTAATATTACTGTTTGAATAAAGTATTATATGATTATGAAATTAGTATAACTGTTGCAAGTGGAAAAAAATATGACAGCTACGAAAATTAAGTTGGGACGCGCGTGTGAGTCGTGTTAGGACTAATTTAAAGGAATTAGGAAGTAAATTAATTATAAGTATTCCAAATAGTCATTTTGAGTGCTACAACGTATTCATAAGGGACGAGATAGTTAGAAAAGTCTGTCTGGGGGTTTGGTTTGGGTCCCAAGGACAGTTTTAGGCCAAACTGACATCCCGAGAGGGCTTTTTGGTAATTTCAAATTTTGGGTAATTAATATGCATGAAAATTAGAGATAGAATATATCTGCTACGTGAGTCCAATTAGGGTTTTTATTCACAAGTTTCAAGGGAGAGTTAGAAAGCGTGAGGGAGAAACAAACCCAAGGAACTAAGGCCTAGAACCATTACCTTGCAACACCAGGACCACCACCGTGTAGATCGGATAATGATGAATAAACGCATACCACCAACATCAGTGGATCAGACCATCATACTCAAGGTAAGTGTTTAATACTTGCTTCCTTTTAGAAATAATGGTGTTCATGTTAGAATAGGGATTAAACTCATGATTTAGAATTGAATTGGGTGGATTTAGAGAATTAAAATCATATGTTAGGACTAATTTTGATCAAAGATTGAATCCCATGCATGTAGAACAGGAATCTTGGAATTTTAATGTAATATGATGAACAAATCTGAGCTTGATTTGAAGATTGTGTATGAAATTAAAGGACTAGGGTTTCTTATAGATTAATTGGGGATTTCAAAATTTATTACTAATTAATGATGATTTGAGGATATTAGGATGTTAGAAAATGAGGATACATGCTAGTTTATCAATTAGTATAGTTGTATTAGTGTTTGGGTAAAAATGGTGAAAATAGACTTTTTGGAGGTTAGGGACGAAACTGGTAGAACTCGTTCAAATGATCGGGGGAAGTCGTTCGAATGACCTCGTCCGAACGAGATTAAGAAAGAAAATTCAGAGTTAAGTTCGTACGAAGTTCGTTTGAACGACCCCGTTCGAACGACCTCATTCGAGCGGCAATCTGGGCACTTCTAGCGAGATTTCAGAACTGGGAATTTTGCCCGACTTGGATTCAAATGATACTTGTTAGCTAATTCAAAACAGAGGGATTTTTCTACAATAAATAGTACCATAAATTAATAGTGAGGGACTTGGGTACACTATTACGAGAGACTTGCATGGTTGAATTATATTGCGTAAGGTGCGATAGAGAGAATAAATCGTAAGCTATAGTATACCGGAAGTTTTAAAAAAATAAATACTATATGTGAACCAACGTTCGGGTTGTGTTTATACCTAATTATATTAATGGGTGGTGTGAATACATATAGTATGTTTGATTATGTGTACTGACATACCTAACTACTTGCTATCAATGGAGGTTTTCAAAATGATAGAGGGCGGTCTTATCCTGATGAGCCTTTGGGGGGATTTTAGATTTGGCACCTTAGAACATAGTACGCCGGTTAGATTACCATTTGTGAGAATAATGGTATTAAACGGTCATTTGGGTGCGTAGGTTTGTGAGAAGCCCAAAGGCCTATATTTCCACCTCCAATATGTGGGATTAATTTTATGGTTCGTGGGAGATTATCGAACCGATTATCCTTATTTGAGTACGAGATGTACCAGGACTCGATATCAGAGTGTGCATTCACTGCAATTGAGCCCAAGGTTGCCGTATTAGTATATATATTATAGAGTAATTATATATATATATATATATATATATATATATATATATATATATATATATATATATATATATATATATACTAGTGATATTATCTACCATGTGATATTTGTATATGATTAAGATGATGAATTCCTAAGTACCTTAAGATGTGAATACTTAACTTTGGGGTGAAAACCCTTAAACGAATTAATAAATGTTGAAACAGTTAATACAAGTGTTTGGGAATGCGAGATACTACTTCGAGATATAATTAGCGGTGTAAGTCTAGAATCTAGTTGAATGAGATTAGGATAGTTAGATTGGACTAGATGTACATTATGCTTGCACAATAGTTGAGAGGTGAGAATCTCATGCGAGAGTACTAAAAACTAACATGCACATAATACTTGCTTTAACGCAAATTTTAAATACTTGCTAAAATATTTCAATAACTCAAGCTCTGACCCGCCTCTTGCATATTTTCTTCACTTGTACCATTTATATCAGGTATATATCCACAGGGACGCCACGCCTAGACCTTCAGACTGTTTAATGTGTTGTATCAGTTATGGTAGCTGCAGGTCCTCGCGCTTAGACGCCTTCACTCTAATTTCATTCAGTTATCTCTAGACATTTTATTTAGGGCATGTGTCGCCCATCCTCAGTTATTTCGTTGGAGAGATTGTACTTCCTTAATTTCTGTATTTAGTATTTAGTTGGATTTAGTATATTAGTTTATGGTTTGAGACTTTGAACCAGAATGTTTTTATCCAGACTTTTTATTTCAGCAGTTGATTCATATCCAGTTTTTATTTTATTCATGTGTATGGTAACTGGTTTGTGTCTTAATAATTGGAATTTATTAATGGATTATTTGGTTATAACTTAAAATGGAAAATGTTTTGACACTAGCTTAATTATTTATTAGGTGATTAAGAAGAATAAATATTTTCGACAGTGATGCTAAGAATCAACCAACCGAACATTTTGTTTAATTTTAATAAAGGACTTATCACCCGGTATTTAATTGGGCACGGTGTAACATTAAGTTCAACTAGGAATTATCATGCCTTTGATAACGAAGTGATAATACTACTTTTAAGAGGATGTGACATGGTTTTAAGGGTGCAATGGCTGATGGAAGTGAGCCCCCACTATATATATCTCAATAAGTTGAACTTATATTTTTGAAGGGAGGGAAATATATTGAGTTACAAGGTGGAAAACTCATTTACACATGATCACTAACAAGTCTTTTAATACATTGTGCAGTAAGAACAAATTCATGATATAGGAATGGTTGTCTTCAGTAACTACAATATCTAAACACGGAGCCATTCCTACTGAAGTAGTGCATATTATTAAAGATTATTATATGACCTTCAAGGAACCTAAGAACCTTCTTCCCTAAAGAGTACATGACTATACGTGGTGTTAAGGGTCTTGTGCTGTGGGGCACCCAGGGGGAAAAAACTTGTGTAATGGTGGACTCAGGATTTCTTGTCTCCCATTCCTCCACTTCCCTCGAGGTCGCATTATCATTTTGATGGGATCGATGATTTTCCCCAGGAAGTTGTTCAACACCATATCCAATTTTTTGTGCACGCCCCTAATTTTTGGCTTAAGCCTAAGTGTGTATATTCATGCGAGGGGTTTGTTAGTTGTTCATAATTTCCAGTTTATTTTATATAAAAAATGATAAAATGGTTCGGGTTAGCCATTTTTGTCTAATCCTAAGGCATGTTTCAATTTATGATTGGTTTCGTGATTTTTGTTGTGTGGGTTCGAGATTGGGTTACAAGTGGAGAAAGCGTTAGGAACATCACTTGTTCTTTATAATTACTTAATTATATACTTATTATCTATTTTTACATTATTTTATTACTTTTTAGTTAATTTAAGAACATGTTTAGAGACTTTAGTTTGAAAATCCCTTAAATCATGGATAAGTGCTCAGGTTGGAAAATGATTTCAGTGAGAGGTGTAGGAACGTCAGTTAACTAATAAAGGTACAAATATAACTCTGTGCTTCGATAATAGGTGACCTTTAATATGTATGTAAGTGTGAGCTAAGGCTCAGCTTGGGTGATGGGTGGCTTCTAATGTTATGCGTGCGAGGAATCTCGGCTTGAGATAATTTGATATCTCATTCGATGTTTGAGGAGAGATAGAATGGTGATGTGAGGGATGAATGAATATCTACATTAAAAACATATTGAGAGATACATTATTGAGGATTATTCTCATGAGAAGGACTCAGTGTTTTGCCTATGTACTTGTGTAGTCACAAGATCAATGCCGATGCAATTTACTTGTTTACATGTTCCAATGTGATGTTTGTGCAAGTGTATAACTTGAGGGGGAGAAGATATATGTGGTCCATAAGGTAGCTTTGTTAGAGTATCAGAATTGAATTTGACTCTAACATTCTTCGACAAAGATATTCATGTCCGTCGGGCAATCACTAACTAGAACATGTTATTGAGCCTTTGGGATAGTTTGGAAGTGTATAGGGAGGGGGGGGGGGAGGGGGGGAATTTAATATTAAAGTAGACCATAAGACATCGAAAGAGATATAAGTATCCCTTAGGGACATGGTTAAAATCTCAGAGGTGTCATAGATCTCGAGATAGTTAATTCATTTATTTAGACTAGGGATGGATGCATCCCTAATATGTAATACGTCAAGAGACGTCTGATAAGGCTTGGGCTTCACTATTTTATCTTGGTATAGAGCCTACATACCAAAGGGAAATTAGGATCAAATTCAACATAGTTCTAACTAATAGGACATTTATACAATTGTAGGCAATGGGATATTGGGTATTCAATATACAACATTACAGTATTTATAGAGCTTAGTCCTTGATATAGTATTTTCATTTTGTTGGATTGATAAATTTATTTGTTAAAATAGTATGTTAATCGATGGACAATGTTTGATAATTATTTATATGAAAACACATATTAGGGGTGCCTTCGTAGCGACGGGCTTTGTTTCCTCAGAGAAGCGATGGGTGTTGCCATATTTTAGTCTTTAGATTTGCAAAGTTTTGGGCTAACACTTTCCTAAAAACGATTTTGAAAACTTTTTGTAATTTTTTTTATTTAGTCGTTATGGAGTTTTATTTGGATATATTGAAGATATGAGCATGTCAACTCAATAAACATATTAGAGACTAGGCTTTAATATATAAACGATGATAAGTGCACACTCAGTACCCTAAACATGGGCCGAGATAAATTAGATAAACAAATATGGGTAGTTTATCACTATATATATTTGTGAGTGTGTGGGTGGGGGTATGGATCCGAGATTGGTGTATTTACCATTGTAGCTTGAGTAAAATGTTTACCAGGGGAGTCTTTACACACTACACCAAAACTGTTGAACTTGTCACAGTCATTGACCGTGACAAGTAAGGGGGTGATAACTTTTTTTGTCACGGACTTGTCATGGTCATTGACCATGACAAGTTCATTAGACTTCTCATGGTCCTGTCACGATCTTTGACCGTGACAAGACCGTGAAAAGTTCGTGACAAAGAAAGTTGTCACGGACTTGTCATGGTCAATGACCGTGATAATTATGGGCAGAATTTAAAAAAAATCTGTTGGGCAGTATGGCCACTGTCACTGCCCACCAGTATATGTGTACCTGTTATAGCAACAAACAACTATATCCAAATAAAATAGAAATAATGAATCAAATCATTGCATATATAATTCCATATCCAAATAAAATAAAAATACATTCCATATCCAAACCAAAATGTAACAAATCATAACAATACAAATATAATCCAAGTGTCCAAATAAAATAGATACAAACAATGTCAATGCATAGAGTCATCAGTAGGCCGGAGGAGGAAGGAAGTCCAAATGATATGCGCATCGAGACATCCCTCAATATGCATCATGCTGCAATGTTCGCGCAACCACAATGTGGAGTTCTCCTTTTGGGGCATCAAATGCGTGATGAGCACCTTGGCCTCAATGTCTTGAAGGAAACGTCCATGAACCGACATACCCAGGAGGGTTCTCGGGTCCCTCAACCCCCTCGCTATTGGTTGGCCATCATATATGTCGAGTAAAAACATGATCGCCTAACCAATTGTTGACATAGTCTGCTCGAAGGCAGTCAAGATGGGGATCGAATAATATAGCGGTGAGTCCACACGTATCAGAGATGAAGCAGGGATGTCCACGTCCTCATCCTCGTCCACCTCCACCTCCACCGTCTTCTCCTTCCCCTTTCCCTTGCCTAACTTATGCTTCATAAAGGCGTACATATCTAGGACCGTTGCCTCCAACCTTGATAGCTTATCATTATGCGTGTCCACCTGACAAGCCAACCCGATGTTGCTCGTCTCCATTTAGATGATCCTATACTTCCCCACCCGCGAGCTCACCCCCTAGTCCTCCCCTTGCAATCAGTGTTGAGCACTTGGCTGAGTGTGTCCGTAGCCAAATATGCCTTGTCGGCATCAGACTGCGACTCATGCACTTCTTTAAGCTTTGCCTAAAATGACAAAAAGCACACGATTCGTTAATTAATTAAATAAAAAATTATGACATAATTAAAAAAAATTAAATATTTATAACTTACAATCGTGGACGAGACGCTCAGGGACACATCCTTGTCCTTTCCCTTCTTCATCTAGATTGCCACATAGGCATCGATCCTATGCGGCCTACCCTCAAGGACACTCCCCGTCTCCTGAAATAAAATAATGAAACATTAGTAAGTAACACAAAATAAAATAATGCAAAATAACATTAAACAATAATTATTGAAAAAAAAAATTACCATCCTATGATCCACTTCGGCGTAGGACGTCCGCCCAGAATAGTGCATGTACGACTTTTTTGCCCATTTTTCCCTCCCCGATTGGCAAGATTCCAATTGTCGCCCCTCGATCTCATTGTCGATAAACTTTTCCCACTGTGCCAATGCGATCGGCTACTTGTCGGGATGGTATCATGCAGTCTGAGAATGGAGTCCCGGGTAATCCCAAAGTGCCGAGCCCTTAAAGTTTTCTTCCACGTCTTATTTTGTTCCCTAAACTGCTCAAACATGGAATCATGGAGTTGTGGGGGCATGCCGAATTGTTCCTGTCAAACAAATACAAATAAAAAGAAAGAAAGTGTTAGTTGCTAATAAATATAAATTGAAATATAAATATAAATATAAATATAAATATAAATTGAAATATAAATATAAATATAAATATAAATACATTACTTGTAGTGCCGCCCAAATAGCCAACTTGCGCTCATTTGGAACGTCCCTCCAACTAGTGTATTGCGGGTTGATAATCGTCTTCACCAACTCGAGGGATCTAGACAATAATCCGTCTTGTTCTCAACCGCTGATCCCAATTTGCCCCATTTTGGGATCCTAGGGGTCGAGGAACCCTCGTCGCCTCCACTGCCGCCAAGCTCTGAAGAAGACATTTTTGTAAAAATTGTTTTTATTAGTACAAATCCAAATGAATTAGAAGAATACAAAGCACTAACCATATTATAACAAAACACTGGCAACTTTGAATTAATGCACTAAACTAATCAAGTGAAAATGAATTAAAAACATTAAATTGATGTCCGATAATAATAAAACATTAGAATAATACACCCACTCATGGACTTTGAATTAATGATTAAGAATTAAATCTAAATATTACATGAAGTAAGCTGATCGAGTACAAATGAATTAAAAGCATTAAACTGATGTATGATAATTGGAATACTTATTACAAATCTAAAAATTGTTTAAAATTCGGGTTATCATAAAAAATGGATTGATATTCGGTAGGAGGAGCCAAGTCATCCACACTATTGTTTAGACACTTTGGCACATGTAGGATGATTGACCACGACTCGTTGTTGATATACTCTTTGTAAAACACTTGCATGACCTTTTAAAAAACACAAACAAACGACTCATCGCACACGTGTCCGTTGCTCTTCAACTTGGACAAGTCAACCATCATCAAATTGATGCCAGAATCAACTTTACAAGGAATTTTATCCTCAACTCTTACCCAATAAAAATAAAATACAACGTCTTTGAAGCTTACATAGTCCAATTCAAATATATTTTGAATTACACCATAGTAAGTCATGTCAGCTTCAACGAAGTTTTTATCTTTCGCGCTCCCTTGAAAGAAAGTAAGAACCTTGTATGAAATGCCAGAGTTCTGTACATTTGTACTTTCCTCATACACCCTTGCACCGAAAACGTAACCGTTCAATCGATCCTTTTTTTACTCTTGTGCCAAGATCAAGGGTCCAGTGGCTAGATGAGCAAGCCTTGATGTCGCATCACCCATCTTTAAGCGCTGAGAATATAGATAAATTAATTAGGTTAGTTGTAAAGTTTTATTGTAATGTAACATTTAATAACAACCATTTTCATTATAATTAACTCGTGTGACAACCACAACCTAAATTCGTTGTCTGATTGTGCCATTGTTTTTAGTCTTTTATTATTTTCACAGCCTTCATCTTTTATGCATAAAATCAATGTAAAAAATTTATTATAAAATTAAGCATGTATAAAATAATCTAAAATAATGTAAAACTTATAATAATTTAAACTTACTTTTTCCATTCTTCGACATCTTCGTGTGTGTCAAATACATAACGAGTTATTTGTTCATGTTGTAAACTTGTTAATTTCACTCGTTTGCCCATCACATGGCCACCCTTATCGACGAACTCATCAATGTCATCACCATTGGTCGAGTCAGGCATATATTCCCGAGTATATATTGATGACTCCACGATGATGTATTCCTCTGCAATTGATCCTGAAATGTATTATGTATTCTTGACATAATCTTTGAAAACTTTCATCAACTTTCAAAAGGATAAATCCACAGATATCTAACTGAACCACAAAGAAGGTACTCGTCGCATAGGTGTACCAACAAGTGAACAATTATGTTAAATAATGATAGGGGAAAGTACTTCTCCAACACACAAATTGCTTCGGTAACTGCCACTTTTGTGGCCACTATGTGTTCTCGATTGACTACCTTCTCCCATTAAAGTAAGAAGAAGATACTAATTTGCATAATCGCCCTTCAAAAATCCTTGTGCTTTGAGAAACAGTGCTTAAACAATAGAGGGACCAATTGCATGATCACATGCCAATTGTGGGACTTACACTTGCGTAAATCATGGGTACACTAATTCACAATCCTTTGCAAGTTGGATGAAAAATTAGATGGAACCTTCAAATTATATATTGTATTTAAAAGAACCTTCCTTTCCTCACTCGTCAAAGTAAACGCACTAGGGGGAATTATTGTTCTTACCCTACTATATTCTTTCAACCATAGTTGTGGCTTAAGTTTCAACGATTTAAGGTCTTTTCGTGCACTTTATCCATCCTTCGAATGACTCCCCCAAGGTATGTTCCCACAATATGTTCAACGATGTTCTTCTCTGCATGCATCACATCGAATACATGGCGCATATTTCTATAATATACTTAACTGCTCATGCACATTGTTCCAATTTGAGAAAAATTCGGCTGCATAACCCTCTAGTTCTCAAAGTACACGACGTAGATTTGCAAGTGTGAGTGTTATTTCAATTGATAATTGAAATAACACTTAACATCGCATCATCTAGTATGTACCCTAGAGAACATTAAGATACGACTGCAAAACTTTCTCCAGTAGTAACAAGTTTAAGCCACTAAGAATATTATTATACAGAAACTATACACTCCCAAACTGTCCAAACTGGACAATTCGAGAGATCTCAGTACATGAGTAATAACTCTCGAACGGGTTTAAGGGCTATTGAATGCGTACGCATACGAACTAGATGGCTAGTATATATGCACACTATATTTAATTTCCAATATGTTTCATTTAATTATCATAAGTCCGTGGTCATGCCACTCTCGAAAGGGTGGTGACACAAAGTAATTTTAGAACAAAGTGGAAAACTACCCCTCCCCCCATTTGGACAATAATTCAGTGGTAGTGCCACTTCCTAAATTAACCAACTCAACAAATTAAGACAATATAATTATTTCAGAATTTATTAGTGTGAATTAAATTAAGGATTTTTAAAAAATTAAATAACCAACTTCCATATCCAACCACATCCATCCAATATAATCAAACAACAACAACAAACCAACAAATGTGTATCCCGTACTCCTTCTAATTCATATACTCAATTAATTCATTTCCAACAATATAAGAAATTAAATACATATGACTAATTCGCTTCAAGCCCTAAATAATAACACCCAATCAACATTAACAATTTCTAATAAATTTCAAACCTAAATAAGAATAGATAAACAATATTTATAATGTCAAATTGATTTTATTCTCTAAAGAATAAGATTCAAATCAATACCTATTAGGAGCATATATTTTTCTAAACAATACCTATTAATTTCAATATTAACAATACCTATTAGGCTTTTGTAGTCAAATCTATACCTATTAGGAGCATATATTTTTCTATAATTTATGTTAATAATTAAATAAATTTATAACTATAACACACACGCACCATTGCCCCCACCCCTACACACATATACACCTATACACACACTCCTACCCCCACCCTTTGCGCCTACGCCTCCCCCTACCCCCACCCCCACCTGCACACCCACCCACACACACAAGGACCTAAACACACATACACACGCACACACACATACACACGCACCCACCTACAAACATGCACACACACACATATACATATACGCACATATAAATATACACACACATTTAAATACACACACACATATACATACGAGAGAGAGAGAGAGAGAGAGAGAGAGAGAGAGGAAAAAATGGATGTGAAAGTTGAGAGAGAGAGTCGCTGTAGAGAGAGAGAGGGAATTAAGGGGGAAACAAACTGGTGGGGAAAAATCGTAAGGGTTTTTTTACTGGGAAAGTTGTCACAGACCTGTCAGGGTCTTTGACCATGACAACTTTCTAATGTTGTCATAGTCAATGACCATGACAAGTCCGTGGCAACTGTATTTGTCACGGAATTTTCACAGTCATTGACCATGACAAGTCCGTGACAACGCATTTTTTTTTGTCACGGTCAATGATCGTGACAAGGTTGGCCAGCTAAAAGGTGACAATTTTCCCTTTTTGGTGTAGTGACACTTTAAGTGACCTAATTGGGCAAAGCTCCATTTAGTTGGGCAGAGCTTTGTTTAGAAGTGACGACTTTTGTGGGAAGTGCACAGAGGTTTGCCTCTATTTTTTAATGGAAGTTATTTTTTAGATGTACGAGATTTACTTAGGGGAAGTTACTTCGCGGAAGTACAAGCATTTCATCAGAGCAAAGTGACTTCTCTGAAGTATAAAATTCTTAAGGACTTTTCAGAACGAGATTGAGTATCTCTAGTGCTCGGGATTGAAGAAAGATATAAAACCGAGTCATTTTTGGGTTTTGAGGTAATTTGTAAGGTTGTGGGACCTTATTTGTAGGGATCTATACAGGGCCTTTGACTGATCAGTCATCCTTGGGCTTTGATGAATCAATCAACCACGGTGACATGTTTACGGGGGATGGAGGGGGTGTGGCATGCGTAGGGCTAGGAAAATATCTTCAAAGATCTGGTAATGATTACAATAAAGTCGGGATGACCAATCGATTGACTCCCTTGGGGGAGGGGGAGACTTTAATTGATCAGTTGAAGGAAGTCCAAAGTATTTTTTTGGATCCTTATTGGTTTTTCTCTAATTTGTATTTTGGTACCCAACATTTTATTCTCGGGTTCCTTGGGGTTTCTCACTGGTCTTTAGTGTTAATAGTATTTTTATGGATGGGATAAAAAGGACCCACACACCTATTACCAATTAGGGTGTCCATAGATGGGGTCGACTAGGAGTGTGTAAATGTGGACACTCTTCATCAAAATTAAAAGGGTTTAAAAATTGGTTTACCTATTTCTTCTAGAAATGATGGGGTATGTTGGGTAATAGATAGAAAGGGTGGGGGTAAAAATGGGGATATCTAAAAATTATCATATAGTTAACCGATCGATTATCCCTTGCATTTGAACGACTGATGGATAATTAGATTCGAGAAGCTCAATAGCTATTTAATGTGGCGTGTTGTTTCCACTTTTAGCATCCTTCATCAATCTCTTTTAGACACATTTATCCATTGGTTGATGTTGTTTGTTTCATTGATTTACATTGCATTCGTCATTCTCATGACCTAAATTTCACCGTATTATCATGGAGAGGGGAAGTGTTATAAGTTTCAACATGTCTGATGCCCTATTTTTATTGTTGTTTTCGGGCATCCTCCCTGCGTGGATGAGGGATTCTTCTCCCATGAAATTTTCTTAGTGATTGCGGAGGATGCTACCTCACTTTCCTTGGGTTTGTCCACTTTGTCTCCGCCCATGAGTCAATTTAATCATTTCACCCTTCTAGTGTTACCGCCAACATTTACGATGGTCCTTCATAGTGAAGACCAAGTTGTACACATTCGCTAACGTGGTTCGTCTTTTTGCAAGCTGGCGCCGTCCCTGATGGACCCTCCCGTTTTTTGTAGATGATGAGAGTTTAATAATTCCTACATTATAAGTCTTATCTAATTTTATGTTCTTAAATTTTAATTGAAGTTATGTTTTACAAACTTTCAGTAGGTTTTAGTCGACCTTGCCCAACTACGCGAGATACTGAGGCATTGGTCGTCGACACATTTAGCTCTACGCTAACTGACAATTAAAGTTTTGGTCGGCAACACTGCTGATTACCTAAGGCCGTCGAATGATCTTATCGAGTGCACAAATGGTCTTGTATATTCTATTGGTGTTTCCTTGCTAGTTATAAGATTTAGGATACCCAGTCCGAGGCTCTCGGGTGGGAGTTGTGTAGGTGGTCATCTGAGGAATAGGCCGCGTATATGGTGGTCTAGTGGGATAATATTTTTAGTGGGAGTTGTGTAGGTGGGATAATATATGAGATAACTCGGAGGAGATGTATCGCCTTAGATTCTACTAAAGCGTACTTCCTTGAAGGGGCTCACAGGAGGACTTGAGCTTTCTTCTTCAATCTCCTGCACAAAGTTTCTAAGTGTTAGAAAATACACTACTTCACATCATACTGAAAATGGCTAAGTGAAGAAATAAAAAACATACCTATTGCTCAAGAATGGGATAATATGACAATTAGCAAAGCAAGTGGCAAATGAACTGGTGAAGCCCAATTGGTTTGACCCTGGTCAACATCAGGACGGTCGTCCAGAGTGATAGCCTCAGTTGGAGATGGAGAGGGAGATGCCTCAGTAGGTGAAGCATCAATAGTAGGTTGCACCTCATGATATTGTTTCCTCTTGGACTTTGTACCTAGAGTCTTCTATCTAGTGTCAGAGGCACTAGCAACAGAGGGGACTCTAGAACTCTGTCTACGTTTTGATACCCCCTCTATTGGATCTACAATAATAGTAGGAAAAATAGCAACATGAGGAGCGGGGTGGGGTGGGGTGGGGGGGCTTCTTGAAATACCTATTGTACTATTCCAGATGAACCTGACATTTGTCTTTTATTCGCCCACTTAGGTCGACAGACATAGAAGGTGGGATGAAGGTAATTGGGAATGCGTCTAAAGGAGCTTGTAACTTTGGATGGGATTTAGATTTTGAAGAAGCTCCACTTTCAGACATTATGTCTTTCTTGGCAATATTTTTTTATGGCCCCTCGTTAGGAGCCACATCAGCAGAAGCACCCTCGATATTTTATTTGGGTGTTGGAGCTTTCTAGGCCCTGGGCACAGCAGTGGGGATCCTGGGGTAGCTCTGAAGGAGGAATTTCGGGAGTAAAACTTAGAGGGAACTCAACCCAAAGGATAGAAATCCCCTTCAAACCCAGCTCTATGGATGGAAAAGTCTGAACTGCTGGGTAAATATGGGAACTTTGAACAAACTCTTCAATCTTAGCCAGTTGTGACTGCCAGTACTTCAATACAGAATCCGAAGTAACATCGCCTTTTCGAGTAAGAGGAGGGATGGTAACTCTATCACTGATGGAAGAACAAATGGTGGAGGCTGCTAAGACGGTGTAAAGGGCACAAGCCTGAGAAAAATTAGCCCTAGTATGAGACTCTTGAAATACTGGCCGAGGAACCCCCTGGTCATAGACAAACTAGAGGCCATAGCGGTTGGGGATATAATGTTCTAAGGTGTATCCCCATTCAATATAGGAGGTAAGGTTTCTTGAAGTCAGAGCTAAAATGACAGCAAATGAGGGGTCTTCTATGATAAGATCCTCAGAAGTAGGTTGTACCACCCTTGAGGTATGACCAAAGAATTTCCAAGTGTGTGCAAAGAAATCATCATCATAACACTACACAAAAAACAGGATTCTGGCATGATTTAAAACTATGCCATATCAAATCTGCCATGGTTTTTGAACTGTGCCAGAATAAGGTGTTCCAAAATGGGAATTTTTTTCTGGCACGGCTCAAAAGTGTGCCAGATTCAGCCAAACAGGAACACTTCTGGCACACTTTTAAATCGTGCCAGAATTTGATATTTCTGACACACTTTTGGCACAACTTTTAATTGTGCCAGATTCTGCAAAACAGGAAGACTTCTGGCACACTTTTAAACCGTGCCAGGATTTAATATTTCTAGCACACTTTTGGCACAGTTTTTAACTGTGCCAGATTCAGCACAGTTTAAAAAAATTTGGCACACTTCAAAACCGTGCCAAAATATGATATACTTTTGCCACGATTTTGAACTGTGCCAATTTTTTTATTTAAAAAAAATATTTGAAAGCACAAAATTCACAAATTAACAATATTGCGTTATTAATAAACTAATGTACATACAAACTTCAAAATATTACAAGTCTTTAACAGCTCAAAGGCCCAAAAAAAATTGGGCAGAGTTTCCTCTATTTTCTGGACATTCCAAAACCTGTTAATACAAAACCTGCCTAACATAAAGCCCGCACGACCACAAAATATAACAATTAACTTCCAAAAGCCCTCATGGCCATAAAAATCAATAATAAAACAACAACAGACCGTACGGTCATGACACAAAAAAATGGAATCATTAATAAACCCCTTGTTTTAAACCATTGAGTTCTTTATGTGTTCCACGTGAATAAAAGCCAATGATAAATTGTTATCCTGCAAAAAAATAGAATACAAAAAAGATACGATATTAGTAACCCAATAATTTACCAAAAAAAAAATACTCAAAATAAAAAAATTACATATATGAGTGGAAATTATCGTCATACTCACAAACCGGGAGACCCGGGACTACGCGGTCAGTTCCTACAAGTTACATTGGTCCTGTGCGAGGTGTTCGTGCCTCCTACGGGGTCGATTGGGGGCCGGTTTGGGTTTTCACCTTTTAACGGCATGTTTTTAAGTTTAAGTGTTGATTTTTGCAAATTATCGTCTTATTCATACACCGGGAGACCCGGGACTACGTTGTCAGTTCCTATAAGTTACATTGGTCCCGTGCGAGGTGTTCGAGCCTCCTACGGGGTCGATTGGGGGCCGGTTTGGGTTTTCACCCATTAACGGCCTGTTTTTAATTCTAAGTGTGATTTTTGCAAATTTTCGTCATACTCTCAAACCAGGAGACCCGGGACTATGCGGTCAGTTCCAACAAGTTACATTGGTCCCGTGTGAGGTGTTTGTGCCCCCCTACGGGGTCGTTTGGGTTTTCACCCTTTAACGGCTTTTTTTTACGTTTAAGTCCTAATTTTTGCAAATTATCGTCATATTCTCAAACCGGGAGACCCGGGAATACGCGGTCTATTCCTACAAGTTACATTGGTCGTGTGCGAGGTGCACGTGCCTCCTACGGGGTAGTTTGGGGGGTAGTTTGTGTTCGCCCCTTTAACGGCTTGTTTTTAAGTTTAAGTGTTGATTTTTACAAATTATCTTCATATTCTCAAAGCGGGAGACCCAGGACTACGTGGTCAGTTCCTACAAGTTACATTGGTCCCGTGCGAGGTGTGCATGCCTCCAACGGGGTCGTTTGGGTTTTCACCCTTTAACGGCTTGTTTTTAATTTTCAGTTTTGATTTTTGCAAATTATCATCATATTCTTAAATCGGGAGACCCGGGATTACGCGGTCAGTTCCAACAATTTACATTGGTCCCGTGCGAGGTGTGCGTGCCTCCTATATCGTCATATTCTCTAACGGTATTTTTTTTAATCAATTTAGAATGTTTATGGATTTTAGAAAATTTTGACATAGTTTCATTTGTTTATTCGTTAAATCCAACATGTTTTAACATTTAAAATAAACTCAACAGCAACAGCAAATTCCAAAACCAAACCACCAGCAAGTCCCTTCCACCAATTTAGCTAAATAAGCTCATAAAGTAAGCCATGAAGTGATTTACAAACTTTAAAAGGAATGATCAGATATAGATTGAAAAATACAAACTATAAATGTTGAGTAGAAATAATTAATTGAATTTTAAAAGGTTAATAAATGGGTACTAAATAATAGTTACCTGTAGTAACTTGATTAAGATTGGATGGAACTGGCGTGAGTTGAACATTTGTAAAACAAAACCAAACAAATCACTGGCAGCCTATGCTGGACTTTTGATCTCCAAACCTCCCCAATACCTGCATTCAATTCCCACCCAGCACTAGATCAAACTCTTTAATATTACAGTACCCATCTATGATTATACACACAGAAGCTCCAATCTTGTTTCACATTTTTCAATATTGCAGCATACCATATATGATCATTTCAATATATGTTACAGTATACACACACACACACACACACACACACACACAAACGTATAATCCAACATATTAAATAAAGAAGAACACAACAATTCATAAAACTCTAGCTTATCAGTGCTTATTTTATACACGAATTTGAAAAGAAAAAAGGGGCATTGAAATGGAAGGGCTTATTATTACCTTAACCTCATTCTTGGACAAAATTGGCCCAGCCTTATCTCACCTTCTTCCATGTCCGTTTCTTTCCTCGCCATTTCCTCTTCCACTTCATTTCCATTATAATAAGACACTAACTGAAGGCGGCAACGGAGAGTGGCTACGCCTATCCCTAGCATCCCTGTCAAAAGTCATGAATAAAAAGTCAAATCCCAATTAGTTTTAGGAGTGACAGGTGCTGTGTTGTTCCCACAATATAATCAATTGATTTTTTAATTATGTGCATCAATGGGAATGATGAGAGGTTTGAAATTAGCTACATTAAACCACGATATAATCAATTGAATATATAGTAGGACCAAATTACAAGGGTTTAATTAGTGAGCCATTAATGCTTATGGTTTTGAATTTTAAGATTAGGGTATCAGAGGCCAAAAATTATATTTGTTTTTTGACACTTTAAAGATTAACCTAATATACATTTCTTCTTCATGTGCAATCAGAATATCCAAACCTGAAACCGTTTTAATGTTTTTATAATCTTTTTTTTAATTATGGACAGCTGGACCAAAAACCATAAAAAAGTTGGCAATTAAAATTGAAGATATTATTCCAGATTATTTTAAAAACCCAGCTGGACCAGTTTGTTATTTGTATGGCCTTCTAGAGTATGGATGCAAGTTTCAGTTTGATACAATAGCTATTATATATTTATGATATCCATAAAAAATATGGGAAACTAAATATTGAAAAGAATAGAACTTGCATACCTTTCGATTTTTCACTGGCTGTGAGGAAATCAACACAATTTATCCCTTGCAAATGGACTTTCCGTGTAGATGTTGGATTAGGGGAACCAAGACTCCATATCTGTAAATTGAAATTTAGATGATGGGAGGAAAAATTGACATGTTAAATAGGCAATGGAGAGAGCGATCTCAGTGGAGTAAGATGGAGAGCTGGCCGACAGCGGCACCGGAGTGAGAGAGAGAGAACTGGACGACGGCAGCACCAGAGTGAGAGAGAGAGAGAGCTACCCTCTGGTGCCTAAACCATCCGCTGTCAAACCTCTGACCCACCAACCCGCATCCTCAAACCCTTTACAGCCCAACAAATCCCTAAAAACCTCAATCACAAATGAGCCACCCGGATTGAACCTCAATCGCAATCACGCAACCATGCAAAGCCCTAAAAACCCTAGGTTATTCTTCTCCTGGTACTGGTCGTGTGAGAGAGCGGGAGGCGAGCGGGATAGAGGAGAGAGAGTGGGAGAACAAAAGGGGTTAATTTTTTTAGGATATTTATATTTTAGTAAAGTGTTCTCAATTTTGGTACACTTTTAAACAGTGCCAAAATTTGGCAATGCTTAAAAGTGTGCCAGATTATGATTAAACAGTGCCAAAATTTGGTACGATTTTAAACTGTGGCAGATTTTTAATATCAAGGTGTGCCAAATTGGTGTTTTTGGTGTAGTGATAAGGCCCCATAACGAAGCAACTCGATTTGTTAAAAATCCCAAGGATTTCCTTACGACTTTGTTTTTTGTGGAAGAAAAAAAGACGATGGGGATTAATGTCTTGTCTATATGGAAGGGGGATTGGGTTGGACGATATTTCGAGAAAACGGTAATATAGGAAGCCCCTTAAAACAATGGCATTAAAAAAATTGTCCAAGTTATATCGACCCAAAGATCAATCCATGTCCAGGAGAGTCCTTTTTAGCCAAGAGTAAAGTGATCCTAAGGCCATGGCTGCCAAGGGGGGCTTGTATCCCCTCGACAAGCGGATGGAGATATTAATGATGTCCCTATGAAGGTTGGTCATTAGTCTTAGCAAACAATATAAAACGGGATAGCATCACAAGTATATATGCTGACGGTTCAAGGGGTGTATCTTTCCCTGGTCCAAACATAGAAGAAGAAAAAGTACGATATAAGTAGTTAATGAGAGGGGTGAAGGTATCTTTGTTGGAAGTACCGATACATATCTTATAAAACTGATCTAAGTCTACTCGGGCCTTCATTTTTTAGAGTCTAAGGCGTCCTTGTAGTTGGGGAGGTACCAACGGGTTCAAGCCCAAGTAGCTCACAAATATCCCTAAGGGTAACAATGAACTCTCCCCATGAGGCAATGAATATATGGGTTGTGATGTTCCATCGAGAAACTAGAACTTGTAGGGAGGCGCTATGTTTGGAGAGAGTAAACTCCCCAAACCATGTGGCATGGTGAAGACCAGCTTGGGGGAGGGCATCAATGTATGTGGATTGCATGAACGAATTCCAATTAGCAAAGAGAGAGGGGGAACCACCAGGCCCTTCGAAATTAATATAAGAATAATGGAAGTCACCTCGGTCAATATGAAACCTCATAGTTCCTTTTGGGGGAAAGTATCCCTAAACGAAAGAGTCCTTATCTTCATCACCTAAGAGCAAAGGGTCACACTTGGCAATCAAAGTGAAAGTCTTGCAGGCACCCCAAAAATCATCACCTTTTCTAAATATAGGAGATCGATGATAAAAATGCAGTTGTTCCTAGCGAGTAGCCACCAAGGCAGTGGAATCCACAGGGGCATCAGCAACAACAGTGGTGGTGGCAGGCGGTGCACCAACAGCAGTGGTGGTAGCAGGCAGAGAGCTTGAAGAAGCCATGACAGACGATTGATGAGAGTGCACCAGCAATCAATGATTAACTTGTTTAATTAAATTCCAATTTTTAATCCAAAAAATCCTAACTCTTGCAACCAAATTGTGAAAGACTAAATAAATCAAACTAAGCATGCAAAGTCAATTAGAATATATGGAAAATCCCCAAAAGGGGCAAAACCATTTATTTCACTATAATATGTAACGAATTACAATCACAAAAAAAATACAATTTTGACACAAAAATACCCGCAGGCGTCGGTTCGTCATCGGCGACATTTTTCTGCAAGAGGTCCATCAAGAACTCCAATATCAGCAGTGGATAAAGATCCTTCTTCTCCACAAGGTAACTCCAAGATTAGTAGAACAATTTTATTTAGGGTTTAAATATTCACACAAATTTTTGGGAAGGATTTGTCAATAAAAAAGGCATTAAACCTTGAAAAAACGAAGTCTGTTTCTAGGCAGAATGATTGCAGAAATGTCATTGCCAAAAGACTTGAAAAATGTGTAGAATGAACACTGCTTTAAATACAAAAATTAAGACGGCTCGTCACTCAAATGAAGTACAAGTGTCGCTTAAACGACATGCCACGTTACTGTAACGACTTCGCGCGATATGGCTATGTCACGTGAACGACCAGTCAATCTCGCTCGAATGACGTCAACAAGATTTTTTTTCTTCGCCTCTACACTTAGAAAAAAATAATTTTGCAAAGTAAAAACGTTCCATCCTCTTAACAATATTTTATAAAAAATTTCCAAATATTTATGTAAATAATAAATTCTTTAAATAAATTATTTTACCATAATTGTGAGTTGAGTAGTAGGAACGATTGAAGAGTACATTGCATGTTGCATGATACACGTATGAAGATGATGGATGCATGAATTCGAATCAAGTCCATTGTGGATGATCGTGTTGACGTGCCGAATGTAGCGGTATCAAACATACTAATGATGATTTCGAACTCATAAATAATTCCTAGATTCTAACTTGGACATTTATAAAATCATATCCCTAAAAATCTCCCCCTTTGTCTATGTCGGTACATACTTAAAAAATCTGAATTTTGCTACACAAAAGAAAACCAAATGACATACAATTTAATATCCCCATTAAACCCCAAAACTGGAAATACTAAATGACATGTCTACAAACAAACTTCCATAGCTTCAAATCTCCAACTCTTCAATCTTTCACCATCAGGGTGTGCAAAAATAATTCTCAATTAAGTACCTACACACATGAGACAAGAAACAATACCCATGACGCACAACAGTTTGAAATATAATGATAAGTAAGGGTAAGTATCAATTTATGCACAAGCAAATCAGTATAAAATCAAAAAAAATCTCCCCCATTATTCTTTCTCCCACTTTTTATGATGTCCCCAAATAGACAAATATGGAGAACACAAAGAAAATGAAAATGGAGAATGTCACAAGGTAATAAACCTTTCTCTTTTTGAAATTTTTGAAATTTTTCTTACAAAATATATAACAATAACTCACACCATGAAAGAACACCAAATTACCCAAGTCGGTGATAGTGAAAATGTAGCGATGTGAACAAATTCGATAGGTAAATCAATATATACAACCATAACATATGTGCAAGATGAATGTTGGATATTCCTAACAAATTAACTCAAAATCTTCCTTAGGTGTAATAATTGTGGAATTAAATGAAATTGACTTAATCAAATCAACAAGTCAAAGCTCAAAGTGATTTCCACACCAATAATGTCCAAAACGTTGTAACACTTTTTCATGACTTTCAAGGACGTGCAAACCTGTTTTTCATTTCTTTCCATCCAAACTCCATCATAAATAATTAAACATTATACCTTTTTCTTTTGAGGTGATGATACTAAAACCTATTGGCCCAGTTGATTTGTCATATTTTGCTTTTTATTGCCATTTAATTATTTTGGGGTCTTTTCAAATGGTGGATTTCATGACGAGTTAATTTTGAACTCTCGTAGCCCTTTCTCGTGATTCACTCATCATATTTTGTTGCAATTAAGCCCTTACGGTAAATGTTTTTTACATAAACTTCCATCTTTTCATGTTTTATTGCATTTTGGTCATTGTGTAGACAAAATTGAGATGGAAACACTCAAGCCAATATGTGATAGACAAGTACATTAATCAAATAATACCGTGCATGTATGCAATAAAGGAGATAAGGAGCCAAACATGCAGAAGATATCAGTAATCACATCTCAAAGACTCCAAATAATGTAAAGAACATGGATGAAATGATGTAGCATCTCAAATCACTATCAAACAGTCACATGGAAAATGGAATGAAGTTGTGATTATGGCTATCTTAAATGTTCATCCATAAGCGGTGTAAACAAAATACAAAACTCTTTTTGTGTTTTTCAAAAAAAAATTAAAAAACAAAAAGCTTTTTCACTTTTTCTAAAAATTTTCAAAAAATAAAATCTTTTTGGATTTTTGAATTTTTCAAAAAAAAAAATCTTTTTGGATTTTCAAGTTTAAAAAAAAATAATCAAATAATGATACAAATGATACAATCTGGAGATAGGAATCAGATGATATGAATACGAAAAAATGCATCATACTCTAGACATAATGACCACCCCTCAGTGAACTGTGAAAATTCCTAAAGACTTACTAAGACTCTCGAATCTTAGGGCATCAAAAGGATTTCTGAAAATATCGACTAACTGGAGGTCGATAGATACAAAACCCAAGGATACGACCTTTCGTTCTACAAGCTCATGGATAAAGTGCTCGCGTATCGTAATATGCTTTGCGCACGAATGCTGGACTGAATTACGGGATATGTGTATCGCTCTCGTATTATCACAGGAAATTATCATGGTGTCCTTTGATATCCCATAATCCTCCAACATTCGCTTCATCCATAGAAGTTATGTGCAACAACTGTCGTCGACTATGTACTCAGCCTCCATAATAGACAAAGAGATGGATTTTTGCTTCTTGCTCAACCAAGAGACAAGTGCAAAACCAAACAGGAAACACCCAACAGAAGTGCTCATACATCCATCTGCATCCACGACCCAATCGGCATCCTAATAGGCGGATAAACGATCATTGGTATCAAAGGAATACCCAATGCCAAGTGAGAGACTCCCACTCACATATTTGATAATACATTTAAAAGAGAGTAAGTGTGACTCTTTCGGGGATGCCTGATATCACGCACAGACTCCAACACTAAAAGCAATGTTGGAATGACTGGAAGTCAAGTAGAAAAGACTATATATCATACTCCGGTACAAGGTTTGATCTATGTCCTTGCCTGTAGTGTCCTTACTAAGCTTTTTTAAGGTACCCATCGGTGTACGTGCGTGCTTAGAAGAGTCTAGACCAAATTTCTTCACAAGGTCTCTAGAATACTTGGATTGGGAGATGAACATCCCACCCTCTAACTAACGAACCTGTAGACCTAGGAAGAAAGTAAGCTCACCTACCATGCTCATCTGAAACTCACTCTTCATCTACTCCTCAAAGTTGTGAGCATGATAGATGCACGTGGATCCAAATACTATGTCTTAACAAAAATAGCATTGTCACCTCTCCTGATGAATAACGTCATATCAACTCCCCCTCTCTTGAAGCCACGAGCTACGAGATAGGAAGTAAACCTCTCGTATCAAGCACGGGGTTCTTGTTTCAAACCATATAAGTCTTTCCTCAGATAGTAGATGTGATCAGGATGCTTAGGGTCTTCAACCTTTTGGTTGTTCCACGTAGACTTCCTCCTATACAATGCCATTCAGAAAGGCAGTATTGACATCAATCTGATATAACTTGAAGTGCATATGACATGTGATGGCGAGTAGTAAGAGGACAAACTCAAGCCTTGCAATAGGAGTGAATATCTCATCAAAGTCTATACCCTCTATTTGTGTGTATCCTTGAGCGATCAACCTAGCATTATTTCGGATAATAGTACCAGTCTCATCCACATTATTCTTGAAGATCCACTTGGTACCTATCACATTTGTCTCACTAGGTCGGGGGATCAGTTCCCAGACATCATTCTTTCTAAACTAAAGCAACTCATCCTGCATAACACATATCCAGTGTTCATCTTTGAGTGCTTCCTTATATTTCTTGGGCTCGACTTTGGACGTGTAATAAACATGTCTAACAATGTTCTCTAGTTGAGCACGAGTCTTGACCCCTAGGGTGGGCTCTCCTAAAATAGTAGAAGGATCATGACTCTTGCGAACCCAAGCAAGAGTGACCCCTAAGTCAGGAATGGGGTCCACTCTGGGTGTGGAAGGCACAATGGGATCATCAGTAGAAAATGTATCATCCTCACATAAATGGTTAGAATCAACCAATGCCGGTGATTCGTCATCTTATACAAAGACATTTATTGACTCCATAACCTTAGAGCTACTCAGGTTGAAAATCCGATATTCTCTACTAGTTAGTGAATATCCTAACAGTATTCCCTCATCGATCCGGTACTTGAACTTTCTTAATTTCTCTTTATCTCGTAGGATGTAGTATTTACTCCAAAAGACACAAAAATATGAAAGGTTGGGCTTCTTTCCAGTCCATAATTCATAGGGAGTCTTAAGTGTGTGTGGACGAAGGTAAACCCTATTCACCGTGTGGCATATGGTAGACACCGCCTTTGTCCAAAATCTCCTAGCAACTCTATGACCTAGAAGCATTGATCTAGACATCTCCTTAATCATCCGAATCTTCCTCTCAACAATCCCATTATTTCAAGGAGCCTTCATAACCAAAAATTCATATTTTCTACCGAGGCTATCACAGTAAAGATCTACTTTAGCTTCCTTAAACTCAGTGCCATTGTCATTATGTATTCTATTTATAGTGACTTCTTATTGATTTTTTAAGACATGTTACTTGGTCATAATAAATGTCACGGCATCAAATTTCTCTCTCAGAAAACCTACAATCAAATAATGAGAGAAATCATCTACCATCTGGAGGATATAACTCTTACCACCCAAACTCTCAGTACGAGTAGGACCATAAGATCCATGTGTATCAACTCAAGGACTCGTGAAGTGATAATGGAATTCAACTTTCTTTGGGGACTATGGACTTGCTTTCCCAACTGACAAGGTCCATAAACTGCGAAAGTCGGCTTTTCAAGTGATGGCAAGCCACATACTAGGTCCTTTTTAGCTAATTTCTCCAAATCTCTAAAGTTCACATGACCTAGACGTTGATGCCATGGATCCATAGGAGTGATCATGGCGCTGTTGCAGATAAATGAGGACTTGGGCACAATCCGATAGAAATTATCTTAAGTCCTTAACCATTAGAATAGAAATTTACTGTCTTGATCATAAAAATTGCATTCGTTCCGATCAAACTTTACTTCAGAGTCAGCGTCCCACAACTGGATAATGCTGAGATGGTTTGCTTTCAAACCTTTGACGTATAAAACATCTTTTAGCTTAGGAAATCCTAGTATCTCTATTGTACCTCGTCCTACTATGCTAGATTTTCTCCCGTCTCCATAAGTGACTTTACCTTCCTTATGATCCTCTAGGTAGGTAAAAAATGACACATCACATGTCATCTGCCCGGGCACACACTATCGAAATACCACTGAGAAGTTTTATGTGCTTAAGAGTAACATGATCAACAAGGGATTTTGCTTCGAGTTTAGGTACCCAAGATGAGGTAAACTTCTATTTTCCCTTGTCATTATTGGCTATAGTCGGGATATTAGAAGTGTTCGATGATGGCATAAAAATCCATTGGAACTCTTCCATTAGACTCTGCGAAGTGGCGACTAGAAACTCAACCTGCTCTCTAAGCTTCGAAAAATTTCTAGCAGCAGGTGGTGGAGAAAATGTACGTCCTGTTCGACCTAAACTATAACAAAGCTCCCTAAGGTGGCCTTTTATTTTGTAGTAGGTACAGAAGTACACGGGCTTTGGCTGAACTTAGTTTGCTTGTCTTGGCCGAACTCTTCTTCGGGGTTTTGGCGATGGCCATATGGCTTCGTAGTAAACTCGGGTAACGTGGGACCTGGAGGCACCATCAAAACCAATTCCCTGCCTTTCACCAAAATCTAAAGCAGGGTCATGGAGCATCTTTCCCATCTTTCCATATATATACTCAATCTTTAACTTGACCTCCCTGACTATCTCAAGGTCATGAGTAAGATGGGCTATAAGGGCTTTAATTTTATCTCGAGTGTCCATGGAGGTTTAGAGCTCACTCATAAGACTAGCCACTTTCTTGGTCAAGTCCCCTTTCTCTTTCTCTAAACATCTATCCCTCTCACAAAACTAACTCCCTCCCTCTCTACACAAACTCTCTCTCTCTCTCTCTCAACACAAATAGCCTCTCCCTCTCTCAAGGTAGTGGTAATGGAGGACTCTCTCTCATTTCTACTAAATGTTTCTCTAAGTCAATTATCCTAAGTGCTAATGCTTTAGTACGCTTTTCAGTTTTAAAAGAATCAGCATACAAATCAGCGTACGTACATCGTAAATCACTCTCGCTCTCACTAGAAACATCCCCCCTCACTCAAATTTCTTCCACTATCGAGGTGTTCTTGTGAATTGGCATCCTCGTCATCTTGAGGTACACTATTAGTACTCACATGACTAGCCATGAATGCATTGAAGTTACATTCATGCGGTAACTCGTCTCTAGAATCCACCGACTCGACGTCACTGTGATCACTAAAGGAGGAATTAAGAGCAGTTTTGTCTGTCCCTTGACGTCGCAACCTAGTAGGTCACTCAAATATCTTGTGACCTCTATCATCACATTCATAATATCTCTCCTCGTATTTCTTAGGCGCATCCTGTTTATCCTTTTCATTTTTCTTTTAAAACTTATTTTTCTCAAAATTCTTTTTATCTTTGAAATTTCCATTTGTCTTCAATTTAACAAATTTCTTGAAATTTTTAGCAAACAAGGCCAAATCGTTTAAGTGAAAATCAAACTCAAAATCAAACAACTCTCCCTCTCTTTTCCTAGAAGAATCGCCTATCTTTCTTGTTAACCCCTCACTTTTTCTAGCCCGGGATTTAAGTGCTACCCCTTTATCTTTTGATTTTATCGTATTAGGAAACATGTCATTTCATAAGTCCGGAGGTGTCCTACCAATTCTTCTAATTTTAGAATACTCAAATTTCCTAATGAATTTATCACAGTGACTTTAGGGATAAAACTCTTAGGCAGTGATCTCAAAATCTTTTTAACTACTCTAGTAGCAATAATGTGTTCACCTAAATTGAAACTAGTGTCAACAATATCAGATAAGCGTGCATAGAATTCAATAAAACACTCAGATTCAAGTATGGTGATTGTCTCAAATTGTGTAGTTAAATTTTGCAATTTTGATTCTTTAACTTCATTAGTGCCTTCATGGGTAAGTTTAAGAACATCCCATGCTTCTTTAGATGTGGCACACGTCATGATGCGTCGAAACTCGCCGGGGGTGACATTTTCGGAAATAGGACTAAGCCCATGTGAGTTAAATGTTCTCCATTTAAATTCTTCCTCAGTCCAAGCAGTCACAGATTTGAAAGTAGTTACATTATCTACAGTGACAGTGGGAGGCATACACCCTCTTTCAAACATAATGCAAACATGTTCATTAATGGCTTTTAAGTGAGATCTCATACGGGTTTTCCAATATGCGTAATTTGACCCGTAAAAAATCGGAAGTCGATTATACTAGTTTTCCATTGAAATTGCGCTTTTTCAAAAATCATTTTTTAAACCAAAATTGATATCTAGAATTTTTTTACGGAAAATGTTACATTATATAATTATGTAATAGGCTTTGTTACCAATTTGGGAGTGCGCCAGCAATCAATGATTAACTTGTTTAATTAAATTCCAATTTTTAAACCCCAAAATACTAACTCTTTCAACCATCATGTGACAGAATAAATAAATCAAACTAAGAATGCAAAGTCAATCACAATATGTGGAAAAATCAACCAAAGGGGAAAAACCATTTATTTCACTATAATATGTAACGACTTACAATCGCAGCAAAATACAATTTTAATGCAAGAATACTTGCACGCGTCGATTTGTCCTCGTCGCCGTTTATCAGCAAGAGGTCCCACAAGAACTCCAATATCAGGAGTGGATAAAGACAATTTTTCTCCATAAGGTTACTCCAAGATGAGTATAACAATTGTATCTAGGGTTTAAAGATTCACACAAATGTTTTGGAAGGATTTATGAATAAAAAAGGCATGAAACCTTGAAAAAACGAAGCCTGTTTCTGGGTAGAATAATTATAGAAACTTCAGTGACAAAAGAATTGAAAACGTGTAGAAAGGGAACTATTTTAATTACAAAATTGAGGCGACACATCGCTCGAACGAAGTACAGGTGTCGCTTGGACGACAGGCCATATCGCTCAAACGGCTTCGTGTGAGATGGCTATGTCTCACGAATGACCATCCAATCTCGTTCGAATGACGTCAGGGAGATTTTTTTCTTCGCCTCTACACTTAGAAAAAAATCATTTTGCAAAGTAAAAGCATTCCAGCCCCTTAAAAATAGTTTATAAAAAATTCCCAAATATCTATGTAAATAATAAACACTCCGAATAAATTATTTTACCATAATCGTGAGTGGAGTAGTGGGAACGGTTGAAGAGTACATTGCATGTTGCATGATGTACATATGAAGATGATGGATGTGTGGATTCGGATCAAGGCCGTCGTGGATGATCGTGTTGATGTGTCGAATGTAGAGGTATCAGACATACTAACATTGATATAGGACTGACAGATAATTCTTAGATTCTAACTTGAACAATTTTAAAAGCATGTTCTTACAATTGAGTTTGTTGAGAAGAAACAAAGAGTTGAAAATGGTGAAGTAACAAAGATTGAGAGGAACAGGGATGAAAGAGGAATAAGAAGACGAAGAAAACCAGCAACAACAATGGATGTTTGATCTTTTCTCTCTCTAAAAAACTCTATTAAGTATGAAACTAAGGAAAGGGACGAAGATGAAAATGTTACTAAGTGTTGAGAATTAGTCGTTTGAACTCAAGTTGACATTTGAGTTTCCCACAGAAGCACGTGCTAAGCCGTGAAAATGATAGCAAGTAGACACATGGCACTTCGGGGCACGCTTTGATAGTTGAAAAGATATATTCACATCATTAGTGAGGTGATGTTTTGGAAAAGGTGTGTTTCTTTCAAGATAAGTTAAGTTTTAGCGCCAATTTTTTTTCAATAAAACAGAGGCCCCACGCTGAAAACCCAATCTAGGATAAAACGGGTTGAAGAGGCATCGGGGAAAATTTCAACTTTACAGGAGAGGCTCCAGGCAGCGCAGTTCAAAAAGATCATGATGTCCCCTCACCACAAGCCCATTTGGAGATACTCCTATCTTAAGTACATCGAGCATGTTTTTTCTTTTTGAACAAGATAAAATGAGGAAGAATAACAGAATGACAAAAACTGGGGAGAATTTAAGGTTCAACGTTACTTTGGGAGAAGTACATATAGGGAAAATTTTAACTTCTGAATAGCCAGAATGGGTCAACACTTTCCTCATATATTTTGGGAGAATTCCAACCACCGGTGAAGAAAAGCTTGAATGACTGAGACGTAATGATAGAAAAAAGTTGTGATTTTCCCTCACCATTCACCGACAATTCGAAGTGCTTTGGTTCAGGTACATTGGGGAGAATTTAAATTTTTTCTGATAGAGATAATGAAATAAGGTGCAACGAGATCAGAGAGGTAGGAGTTTTCCCCCCTAAGTTTAAGGCTCATCAGATTGACAAGGTTTCATGCAGACATTTCTTGTTGCCACAACAAATCTCTATCTAGATTAGAGATAATCCTCCCTAGCTAATAGAAGAGACTTAAGGGAAGGAAGCAGCATGAAGACATCTAGACAGCTCAGCGTGGAAGCTCAGCATGGAAACTCAATGTGGTAGCCCAGCGAGGAGATTGGTTGAGACAACTCACCATTTACTTCATGTTTATTATTTAGTTAAATTGTTAACATTGATTTCAATGATGTAATAACTATAATATTCAGTATGAGGTCAAACGGTATTTGTGAGAGAGCAGGAATGGTAGGGCCTAGGAGAGCTTACATGCTCTACCAAATGGCCTCGCCATGGGTATTTCAGAGGGACTTGGTTTGGAGGATTAAAAAGTAAATCAGTGTTAGGTCTTATCCTGCCCATCTTATATAAACGTGGTAAAACACGGAGTAACCTTTCACCGTGGAAGTTTATGCATAGTAGCCTTGAGTTCCATCGTTTGTTGACCCTTGAGCCAAATAGTCCCATACTTAATGTCATATCTACTTTATGTGATGTCACTAGCCATATAGTCACTGTAAAATCCAAACTCGAGTAAACCACTGTGGTATTGGGGCTGTCAGATATTATGGTGAGCCACTTATGTGGTGACAGTACTCTGACGTATAGTGGTTGGGCAAAAGGCATGTCTTGGAATTTAATGTTTATGACGTAGAGCTGACTGGTCCATTAAGCATTTAATATTTATGACGTAAAGTGTGAGGGGATGTTTGTTCATATCTATGAAGGGCTAATGAATCTCAGGAGTGGTGTGGGGACTATTTATTAGCCTATACCACTTCTGAGAGACTGAGTTCTTTTCTAGAGATTATTTCTAGAGAGAGAATACATATCAGAGATAAGTTATTTCAAACCAGAGTTCTTTCTCACCCACCATTGTCATTTATTGTGAAGCTTTTAATAGATAACTAGAGATCTTTTAGAGGTTATTGGTGTGTTGGTTGCCTGCTAAGGTGTATCTAGGGTGCTTATTTTTCTCTCCCTTTGAATGAGCTACTTTTGAGTTCCTTTTATTATTGTTTTTTGAGTTATACATGAGAGTATTATGAGTTCAATGTGAGTGTCGATTATATAATATCGTGGGTTTACTTGTGCACATTGAAGAGTTTTTGGGTTATCATTTATCACTATACCTATAGGTATTACACCTCAACTAGTATTACCATACTCCCAGGATATAAGGGAACTACCTTCTTACAACTAATAAGTCGATGTGTGGTATATGGAAATCATCTTTAGGAGTTAAGTGATTAAGATCCAAGTGATCCACGAACATTCAGACTTTGCCGTTGAATTTAGTCACTAGTACAATGTTTGCTAACTAATTTGGGTTTTCGATTACTAGGAAAAAGTAGACGCTAAATTATTTCTCCACTCCCTCTTTAACTTTTAAGGTTCATTCGTGTATCTATTTATGAAGTCTATAATTTATGGGTTTTACGTAAGGGATAGTGGGTATATCATGCATGATGATGGTTGGTTCGATGATGGCCATGTTAGCGTAAGACCAAGTGAACACATCTACGAAGCTGGCAAGGAGATATGTAAGATCCTTTTGTTTGTTCATGTTTAGGGAGACCTTATTTGTAACTATTTGGGGTTATTGGGAGTGCCCAAGTTTATGGTTATTGTGTCATCCTAGTTAGGAGACATGTGTTTATTTTGAATTTGGTCAAGTTTTTGTAAGTGTTTTAAGTATTTTAGATCCGTATAGTTATCATTATTAGGTGTGAGTTCTAATCCATCACTAGATTCATAATCATCACATACAACACACACATGCATATACTAGAAATCACTATTTATTATGCCATAAGGGAAGAAGGATAACAATGATGATAATAGAAAAATCTTCTTTATAGAGGGATAAATTAGGATATTGGATGGGGGACTCTTTTATTAATAGGACATACTCAAAGGGCCTCCAAATGACAGGCACTAGGGTTCATTTGATAGAATTACAGGTTTTGAGTACTACAGTTCCTGTGATGTTGGTGACAAGGTGTGCTAGATTCTATTCAGAGACCTTTAGAGTGGTTTTTGGGGGCTTTAGTACCTTGGCACCGATTAAAGGTTGGGAAGGTAGTGTTCCTTGAGATGAACTACCAATTTACTAGATTTTATAGAGGGATCCTCCGTTAGGCCTACCATGGAGTCAGTGTATGAGGTGCCTTGGATAGGGTTTGAAGTAAAAGTTAGTGGCTTTCTTCATTCCAATGATGGTCCTATGAGGGCGAACAAATTACATCTTGAGTCTCGACCGAAAGAGAGGTTTCATGGGGTGGGGTTGCGGAGTCTGGTAAAATGAGGTAGAGATTAAGTTTAGGATGCTAAATAACTGCCCTTTTTAATTGTGATACCTTGGGTGAATGAGGTTTCTATTAGGGCAACTTCATCAGGAAATAACACGAATAATCCCCACTCTCGTTCGGGTTCAAAAAAATTTTCTTGTCTTCCTCAGTAACATATTGATCTCAGTGCTCTTGTGGATTTTCCCATTGTCCACATATAGGCCTTACTCACAGAGATCTCCAATCGAGGGTGTAATGTTATATTTTCTTCATCCAACTATGGTTCGAGAATCTCGTGATATGGGAATCCTATCCCTTGGATACTTAAGAGACTATTTCACCCTTGATAAGGATTTTTGGGACCTGGGGATGGAGTTTTACTTTTAGGGGCATACTCGAGATCGACCTTTACTTTATGTCTCATAGCTACGATAGATTCAAGGATTCATTGTTGATTATTTTCGAGTTCTAACCCTGTCATGTATTCCAACTTTTAGATTATTCAGGAAGCTATATTATGATTGATCGATTCCTCTTCTATTATATGAGCGAGTGGGATGACTCAAAATCCACTAAGACAGATTTTGCTACTGTTATGGTGGGTAGCCATGAGGGGGATGGTACTAGTGCTGGCAACCATGGCCCATTCTTCATATCTCTAGATCATGATGACCTTCGTATAGAACTTCAACCTTAATTTTATGTGAAGTTATAAGGTTAATGACCCCATGGGTCATATCCAAGCCCTTTTGAGCAGAAGGTTGAAGCTAGCTGAGACGTCGAACAACTAAACTCCATATCTCATTTGATAGGACCCAATATGAGATTAAGTACGATAGACCTTAGGACCTCTAAATGAGTATTATCATAGGCACAGATGGCATTTGAAGATGGCATAAAGTCCGATGTGGTGTATTATATATCGGTGGAGGTGCATGGGGGCAAACATTGATGGTGGACTCATTGTCTATCAATACTAGGGGCACAATCGGCTCGTAAGCCCTCAGTGGTGATGTGTAAAATGATTCGATGGCTACAGACTTGCATGGAGAAGTCCTCATCAAATAATTTAATATGTTATTTCATAGTTATGGACCTGATGGTATCAGACATATCAGTCGGAGTAAGGTTTGTAGGTACACAAGCTTGAGACAACAGTTGGACAAGGGTGTTTTGGTTCTCTCAGGATGTAGCTAGCAACTCCCATATGATGATTTTAGATGATTTTCAATGGAGTTCCTCTTGAATTTTATTATTCTCCCAAGGAGGATGGGTAATAACTATCTCATGAAAACTTTTCTTCTTACTAGCCAGGTTCAGGGTTAAAGTGTTGACTTGACTTCGTGAAGAAGTCGACCTCTTTGTTTGGTGAGACTACGGGTTCTACCCGAACTTCTTATTCATCTAATCTATATTGAGTAGGAGGTCAGTTAAGGAGGTCAAGCTAGGGGAAGGAAATTATATCTTTGAGGCCATTAGTTTTTTCCAATCTAGGGTGGGGGCTGGCTTAGGGATTAAGAGACTTGTTTTTATTCTTTGGAGGGGGTTTCGGTCTTGGAATTGCCTATCCATCGTATGGATATGTCAGAATTTTGAGAAGGGCTGATGACTCATTCTAAGACTTGTCCATCTTGCTGATCAAGGACATTAGGCAATGAAGATCATCTTGAACAGATCTTATTATCGAGACTTATGTCTTGGTGATCTTTTATTATGATATAAGATTTTCAGTTCTCCTGGGTTCATCACTCTCATAATGTTGGCAGCCTCACAAAAGATATCCCCGTAATAAAATAGATATTCAGCGTATCTTGACCCCTAAGGAGTGATCTCATGGATAAATGTGGCATGGGTCAGTGCAGGATATCAAACATTCCTCATGCATGGTCATTGGGAACATGGTTGAATAGTTGCATATCAGTGGTGTATAAGTACCTTTGGTGGGGACCTTCAGGTGGGAGATGACCTCTATAGGTCATCTCATATTATAGTTCAATTATATTGATTGCATGGGACATATCAAGGTAAGTATTCCCATGACTGTGTCATATGTCAGTATAGTGGTAGGTCCAGGGCAATACCCTAAGTACAAATAGGTCAAATGTTTGATGTAGAACGAGAAGGCTGAGCTCATTATAGGTATGGATGAGATCTTCTATGGGATGGATGACTTTGAGTGCATTAAGGTCGACCTATATAGTATTGTAGGCGGTATCTTGTATTTCCATTAGTAAGTTATCCCATCATGTGGACCAAATACTTTAATATATATCGACATTGGGGTACTTGAGTTATCTATTAATGTTGAAGAATTAGAGGGATGGTTCGTATGAGAGAGTTCGATGTAAACTATATGCAATGTAGCCTAACTTTTTCATAAGGCATATCTAATGCTCATGTTATTCGATATGGTCGAGCTCTTTGGCAGTATCTCCATATCTAGTCCCAAACTTATAATCTTGAATGCTAGGAGCTATGAAACAATGTCCCTTACTCGTGAAGTGCAAGTTTTTTGCAAGGGATTAGTCTCATTATGCCATCATCTCCTAAATCTAAGGGTTGAGGACATACTCATCTTCAGACCCTGGGGATGCATTACCTTCGGTGATCAAGAGATGGTCAGAGAAGTTAGTAATGCCTTCCTCTGGTAGGTGGGTATAGTAGACATGTTTGGGCTCAATGGATGAAGGTCTAAGAGTAGACTCTAGTTTATTTGAGGTTTTTTTACGTGGTTTAAGATATAAATCGATCAATCAAGAGGGTTCAATGTCATATTTGGTATCTATTCGTATCATATGAATGGTACCTAAAGGGAAGACTTGTATCTCGAGTCCTTAGGAAGGGAATCGGGCGATTATCCCATGTTGTCTGTCGTACATAACTTAGAATAGCATTTGGATGACCTTAACCCTTTGGTTTTTATGGAGTAGGTTCTACCTTTTTTAGGGAGGTTTGAGTGTGGAATGTACTCGATTGAACTAGTGTTGTTCCTTAGCTTGGCTTCCAAGCGATGTCTCTTTGGGCAATACAAACTCTTCACCTTAATTCGTCTTAGTATAACAGTCGATAATGGACCTTATATTTCAATGTAATTTAGTCATTAGCCCTAAACTGCTAGTCCCTCTCACTTAATTTTACTGGGGGTGAAGATATTGGGGTGACCGAACCATGGGTCCTTCTGTCTATTAACTAGTAGATGTGTCATTATCACGGTAAATAAATATCTCAATGAGAATGTGTGTGATGTAATGGTTACTACTGTCAGTTTTTTGACAAGAGAGGAAGAACAGGTGTGGTCGTCTAATATTCAACCTAGAATGTGATGGGTTTTGTAACAGTCTATGGTCGTCTGAAAATTTTGAAAAATTTCATCAGAATGATTATCTCGTAAGTATTAGTTCTTTTTGTCCAATAGGATGTGTTCCTAGAGTTTTTTCTATATGAAAAAAGGCGATGTGACTCAATGATTAGTGGATCACTTTTCATTTCCATAAATCATGATATACTGAGCTTCTTAGATTGAGCAACCTTTAAGGTATGTGTGACACCTCTTTACCCTACAACTGAATGGCTGTGAAAGCCTACTCGATGTACCCCAATACTAAAAAAACTTAAAATATTCCCTGTCATTGAGAGTTTGGTATTGGGAGATGAGTTGCCCGATATACGAGATAGTTGGATGAAAAGAGTGAGAATATTCACTGGCTAACAACTTTTGGCCTAAAGGGTATATGGTTTAAAAACTATAAGAATCAAGACTATGTGGTGCATGATGCGAATAAGTAATATTTATTTTTACATACATTGATGTTTGTTTTATCGGGAGTTCCTTCACATGTACCTATACATTTGACGAAATGCAGAATATTGTACATGAAGACCTAAACACATATCTATGTTCAGAAGGATCCTAAAACTAAAGTTGCTAAAGATTTCTAAAATTACATAAATCAGTTATCTAGGGGAATGATACTAACCATATTATTAGTAATCATAAGAATAGTTCAGTTATCTTGATTTATCCCTGGCGGAGTAACCACTGTGACGTAGCTAAGAAGTCTAGATCCGATATATAATATTGATTTTCAATGGTAGAAAAATTAGTCCCAGTGGAGTCTCCATTATGGTGTTGCAGACCCCGAGCGATGGTGTACCCGGAGGGAGAGAACTTATGTAACAATGAAAACGAGAGTGCTTGTCTGTAGTTCCTATGATCCCCCAAGGTCGGGTGTAGACACCCCATCCTAGTACCCTCTAAATACCTCCTTAAGTCCTTAATACTTCTCCTCCTACTATAAGACCCTAGGTCCTACTCCAAACACTGACCTAGACGCCATCGGGAGATCTCATGACCTATTTTACTTTGACTATCTCTCCAACTAGAACAAAGATTGTTTCACTTTCATGGGTCTCTGAATACCGTTTCCAATGGTCTATACCGCGTATGAATCGGGCTCATGGTTCGCGTGTACACATCACTTTACTCCAACCCCTAATTTAGAGACCATTAGGAGCTTCCATGCCCTATTTGACTTTGGTTAGATCTCCACCTTGAGCTAAGGTCATTTCACTATCAAGGGGGGTATAAATACCGGTCCATACCGTTCTTGAATCGGCATTAAATTTCGCGTGTACTTACCTGTTTACTCCGAGGACCCTTGCTTAGAGGTCATTGGGTGCTTCTGAGCCCATTTGAATTTATTCAATTCTTAAACGCGGGAGTGTCTCAATGGAATTTGATAAGTATCTAAATACCCGTTCCAACGGTCACGGTTGTGCGTGATTTGGATTTACGGTTTGCAGTTTATGGCCCTTTTTTGAAAAATCTTTTTTAGACTTCCTATAGGCACCCCAGACCCCCTGCCTATAAGAAGGGCTATGCTGATAGGCAGGTCAAGGCCTATGCCAATATGAACCCCCCCTAAACCCTAATTTTTACTATTTAAGGAGGCTATAACCTCATTCCCATGTACCCCTTTTCAGCAATCAGAAACATTCCCTAGAAATCAACGCGCCATCATTCCAAAAAATCTAATTTCCCAACATTCATTTCATCTTTATCATCTCACTTTCATGACACCTTTGAGCACTTAACTCAACCTACTTCACCACCATAAAATCAGCCTACTCTCCTCCAAAAATCAATAGCAAATTCATCTAGAATGTCTACCCTTACTCTTTTCTAATCCATTTATTTAGTGTTGTTTACTTACATTATTTCCATTTTTTACACCTCTAGTTTACTTCATTATCTCACATCAACTAATATCCTTTTTTATTATTACTATTCAAACAATATATTTTCACAAAATCTAAAAGACAAAAAAGAGGGTTCATTTATAAACACCAAAAGTAGAATTTCCTCACTTTTTCTACACTTAACACTCGAGCACATTTTTTTCAAAAATAACTAAAGAGGAGTCCTAAATTTAGGTTTATGGGTTAAACCCCACCCTTATGATATGTCGAACTATGTGGACTTTTATGCCTATTATGACTACTTAGGCATCCTGAGTCAACATCGAGATTTGATCCCTATGTTTCCTATTGCGTTATTTTGTTTATAACTCATATTTAGTATTATTGTGCATATTCTCATGCCTACATATTATTATTCTCACCCGATATGCACATTCACTTTCTCACTGTGAATTGTGAGTCAGTGGGAACTAACATCATATTTTATATTATTTTTCTTTCTTTCGTATATTCTTAGGATGACTCCTCTTCGTCCTCCCCTTGATGTGTGTAGGATGATTTCTTTTTCTCACTTATTTTCACATTGTACAGATGAGTCACATATTTGAGAAAAAAAGGAGGGCATCATTATAGACCATGAAAGAACAAAAGGGAGGAATGGGTTCCTAACACCTTCCCATTTTGTAACTTAGTCCCTGGACCCTCAACTCATTTGGTTTTGTGTGCATCAATTTGTCTTTAGATTCATTTTTTCAGGGACGACTACATTATTTTACTTGCTTTGATCAAAATAATTCCGCGACTCAATTTTCTACATTTTTCTCCCCTTTGATGACGAACGAATTATATCTATGACAGCCTGTGTAGATTGCCCAAGTGGCAGAAAGAGGATTTGTATCCTTCAATACCCACACTCGTGGAGAGAGAGATTTCTCCATTTTTTTCTCCCTCGCATTTTGGATCTAGCCCATGTCGGAGGAATCCGCCTAGGATGTCCCCAGTGGCAACTCTATCAAGGATCATTTTAAGAGGACAAGAATCTATTTCACATGGGTTTCGTTTCCGTTTCCATCCTTTCTCTCTATTTTCTATATGCATATATATGCCTCCACTTGTATGTTCTTCTTACTCTTATACTTACATGTTGAATACATGTCTTGTTTATATCATGATGGTTATGTCCTTCTCTTTATTATGCTCTTTTCTCATCACATGTATATTGATAGAAGAAAAAATTGCTTCTCTTATTTATTTGTGTCATTGTTGTAACTTCTTTTCCATCAAAATTCCCTTGAACCTACAAATAAACTCGAAATATGTATAGGGCAAGTAAGGGAGTTAATCCAAATGAAGGACGAAACACAATAAGAACAAGTGATTTTCCCTCATTAATTATCATCCAAAAATAAAAGTAAACAGTTAGAACAAGTGAGTATTAAATCAAGATATATTAAAGAGGAATTGATCAAACCCATTTGTACTTGAATTGGAGTAACTCTTCAATTATAATAGAAAATTCTCTCAATTACAATCACTCACAATTGTATTCATTGATTCTAAAACAAAAACTACAAATAAAAAGAAATAAAACTAAACTATAATATATACAATGGATAATGGATGAATTCATAATGGACACTTAAATAAGGAAATAGATTTGCTAAAAATACAAATCCTATCAATATAAAATTGTGCATTCGAACACATCCAAGGATATAAATTCTACGTCATCACTTTATGTTGAGATATTTTCTAAAAATGCAAATACTCACCATAAAGGAATGCATTAGAATTTACTTCCCAAGGGCTATGAATTCAAACACATCACTCTATTTTGAAATATTTGCTAAAAATGCAAGTACTGAGTATAGAGGGATGGAGTAGAATTTATAAAAGAGATAAATTTCACCACACACCTTTATATTGAGATTTTTGCTAAAAATTCAAATACTCTTTATAGATGAGTGGAGAGAAATTCATCACACAAAGTTAAAAAACTAAATTGGAGATTTTTTCAAAATGGGTTTACTTCTTCCTTAAATAGTAGGCATTGGGATAAGGGGTAAATTGGGTAAGTTCATGTTTTAATGTGCGTGGAAATGGTGAGAGGAGCATGCGTGAGGGTTATTTTAGGAAAAATACACATATGTGCATGTGTGTTGAGTGAGGTAAGGAGTGTGAAGGACAATTTGGGGGTTAAATAGGAAAGAATGGGGTAAAAGGTGTTGGGGGTATATTAGTAATTGGGCAATTAAGGACCATGTGGGTTAAATGTTTTGGTCTTTAGCTTTGGAAGGTAAAAATCGTGTATGGGTTTAGTGAAATTTGGAAAATGGGTTTGCTGTTATGGGAAGTGGGTTCCGGGTATTGACACGGTTTAGGGTTGAGGCTAGAATGGGTTACGATGGGGGTGGTCGAGATAGTTTCATGGGGGTCCAATTTGGAGCCACTGGTTGGATTAGGTTTGGGTTGTTGGGACGCGAGTTTTATAGTTGGGTTAGGTGTTCTCGGGTTAAGGGCATATGGGTTGGATTTAGGAGCGGGTTTGCGATCGGATGTGGGTCGGGAGTGGGTAAAAGGGTCGCCGGTTTGGCATGGCCGGGTAGTAGGTACGTGGGCGCTAGTGGAAGCTGGTTTTCAGGTTTGCAACTGGTTGGTCGCGAGTTGGAAATGGGTTGATTTCAAGGTCGGGTTGCACAGGGTAAGTCGCGGGTTATGGAAGGTTATGGATTGATGGGGGTAAGGTTTGGTGGGTCGGTTGATTATGGTTGGAGAGGAAGTGAAGGTCTTGGATATGGTGGAAAGACAGTGTGGGTGTAGTTGAAGGTTGAAGATAGGTGTGGGGGTGGTTGTATGGTGAGTTGTAGGGTAAATTGGTGAGGGTGAGTTAGTTGATTTGGGGTGTGTGTTGTATGGAAGTGTTGTGTGAGGATGAGTTATGTCTGTGTGTTTAATTTGTCCCCTAAAAATAACTATCTAACTAAAACTAGTAAAACTAAAAATTAAATCCTAACAAAATAAAAATAAAAAACCTAATAACATTAAAACTAAAGTCCTAAAAAAATAAACTAATAAAAGTAGAAAAATAAATTCCTAAAAAAAATAAACTAATAAAAGTATAAAATCTAAAAATAAATAAAATTAAATCTATTAAAACTAAATTCCTATATATAAAATAAAATTCATATAATAAAAAATAAAAACTACAAATGAAATAAAAATAAAATCTAAAATCCAAAAAATATAAAATATAAAATCTCGCAAAACTAAAAATAAAGACTAAAATTAAAATCAAATAAAAATAAAAAATAAAAAGAAATAGGAAATAAATAGAAAATAAATTCTAGAAAATTCTAATTAAATAAAACATAAAATTAAAAAATGAAAAATAAAAATCTAAAAAGTCTGAAAAGCACAAACTAAACACTTTCGGGGCTCGGGTGAAGGTTTAGTCTAGGTTTAGGCTCGGGTTTGGTATGCGACTGGGGAGTTAACACCATAAATCGCACATTTTCCCTGAAATAAGCGTTTGAACTCAGCAAACGGCCATCAAGCCTACACATTAAATAATTAAGCATATAAGACCCAATTTGTCGAGAATTGGCAACTAAAATGCGTCAATTCGGAGTATAAAATGTACACTTTTGGGTAATTATCACATCACCCCCAAATAGAACATTTCTAGTCCTTGCGCAAAATATAGGGAGAAAGAAACATAGGAAATAAAAAGTGTACCACTTTCGTGGGCACCTGCGATTGCACTTAGGATGTGCAACAAACCTTTAAACCTATAGGTTGGCCTACAGGACGAGTTGTGTCTCGTGAGGGCTTGTAGGGAATATACCCACAGAATTCTTTATTGGCTACATTAGTCAATCTCTTATTAGTCATAGAATAATTGCACAATCCATCATAAGAGAAATATTTTGAGGAATACAAGCTAAAATGCATAAAAAGGTTAGCTAAGTAAATACTCAAGACACATCCATCCTATAACTCAACGTGTGTGGTGTGAATCAATCAAAACGGGTCAAGTATCACAACAATAATTCCTAGATTGACTTTTGGAAATCAACGCTTCAAATTCAAAATCTCACTGGATATAGCTCTCTTAAACGAACTCTCGAGATTTGGGTTAGTGATAGAAAGAACTCTTCGGTGTATTATTTCTCTTTCGTCGTTGCTTGAAAAGTCCTTCTAATCAAAACCTCAAATACCTACAAAATATAACAATCTAAAGTGTAAAGGTAAGTAAGTGTATCAATCCACTTTCAAGGTTATAAAGCAACGGAACAAATTCAATTGTAATTCACTTTTTATTTTCTTTTTGTTCTTTTTCACTTTTCTAATTTTTTTTAGCTTTTTCAATATTAAAACAATAGGGTGAGTTGATGATTTAAACTAAACTAAACTAAGATGAAAATAACTAACTAGAAAGTTACTAAAATGAAAATTAAAGTCTAAACTAAAAATAAGAGATAAATGAGGTAAATAATTGTGAGAACAATCAAGGAGTGGGATTGCACCACAAATTTTAGTTATTCTAATTAATTAATTTAATTAATTGAATTATCCCAAATTACTATCAAAATTTCAAACCAACTCTCGTTGCAAGTGTAATTATAATAGTAATATTTTAGAAAATTAAGTTTAACACCCCACAACTCTAGAAAAATAGATCTACACTCCTTTTAATTAATCACCCGTTAGGATCGATCGATTAAAATTCATGTAAATCTTAGAAAATAATTTTAGAGTTGAAATTCAAGTTATAATACCCCACTTAAGAAAGCCCTATCTTTAGTTCGAATCTAAAATGGGTATTATAATTAGAATTTTGATTTTCTCTCGAAAATCATTTACCCTCTCTCGAGGCTTAAATTTAAGGGTGAGGGATTAAAATTAACATTCAAAGGGACTTTTCAAGTAATTAAACTAATTAAAATAAAATAACATCAAATAAGGGTTTTACCCCACCTCTTGAAAGGGGTTTTAGCTTAACATGATATGAAATATGACAAATTAATAATCAAAGGCATAAAATAAATGAGAAGAGAAGAACACAATCAAACCCCAATCTCTTGAAGTGAAATTGAACTTCTATTCCTTTGAAATTAGGCACAATCCATCCAATATGAGCATCCAACAATAATCAACTAAATTGAATTTCACACATTTATCACTCACAATAATCTAAAAAAATGAAAATAAAACTATTTACAAATATTTCTACCTAATTTATTCTAACCTAACTCTTTACTTTTCTCTAGAATTTTCTCTCTCTATTTGATGATGAGTCCCCAAATGGTGTCTTGAGTCTTCTTTCATAGTAGATGCATGGTACACATGGGACTAAGGGGTATTTTGGGTAGACAAAGGTGCAAGAGGGTGTGTAAGGTATTGGGTGAGGGTTAATTTAGGAATTTAATGGAAGGTGCATGCGGTTTGGGTGTGAGGTCATGATAGTGGGAGAATGAGGGTATAAAATCTGATTTGGTATAAGGGTAATTTGGGTAAAGGTTAAAAGAGGTTAGTTGGGGTTATAATGGGTAAATGGGAATAAAGGTTTTTTTTAAACATGTGGGGTTTTGCTTTTATTTTTGGTTTGTCTTTGGCAGGTCGTGGCTTGAAGATGAGAATTGGGGTAAATGGGTTTTGTGCTTGATCCAAGTTTATAGCCTTGGATGGATTCGGGTTGGGAAGCCAAGGGTCGGATATGAACTCAAGTGGGTTGTCGTTGGAGTCGCCGGAATGGAGGAGAGGTCCGGGGCGGGTTGGTGGCGAGAGGTCCAGGTCGGAGGGGTTGTATGGTTTTCGTCGCCGGAGATTAGCTCCGGTAGGGAGGTGGCGACGGGTTAGGGATTTAGCTAGTATGGGATGGTGTTGGGTTATGGATGTTAATGGGGTATGAGAGAGGAGAGAAAATGTGGGGGTTTGAGGTTGAAGAAGAAGGGGATATGTATTGGGTGTAGTGAGGGTGTCGGAAAAGTAGGTGTGGCTTAGGGTGTAGGATATTTTAGTTGGGTTTAAGATAAGTGTATGTGGATATAGGGTGTGTGTTTAATTCGGACACCAAAAAAATAACACAATTAAGATTAATAAAAATAAAATAAAATAAAAACCTAAGAAATGAAATCCTATTTATAAAAAAAACTAAAACTAAAACTAAAAAAAATAATGAAAAAATAAAAAAATAGAAATCTATTAAACTAAAAACTTAAATCCTAAATAAATGTAAAATCAAATAAAACAAATAAAAAAAATCCTAAAAAAAATCTAATCCTAATAAAAATAAAACTAAAAACTAATAAAAATCAAAATAAAATAAAATTATATTAAATAAAAAGAAATAGAAAAAAAAATAGAAAATAAATTCTAGAAATTTCAAATAAATCTAAAATAAATCCTAAAAGTAAAAATGACTCAAACTAAAAATCTAAAAAATAATAAAAAAGGGACAAACAAAACACACACAGGGTTTAGGGTAGGTTTAGGCTAGGCTTAGGCTCAGGTACGGTTAGGGAGTTTGGTATTTAGCTCCATTTTACTACAAGTTGCCTCGAATTATAGCTTTTGACACTACAACTGTAATTAAGCCTGCAAGATAAACATTTAAGCGCATAAGACCCATATTGTCGAGAATTAGCAACTAAAGTACGCCTATTCGGGGTATAAAATGTACAGTTTTGGGTACTTGTCACACCACCCCCAAACAGAGCGTTGCTAGTCCTCGAGCAATAAGATAGAGAGAAAGAGAAAGATAAGAAACCAAAAGTGTACCACTTTCGCGGGCACTTGCGATTGCACTTAGCATGTGCAACAATCCTTTAAACCTATAGGTTGCCCTATAGGACGAGTTGTGTCTCGTGAGGGTTTGCAGGGAATATACCCACAAAATTCTTATTTGCAAAAATATATTGAAAGGCAGTCAATCTCTTATTAGACATAGAATAATCGCACAATCCATCATGAGGTAAATGATTTCAAAAATACAAGCTAGAATGTGTAAAAAGTATAGCTAAGTAAATACTCAAGGCACATCCTTCCTAGAACTCAACGTGTGTAGTGTGAATCAGTCAAAACGGGTCGAAAATCATAAGAGTAATTCCTAGATTGCCTTGTCGGAATCTCACGGATATATCTCTCTCAAACGAACTCTCGAGAATTGGGTTAGTGTATCGCTCTTGTGTGTGAGGAGGTGAGTAAATGTAATCAAGTTCAAACATCTCACACTCACATAAAAAAGAACGAACAATTTGAAAGAAAAGTGATCTCATGAAAGAAATGCTAATCACTATAGTGAGAACGTCGAGTTATTCAGCACGTTGACTTTCATTTTCTCGAACACCTAGGGAAAATATGGATGATTATGGGTTATGGGAAAATGAAATGGGATAGATGGGATATGAGGTATGATGGTGTGAGGTAAGATATGATAGAATGGTGATGGATGAGTGATGAATATGCGATGTGAAATGGATGAAAAATGGATGCGATAGAAGAGTGTAGACACTGTAGGCACGAATGTCTTTATTTCAACAAAATAAACTATAAACTCTCTTTTTATTTTCTTTTCTCTCTTTTTTTTTTCTTTCGATTTTTCTTTTCTTTTTCTATTTTTTTCTTTTGTTTTTCTCTCTCTTTTCAAACCAACAATGAAGACATTTAACATATTGAACAACACTCTTTTATTTGAAAATGAAATATGATATGGAGATGATAGGTGATGGTGTGGGAAAATATATGGAAATGTAATGGGTGAAATGAATGGGAATATGATATGGGGAAAAGTGGTAGGTGTATGGATGAAAAATCCAGTATTCAGGACAAATATCAAGACACGTGTTTCTTACAACTCGAAAAAATGTCATTCTCAGTGATCAAGCCAAAAATTTAGTGAAGAATAATGAGATCATACAACAATTCAAGTGCGGGCCCAAAAGAAGTTGAATCAACTTGTGACTCGGAGATTGCGTAAAACACTCTGAAAGGGTGAAAGGCACAAATATCACAAGCTAAAGTCTCCACTAGTGATCCTTAAGGTTCTCTTCGGAATTGTGGTACTCCTCAACTCTTAACCGTAGTGACATGATAAGTGCGCAAATTTTGTTGATTCTAGAAATTTATGGTGCAACATGCCTTGTTATGTATCACATAAGCTATTTAGAAAAAAATATAAATCCTCTAGCTTGATTCCTAGACTTAAAAAGACGGATGATTGAAAATTCACATCAATAATTGAGATGAAAGAAACTGCACGAAATTTTAAAAATCAGGTTTAAAAATCAAAATTTTTCAAAAGAGGTGCGATTTTGATAAAATTACCCACCCCCAAACAAAAAGGAACATCGTCCTCGATGTTAAGTAAAATGATTTTTAAAATTGAGAGCATAAGGTAGGAAAGAGATTACCAGAATGAACCGCTAATGAAGTGGACAGAGGTAGCCAAGAATAAAACTGAATAAAAGGTGATAAGAGAAAAAAAAGTGTACAAGTCTATAAGCATGACAAAGCATTGGGTGATGTGAAAAGACCACCCACAAACAGGATGAGACTAGTATAAGAAACGCGAGCTGCCTCCCGGGAGCGCTAAGTTTAATGTCTTCAGCCAGACCGAACTATTCTCACCCTAAGGATAAGATCTATGATGGCGCGGGGTGGCAGAAAAATTGCGGTGATGAGAATCACCCCTAAACAAAACTGAACCGTCAGCCTTGTTGGATAAATTGACAAAGGTGAGGGTGAAGAAACACCGATCACAGCCTTATTTTTTATTTTCAAGATTTCTCTCTTTTATTTTATTTTATTTATTTATTTTTGAATAATTTGAAAAAGAAAGAAAATATTTTTGGGATTTTTAGAGAATGAAAGGAAGAAAATGTTTTTGAATTTTTTGGAAGAAAATAGTGGGGAAAAAAATATTTTTTTGATTTTTTTTTCAAAAGGAAAGAAAATATTTTTGGATTTTTCTAAAAAAAAATAAAGGAAGAAAATATTTTTGGATTTTTTGGAAGAAAAGGTGGGGAAAAATATGAACTCTTTGAATGGAAAAACGTACTAAAATCCGACTACCGAAAAATAAATTGGACCCACACACAAGTCAAGAAATTTTCCTAACTAGCACATAGACAATTTTTGTCTTTGAATTTCAGTGAAAGGGGTAGTCAAATTTTAATTAAATCCGCAGGGGATAAAAATTCACGGAAATATCTTAGTGGTCGCCTTTGCAAAATTTCTCCTATTGGGCTCTACCTAGTTGATTGATTTTAAATTTAGTGATGGCTAGAGTAACACACAAAGGAAGCGAGTGAGTCGGGTGATGAAATCCCTTCTCGTGAGTGACCGGGTGTAGGTCTTAATTAATTAATTCATCATACCATTCGAAAATAAATGCGAGAATAAAATCAAATAAGAGCACACAAAAGAATTGACTCGCTAATAGGAGAGGCGCGAGGGTGTAAGAAACGTACCTCCCACGATTTTTACGCCATGGGGTGACAAAAAATTTAAGTCGACCGGGGGGAGAATACGCCAATCTCAGTCATTCCCGGGAGTACTACCGACTCATGACTCATGGTAGAGAGGCTTCTAAATCCTCACCTTTGGACGCCCTCTCTCTACCTTGTCCGGTTTCCCTATCACGCTTGGCTTCAATTAGTACAATTTTAAATGAAAAATAAATGGTGTCTCTAAGCACCGCAATACAAGCAATGAATAAAATAATCCTCAATACAAGCCTTATAAAAAAATGGTACTAAAAATGAAAAAAAAATGCAATACAAGTGAATCACAAAATTGAATCCGCTCGGAGCTTCACAATCCCAAGAATGGCAATGACGCCATTTGATAGAAAAAATATTGCCTCTAATGTAGATTTTTGTGTCGTTGTTGCAACTTCTCTATCCATCAAAATTTTCCTTGAACCTACAAAATTATAACAAAACTAGTGTAGAGGGTAAGTAAGGGAGTCAATCCAAATCTAAGGGTGAAACACAAAATTGGAGATGACATATATATAAATTCATTTGCATTTTATTATATTTTTTTATTTTTACATTTTCTATTTTTTTATGAATTTTTCAATGGAATATTAATTAACTAACTATATACTAATTTTTAAAGTACTAATTAAGATGTAAAAGCTAATAAAAAATGAGGTAAATAAAATTGTGCTAAAAAGTAAACTAACTAAATTGGATTCATGAGGGCTTCAAAATTTCATCCCATGAATGAAAGATTATCCCTCAATAATCATCATCCACAAATATAAGATAAACAAATAAAATCAAAAGAAGATTAAACTAAAAGTAATAAGAGAGGAATAGATCAAACCCATTTAAGCCTTGAATTGGAATGAAATATTCAATTACATCAACAATCTCTCAATTACAATCCCTCACTCATGTATTTATTGAATCTAAATTAAAAATTACAAAATAAAAATAAAAAGGATAGTGGATGAATTCATAATGGACAATTAAATAATAAAAGAGATTTTCTAAAAATGCAAATCCTAAAATTATAAAATTGTACATTAGAATTCACCCAAAGAAATAAATTCTAGATCATTAATTTATATTGAGATAATTGCTAAAAATGCAAAATCTCAACATAAAGGAATGGATTAGAATTTGCCTCCCATAAGGGATAAATTCAACTACATCAATCTATTATGAAATAATTGCTAAAAATGCAAAAATTCATAATAGATGGGTGGGTGAAATTCATCCTAGAAATAAATTTCACTAAACACCTCTATATTGAGGTATTTGCTAAAAATGAAAATACTCAACATAGAGGGGTGGAGAGAATTTTATCACACTAATCTTTAAACTAATTTTGAGATCCCCTTCAAAATGGCCCAAGTCTTCTTTTATATTGTGCACATGGAGGCTAGGGGTAAATTGGAGAGTTTATATTTTAGTGTGCATGAAAATGGTGAGAGGAGCATGGGGTGTGTGGATATGAGGTTTGAGAGGTGTGAGGTCATAAAAATCTGATTTGGGTGAGGCTATTTTAGACTTTGGTAGAAGACATGTGGGAAGTGGGGGTTTAAGAGTATATTGGGTAAAAGGAATTAAATGTTTTTAAAACATGTGGGTTAAATGACTTGGTTTATCTTTTTCTTTGGCTTTGGTTTTTGGTTTAGAAATTGGCAGGTGACGGATTTGGCTTTGGAGAAATTAGGTAAGTCTTAGGCTCATGGGTTTGAATGGGGAATGGGTTTTGGGTTATAGATTTGGTTCTTGGGTTGGAGGGTCGGAGTTGACTTGGTTTCACGCCGGTTTTTGGGCTCCGGGTTTAACGCTGGGCAGCGGGGTCGCGCCGGAGGGCTGCTGGCCGGAGGGAAGTAAAAAACGACGCCGGAGGTCACGAAGAGAGAGAGAGAGAGGCAGGAGTTGACTGGGCGGCGAGAATGGCGGGGGTAGCTTCGGTTTCGGGTTGGCCTGGAAAGGGGACGAGGGCTTCGACGATTGGGCTGGAGGGTTGCACAGGGGGAGGTCGTCGGCGATGGGGTCGCGACCGGCGGTGATGGTGGTTAAGGTGTTGGGGGTTGGTTGATGGGGGTTTTGGGGTATGAGGATGAGAGAGAGAAATAGGTTTGGAAGATGAAGTGGGTTAATGGAGATAGGAGAGAGAGAAGGTGTGTTTGGTGGAGAAGATGACTTGGAGGTGATAAGGTGTGGTGAGGTGTAGGGTGGATGAGAGTGGGTGAGGGAGTGTTTGGTAATTAGGGGTGAGTGTGTGTAGGTTAGTTAGGTATTAATGTATGTTTAATTTGGACCCTTAAAAACTAACACAACTAAAATTAATAACACTAAAATTGAAAAATTAAAAAATTAAAAAATTAAAAAAATAAAAATAAATAAAATATTAAAACTAAAAAATAAAATCCTAAGCTTATATAAAAACTAAAATAAAACAAAAGAAAAAAAAACTTAAAATCTAACTGAAAATTAAAGTCCTAAAAAATATAAAATCTAATAAACTAAAAATAAACTCCTAAAAACCAATCCTAATAAAATAAAACTAAAAACTAATAAAAATCAAAATAAAATAAAATTATATTAAATAAAAAGAAATATAAAGAAATATAAAAAAATAGAAAATAAATTCTAGAAATTTCAAATAAATCTAAAATAAATCCTAAAAATAAAAATGACTCAAACTAAAAATCTAAAAAATAATAAAAAGGGACAAACAAAACACACACAGGGTTTAGGGTAGGTTTATGCTAGGCTTAGGCTCGGGTACGGTCAGAGAATTGGGTATTTAGCTCCATTTTACTACAAGTTGCCTCAAATTATAGCTTTTGACACTGCAACTGTAACTAAGCCTGCAAGATAAATATTTAAGCGCATAAGACCCATATTGTCGAGAATTAGCAACTAAAGTACGCCTATTCGGGGTATAAATGTACAATTTTGGGTGCTTATCAGTTAGTCTATCGCTCTTGTGTGTGAGGAGGTGAGTAAATGTAAGAAAGTTCAAACGTCTCAAACACACATAAGAAAGAAAGAACATTTAGAATGAAAATGATCTCATCAAAGAGTGTTAATAGCTATAGTGAGAACGTTGAGTTATTCACCACGCTGGCCTTCATTTGCCTGAACACCTAGGGGAAAATATGGATGTTATGGGTGAGCAAAAATGAAATGAGAAGGATGGGATGATATGAGATATGATGGTGATATGATGGATGGATGGTGTATGTGTGATGAATGTATGATGAATGGATGGTGTATGTTTGAGAAGATTTCATTACACTTTGACGAACAAATGTCTTTATTTCGTTACTACAACTTTCTCTTTTTTTCTTCTTTTTCCAAATACGCATCAATGTTTGAGATAAATCGGATAAAAATAGAAATGACCCAAACATAAATTTGTATTTTAATTTTTCTCGATCTGAATTGAAAATTGGGAGAGATATTCACTAAAAATGCAAACACTCTCTATGACAAATCTTTTCCTTTTACTTTCTCTTCTTTCTTTTTTTTTTTCTTTTTTTCCCAAATACGCATCAATGCCTGAGTTAAATCTGCTAAAAATACAAATAACCCCAACATAGACTTGTATTTAGATTTTCTCCATCTGAATCTATTTTAGGAGAGATATTCGCTAAAAATGCAAACACTCTCTATGACGGATCTTCTCCTTTTACTTACAAAACTCTTCCATTTTTCAACATGGTCGGTGAAAAATGGAATTGATATGGAAATGGGTGGTATGATATATGGTGATGATATGAAATATGGAAGGTGTATGAATGAGGATAAATGTATGATAAAATGGAATTTAGTTAGTATATGGGTGAAGATCTGGTGATCGAAACAAACTTCAAGACATGTGTTGCTTACAACTCGAAAGTGATGTCGTTCTTAATGATCAAACCAAAAATTTAGGGAAGAATAATGAGATCATACAATGATTTAATGTGCGGACCCAAAAGAAGTTGAATCAACTCGTGACTCGTAGATTGCGTAAAACACTCTCAAAGATGAAAGACACAAATCTCACAAGCTAAAGTCTCAACTAGTGATCCTTAAGGTTTCTTGAGAATTGTGGTACCCTTCAACTCTAAACCGCAATGACGCGATAAGTGCGCAAATTTTGTTTAGTCTAGAAATTCATGGTGTAAAATTCCTTTGAATGTATTACATAAGCTATTTAAAAAAAATCCACTAGCTTGATTCTTAGACTTGAAGGATGGATGATAGAAAATTCACGTCAATGAGTGAGATGAAAGAAACTGCAAGAAAATTTTAAAAATCGGGTTTTGAAATTTTTTCAAAAGAGGTACGATTTTGATAAAATTCCCCACCCCCAAACAAAAAGGAACATAGTCCTCGATGTTAAATAAAATGATTTTTAAAATTGAGATCAGAAGGAAGGAAAGAGATTACCAGAATCAACCGCTAATGAAGTGGACAGATGTATCCAAGAATAAACGATAAGATAAAAAATGTGTACAAGTCCATAAACATGTAAAGCATAGGGTGATGTGAAACACCACCTCCAAACAGGATGAGACTCGTACAAGAAATAACAGGATGCCTCCCTGTAGTGCTAAGTTTAATGTCTTCATCCAGACCGATCAAAACTCACCCTAAAGTTAGGAAGTAAGATCGAATGGTGTGGCAGAAAAAATGAGTGATGATAATCACCCCCAAAGAAGACTTAAGCGTGAATCTTGTTGGATAAAGGTTAAAGGGGTGAGGGTGTAGAAATATATAAGGAAGAAAGGCAAGGGTAAGGGTGAATAGGCACCGGTCATGGCCCGTATTTTATTTTATTTTTTTATATTTCTTTTATTTTCAAGATAAAAGAATTTTTTTGTGGTTTCTGAAAATTTCGAAAAAGAAAGGAATTTTTTTATGATTTTTAGAGAATGAGAGGAAGAAGATGTTTTTGAATTTTTGTGGAGAAAAAGAAAGGAAAAAAATGTTTATTTATGATTTTTTTCATTGGAAGAAACACATGGAAAAAACATATATTTTTGGAAGAAAAGACGGGGCAAAATTATTAGGACTCTTTGAATGTGACGAACTCACTAAAACCGACTCCCGAAAGATTGAATCTGACACACACAAGTCAAGGATAATTCCTAACTAACACATGAACAATTCTTGTCTTTGAAAATTAATGAAAGGGGTAGTCAAATTTTAATCAAGTCCGTGGGCGATAAAAATGACGAAAATATCTGAGTGATCGCCTTTGCAAAAATGTTCTCCTATTGGTCTAGCTAGTTGATATATTTTAAATTTAATGATGGCTAGGGTAGCACTCAATTGGTAAGCAAGTGAGTCAGGTGATGAATTACCTTCTCGTGAATGACTGGGTGTAGGTCTTAATTGATTAATTCATCACACACATTCAAAAATAAATGTGTAAAAATCTAGGAAGAGCACGTAGTCACACACAAAAATTGACTTGCTAACAGGAGAAGCGCGAGGGTTTTAGAAATGTACCTCCCACAGTTTTTACACCATGGGGCGATGAACAATTTGAGTCGACCAGGGGGAGATCACACCTATATCAGTCAGCCCGGGAGTCCTACCGACCCAAGGTATAGGCTTCTTTTCCTCGCCTTTGAACGTCTTCTCTCTACCTTGTTCGATTTCCCTATTACACTTTTTTTCTTATTACAAATTTAAAATAAAAATAAAATGGTGTCTCTAAGCACCGCAATACAAGCAAAACAATAGAATACTAATACAAGCCTTCTAACATAATAAAAAAATGGTACAAAAATGAAAAATACAAATGAATCACAAAATGGGAAATCTCAAGTGCTTCAAGCCCCAAAGAATGGCAATGACGCCATTTGATAGGAAACAAATGCGTCTCTAATGTATTTTTGTGGTTGTTGCAACTTTTTTTTCCATCAAAATTCTCTCAAACCTACAAATAAACTCAAAATATGTATAGGGTAAATAAGGGAGTCAATTCAATTCTAAGGATGAAACACAAAATAAGTGAAGACATGTGTAAATCCATTTGCATTTTATTATATATTTTTATGACTTTTCAAGGGATTATTAATTAGCTAACTATACTAATTTTTTTAGTAATAACTAAGATGTAAAAGCTAATAGAAAAATGAGGTAAACAAAATTTTGCTAAAAAGAAAACTAACTAAATTGGACTCATGAGGGCTTCAAAATTTCATCCCTAGACAGGAATGATTTGCCCTCATTAATCATCATCCAAAAATAAAAGTAAACAATAAGAACGAGTGATGATTAAATCAAGATAGATTAAAGAGGAATATATCAAACCCATTTGTACTTGAATGGGAGAAACTCTTCAATTTTAATCCCAAAATTCTCTCAATTACAATCATTCACAATTGTATTTATTGATTCTAACACAAAAACTACAAATAAAAAGAAATAAAACTAAACTACAATATATACAATGGATAATGGTTGAATTCATAATAGCCACTTAAATAATGAAAGAGATTTGCTAAAAATACAAATCCTATAATTATAAAATTGTCCATTAGAACTCATCCAAGGATATAAATTATACATCCTCACTTTATGTTGAGATATTTGCTAAAAATGCAAACATTCACCATAAAGGAATGGATTAGAATTTACTTCCCAAGGGGGATGAATTGAACCAAATCACTCTATTTTAAAATATTTGCTAAAAATGAAAATACTCACTATAGAGGGATGGAGTATAATTCATCCAAGAGATAAATTTCACCACACAGCTTTATATTGAGATGTTTGCTAAAATACAAATACTCTTTATAGAGGAGAGGAGCGAAATTTATCACACAAAGTTAAAAAACTAAATTGGAGATCTTTAAAAATGGGTCTTCTTCTTCCTTAAATAGTAGGCATGGGGCTAAGGGGTAAATTGGGTAAGTTGATGTTTTAGTGTGCATGGAAATGGTGGTAGGAGCATGGGTGAGGGTTATTTTAGGAAAAATACACACATGTGCATGTGTGTTGAGTGAGGTAAGGAGTTTGAGGGGCAATTTCGAGGTTAAATGGGAAAAATAAGGGTAAAAGGTATTGGGGGTATATTAGAATTTGGGAAATTAAGGAACATGTGGATGAATGTTTTGGTCTTTAGTTTTGGCAGGTAGAAATCGTGTATGGGTTTAGTGAAATTTGGAAATGGATTTGTTGTTATGAGAAGTGGGTTCTGGGTGTTGACACGATTTGGGGTTGAGTTAAGAATGGGTCGAGATGGTTTCAGGGGGTCCGACTTGGATCCAAGGGTTGGATTGGGTTTGGGTTACTGGGACGTGGGTTTTGCAATTGGGTTAGGTGTTCTCGAGTTAAGGGCATATGGGTTGGATTTCAAAGCGTGTCTGCGATTGGATGCGGGTCAAGAGTGGGTAAAAAGGTTGCCGATTTGGCATGGTCGGGTAGGAGGTTCGGGGGCTCTAGTGGTAGATGGATTTTGGGTTGACAAGTGGCTAGTCGCTGGTTGGAAATGGGTTGCTTTCAAGGTCGAGTTGCACAGGGTAGGTCGTGGGTTATGGAAGGTTATAGGTTGATGGGGGTAAGGTTTGGTGGTTGTGTTGATTGTGGTTGGAGAGGGAGTGGAGGTCTTGGATATGGATGAAAGAGAGTGTGGGTGTAGTTGGAGGTTGAAGATGGGTGTGAGGGGTGGTTGTGTGTGGTGAGTTGTAGGGTAAAATGGTGAGGGTGAGTGAGTTGATTTGCCGTGTGTTTTGTATGGAAGTATAGTGTGAGGGTGAGTTATGTGTGTGTGTTTAATTGGTCCCCAAAAAATAACTATCTAACTAAAACTAATAAAACAAAAAATTAAATCCTAACAAAATAAAAATAAAAAACCTAATAAAATTAAAACAAAAGTCCTGATTTTTTTTAATAAAAGTAGAAAATTAAATTCCCCAAAAAACTTATCCTATTAAAATAAAAAATAAAAATCCAAATAAAACAACACTAAAAAGAAATATAAAAAATTGCAATTAATTCCTAAAAATCCTAAAAGTATAAATCTTAAAATAAATAAAATTAAATCTATTAAAATTAAATTCCTATCTATAAAATAAAATTTAAATAACAAAAAATAAAAACTACAAATGAAATAAAAATAAAACCTATAGTCCTAAAATATAAAATCTAGTAAAACTCAAAATAAAGACTAAAATTAAAAACTAATAAAAATAAAAAAATAAAAAAAAATAGAATATAAATTCTCAAAAATTCTAAATAAAAAAAAAACCAAAAAATGAAAAATCAAAATCTAAAAAGTTAGAAAAGCACCAACTAAACACACAAGGGGCTCTGGTGAAGGTTTGGGCTAGATTTAGGCTCGAGTTTGGTACGGGACAAGGGAATTAGCACCATAAATCGCACATTTCCCCGGAAATAAGCGTTTGAACTTCGCAAACGACGATAAAGCCTACACATTAAACAATTAAGCATATAAGACCCAATTTGTCGATAATTAGCAACTAAAATGCGTATATTCGGGGTATAAAATGTACAATTTTGGGTGCTTATCATATATACTATCTTCCTATCACAAGCATTAAGCTTTCCTCACTTGTATATAGTCTCCATGTTTCATCCTACTTACTCGCGCTTTCACGTGATCCACACCACTTGTAATATCCATGCTTAGCTGCACTAGCAGACACTCTCACATTCTTCTCACTTGTACATAGTTACATGTTGCTTTTATATTTCACACACCCTTTGTAGATATCCATGCTTTATCTTACTTGCACACACTTCCATATTTCCCTCACTTGTATATGTCTACATATTTTCCTCACTCACACATATTCACATATCACCCTCACTTTGCACGTACTTTCCCCTAACTAATGTATATCCACATTCCTCACAATTTTTATATATCATCTATATGATCCATATACATATCTTCTAGTTTTCTTCTCCATGTTTATCCCTCTTATCCTATGCTACTGTTGTATTTTTTGCTCTCCCTAATAGTGGTAGTATTTCTCTCGCTTAGCATACATAAAACTCTACATAAAATACTAATTAGGATATGCTTCCTTGTACAATAAATCACTTGAGCATTGCAATATAGACCAAATTTTTATCCCATATCGGGGGTCACTTCGTGATCGATGCTGGTCCTATGGGGCGCAGTTGACCTAAGCGATATGATTCCCACCTTCCATTGGCCTAGTACCTTTTTCGTATATCGAACGGTTCCTCTAGCATCCTAACTTTTGACTAAACTCATGATGGGAGGTATATAGGAGGGAACTCATTCGTGTACATCGAGTATATCAAATTTTCTCTCACACATAGTGTCTTCATGAGGTATCTTGCAAGGAAATTCACATATACCTAGGTATACAAAATGGCTTGTCCACACGTATCAAGGAATGATTTCCTTTACAGGCATAAGGTATATCATGAAAGTAATGCCAAAGGGGAGAACCTTTCTACTAACCCACTAGTGCATGAACCTCATATAGACATCTGCTATAGGACACTCATACCTAGCCTACTAGTTTCAATGCAAAACTCTACCAAAATTTTGGATCACCTTACCACCTAAATTTTTTACGTTATTTTGACCGTTTTTAAAGCAAGACCCTATCCGTGAGTCTGGAAACAAGTCAAATCGTGTCTTCATCGCGTACCCTATCTTTTCCCAAGACTCACATCTTGTTCAATGTTTCCCTTGTACCCTAGGCGGAACATAATATAAGTGGAACATAATAATAATAATAATAACTATGCTGAGGATATTCTTTTTTTCCCTTTTCAAAAAATACCCAAAAATATTTTCTTCCCTTTAAAAAAAGAAAGAATAAACATATATACCAAAAATATTCCTCTTTCCCTCAAAATGAATGAAAAAATTATTTTTTCTTCTCAGATGTTATCGCATACCCCAATCTTGGTCTAGCTCCCCATTGGCTCAGGTCTTTTATCAAGCCACCCCGAAGCTTCACTACTTCCTCAACTGCTACTATAAAATTTGAGCAATTCCTCTGAGGACTGTTTATAGAGAACATTGACCAGACTAAAAATGCCCAGTAAGATCTGATGGCAGTCCTTGCCTTTCTTAGTTCCAAAATTAAGGACGTATAGGCATACATTTAGGAAATGCAACGATATCGGGTTTAGACTCCTGAGGCTCTTGACTTCGAAATCCTCTTTCCCTGAGCTATTGGTCAAATAGTTCCAAAACTAGTGTGGTTCTCAAAAAGTACCAGTATGTCCCGCATGCCCCACTTGCCAAAGGGTCACTGCCAGCCCAGTTGTCAATATCGAATCATGCCCACCAGGGGGAAGACGGCCAGCTCTAATTGAACCTAAGGAAGAATAATTGAACAAGGTCAAAGAAAACCTTATATTTCTACCTAAAAGGTTTGACCAGGTTAAAATGTCATGAAACTATATGGACTATACCAGCATATCTCCCAATCCTAAAGCTCGACTACCAAAGAAGTTCAAAATTCTAGACATCGAGAATTTCAGAGGCAACGAACCTCCAATTATGCACTTACACAACTATCATCGTTCCATGACTCTCCTAAGGGCATCAGAGGAGATAACATCTGAGAAGTTCTAACAAACTCCCAAAGAAGGTGCTCTACCATTACTTCTATCCCTTGAAGAATATAAAATCTATAATTGGGAAGATTTAGGTCAAGAATTCATGACTCAGAACAAGTAAAATGAAGAGATGGAAGTCACTCATCGATACCTTGAACTGCTCAAGCAGAACCCAAGTGAATCAATTAGTAGCTTTATTGGAAGGTGGAGAGAGAAAGTGGATACTATAACTAATCGACGATCAGAGGAAGAGCAAGTTAGCATCGTAAAGAAGAACTTCTTGACCCATATTCAAGATTTAATAGGAGGCCAGTACTACACTCATTTTAGAGCCCTCTGGGAGGTTGGGGTAGACATTGAAGAAGGGTTCACAAATAAAAAAGATGAATCTAAACCAAATAGGCTGACTGGGCAGTTAACAACTTGAAAGTATGATAAGCTAGCCATCACCTCAGTCTCAACCATCCATAACATATGCCAACCTATTACCTTTTGGATACCCAAAAGTCATCCCAACCCAGTCAGAAAGCAATATACTGAACGTCTATCCTTTTATCAAAAGTGTATAATTCCTTTCTTTTCTGAAACCTCATTAAACCTCTTGAACCCCGACCATTACTCGGTCCTCTTCCCTGTAATTTCACTCATAACTATCATTATAACTTCTACTAAATTTCTGAACACACCAATGATCAGTGTTTTATCTAAATAATGTTATCTAAAGCCTCATAGACAGGTGATCATTACCCCACCAAGTAATCCAAAGACAAAGACCACTCAGAATCCTCTGCTAAAAAACTGAGTTGGGGTGAATGCCATCCTCTCAAAAGAAGACATATAATTCGACCCTTCCACTAGAAACACGCCCATTGAAATTCCTAACCCACCTACCATTTCACCTAAAACCTTCAAAATCCACCCTTTTTTCTCCCACATTTTGAGAATCCTTCTGACCAAAATCTATCACTCCTTATTAAGGCCTGTATTATAATCCACGCCCATTCAGAAGGATAAGGCATGGAACTACCCACGATTTTAGGTCAACTTTAGATATTTGCGCTAAAATTATCCTACAAGATGACCATCTCATGGAAGGCCATAAGTGGGCTCGGCAATTCGATGAATGGTTTGTACCTATGGAAGAGTTCAGTTTAAATGACATTGTGCATGTTATGACTGGTGTAATTTCATAAAAATAAAGAATTATGAACTGTCTCCGGATTTATCACAATTTCGAAAATCCAAGGGTGTCTAATCCTTACCTTTCAATAGTTGCTTGCTAAATGGGAAGATCTGTATGATGAGGGTATAGAGGTTGTGGAATGTATTGAATTTTCATGAAAACATGTCTTCTTTCAACTCGATGGGGGACAATTATGATATCTCAACTGATCAATTAATTAGTAGGGAAATCAACGCATTTGCCTCTTTGTGTGGAATGATTTTTTTCATGGAATTACTAGGATAGGTCAACAAGTTATCCATTACAACATAGGTAGATAAAGGTACGGGGTTCCTATTCTTCCTTGCCTTTATGAATCATATGAATCGATCTGAGAGACACTATAAAGCTCCAATTCCTCTGTAAACAGGAACAAATAAAGGAAAAGGAATCATTGAGGAACTCCTGATGTCAAAAATGATGCTAGAAGAAAGTAGGGTCCTTGACTATCTAAAAATTACTCATGCCAATATCATTCTATGGGGGATTTTCATGTCCTCCCAACTACACAAGAATGATATCATAAAACTCCTCATGGGACCCACGGTTCCTCCTCCTACTTCTCTCAAAAAAGACATGCATATGGTTGGATATATGATTGCTACACGACTCCTCTCCTTCTCCGAGGAGGAAATTCTAAAGATTTCTCCTAATCATAACTACTCCCTCAATATCTCTATTAAAGTCATGGGAAACACAGTTCTATTTGCACGTGTAGATAATGGGTCTTCTCTCAATCTCTGTCCAGTTAGAACCCTTAATTATCGAGGATAAAAGTTAGCGCACCTATGATAATACTCGCCGAGAGGCTATGGGTTACATAAGCTTACACTAGGGGATGGCGCTATATGCCCTCAGATAAAATTTCAAGAAATTGACATACCTGTATGCTTTAACCTTCTCCTTGGATGCCCGTGGATCCATAGCATTCAGGTTGAATCTTCTTCTTTCCACTAAAAATTGAAATTATTTTCCAATGATGAAATCATCACCGTTCTTAGGGATGATGATAACCCACATGGTATTAACACAAGAAACCCAATATTAGAAATATAACATAAAGCCAATGATATTTTCTTCTCAGGATATTAGATCAATCTAATTCCTATCACAACTTAGAATAATTTTAAGGACCGAGTGTATGCAGAGAACAATCTTCATGGGAGTGTCAACATAATTCAGATGTTCAAAAACATTCCCTTCAGCCCGAAATGGGGTTGGGTCGATGCCAATAGTGAATTCTAGAGCCGATAATCCTAAAGGAGCATTTTTTTCCTCTGGCCCGGGCTACCAACCATCATCGATTGAACTCAAAGCATTTTGTTTGACATACTAGAAGAGAATATTAGAAAGTGAAAAATGACCTCAGGAGACTCCCTGAATGGGAGGTTTGTTAAAGAAGATGAAGACTTCCCCTTTTACGGATTCCTTAAACCATAGTACGACCCCGTGGAGAAAAAGATTGAATCGATACTAGAAATCTTCTCTGAAGATGAAGTCACTTGGGATGAAGAGAATAAGCATGAGGTGTATCCTCTATCCAATAAAGATGTGGAAAGCAACAAGAATTACAACGGTAGTGACATCAATGAACCGTTAGACCTTTATACATCGGGGCTAGATCCCTGCATGATTCACATAGGACCCGAACTGTCCAACTCATCCAAAAGTATCATCGATGCTAACAAACCACTCCTCAATTAGCATGACATCCCTGTCAAGCCTACAGAAGTTAATTTGAACCCTACTTCTCATTGCCTTTAAAAAAATAGTTGAATCTACTACTTTTTCTTTTATTTTCGATGTAATTATGAACGAGGCATCCTTTAATGAGGTTCTCACTCTTGTAATTCTTAAAATTACCTTCAATGAAATAAATGATGATTTTGAGTATCTTGGTGTGCATTTCATTAATTATCATGATTCTAATCAAATTATTAATCAAGATGATTTATTATATGAATAATTCTTAATTGATCTCAATAAGGAAAAAACAAAAATAACAAAACCTCATTTAAGCTAACGATGACGTGACTATTGTTATCAATCTCTGTTCTAGTAGCCACCCATGCAAGATTAGGATAGGATCCACCTTCAATGAGCATGAATGGTCACAATTTGAAAAGAATATGAAATAATCTGTAGATGTCTTTGTATGGTCTTACGACGGCATGCCTGGTATTGACCTAAAAATAGCACATCATGAGATCCCTACCTTCCAAGAGAGCAAATCTATCAAGCAAAAATTAAGAAAGCACCTGACAAAGTGGTCCCTTTAAGTTAAGGACGAAGTGGTGAAATAATTTAACATAGGCTTTATTTGTGTGGTCTAATATCCTTCGTGGCTTGATAATATCATCCCCATGACTAAATCGGTAGGGAAAGTCTGCATCTGTTTTGATTATCGATATTTGAACAAGGCATTCCCAAAGGATAATTATCCTCTCCCTAACATCGACATGATTATTTATTTAACTGTTGGTCATGACCTCAAGTCATTTGTCAATGGTTTAACTGGGTATAATCAGATTAACATGCATCCTGACCGTCAGGAGAAAAATTCCTTCATCACCATATACGGAACTTTTTATTATACAACCATGTCATTCGATCTCAAGAATACTGGGTCTACCTACCAAACGGCTGCTACATCTATTCTATATAATCTTATCCATAAGGAAGTTGAAGTATATGTCAATAATATGATCATCAGGTCCGCGGCTCGAGAAGGTCACATTCTCACCCTGAGGAAATTCTTTGAGCGGCTACGATAATACCAGATGCGACTCAACCCACAAAAATGTATCTTCAGTGTCACGAAGGTTAGGCTCCTTAGATAAATGGTCAGTGATAAGTGATAAAGGGATTAAGGTAGACCCTTTGAAATAAAAAGTAATACTAGAGATGCCACCACCCTAAATGGATAAAGAAGTGTGTTGACTCCTGGGTAAGCTCTAATACATCAATCGGCTAATCAACCACCTCACCTTTATCTATGAGATAATTTTTAAGCATTTTTGAAATCATTTGATTGAAGTATGGAATGAGGCATGTCAATAAGCCTTTGATCAGATCAAATCATACCTCACCAGACCTCTGATACTCATGCCTCCGTAACAAGGTCTCCCTTTCCTCCTATACCTACCTGTTATTGACACTACATCAGCAACTATGCTATCTCTGTACATAAAAGAATCCTGTAAAGAGACAACAATCTACAATTCTAGTAAAAAATTAGATGGATACAAGGTAAATTGCACTATATTAGAGAAGGTGTGTGCTGCCTTGGTCTGGGTCAGGCAGAAGTTTCGACACTACATGCTTGCATTTCCTATGAAACTGATGTCTCGAATGGATCCAATGAAGTACCTGTTGGAGAAGCCCCCTTGTCTAGACGCATGACCCACAAGCTGATGTTACTGGCTGAATTTGACATCACGTATATCATGCAGAAAGCCATGAAGGGAAGTTCCATTTCCAATTACCTTGTCAACAATCCAATGGAAGGGACCCAAGTTTGGATCTTTAAATTCCTAGATGAATAAATCTTTTGTGCCTCTCGCGAGGATCTCAGATGGCAGATTTTCTTCGATGGAGCTGCTAATAAGAAAGGGTATGGTTTTGGGATACTTTTTATCACCCCATAAGATTCTCACACTCCGATTTCCATCAAATTAGTCTTCCATCGAACTAACAACATAACTTAATACAAAGCATGTACCATTGGGCTCAAGATCACTCTGGAAAGAGGAATAAAATGCATTCATGTCTATAGAGACTTAATCCTCATCGTGGGGTAGATCCTCAGGAAATTGAATGTTAAAAACAAGAAGCTCCTAGCCTTCTACGCCCACCTAGAAGATGTCACCTCCTAATTTGATGATGTCACCTTTCATTACCTTCCTCACTTGAGAAATAGCTTAGCCAATGCACTAGTAATCGTGGGCTCCATGGTAGACATGCCTGTATGGATAATGATGGGCCCCTTTTTAGTCTAAAAATAGGATGCACCCACTCACTACTACCACATCAATTTCATTATAGAAGAAGACCCGAACCTGGAAGGATTGTGGTATTATGACATTTGGAGCCTCCTTAAGTGTGGTAGGTATCCTCAAGATGCTGACAAGAAAGACCCTATGACCCTTCACAACTTAATACATCATATATGACAACGCAATCTTCCAAAGGAATTTTGATAGAACCTCCTTGCATTGCATAATAGGGGTTAGGATCGAGGAATGATACGAAAGATCCACAGTGGGGAATGTGAGACCCACATGAATGGTCATATACTTTACAGAAGATCATCCATCAAGTATATTACTAGACAATCGTGGTTCATGATTGCATTGCTTATGTCTAAAAATGCCTCAAATGCTAATAGTTTTCTGTACTTGCCTTCTCAAGAGTTGTATAGCATGACTTTTCCCTATCATTTATCCATCTGGAGCATAGACACCATAGTAAAATACTCCTAAGGCTTCAAATGGGCATAAATTCATCCTATTTTCTTGATTCCTTCACGAAATGGGTCGAAGCTGAGTCATATGCGGTGTTGAATGCAAATAAAGTAGCCAAATTTATCAGAAAGAACATCATATGCCGCTACGGAGTCTCCCATGAGATGTTATCCAATAACAGGCTTCATTTCGAATATGAAGTCATGGAACTAGTTGACGAGTATAGAATCTAAAGGCACAAGCCCTCTCTTTATCGACCACAAATCGATGGGGCTATCGAAGATGCTAAGAGACTATCATTAGTAAGATGACTTAAAACTGTAGAGATTAGACTGACCAGATTCCTTATGGCCTTTGGGGATACCATACCTACATAAAAACATCCATTGGGATACTCCGTACTCTCTAGTATATGGCATGAAGTCGTACTATCTATCGAACAATAAATACCGTCCCTACGGGTTATGCTCGAAAGCTAAGTTAATGAAGAGGATTGAGAGAAAAATTATTATGACAAACTTGTGCTCTTAGATGAAAGTAGGTTGAAAGTCCTATATCATATACAAAGGTATCATCTCCATATTGCATGATCATTCAATAAAAGGTCAAGTATTGCGGTGCCTAAAAAGGAGATCTTATCGTCAAGGGAATCATAAAACCCATCTAGATTCTAAGGGGAAAGTTCAAGCCTAACTGGAGCAGGCCTTACAATGTTAAGAAAATCATGTCAGGTGGGGCCACTATGCTCGTAGACCTTGATATATAGGAGATGGCACATTCATTCAATTTGGACAATCTTAAGAAATTTTACCCCCAGTCTAAACTCTTGTCGTGCTATGACTCTTTTCACCTCCATGCTATTCTAAAAAAATTCTCCCCTCCTCTCTACTTAGAACTACATAGGACATGATCCTCTAAAAAATCACTTATTAAAAAAAAGCTAATAATTTTCAAACCCCACAGAGGTATGTACATAGCCATAAGACACCAATGGGCACGATCCATTCTATTTCATAAAATGCTATTTTTTCCCTCCAATGAGAATGCAGTGATTCTATGGAATTGATGATGCAAGAAATCATACATCTACGATTCCCAACCATTATATTAAGTGAAAGTGTAAATAAGAAAGTAAGAGGAGAAATACAAAAGATATAGAGTGTTTCGGCTATAAAAATATGCCTACGTCCAATTGATTACCTTACTCTCATTATGTATGTTTGATAATACAAGTTTTTGATGCCATTAGAGGTTTAAAAGAGAGATAACAAGGAGAATTCATGAGTATTGTAAGGGTGGACAGCTTGGGATACGACCTATAGAGGAGGTCTCTAGATGGTTGTGACTAAGTAAGCCCCCAAGCATATAAAAACTTATAAAGATAGATAGATTGACGATTTTAACATGGCTTCACAGTCAGATTCGTCCCCGTATTTATGAGGTGAGCACTTCTATTTATAGAAGTCAAAAGGAAATATCATGTGCACGGAGCACATGAAATATGGATAAGTTGTGAAATCACGAAATATTTCTATAATTAGGACAATTGTCAAGTGATGGATGGCGTGTTGATGTTCGTAGCAAGTTGCACATTATAGAAGAAGAAAGTGGCCGCGACCTATTTGAACCTAGGCAGCGGCTAGTGTTAACTACTGATCGTGGCATGTCTGTACCCGGAAACTTCCTTTTACTTAGTCTCAGTGGTAGGTCCTAGTACTGGGCATATCAACAAGCCCCCAAGCCTCAGTTTCAAGAGGTGGTGAGTTGGTGCTGCGGTTGTGTTATATACCCTTAGCCACCGTGTTTTTATTTTTATCTTGCAACTTGTCTGTTTGGGACGCAACTGGGTGTCACGGTCAATGACTTGCGACGCTTCACCTTCCAGCGCCCTCTTATATACTTGAAGGGTGCTGAGGTTTTCATTACTTTAGCAAATGTCTTGAGAGAAAATAGAGCGAATAACTCTTACAATTTTTCTTCCTAGTAACTGATGACTTTGCGTGGTGGTTTCAAGACTGTGTAGGGTGGAGCAAGTGGTTTCTTTAACTAATTATTCTAGGAAACTCTTTAAATTTTTCTTTCGTTGCACCTAAACTACCGTACTAAAATTTCCATGTTTTTCAATCTTAGCATTGTTTGAACATGTCAAAAACTAGGATTTTTGCTTTTGGGGTGAATTTCTGGGTTTAAAATGAAATTGAATTTGATTTGATGAAGTTGGGGTTTTGTGCATTATTGACATGCAATTCTAGGTTAAAAATGATAGGATTTGGTATATAGCGAATTTTCCTGGGTAAAATCTTTGCCTAACCCCCGTATCGGATTTTGTTTTTATCCAAGAACACTAAGAATATTTTCTTGGTGTTCTTGTCCAAAACCCTAGGGTTTTTGGCTTTCGAACCTTGAGAGTTTAGAATAGAAACTATTTATTTTTTTATCCCCCAGTCTCATCTTGATAATGGATCTGCATTAGATTATTGCAGCCTCCTTTGAACCCTTGATTATCTAAATTTCGTTTGGATGCAGTTACTTAGTTGGCTTAAACTAACTAGCTGTAGCCTTTATTTTTACCTTGTTCCCAAGTATAAGATCCCTTTGGTATCCTGTTAGGACTTTAAGGTTAAATAATTGTGACCTTTAGATTGAACTTGATACATTCTGCAGCTATTTATTCAATTTTTGATATATTCTTATGGCGACGACAACTTCATTTTTCTTGTAAATATTTTCATTTTTTATCTTTACAATGTCCCGACCTCCTCAATGGACTTCTCATCATAATGGTTGCATTAACTAACTGTGGAGTCCTTCTTATTTTTAGGTCCTTGCCACGACCTTATGCATTGGAATACTTAGGAATACTTAGAGGATTTCTAGAAGAGGCACTTTGGTGTTCCTCCTCCCTTTGTGCTCCACATAAAACCTCTGAAAACCATTAGGACTTACAAGCTCAAGATTGCCCAAAGTGTGTGATGATAAAGACTGACTCTACGGACTGGTCAAATTATAGGGATCCCAGGGAGATTACGACAGTGATGGAGGAAGACACTCTTTTATGCAATAATCCTCCTTCCTAAGTAAATGATGCGACAAAAGATGATACTTCTACTGTGGTAGAAGTGGTCATAAATATTAAAGTTGATCCCTCTAACTGCGACCAATATTTTGAGAAAAATCATGTGTCCCTTAACCACCGTTGTATCATGAATGAGGAGTGGTTAAGTGCCTCGACTAAGGCCTTTAGTTCCCTAAAGGAACCGTCTGCACACTACCATTCGCAGAGTAGAGGTCATGCTCCAAGGTCCCCAATGATGTTGTTTGCTTCCCTTTGCATGCTTTTCTCATAGGTTTGCGGCTACCAGTACCTGTTCCAATGAGGAGACTTTTGAGCACCATAAATCTGGACCCAACCCAACTTGGTCCAACCAGCTGGAGGACCATCCTTGCTGACATGGTTATTTGGATGAAATATTTTGATAAGGACATCTCTGCTGCGAAGTTCTTTGCATTTTAAAGACCTAAAGAGAACTTTATAGAAATCTCTGGTACTATTACTTCAGTTTACGGAAGGGAGATCGATATCTAATGAGGGGAAGGCCTTAAAGTGTCAAAAATTGGAAAGGCAAGTTCTTTTTCATTTCTAGAGATAACTAGGATGTCACACTTGGAGTGTCCGAGAGGACACGCGGAGTGCTACTGCGATAAAAACTAAATTAAATCCTCAACAATAATCAGCATAGAGAATCTAAATTCCAATATTAAATATAACAAAAGCACAATTCTTTTATTTCCACACTAATGATTTATAATAATGTTTCTACCAAAATTCACAATTCTCCACCAAAAATTACACCACTAATTTAAACATAAAAAATAAATCTTCCAATCCAAGCTCCAAAATAATTCTCTAAAATAGTCCATAGCATCCTAATCCATGCTAGCCTGCCACTAAAAGAAAATACACGGAACTACCCAATATGACAGGAATAGATGCTAAAAAATAATTTGCACGATGAATAAATCGCAACAATACGAATCGGATATACAAATCAAATGTAATTATCAAGCATTATATCAATATTAATTTCTCAACAACACATCAATGGATCACCAGGCCTCACCTCACCTGCCCTAGGCATCTCAAAGCTATATAATGGTTTTTGGACTATTATCGGGTACCCATTCTCTGTGCCATATTAAAATCTCATGACATTATGCTCAAATCAACAATATAATATATCTCAATGAATCAAATAATAGATTCCAACAATTGTTTAGTATTCCAATGAATATCACAATTCAACAAGAGTGCAATTGACACGAAAAACAAACGGAATACTCTCAAGATAATTTATGATCATATTGTGTAACTCATGTACCTCAAAATCATCACATGAATCATCACATAAATTTCATCCTCAAAAATCAGATTGCACCATCACGTTCCCCTCGCGGAAAATAGTATAAGTCACGTTCTAGCTCCAATACAAAATAACCCCAAAAAAGCCTCCAAATCTATTATGGAATGATGAAGGAAAAAGGTCTATGGTTTGTAGATGAAAGGGAATAATTTTGGAGAGGTCTTCTAGTTGAAAAGTTGATGAAAAAGTGATTTTAAAAGCCAAGCCACAATTTTTTTGTGATATATAAAGGATTAAGAGTTTGATTACGAAAAGAGTTCTAATTAGGTACAAACACTAAAAAAATCTTTCGGATGATTGGACCATTGGAATTGCCTGATTTTATGACGTAGTAGTTGAAGACGTGAGGAAGTTGCACAAAAACTTTCAGCTCGATCGAATGGTCAAATATTTTGATATTTTTTTTCTAGAGAGTTTTATGTTTTGAGGACTCTTAGAGAGTTTTATGTTTTAAGTACTCTTCTAAATGTCCCAAGACTTGTATATACTCATATTACGAGTCTTGTAATCTAGATTTTCGAATTTCGAATATATATATATATATATATATATATATATATATATATATATATATATATATATATATATAATTATTAAAAATAATTAAATCCAAAATTTTATTTTTTTCCAATTTCCAAAATAAATGTAAAATTTCCCATTTAAAAAAATCCGAGTTGTTACATAGGAGACCTACCCCGAGAAAAATGAGAGGGAGAGAGTATTTCGGTTGTCGCAGAAATAGGGTCGCCCATCCAAAGAAGGTAAACTTTTTTCCATGGATTTTACTTTTTCCTTGCATCATACACTGCAACTTATCTTTCTTAGTTTTGTATATTTGTTATGGCACTTATTGACTCCTTGGTAAATGCAGCTTTTATAGGACTAAAACTCAACAACAGGCAGAGGAAAAGGGTTGAGGATGCGGACCTCTTAAGCGACGAAGAGAAAACGTTTGCTCGCATAGTAACCCCATGGAAGCTTTATAAAAGAGGATACTTCACATCAAGGAAATTCCAAAAATAACTACGAAAGGTATCCCAATTTCTTCTAAATATTTGATGTGGTATGTATCTTGCATTTAGTGATTTTTACTAATTTTTAGGTGCTATCGAGGAAATTTAACCTAAGTTGCTGATTGCCGAACTTAATGAGATAAATGAGGAAGCCTTTGGCCTCAACCAAAACCCCAGAAAGAAGGGGAAAGGGGGGAAGAGGACACCCAAGGAAGTGGTCGATGAGTTTGAGAATGAGATTGATCATGTTGATAAGTAGCCAACTACTACTGCTCTTGGGGATATTATGGACCCTTAAGTCATTGAGCCCCTAGTTAATGATGACATAGGGTAGCCACTTATTATGGCAGGCCTTATGCATTGTGGTGGGGAATTCCTTGGGGGTTCAAGCCCCATTCTTATTTCAACCACTGGGACACTGTAATAGTCGATGATGGTCGTGAATGACAATCTTCCAACTTCGCAGAGTATAGCTGCTAAGGTTCATTCGTGACCTCTCTTGAGGAAACCTGACCCCAAACCACCTTGGGACACAATCGCTACAACTGTCCAAGAGGTTAAATAGGCCATAGAGGCATTTGATGTCAACCGCCTTGCTAAGGAGGGCACAGAAGATCTAGAGGACTACACTATACATAGCTTGCTGAGAGTAAGTATTCAAACATTTTTTCTTTTCTGCGGACAGTGTTTTACACTTATATTTTGACTTTTCCTTTATCAAGATGTGGAGTCTTCGTTGGCCCTAAGGGTCAAATATGAGTGGCTGTAATCTCAGCACCAAGCCGTGGAGTCCCATCACCAAGATTAATTGGAAAGTTCTAGGACTACCTCCTTTGAGGATGGAAAAAAGACCTCTGCCATAGAACTTGAAGCATACAAGATATATGCGAACTCCAAGGTCAATGACATAGTAAAGGCCAAAGGTGTAGCTGAGGAGAATTTTAAGCAAGTTACGCAGGCCATAAAGATTGCTGAGGCCAAGGCAGTGGAAGCAGTTAGGTAGGCCATAGAAATATAGGGCAAATTAACTGTTGTGGAGGCAGATCGCCAGTGGCCTCTAAAACGTCATGCTGAGGAAATAAAGAAGAAAGACGATGGACATTCCACGACCTTGAATAAAGTTTTCAATGATGTTTTGGCCTCATTCAAAGTGTCAAAAGACTTTTATTTCATCAACAATAAGGCATATCTTTGTGGCTTCCAGGAATTTAGGCACAAGGTGGTTAAAAACTTCCCAGAGTTTAAGGAAAAAATATTTTCTTGGAATTTTAGTGATGGAGAGAACATGAAGTGCGTGGCTAAACTAAGGGAGATGGAAAAAAAGCAGCTTGAGGAAGATGCATCTGAGGATGAAGAAATAGAAACTATAGTTAAGGATGACACAGATGATGATGCTGAAGAGGACGTGGACCCATAGTCTCATCTTTCTTTGCCTTGTAATTTTTGTACTCTGCTTGTCCTCCATGATTTTAAACATTGAATTAAATTCCCATGTAACTATTTACGGATGCGGACATATTTTTAATGAATGCCAAGATTTTTTCTTCTGTCATCTTTTTTGTTGACTTATATCTGAATGCATGTAGCACTGAGTATTGAACTTGTTGCATCCTTTTATTACTTAATCTTGAATTCTTATATAGTAGATTTAGACAGATGTAGTAACCTTCATAGAAAATTTGGTTATGTCCTAAAAGGCTATGGACCTAAACTTCAAATATTTGGTTCTTCAGTCTTCATTCTTTAGATGAGTGTCGCGGTCAATGCCAAGATAGTTGGGTGTAAAATTACTCTTCCGCGGGTTTTAGAACTTGGGCCATTGCAGAAAGTTTGTTGTAGTAATGATGGATTATTGTGGTTTATTGGGAAAAATTCCTTTGTCGTAAACAACTTGTCTTTGTCCCACCCTTCTAATTTAAATACGGCTTCTTTTATAGAGTTGGACCTTTTCTTTCTTTTAGGGCATTTTAAGCCTCCCCAGGCAGTGTTGTTAATAAGCCACCCACGGCTATACATGTATTTTTAGGACTCCCTAGGCTAGGTATTATCAAGCCTCCCCAAGTTAGATATTTTTAAGCCTCCTCAGACTGGGTTTCCAATAAGCCACCCACGACTACTAATGAGTATTAGGAGCCCTTAAGGCTAATATACAAATTTCGTATTTTTGAATGCTGAGAATGGTTATTAATTGCCCCCAAGGCTAATATAAGCATCATGTATCTTCGAATAATTTTGTGATGTGAGGGGTGTTATAGGCCAAATAAGTCCATCACCCCTTCTCCTCTATAGACTTGTCCTCACGTAATAAATAAACTCTGAGATAATTAGTCATTAAGTTTCCTTCGAAATCTGTTTAAGAAAAAGATCTTTCATAAAATGTTAGATGATGAGATCAAGAATTAAAATATGATTAAATCCATTATTCATATATATATATATATATATATATGACTTTGTTCGTGAAATTCAAATCTCATACGTAAAAACTACACTTAAAGAGTTAAGAAAAAATAGGAATACAAATATTTGGAGGCAAAACCTATGAGTGTGGGCTTTTAGTTATGGGTTGCAGCCTCTATGAATCGTTGGAGAATTCTCTGCCTGGTAAGCCTCAACTGTTGGTGTTGTGGTCATGGTCTCAGTGAAATTCACACCATTTGGCCCGATCCCTTTTGTGTGACAGAGACTTGAGCTTCTCAGTCCACTTGAGCAGTTTGTCCTCCTTGATTCTCTCTAGGATGTATTTAAGACTGGATATTTGAGGGGTGTAGTCTTCATAATCTCTTTCATCTTTTGGTCCTTCCGATTTCAACTTCTTCAAAGGCATGGGTGCAACCTTGTCTTCAATGGTCGTGGCCCTTTGCTATGGGGTAAGAGTTTTCGCCTCCGGCATCATGACCATTTGTGCCAGGAGGTTGATCTGGACATGGAGTGAGGCCTGAGTGTCGTACATGTGGTTGATACAGTACAACAACTAGGCAACATCTTCATTCTACTATAGAATTAATCGAGATCTTCATTCCATGACTTCTACTATGTCAACCTTTAGAAATATACTCTAAGATGAACTAAAGAGTGGTGATAAAACCAAGAAATTTAATGAAAAACCCAATGTATAATAACTGGGATGCAACCTTTGTGTGAATGGCTACAACCCATTCATGTGCAAGTGGGTAGCTATAGCCTTAGAAGGCAATCAAGGGCGAGGTCGCGGCCTATGATGTATATGATGCTGCTACTATGGCCTCCACAAGGAATCATTCACAAGAGTTCAATTCTGAGCATAACTTCTACGTGTGGACTCCTTTATGGAGGTGGTGAACTAAAAAGTTAGTGAAAATATGCTAACTGCTGTAAAGGGGATGTGACTTATAGGCAATTGACCTTACAAGATGCATCCATCCAAAGGCAGTGGAGGTTTTATCTCAATAAATGGACCCAAAACTTGGGTTTCACTCATAAAGCATAACCAAGAAGGTCTATCAAGTATATAAAAAGTAAAGCATAATATAATACAAATTTGGCAGTGAGAACCCAGAGAAGAATGGAACTAAATAAATGAGTGCATCCCTAGTTACCCATATTTATGAGGTCATGGACTTTTGCTCTTTCCAACACTAACTAGGTAGGGCAACATCTTTGGGGTATAGAAAATAGATCTAAGGTCATGGAGAAAGACTTAAAAATAGATCTAGAAATAATAAACCCTCGTATGGAGTTTACATGTAAAATATGAGATCAACAACTAAAATCTCACCCAAGGGATGATGACCCGGGGGTCCCTGTGGATGAAATAAGGTTCCAGGAACCCAAAATCAAAGGAAAATAATTTTAATATCTCTTTTTCCACATATGACGCCGAAATGATGATATGAGAAATCATACATATATCATTTCCATCCATCATATCATGTGTAAAAGTGTAAATAAAGCAAGTAAGAGGGGAAATACACAAGATATAGAGTGGTTCGGCTATAAACATCAGCCTACATCCACTTTCTTGACTTACTCTCATTATGTATGTTCAATAATACAAGTTTGTGATGCCATTAGAGGCATACATGAGAGATGAAGAGAACAATACATGAGTATAGTAGGGGTGGACAACTAGGGATGCGACCTGTGGAAAATTTCTTTGGATGGATGCAGTCAGGTAAGCTCCTAAACATATATAAGCTTGTAAAGAGCAGTAGAGTGGAGATTTTCGCAGGGCTCCACTGCCATATTCATCCGTGTATTTATGAGGTGACCACTTCTATTTATAGAAGTCAAAAGGAAATGTCACGTTCATGGATCACGTGACATGTGGATAAGTTATGCGGTCGTGGAATCTTTCTAGAAGTAGGATAGCTATCAAGTGATGGATGATGTACTGGTGTCCGCAACAAGTCACACATTGTTGAAGGAGAAAGTGACCACAACAAGTTGCACATTGTAGAAGGACAAAGTGACTCAGCCTATTTGAACCCAGGCAGCGGCTGGTGTTAACTACTGATGGCGACCTGTCTATACCCAGGCCGCGGCCTTTCATTTATTCTTCGCAATAGGTGCAAATATTGGGCATATCGAGAATTATTCTATCTTGGGCCAAACACACAAAAATTCAATTTTAGCAAATTTTATCTTGAATTAATTTAGTATGCATGCAAGGATGTAATCCAAATTAAATATAACAAACCAAGTAGGCAAACATGTGAAGAAGTAAGAAAAATCCCTTTCGGACAAAACCACTATTTTAGCATTGTACAAAATTTGACAGACACAATACGACTTATAAACTACTTATCTCTCTAAATAAAATGGGCGAAAAGTGATCTCAAAATCTTTTTAACTATATTCATTTAAGAAATTTTCTCACCTAAATTAAAACTAGAGTTTATGATATCAGATAATCATGCATAAATTTCATCAAATGACTCATACTCTAGCATGGTAATAATCGCAAACTGTGTGGTGAGATTTTTTATCCGAAAATAATCTTAAAATCTTTTACAACAATGGTACCCTCATTAGTGAGCTGGAGACTATTCCAAGCTTCTTTAGATGTGGTCCACATCATAGTGAGGAGGAACTCTTCAGGGGTGATGGCTCTAGAAATGGTACTTAAGCCGCATGAGTTAAAATTACTCCATTTAAATTCCTCTTCTGTCCAACCATAAATAGGTTTTGGACCTTTGACATTGTCATTGATCACTGTGGGTGGTGTCCACCCTCTTTCACAAACAATCCAGACTCTTTCATTAAAATATTTTAAGTCAGACCTCATCCTAGCTTTCTAGTGCGCATAATTTGACCTATTGAAGAGAACCATTCTATTATAAAAATTATCCATAAAATCCAAATTTTTAAAGATCACAAATTTTAAAAAATTTATTTCCAAAGAAAAAACTCTGTAGAAAAGATAACACAATATTTTAGTGCAACTAGCTCTGATACCAGTTTGAGAATGAGGGGATTCTAATGAATGATTCATATCTAGTCCAACCACACACAAATTTAATTTTAAAAATTAATTTAGTGTGCATGAAGTGAAGTACTTCAAATTAAATATAGCAAACCAAGGAGGCAAACATGTGAAGAAGTAGAAAAAAGAACCTTTCGAGCAAAACCTCTATTTCATCACTGTATAAGATTTGACATACATAATACGACTTAAGTATTACTTATCTCTCTAAGCATAACGCATAATTCTTCAATTCGTCTACTGTAACGACACAGTCCAACACGTTCCCTCAGTATCCACCGATCAACCTTCTTCTTCAGCAATAGAGCATATGCTCCCTAAATAAGTAGTAAAGATGAACTCTAGAAGGGTTCTTGAACATAAAAGTGTTCTTCTGTATTTGATAAAGTGTAAATAAAATTTCCAAGGGGTTTGAAAGAAAATTGGTAGAGTTTAATCATAAAAGGAACTCTAAAAGGGATTGGAAAAGTGTCAAAAATAGTTCTTAAAGACTCTAATATTGCATCTCTATTTATAACGAGTTTAGGAACAAAAGTATTAATATTAAATATTTGGATCAGATTTAATTAGAAAATAAAATCTCGTGTTCTTATTCGAAGGACTAGGTACCTTTTTCGTTCAATTAAGCTTCAAATGACAATCCAGTGCTTGAAGAAAAATCATCTCGTTCAATTATTGGAACCCTCATTCTAATGACATACACTATCTCATTTGGATGATTTCAAACAAGACTTTGAATGACATTCCTTAATTGACTAAAGGCATCGTCCCAAATTTTGTTTGAACGTTTTAAATCTCTTTCTAACGACATATCGTAACTTGTTCGAACGAAAAGCAATACTTGTTCCAACGAATCATAAATTTTTTTAAAATTTCCTTCAAAACAATTTGAAATGTAAACTCTTAAAAATATGTGATCCCCTGCAAAAGTAAAGGCATTACCAAACTACGATAACGCTTCTAATTTTTTTTAGATGAACGATCCTTCAATCTTCCAAAAATCTTCAATTTTGTCTTTTGATACGTTAAAGTAGTCATGATGTTGCAATGTATGTGTAGAGGGATAAGCCAAATAAAAAAACATTAAGTAGTCATAAAACTTGATCTTACATCCAAGAATGATAGTCTCACTCATTACGTAAAGGAATAAAAGGATTATGCATGCTTTAGTGATCGATATAGATAGTTCAAACAAAATAATTCCTCAAAGACAGGACAAAATGCATTAAAATTATCATCATCTTTTATTAAAAACAGAATACAACAATTACATGAAACATCAGTAATAGGAGTGAAAAATAATAAACACTCATACAAGTTTCACAAGCCAAACACTTTAGAACCTACACAATAAACCCATGTATTACTGACACCTTCCTCATATTTGAAACCTACTTTTAGCTACCAAATGGGCACGCCTCATCATCATTTCCAGTCACGAAAGAACCCAAAGAATCCCAATCCTAGTTACGATTTCGTATCCACTCCATGTGGCGACATGCCTTAATAAGGTAGGATGGAACCACAACACCTTCCTCCAAAGTGTTAAACATCACAAGCCACATTTGACCAGTCTCTTCTGCATAAAATTTCAACACCTCCCATTTTGATAACAACTTTAAATAATCCTCAGATATGAACCCATCCTCCTCAAAAGATTGAGACAGACAAGTGGACGATCAATGATGCTACTAAAAAGGCCCCAAAATCATTTTTAGTGCCTCAATTAGGTTCTCTATAGGAAATAAGTTGGTTATATGGTGAGGAATGATATTCTCCTATCCCACTTAACACATGATCCACCATACAAAATAGAAAGAATTATGGTAAAGTCCCACCAACTGCGCATACCGGTAGTCATCCAATTATCGGATATGTTATAGGTTGCCCCATCATGGTATGAGCCAACGAAGACTCTCGACCCTATGCTTTACAAGTTAATTTACCTAAATCTTTTTAGATGGGCCAATACTAAAGAAAGATGAAGAAAAGAAACTGGAAATGACCATAAATGGATACTCAGGAAGAGCCGCCAATTGGAGTCACTTCGACAACCACGTGAATAGGATCACAAATCTCCCTCGTAAAGACATCATCAATATACTCTTTTTTATACACTAAATTCAACACAAGCCAACAAAGTCATCTAGCTCCACTTGACATCAATCTTTCTATATCCTTATCGATAGACCAACAAAAAAAAAAATCTTCTAGCACGCACGTTACCATCATACTCCCCAATGGGATTAAAAATAAAGCATGCTATTACTCACAATGCTAACTCTCTTCCTAGCAGAGTCAAAATTAAAGAATTCCCCTATCATTAACTCGTTAGATCGACCTTGACCTTAAAACTTGGTCACCTCAACTCTTTAGGTCCCCAAAATTAACCTAGAACCACAGATTTGACCTCAACCTTATGAATCGGCCATCTCTACTCTTTAGGTCCATAAAATTAACCTAGGTTCATAGAATTGACCTGGACCCTCTGAATCGGTCATACCAACTCTTTAGGTAAACATAACTGACCTAGATTCACATAATCGACCTCGATCTCATAATCGATCATCTCAACTTTTTAGGTCTCCTGAATGAACCTGGGTTCACAAAATTAATGTACCCAATGAATTGCTCATCTCAACTATTTAGGTCTATAGAATTGACCTTGGTTTGGAGAATTGACCTCGACCCTCTAAATTGGTCATTTCAACTCTTTAGGCCCACATAATTGACCTAGGTCTACAAATTCAACCTCGACCCTCTAAATCGACCTCGAACCTCGAAATCAGTCATTTCAACTCTCCAAGGTCTATAGAATCGACCTCGACCCCATGAATATGTCATCCGAACACTTAGGTCCACAAAATCTACCTCAAACATCCGAATCGATCATCTAAACTCTTAATTACGCAACTCGACCTCGACCCTCAGAATTGGTCACATCCATTTTCTTAAATCCCCAGCAGAAGACTTAATTCCTCGAACATTTATGTGGTGTATATCTTTTGATGACCTCTGCTTGTTCTAAGATTTCCCTTCGAGGGGCTCTATAGACACCCATCCTTGTTGCCTCTGAATAATTCTTTAAGTCCCTAACAATTATCCTCCTACCATAAGTCCCTAGGTCCTCTCCAAACTCTGATCGAGAGGCCACTAGGTGCTACTATGCCCCATTTGACTTTGGTCAACTCTCCAACTCAAGAAAATTTCATTTCACATTTATAAGGCTCTGAACATCCTTTTTAATGGTCCATACCATGAAAGAATTGGCCTCATGGTTAGCACGTACTCATTTTTTACTCCAAACCTTGATCTCGAGGCCACCAGGTTCTCTTCTACTCCATTTGCCTTCAGTAAAATCTCCAACTCGAGCGAAGGTCATTGAACTCTCATAGAGCTCTAAATACCCTTTATAATTAGGCATATCATGCGCAGATCGACCTTATGGTTCGCGTGTACTTGCCTTTTTACTCTGAGAACCCTCGTTTAGAGGCCTTCGTGTGCTTTTGAGACCCATTTCACTTTAGCCAACTCCCTCCATGGATTTTTATGTGGCTCGGAATAGCCTTTCCAATGATCTTGGCCTTGCATGATTTGGACTTAATATTTGCATTTTATGCTCAATTTTATGAAAAAAAAACCCAGACCCCCTTCCTATAGGCATGGTTGTACTTTACTTTGCCTATAGGCTATAGTTATGCTGATAAGCAAGACAAGTCCTATGATGACCGGCACCCTCCTAAACCCTGTTGTTTTCTATTTAAGGAGGCCATGACCTAATTACCAAGGACCCTTTTTCAACAATCTTAAAATTTCTCGAAATCAGTGTTTCGTCATTTTAAAAAATCCAATTTTCCAACATTCATTTCATCTTTGTTACCTTACTTTCACACCCTATTTGGCCACTTACCTCACCCCTACATCTCCACCATTCCACCACCATAAAATCATCTTACTCTTCTCTAACAATCAATAGCAAATTCATTTAGGAGGTCTACTGTTACTCTTTTCTAATTCATTTATTTAGTGCTGTTTATTTACTTTGTTTCTATTTTTATTCCATTATCTCACATCAACGAATATCCTTTTTTATTATTAGTATTCACATAATATATTCTCACAAAATTAAAAAAAAAAATAAGAAAAGAGGGTTCACTTAAAAGTCCAAAAGTAGAATTTCCTCACTTTTTCTACACTTTTATACTTGAGCACATTTTCTTCAAAAATAACTAAAGAGGAGACCTAAATTTAGGTTTATGGGTCAAACCCCACCCTTATGATATGTCGAACTACGTGGACTTTTATGCCTATTACGGATACTTATGCATTGTGAGTCATTATCGGGATTTGATCCCTATTTTGCCCATTGCGTTATTTTGTTTATACCTCATACATAGTATTATTGTGTGTATTCTTAGGCCTACATATTAGTGTTACCAATAGATATGCACATTCACTTTCTCATAGTGAAATATGATCCGATGGGAGCTAACATCATATTTTCTATTATTTTTATTTCTTTGGTATACTCCTTAGGACGACTCCTTTCCATTCTCCCCATGAAATGTGTACGATGATTCCTTTTTCTTGCTTATTTTCACATTGCACACATTGTAAACATGAGTAACATCTTGGAGAAAAAGGAGAACATTATTTTATACCACGAGAGACCAAACGGGTGGAATGGGTGCCTAATACCTTCGCATTCCATAACTTAGTCCTCGAACCCTCGACTCATTTAGTTTCGTGTGCTTTAGTTTTTTTTTTGATGTCGTTCTTTTGGTAAGGGCTACCTTATTTTTCCTATTTTGAGAAAGATAGGTCGGCGACTATATTTTCTACATTTTCCTCCCCTTTAACGACGATCGATTTATATCTGTGGTAGCCCATGAAGATCGCACGAGTGAAAAAAAAGGATTCCTATGCTTGAATCCCCACTCACCCGAAGAGAGATATTTCTCTATTTTCTCTCCCTCCCATTTCGGGGCCAGCCCGCGCCAAAGGAATCCATCCCAGATGGACACATAGGGTTATCGATTCGATGGGCTCGATTTTTTTCCCTTGGAAGCTATTTGACATCATATTTAATTTTTTGTGCACGCCCCTCAATTAAAGCCTATGCCTAAATGTGTATATTCGTTAGAGGGGTTTGTTGGGTTTTCAGAGTCACCAGTTTGTTTTATATAAAAACAAATAAATGTTCGTTTATCCCTTTTGGGTAAAATCCTAAGGAAGGTTTAAGTCTGTGATTGGTCCATAAATTCCTGTTATGTGGGCTTAGGAACCGGGTTACGAGCGGGGAAGGTGTTAGGTACCCACTTGTTCTTTTTTATTCCTTAATTATCTGCTTATTATCTCTATTTATATTATTTTATTATGTAATACCCCGTATTTTTAATTATTTTTAAATGTGGGATTAATTTAATTAAAAATGGGAAAAAATAAATTAAAAATTAATCTAGATTAAAATAAATATTAACTAGCGAGATAAGGTTTAGTATTTATTGATGTGAATTATATTGAGTATTACTTAGTGAATAAAGTAACATGGGATTATGAAAATATTAAAATTGTCGCAAGTAAAAAATATGACAATTATAGTAATTTATTCGCGACATGCGTGCCAGGACTCAATTTAAGGAAATAAAAAGTAGTTTATTTTTTAAGTCGTCCATATGGTCATTTCGAGTGCACCAAAGTGTCTAGAAGTAATAGTAAAATAAAGTTTTCTTGGCTCCCGGGCAATGTATTTTTGAGGAAGGAAGACCCATAAATTTAAGAGGTGTAAATCAGATTGGTAATGGGAGAAGTTAGGGTTACGTGAATCAAGCTTGGAGAGGTTATCAAGGGAGGAAGAAGGAAAACCCTGAGAGAGAGTCCTAAGGCCATAAAATACTACTCTTGCACCACCAACACCACCATCGCATAGATCGGAAGGAGAGGATCACAACTATACCAATTTTCTGCAGAGAATCAGACCTTCTAACTGAGACAAGTATTTATCTTGCTTAATTCATGTAGGATATAACATTCATGTTAGAATAGGATGTTCATTATTTTAAATCCATGAGTTTTGATGATTAAATTGAAGAATTAAATCATGATTTGGATTTAATTAAGTTTAAGATTGAATAATTTATGTAGCGTGATGAAATTGGATGATATTCTAATAATTATCACATGAAGAAATTTGGGTTTAAAGAGATTCTTGAATATATAAGATGAACTAGGGTTTTTAAGAGATAATGTTGAAATAATTTCATTTTGGAGTAACTTTGATGATTTAATGATTCTTCTACGTTAATTTTTTTTTATATATAGGTTGGTATAACATTTAATATGATTGGGAGTTTGGGAGGGATTAATGGAGTTTTGGATGTGTAAAAATGGTGAAACCTGTAATTGTTCAAAGGTAGAAGACGAGACCTATAGGGGTGAATCGATTCAGCTCCTTAGCCGAATCGATTTGGAACTAGGCCGAATCGATTAGGCTGCCCAACTTTTGACAATATCTCCCCTTTTTATTACAACTTGTGGGAAATGACCGAATTAATTTTAGGAATGAATTTTAAGAATAAAGATAATTAAATTAAAATATCAGTAGGCCAAGAGTGACCTTGAGGCTTAATCATGTGAGAAAGATTTAAGGATAAATAGTAATTAGGTATAATTGTGGGATAAAACCTAGTTTGGAGAATTCTGTAGTACCTTGAGGGGCCGGGGAGAAAAGTGACTTAGACTAGTAGGAGATGAGTGAGTTACCCACTAAAAAATGCTAAAGAATAATTGGCACACTTCGAATGGTGAGAAATATTCAGAAATATGCGACGATAAGTATAATTAATGATTCTTGATATGTGGGATATATATATATATATATATATATATATATATATATATATATATATATATATATATATATATAGTCGGGAGTATACCTATACTGATGATGCAAATATATAGGTTGTGTGTATACCTACAGTGCTTGCTATTGGAGGGAGGTTTTGCGTCGTGGACGGTCTTATCCTGAAAAGCCCATTGGGGGGATTTTAGACTTGTAGCCAGAACATAGGACCTTGGATACGTGCTATCTGAGAGTATGATAGTTTCAACGGTTGAATGGGAGCGTAGGTATGTTTGTGACCCGTTTGGCTAGGGACTATGTTCGCCTCCAATATATGTGATTTGTATTTATGGTTCGAGAGAAATACAGAACCAATAGTCCTTTATATAGTGCGTGATGTACCAAGATATGATAGCAGAGTATGCATGCACCGCAGGTCTCAGCCTAAGGATGATATATTAGTATATAGGCAATTGGAGTGACATAAATCTTGTAATATCTAAATTAATACAAACATGTGAGATCTAAATCTAAATTGAGGAATTTATAAATGTTAAATTGGTATGGAACATCAATAGCTATTGTATGGGTAATATAGATAAGCACGAAGGGTTAGTCGGTGTGGTGATAGATTTAATTCGAACTAGTTAGGCGGGGTAGCATAACTAGGATGGGTTAGAAGTATACGTTAGACGTGAACACTAGAGGAGGGGTGAGGACCTTAAGTGAGATCCGTGAACCTAATATGAATATAATATCTACTAATTATGCATTTTAAATACTTGCTAAATTTTTAAATGTTTTTACTCGAGCTCTGACCCATTTTCCAAATCTATTTCTTTTTGTAAAATATATTTTAGGTGCCCAACCACAGGGAGGACCAACATAGGAGTTCATTTCTAATTGTCCTTTCTGTAGTTTCTATGGACGATTACAGATCCTAGTTCAATAGACGCCTCAATTTTCTTGCAAATATGATGCACTCATTACTTTATCTCAGTCATGCATGATGCCCATTTTCCATTCGTAGTTGTTATGAGGACATTATACTTCTTTTATTATTTAGTTGTGGGTTTAGTTTTTATGGATTATTGTATTAGAGTTGCAGACTGGGGTGTTTACTCCCATCATATTTTATTTGATTCAGTATTTCATTGTTTGTGGTGTTGATTATTTTAGTATGGTGAATGTGATATTTAATTATTTAATTTTTTCAAATCATTGCATGTTAATAATAAAGATAAAATTTGACACAAGCTTTTCAAATACTAGGTGGTTAGTAAATATTAAAAAGTTTTTTGACGATGATGCTAAGAATGAACCAATCTGGTTATTCTATTTTTAATTTAATAAAGGCTTGATCACCCAGTATTTAATTAAGCGGGGTGTCACATATTAATTTTTAGTTTATTTTATAATTTATTTAGAGACCTTAGTTTGATAACCCCTTAAAACATGGATAAGAGCTTAGGTAGGAAAACGCTATTACTGAGAGGTGCAGGAACATCACTTAACTGATGCAAGCCCATAAGGGAGCTTATGTATGACTATGTGATTGTATAATGGGCGATCGTTAGTATGTATGTATGTATGTGCATGAGAAAGGTCAACTTTGGTGACAAGTGGATGCAATGTTATGCATGCGAGGAAGCTCTGCTTGAGATAGTTTGATATCTCATTCGAGGTTTGATAAGAGATAGAAAGGTGAGGTGAGAGATGGGTGAATATTCATTATGACAACATATCGAGAGATACATTGTCGAGGCTTATGCTCATGAGAAGGACTCGGTATTATGCATACATAATTGTGTAGTCAAGAGACTGTAATTAGTATGTATACATGTTTGCACATTTGTATAGGGGTGAGCAAGAGGTCGTGACTTGAGGTAGTTTGATACCTTATGGGGTATAAATGATAATGAGTGATTGAAATGATATGGATTAATCTTTATTGGGATAATATATCATGAGACATAATGTCAAGGCTTGTGCTCACAAGATGGACTTGTTTTGTGCCTATGTACTCATGTAGACATGAGATCAAAGCTTTCATAGGTCAGTCTAATGATTGGGGTGTATGTGTTTGAATGTTTTTAGTGCGTCAGGGGTCGTGACTTTAAGATAGTTCACTATCTTGTTTGAATTAGAAAGTGATCATGGATGAGAGGTAATACATGAATTCATCCATGTGTGGACAACATATGACAAGACATATTGTCGAGACTTGTGCTCACGAAATGGACTCAATATTGCACCTATGTACTCATGTAGCCACGTGAACAAAGCCTACATAGTTAAGTTGTTTATGTGTTCTAATGTAATGTGTGTGCAAGTGTAGTACTTAGATTAGAAGGGGGAGAAACTACTTGTGGGCTATAGGGTAGCTTTGGTGGAGGTTAAGAATGGGAGTTAACCTTAAAAACTGCCAACAAATGTATTCATTACTGTCTGGCGATCCCCAACCGGAAGCTTCTGTTGAATCTTTGGGATAATTTGGAGTTCCATAGGGAGATGTGGAGCGTATTTAGTATTAGAGTGGAACAGAATCCCCTGACAGAGATCTAAATACCCCTTATCAACATGGGTAAAATCCCAGAGGTTTTATAGTCCTTGGGCTAGTTACTCCATTTATTTGGACTGGGGATGGATGCATCCATAATATATAATACATCATGAGACATTATAAGGCTTGGCATTTGCGAGTTTGGATCGGTATAACACCTACTTATCCGAGGGGACTTGGGATCAAAGCCATTGTAGTTCTAACTAACGGGGCATATTTAGGGGTGCATAAAATTGGATACCATGTATAAGATATACAACATTACAATACTCATGGATCCTAGTCCTTAATATAGCATTTTTATTTTTTTAGATTGATATATTTATCTATTAAAATAACACGTTAATCAATGTCCAATGCTTTTTAAGTATTCATATGAAAACACATATTCTAGGGTGCCACCGTACCAACGTGCTTTGTTTGCTAAGAGAAGCATCAGGAGTAGCCAAATTTTAGACTTTCCCTTTGCAAAGTTTCTAGACAACTTGACTCACTAAAATTTTCTTAAAAATGGTTAAAAATTATGTTTTCATCTTTGTATTTAGTCATTGTGGCATTTGATTAGAATTTATTTAACATATGTGAATGTCAATTAAATACACATAGATAATGGGTTATAAATCATGATTTAAAATATAAACGTTGTAAAGTGCATGCCCAGTCCCCTAAGAGGGGATGGGCTAAATGAGATAAATATATATGGGTAGCTAATCAATATATATCTATGTGTGTGTGTGTGTTTAGGGGGTATGGCTCTGAGATTCATGAAGAGTTTATCTACCCATGTAGGGTGAACCAAAAATTTTCTAGGAGAATGTCCCCAATTGAGGTGCCTTAATTCGTCAGTGCTCTATTTAGTAGGGCATATATCATTTAGATTTGTCAACTTCTGCAGAATGCGCATAGAGCTTTGACTCTGTTTTTTTAGAGGAAATAACTTTTCAAAAGTATGAGATTGACTCGGGGAAGTGACTTTACAAAATTACGATCTTTGCTTGAGGGAAAAGTGACTTTTATGAAGTTTAAACTTCTTCGAGACTTTTTAGAATGATCTGAAGTATCTCGGTCGCTCGAGATTGAATAAAGTTAGAAAACCAAATCAATGTTGGGTTTGGGGGTACTTTTAAAGGCTGGTCAGGAGCTCTATATATAGGGGTCTATGGACATCCTTTGACTGATCGATCATCCCTAGGCTTTGATTGATAGGTCGACTACGCTGACACATGTATGGTGGATAGATGGGGTGTGACACGTGTAGGGATAGGAAAATATCTTTAAAGATATTGTAAAGATTAAAATAAAGGTGGGATGATCAATCTATCAATGCCCTTAAGGGGAATTTAATCGATCGGTTGTAGGACCTCCTGAGTTTTTTTTGCTCCTTATTGGTTTTTTTCTAGTTTTTATTTTGGTCCTACGATTCTTATTCTCAGAAATGATGCAAGAAATCATACCGAAGTCATTCTTAACTATTATATCTTGGAAAAAATCATAAATAAGTAAATAAAGAAAAAAATAGCACAAGATGTAGAGTGGTTTGAATATAAATTGAGACTAGGTCCATTTTGGTGCCTTACTCTCATTATATACAATTGTTAATACACGATTGGTTTTCCATTAGACACGCACAAGAGAGAGAGAGAGAGAGAGAGGGAGACGAAGACATAAGATATATAGCCCTGCACATTATTAGATGTAGCCTGTAGAGCAAGTCTGTAGAGGGTTACGAATTGTAGTGGCCCAAGAGACTAAGGGTAACCTGGGAGCTTCCGAGAGAGAGAGAGAGAGTGAATATAGATTTGGGCAGGGATTTACTGGTAAAACCTATCCTGGTAAATATAGGTTGAGCACTTTTATTTATAAAAGTAAAAAGGAGGGGTCACGTTATTAGATCACATTACATGTGGATAAGTGATGCTAGTAGGGAATCTTTTGAAAAGTTGGATAGATGGAAAGTACATGCTGACGTGGCTAAGTTTGTGGTGGGGTATATGCTATTGAAGAGTTATGTGGTCACGACCTGGTAAGGATATAGTCATGGACTTATTTTGTGTTGTAAGTATGGGACTCTCATGACTTGTCTGACCCTAGGCAGCGGCAATGTGCTTAAGCCTTCTGCGTCCTGGGTATCAGTTTTCCGCAAATCAATAACCCCCAAGCGTCAGTGCTAAGAGGTTGCGAGTTGGTTCTGCGGCTATGTCCTATGCCCACATGTCGTAGTGTTATTGCAAGTGGTCTTATCATTCCTTTGTCTGGGATTCATAGGAGCACCATGGCCTATGATCTATGATGTTTCAACCTCCAGTGCCCTCTTATATAAATGGGGCGAGGTCGTGGCATCATTACCTTACAAACCCCTTTGAGAGATCAAGCACAGCGATTTCAAGAAACTGTAGAAGGCATTTTTATGGCAGTGGTTTGAGGTTGTTCGTGGAAATTTATCTTCTTATTCAATAGACCCTCTTCCATTTCACGTTGGTCATATTTCTTCTTCTTGATTTCTTCATCATGATTTTTTTCTGCTATGTTTTGATTTTTAAAATCCATGTTCTGCCTCTAATTTCATGTAGCCATTAGGACTGATAGGGTTTTTATGCCTCTTTTAATGTTGTAATCAAAATTCATGCCAGCTAGGGCTTAATTTCAGTTGAAATTGAATTGAATATTCCAAAAGCAAGGGTTTTATTCCCTTTGAAATGACTATTTGGTTGGGTGAATCTTAATTTTCTAGTTTTTTTCTATTGGCTAGGTAATTGGATATATTTAGGAAAAAATTCTAGGCTTAGTGTCATTGAAAATATATAGATATTTCATATAGGGAATTTTTTAGGTTTAGTTTCTGGCCTAGCCCCCATTTTGGATTGATTTTTTGGCCAAGAACACTAATAGACTGTTCTCGGTGTTCTCGGCCAAAACACTAGGGTTTTAGGATTTTTTATCTTTACAAACTAAAAATTGGAACTATTTTCCTATTTATCCCCCTGGTTGTAGCTTGTTAGGAAATTTAAACTAATTGGCTGCAACCTGTACCTTTAACTCCACCTTCCTGTGCTGGAGTCTTTATTCCCTTCTCCTTGGTTGTGGCTTATTAGGAAACTTGAACTAACTGGATGTGGACTTTACCTTGAATTTAACATGTAAATTTTCCATTCACACTTTTCTAATTTGTCATATATTGCCACAACCTTAATAATTGGGTGGATTTTCGTCTTTTGTATTCTGATCATGACGGCTACAACACATAACTCCAAAGCCCTTTTTCTTTTACAGGTTCTTTTCATGGCCTTATGCATTAGAATACTTGGGAGTATTTGGAGGACTTTTAGAAGAGACACTTTGGTGTTCCTCCTCCCACGGTGCTTCATATCAAACCCTTGAAGACTAATGGGAACTATAGGCTTAGGGACTGCCGCTGCTACATCCAAGTAGACTATGACTCTGCATCTTCTTCTAACTATAGGGATCCTAAGGAGGCCGTGGACAATCCTGACATGGATTAAGACACTTTCTCGAGTAATAACCCCCTATAAACATGGATGTCGTGGTAGATAACCCGTGACAGTTGTGGTGGGAAAGGCAAGGAAACTTGAAGCTGGGACCTATGGATGCGGCCAGGAGTCTGAAAAAGAGCCCGCAAAACTTCACCACCCTTATAATATGAACGAGGAGTGGTTGACTACTTTGGCTGAGGCCTCTGAGTTCCCTAATGGAATAATTTGTAAACTACCTTCTTCGGAGAAAAGGTCATGCTCTGCAGCCTCAAATAATGGGGTCTACTTCCCCCTTCACACTTTTCCCTTAGGGTTACAGTTACTTGTCCCAGGGACTGTGAGAAAAATCCTAAGTGTCATGAACTTGGCCCCATACCAAGTTGATCCCAATGGATGGAGGTCCATCCTTACTCTATTGGTCGTTTGGAATAAAAATATCAGGAGAGATATAATGTCCAAGGATTTTATTTATTTTACAAACCAGAGGAGAACTTTATGGATAATCCATTGTATTTTTATATGGGTCTGTAGAGTGGGAACATGTACTTAATAATGAGGAGGTCTTCTAGTGTTAAAAACTAGAAGGGTAAGTTCTTCTTCATTTCTGGGGATAGTTGGGAGATCCACCCAGAAGAAAATGATAGAAGGAGAGTTTTGGATGCTGCGAACATGAGGTCTCCCACCCAAAGAAGGTATAAATATGGTCGAGGTCTTTATTTCATTCTTTAATTATTTTACATGATACAACCTTTACGTTCTTTGTTGATAACATTTGTAGCCTTTGCTAACCCCTTGAGATATAGTTTGTGTAGGTCTGATACCCTCCAAGAGATAAGGGGCAAGAATTGAGACTGTGGTCTCAATTGACGATGATAAAAAAAAATTCCCTGATATATTGATTTTGTGGTCATTATATAAACGCAGAAACTACCCAACACACGTACCTCCAATGAAGGATGCAAAAGGTATTTTCCACTTAGATAATTCTGCAACATTAACATGCTTCCTTTAATTCTGATTTTTCCCTTTTCAGATTCTTTCACGGAAGAGATTGATAAATATCTTTTAGTTTCCTAACTGAATGAGTTGGAAGAGGCTGTTCAATGTCTAAACCAAGCTCCGCGGAAGAGGATAAAAAAAAGAGGGAAGCCAAGGAGATTGACCCTCCAACTGAAATAGAGGTTGTACTTCCAACTGAGAAAGCTATAACTCTTGATGATGATGTTGCGGCTACTGTGCCACAAGATAAGGGTGTTACCGCAGGCAACCAAAATATTGATGATGATATTGTCTAGAGCTTGTCGCGGCTGATATGACCTCCTTTTATAGGGAGACCTTCTATGGAGGTTCCATCCCTGTCCATCCCTCTAACACTAGGTCTCCTCTACAAACTGTCGTTGTGGTGAATGCTAACCTTTCCACTCCTTAAAACAGGGCAAAGAGATGTATTAAAGGGCATCCGTAGTCACACCTTAGATATTCGAACCCTAAATCCATTGGGACACAACAATATCTATCGTCTTAAGGATGAGCCAGACCATGAAAGGCTCTAATATCAATCGCCTGGTAGACGAGGACACGAAAGACCTTGAGGAATATTCTCTACACAATCTAATGAGAGTTAGGGATCCTTTAATTATTTTCCTTTCCCTACCTTTCATGTGTCCTTGTATTAATTACTTTGATATTTTCCTTTCAAGCTGTGGCAGTTGCTGTGACCTAAAGGGTTAAGTATGAGAAGCTATTTTCCTAACGTGAGGCTGTAAATTCCAGCCACAACTTAAGGGTGCCAAGTATTCATCCTTTGAGTATGTAAAGAAGTCTTCAGAGTCCACCCTCCAAGCATACAAGATAATTCCAGATAAAAAATTGGAGGTCGCAGTTAAGGCCCAAGGTGAGGCTGAACAAAACTTCAATGAGGATTTGAATTCTTTAAAAAATTGAGTCATAGGATAGCAATGGAGGTTCAATGACCCGGAGAACCTTGATTATATAACAGAGCTTAGGGCTATAGATGAACTTTCTATGAAGTAGCACGAGGAGGTTGTGGTAGCAGAGGAAGAAGAGACTGAGACTATGACTGACGATGCTGAGGATGACGAAGATGAGGACGATACCTTTTAATCTGTATTTCCATTTTTGAACTTCTCTGAACTTGTTTTTTCTTTCCATAGCCTTATACTTTTGAACTTGTATTTTTTATTTCCATAACTCTGATATATATTTTTGTTAAATTGCTTAGGCCCTATACGTCCATTAACATTCTAATTATTTTTTCCATATTCAAACACTTTTTATGTTTTTCTAGATTTATATTAGAATCTCTATATTTCTTTATCATCCGCATCCTCTAGCTTGATTATTTCTGATGATTGCCTTGTATGCCTGTTTACACTGTAGCTTTCGGCAATACGTTGAAACTTAGATAATGGCACTAAATCCTTTAGGAACAGCCTATAGTAGATTGCTACAGTAGTTATAACCTCAAATAAAATTGGCTATGACTTTAAGGTTTAAAAGTCCCTTTAGTGTGTACTTTAGGAAAAAATAATTTTGTTCCAATTTTTAGTTAAAACCAATTTTAACTTCTTAAACTCTAAACATGCATATAAGTGATTAAATCCATTCCATGAATAAAGCATGCGGTAAAAGAAAAATTTCAGGAAAAATCCCCGAAGGACAAAACCTTTTTATTTTACTATAATTTGTAAGACACAACTTACACGGATTACAATAAAATTTGGTGACATACGAAATACCCTAAGGTGTCGGTTTCGATGTCGTCGGCTGGAATCTCCCGCAAGAACTCCAGATGGGCAGCAATGGAAAATAAACGGCTTCTCCACAAGAACACACGGTTATGTCTTCAGCAAGGAATACACTCAAGCACTACCAATGACCTCAGTCGATGTAGTCAATGAATTAATTGTTTTCCCGGTAAACATGTTTTAAGATCACAAACTTTGGAATTGAATAATTTGATCTTGAATAAACACCGAATGATGAAAAACTATATGGGAATGAGTTTTTCGAAACTGTTCTGCTACTGAAACTTTCGCAGAGACGTTTTATTTATATCTTAGCAGCATAGAGTCCAAGAAAACAAAAATACAAAAACTCGAGGCGACACCTCGTTCGAGCGAGAAGAGTATCTCATTCGTGCGACAATGGATTGTGGTTTAAACGACCCACTGTCTTGTTCGAACGACAGTGTTTAAAATAATATTTTTCTTTTAAATAAATCCTCGAATTTTCTTTAAACTATTTATAACTCAGAAAGATTTTTAAAACATAAAAAGATTTAATTCCCAAACATTCAAATCACCCTGGTTTTAATCAATATACTAAATTACCCAATTGCTCACAAGTATTCATACCTGAGTGATCTTAATCATATTCAATACCTCTTGACTTTAAATCTTCCTCAAAGCTTAAAATTGCACATTCTTGGACTTGAACTTGTCATAGGCTTCAATTAAACTCCATAATAAAACTAGCCTAGACTTAATATATTTTGTCCGGAATTAAACAAAATACAATAAATGGACATGATAAGAAATATGTTCTTACAAATCTCCACCTTTGGCTATTTCGGGACAAAACTAAATAGAAATGCTATATGCCGTAAAAATTACATGTCCTATCCCAAAATTCAAAATGATAAAAATAAAGGACATAATGAAAATAAATACTGAATGAACGACAAGCATTTGGATATGATTCTGTCTCCGAATGACAAGCATCTGAATTTGATTCTGTCTCTGAATGTGATGTATCAGTAAATATCTGAATCTATGAACAATATACCTACACACATCGAGACACAAACAGATACCCAAGTTAAGTATGGAGGAACAAAACAAATATAAGATCAATAATATACTCCCCCCACATCAAATATCTCTCCCCCTTTTTGTCTGGATAGACAAAAGGTGGGACAGACACACGAAATCTAGCATGAATAAATGGGAATAAACATCATGGCTAGATAAACAATATCAGTGTGACTATGTATAGAAAAAGAGAGCATTAATTGAATCATAATGAGAGAATCACTAAAAGTACAAAAGAAACTCTACATCTATGCCATAAAATAAACCAAGGGAGATACAACTGTCCATAAGAGTACATCAGGTCAGAGAATAAATAAATGCATAAGGAATATCAATATCTCAGATACAATGACAAAATAAATACAACTAGGCATCGGCAGGAGTGTCATCATCATCACAGCAGTACCATCAGAGTATGTAGATGAAATATGACTGAGTCTAGAGGATCGTGTACCTCTTAGCCTCTCTCGCTGCCGCATCTCATCAAAGAATGCTGTCATCCTAGATTCAGCACAAACACGAGCTTCAGCCTTAACATCAAATCTAGCAATGATAGTGTCGTACATCCGAGTTTGGGAAGCTACCTGTGCATGTAAAACAGAGACATCCTCTTTAATAGGACGTGTGGGAGCGAGTGTGGATGGTGGTGGATGAGAAAAATCAGAAGGGCTCGGAATAGTGTGATCAGGAGGCTGATAGGGATCAGCATCAGAGAAGGATCCCTTAATGGGTGGAGCCCTAACTCTCGTCGCCTGTGGCAAATGACTCTCTGAACGTGTGAAAGTATTATGATCACTAATAGCGGGCGAAGGGAGACGCTGATCACCCTATAAAATAGGAACCCCAGCAGTAGTGCAAATGATGGAAATGAGAATCCCATAAGGAAGAGCAGGGTGGACTGGAGTGGTACCACTGACGGTGACAAAAGATATAACAGGAAGCATGACAGCTGGTAAATTGATATCCCACCTCTGAGAGACATGATACAAAAAGTAGAAAATGTCAGACCCGATTTGAGTATGATTTATCCGAGGATGCTGACACAAACCTATTAAGAACAAGAAAGGCAGGGAAAAGCTGGCGATGATACATAGTAGTCCCTGCCTGGGGGATCTCCCAGGAGAAATGATGCAAAATATCATCCTATAGGGGTCCAGCATCGGAATAACAAGGAAACACAGCGTCAGGGACACGGGTAACGTGTAGAAATGCTGCGATAACATCTATTGTGATGAGAATAGGAACTCCACAGAGAGTAGAAAAAATCCCCTCAGCGTGGGGGAGAGCGCAAAAGAAGAACTCACGAAGAATGTTCGGATAGAAAACCCCACGAGCCTCAAATAACCAGATAACTAGAGCTTAACACCTAAATCATTAAATTCAGAATACCGAAACACACACTCCTGAACAACTGACCTAATATGTAGACCCAATAAGCAGTAATTATCATACTCAACCCGTGTGGCCCATCTCACTGGGGACTACTGGGGTCTACTAGCCTGAGCTCTCTAATCTCGAGAAGAGGGTGACGTCTCATCGAGTCAGCCTGTAGGGGCACCACGACGTCGAGGCGGCATGACGCTAAGAGAGTAATGTGTGAAATGGTATCGTCACTAAGGAACACTCACCTAAGAACCTATCTCCATACAAAACATCCAACCGAACCACCATGAACACCAACCATAAACAATCAACACATATCAGATATACAAAAAAATAACAACTCTCAATAATTGATATCTGATAAGAAGAACCAAGAGAAATCCATCAACAGTAGTACCTCAAAATCGCCGAAAAGAGGCGAACCTTCTTAAAGAAGGTGAAAACACACTGGAGAACTAATATTGAGAACACCGGAGAATCAAACTAAAAACATAGTTGTCGACGATCTTTTTGAACTGGTTCTGTCGTCGGAGAACTCAGGATAAAAAATGGGTAGCACTCGAGTGAAGACTGAGATGAAAAACACGAAACTCGAAGCTTCAAAAGCTAATAATGGCGGTAGTTTAACAACAGAACTGTTGTCATCGCTTATGTAGAGAAGATGTTATGAGAGAACGAAAAGAGGAGAAGAGAGAACGGTGTTTTTTAATTGAAACCCTGATCTCGTTTGAAGTCACTCGAATGACTTAGTTATGTCGCTTAAATGACTCTGTATGTCCCTTGAACGACATCTTCGCTCGACATAGGATGTCGTTCGAATGAAAAAAGATAATTTCTAAAAAAAAACCCAAAATAGTAAGAATTTGCCCAGTGAAAAAATTATACCAAAACAGTACCTGGAAATAATAAACATGCATCAAACAGACTCAAAATAGAAAAAAGTAAAACGACCAACGAGAATTACATGTTAACATAGTAACCATGTGCTCAATCATGAATGTGGATTGTATGGGCGTTAACTACAATAAATGAGTCACCATTTCAATACGTCGAACTGATCAAAAAGTTCTAATTGATAGCAAGAAATCATCAAACTTCATCAAAGCCATTTGAGACAGAAAAAGTGTGAGTTTAATGAACTACACTAACAACATGCACACAAGTTCAGATTTTTGATGATTCTACGAACAATAGCGTCATGATACGATGTTTCAATGTAGGATTTGTGGTGAAAACCCGTTTTAATTTATCTCCAACTGACTCGCTCATATATATGACTTTTTCAAGATCTTTAGAAAAATCTATCAATCTCAACTTAGAGAAAGTCCTATTGGCCCCAATTATTAGCATATGAATTTTTATTGCCTTAATTTTCATTTGGTCTATTTTAAACGGTGGCTTTCAGGATAAGTCAATTTTATACTCTCGTAGCCCTTTCCCGTGAACACTCATCATTTTTTTCAATATCGATTCTCACAGAAAATGATTCTTACATGCACACATCCTCCTTAAGTTTACTTACGCATAGATGACAAAATTGAGATAAGAACGTCTCACCAAACTCAAATATGCAAGAGAAGTCAAACATTCATATAAACTCGTGCATGTGTGCAAGATTGGCATATACACAAAGTCGAATCAAACTGCATATCAAATTCGAAACAACCCCATAGAGCAATGGTTAAGATCATTCTAGGCATCAATAATAATGACCAAAAGTCCTAGACACATGGATAATGAAAGAAGGGGGGGGGGGGGGTCAAGAACACCAATATGCCACATCAAACATGTATCCTCACGACTCAACAACCAAAAATCTTTTTGTATTTTCAAAAGTTTTGTAAAAAGCAAAATCTTTTTGTATTTTTTGAAAAGATTCAAATAAAAAACAAAAACAAGACACACATAATAACACTAGAAAAAAATAACACATGAAGAAAATACTACAGTATGACAAACGGATGAACACCCTCAATCGAAAGATGAAATATGATGATAACCACGAACAATGATGCGAGAATCACCAAGCCTAATACCTAACGCCTGTAAATCCGACTTCTTAACCTAAGTAGGTGTGAACCGATGAGAAGGGGTATTGGGAACCGGAATGGCTTTAGAATTTATTGGAGCGTACTTAAGATCATAACAAAACCATCTAAGATGACCTTTCCAACTGCAATGATTGCAAGTGTAGATACAGTAAGGAGTGTGTGATATAGATCGATTATACCTCACGTTCCTAGGTGGATATCTCCTAAAGTTCCTAGGAAGCTCTCTTATTTTCATGGTTTTGGCTTAGGCTATAGGTGCGACATGATTATCAAAGCCAATACCTCTCCTATTATCTTTGATTTTGACTGTGCCTAAGATTTTCTCAAGCTTTTCAGATCTAGCCTCTAAATCAAACTTAACTTTACTCTAATCTCTCAGTTTCTCCTCAATATCACCTATTATTGACTTAAGTAAATGCGTAGAATTCTCAAATTTAAGAAGTTCCTTTCTCATACCCTCCATCAACCCTTGAAGACTATTTCTCTCACCCTCAACATATTCTAGCTTCTCTCGTATTTTCTTTTCACGTTCCCTAAGATCATCAATTAAAGCATTTGAATTTTTTTTTTCTATGGCACGTTCTTTCAACATAGCTATTAATTTCAAATTTGCTTTCTTTGCTTTTAATGTTTCTTCATACAATTCTTTGAAATCATTTTGTAAATCTCTCTCGTCTTCTCTCTCATCCTCACTCACCTCACCCTCACTCATAGGTGTATCAACTTTTGTGGCTGCGGAAGAATCATGCAAAGGTAAGTCTTTATCACTTACATGACTAGCCACAAAAGTGAGAAGTTCACGCTTACTTGCATAAAAGTTTTCTTCTTCTGGTCACTATCACTAAGGGTAGAACAATGATTCATGGGTTTATTCAAAATCTCCCTAAGTTTAGTGGGACACTCATCTATCCTATGGCCATACCCTTCGCAGAAAAGACATTTTTCACACTCACCCTTATTAACCAATTTATTAAGAGCATCTTTGTTGTGAGATTTCCAATGAGACGATTCAAACAAGTTAGTTCTAAATCTTCAAAACCACCAAAAGGAAAACCTAAAGTCACGGGATCACAAACACAATAAGATAGTGCAATAAGCTCTGATACCAATTTGAAAAGGTCCTCTAGTGTGTACTTTAGGCAAAAACAATTTTGTTCCAATTTTTAGTTAAAACTAATTTTAACTTCTTAAACCCTAAACATGCATCTAAGTGATTAAATCCATTCCATGAATAAAGCATATGGTAAAAGAAAAAATTTCAAGAAAAATCCCCGAAGGGAAAAACCTTTTTATTTCACTATAATTTGTAAGACACAACTTACACGAATTGCAATGAAATTTGGTGATGTACAAAATACCCTCAGGTGTCGATTTCGATGTCATCGGTTGGAATATCCCGCAAGAACTCCAGATGGGAAGTAATGGAATATAGACGACTTCTCCACAAGAACACACGGTTCTGTCTTCAGCAAGGGATACCCTTAGGCCCTCCCAATGACCTCAGTCGATGTAGTCAATGAATGAATTGTTTTCCCAATAAACACGTTTCAAGATCACAAACTTTCGAATTGAATAATTTGATCTTGAATAAACACCGGATGATGAAAAACTATATGGGAATATTTTTTCGAAACTGTTCTGCTACTGAAACTTTTGCAGAGACGTTTTATTTATATCTGAGCAACACTGAGTCCAAGAAAACCAAAACACAAAAATCGAGGTGACAGCTCATTCGAGGAAGAAGAGGATCTCATTCACACGACAATGGATTATCGTTTGAACGACCCACTTTCTCGTTCGAGCGACAATGTTTAAAATAATATTTTTCTTTTAAATAAATCCTCGAATTTTCTTTAAACTTTTTGTAACTCAGAAATATTTTTAAAACATAAAAATATTTAATTCCCAAACATATAAATCACCCATCTTTTAATCAACATACTAAATTACCCAATTGCTCACAAGTATTCATACTTGAGTGATCTTAAACATATTCAATACCTATTGACTTGAAATCTTCTTCAAAGTTTTAAATTACACATTCTAGGACTTGAACTTGTCATAGGCTTCAATTAAACTCCATAATAAAACTAGCCTAGACTTAATATATTTTGTCTGGAATTAAACAAAATACAATAAATGGACATGTTAAGAAATATGTTCTTACAAATCTCCCCCTTTGGCTTTTCCTGGACAAGACTAAACAGAAAAGCTATATGCCATAAAAAGTACATGTCCTAAGATGCCTACTGCAGTAGTTATGTGTGTCAAGCTTAGCCTCTAGGTTATCTGCTTTTAGGTTTTCTTAAGATGCCTACTCTAGTAGCTATAAACTGAAGCGGAAATGAGCTACCCTTCTGCTGACTGTTGTTTGGGATAAACACTTGTTGAATTCCTGCTGCAGTGTTATTAGATGGTGGTGGTTCTATGAGAACTAATTACCTTGCTGCGGACATCATGTCCATGTCCCACCTTCTTTATCAAGCTATAATTTTTCCCTTGGAGTTGATATCTTTTCTTGCTTTTGGGAATTTTCAAGACTCACTAGGTTGGGTTCATTAGAAAGAAACTTATAACTATATATGGTATTATGAAGCCATCCTTTGCTGGGTATTATGAGACCCTATGGCTAATAGAACGGGTATTATGAGACCCAAGGCTAATAGAAACATCCTACACCTTTGAGCATCTTCACGATGGGAGGGGTGCTAAATGACATTTAAGGTCGTCACACTAATTTCATCTAAGGACATTTTTTCCCATTCACTTTAATCTTTCGGATAATCAGTTGTTAGGTTCTCTACAAACCTATTAAGATAAGAATCTTTTGAAAGACTTTAGATGGGTAGAGTAAGAACTCAATAATGAAAAAGTCATATATATATATATATATGAACATTTAAGAAGTAAAAAACATATAAGCTTAAATTTAGAGTTTCTTTGTTTGCAAAACATTAAAAACAGAAATATTCTAAGGCAAGGATAGACATGTAACTATCTCAGTTAAGGGTTGCATCTCCTAGAAATTGTTATAGCAACCCTTGCCCGACGATCATTTCAATATAATTCTTTAAAACAAAGCATCTATTTGTAGTGTGACCATGATCTGGGTGAAATCCACACCATTTGGCCCTATCCCTCTTATGAGGTGGGGATTTCATCTTCTCTATCTATTTGAGTAATTTCTCTTCCTTGATGCTCTCAGGGATGCCCTCTGGACTGGAATTCAGTGGTGTGAAGTCCTTATAGTCTTTTAGCCTTTGGATCTTCCTACTTTTTCTTTCTCTTCAATGCTTTGGTCGCATCCTTATCTTCTGGATCTTCGTTTGTGGCATTATTCATGGAAGTGAAGGTTGTGGACTCTATCATCGTAACGCTATATTCCAGGAGGTTAATTTGGCCTTGGAATGAGGCTTGGATGTCATATAGATGGTTAATGCAACTTAACAATTGGGCCACATCTTCATTATGCTAAGTACCTAATCCAGAGCTTCCTTCCATGGCTTCTACTGTGTTAGTCTTTAGAAATATATTCTCTGAAATGAACTAAATCATGGTGTGAAATCAAAGATATGTAGAGGAAAAACAAAGTATGGACATAAAGATGCAACCTTTTAAACACTAGTTGGAGCCCTTTCAAACAAAAGAAAGTTGAAGTGGCATTTTAAGGAAATAAGGGTGAATTTGCGACCTCTGGATCCAATAGGTATGCGACTGTGGCCTATATGAAGGACTGTTCATTATAAGTGATTTGAGAACGCACAGTTTTATTTGATTGAATGACTTGTCGGGATATTTTCTATGGGTGGCAAAGTAATTGTTACTAAAAAGGAATTATAACCTATATTGGACAGTTTATCGGTCCTTAGTTGGACTTTGCCCATCATATCATCAGTTTCTCAATGATTTAATATAGCCTTTTGAAATTACCCCTCTTTACAAACCATAAGGCCTGTAATGGTTTTTTTTTACATTTCCCGACATCTTCAATCCTGAATATCTCAATTTTAATAATTAAAGACAATAATATTCCAAATCATACAAAATTGGTAAGGTTGTTGCATAGGGGTTGCGGCCTATGGGCAATTAACATGCCAAACCGCATCCAATAAGATGTAGGGACCCCAAAAATAGACCCAAAAATTAGGTTTCACCCCAAAAGACATCACCAAAAAGGTCTTCAAGGTACTATTCCAAGACATAAAAGCTTATATGTGAAAAATAACACAAGTTTGGTAGCATGAATCCCAAAGTATAGGAAATAAAATTGCATAAAATGTTAAAAAATAGATATAGATGAATAATGGTGCATCCCTAGTTTCCCACCTTCTTGAGGTCATGGCTTATTGAGCTTTTTAGTGTAAACTTAGTTTGGTAACATCATTAGGATAAGCAAACTCATTCCAACGCTATGGAAAAGGGCTTAGAAAGCATATTAAGAAATGAGAAATTCCCTTACGGAGTTTATATGTAAAATATGGGTCTACTAGCCGAGATCTCACACATGAGATAATGACCCGGAGGTTCCCGTGGATGAAATAAGGTGTTTTGGACCCGATATAAGAGGAAATTAGATAGAACACCTCGTTTCCCAAAGACAGTGCCAAAATGATGATGCAAGAAATCATACCAAAGTCATTCTTAACCATCATATCAGCTATAAAAGCATAAATAAGTAAATAAAGAGAAATTAGACACAAGGTATAGAGTGGTTCAGCTAAAAAAAGATCCTACGTTCATTTTGGTGCCTTACTCTCATTATATACATTCGTTAATACAAGATTGGTTTGCCATTAGATGTGTAGAAGAGAGAGAGAGAGAGAGAGAGAGAGAGAGAGAGATGAATACATGAGACATGTGGCCCTGCGTAGTGCTAGATGAAGCATACAGAGCATGTTTATAAAGTGATACAGACTGTAGTGTCCTAGACGACCAAAGGTGGCCTGGGAGCTTTTAGAGAGAGAGAGTGTGTGAATAGATATTTTGGCAGGGTTTTACTTCTCAAACAAGTCTTACTAATTATGTGGTGAGCAGTTCTATTTATAGAAGTCAAAAGGAGGGGGAACATGTTTAGATAACGTGACATGTGGATAGGTGATGCAAGTACAGAGTCTTTCTAGAAGTTGAATAGCTAGCACGTACACGCTTACATGGCTAAGTCTGTGGTAGGGTATATGCTGCTGAAAAGGTATGTGACCACGGCATGCTAAGTATGCCTTCGTGGCCTTATTATGTTTTATAAGTAGGGGACTGCCACAGTCTGTCTGACCTCAGGCAGTGATAATCTACTTAAGCCTTTCGCAACCTAAGTACCAGTATTGGGCCTATCACTCGAGGTCCTTAAGGTTTTTAAGTGGGCTTATATTTTAATGGTAATTTTATGGAAGGGATAAAAATTACCCACACCCCGATTACAAATTGAGGTCTCCACACTATCACATCACGCTCAAAACTAATAGTGAGCTGGTAAATTAAAGTCCCTAAAGATACCGTATGCTCAAAAGACGGAATTTGAAAAGTTGGTGAATGATTGTGTGATTCTATAACATTAGACCCTCCCATAGTCCCTTTACATATGAAGTCATTTTGGTAAATAAAAAATACAATACATGGAGAATGTGTATAAACAATAGGGAAGTCATTTAGTTGACTATTAAAGATGAGTTTACTATATTCGTGGTTGAACATTTTCTTGATGAATTACATGGTTGATTTTTTTTCTAAGATAGACTTCAGGTTTGGTTATCATCAAATTAGAGTCTATGAACATGATATTAATAAGACTACTTTTAGAACATAGGAAGGTCATTATGAATTCGTAGTGATGACTTTTGCACTCGGTCTTAAAAGAACGCTTGAGAAAATTGACATTGGTGTTTTTTATAAAACTTGGGTGTATAGTAAGGACATAGATAAACACAAGAATCATGTAGCCATTACCCTAGAGTTACTAAAACAAAATGACTTATATGCCAAATTATCAAAATGTTCATTTGGTCAAAAGTAGCTTGGGTCTCTAGGCCATATAATTTATTGTAAAGGAGTGGCAGTAGATGAAAGTAAGATTAAGGCTATGGTTACTTGGTGTCTACCCAAAGCCATTAAATACTTCAGAGGTTTCTTGGGCCTAACTGAGTACTACATAATATGTGTAAGAGGGTATGAGTTAATTAGCAGACCTCTCATCAATATGCTAAAAACAAATCAATTCCATTGGACTTCAGAATCCAAAAGGATTTTGAGGAGGTAAAGCAGGAATTAACATCCAAACCTATCCAAGTATAACCTTATTTTAACAAATCTTTTATGTTATAAACATGTGAAACAAATGAAGGGGTGGGAGCTGCGCTAATACAATATTTAATGAATGTAGCCTCTTAAAGGAAAGGGTTGCACGCAAGGAATAAAATGCTATCTACATATGAAAAAGAACTTTAGGACATTACCAGAGGATCGAACTCAATGCATGGCTATGAGTCTAATGAAACCAACATGGTTGGAGGAGATATATGGTAGCTTAGATAGTGACAATGTTCCCCAACAAATAATAAATAGATTGTAAAAAGGAGGGGGTGACACCAATGAGTGCTCTTATGACCAAAGCGTATTGAGATTTTAAAACAAAATATATATGGGGGATCAAGTCAATCTTAGAAAAAAGATCATTGAATTAATCCATGTTTCAAGTTGTGGAGGACACTCAAGGAGTATAGTTACTTTAAAATGAATCAGTCAGTTTTTCATTTGCCTTAAAATGGGCGATCAAATCAGGAAATGGGTAGGAGAATATGATGTGTGATAAATGAACAAGACTAAAATGACCCTTGCCCTAGATTATTATAGCCTTTTCCTATACTTATCTAGCCTTGGATCGATATATCCACAGATTTTATTAAATTCCTTCCTAATTTTGACTAGTATGAATCCATCTTAGTAGTTGTGGACATTTACTAAGTTTATCCACTTCATTCCACTATCCCATCGCTTTTCATCCCCTAGTGTGGCCAATTTATTATTTGATAATATACATATTACATGATCTACCCCTCACCATTACTAGTGATAGGGACTTAGTGTTCATAATCTAATTTTGGACTGATTTGTTCAAATTTCTGGGCGTTCAATTACAGTTTTCCACAACTTACCACCCCAAACAGGTGGACAAATCGAAAGGCTTAATTAGTTCCTATAAAACTACTTAAGACGTGTTATAGTTTATAAACCAAGGAAGTGGACTCAATGGTTACCTATGGATGTACCTCTCCTCTATTCAATCAATTGTAACACCCCCATTTTTCCACACGCATTTGATAGGGCTAGCACGTCGAAGATAGGGTGATCTAATCAATTTTTCCCATTTTCAACATCAATAATAAATAAAAATGACAGTAAATGAAAACCATCCACAACACAATATTAATAATGAACAAATATAAATAAATAACTGAATTGAGACAAAATAAACTCTCTTATAAAACTAAATCCACAATAATAAATATCTTTAATACAATTGTCTCAACTAAAAAGAAAATAACTGGAACCATCTCAGTTAAAAAATAAAATTCCTAAATACAAATAACTACTAGAATGCCAATTGAAAAGAAAACAACTCCTACACTAAGGATAATGATGATCCCAAAGCATTGTAAATCTCATATCTCATTCTAACTCTAACTTCTCGGTTTTACTGCTCTTGTATAAGGATACTAATTCCATGGGGAGTTTATAGATTTAAGTCAACATTCTAAAGTTATAGGAAATATCTACATTACTTAATAGTATTAAATCCACGCCTTTACTCCTCATATGCCTGGCACCCACAGACACTCATGCAATATATACCTTATCTATCGTCTATCCTGATATAGTTGTAACTATTTGTACCCACTCCAAACCTCACCATACGCAGGCTATTTATCCATGCAGATAACATGAAGTCTAAACCAATAGTCTAGTGACGCATCGTCTCTTAACTACCAACCCTACTAAGCTTCATACGTGGAACCTCTCGTAAGTGAAGTCCAAATAAAGAATCCCCCGACACACTACTACTAAGCTTTGTCAGTCGTTAAGGTTTATTGGCCCAAGACTCAACACATACAATAGTAATATGAAAATAAAATAATATCTATAACCAATTAGTCATAAGGACTTCATACCCAATAGATCCTATGTTTCGACTGAACTAGAATACATATGTGGTATTCTCGTGAACGAAATCCAAATGAGGAATCCCCCCGATACACTCTTATATAGTCGAATAATTCATATGAGATAGTGGTAACATACTCCCTAAGAAAATTCCCAAATCCGATACCCATGTATATAAACTGGTACACATATATTACGTCAGCCTAAAGAAATTAACCATCCCAGACCGACCTAATGAATATTATTTACTCAACCCATATTTTCAACCAATCTCACGAATAGACCAAAACAAAGATTATTCACCCAATTCATACCATATATCGTCCAACCAATAGCTCACAACAAGGAGTATTAGCCAAACTCAATCATATATCATCCAACGACCAATAGATGACCCAACTTAAGCCCCATACATAATCCACACAAAGAGTGTCACTACTCTAATACATCCATCATAAAGGATATACTGTAATCACATATTGTTAACCATTCTTTAGTCATTATGGTTAACACATCCTTAGATTATTTTAACATTATTGCATTTCCAAATTAGCCTTATAGTTATAATCGTGTCCCATGTATACCTATACCTGTATACAAATAAATATACTGACTTAGACATTACCACTATAGCAGATACATCCAAATGTTAAACTACCCTCGAATAAAACATATTAGTATTTAACTTTATCATACATACACTGTCCTCACAATTGGACTAAATATCTACGCATTTATATATACTGATATATACCCGATTCTAAAGATATAGTCTAATAAATATCCACACACACACACACACACACACACACACACACATATATATATATACTTAACCTGTAGTCTAACAATTATACCTAATTATCTAGGTATACCAATATAAATCAATGTATACGGTGCTCCACCCCAATACATGTAACGAAACTCAAATTAACCCCTACCTCAATGTGTGGTCTGTCTGTATAACTAAATCCACCATGTATAATACATAATTACACATTACATAATGCACACATAGGATATTACATAACACTAGTATATCCAATGCCCATCCAAATCCCCAAATCGCCTTATAAAATTAAGTAAGGGTTTATTAGTTGTAATTAAACCACTCATTAACCATGTAAATCGGGTTAATTATACCCCAAGATAACTTCAACCCCATGTAATATATTCATATGTAATTATATAGAAATATATATTTTAAATCCAATATAAATCACCTCCACATACCTCTTAGTTTATAACTCAAGTAACCTCATCAAATGACCCCCAAAATAAGTCATATTTATCTTCTTCTTTTTAACTACCCAATTATCGGGAATACCCAATGAATCTTTTCCCCAATAATCGATGAATCGAGTCCTAATATCCTATAAATTGGGTTTTCCGAAAATAACTTAGTATTAGAAATTTCACCCCATAATTCTATTATCTTAATTTTCTGCATACCAAATGGCAATTAAGGGTTCTTATAACCTATTACAATCTCAAAACATCATAAATATTATTTATAAGTATTCCTAACCATGTTTCTAATCATAAATATTATTTATAAGTTTTCTCAACAATTTTTTTAATATTTTATAATCATTACATAGATCAAATCCATCATAATAAAAGTTGAAACAAAATTTCCATCATATGTTTGATAAGGGTTCATATTAATTTCAGGTTTAATCAGAAAATGAGTCTTTAATCATCAAATATTATTTTAAATAAATGATTCATCAATCTAAATAAGATTTATAATAGATTTAAACAAATTTTAAGCAATTACTCACCTTTTGACTAAGGTACAATCCCTTACTACATTAGATTCAAGTTTTCAACATATAGTCATCATATAACCAAGGTAAAACCCCATAATGCATCAGATTCAAAATTTTCAACATATTTTGATTAATTGATTTATACTTGGCAATGAAATCATAAATAGGTTGCATTGATACAATAATAAATATAGAATTTATTGCCTTAAATGAAGATTGATTCTTGATTAGTTCCTCTTAAGTGTTCTTCTTCTTCTTCTCCCAAGGCTCGACTTCTAATTATAGGATCTTAGCTACTATATTCTATGATATTTAATGAGGGTTATTACCCTATTTATAACCTTAAACCCATAATTCTAAAATGGGTCTACTTTTGGACCCCCAAATAAGCTCAAAATACTATCTGCATACTCATAAAAGTTGGCCAAAATGTGTACCTACTACCCTGGGACCCAATTTTCCACAATATGAGGATGTGTGTTTTGACCACAAGTGTTCCTTCTAAAACTGACCTAGAGGGGGGGTGAATAGGTTTGATGTCTATTTTTTTTATTCAATTCAAATTTTCTTTCAATTTCAATTAACCTAGCCCATGGAATAACTAAGTAATGTGGTGAAAACATTAGATCAACAGCACAATGAGATTAATTAGACAATTCTAGTGAAAATAACTAGAGTTAAACACAAAATTCCAATTGTAGTAAATTACACTAGATCTATATGTGATTTAAATGTAGTGTATCGTCAAAGTGTGCAATTTAATAATTAACATTCACAAAAAATTGACAAGACATATTTATAAGGAAAACCCCCCCAACAAGGGGTAAAAAATCTCGATGCACTCCAATATCTATATCTACTTAAAAATAGTTGTATACAAAGAAAGAAGGTACATCTCACTAATGACATCATGGAATTTGAACTTTCTCCCGTAGAATATAGAAATCTACCTTAAGCTTCACAAAATGAATGAGAAACTCAATTCTTAACCTTATAATCATGCCATACTCCAATTACTCCAATGAATCAAAGCACATTTAGTTTTATATTTAGATGTGATAGATAATTCAATTCAAAGTGTAGTAGTTTGAATTGAATAGGCTAGTGTAGATGTGAACGAAAATCACTCACAATTCGCTCACGAAATCAAAGATCATGTCATAGATCTAACAATTAAGAATTTTAAAGGGAATAAGTGAAATTTTGTTATAGAGAAGCAATAAAGAGCTCTCAACCACTAAAATACACTCATAATTTTTTTTAATTATGAGGTTTTTACATATTTTAAAATGGGAGGGAAAATGACATATTTATAGAATTTTTTTGAAAACTTCTTTGTTGTGCACACGGTTGATTTTTACCTTGCGTAAGATTTCAACTAGTGTTGAAACCTTGATGCAGTCGTGCACATGGGTCACTTCTTGATCATGAAAATAATTTTATGTAAACGGGTACAAATAGGACCGTGCGAATGATTTGAGACTGGAAATCACAAAAGATAATAAAATTTTAACTTTAAGTTATCTCACTTCTCAAAATGTCTTACATGACACTATTGAGTAAAAAAATCACTCGTTCATTTCGTTAAAAAAAACACACTTTGAAAAATGTGCAAGTATGTGTAGCCTTAAGTTCTATTCATAAACCTTCAATAAGGATATGTCTTCAAAGCATGTGGCAATATAAATCTAGTGTTATAAAGTGACATGCATGATTTTGAAGTTCAAAGTTCCATTTGATCCAAATGAACGTGCCTCACTTTACGTATCAAACCTATGTGACTCGAATGACTTGATAGGTTAAATGTTTTTCCATATAATTTAGCCATCTTTAATATAAAACAATTACATTAATAGATGTTACATTTTCAATCTCCCCCTTTGTCTACTCTATGCCAAAAATCCCAAACCCAAAATACTCTTGATTAATCCAACCAAACGTAATCCACATTATCCATATAATGAGAGTACTAGGATTTAATTCACATATGAGTCCAAATGACCAGCGATAGATCAAAGTCGAGTCTGAACTGTGGGTCAGACTCAGAATCAACATGAGTATACCTAAAATCACATGAAATAAGAAAGATAATCATGCTGGCAATGGCATGAACAAAGAGAAACTACCCTGCTCTAGGAATCCTACAAAAAATCAATACGATATAGATGATATATGGCATAAAACATGTCATATATAACAAGATAATCTAATATCAATGAATCCAACAAATATGTTCCCCAAGCATGTGAAATAACATAACAAAACTTTATCTCCCCAAAAGTTCGGTAAAATAAAGTTTCTCCCCCCAAAGCAAGAAACATGGGAACGTATGAAAATTCACCAAACATAGAATTATCTCCACCTATCTAACACATTTCTCCCCCTTTTTGATAAATTCCCCTTTTCAACACATGGGAAAGAAAATGGGAAAGATTGAAAAATATCTCCCATTTTCTGAAACGAAAAGTCAAAGAGAAGAAAACATCATCGGTAATAGGTATAACATCATAACAATGCAAAATAATAATGATAGAATGAACTAGCAAAGAAAAAGATAATAAACTATGTGAAATACCAAAGCTATAAAGGGAATACAAAATGAAAATATATAAGTTTATCATCATATGAATCTAAAAAACCGGAACTAGTAGATGATATATATCAATGAATAAGCATAGAAGTAGGATATGTGATACATAAACAATTAGCTAAAATGAGATCATAAATAAAGCATGGATATAGCAATGTGATCATAGAAACATGGATAAAACATAATAATGCATAAAGCCACCACAGTTTACCATAACAACAAAATATTTTTAATGATAGATATAAGAGTTAAGGTGCAATGAAATTTTTCGTAAAATCATCCAAGATACCCAAGCACCAAAGAAAATGCTTCAAATATCCAATAACACACAAATACATGTAAGTACTATAGACGATAGTATCAAATATCAACAAAAATAAAATAGAGATACACAGAAAAACTCTAATCATCATTCGTCATCTCATCCTCATCCTTATCATCGACATTGATATACATAAGTATAGTCTTGTTCAGATAGCACCCTGGTACCTAATTATTAATTATGGATGACACTCGTATTACAATCCATCATAATCAATACCAAGGAATAGGTGTGTTGGGAACTAACAACCATCCTATATCGTCTTAACTTTTAGCATGGAACTAGGCACCACACAAACTCTTATCCAGGTCGATACCTCCAGTATCACCTCGGACGATACCTCCTTCAAATATGTTCATCTAGCATGGGAAGCATGATAGGTTCATTACAGTCATATTTAAACAAAAACCTATTATTGGACATTAATAACCCATGTTAGGTAGTATTTACCATAATGCCCTTTCTTTATGAATAGATAATTGTCCCTCGCTTATAGGCCACGAGCTCAACTAGGCGTAGGATACATTTTGGGGGTCACACTATGCACCCCTCAACCTATAAAAGGAACACTATGTCTTATTTATTTGGATGGAGTCTTTTTTATTCAACACAATTAACCTTAGAGGGAGAAAGAGCTTGTATTGATCTCTAATGGCTATTTATTCCTTATTTTAGTGAAACACTCTCTTACTTTTCACAGTGGACCTATGTCAAATGTCGAACCACTAAAACCCTTGTGTTCATCTCTATTTCTCTCATCTCTTTTGCTAAATTGTTTGTTGATTACTATTTTATTACATCTCTGCAATACCTACATCTAAGGTGAATCCATTGCCTGATCTCAGTATGATCATTTTTTGGCGCCATCTATGGGAACATTTGTATTATTCTCAAATTTTGTTTAGATTTCTCTCTCATCTCTCGTTATGATTCCAAGTCCAGTAATGTTGGATTTGAATCACCATTAAAAGAGACTAGGTGGAGGGGTTCATAATCTTCCTATTTTATTATCCTATTTTCTCGATTTTTTCACCCATATTATTATTGTTTGATTTCTTTAATTGACGATGTATTATGATCCTCCATCAAATGTTGGAGTCAGTTCTAGCTAACCACCTCCTTACTTTGAGATGGCTAATGTAGCGGTAGTGCTAAGATCCCTAGTGGATAGTTAGAATGCCATGCCACTCTAGGGCATTTAGTCAGAATATAATGAGTCGAATCCTAGAGGACCCGACTATGAATCTCATCACGTCTTTTATCGTGATAGGAGATGCACCACTACCAGTCGAGGGACCAACTCCAGCTCTAACCAAAGAGATCTAGTACGACCTATGGAGAAAAGAGATTATTTATCCTCATCGTCTTTGCCTTAGCAAGGAGGTTCATGGCGGACTTGAGAACGCGCGATGTAAGAGGAAGAGCGCAACTGGGACTATGATGAATGGTATGTTTAATATGGTAGTCTCCATATAGCCTGAAAGTATGGTAATACTAGTTGAGGTATTAAATCAGTTATAGTTTGTTTGATGGTGCCTGCTACTCGGATAACCGTAGTAATTCTAGAGCTAATACGTGCAACAAACCCCGACTTCTGGAAGGGATGCATTTATTAGATAAAAGGTCGACGCGGGCTCTGCCCGTTGCTGCGATGATTCATGATAACTCGACGAATCGCATGACCTTTGTGCCGGCGACGCATCATTCAACCCCTATATGTATAGTGATAAATGATAATCTAGAAAATCTTTAGTAAACACAAGTAAACCAACAATATTATATATATATATATATATATATATATATATATATATATATATATATATATATATATATATATATATATATATATATATAACACTCAGATTGAACTCACAATAATCTCATGTATAGCTCAAAATAATTATAAAAGGAACTCAGAAGTAACTCATTCAAAGGGAGAGAGAAGTAATCACCCTAGATACACCTTGGCAGGTAGACAACACACCAAGAACGTCTGAAAGATCTCTTATTATCTATTAAAAGCTTCGCAATAAATGACAAAAGTGGGTGAGCAAGAACTATGGTTTGCAATAACTTCTCTCTGGTCTCTATTCTACCTCTAGAAATAATCTCTAGAAAGAACCCCCTCTCTTAGAAGTGGTAAAGTCTAATAAATTGCCCCCACACCACTCCTGAGATTCATTAGTCCTTTAGAGCTGTGAACATACATCCCCCCATACTTTACATCATAAATATTAAATGCCTGATCAAACAATTTGATGTCGTCATAAACATTAAATGACAATACATGCCTTTTACCTAAGCACTGTGCGTAAGAGGACTGTCACCTACAGAGGTGGCTCACCAAACTGTCTGACAGCCCTAATAACACAGCTGTTTACTCATGTTTGGATTTAATAGTGACTAACTAGGTAGTGATGTCACATAAAGTAGATGTGACTTTAGGTAAGGGATTATTTGGCTCAAGGGTCAATAAATGATGGAACTCAAGGCTACTACGCACAAGTTTCCACGGTGAAAGGTTTTTCAAGGTTTTACCAGATGTATCTAAGATGGTGAGGACAAGCCTTAATGCTGCCTTACTTCTCAATCCTCCAAACCAAGTCCCTCTGAAGTTCCCACATCGAGGTCATTCGAAAGATCATGTAAGCTCTCCCAGTATTGGTCTCTCGCGAGTACCGTTTGACCTCACACTAAATAATATTACAATCATTACATCATTTCAATAAGTGTTAACAATTTAACTAAATAAAAAATAGGAAGTAAATGGTGAGCTGTATCGGCCAATCTCCTCACTGGGCTTCCACGCTCAGCTGTCTTGCTATCTTCATGATTCTTCCTTCCTTTAAAGTCTCTTATATTAGACGGGGATGCTTATCTCTAATCCATAGATTATCATCATGCCCCCTATATTTGCCCCTTCATGTAGAGATTTGTTGTGGAAATAAGAAATGCCTGCACGAAAACTTCTCAATCCAATTAACCTTAAACTTGTGGGGAGAAAATTCTTAACCCTCTGTCTTCTTTGCATTTTTATTCGTTAGCTCTTCCAGAAAAAAGTAAAATTCTCCCCGATGTACCCCATCATTACTCTCTAGATTCTCGACCTATGGCGAAGGGACATCGCTACTTCTTTCAGTTGTTACATCACGTTCATTCTACCTTATTCACCGGCGATTGGAATTATCCCAAAACATATAAGGAAAGTGCTAACCCATTCTGGCTGTTCAGGAGTTAAATTCTTCCCTACCTGTACTTTTCCCAAAGTAGACATTAAACCTTAAATTCTCCCCAATTTTTTTATTCCATTATTGTTCCTCATTTTATATTATTTAAAAAGTAAAATTCTCCCCAATGTACCTGAGGTAGAAGTATCTCCAAACGGTCTTATGGCGAGGGGACATCGTGAACCTTTTGAATTGCATTGCATGGGGACTTTCCTATAATGTTGAAACCCTCCATAATGCCTCATCAACCCATTTTAACTCAGCTTGGGTTTTTAGTGTGGTGCCAAAACATAACTTCTCTTGAAAGTGACACACCTTTTCCTAAATGTCACCTCATTAATGATGTGATCCTATCAAAGCCTACCCCTAAGTGTCATGTGTCCACTTGCAATGATGACTTGGCATGTGCTTCTATGGGAAACTCAAACGTCCACTTGATTTCAAATGGCTAATTCTCAACACTTAGTCACTTTTACCATCTTCGTCTCTTTGCTTGCCTTAGTGCTTACAGATCTTTTTAAAGAGAGAAAATAGACATCTTCCATTGTTGCTATTAGTTTTTCTTCGTCTTCTTCCTTATTTGCCATATGTTTCTTTCTTCTCTTATTACTCCGCCAATTTCATCGCTCTTTTTCCTTTATACAAGCCCCCCACTATCTCTCATGGATTATTTAAGCTCTCCTACTTATCCTACCACTGGTGCTCCGCCCGCCACCACCATTATTGTCCCTATGGATGCCACCGCCTTGGTGGCTGCTCACCAGGAACAAATCTACTTTTATCGTCGTTATATTTTTTCAATGAGGATGACTATTACTCCTCCATGTGTAAGGTGGTTGTCCTTCGTACTAAGTGTGACGCTTTGACACTTGGCGATAAAGATGATAAAGTGGAAGATTGGGGTTTCCTTCCCCCAGAGGCAACTGTGCCCTTCCGTTTGGACCATGGTGACTTCCTCTATTCCAAAATTGACTTTTAAGGGTCAAGAGGTTCCACGGACAACTTTGTTACTTGGAACTCCCACATGTAGAACACTTATATCGATGCTCTTACCAATATTGGGCTCTATTGGGAAAAGTGGTTTGGTAACTTCACCCTCTCCAAACACAACGCTGCACTCTAAGTTCTGGTCTCTTACTGGAATGTTACCACCCATATGTTCATTTCTACCTGGGGTGAGTTTACCATCACGTTAGAGGATGTTTGTTAACTAATGGGGCATGAGCCCACGAGTGTTATGCCTTATTCTAACGAGGCACTAGACGTCAAAAAAGCTATTAATGGATCAGAGTTGGATCAAATTTATCGAAGTTTCACCTGGTCATCCAACAAATCCACTTTCACTCCTCTCATCAATTACCTCTTCCGAGATCCCTCTGAGAAAGATGGTTCTTTCGCTGCTGGTAAGGGGTAAGGTACATCTCTAGAATTTCTAGCTTACATTCTTATCATTCATTCCTGTTTCATACTGCATGGGAAACCAAATGACCAGCCCCAGAAGGACCTTATAAACATATTTGTTTATTTTATCAGGGGGTCAAGCTTTTTCTAACAGCCATTGCTCTGAGGTCCCTCTACGATTGGCTAGACAGGACCCATCTGGATATGGTAAAGTCCCTTGGCCATTATAACCTAACCAACTATGCGAACACCATACTTCTCATAGGCTTCCTCTATACCCGTGTCCCTGCTATATTGGCCAACTCCATTCGTTTTCCCTCTGGTGAATCCATTAGGCCCCATTTCTTATATTATTACCATAAGAAATAGAGTTATAGGGACACGCTAACCATCTTCGATAAAACTGAAAGTTTTTTTATGAGGCCATACGATGAAGAAGTTTTCCTCCATACTTGGGATTTTTTTCAACACGGGAAAAGGTGGTCCAATAAACTACTGTGGACTTCATCGCTGAAAACCCTTCACTAGCTGTGGCCCTTCTATTCTCCCCTGGGTACTTGACTTCTTACATCGAGTGGGGATATACCTCGTAGCCTTATAACCCCAACTGATGCAGTCGCCAATTTGGCTTTGACCATGGGGCCCCTCACCTAATTTTTCAATCATCCTAACCCAAAGTCACCTTTACTAAGGCCTAGTCATTCTATAATTCTACTGTTGCTTAAAAGGTCAGCTCAAAAATGGTTTCATTATTTGAAACAAAGTAATTACCGATGCAGTTGGCCAAGATTTCTGAGTTTGTTCAAGGTCTCTCGATATATCCTCCAGTTCTCTCATTTTCTTCTTCTGAATTAGGTCTTAAAGGCAATTATGTTATTGGGGTGGAGTTCCCTCTAATAAGCACCCCAAAAGACCCCCCTAGTGAGTTACCTCTTCATTTCCTCATGATCCTTACTTCTACACCCAAAGCCAATAAAGCACTTAAGCCCAAACCATTGACAAATCCCGAAGGTCCCTTTGGCGAAGGGCCTTCAAAACCTACCTCCAAGAAATCCAACACTTCCAAGAGTGGGGCTTCCTCAAAGTCTAAGTCACAGACCAAGTCCCAATATCCTTTGGACACATTCCCAATTGCCTTTGTTCCGCCTGGCATGCCTATAGAACTAAGTGGGTAAATAATAGCCAAGTGTCAGGCTGAACTGGAGAGAGTGCATAGAATTTTAAGTACCCATCCCCCCTCGTTCCTCCTCTTACTATTTTCCCTACTATTATCGTAGATCCAATGTAGGGGGTATCAAAATGTAAGAAAATTTCCAGAGTCCCCTAGACTGTTGGTGCCTCTGGCACTCGAAAGAAGACTCTGTGTACAAAGAACCAGAGGAAGAGGTCTTATGAGGTGAAGCCTACCATTGATGCTTCTGTCGATGAGGTATCTTGCACTCTATCTCCAATGGAGGCCATCACTCTGGATGACATTCCTGACACTGAGGAGGGTCAAACTGATAGGGCTTTACCATCTATTTTGCCACCTGCTTCGCCAATGTTCAAATCATCCCATTCTTCCCCTGAGAAAGAGATATGTTTCTTTTTTATTTCCATACTTAGTCATTTTCAGTACGATGTGAAGTAGTGTATTTTTTAGCACTTATAAACTTTGTGCAGGTGATTGAAGAGGAAAGGCCAAGTATTCCCATGATCCCCTTCATGGAAGGACACTTCAGAAGCATCTCAGTCGATGCATCCCCTCTCCGTTATCCCATGTATAAGATAGCGTATTCTCTTCTTTCTTCCTCTAAGCGTGTAGAGGAGGCTTCCAGGAGGGCTGCCACTTCTAGAGAAATCTTTGGAGATTTTTTACAACCAGAGGAATCTCTTATGACTTCTTCTTGGTTGTCTTCCCTACCTATGGTTCCTCTGTACGTTGCTAAAGTTTCTTCTAGCCCTCCAAAGGTACTAATATTGATTGTCACTCACCTTTATTTTTCTTCATTTTTCTTTGGTATTAAGTATTTTGGCCACATCTCTCTCTAGGTAAATTCTATAGTTTCCTCTGGTGAGGCATACCATGGTGTTATCCCCCTTTACCAATATGACTAAGGTAAGCTCCTTCCTTGTGTTGTTTATTAGTGCATTTATATGTTGTGTTTGCTTATGTCTAAAACTTTGTTACATGTGCATCTTTCCCCCCTTTTGATCCCATCATCTTCGTCTGGGGGTCCCTTATTGTGAAAGCTACTGTTAGGTCATCTTCATACCCAAGAGTCCCCACGACCTCTGTGGGGGTTGATCAAACAATTGCATATGTTCCCTATCCTATCTTGGATATAGTTCCTTTTCCTAGGGAGGGTGCTACACCAAGGGGTGGGGTTCCTCGGGTCGAGGGTTTTTGGGAGGCTCAGGGAGGAACTGGTTTATCTGCTTCAGTTTCTTCCATTACAACTGTCTCTCCAGTTAATATTACCCCTCCAGGAAGTCTTGAGGTATTTTTTGATTGCTCTCTATTATTTGCATAAGTACTTACATTATGTCGTGAAGATATCTTTAACAATGGAAGACAATTGTAAAAGAAAGTCTCAAATTCCACCTGTAATGATGACTTAACAATGAAAACCACTTGTTAAGATTTTTCATAAAACTCCACCTATAACGGTGGCTTAACAATGAAAAACAACTTGTTAAGATTTTTTGTCAAAGTCCACCTATAATGATAACTTAACACTGAAAACCACTTGTTAATATTTTCGTACAGCTCCACCTATAACGGTGACTTAACAATGAAAACCATTTGTTATGATTTTTTGCCAAACTCCACATAAAATGGTGACTTAACAATGAAAACCATTTGTTATGATTTTTTGCCAAATTCCACCTGCAACGGTGACTTAATAATAAAAACCACTTGCTAAGATTTTTCATCAAACTCCACCTATAATGGTGACTTAACAATGAAAACCACTAGTTAAGATTTTTTATCAACTTATTTTTCTTCATCGCTTTGCAGGTTGTGAGGGATAACATAATCCCTCGGTTGTTGAACCCACGCATCAAGAACCAGACCCCTTTAAGGACTTAAGCCATGATGATTATAGTTCAACTAAAAATCTGTCAGCGAATAGTGAGTCAAGATGTGAGATTCCTTCTCCAGACATGGCTCCTCACGAGTTCATTCTCATGGTCCTTCAATAATCTCCTTAAATTTCTACATGTGACCGGTCTATAATCGATCGGATTGTCATACACCATCCTCAAACTGTACTACTAATTGTATACACTCCAACATGTTGGTGATGAGCCACAGGCTGCAAGGTCTGGCGGCTGTTATTGGTTAGGTCATCAACACTCAAACATTCAACCTTACTAGGGAACTCATCAATCGTCATCTTGGAAGTTTGAAGGAGATGGGCAAGGATAGCTTCCAACAGAATTGGCTGATTAGCGATCTGAAACTTCTAAAGAGCCATCAGTTGGAAAGACGAAGTGAACTATATCTGAAACATATAGAGGGCCAATGGTCTGAAGAGAAAAGGATAGAAAAGTTGGACCCTTTGTTAGTGGCAGCCGATGAGAGAGTGAGGGATACTAAAGAAGCCTTAACAAAGGCTAAGCTCAAGAGAGAAACCCTGTTAATCGAAAGAGCTCAAGTGCAGACCAGGCTTGAAGGTTGCATTGCTTCTCAGAGGTCATGCCTGGAAGATTATTTTATTTTACCTGGGGACTTCTTCTCCCAACCTGATCTCTGGTTTTCTTCTGGGCTACAAGTCCCTTCTTTTGTAATTACTGTCTTTTCTTTACCCGATGTAATTTTTGGTCGGTAGTTCCTAATTTTTTGTAATCTTTACAAGTCATATTAATGCAAAAGATATAGTACTTTTTCATCATATGTTGTTTCGTTGCAATGCTTATGTTTATTTCAAAGTTCAAATTCTTACAATTTACAATCAAACTCCCTCTCTTTAATCTCACTACAAAATAAATAACTCCAACAATGAATTGCAACCTAGTTTTGACAAAAAATAAATCTCTAACTGAGTCTAGTGGTTTAAACATGGTAAACCTTCAACCATTTGTTATTAATATTGAAGGGTTCATCTTCTTCCATCTTATAGATTAAACAATAACCTGAATCGTGAGCCTCCTTTACGATGAAAGGTCCCTCCTAATTCGCATCAAATTTAGGCAATAGGAGCCCATATATGTGCTTTACTACTGCTTTCAAAACCAAATCCCCTTTTATAAATTTTCCTGGACTTACCAAGTTATCATATGCTCTGGAAAGATTCTTCATGTACATTTGGTAGTGTTGTGTCACATTGTCCCTATGCTCATCCAGTGCTTCCAACTGTACATGTTTATAAGACATATAGAGCCGAAGGAACCTCGAGTTTTACCGGCAAAATTGCTTCAGCCCCAAATAAAAGACAGAACACTGTATATTATGTAGATTTCCTCTTCGTTATTCGATAAGCCCATAGGACTGCAAGAATCTTATCATCCCATGATCTTGGGAAGTCTTCCATCGTCTTAGATAAGATGTTCACCAAGGTCTTGTTAGTTTCTTTAGCTTGGCCTTTCCCCTTAGGATATGCCACCATTGAGGTATGATAGACAATGGAATATTTGTCTGTAAGGATCGTTACTTCTTTGTTGACAAATGGGGTCCCATTATCAGAGAGGATAACCTTTATAATTCCAAACCTGTAAATAATGTACTCCCTAATAAAGTTATCCACCACACCTGTAGTTTCTCTTTTGAGTGGTATCGCTTCATCCCACTTTGTAAAACATTATGTTTCCATGAGTATACTGATCTTTTCCCTCGAATATTGGTGTATTTCCCCTACCAGGTCAAATGCCCAAGTGTGGAATGGGTAAGGAGGAGCCAAAGAATGTAAGTCCATCCAAGGATCATGGATTAAGTTTCCATATAGCTATCACACCTTTCATTTCCATAAAAATTGAATGGAATCTTTCTCCATAGTTGGCTAATAATAACCCAAGGTCATTAGTTGGTCATATTGATTTGCTCCTCTAATATGAGATGGATCGTGAGCTTATTTCAAAACATCTGTTGCCTTTTCCTTTATGATGCATCTCAATGGTATTTTAAAGTACCCCCTTCGATAAATCTGGTCATCCTGGACATAGAACCGTGGGGCCCTTTGCCTGAGTACCATCGCATCTGTTTTTTCTAAAGGCACAACTCCGTCTTTGATAAAATTGATGTAAGGATGCCTCCAATCTACTTGAGTTTCAAAGAAGTGGCATTTAGATTCCTTAAATAAGAGTTGACATTTATCACACCTTCATTACAACTCTGTTACATCTTGCTTCATTGTTGGCCAGAAGTACCCCTCTCTCAGAATTCTTTCGTATAGTATAGGGTTCTTAGTTATTTTGTAGTGTTCTTCATGCGTCTTTTTAATCTCTGTTCTTCTTCTTTCGACCCAAAACATCTCGACAACCATCCTCCCATGTTCCTAAAGTAGAAGTTTCCCTGATTGGAAAAGTCCCGCGTTAGATGTTTCAGTTCCATCTTTCCCTCCCCCGACTCCAACTGCTTCCTAATCTCGTCCATCTAATACAAATCATCTTCCATTGGTAAGATAGATTATAGAATCGATGGGGTTATTCTCCATTGTATAACCACAGTAGTTGTATCAGTTTTCATGGCCATCTTTTGAGCAATCGTAGCATAGGCATTAGCATGTGTATTCATCAATCTAGGATGTCTTCTTATCTTGGCCTGGTGGAATTGGTTGATCGACCGTTGGATGATCGTTCTATAAGGAACTAGGCTGATGTGCTTCAATTCATATTCCTTGTTCACTTGATGAACCACCAAGTTCGAGTCATCTTTGATGCACAGTGAATGGATGACCTTTCGAAGGGCCTCTAATATCCCAAGTACCAATGCCTCATACTCTTTTTGTTTTTGGAGTAAGGGAATTCTAACTAGTAGGAAAGGAAATTGTTTTACTTCCCTTTAGAAAGGATGACCCCTTCCCCTCCCCCCCCTTCTCTTTCACCGAAGAACCATCGAACTGCATCGTCCATTCTTCAAGGTTGGCATCTAGTAAATTTTCCTACAAGACATACCCTGGAATGCTCTCTCGGGGTGGCTCAAGTATTCCGGATGGGAAAATCGCCAGTCGATCTGCATACACCTGGATCTTGATTGCGCGAGGGACCACACCTTTTAAATCAAATTCTGAAAGGATGAGGAGCCACCTAGCTGCCCTTCCAATTAAAATAGTTATTGTCAACCAAAACTTAATTGGGTCACATCTTTCCATAATGTGGATTGTGAAAGATATCATGCAATGTCTAAGTTTTTGTGCTACAAACACCAAGGATAACAACGTATTTCTACACTTCTATACCTTGCCTATAGTCCATGTATGATCTTGCTCAAGTAGTAGACTTGTCTCTCTTTCCCATTAATTACCTGCACTAGGAGAGCTCCAATGGACCTCATTATAGATTTGAGGTAGAGTTGCAACGGTCTCCCTGCTATGCGAGGTATCATCGTTTATGGATAAGTGAGCATCTTCTTCAGCATGGTCAAAGATTCATGGTGAGCTTCCTCTCATTTGAACTTCGTGCCCTTTCGTAGCTACTCCATCAATGGGTGAGTTATTTTGTCTAGTCCTGGTACAAATATCCTAAAGTATGAGACTTTATCGAAGAAACTCTTGAGCTCTTTCATCGTTATTGGACATGGAATTTCAAGAATCTCTCATTCCTTGTCCTGGTCCATCTTTACTCTTTGCCGATCCACCACGAAACTTAGGAACTTTCCACTTGTGACTTCGAAAGCTCACTTCAGCGGGTTTATCTTCAGGTTGTATTTTCTACAGCGAATCAACATCTTTCTTAGCTTGTCTAGATGGGACTCCTCCTTCGTCGACTTGATTACCAAATCATCCATATAAAATTCCAATAACTTGTGAAAGAAGTCATGGAAGATGGTCATAATTCTCTTTTGATACATTGCCCGAACATTCTTTAACCCAAAAGGCATTAATGTGTACATTAAGTTTCCCAATGGGGTCCTGAATGCTATTTTCTCTTCATCTTCTGGATCCATCTTGCTCTATCTGTATCCCACATACCTATCCATAAAATTGTATATCTCATAACTGACAGTTGCATCGATCAAGCTATAAATGGAAGAAAGAGGGAACTCATCCTTCCGACAAGCTCTATTCATATCTCTGAAGTCCACACAGATCCTTATCTGGTATTTGTCCTTATTCCCCACTAGGACGGTGCTTGATAATCAGAGTGGGTGTTGTATAAAATTGATGAAGCTTATCTCTAGCAACTATTTCACCTCCTCTTTGATCTTCAGATCTAGCTCAGGCTTCTCGATCCTTGTGGCTTTTTTCATCAGTATGGCAGAAGGCATAACATTAAGTTTCTAGAAACTTATTTCTTCATCTATCCCCTCCATTTATGTGTATTTCCATATAAAAACGTCCCTGTATTCCTGAATTATACCAACTAAATCCCTTTTTTTCTCCTCACTCAGGTCTTTCGAAATGAACAAGGGCCTTGGGTCTTCCCCTTAATTGGCTAAATCAATTTGTCCTAGCACTTGGAATTGTGGCTTTGATCGATCCATCATGTACTCTAGGTTTTCTCCTACTTCTTCTACAAACTCTTATAGGTTAGAGTTATCAATGACCATACATTACCCTTATTGGTCTATCAAGAAACATTCATACACTAGGTAAACCTCTTCATCATCCTCTAGAACAACTCCTTTGATAACCCGATCACACCTTCAGAGGAGGTAAATCACTCTCTCATCCTTTGTAATTTTCTTCTTGCATTGCTGCTTACCGTTTCCACCACTCTTCTCTTCCTTTCTCTCAAAACTTCTTCCAGTCTGTTTCCATAAAAATGTGCTCAACATGCTCTATCATTGGACCTCATGCTCCATCGAATCCATCCTCGGCCTCATTCTATCTTTGAGCTATTTTGAGATATTCTGGGTCTTGGGACCAGCATGGCGAACTTGCTCAAATGCTTCCCTTCTTCTTGACCCTTCACCGTTATGACCGTTCACAGGTCCCATCCATTCTATAATAGAAGGAACTCTTTCTCCCTCCATTATTCTTATCAAGACTCTTGCATCTTCTTTTAACTTAGAGTAGAAAGATGCATCTACTAGGTGAGCTTCTTCGGTGGCAAAGGGTTTCTTCGTTACGCGTATAATGATTTCAGTCCCTTTTACATTGGCCTTCGACATTAGTGGTATATTAAAGGTACTAGTCCATGATTGTGCATCCACACCCTTCCTATCAGAAGGCAAAGTCTCACTCTCAATCACATGGAATTTGATGTGCGAAGTAAGAGTCCCCATCACAATCCCAATGTTCACGTATCCAATTAACTTGGATGATTGGTTGTCATAACTAAAAACTACTACAGTCATCAGTATCAACCTTGCCTCAGGAATGTTAGCCTCTTGGAAGGAACTGATTGGCATGATGTTTATCGAAGATCCCCTATCCATCAAGGCTCTTGTAAAACTCACCCCGTTAAGACTAGAAGTTAGATACAAGGGCCTGTTATGAGGGAACCTCACAACCCTGTCGGTGTCATTAAAGGTTACTTCGAATAAAAACTTCCTTACAACCTGTCCATTGGTCCTCTCCACCTCAGTGTTAGTAGTGCGTTCTTTCGGGTAATATCCAATACTGCTTGTATTATTTCTAACTGATTATCCTTTGGCATCCCCACTTGGTCAAAAAACCATGAGAACTTCGGTGATCGCAAAATAGTCTGGCATTCTACCCCTTGATCATCCATCTCTCCTTATAGGCTGTATACGTCTTCTATATCCCTGGAGCTAGCTTCATCACAATATATCACTATGTTGTCCACTCTCCTGGTACAGTCTTCCCACGCATCTTCAAATTCTTCTTGTTTAATCTTTAGTTCCCTCGCTTCCCATTCTGCCTCCTCATCATAAGCAACTATAAGGTTGTCCTTATGTGCTGGCAGTTGGGTGGTGTTTACATTCTCTTGAGGGATTTATAGAGTCCCCATCTTCACGTGCTTGCTTATGATCTTTCTGAGTGTGAAGCAGGTTGCCATTGGATGGCCCACCTTCCGATGGATCTGGCAATACTTGGTATTAACCCTTATCTCAACGTCTGGTTCAACGGGCGAAATTCCGTTAGTCTCATACACCATTCCACCTCGGACCATGGTGTTATAATATATGATAGCTTCTTCAACGGTGCAGGGTAATGGGGGTGAATCCTCCCTTTCTCTACCAAACTTTTTCTTATTATCCTTCTTTGGTTGTTTATCCCCTTCTCCCCTATTGGCGTAGCCCACCCGTGGGAGATGGCCCCGTGTCGCAACGGGATATATCTATTGTCTAAACATCATAGGAACCATGACGGGATTTGGTCGAATGACCAATGATATATTCCTTGTTGCTTTCAAGAACGTCGCGAAAGTTGCCTCCTGCATCTTGTTAATAAGATGGAAGATGTACTCCGGGAGAAGACCTTTAGCACAGATCTGAAGCAATTTGGACTGGTTGGACTCTTCTCTTACATCGAGAGACCTTTATATGAACCTTAGAACAGATTCCACCACTTCCTCCCCCGGTCATTGCTTCTCCCTGCCTAGTTGGGTTCGTGTGATCTCATATTCTGTCAAAAATAATTTCTGAACAAATAGCACATGCAGCACATGCATTTTCTTCCCATGTTGAGATGCTTTTAGGTTCCAAGTGTGAGTACCAGGTGTAAGCCTTATCGGTTATGGATTTGGAAAACTCCCTCAACCTAAGCTTCTTGTTGTTGTAGTGAGCCCCCAGATGCTCGATGAAGCATTTGATATGCTCCTTTGGGTTTCCCCTTTTTCCTGTGTAATTGTCAAAGATGGAAGGGATGTAGTCCTTTGGGTAAGGTTCATCATTGTATTCCTGAGGGTAAGGAGTACCAAATCATCATACACCGATGTTACCTCGCTGGATGATTGCGAGAAAGCTACTATAATTTTCAACATCTCCTTCTGCATCTCCTTCCTCATTTCTTCTAAGACGGATGCATGTGTTTTCTGAACCACTGGAGTAATAGGTCAAGGGATCACTGGTGGAATACTCGTTACGCCTGGCGTACTTACCATGGGTGGAAAGCCCATCACACCGGGGATACCCATCGTTTGGATAGAACTATGTTCGTGGGGCTAACTGTGGTGGGAGCTGAGCTCAATGGGTATATTGGAGCCGCCATAAGTGTTATGAAGGAACTGGGGTCATATATACCCAAAACCTTTATAGCAACTGGGGTCTGCAAGAACTTAAAGAACGCGTCGATGAGAAGGGTCATATATTCTTGTCCCATCCGGGCACTAATAGAAGCTTGTGTCACCCCGGGACGTCTGTTGTCGTTTGAACTAGGGAACCTCCACTCGAGGAACCCCATACCTAGCAGCCTCAAGCTCCCTTTAAGCTTTTCATTCATTACGGTAAATGGCGTCAAAATGTATGCTACGGTTAACATTATCTTGTGCCATACTTTTAGGATAATACCTCCCCAGTAGAGTCACCAAATGTAAGAGGGTAGTCCCCTTATAGCCTGGGAGTATGGTAATACTAGTTTAGGTGTAACCCCTATAGGTATAGTGATAAATGATAATCCGTAAACTCATTAGTAAACATAAGTAAACCCACAATATTATATATATGATTAACACTCAGATTGAACTCACAATACTCTTATGTATAACTCAAAATAATAATAAAAGGAACTCAGAAGTAACGCATTCAAAGGGAGAGAGAAGTAAGCACACTAGATACACCTTAGCAAAAATCCAATACACCAACAACATTTGAAAGATCTCTGGTTAACTATTAAAAGCTTCGCAATAAATGACAAAGGTGTGTGAGCAAGAACTTTGGTTTTTAATAACTTCTCTCTAGTCTCTATTCTCTCCCTAGTAATAATCTCTAGCAAGAACCCCCTCTTTCAGAAGTGGATGAGGCTAATAAATATCCCCCACACCACTCGTGAGATGCCTTAGTCCTTTACAACTGTTAACAGACATCCTCCATACTTTACATCACAAACATTAAATGCCTGATGAATCAGTCAGCTCTACGTCATAAACATTAAATGTCAAGACATGCCTTTTGCCTAACCACTATGCGTCAGAGGACTGCCACTTACAGAGGTGGCTCACCAAACTGTCTAACAGCCCCAATACCATAACAGTTTACTTGAGTTTGGATTTAACAGTGACTAGCTAGCTAGTGACGTTACATAAAGTGGATGTCACTTTAGGGAAGGGACTGTTTTTCTCAAGGGTCAACAAACGATGGAACTGAAGGCTACTCCGCACAAGATTCCACGGTGAAAGGTTTTTCGAGGTTTTACCAGGTTTATCTAAGATGGTCAGGATAATCTCTAACCCTACCTTACTTCTCAATCCTCAAAACCAAGACATTTGAAGTTCCCACAACGACGTCATTCGAGATTACCGTTTGACCTCACAATAAATATCATTACATCATTTCAATCAATGTTAATAATTTAACTAAATAACAAATTGGAAGTAAAGGGTGAGATGTATCAGCTAATCTCCTCGTTGGGCTTCCACGCTAAGCTGTGTCCATGTCTTCATGATGATTCCTTCCCCTTAAAGTCTTTTCTATTAGCTGGGGAAGCTTAACTCTAATCTAGAGATTATCTTCAAGACCCCTATAGTATGTGATAATGAACATGTCATGCTAACCAGGTAAAAATTCCCACATACTCATCAAGGTAATAGTCTCCAATATACTCCTGAGGGTTGGCCCAAGAATAGTGGATTCACAAGACTAAGTAGGTTGCCATCATTGGATTATCTTAGTCCAAAAGGATATTGTATTCGAGACATTGTCCCACATAGTATCTGTGGGACAATGATCATTAGTCATCTAGGCCAATCTTTTCCAAAACACCATTAAACCCAGAGAACGTCAAGAGGTGACTAGTAAGAAGAGGGACCCAAACAAAGGATTCACTTACAGAGTCATCTCGGAGGTGGAATGTTCATGGGACAACATTGATATGTATGATAAGCCTTGGAAAAAAATGATTCAAAGGTTGGAGGATAATATCACTTGCTTCATCAAAAATCAAGACCCCAGTCATGGGGGTACCTATAAGGATCTCCTATTATGCCGAGCATTATCGGCTATCTAACATTGAGAAAGTTCAAACCACCGGTGGTTACACAAAAATATGATGGGAGAATAAATCCCATTAGACACATAAAAATATACCTGTCAATAACCGACATTTACTCCACTTGAGGCGAGATGATATTCTAAGAATTTTCTAGAACTCTCACTAGGGCTTCCCATGGGTTGTATACCGATCTGCCGAGAGGAAGGATAAAAAATTTCAAGCAGTTTGTTAAAAACTTTATTCACAACTTTTGTTTTAATATGAAGCGTGAAAAATTCATGACTCGTATATTGAATGTGAGGTAGGGGATGAATGAACTACTAGGAGATTTTATATCTTGGTTCAATTAAAAGAAGTTACACGTGGAAGATTATGACGAAGGCATTGTTATGATAACCCTTGTCAGAGGGCTTCATCCTGGAAAACTCTATTGGAACCTCTCCAAAGATCCTCTATAACCCATGATAGAACTTCTGGCTAAGGCCTAGGGAATCATGAATGTGAAGGAGACCATGTCGTCCATGAGAGGAGAATAAAAAGAGTCAGGTAGCAGTAATTCTGGGCAAAGCCAAGACAAAGATAAGGATAAAGAGGGAAAAAAGACAAATGGTGACAAGTTTGCAAAGTACACTTACTTACTATTAGTATAGATCTCACTTTGAACGAGATCAGAGACGATAAATATTTTATCATGCCAGCGAAAGAGGCATGATCGAGTGGTGTGAGTTCGACCAAGATCATGACCACGCAATAGATAATGATACACTTTGAAGGACAAGATTAAAAATTTCTCAAGTAGGGGAAGCCACAAAAGTATGTTGATAAAAATGGAAGATGGGATGATAGTAGGAAAATGCATTCCTTTTTTAGGGAAGACATCACTAAGAGGGAAGAAGTTAAAGTGATTTGTAATAACAAAGAGTCAGACGATGATAAGGAGGACGACCTAGATCTCCTAGAAAAACCCGAAGAAGTTAAAGTCAATCTACACATAATTTTGTTTGAGGTAGAAATGATCTCAGGAAGTATAGCACGTGGAATGATAAAAATAACATACATAAAGTCCCATGTTATCGAAGCTAAAGTCAAGCCAAAATGAATGGATGTTTGAGATGGATGTATGCATGGGTACTTGGATGAGATGTTTACCGATAATAATAAACTTTTCTATGATGGATCAAAATATCTTTTCGGCCTATAATATCATATTTGGGAGGGTATATTTAAAAGAGTTTGAAGTCTTTCCTTCCACTATACATCAGATGATCAAATTCTCAACTCCTTATAGGGTAGGGGAAGTCATTGGTGATCAAGTGGAACCATGTGAGTGGTATCTTACCACAACAGATGAGAGAGAAACCATAAGGGAGAAACCACCACTCACAACATTGACACCTTTGATCCCCTAGATTAGGAAAAATTAAAGAATGGAGATCTAACGGAAGAGGAAGAATACATCATCCTCAATGAGGACAAACCGAAAGAAACCATTTGAAATTTTTTTCGTCCCTCAAACCGTCTTTAAAGAATGATCTAGTTGAATTGATGCATAAAAGGCAAAACATCTTTACATGGAGTCACAATGGCATGTCGGCGATTGACCCCGATGTCATCTGTCACAAGATTGACCTATATGATAAGGTAAAACTAGTAAAATAAAATAGACAAACATTTAAACGAGATAGATATGCATTAATACAAGAAGAGGTGAAAAAGTTACAGACGACATACTTCATCAAATAGGTTTAATATCTAGACTAGCAATCTAATGTCGTCATGGTGCCAAAGTAGAATGGTAAATGGACAATGTGGGTGGATTTCACAGATCTAAATAAGAATTTTCCAAAAGATAGTTTTCCTTGTCCATAATTAATCAAATGGTGAGTTCCACAGTAGGGAAAGAGCTCATGAGATTCATAGATGCCTACTTTGGCTATAACCAAATCTCAATGTTTGAAGGTTTCACAGAGAAGATATATTTCATCACAAATAAAGGGACCTATTGCTTGAAGGTGATTCCTTTAGCTATGAAGAATGAAGGTGTTACTTATCAAAGAATTGTCGACAAAATGTCCAAAGAGCAGAACGAAAAGACAATGGAGGTCTACATTTATGACATATTGACAAAAATTCCAAAGGCCGAGAGTGATGTTGAGTATGTGGAAAGAAATTTCAAAACCATGTACCACTACAAGATGAAGCTTAATCCAACCAACTGTGTCTTCAGTGTTATCATACGGAAGTTTTTGGGGTTCATAGTTAATCAAAGAAGAAATAAGGCCAATAAATCATTGATAAAGGCCTTGATTGACATGAAACCCCCAAGGCATATGAAAAATATCCTAGGGATGATAGGTGGAGTCACTATGCTCAACAAGTTCATTGATAAAAAGAAAAATTGCTTCTCTTGTAGATTTTGTCGTTATTGCAACTTCTCTATCCATCAAAATTTCCCTTGAACCTACAAAATTATAACAAAACTAGTGTAGAGGTAAGTAAGGGAGTCAATCCATATCTAAGGGTGAAACACAAAATTGGAGAGGACATATATATAGATTCATTTGCATTTTATTATATTTTTTTGTATTTTTACTTTTTCTATTTTTTTACGAATTTTTCAAGGGAATATTTTAACTAACTAACTATACTAATTTTTATAACTACTAATTAAGATGCAAAAGCTAATAAAAATTAGGTAAATAAAATTGAGCTAAAAAGTAAACTAACTAAATTGGACTCATGAGGGCTTCAAAATTTCATCCCATAAATGGGAGATTAGCCCTCAATAATCATCATCCAAAAATATGAGATACATAATTGAAATCATGTGAGGATTAAACTAAAAGTAAAAGAGAGGAATAGATCAAACCAATTTGAGCCTTGAATTGAAATGGAATCTTCATTTGCATCAACAATCTCTCAATTACACATTAAAAATCACTCAATCATAATCCCTCACTCATGTATTTATTGAATCTAAACTAAAAATTACAAACTAAAAAGTAAAAGGATAATGGATGAATTTATAATGGATAATTAAATAATAAAAGAGATTTGCTAAAAATGCAAATCCTAAAATTATAAAATTATACATTAGAATTCACCCAAAGAAATAAATTCTAGATCATTAATTTATATTGAGATAATTGCTAAAAATGCAAAATCTCAACATAAAGTAATGGGTTAGAATTTACCTCCCATAAGGGATAAATTTCACTACATCAATCTATTATGAAATAATTGCTAAAAATGCAAAAATCCATAATAGATAGATGGGGTGAATTTTATCCTATAGATAATTTTCAACACTCACCTTTATATTGAGGTATTTGCTAAAAATGCAAATACTCAACATAGAGGGGTGGGGAGAATTTTATCACACCTAGATTAAAACTAATTTGAGATCCTTTCAAATGGTCTTGAGGTCTTCTTTTATATGCAATGGAGCAAAGGGGTATAATGGTAAAAAGGTAGGGAGTGCATGTGGTTTGGATGTGTGCACATGAGGTGTGAGGTCATTTGGGAAAAAATCTGATTTGGATTAAATGTGCACATGAGGGTAGTTTGGGTAAATGGGGATGAGAACATGTGGAATAAGTGTTGGGGTTATTTTGGGTTAATGGGAATTAAGTTAGTTTTAGTCACATGTGGGTTTTGGGTTTTGGTTAGTTGACTTGGTCTTTGGTTTGCATTTGGTTTTTGGCAGGGAAAATCATGCAAGGGTTTGAAGAAAAAGGGAAATGGGTCTGAAATGCAAGAGTGGATCGAGTGTTGGGTTCTGGGCGAAACCGGGTCGCAGGGATCGAGGTCGGACTATCGTCGGGTTTGGATCGAACCCGGTTCGCAGCGGGTTGCTTGGGAATGGATCGCGAGGGATTGGAATCGCCGGAGGGGCAGGCCGGAGAGGTGCTGGTGGCGGGTTAGCATCGCGAGGAGAGAGAGAGGGTGTGACGGCGGATTTCGATCGCGCCTGCTGGGCGCTGGTTGAGCGGATGGTGGGTCGGAGAAGAGGTAGGCTTGGGTCGCCTCCGGGCAGGAGCTGCCGCCGGCGGGTTGTGAGGGCTGTCGGGGTTTGGGATTTTTAGAGAGAGAGAGAGAGATGGGTTTGGGGGTATGTGTTGGTTGGTAATGGAGGTGAGAGAGTGGAGAGAGAAAAGATGTGGGTTAGAGGTAGAAGATGAAGTGAGGTCTTGTGGTGTGGTGAGGGTGTATGGGGTTAGTGTGAGGGTGAGGGTGAGGTTTAGGTTTAGGTGTAGGATAGGTTATGTGGGTTTAGGATAAGTGTAGGATAGGTTATGTGGGTTTAGGATAAGTGTAGGATAAGGGAGTTATGGGTGATGTGTGTATTTAATTTGGACCTTAAAATAACACTAACTAAAATAAAATTAATAAAAATAAACTAGAAACCTAAAAATAAAATTATATTCTAAAAATAAAATAAAGAATCAAATAAAAATAAAACAAAAATCCTAAAATATAAAATATAAAATCTAATAAACTAAACTAAACTCCTAAAATTAATCCTAATAAAATAGAATAATATAAAACTACAAATCAACAAAAATCAAAATAAAATAAAACTAATCCTAATAAAATAAAATAAAACTAAAAATAATCAAAATAAAATAAAATTATATTAATAAAAATAAAATAGAAAAATAGAAAATAAAATCTAAAAAATTCTAAAATAAATCCTAAAAATAGAAAAGACTCCAACTAAAAATCTAAAAAATAATAAAATGACACACATAAAACACACACAGGCTTGGGGTAAGTTTGGGCTAGGTTAAGGCTCGGGTGAGGTTACGGGATTGGTAATTAGCTCCATAGAATGCACAATTGCTTTGAAATACGCGTTTGAACACCGCAACGTACATTAAACCTGCATATTAAACATTTAAGCTCATAAGACCCATATTGTCGAGAAATAGCAACTAAAATACAACTATTCGGGGTATAAATTGTACAGTTTTGGGTGCTTATCACACCACCCCCAAACAAAGCGTTGCTAGTCCTCGAGCAATAAGATAGAGAGAAAGAGAAAGAGAAAGATAAGTAACCAAAAGTGTACCACTTTCGCGGGCACTTGCGATTGCACTTAGCATGTGCAACAAGCCTTTAAACCTATAGGTTACCCTACAGGACGAGTTGTGTCTCGTGAGGGTTTGCAGGGAATATACCCACAAAATTCTTATTTGCAAAAATTTATTGAAAGGAAGTCAATCTCTTATTAGACATAGAATAATCGCACAATCCATCATGAGAAATATTTTTAGAAATACAAGCTAGAATGTGTAAAAAGTTTAAGCTAAGTAAATACTCAAGGCACATCCTTCCTAGAACTCAACGTGTGTAGTGTGAATCAGTCAAAACGGGTCGAGTATCACAAGAGTAATTCCTAGATTGCCTTGTCGGAATCAACGCTTCAACTTCAAATCTCACGGATATATCTCTCTCAAATGAACTCTCGAGATATGGGTCAGTGTATCGCTCTTGTGTGTGAGGAGGTGAGTAAATGTAAGCAAGTTCAAACGTCTCACACACGTATAAGAAAGAACGAACAATAAGAAAGAAAATGATCTCATGAAAGGGATGCTAATCACTATAGTGAGAACGTCGAGTTATTCACCACGTTGACTTTCATTTGCCCGAACACCTAGGGAAATATATGGATGATTGGGTGAGGGGAAATGAAATGAGATGAGAAGGATATGATGATGTGGGAGAATATGGATGGTGATAGTGAGATAGGATGGGATGATGATATGATGGATGGATGGTGGATATGAGATGGATGCGATAGAAGAGTGTTTACACTTTAGGCACAAATGTCTTTATTTTACAACTAACTACAAACTCTCTTTCTTTTCTTTTTTCTTTTTTTTTTTTTTTCTTTTTCTTTTTTTCTTTCTATTTTTGCTATTTTTCTATTTTTCTATTTTTTTTCTTTTTTTCTTTTTTTGTTTTTCTCTCACTTTTTAAATCAGCAATGATGACATTTACATTTGAAATTTACACTCTTTTATTTGAAAATGAAGGATGATATATGAGTGGTGGGGAATGTATGATGTGGGAAAATATGTAGGAAGGGTAGGATATGGTAATGTAATTGGTGAAGTGAATGGGAATATAATGGGTGAACTGAATGGAAATGTGATATGGGGGAAAAGTGGTAGGTGTATGGATGAAAATCTAGTATTCGGGACAAATTTCAAGACACGCGTTTCTTACAACTCGAAAAAGATGTCATTCTCAGTGATCAAGCCAAATTTTATGAAAGATAATGAGATCATGCAACAATTTAAGTGCGGACCCAAAGGAAGTTGAATCAACTTGTGACTCGGAGATTGCGTAAAACACTCAAAAAGGTGAAAGGCACAAATCTCACGGGCTAAAGTCTCTACTAGTGATCCTTAAGGTTCTCTTTAGAATTGTAGTACTCTTCAACTCTAAACGTAATGACGTGATAAGTGCGCAAATTTTGTTGAGTCTAGAAATTCATGGTGCAAAATGCCTTGTTACGTATTACATAAGCTATTTAGAAAAAATATTCTCTAGCTTGATTCCTAGATTTTAAAAGATGGATGATTGAAAATTCACATCAATGAGTGAGATGAAAGAAACTGCACGAAATTTTTTAAAAATCAGGTTTAAAAATCAAAAATTTTCAAAAGAGGCACGATTTTGATAAAATTCCCCACCCCCAAACAAAAAGGAACATCGTCCTCGATGTTGAGTAAAATGATTTTTAAAATTGAGAGCATAAGGTGGAAAGAGATTACCAGAATGAACCGCTAAGGAAGTGAAAAGATGTAGCCAAAAATAAACCTGAATAAATGATAAGAGAAAAATGTGTACAAGTCTGTAAGCATGGTAAAACATAGGGTGATGTGAAACACCACCCCCAAACAGTATGAGACTAGTACAAGAAACGCGGGCTGCCTCCCGGTAGCGCTAAGTTTAATGTCTTCAGCCAGACCGAACCATTCTCACCCTAAGGATAAGAACAATGATGGCGCGGGGCGGCAGAAAATTGGGTGATGAGAATCACCCTCAAACAAGACTGAAGCGTCAGTCTTGTTCGATAATTTGACAAGGGTGAGGGTGGAGAAACACCGATCATGGCCTTAATTTTTATTTTCAAGATTTTCTCTTTTTTTTTTTCAAAAGAAAAGAAAATATTTTTGGAGTTTTCTAAAAAGGAAAGAAAGAAAATATTTTTGGATTTTTCTAAAAATAAAGAAAGAAAATGTTTTTATTTTATTTTTTGTTATAAAAATGAAAGAAAATATTTTTGGATTTTTTTTTTTACAAAAGGAAAGAAATGTTTTTGGATTTTTCTAAAAAATTAAAGGAAGAAAATATTTTGGATTTTTTTTTTTTTTTTTTTGAAAGAAAAGGTGGGGAAAAGATATGGACTCTTAGAATTGACGAGCTAACTAAAATCGACTACCGAAAAATGGAATTGGACACACATACAAGTCAAGAAAATTTTCTAACTAGCAAATAGCCAATTTTTATCTTTGAATTTAGTGAAAGGGTAGTCAAATTTTAATTAAGTCCGCGGCGATAAAAATTCACGGAAATATCTTAGTGATCGCCTTTGCAAAAATATTCTCCTATTGGGCTACCTAGTTGATTGAGTTTAAATTTAATGATGGCTAGGGTAGCACACAATCGTAAGCGAGTGAGTCGGGTGATGAAATCCCTTCTCGTGAGTGACCGGGTGTAGGTCTTAGTCAATTAATTCATCACACCATTCGAAAATAAATGCGAGAATAAAATCAAATAAGAGCACACAAGAGCACACAAAAGAATTGACTCGCTAACAGGAGAGGCGCGAGTGTTTGAGAAATGTACCTCCCACGGTTTTTACGCCATGGGGTGCCGAAAATTTTGAGTCGACCGGAGGAAGATCACGCCTATCTCAGTCGTCCCCGGGAGTCCTACCGACCCAAGGTAGAGAGGCTTCTAAATCCTCGCCAATGGACGCCCTCTCTCTACCTTGTCCGGTTTCCTATCACGCTTGACTTGAATTATTACAAATTTAAATGAAAATTTAATGGTGTCTCTATGCACCGCAATACAAGCCAAATAATAAAGTGCTAATACAATCCTTCTAAAATAAAAAAGAAATTGGTACTAAAAAAAAAATAAAAAAAATGCAATACAAATGAATCACAAATAGGTAATCTTCGCAAGTGCTTCAAGCTCCAAAGATCGGCAATGGCGCCATTTGATAAAAAGAAAAATTGCTTCTCTTGTAGATTTTGTCGTTATTGCAACTTCTCTATCCATCAAAATTTCCCTTGAACCTACAAAATTATAACAAAACTAGTGTAGAGGTAAGTAAGGGAGTCAATCCATATCTAAGGGTGAAACACAAAATTGGAGAGGACATATATATAGATTCATTTGCATTTTATTATATTTTTTTGTATTTTTACTTTTTCTATTTTTTTACGAATTTTTCAAGGGAATATTTTAACTAACTAACTATACTAATTTTTATAACTACTAATTAAGATGCAAAAGCTAATAAAAATTAGGTAAATAAAATTGAGCTAAAAAGTAAACTAACTAAATTGGACTCATGAGGGCTTCAAAATTTCATCCCATAAATGGGAGATTAGCCCTCAATAATCATCATCCAAAAATATGAGATACATAATTGAAATCATGTGAGGATTAAACTAAAAGTAAAAGAGAGGAATAGATCAAACCAATTTGAGCCTTGAATTGAAATGGAATCTTCATTTGCATCAACAATCTCTCAATTACACATTAAAAATCACTCAATCATAATCCCTCACTCATGTATTTATTGAATCTAAACTAAAAATTACAAACTAAAAAGTAAAAGGATAATGGATGAATTCATAATGGATAATTAAATAATAAAAGAGATTTGCTAAAAATGCAAATCCTAAAATTATAAAATTATACATTAGAATTCACCCAAAGAAATAAATTCTAGATCATTAATTTATATTGAGATAATTGCTAAAAATGCAAAATCTCAACATAAAGTAATGGGTTAGAATTTACCTCCCATAAGGGATAAATTTCACTACATCAATCTATTATGAAATAATTGCTAAAAATGCAAAAATCCATAATAGATAGATGGGGTGAATTTTATCCTAGAGATAATTTTCAACACACACCTTTATATTGAGGTATTTGCTAAAAATGCAAATACTCAACATAGAGGGGTGGGGAGAATTTTATCACACCTAGATTAAAACTAATTTGAGATCCTTTCAAATGGCATTGAGGTCTTCTTTTATATGCAATGGAGCAAAGGGGTATAATGGTAAAAAGGTAGGGAGTGCATGTGGTTTGGATGTGTGCACATGAGGTGTGAGGTCATTTGGGAAAAAATCTGATTTGGATTAAATGTGCACATGAGGGTAGTTTGGGTAAATGGGGATGAGAACATGTGGAATAAGTGTTGGGGTTATTTTGGGTTAATGGGAATTAAGTTAGTTTTAGTCACATGTGGGTTTTTGGGTTTTGGTTAGTTGACTTGGTCTTTGGTTTGCATTTGGTTTTTGGCAGGGAAAATCGTGCAAGGGTTTGAAGAAAAAGGGAAATGGGTCTGAAATGCAAGAGTGGATCGAGTGTTGGGTTCTGGGCGAAACCGGGTCGCAGGGATCGAGGTCGGACTATCGTCGGGTTTGGATCGAACCCGGTTCGCAGCGGGTTGCTTGGGAATGGATCGCGAGGGGTTGGAATCGCCGGAGGGGCAGGCCGGAGAGGTGCTGGTGGCGGGTTAGCACCGCGAGGAGAGAGAGAGGGTGTGACGGCGGGTTTGGATCGCGCCTGCTGGGCGCTTGTTGAGCGGATGGTGGGCCGGAGAAGGGGTAGGCTTGGGTCGCCGCCGGGCAGGAGCTGCCGCCGGCGGGTTGTGAGGGCTGCCGGGGTTTGGGATTTCAGAGAGAGAGAGAGAGATGGGTTTGGGGGTATGTGTTGGTTGGTAATGGAGGTGAGAGAGTGGAGAGAGAAAAGATGTGGGTTAGAGGTAGAAGATGAAGTGAGGTCTTGTGGTGTGGTGAGGGTGTATGGGGTTAGTGTGAGGGTGAGGGTGAGGTTTAGGTTTAGGTGTAGGATAGGTTATGTGGGTTTAGGATAAGTGTAGGATAGGTTATGTGGGTTTAGGATAAGTGTAGGATAAGGGAGTTATGGGTGATGTGTGTATTTAATTTGGACCTTAAAATAACACTAACTAAAATAAAATTAATAAAAATAAACTAGAAACTTAAAAATAAAATTATATTCTAAAAATAAAATAAAGAATCAAATAAAAATAAAACAAAAATCCTAAAATATAAAATATAAAATCTAATAAACTAAACTAAACTCCTAAAATTAATCCTAATAAAATAGAATAATACACTGTTCTAAAAAACCCGCCTAGGCTCCGTCTAGGCACGCCTAGGCTTAAGGCTTGGACGAAACGCCTCGCCTTAAGTTTTTTACGCCTTATGCTTAATAAAACTCTTAAGGGGCATTTTTTTTTTCTAAAAACAACAATACTTTAGTGAAACGATATCGCCTTTTAAAGAATTTTTTAACTAACTGGACCATTATCTCATCCAAAATAATCAAATAGTATTTTAATTTTCATATATTCAGACATATTTTTATAATATGTACAATTTTAGTATTTTAATAGCCTTGTTATGGTGTAAAAATATTAAAATATATTAATAAGACCTAAACGCCTTTTCACGCCTTTTTACGCTTAAACCCGCCTAGGCTTCTAAGGCTTGAGGCTTGACCTCCACGCCTCGATCACGCCCCGCGTTTTTTAGAACCTTGGAATAATATAAAACTACAAATCAACAAAAATCAAAATAAAATAAAACTAATCCTAATAAAATAAAATAAAACTAAAAATAATCAAAATCAAAATAAAATAAAATTATATTAATAAAAATAAAATAGAAAAATAGAAAATAAAATCTAAAAAATTCTAAAATAAATCCTAAAAATAGAAAAGACTCAAACTAAAAATCTAAAAAATAATAAAATGACACAAGTAAAACACACACAGGCTTGGGGTAAGTTTGGGCTAGGTTAAGGCTCGGGTGAGGTTACGGGATTGGTAATTAGCTCCATTGAATGCACTATTGCTTTGAAATACACGTTTGAACACCGCAACGTACATTAAACCTGCATATTAAACATTTAAGCGCATAAGACCCATATTGTCGAGAAATAGCAACTAAAATACAACTATTCGGGGTATAAATTGTACAGTTTTGGGTGCTTATCATTCATCTTACAAGCAACCAAGATTCCTGCCTTTTTTTAAAATTTTGCGAAAAGCCTTTGTGTGGGATAAAGAGTTAGAAAAAGTGTTCAAGGAACTAAAAGCCTACCTTGGCCCACCAATAGAAAGAACTTTTCGATATATTTTTTATCGTCGTTGCTTGAAAAGCTCCTCTAGTAAAAATCCTCAAATACCTACAAAATATAACAAAACTAAAGTGTAGAGGTAAGTAAGGGTATCAATCCACATCAAGGGGGTAAGTTAGAGACAAACTCAATTGTAATTCAATTTTATTTTCTTTTTGTGCTTTTTTTTTTTTACTTTTTCTAATTTTTTTAGCTTTTCAAATATTAAAACAATTTTTGGGGGGAGAAGAAGTGAAATAACACTAAACTAAAATGAGAGATGAAAACAACTAACTAAAAAGTGACTAAAATGAAAAACAAAGTATAACACTAAAATAAATGATAAAGCGAGGTAAGTAATAGTGAGAACAATCAAGGTGTGGGACTACACCACAAATTTTAACTATTCTAATTAATTAATTTAATTATTTGAATTCTCCTAAATTAATATCAAAATTACAAATCAACTCTCGTTGCAAGTGTAATTTTAATAGTAATCTTTTAGAAAATTAAGTTTAACTCCCCCACAACTCTAGAAAATAGATCTACACTCCTTTTAATTAATCACCCGCTAGGATCGATCAATTAAAATTTGTATAAATCATAGAAAATGAAATTAGAGTTGAAATTTAAGGAATAATACCACACCTAAGAAACCCCTATATCTAGTTCGAATCTAAAATGGGTATTATAACTTAGAATTTTGATTTTCTCTCGAAAATCATTTACCCTCTCTCGAGGCTTAAATTTAAGGGTGAGGGGTCAAAATTAATATTCAAAGGGAATTTTCAAGTAATCAAACTAATTAAATTAAAATAACATCAAATAAGGGTTCACCCCACCCCTTGGAAGGGGATTTAGCCTAACATGATATTAAACATGATAATCAAATAAACTAGGCAATTATAATAAAATTAGAGAAGAGAACAATCAAACCAAATCTCTTTGAGTGAAATTGAACTCCAATCCTTTAATTTGCAATTTACATCCCTCCAATTTGTGTGATCAAACCAAAATTACATCAACAATTACATTCGAAAATGGATTCTCACTAATTTATTTTTCTCAGTAATCTAAAGAAAAGTAAAGTAAAATAAATTCTAACCTAAAAAAAAACTTAACTAAAAAATGGTGTTTCTCTCTCTAAAATTGATAACAAAAAGTCTATTTTTAAAATGGTCTTCTTCTTCCTTAAATAGTAGGCATGGAGCATGGGGGGCAAAATTGGGTAAATAAGATAAGGGTGTGCGTGTGGTTATGGTGTAGGAGGGTACTTTGGGCGAGGGAATAAAAATTAGATTTGTGTGCACATGAGGGTAAAGGGGTAAATGACATATAGGGAACATGTGGGGGAAGTGTCATGAGGGTATAATGGGAAAAAAATAGTTTAAGTTGGTTTATTAAGCATGTGGGCATTTAATTAGTTTTGGCTTTTGGCTTTTGGTTTTGTGAAGAATGAGAAATCGTGCAAGCTTGGATTAGAAATGGGTTTAAAGGCTTTTGGTGTAAATGGGTATAGCGGACTCAGGTTGGTTCAGTTGGGGGTCGGACATGAGTATGGAGCCGAGAAACAGGTACAAGGGAGATCCGACGTAGCTGGGGTCGAATGTGGGTTTGGCAATTCGATTAAAGGGAGAGGATCGGGTAGCGTTCGACCGAACACGGGTAAGGTTATTCACGGTATGGACGTGGGTGTCCACGAGTTTGGGAATGGTAGGTCAGAACCCGAGTTGGTTCGCAGGTGGGTGTCGGTAGGCCGCCGACGGGTTAAGACAACTACCGGGGCTAATTCGTTTTGCTGGTTGGATTGGACATGGGGTTGTCTCGGGTCAGGGTCGAAGATCAAGAAGGTCAAAACGAGTTTGGGTATTGGGGATGTTGGGTTAGGGGGTTTGAACATGCGGTGGAAGTGGTTGAGTTTAGGGGTGTAAACGGGTCGGGTCTGGATCGGGTCTGGGTATATCCAGATCCGATCCGGGTATATTTTTAACGGATCGGGTCTTACCCGATTACCCGACGGGTCTCAGAAAATGGATCCAGACCCGGATCCGTTAAGGACCCGGAGACCCGATCCGAATACCCGACCCGATTATATATATATATATATATATATATATATATATATATATATATATAAAAAAACTGTTTTATATATATATATATATATATATATATATATATATATATATAAATAAAACTGTTTTTATATAAATATAACTTATATTTATATAAAAACAGTTTTATATAAAAACAATATAAAAACTGTTTTTATATATATATATAAGTTATATTTATATAAAAACAGTTTTATTTAAAAACTGTTTTTATATAAAATAAAACTGTTTTTATATATATATATATATATAAAAACAGTTTTTTATAAAATATAAGTTATATATATATATATATATATAAACAGTTTTTATATAAAACTGTTTTTATATATAAATATATAACTTATATATATATATATATATTTATTATATTATATATATACACATTCGGGTCGGGTCCTTATCGGATCGGAGTCATGTATATCCAGATCCGATCCATTAACTAATCGGGTAATCGGGTAATCGGATAATCGGGTCTATAAAATTTGCTCAGATCCGTTAATTTAGGTCGGGTCCGGATCGGGTCCGGGTCCAGACCCGGTCCATTGACAGCCCTAGTTGAGTTGATGGGTTTAGAGGTGGTTTAATGGTGGTGGTTATGTTGGGTTTTGTTGGTTGTTAATTGGTGTTTGGAGAGAGGAGATAGAAAGTGTGTGTTAGTGGACATTGAAAATGAGTGGGTTAGATTGTCTGTGGGGGGGTGTATGGGAAGGTAGGTGTGGGTGAGGTGAGTGAGTTGGATGTGTGAATGTGCATGGTTTAAAGGTGTAAGTGAGTTTATGCATGTGTTTAATTTGGACCCTAAGAAAATAAAATTACTTAATAAAAATAAAACTACTAAAATTAAAATTTTAAAAATTAAATTCCTACTCAAAAAATAATATAAAGACTCAATTAAAAATGAAACTAAAAAGTAAAAATCTATTAAACTAAAAAATAAAAATCTAATAAAAAAATATAAAATCTAATAAACCTAAAAAAATAAATGAAATCCTAAAAAAATCTAATCCTAATAATAAAAAAAAAACTAAAAACTAATCAAAATCAAAATAAAATATAATAAAATGATACTAATAAAATATAAAAATAGAAAATAAAACATAGAAATTCTAAATAAATAAAAAATAAATCCTAAAAATAAAAACGACTTAAACTAAAAATATAAAAAATATATAAAAAGGCACAAACTAAACAGGCACAAGCTTGGGGTAATGGTTTGGGCTAGGTTTAGGCTCGGGTTTGGTTACATGAGAGGTTATTAGCTCCATTTGACTGTAAATTGCTTCGAAATAATGCTTTTGACATCGCAACTGCAATCACGCCTGCACAATGAACATTTACACACATAAGACCATTATTGTCGAGAATTAACAACTAAAATACGTCTATTCGGAGTATAAAATGAACACTTTTGGGTGATTTTCACCCCACCCCCAAACAGAGCATTGCTAGTACTCAAGCGATAAGATAAAGAGAAAGAGAAAGATAAGAAACCAAGAGTGTACCACTTTCGCGGGCACTTGCGATTGCACTTAGCATGTGCAACAAGCCTTTAAACCTAGAGGTTGCCCTAAAGGACGAGTTGTGTCTCATGAGAGTTTGCAGGGAATATACACACAAAATTCTTTATTTGAAAACGGCAGTCTATCTCTTATTAGACGTAGAATTATCGCACAATCCATCACATGAGAAATATTTTGGGAAATACAAGCTAGAATTGCAAAAGCCGTGGCTAAGTAAATACACAAGGCACATCCTTCCCTGAATTCAACGTGTGTAGTGTGAATCAGTCAAAACAGGTCGAGCATCACAAGAGTAATTCCTAGATTGCCTCTTTGGAATCAACGCTTCAACTTTAAATCTCACTAGATATAACTCTCTCAAACAAACTCTCAAGAATTGGGTTAGTGTATCGCTCTTGTGTGTGAGGAGGCGAGTAAATGTAAGCAATTTCAAACGTCTCACACACACATAAGAAAGAATGAACATTAAGAAAGAAAAGTGATCTCAAGAAAGAATGATAACCACTATAGTGAGAACGTCGATTTATTCACCACGTTGACTTTCATTTGCCCGAACACCTAGGGAAATATATGGATGATTATGGGTGACAGGAAAATGAAATGGGATATGTGGGATGAGGTGAGGTAGGATAAGATGGATGTGTGAAATGATGGATGTAAAATGGATGCGAAATGGATGGATATGCGATGTGAGAGTGTATAGCACTTTAGGCACAAATGTCTTTATTTCACAACTAACTACTAACTACACACGCTCTTTCTTTTCTTTTCTCTCTTTTCTTTTTTTCTCATTTTTTTTCGATTTTTCTTTTTCTTTTCTTTTGCTATTTTTCTATTTTTTTCTCTTTTTTTATACTCTTAACACTGAAGACATTTAGCATTTGGAATCTACACTATTTTATTTGAAAATGAAAGATGATATGGAGATCATAGGTGATGGAGTGGGGAAATATGTGAAAATGGTAAGGTAATGGGTGAAAATGGAAGGTGCATGGATGAAAGCCTGGTATTCGGGACAAATTTTAAGACACGTGTTTCTTACAACTCGAAAGTGATGTCATTATCAATGATCAAGCCAAAAATTAAAGAATAATGAGATCATGCAACGATTAAGTGCGGACCCATAAGAACTTGAATCAACTTGTGACTCGGAGATTGCGTAAAACACTTTAAAAGGGTGAAAGGCACAAATATCACAAGCTAAAGTCTCTACGAGTGATCCTTAAGGGTTTCTTGGGAATTATAATACTCTTCAACTCTAAACCATAGCGACATGATACGTCCGCAAATTTTTGTTGAGCCTAGAAATTCATAGTGCAACATGCCTTGTTATGTATTACATAAGCTAATTAGAAAAAATATTCTCTAGCTTGATTCCTAGACTTTTGAAAGATGGATGATAGAATATTCACGTCACTAAATGAGATGAAAGAAACTGCACAAAACTTTAAAAATCAGGTCTAAAAATAAAAAAAAAATCAAAAGAGGTACGATTTATATAAAATGCCCCACCCCCAAACAAAAAGGAACATCGTCCTCGATGTTAAGTAAAGTGATTTTTAAAATTGAGAGGAGAAGGGAGGAAAGAGATTAACATAATACCCGCTAATGATGTGGATAAATAAGTGCAAGAAGAACTTGAATAAATTATATGAGAAAATAAAATGTGTACAAGTCCATAGCATGGTAAAACATTGGATGATGTGAAACACTACTGCAAAACAGGATGAGACTCATACAAGAACAACGGGATGCCTCCAAGTAGTGCTAAGTTTAACGTCTTCAGCCAGACCCATGGATACTCACCCTAAACATAAGATCAAGAAAAGCGCAGGGCAACAGAAAAATTGGGTGATGATAATCACCCCCAAATAAGACTGAAGCGTCAGTCCTGTTGGATAAAGGCTAAAATGGTCAATGCACTTGTATGGAAAAGTGCAGCACACGATGGAAAGCGTCGGTGGACCATGGGCGGGTGGGGATTAGGGTAAGGGTGAGGTTGAATAGACATCGGTCATGGGCCTTATTGAGCCAAAAGGTGAGGGAAACAACGACCCCATAAGCATGGGGCTCTAGTTGTATGGGGACGCAAAATGGGTTGGAAATTGTAATAGGAAGCGCCTTATAGAAATCACACTACCGTTCTATAAATGGACGATGACAATGGTCGTGTCGTGATGCGCCAGGAGCTGTTGATGGGAAAATTAACGCCACAAGAGAGTGGCGAGCATGGCGTAACAAGCTAGGTGTCACGGAAGTGGAGAGTATCACCACAAATACTCTTATGAATGGTGAATGATGGTTTCAGGTGAGGATCTAAAAATATGGTTGGGAACATGAAATGTGTAAAATCATGATCCAAGCCAGGTGGTGGGGTGGAAGGGACAATGTGTGGGCCGGGTGATATAAAGGGCGAATGAGGTAGGATAAACGGTGGGGGAAGATGATCCAACTCAAGAGTGGGAGACACACACTCCTCATGAGTCTCAGAGTGATCCTTTAGAGAACTTGCAGGAGTAAGTGTGGAAATAATAGAGTTAGCGATAAACTTCTCTACAAGAGTAGCATCAGTGAATGTGGTGGGTGGCTAAGACGAGGCACCAAGATTGGAGATAGAGGAATCACTAGGAATAATGGGCTCATGATGAGCCAAGCATGGTGGGACATCATCCATATCCGGATAAGTAGGAACTATCGTGGATTCTATCTCAGGAAAACGATGAGGACTCGTAGCCAGAGCTAACCTAAAAGATATGGGCATGTCAGAGACATATGCAATTGGGGCATAAGGTAAAATCTCGGGCATAATTTTGGATATGTCGGGAATGGGAATGGGAATGTGAACCCTAATAAAGGGTTCATGTGGACATGGTGGGATTTGATCCGGCTCACTATGGATGAATAAATCAACAAAAGTGTCAACTTGAGGGCCGGACCACGGAATGGTCTCAACGTCGAGATTCTCGGGAGGATAGGGTTAGTCACACTTAAAATCAGTTGCGCAAGACGACGAATCACCACTCCACGTGGGGGCAACAATGGGTTAACATGGGGTGAAGTCCGACTCTCGCTCACACTCAATTTCATTTAATCTTTGTTCAAGCCTTTGGAGGGCTTAATTTTTAATTTGAGTGGTGTGCTCTTATACGAGGATGAACTTTTGCAAGAGGCTTTAGAGAGAGAAGGTGGATGATGGTGGTGGAGTGACGGGTGGTGGCAGTGGTGGAGGTGGACACAACTCGCTATGGACAGGAATATATGGAGAATACTCAAATGAAGTGTGTGGAGTGGGGATAAGTTCATCATACACAAAAGGATCGCCTTCGTGATGGACAAATGGTTGATACTTATGGGGTACGCAGTGAGGGAACCGATCGTGAATGGGTGCATAAGGTTGTCGTGACAACTGTTGGAACGTGCGAGGATCCGGAACATCGGGTTGAGATTAGTATTGCGTGGAAGGGTGATCAGGCATCCACATATACTCGGGCTGCTCACACCACTCTGGATTGGATAAATCATGATAATAGGCCAAGGTGGGTTTCGGAACAGTGTCATATGGATACACATGTTCCATAGTGGGTTCGTCGAAATATGACAAGTACGGACACTCATGGGAAAAGTGATCGGCATAGGAACAATGGGTGAACGACAAGGTACACAACAAGTCGACACTTAACACCGAGGTTGATGGAAAATGAGGTGCGTGCAAGGACAGGTCAAGAGTATCTATGATACTCGTGAGAGAGGGGAAACCACTAAAAGTATCAAAAAGAGACGGTTCGGGAGCACTCATTCACGTGTCATGTGTCAATGGTAAATGACCAAAGTAGTCCCGTAAGCGACGTTCTTCAGCCATGAGGTTGAAAATATATTTTTTGGAATTTTTAATTTTTTTCAAAAGGAACAAAAATATTTTTGGATTTTTTTATAAAAATAATGAAAGAAAATATTTATGGATTTTTTTTTGGAAGAAAAGATGGGGAAAATATGGACTCTTGGTTTGGACGAACCAACTAAAACCGATTAACAAAAAATGAATTGGACACACATAAGTCAAGGGTAATACCTAACTAACACAACCAATTTTTATCTTTAAAGTTGGTGAAAGGGTAGTCAAATTTTAATTAAGTCCATGGGCGATAAAAAATCACGAAATTATCTGAGTGATCACCTTTGCAAAAATGTTCTCCTAATGGGCTACCTAGTTGGTTGATTTTAAATTTAATGATGGCTAGGGTAGCACACAATGGGTAAGCAAGTAAGTCGGGTGTTGAAATCCCTTCTCGTGAATGACCGGGTGTAGGTCTTAATTGATTAATTCATCAAACACATTCGAAAATAAATGCGAGAATAAAATCAAATAAGAGCACACAAGCACACGCAATAATTGAGTCGCTAACAAGAGATGTGATAGTGTTCAAGAGATGTACCTACCACAGTTTTTATGCCGTGGGGTGCCGAAAATTTAGTGTCGATCGTGGGGAGATTACGCCTATCTCAGTCGGCCCTGGGAGTCCTACCGACCCAAAGTAGACAGCCTTCATTTCCTCACCTTTGGATGCCCTATCTCTACCTTGTCTGGTTTCCCTACCACGCTTTCTTCTATTATTACAATTTTAAAATGCAAAATATGGTGTCTCTATGCGCCGCAGTACAAGAAAGGTAATAAACTCCTAATACAAGCTTCTAGAATATAAAAATGGTACGAAAAGAAACTAAATAGAAAAAGTAAATGAACTACAAAATGAAATCCACTCCAAGTGCTCCACGCTCCCAAGAATGGCAACGGTGCCATTTGATAACTAGGCTTTTGTGTGTAGTCGTTGTTGCAAGCCAAGTCAATCAAAACCTTAAAATACCTAAAAAATATAACTATCTAAAGTGTAGAGGTAAGTAAGGGTATCAATCCACATTAAGGGGGTAAGCAAGAGACAAACTCAATTGTAATTCAATTTTATTTTCTTTTTGTGCTTTTTTTTTTTACTTTTTCTAATTGTTTTTAGCTTTTCAAATATTAAAACAATTTTTTTGGGTGAGAAGAATTGAAATAACACTAAACTAAAATGAGAGATGAAAACAATTAACTAAAAAGTGACTAAAATGAAAAAAAAGTCTAACAATAAAATAAAAGATAAAGTGAGGTAAATAATAGTGAGAACAATGAAGGATGGGACAACACCACAAATTCTAACTGTTCTAATTAATTAATTTAATTATTTGAATTCTCCCAAATTAATATCAAAATTACAAATCAACTCTCGTTGCAAGTGTAATTTTAATAGTAATCTTTTAGAAAATTAAGTTTAACTCCCCCACAACTCTAGAAAATAGATCTGCACTCCTTTTAATTAATCACCCGCTAGGACCGATTGATTAAAATTTGTATAAATCATAGAAAATGAAATTAGAGTTGAAATTTAAGGAATAATACCACACTTAAGAAACCCCTATCTCTAGTTCGAATCTAAAATGGGTATTATAACTTAGAATTTTGATTTTCTGTCGAAAATCATTTACCCTCTCTCAAGGCGTAAATTTCAGGGTGATGGATCAAAATTAATATTCAAAGGAAATTCAAGTAATCAAACTAATTAAATTAAAATAACATCAAATAAGGGTTCACCCCACCCCTTGAAAGAGGATTTTGCCTAACATGATATTAAACATGATAATCAAATAAAATAAGCAATTAAAATAAAAGAAGAGAAGAGAACAATCAAACCATATCTCTTTGAGTGAAATTGAACTCCAATCCTTTAATTTGCAATTTACATCCCTCCAATTTGTATGATCAACCAAAATTACATCAACAATTACACTCAGAAACGGATTCTCACTAATTTATTTTTCTCACTAACCTAAAAAAAAGTAAAATAAAATAAATTCTAACCTAAAAAAACTAAACTAAAAAAAATGGTGCTTTTCTCTCTAAAATTGATATGAAAAAGCCTCTTTTCAAAATGGTCATCTTCTTCCTTAAATAGTAGGCATGGAGCATGGGGGTAAATTGGGCAAATAGGATAGGTGCATGTGGTTATGGTGTAGGACGGTATTTTGGGTGAGGGAATAAAAATCATATTTGTGTGCACATGAGGGTAAGGGTAAATGACATATAGGGAACATGTGGGGGAAGTGCCATGAGGGTATAATGGGAAAAATGGGTTAAGTTGGTTTATTAAGCATGTGGGCATTTAATTGGTTTTGGCTTTTGGTTTTGTGCAGAATGAGAAATCGTGCAAGCTTGGATTAGAAATGGGTTTAAAGTTTTTTGGTGTAAATGGGTATAGCAAATTCAAGTTGGTTCAGTTGGTGGTCGGACATGGGTATGGAGCCGAGAAATGGGTACAAGGGAGATCCGATACAACTGGGGTCGAATTGGGTTTTGGCGATTCAGTTAAAGGGAGAGGATCGGGTAGTGTTTGGCCGAACTCGGGTAAGGTTATTCACGGAATGGATGTGGGTGTCCGCGGGTTTGGGAATGGCAGGTCAGAACTCGAGTTGGTTCGCAGGTGGGTCTCGGTAGGCCGCCGACGGGTTAAGACAACGACCGGGGCTAGTTCGTGTTGCTGGTTTGATTGTACAGGAGGTTGTCTCGGGTCGGGGTCGGAGATCAAGAAGGTGTTGGAAATTATGAATGCAAATACAGAAATGGAACTCTTTATATATCTTCAAAAATGTCAACTTCAATACAACAATGTAATTCCTGAACAGTCACTATAAAACTTCAAGGCGTGATGTCACTTTCCTAAATACAGTATTTGCCCCACACGAAGAATTTCGGCATACAAACGGGAATCAGCAAATCCGTACTCAAGATACAATGAAGCAATTGCACTGTCTGCAACTTGTATATTTGAAGACAGCCCTTGGATGTAGCAGTGAAGAACAGTCAATCAAGTTCTTATTCTGTTTATGTGCACAAAACAGAATAAGAGAATTTGTATCTCCTGAAAATTGTAAGAGAGTAATAGCAGGGTCTGGAAATCTGAAACTGGTTTTTTTTATCAATATAATTCCGTTTTTAGGCAGCCTTTATTTATAGAAAATGAAAGGCTTTGTCTTCAAGAGTCATGACTGTTGAATTAAGTCATTTCCGAATAGGTATGACTGTTAATTGCCAACAGTCTTAAGTCCTTTCCGAACAGGTATAATAATACCGAATCGGTTTTGCACGGGTCAACCAAAAAGTGACCGCGCCCGAGCTACCGCGATCCGACCCGGACGAATCCCGGCAACCCGCTACCACTGTGGACACGCGGCGTGCGAAGTGCAAAGTGAGCCACTAGCGCCTCTACAGCCCACTGCCCCGCACCCGCACGCGCGCGCGCGCGTGTGCGTGTGCGTACGGTGCTTCGCACCGTATTGAGGTCTCTTGAATAGCCTCTTAAATGCTAGATGAATTAACTCTTCATCTTCCATTTGTACTTATTAAGTGTACAAATTCTTAACATTTTTCCAATGTGGGACTCAAAGGTTGCCCACCCTTTTATAGCTTAGTGGTGACACTTAGCTTTGTACATTTTCCAATGTGGGACACTATCACCTTTTATATTTGGGTTAGCTTCCCACCTCTTCCTCACACTTCCAATGTGGGACAAGCTCTTAAGGCTTTTACACCCAAAAAACTCTTACTCTCTTATTTTAAAAATCTCCAACAGAAGGTCGAACCGGGTTCGACTATTGGGGATGTTAGGTTAGGGGGTTTGAACAGGTGGTGGAAGTGGTTGAGTTGATGGGTTTAGATGTGGTTTAATGGTGGTGGTTATGTTGGGTTTTGATGGTTTTTAATGGGTGTTTAGAGAGAGGAGAGAGGAAGTGTGTGTTGTTGGAGGTTGAAGATGAGTGGTTTAGATTGTGTGTGTGTTGGTGTATGGGATGTTAGGTGTGGGTGAGGTGAGTGAGTTGGATGTGTGAGTGTGTATGGTTTAAAGGTGTGAGTGAGTTTATGTGTGTGTTTAATTTGGACCCTAATGAAATAAAACAAACTAGTAAAAATAAAACTACTAAAACTACAAATCTAAAAATTAAATTCCTACTCTAAAAATAAAATAAAGACTCACTTAAAAATGAAACTACAAAAAACTAAAATAAAAAAATAAAAAATCTATTAAACTAAAAACTAAAAATCTAATTAAAAAAAATTTAAATCTAATAAAACTAAAAAAATAAATGTAATCCTAAAAAAAATCTAATCCTAATAATAAAAAAAACTAAAAGCTATTCAAAATCAAAATAAAATAAAATGATACTAATAAAATATAAAAATAGAAAATAAAACCTAGAAATTCTAAATAAATAAGAAATAAATCCAAAAAACAAAAACGACTCAAATTAAAAATCTAAAAAAATATAAAAAGGCACAAACTAAACACACACAGGCTTGGGGTAATGGTTTGGGCTAGGTTTAGGCTCGGGTTTGGTTACGGGAGAGGTTATTAGCTCCGTTTGACTGCAAATTGCCTCGAAATAATGCTTTTGACACCACAACTGCAATTAAGCCTGCACAATGAACATTTACGAACATAAGACCATTATTGTCAATAATTAGCAACTAAAATACATCTATTCGGGGTATAAAATGAGCATTTTTGGGTGCTTATCACTCACCAATGCTTCTATCTTGACCCATTCAGGGGGAGAAACTGTATTTGTTCCTACACATCTTAAAGTCGACTATTTGCACGACGATCACCTAAGATAATAATGGAACTCAAAAGCGAGTATATTATAATAGCAAAGCGTTACAAGGGGCTGAGACGAAGTACCTAGAGATGGAGCATCTTTCACTCTCCTTAATATATGTGTCGAGGAAAATGAAGCCTTACTTTAAAGGTCAAATGATAGTAGTACTCATTAACATACCTCTTCTACAAGTCATTCATAAACCCGAGAAATCGGGTTGAATAATGGCTTGGTCGGTTAAGTTAGGTGAGTTTGATATCATCTATCATCTAAGAAACACAATAAATGCGTAGGTTTTGGCAGATTTTGTAGGCCGAATTGGATATACAAATTGAGAGTTCAGAACAAGTCGAGATCTTATAACTGAAAACAACAAAAAATAATGCAACCGACAATATAGTTGGTAATGTAAAACCAAATTTATTGCTAAAAACTATTGTTCTTGCTAAAGGCCCATTCTTTCTAGATATGCATGTCTGGAGCTTATTTGTTGATGGCTCATCTTATACAGCTAGTAGTGGGGCTGGTCTAACCTTATCAGCCCTAGAGAATACCGACATCGAATATTCAAAGAGGTTTAATTTGAAAGAATCAAATAACGAGGCCTAGTATGAATCCTTATTAGCAGGACTTGCGCTCGCAAAGGGACTAGGTGTCGGCCAACTCCTTACCCATAGTGATTCACAACTAAAGTGAACTAGGTTTTGGGAATCTATGAGGCAAAAGATGAAAAATAGCTAAATAATTACAGAAGGTGAAGACAACACTCAAAGCTTCCAAGGATTAAAAGTTAAGAAAATTTTGAGAATCGAAAACATAAGAGTGAATGCCCTCGCAAGACTGGTCTCATCTAAAAAAGTCGAGATTAAAAGAACCGTTCTAGTCAAAATCCTCCATGAGCTGAGCATCGACTATGAGGAGTCCGTCAACACAGAAAGTCTTAACTTAAACATGGAACCATCTCGGATGGACCCAGTTATTGATTACTTGAGGTACAAGAAGTTCCCAGAGGGTAAAGTAAAAATAAGAAAGGTGCATTACAATGCCTCTAAATTCATCATTATGTGAAACTTATTGTACAAAAGAGAGTATTTTCTCCCACTCTCGACGAGTGTGCACCCTACGGAGGTAAATTATGTGCTCATAGATGTTAATGATGGGAGCTTAATAAGTCATATTGATGTAAGGTCATTGGCAAAGAGAATTATAACACAAGGTAATATTAGTCAAATCTGGTCAAGGACGCAATCGAGTATGTCCTTAAGTGCAATAAGTGCATGCGATTTGTAAATATACCTCACCAACCGCATCAACAATTATCTCCCATCTTGGTCCCATGTCCTTTTACAATGTGGGTAATCAATCTGGTCAACCCACTACTAAACGTTAACAGAAACATCCATTTCCCTATCATTGCAATTGATTATTCTTTGAAGTGGGTAAAGGTAGAGGCCATGGTAGCTATCCTAGAATAGAAATCCTTCAGATTTATTTGAAACAATATTATCTTTCGATATAGTACCCTAAACACTCTAATATCATAAAATGAAAAGAAGTTAAATAGTAACTCCCCGGATGCCTACTATAGGAGGGTCAGCATAAAATAATTACCTCAAGAAAATGGCAAAACATAATTGACAAACAAGACGATACTATATGGGGTGATGAAGAACTTGTAAGATGCTAAAGAAAAGTGGTTAATGAACTGCACAATGTTTTATGGGCATATCGGATCACCAAGAGGACGTCGACATGAAAGATTCCTTTAATTCTAGCATATGGGTTGAAAGTAGTCATCCCAATTGAAATAAGGTTACCAAGTGACAAAGTCTAAACGTATGATCTATAGATGAACTTAGAAGAGACAAGACTTAATTTGGACCACATTGTAGAGCATCGAGAAGATGCAATCATATGATAATCGCCCCACTAGTAGATAGTCGCAAAGTTTTACACTAAGAGAGTCAAAGCTCATTCGATTAAAGTTAGAAATATCATATTAAAAAGGTTATCTTGAAAGCTAATAAACTTCATCCTAACTAGCATGAACTATAAAAAGTCTATAATAAGTATTCATAGGTACTTATGGTCTTGAAAATCTAGAAATAAAACCATTCACCAACCTATGGAATGCCGATCATCTAAAGAAAATTTATCATTGAAGAAACTATGTAATAGCCTGAGAGAATTTCCATCAATGTAGTTGAATATTGTTGCGATAAATCTTAATGAAATGAAGTTTTATCTCATATTGTGAAATTTTATTGTTAGTTACCATTTTCTCATAAAATCTCTCCCTCGACAGTGTGAGAACCCTTGGAGTCTCATCTCCTATGCATGTCTCAATATAAACCCCAAGATTTGGGAAACTTAACATCATTACTTTCTCGTGAAAGTAAAATTAAATCTCTCTCTCTCTCTCTCTCTCTCTCTCTCTCTCTCTCTCTCTATCTATCTATCTATCTATCTATCTATCTATCTATCTATCTATCTATCTATCTATCTATCTATCTATCTATCTATCTATCTATCTATCTATCTATCTATCTATCTATCTATCTATCTATCTCCGTGGTACGAGAATACTTGGAGTCTCTTCTCCTAGGTATGTCTCAATATAAATCCTGAGAGGTGGAAAACTTAACATCATTATTTCGTGGTGAAAATTAAACAAAATCTCTCACTTGGTGGTATGAGAATAATTGGACTCTAGACTTCTAGGAATGTTTTAATATAAACCCTAAGAGGTGAGAAACATAACATCATTATTTCTGTAGTGAGACTTAACACCATTATTTTATGGTGAAAATTAAATAAACATCATTATTTTATGGTGAAAATGAAATAAAATCTCTTTATCAGTGGAACGAGAATACTTAGAGTCTCGCCTCCTAGGCATGTCTCAATATTAACCCTAAGAGGTAGGAAACTTAACATCATTATTTTATGGTGAAACTTAACATCATTATTTATGGTGAAGGTGATCTCTCTCCTAGCAGTACGAGAACACTTGGAGTCTCGTCTCCTAATTATGTCACAATATAAACCCCGAGAGGTGACAAACATAATGCCATTATTTTATGGTTATTATAAAAGAAACAAACTGCACAAGTGTATACACATGATGATGAAAATAAAAAAATCATTCATATATCATCAGTAGAAAACACCCCAAGAAAGGGTCATATAACAACATTGTTAAACTCCCGAAATATGGGACGAGATTAATGTTTTACACAAATAGGGTTTGGAACGAGAGACCACAAACGGTCACCTAAAGAACAGAAGTAAAACAAGTTAAGTATTAGCTGCCAAGTGACCAACAAAAATAATTTTGGGTACGGGCGACTCCTCTTGAACGGTGGTGGCATAATGGTCACCAATGTGATTTTCTTCTTCAAAAATGTGAGTTGCCTCATCACCTCCAACATCAACATTAATACTCTTTTCATTGACCCCCTCATCTTGGATATCTTCCAGATAAATTATGGTCTTAGGATCAGAAAAGCTTAGGGAGTTACGAGCCTCGACCACTTCCAAGTATTTTACGATGAGGTCAGGAAATTGAGTGACCACTCACCTGTATATTTCCTTATAACCCTTCTCCAAGTATTGAATAACAAACCAAAGAAATCCAAAGACTCTTTGAACCTCTCCATGACCAACTGACAATTGGTCTTTAAAATCTTGTTCTTGACCTCATCTTACTATTTCAAGGTTTCCTTATGGTCTTCATTGAAAGAAACAAGACAAGTCATATATCAATCTCGTAGCTTGAACATATCATCTTCATGAGAGGCCTTTTGATCATTCGTCCATCTTTACATGTTTTCCATCCTCTACTCATCCTGTTCAGCCAATTTGATCCTCATCTCAAACTCCACAACCCACTAGTGAAGGTGCTGGAGAGCAATGATAGGCTAAAAATAAACAACCACAAAAATAAAATTCAGTACGTGATGAGACAAAACTTTGTAAAGTATATAAAGTAAAATTTTACCTAAGTAACCATGTGCAAAAAAATGGTAGAAACAATGGTTATATTTTGAGCGTCAAAGAAATGGTTGTCATAAGGAGGAATCACATACGAGATGACTTCTTAGGCCTTGATCTGACTTTCGAAAAGAGACTCGGGATTAAATCCAAGTTAAGTGAGATGCCCGACCAACATTGCATCTTAGAAAATTAGAACATTAGGAGAGGCGGGTCATCTTGAAAGTGTGGTTTTATTTTTCTATTGAGAGACAGCCCCCGACTCAATAGTATCTTTACTTTTTTGCGAGCCCTCTACATTTGGGCCAACAATTGTAGTTTTGTGCTCAGGACCTGTCAGTTAGGTAGTGGTCTTTCCCATCAGCTTAGATAAAATATTCCAGTAATTGGAGCTACTATTTCCCAAATATGATCGGGTGTATTCCCCGGACGATCTGTAAAAATGAAAAAGATCAACAGTTAGTAACGGCTAAAGAATGAGATAAAAATAAAATTTAGTGAAATTTTAATAGCAAATAAAATTATGTAGAGACTCTAAAGGAGATGATCCCATTCTAACAAACTAGAGTATTTCAATCTTTATCAGCTCCTCAAGTAGTATAAGGCCATCAATCCCTCTTAGTTGATAAATCCTCTATCTATTAAGCATACTCAATCTACGGTCAACGTTAGTTCTGTGAACTTATCCCACTTTCAGGGCTTCCTAATTTTCATGTGCACCATCCATTCATCATTGCCAAACTCCTACAAGCCGAAGACAAAAAAAATAATGACACTTTCAGTTATGATGGTAAGTCTGGTTCATGTGCAAGAATTTTCAGTTTGGATTGTCGGTGATGAAACGGGAATGTCACAAGTTGAATTTAGTTGTAACAGTCGAATAACATGATCAAAAGATGTTTGGGGGTAAATATTCCTTGTAGGAATTCCTCTATAGGATAACTAACCCTATAACTCCTTTAAGTGTTGGGGTCTATATGGGTCGGAGCAAAATTGATAAAAGAAAGGATCCCTTAATTCCTTGCCATTATTTCTAATACCATAGGCCCTTATCCTCGGTCGACACTCTCATATGTATCGTTGGGTCAATACCATACAATTTTTTTTGGATAATGAGATCACTCGCTTAAACATCACTCTTATAAGTCAAAGAAACACTTGTATCAACCTCAAAAACTTCTTCCTCTTTAACCTCAGTAATAGATGCCTTACCATGTTAGACTCGGCCTGGATAGTCTTCCTCAGTCATTACAGTTAATGGTTATCTCCATTATTTATCAAATATATCATACATTGGGGGCTAAAGATCCCCATGTTGATGACAAGGTTCTAGTATAACCTATGTTACTTGACTCAAAATTATCAGTAGTCTCATCCAAGCTAGGACGAGATATGGTCACTCTCATGGATTCATCAAAGGAGTCAAGGTTATCAACATCAACTAGACTCTCGGAGAGGCTATAACCCTCATACATTGAGTCAGTCTCAGTCCTAGTATAACCTATTAAGTGAGACGTATTATCACTACTGATGAGAATAACACTTAAGGAAGAAACTTTAAATGTAGTGTCTTGGTTGGGAAGATTAGTCAGACACAAGAGAGGGGGTACTAAAACTAAGGGTGTCGGAGTCAGAATTATTGGGAAAATACTCTCTCAATGAGATATATATTGATTAAACTGGGCCACACATTCCTCCTCTCTCGAAGGACATGATCACGAAGGAAACATAACTCTGCCTAAGTCTTATATAGACTTCGATTGATTAAAAAAATTGCATGAAAAAATTCAAGGGTTTGAAAGATAAAATAGGAAAAACGAATCATTTTTCAAGAAGAACACTTAAGAATACCCATGCACACTCCTGTGAATTGTAAACCCTACTCCGATAGAAAAGTCAAAGGATTAACTAATATCCTAAAAACATTACACGGCCACACTCAAAATGTGATCACAAAGACTAAAATCTCAACAATAAACACCCAAACACCACCACAGAAAGAGGTACAGATTCCTAAAAATCACTGGAAACTAAAATAGAGAAAACTGAAGGAAACAACAAAAAACCTATGGAGGAGTGGTTCAGAGTTACATGGAAGAAGAAAGGGATGAGAAAATAATGTGGCGTGCTGCAAAAGATGATCGAAGTAGGTTGAAGAGGCATAAACCTAGTGAGAGAAATAAATCTCTAGTTTGTGTTTGCTCGAAGGTTTTTGCAAAAATCGTTGAAATGAGAAGTTATCCAGCCTAAAACCATCTCAGAATTTGAAATAATGAGGAGCGATTTCTAAGGTGTGGGATGGCATAAGGGTTGGGTCAGACGTTCCTTGAATGGTGCACCCAATCCTTGTGAATTATGCCACCTTTAACATAGCCAAGGGATAATTGACAACTGGCAAGCATCACACAGTGGGTATGAATCGAGGACATATGGGGATGATATGACCGTTATGTCTAACAATATGACCATTAGTCCTCAAGATACAACTGACAACTTGGGGTTTTATTCTTACAACCATGTACACGTTACTTTTAAAGTGTGTCTATTAATTTTGAAACAAGAATTATCATTACGAGAATAACTTATATTTGGTTTAAATATATTATAAGCATATCGGTCAATAGAGCTTAGTCGGAATTCTAGTGATACGACTTGGGGTCGATCACATGGAGATTAGAATTCCGGTTCTAGTACTATTAAAACATTCACAACCTATATAGGGAGTTGACAACCTATTAGAATGGTTACGATGCAATCCTAGTAGTTCATCTCAAACTACGGGAACCTTTTGATGGTTTTGGGACACCCCGCCTATTCTAATAAGGGTGATTAGTCCTCCACTAAAATAAAATAGGAATTTCATCTGGTTCATTCTTAGCATCAGTATCAAAAACAAATTAATTACTAATAACCTATTAGTCCCGGTGTCAATTTTAAAACTTTTTAACTTACTTACAAAAAATTCCATTCACAATAACTAATTATGCGGATAGATAAAACTCACTTACTGGCATAAATAAAATGACTAATAATTCTCCACAAAAAGTCATAATATAATAATCCAACTAACTGAAAGTAAAGCATTTGAATAAAAATAAATAATAACTGACTGGGGGACAACACCGAAATAACTATGAAGTACCTCATATCTAGATCTCAAGGATAGAGGCATCTAATCAATCCCTCCAGGCATCCACAACTGTTGTAGCATCGTCTGACTAGACGAATGATTAAGCCAAGTGTCCTTATGGCTGAAATCCTAAAAGTTTTTTTGGATAATATTTTGAAATGGGTCAGATCCCAAAACCTTTTAAATACATTTAGCAGGTGTTTAAAATACATTAATAAATATGCATTGCAATCTTTCATATTTAAACTGGTGTCGCACTCCCATGAAATACCCATCACCCCTCATCTAAGTGCACACCTAATGCATGTATTTAAACACCCTAGTTATGCTATGCAACCTAACTTGTACCTCAACACTAATCTTAGTCCCATAATCTATGATGTATCGTGCGTAATTTATATCATTAGCTTTCACATCTTCTTTACAATTAATTTTTTTTAATTATAATTAAATACATTCATTTAAAATAACTTTCACTAGTTATTAATTCAATATTCAGACATAAGTGTCTTATGCCCATATATAATTTTTCTTCACTTTTACATACATATTTTTACATAGCGTTCGTGAACTGTCCTCCCGGATGCATATAAATTTACATTTCGTATTATTCATTAATTTTCCCAAAAATATATATTCACCCCCCCCCTCCCACACACACACACACATATATATATATATATATATATATATATATATGCAATATACCAATGACATCAAGTATATGTATACTTACATATCGCTCGCTATATAAGTGTTACCGACATAACCTAGTTTAATAGCTCACTAGATGCGGGTCTCAACAATGACATCATCTTCCAGGGCATGCTCACCTCATCCTAGTTATCAGAGGTTGCACTTTCACACCGATATGGTAAAATCGTAAACGTATTGGGAGCGATCATAGTCCTTCGATAGTGAGCAATAACCATACCCAAAATTAACTCACTTCAAATGTCAATCAGCCAGAGCATATACATGGTGCTACAACCTGGGGTCGATACTTAACCTATTGTGTTTCGCCAGGGAAGGTCACCTACATCAGACAACCTCCATTGATAGAACTAGAGGGGTATGTTTCACATAAATATCATACACATAGATATTATTTTCACACGTATATACTGTCTCCATACCCGCATATATATAAAATAAAATCGGCTAATCGTGAATGTCACTCATAGCACTAGCCTCTAGTCTTCCACTCTAAATCCGACTCAAAAATTCATAAGTAGTCACTAACTTATTTATATATATATATATCATGTTTATATTTTATTCCATACACTAAGCCTATCTCAAACTGGAATGTAATCTAACTTTTCCTGAAATCCCAACCCAAGTTTATAAATCATAACCTGAGTCTTTTTCACTCAAAAAGACCCGTGCATCCATAGCCGATTTTCATTCCTAACTAAAGATTTTCATCCTGAACACCCTTTCGTAGAAAATTCATAACTAATTAAAAAAAACAAAAAAATAAGAACTGATAACCACACGTTTGTAACCCACGGATCGTTCAAATGAAATGCCAACCTCATTCGAATGAGAATATCAACTCGTCCGAACGAGCTTCCAATGAGATTGACTTTGTAACTCTCTTTTGTAAGCTAGATTCATCATATTCCCCATAAACAATCCCATATATATCACCAATCTAATCCAAAATTTATAGTTTTTATCAATTCTAAACATTATTACACTTATTTTCACTCGATAACAATCTAAATTCTTGGGATTCAACATCCTTAATGAATAATTATATGCATTCTTAATTTGACTTCAAGATTGAATCAAACCTTATACTAATCATTCAAGATTACACTTTTATACATGAATAAATCTCAGATTCTACATGGGATCATAAACCAATTATTCTTCTCTAATTTTTATTCACAAATTCCAATTTTTACACTTGAATCCCACCCAAAAATTCATATTTATGTCACCAACTATAATATGAACTAAAAAAAATATATAATATTGAAGAAAGTTAAGCACTTGCCTGAGATTGTCATGGGGTCGGAATACTTCTATGTACATCTTCCTTGCTCGAAAATTGCCAGTTTTCTCCCTGGGTTGCCTTTTCCTCTCTTAAGTTTTCTCCCTTCTCTTTTGCGTCTCTCTCAAGCCTAGGTGATTAGAATGATCAGTTGGGTGGCCTCCCTCATCCAAAACCCCTTAATATTCCCTTAATCTCAAAACTAGGTTGACTTATAACATTAAAAAGGCCTGAATACCCCCGTGTGAGCCCCGTATAGCATAAAAAGTCCCTCCCAATTACAACCCCCGGATACCTAATTTTGACTATCTCTACCCATCTCGGATCATTCGTGTACTCGAGATCACTGTCCAAGTCTCTTGTCATCGATTTACCATTTCATTCCCAACACACCCCCGCATGAGCGCCCCGATTATGATCATGTCAACCCATCGCTTTTAGCCACATATGGCATAATATAAAAAATACAATTTCATTTACTTATTACACAAGTAAATATAATACCATATAATTATTCATCCAATATTCACTAATTAATACTTATTTAATTCTCTTGAAATTTCACTAATTAATTGAATTACGTGCATAAGTGTAAATTAAATATTCCCAAAATATGGGTGTTACATACTTCCACCCTTACAAAAGAATTTCGGCCCCAAAATTCAAATGTGCCTGGTACTAATAACTTCATATGATTACCCGTACGACATTCCTACATTCCCCGAATCAACTCATGGCAATATTATGGTGCCTCCACTATTCACCCACTAACAGTACCATGTCGACCGAAGGCCTAGTCACTACGACCCTAAAAATAATGACAATTCTGTTAAAATCATTTTATACTGGTATGGTACATCATTTCCTAGGGTCTTACCTTGATGAAGATATGAAAAATATCGTGAACTACTAAAAATACCATGATAAGATGAGCCTATTGTAACACCTCGTGATTTTTTAGCCGTAAAAATCTTTGTTAAATATAAAATTTCGAAAAACAATTTTTTTGGAATCTATCTCATTTTGGTATGTAAAAATGTTGTTTTTTATATATAAAAATAACATTTTAAGTGGAATTTAAATCGTGATTTTTTTTTTGGAAAATATAACTTTTTTGCATAAAAATTAGGAAGGATTCAACCTAAGGAGCAAAAACTAAATTAATTAAAATACTCGACCATCCTATCGAGCTAAATTTTTTCTTATAGCTTCGTCTCACCTTCAGCTACAACATACTAAAACTTTAGCCAATTATAACGGTCTGATCGTGCGTAATAAAATTTTGACTGATTGTATTTGATTAGGACTCAAATTCTTTTTGGTATATAAACATAAGGTGATGGGTTTAGGACTTTTAAAACACATTTTAGCCTTCTCAAAATCAGTATATTCCTTTATATTCATATTCTTTCATCTACAAAACTCTATCCCCATTTAAAAGAAAGATTCAACAGAAGTTTAGACGGCTCAAACTGAGTTTTATCAAGATTGTCAAAACATATTTTTTTCGTCTTCTCGAGAGGAACACAACCATCTATTCAGAATTATCTCATGATTTTTCCAAGGCATGAATACTTTTATTCTTTTTCTTTAGCAGTATGCGTTTTAAATATCGCCTAAACATAAATTTATATGCTTTTATTTAAATAAATTAGCGACCTTAATTTGGGGAAGTGAAATCTAATTTGGGACTATTTTTTTGAAAAATCTCAATCTGAATTCAAAACTCATAACCCTGGTGTGCTTAGGGTAGAGATTTGGTTTTCTGATTATTCGGGTATGTTTGCATGTAGAAAATCATAGTTTCACTATTTAAATGAAAAAGGGACATGTGAAATCATATGAAATTATGTAGGTATGATAAAACTAAATTATTGTGGTGTGCTCCTTAAACTCGCATGATGTTGAAATTAAAATTGTTGGATAAAATAAACTATGTTGATTACGACGATGGATTGAACGAATTGAATTGAGTTTAATTGCGATTATATGAGAATTAAATATTTGTTGATAAATTAGATTGTGTGACTTATTGTGTTAATTATATTCATCATTGCGGGGACGATGGGATTTATGGTAGTATGATCTCACCTTAATATTGGGAATACTAGGTAGGTATGGGACTAGTGGGTATGCCTTAGTAGCGGTTAACACTTTCTAGGTATGGGACTAGTAAGTGTAAATTTTCACGGATGGGATATTCTGGGGTGGGGCTAATTTTGGTGTCGTTCTATTGTTTTGGATAGCCTAGACGCGAGACTAAAAAAGATAATTGATAAAAATTCATCTTATAACATAGGGTAGGCTGTGTTTATGATTTGGAGACCTCTAGGTATGGGATTAAGGGTAGGTTTGAGAATTATGCTCTATAAAAAAGTGGGGATAATTTAAAATAATGAGAAATTGAGAATTCATGCCTAAGATTATAAATGGATATTAAAATGAATTGGCGTTGTTAATAAGTACAAGACTGATAGATTATGGATTGGTTGGCTATTATGATGTTTCGTGCATGGAACCTGATCAATAAGTGCATGACTAATAGAATACGGGTCGGCTGTCTATAACGAGGGGAATATGTGTGGTGTAAAACTTGAGACGGGCCTAAATAAGTGCAGGACATACAGTAGGGTAGGCTGGCTATGAAGGCACCGTAATAAAAATATTAATAATGTGATAAATCAATTTTAATAAAGATGGTGGCCTTATAGTAATTACTGATTTGTGAGAATATGAGTTGGACTTAAATTTTTGGGGTGGCTTAATTACGTAATTAGATGATAGCAGTTCATTTTTACTCATAAGTTAATAATTATCGCGTTTAATTTAAAATACTCTATGGTGGTGTTTGTTATGTATAATACTACTGTTTGGGTTCACATGCCCTTATTGGGGAGAGTAGCTTGTACTCATGCGGTGGGCTCTGGCCCATTACGTTGATTAACATTTCAGGTATAATGCTGGAGTAGCTGCATAGGAGTATTAGAGATATTTTGAAAGTGCAGTTGGAGTTACTTTATTTGCGCAGTAGTTAGATTTATTTTCCTTTTCGTCGCATTTATTATGAGACTTTATTAATAGATTTTGTGGGCCACTCGGTTCCACAGTTGTTAACGATTTTATTCAGATATTTGTAGCTGGAGCATTTATCTGAGATCATATAATTTGGAGTTGTAATTAATTTGGAGGTTAGCATGGTGATGGTCTGTCACATGCTAAGAATGATTACTTATTTAGTGACGTTCGACGTAGTCCGGTGGCGGGGGCTGTCCACCTCGCTTGCCAGATTGCGCGGGATGTTACAGATATAGCCAGGTTAAATTCCTATATTATTGGGGGAGTATGTAATACCTCGTGATCTTTGATTCGTAAAAATATTTGTTACATTTTGGTTTTGTTTTTATATACAAAAATAAAGTTTTAAGTGGAATTTAAATTAGGAAAAAATTAAAAATTATAACTTTTTGTATAAAAACTAGGGAGGATCCGACCTAAGGAGCAATGAAAAATATAAATAATAAAATTTTGACCGTACGATTGAGCTTGAAATTTTTGTGCCGTTTCGCCTTCAGCTATAACATGTTAAAATTTCAGTCAATTCCAACGGTCTGATCATCCGAAATGTTTTTTTAGTGTTTGTGTTTTATTACGACTCAAATTCTTTTTGGTATATAAACATAAATTGACGGGTTTAGGATTCTCAAAAATCAGTAGCCTCCTCTATTTTTATCTTCTTCCATCTACAAAACCCTAGCCCCATTATAAAGCAAAATTCAACCCTAGTTTTGAAGATCTAAATCGAGTTTTCTCTACATCGTTCAAGAGTGTCTCCTTACTATTTTCGTGAAAGGAATGCAACGATGTAATCAGAATTTTGAGGAAGAACTTTATGATTTTTCAAGTGATGATTTTAAGGTACGGGGTTTACGCAATATGATCCTAGAAATGTCTCGAGAGTATTTTCTTGTTTCTCAATTATTTGTATTCTTTTTTAGATGTTGTGGTATTCATTGGAATCCTATGTGTTATTCGATTGAGATATTGTGTTTTTGTTATGTGGGCATGGTGCCATAAAATTTTAATATGGCACTGAGAATGGCCACCCGCCAAAAGTCCAATAGCCAGCATGAGGCTTTAACAATCCTAGGCGAGGTTAGGTGAGGCATGGTAACCTATTAACGTGTTATTGAGAAATAAATTGGTAAAATAATTTGGTGTTGCGTTGGACTCGTATATAGTTTTGTATTATTGCATTTTTGTTTATCGTTATCCTATTAAGCATCTATTCTTGTGATATTGTGTACTTCCCCGTCTTTTTTTAGTGGCAGGTGATGATGGATTTGGGATGTTATCGGTGGTGAATATATTTGGGTGGCACATGACATACAATTAGTTTTGGCAAGACAAGTGTATATTTTTTTAGCTTTCTAATATTTTTATTGTAGCGAAAGTTGTGTAATTATTTGGAGATGAACAATTGTAAATTTTGTATTATTGAAAGACACTAGAATTTGGTGTAATAAATCAGTTTTGTATTTTTTGGTGACTCGCTTAGGTTCATTAGTGGGATTTAGACGCTCTGCTATCGTTATTGAGAATTTTAGTTTAATGTTTTTGCATAGTAGCGACACAAAGTTTTTTCGAGTTGTTACAAATGGTATCAGAGTTTAGGTATACAACAACCCTCATGTCTTTGGATTTGGGTCTAGTATACGTGTTAGAGACGTTTCTTGGAGAGATGTAGTTTAGTTATAGGCCGTTGTCGGCATTAAGGTTAGGATTAACAATCTTGATGTGAAGTACTTAGCATTGATTTTGAAGACGAGACTTATTTTTGGAGATCGTTAGTGTGCGTGTTTGGTATCGTAAGTATCAATTTAATGTTGTGATTTGATTTTAGGACATAGGTCTTACAAAGACTTTTGGAGAGAGAATCAAGTGGTGATTCAAGGGGTAAATGCGTATAGAATTGGGTGTATTGGTTCCCAATTATAGCATTCAACGGGTATGCCTATGTAAGACTTATTTTATTGCGCAGCTTTACATTTGATGTTTATGCTTCGTCAAATTTCGAGGAAGAAATTCCTGTATTAGTGGGGGAGTATGTAACAACTCGTGATTTTTTAACCGTAAAAATCTTACTTGAATTAAAAATTTTGAAAAATATTTTTTTTTGAATCTATTTCATATTGGTATGTAAAAATGTTGGTTTATATATATATATATATATATATATATATATATATATATATATAAGGTTTCAAGTGCAATTTAAATCGTTTTTTTTTTGTAAATTATAACTTTTTGTATAAAAATGGGGAAAGATCTGACCTAAGGGGAAAAAATATTTGACGTTCCGATTGAGCTGAAATTTGTTGTGCAACTTCTTTCACCTTCAACTACAACATATTAAAATTTCAGCCAATTCCAATGGTTCGATCATCTCGAATGTTTTTTTAGTGTTTGTGTTTGATTAGGACTCAAATTCTTTTTGGTATATAAAGATAAAGTGATGGGGTTAGGACTTTTAAAACACATGTTAGCCTTCTCAAAAAATCAGTAGTGTCCTCTATTTTCATCTTCTTCCATCTAGAAAACCCTAGCCCCATTTAAAAGTAATATTCATATCTAGTTTTGAAGATCTAAATCGAGTTTTCTCTAGATCGTTCAAGAGCGTCTCTTTACTATTTCTGTGAGAGAAACGCAGTGGTGTAATCAGAATTTCGAGGAAGAATTTTATGAGTTTTTAAGTGATGATTTTAAGGTACGGGGTTTACGTAATATGCTAGTCTAAATGTCTCGAAAGTATTTTCTTATTTCTCGGTTATTTGTATTCTTTTTTAGATGTTGTGGTATTCATTAGAATCTTATTTTTTATCCAATTGAGATATTATATTTTTTTATGTGGACATGGTGCCATGAAATTTTAATATGGCACTGAGAATGTTCACCCACCAAAAGTATAATAACTAGCATGAGGCTTTAAGAAGCCCCGGTCAGGTGAGGTTAGGTGAGGCATGGTGACCTATTGACGTGTTATTGAGAAATAAATTGGTAAAATAATTGGGTGTTGCATTGGACTCGTATATAGTTTTGTATTATTGCATTTTTGTTTACCGTTATCCTATTAAGCATCTATTCTTGTGATATTGTGTACTTCCCCGTCTTTTTTTAGTGGCAGGTGATGATGGATTTGGGATGTTATTGGTGGTGAATATATTTGGGTGGCACATGAGATACAGTTAGTTTTGTCAAGACAAGTGTATATTTTTTAAGCTGTCTAATATATTTAGTATAGCGAAAGTTGTGTAATTATTTGGAGATGAACAATTGTAAATTTTGTATTATTGAGAGACACTAGAATATGGTGTAATAAATTCATTTTGTATTATTTGGTGACTCACTGAGGTTCATTAGTGGAATTTAGATGCTCTACTTACGTTATTGGGGATTTAGTTTAATTTTTTTGCATAGTAGCGAATCGGATTTTTTCGGGTTGCTACACCTATATAGCACTGTCTCTATCATCTTAATACTAGGGAAATGGAATGCTTCCCTACGTGCCAACTTCGCTTCTTACCAAATCACATAACTCCCATCATGGTAGACACACGCAATCGTTCTTGACTACTCACGTTAATTTTTAAAATATTTGATTTGCAGCGACATAATTCTTACCACATCCCTGAACTACACGAAATAATGTCTGATCAACCTAATCCTTGTCGACAAACTCTGAATCACGTTCGGAATGAGAAGCTAATTATCCCCCACTTCTAATTGACCAAAGGTGGATGACAAGGTCTCCCACACCAAACCCTCAAAAAGCATCTTGTCAATGATAAACTATAGGATTTATCACACATAACTCTAACAATGGTAATTACTCCTTCCAATTATCCAAAAACCTAGAATACGAATCCCTCGCATTCTTTACCATTTTATTCACCTCTCCCGACTACTCCTCGGTCTACAGGTAATACGTTTTTCTCAACACGCAACTTCATCCCCATCAACTCTTAATAATCCCAATAAAAGTGGGACTTAAGGATCTCATTCTGATCCATAATAATGTCAGGTGACACCTCGTGCCGGTTCATTCCCTCTCTTTAATGGAACGTTGGTCACACTGCCCCATAATGTACCTCACCAAAATTAGAAATAAATGCTCCATCTTGTTCAACTCAATTCAAAAGCTCAAAGGAAATTTTTAGATTTCCACGATGTTGGTACCCCCAACAAGGAACTCTAATACTCTGCCTACCAATTCCATCACTCACCAATTCTTGCAAAATTATGGTTGATTGCCTCAGACCAAAATTTTTCCATTTACGAGTGGTACACTTGGAGACAACTTTTCTATGTCTCAATACTCACTCATCCACTCACTCTATATCCCACGTCATGCGGTACATCCTACCCTCCTTTCCTAGATACGCCAAAAACCGTGACCTATGCGTCTGCTCTAAAATGCACATTTCCTCTATCCTTTTCATCTGGCGAAATCAACATCATATTTATGTTCAAGCCAACCTTAGAATTAGATTAAGTACGGATTCACTCTCCTTTCCAAAACTATTGGACCCTACCTTGTCAAGAGATATCCTCACCTATGTCTCTAAAGTCTTGCAACCCATCTCGGTTGTGATAGCTCTCCTTATTGAATATAACCAAACTATTTTATTCTTTAAACGACATTCAATCCCATCTTTGTTCCTACTTTCCCATAAGCATGCGATTCAACAAATTTATTACCACGTCCCCTCATCCTAGATGATACTGAAACTCGATAAACCAAGACGCCCATACAACCTATATCCCGTGCATATCCGAACAATTATCACAAACGTTACATGTTTATAACAACTTGGCCCCGCATGATCAATGTGGCTATATAGCAAGGGCATACTCGATCACCCTATTAATTGTAACTCAAATATTCTCATGGTTGTCCCAACAATCAGCCACCGGTGTAAACATTACCCAGTGCTCCACATACAGCACTATCCGAATCCACTGGCTTTAGATAAAATAATATATATTAGCTCAAATTTTTATCTACATACACGTATAATAACAACAATATTAAATCTATGCCCTAGTGCCCAAAGCACATAGTTGGGACACTCACTATCCTGTCCCAAGACGTATAAGTCGAATCATCTGCTCCCACATCACTAAATTTGTCATTCAGACAACGCCTTCACTATCATTTAGTCGTCAACACTAAATTAATAACGATCTCAAACTCTTTGCTCGATAGTAAACCGAATATCCCGTGAATCTCATTAGTAAATTCCCTACGCACTGGGATCGAATATAATAAGACTACTATACCGTATGAAGTTTCCTCTATAATATAATATATATGGGCTTGACCCTCTTTCGGGACATGACATCGCAAAAACAACATTATTCCCTGGGAACAATGAACACGATAGACTTATTGTAACAATCCACCATCGTGCAAACTGTCGCTAACCAGTCCATACCCAGGATAAAATCATACTCGTATATTACATCTCTCTAAAATAAGTAGATCTACCAAAACATATCCTTTTAAGGTCCACACCCGCTCCCTACAAATGGGGCCAAAGAGATCCCCTCTACTCAACAGTAAATATAAACACACGATAGTGATATTAATGATACATCCACTAAACTTGTCTCACGCGCGAATTTAGTGCTAACCAATTACTATGATGCACCCATGTTGCATAAAACTTACCCGATTAGCCCATGGATAAAAATCATGCCTTATATTGCCAACGGCACTAGCTGTTCAAATGGTTCTTGAACGCTATACTCACATTTGAACTGATCCAGAAACTACTGTAATTGTTTCCCCAATAGGCACCCTGCTCCTGTCCCCTAGCTCACTGCAAAAAAGTTCAATGCATGTGGTCATATTATCCACATATAAACACCTCCTCATGTAATCCCCTTATCTCTCATCCTACTGGCCGTATCGGGGTTGCGCTAATCTACGGCCCTGATGGCCACCCCCGTGGTTCCCTTAGCGCTACTAGCCTTAAGGAGCACGTTACTGGACCATGCTGAATTCACCGTCACTTAGTCGGAATTCCCTGATCCAGATCTCTTAGACAGGTCCCTATATTAGGTATTTCCCGTAAGTGCTCCACTAACACAAATACATCTAATCTTGCTCTGCTAGCTAGACTCTCCAATTCTCTTGGGTCCTTCATATGGAAGCATTGATATACACATTGAAAAGTACGACATTTATGACATCATCACGAGTCATCCTAGCCGAATTTTCACCCAATGCTGGCCTATTCTACCCATGAGTCCATCATCAAACTTAAGGACCCTATTTCGCCTTTATATCCACCTCTTCGTGTACGAAGTTTGCTAAACAAGTAAATTTTTTTCGTCATACTCGACCACTATCTGGCCTTCTTGTGGTAAGTATATAATTTTCCTTTACATATATGTTTGAATAGTAGATCAAAGGGCTTACGTTCAAACTGTACCCAAAATCCTTGATAGTTATGGCGTCTCTCTCCTCAAATGTGGTGAATGACTCGCACCACTACAAGGCTGCTCCTACGTGTTTAAAACTCGCCAAAATAGGTTTTTTAGTGTCACTGCACTCAACTATACTTAAATTCTGTTGAATATCCTCCTTCCGTTGGCGAAAACTAATATAACATTCGCATTTCCATGAAAATCCGACGGATAGCCGTTTTGAAAGGCCCCCTGACTCCCTCTCATACCAACTGAACTGAGTGAGTATGAATAGGCACCACCATCTGCTATGGCGGTGGTTGGGAAAACTTCTTCACCATAACGCCATAGCAACATTAACTACCTAAAGAACAATAAAGGTGACCTCCGATACGGTCACCTGTAATACCCCGTATTTTTGGCGATATTTATTTTTGGGATTAATTAATTAAATGAGAATTAATTGGAAATTAATCCGGATAAAATACTAGCGAGATGTGAGTTGGTATTTGACTATATTGAGTATATATGATGATATATGAATATTGAATTATGAAATTTGTCGTGAGATTGATATACGGCAATTTGGTCATTTTATTGGGACGCGTGTAACAGTCGCGTCAGGATATAATTATATTAATTGTAAAAGAGAATTTAAATTCTATTAACCGTATGGTCATTTTGAGTGCGCCAACGCATCCAGAAGGGTCGAGATAGTCAGAAAACACTAGCCGGGGGTTTAGTTTGGGTCCCGGGGTATTTTTAGGCCATACCGGCAATATAAAGGGTATTTTGGTAATTTCGTATTTTTGGGAATTTAAAGTGACGAAAATTAGGAGTCTTTATCTGATTGGGAATTGACCCACTAAACCCACTAACCAACCCTTAATGACCCAATAAGCTACGGGGGTTATCAAATTAGGTTTCCAAAACCTTCCCAAAGAAAACCCTAGCCACCATTGGAGATAAGCTTGGAGAGAGAGAGATAGAAGGGAATTCTGCAGAAAAGCCCCATCAAACAAACACCAAATTCAGAGACACTCGAGGCAAGTGATTTAATTCTATTTAATTCAGAGAATGTTTCTTCCATGTTAGATAAATTGAAAGATTTACATTTGTTCTTGGAAGTTAAATAGAAACCCATTTGAATTGGACTTAGGACTTAAATTTTGAGGACAAATTGCATGTAGAATAGTATGTAGATGATTATTCTGATGTTAATACATGTTGGATGTAACAAAAACGAATCTAGAATGGACTTATTGAGGATTTAAAATTCTAGGGTTTATGTTCTTGAAAATTGGGGAAAAGGGTAGAGATTTGATTAATTAATGATGTTTAGGATGTGTGAAAGAGTTGGCGCTTGCGTTCAATTAAGAAATAATATAATAAACAACTTTTAAACCCAAACAAACCCTAAACATGCAACTAGGTGTGAATGAAACAATATGAAATTATGCACGAGTTATTCAAACACATATAATTGAGGAAAAATCCCCCACAGGGGCAAAACCATTTGTATATCACTATAATTTGTAAGAGAAACGGCTTACAATTGGATTACACTGAAATACAAGTTTTTGACTAAGAATTACCCTCAGGTATCGAATTTTGTAGTCGCGGCTAGAATTATCCCTTTCCAGTAGGGCTGCAATGAAGAGGAAGAAACGGTCCACTTCACAAGGGTTGAACAACAGCAATGGTGTTCTTGGGTTACCAAACTTGATTCACATAGATATGGAAGATGTGTGAATCTAAAAACCTAGAATCATAGGACTCAATAGGTGAAGACTTTAGGGTTGATATGCTCTGAAAGACGTGGGAAAGTCTTATCGAAACCAACTACTGATCGTGGTTTAAATAAGGAGTCAAAACCCTAAAAAATATGCTACACGATCTGGCAGAGTTTATCCAGGGCGGATCGGTCCGATGGCGGATCGGTTCTTTTAATTTGAAGCTGATTCGGTTCGCAATGGGTTCGGTGCTCTCTGGACTCATTTTACAAGGCGGTCCGGTCCGGTCCTAGGCGGATCGGTCCGCAGTCGGATCGATTCCTTTTTTATTTCAGCGGATTGGTCCGAGGCTAGGCGGATCGGTTCTTTTTATTTTGGGGCGGACCGTTCCGGCTGACTGTTTCCAGATTCCTTCTTCTTTTGATCTTCGGATTTCGGATTTCGTTGATGACGATGTGATCTTTTCAACCATCAATCTTGTAACGGCGTATGACATAACATATACATAAAAATGGACAAATTGTCCTTACAAATCTCCCCCTATGTCTATGCCGGAACAAACATAAAAAATCCGAATTATCAAGTATGAACAATGCGTATACAAATCTACCCTTCCATGAACCCAAAACTGAAAGCGGTACATATGACTAAGGCTGCATCGTTTGTTCTTCAATTCTTCAGGAATCTTCACGCTTTTCTCATCAGGGTGTGTATCATGGGATTATCAAGGATGTACCTACACACATGAGATAAAGCAAATACCAAGTGACGTATCGAGTTTGAAATGAGATAATAAACATATGCATTTATACATATATACCAGATTTATGATGAACCTCAAATTTCAAAACTCCCCCCATAATCAGATAATTCATTCTCCCCCTTTTTATGATGTCCCCAAATAGACAAAATGAGAGAAATGAAATAAACAAGCAAAACCGGGGTGACACAAGGTATAAATCACACCATTAATGAACATAAAACAACCAAGTCGATGATAGCGTAAATGAAGAGGTGTGATCAAAATTCGATAGGAAAATCAAAGCATACAAACATGACATATGTGCACGATGAATATTGGATATTCCTAACGAATGAACTCAAATGCTTCCTTTGGTGTAAAAGATTGGAAATATAAGACATTGACTATATCAAATCTACAAATCAAAGCTCAAAGTGATTTCTACACCAATAACGTCCAAAATGATTTTCATGCTTTTTCAGGACTTTCAAGGAAGTGCAAACCCGTTTTTCAATCTCCAACCAAACTCCCTCAGATTTATATTTTGAAGAGAGGAATACTAAATTCTCAAACTTTTGAGAATTGGGTGAAACCTAAATGGCCCAAATTTGGCATGAATTGCTTTTTATTGACTTATCAATTTTTTCGGGCTCTTTTAACCTCTTAGGACCTCGGATATTAAAATTCCTCCATTTTTAGGTCCTTTTTAACGGTGGCTTCTTCGCAAAGTATAAAGAAGCAACTTTCGCAGCCCCTCCCCGTTATGCAAGTTATCACACAGTCTCACCAAAACGGTTTTTACATGCAATCCAATCTTGTCAAGTTTTATCGCATATTGTACATTGTATAGACAGAATTGAGATTGAAACACTCAAGCCAATATGTGATAGACAAGTGCAATAATAAAATATAGCCGTGCATGTGTGCATTAAAGGATATAGGAGTCAAACATGTAGGAAGATATCACTAATTACATCTCAAGGACTCCAATCAATGTTAAGCACATGGATGAAATGATGTAGCGTCTCAAATCTCTACCAAACAGTCACATGGATATATGAAATGAAGTTGTGACTTGGCTATCTTAAATGCTCATCCATAAAAGGTGGAAAACAAAAGAAAAAAATCTTTTTGGATTTTTCAAAAAAAATTTATCAGAATAAAATCTTTTTGTGCTTTTCTAAAAATTTTTAAACAGAAAATCTTTTTATATTTTTTTTAAAATAAGAAGCAAAAAGCAAAAATACAGCAAACTAATAATACAATCTAGCAATAGGCATCAGATGATATGTAAATGGCAATGCAACCTATGCTAGACATGAACCAACCCCTCAGTCAACTGTACAAATCCCCAAAGACTTCCTAAGACTCTCAAATCTAAGGGCATCTAAAGGTTTCGTGAAAATATCGGCTAACTGACGGTCCGTGGGAACAAAACTCAGGGTTACGACCTTCTCCTCAACTAACTGACGTATAAAGTGCTCGCGTAACCTGATGTGCTTTGTGCCCGAATGTTGGACAGGATTGCGGGATATGTGTATCGCACTCGTGTTATCACAGGAAATGGTCATGGTGTCCTATGAAATCCCATAATCCTCCAACATTTGCTTCATCCACATGAGTTGCGTGCAATAACTCCCTGCGGCGATGCACTCAGCCTCCGCAGTGGACAAAGAGATGGAGTTTTGCTTCTTGCTCAACCAAGAGACAAGAGCAGAACCAAAGTACAAACATCCACCAGAAGTGCTCCTACAACCATCTGCATCTCCGGCCCAATCAGCATCCGAATAGGCGGACAAACGGTCATTTGTATCAAAGGAATACCAAATGCCGTATGTGAGAGTTCCACTCACGTATTTGATAATACGTTTTAGAGCGAGTAAGTGAGACTCTTTCGAAGATGCCTGAAATCGCGCACAGACTCCAACATTATAGGCTATGTCGGGACGACTAGCAGTCAAGTAGAGAAGACTGCCTATCATACTCTGATACAAGGTTTGCTCAACGTCCTTGCCTGAAGTGTCCTTACTAAGCTTGCTAGAAGTACTCATAGGTGTACGTGCATGCTTAGCGGAGTCTAAACCAAATTTCTTCACAAGGTCTCTAGCATACTTGGATTGGGAGATGAACATCCCATCCTCTAGCTGACGAACCTGGAGACCAAGGAAGAAAGTAAGCTCACCTACCATGCTCATCTCAAACTCACTTTTCATCTCCTCCTCAAAGTGGTGAGCATGCTGGGAGCATGTGGATCCAAAGACTATGTCGTCCACATAAACTTGGGCAACCAAAATAGCACCGTCATCTCTCCTGACGAACAACGTCAAATCAACTCCCCCTTAATTAAAGCAAACTTTTCCCTAAGAGTCTCTTCACGTGACACAAACTCATTGACTAAAATATTTCTTTCATCTTTGGCACAAACACAAACCATCAAATTTTTAAGGTCTTCTAATTCGTTTTCTAAAGCATGGACCCTATCATCACACTCCTTCTTGGACAATTTTAAAGAATCAAAGTCATGGTCCAAGGAAACAAATTTTTCACGATAAAAATCTCTTTGATTTTGAACCGTTTGCAAAAGATCCATCGCGGATTTAAAACGAGAATTTTCTTTTTCCAAAACTTTAATTCTTTTGCAAAGTTTCAAATTCAAAGTTTTTAAAATTTTATGAAAAATAAAAATTTAATCAAAAAGTACATGTCACAACGCTAGCAAACATATATCAAAAGGCATAACTAGCGTATGACACACATGCGAACACAATCATCTATATGATATGGAAAGAGATGAATCATGTGCAAGCAAACGAGAATCAACTTGTCTAAAATCTAGTGTATCCAAAAGTGATTTCCTAACCCAAATAGATGTGAAATGTCGTGGGGGGGCTTTGGGAACCACGAAAACACTAGACATAAACTTCCTAGGACTTCTTCCAAGATCAAAACAGAAATGCCTAAGGTGACCTTTCCTACCACAATGTGAACATGTGTAAACGGGAGGAACGACACCTAAAGTGTGATCTTTTCTAACGTCCATGGGATTAATTGACCCTCTAAAATAGATAATGGTCTTGGCTCTAGCACTAGAGGCGTGAGAACAAGATGAGCCATTACCATTACTGTCAAATCTACTTGAATCATTTAAATCATTTTTTAACTCCAAAATTTTTGATTCAAGCAACAAATTAGACTCTTCCCAAGATAGGGATTGCTTTTTCAAATTTTCAATTATTTCAAGAAGGGTGTCTCTCTCCCCCTCACTTTCTTCGTTCTCATTGTCGAGGTGTCCCTGTGAAGCATCATCCTCATCATCGTGAGCAGAACTAGGAGTATTCACATGACTAGCCATGAACGCGGTGAAGTTACGCTCATGCGGTGACTCATCTCCCGAGTCCACCGACTCGACCTCACTGTCGTCACTAAGGGTAGCCTTTAGGACAGCTTTACCCTTTTCCCTATTCAGACGATTGGCACACTCAAAGGCTCTATGGCCCCTACCATCGCACTCAAAACATCTCTCACTTTCTTTCAGAGGAGGATTTTTGGAATCTTTTTTATTTTTCTTTTCAAACTTATTTTTCTCAAATTTCTTTTTATCTTTAAAATTTCCATTTTTCTTAAATTTGAGAATTCTCTTGAAATTTTTTGCTAAAAGAGCCAAATCATCCAAGTCAAAATCGCACTTAGAATCTGACGTGTCAGTCTCTCTCTTTCTAGATGACTCGACCCTCTTTCTAGTTGATCCCTTACTCCTTCTCTCTTGGGCATTAAGTGCAATTACCTTATCTTTAGATTTAGCATTTTTAGGGAACATATCAATTTCATAAGTTTGCAAATCTCCTACAAGTTCTTCCAATTTTAGCGTATTTAAATTACCCATAGAATTTAGCACAGTGACTTTGGGGATAAAACGCTTAGGCAAAGAACGAAGAATCTTTTTAACAACTCTAGCATTCGGAATATGTTCACCAAGATTAAAACTAGTATTCACAATGTCAGAAAGTCTAGCATAAAATTCATCAAAGCATTCAGAATCATGCATGGTGATTGTTTCAAATTGAGTTGTCAAGTTTTGCAACTTAGATTCTTTCACAGCATTAGTTCCTTCATGGGTGAGTTGTAAAACATCCCATGCCTCTTTTGACGTGGTACACGTCATTATGCGTTTGAACTCATCAGGTGTGACAGACCCAGAAATAGTACTTAGACCCTTAGAATTAAAATATGACCATTTAATTTCTTCATCAAGCCAAGAAATGTCAGGTTTCAAGTTGGTCACATTATCAACAGTCACGGTGGGAGGAGTCCACCCTCGTTCAACCAAAATTTAGACACGTTCATCAATGGCTTTTAAAGCCGACCTCATACGGGCTTTCCAATAAGCATAATTTGTCCCGTCAAAAATAGGCATTTTATAATATGACTTCTCCATTTGAACACGCAATTTTTGAAAAATCAATTTTTTTTTTTTAGAAAATTGATATCTTAGAAAAAAAATTTACGGAAAAAGGAATACGCGATAAATTAGCGTAACCCGCTCTGATACCAATTTGAAAGAGTTGGCGCTTGCGTTCAATTAAGAAATAATATAATAAACACCTTTTAAACCCAAACAAACCCTAAACATGCAACTAGGTGTGAATGGAACAATATGAAATCATGCACGAGTTATTCAAACACACATAATTGAGGAAAAATCCCCCACAGGGGCAAAACCATTTGTATATCACTATAATTTGTAAGAGAAACGACTTACAATCGGATTACACTGAAATACAAGTTTTTGACTAAGAATTACCCTCAAGTATCGGATTCTGTAGTCGCGGCTGGAATTATCCCTTTCCAGTAGGGCTGCAATGAAGAGAAAGAAACGGTCCACTTCACAAGGGTTGAACAACAGCAATGGTTATCTTGGGTTACCAAACTCGATTCACATAGATATGCAAGATGTGTGAATCTAAAAACCTAGAATCATAGGACTCAATAGGTGAAGACTTTAGGGTTAATATGCTCTGAAAAATGTGGGAAAGTCTTATCGAAACCAACTACTGATCGTGGTTTAAATAAGGAGTCAAAATCCTAAAAAATCTGCTACACGATCTGGCAGAGTTTATACAGGGCGAATCGGTCCGGGCCTCAAGCGGATCGGTCCGATGGCGGATCGGTTCTTTTAATTTGAAGCTGATTCGGTTCGCAATCGGTTCGGTGCTCTCTGGACTCATTTTACAAGGCGGTCCGGTCCGGTCCTGGGCGGATTGGTCCGCAGTCGGATCGGTTCCTGTTTTATTTCAGCGGATCGGTCCGAGGCTAGGCGGATCGGTTCTTTTTATTTTGGGGCGGACCGGTCCGGCTGACTGTTTCCAGATTCCTTCTTCTTTTGATCTTCGGATTTCGGATTTCGGATTTCGTTGATGACGATGTGATCTTTTCAACCATCAATCTTGTAACGACGTATGACATAACATATACATAAAGATGGACAAATTGTCCTTACAATGTGTAAATTCCTTATAAGATGTTAGTATATCATCTTAGTATGTTTTAGGATGATTGGAGACCTTAAAACATTGTTGAGACGAATTTTGGTTGAGATTAGAAGTGTAGAAATTGGTGAAAAACGAATATAGAATTTTTGGGCTTGAATCTGGTCACTCGTTAGAAGACCTACCCAGGTCGTTCGAACGAACTCGTTCGAACGAGCTTCTAACGAGTTGACAGTTTGGGGTTCTAATGAGAGGGATGTTCGTTCGATAAACTCGTTCGAACGATATCTCGTTAGATAGCCCAGTTCGTTCGAACGAAATCTCGTTCGAACAGCCTCGTTCGAACGAGACTTCTAACGAGTTGGCAGTTTAGGCCTTTTTGGCCTGTTTTGATTTTGGGAGTCCCGTAAACTTGTTCGAGGATAGAGATAACATTCCTTTGATAGTGTATTAGTATACTTGGGACATTTGGGATATAATGAGGAGTAAATTATATAAGTGTGGATCAAATCAAATAGACATTTGAGTTGAGACGTGAGTGCCTACTACGACGTGAGAATAAATTCTGGCACGTATAAATATGGACCGGGATTATATAAGTTGTATATATATTAAGTTGGTACAAGAATGCGATAAGTACTATAATTAAACTACGGGATTACTAAGATGTGTGCTTACTTAGTATTGGTATATGAACTGTGTGTATGACATACCTACCATACTTGCTATCACGGGAGGTTTGCGTTCGCTTAGGGCCCTCTAATCCTTGTGTTGCCCGGATTTAGACTGGTTACCTCGATGAACATAGGTCAGAGAAGGACTTATTGGGATGTTAATAAGTCTGCTGATCGTGGGAGCGCAGGTATATGCGTGACCCATGTGATGTGACGTGGTTGCCTCCATTATTTGTGATGTTGTTATCTGTGAACTATTCCTGAGAGATTCGGAATATGTGATCCTTATGTACGTGATGTACCGGGATGGATAGCAGAGTATGTGTGCACCGCAGCTTAGTCTCGGGGTGCTTATATTGTATATTTATGTTGTGGAAAATATACACTTAATAAACTGGGAACTTTAATATGGTATTGTGTGTATAACTATGGAATAACAAAAAGGGATGATCTATAATGAGTTGTATTACTTTTACGTGAGAACCTGAATTTAAGTTAAGCCCCTATTTAATTGCGAGCATTATAATGTTAATGGGAACCGAGTAATAAGGGTAGAACCTATGACAGACTAGCTAGATATGATGTCACTTAGCTAGTGGTTTGTGTCATTTTAGATGGGTACTTACGTTAGGAGTGCACAGTTAGACGAGAGGTGAGAATTTCATCTGAGTGCACGTCCTAACATGTACTTTGCATTTAATGTTTTAAATGTTTTTAAAGCACTTGCAGGTTTTTAAAATATCTCCACATTCGGGCTCTGACCCGTTTGCTTTCAAATCTATTTTTTGTAAAACCATTTTAGGTGCCCAGCCACAAGGACACCATGCATAGGATACTCATTCAGTTGACGAGTTGTAGCTGTTTGAGGAAGTTACAGGGATTTGCTTTTAGACGCTTCTATCAATTGGATTCCATGTTCAGTATTCCTCAGTTGTAGGGCATGTTGCCCAGTTCCATTAGAATTACATTTCCATTACAGTTTTCAGACTTTGGCATGTATTGATTCAGTACTCAGTTTAATTATTTCAGTTTGTGGATTTGTAGTGAGGAGTTTTCCTCCAGACTATATTTACATTATGTGATGGTTATTCTACTTACTTCGGTATGGTGAATGGTGTTATTATTCTTCAGTACACTTGTTGCATGTTAATCAGACTTTAATTAAAATTTGGCAACTTACTTTTTAAATACTAGGTGGTTAGTAATAATAAAATGTTTTCGACAGTGATGCTATTAGCTGAGCCAACTTGGCATTTTGAATTAATTTAATAAAGGAGTAGCTACCCGGTATTTAATTAGTCGGGGTGTCACATCACCGTCCCTAAATACTATGTGACTCCGGTTGAGCCTCTCCTCCCGTCGTCCTCCTAACGATACTCATTGGTCATCTTCTACTATTCGGCATATGTAACCCAATTGAATCCGTATAAAATTCACTTCCATTACACATAATAGTAGGAGAACATAAATCACAATATTAAATAACAATCCTAAGAATAGTCACTATATCAAAGAAAAGTAATGTTGAAGACACAGTAAGTCCACACAAATCCTAAGGACACTAGAACCTTATGCTCTGATACCATCTGTGATACCTCGCTTATTCTAACAAGGGTGATCAGTCCTCCACTAAAATTAAATAGGAATCTCATCTGGTTCATTCTTAGCATCACTATCGAAAATAATTTAATTACTAATAAACTATTAAGCCTAGTGTCAATTTTAAAACTTTTTCACCTACTTATACAAAATTCCAATCCCAATAATTAACTATGCAAATAGATAAAACTCACTTACTGGCATAAATAAAATGAGCGATAATTCTTTGCGAAAAGTCATAATACAATAATCCAACTAACTCACGGTAAAACATCTGAATAAAAAGATATAATAACTGAAAAGGTGACATAACTGATATAACTCTGAAGTACCTCTTATTTACATCTCAAGGATAGAGGCGTCCAATTAATCCCTGCAGGAATCCACAGTTGCTACCACATCATCTGATAAAAAGAATTGTTAAGCCAGGCTCCCTGTAGAGGAACAACTAAGAGTTTTTTTTGAAAATATTTTGAAACGGGTCAGAGCCCAAAACCTTTTAAAAATATTTATCAAGTGTTTAAAATAAATTAGTACATATTCATTGCAATCTTTCATATTTAAACTAGTGTTGCACTCCCATGAAATACCCCCACCCCTCATCTAAGTGCGCACCTAACGCATGTATTTTAAACACTGTAGTTATGCTACCTAGCCTAATTAGTACCTCTACACTAATGTTATTCCCATACTCTACCTTATATCATGCGTTATTTTATATCATTAGCTTTCACGCCCTCTTTACAATTATAGTTTTCAGTTATAATTAAATCAATTCATTTTAAATAACTTTCATTAGTTATTAATTCAATATTCACAAATAAGTGTCTTATGCTCGTATATAATTTTTCTTCACTATTACATACGTATTTTCACAAAGTGTCCTTAAGAGTATATTTATACTTACAAGTCGCTCACTATATAAGTATAAACATCATCCCTCAGAGTAATAACTCACTTGATACGGGCCTTTGCAACACTATCATCTTCCAGGGCATGCTCACCTCATCTTGGTTACCGAAGGTCGGACTATCACACCGACTCAGTAAAATCGCAAAGATATTGGAGGCGGTCATAATCATTTGACAATGATCCATAACCATACCTAAAATTACCTCACTTCGAATATCAATCACACAAAGCATATATATGGCGCATTGACCTAGGGTTGATACATAGCCTGTTGTGTTTCGTCCGGGAGCATCACCCACATCGTGCAATCTCCACTCATAACATTCGAGGAGTATGTTTAACATAAATATCATACACACATATGTTATTTTCACTCATATATACTGTCTCTATACTTGCGTATATATAATATAAAATTAGTTAATCGTTCATGTCACTCGTCACACTATCCTATAATCTTCGAGCCTAAATCTGAATCCCAAATTCATAAGTAGTCACTTCCTTATCTATATTTAACAAGTTTATATTTTATTCTGGACACTAAGACTATCTCAAATTGACTCGTAGGTTAAGTCTTTCTAAAATCTCAACCTGATTTTATAAATCATACCCCGAGTGTTTTTCACTCGAAAACTCCCATGCATCCATATCCGAATTTCATTTCCAACTAAAGATTTCGGTCTCGAACACCCTTTCATATAAAATTCTTAGCCAATTTAAAAAACCCCGAAAAATATGATTATGGATGCCACGCATTCATAACCCACGGGTCGTTCGAACGAAATACCAACCTCGTTAGAACGAGAACCTCAACTCATTCGAACGAGGTGCTAACGAGCTTCCAACGAGACTATCATTGTAACTCTCTTTCTTAGATATGATTGATCATCTTCCCCATCAACAACCCCATATATATAACAAATATAACCCCAAATTTATAGTTTTTATCAATTCTAAACATGATTACACTTATTTTCACATTCGAATTCACACGATAATGATTTAAATCCCTAGGATTCAACATCGCTAATCAAGAATTATACTCGTCCTTAATTTGACTTCAAGATTGAATCAAACTTTATACTAATAATTCAAGATCACACTTTTCTACATGAATAAATCTCAGATTTTACATGGGAACATAAACCAATTATTCTCCTCTAATTTTTATTCAGAAATTCCCATTTTTCCACACAAATCCCACCCCAAAAATTCATATTTGTGTCACGAACAATAATATGAACTAAAAACACACATATAATATTAAAGAAAGTTAAAAACTTTCCTTAGATTATCGTAGGGTTTGAATCCTTCTTTGTAGATCTTCCTTGCCCAAGAATCCTAGCCCGAAAATTGTCCATTTCCTCCCCGGGTTGCCTTCTTGATTCCTCTTTTGTGTTTTCTCCCTTCGTTTTTGGCTCTCTCTCAAGACTCGGTGATTAGAATGATATATTGGGATGCTTCCTTAATCCAAAGCCCCTTAATATTCCCTAATCCCTAAATTAGGTTAACTTTTAATATTAAAATCACCTGAATACCCATGTACGGGTCCCGTATAGATTAAAAAGTTTTCTAAACCCGATTACTGTCCATGGGTACCTAATTTTGACAATCCCGACCCATCACGGATCATCTGTTCACTCGAAATCACCATCCGAGTCTCCTGTCATTAATTTACCATCTTATTTCCAACACGACCCTACTTACGGATTCTGAATAAGATCATATCAACCCATCGCTTTTACCCACACACGACGTAATATAAAATAATACAATTTCATTTACTTATCGCACAAGTAAATATAATAACACATAATTATTCATCCAATATTCACCAATTAATATTTATTTAATTCTCTTTAAATTTCAATAATTAATTAAATTATGAGCACACATGTAATTTAAATATTCTGGAAATATGGGTTATTACAGGTTCCAAAACTTGTTCAGTAGTTCGATAGAAGATTTTGATCGGTACATCCCAAGAATGTATTGAAAAGGGTCACCCATGAGATTTGAGTCCAAAGGATTTCTTCATTAGCTTCATTGAGTCTCACACCATTTGTAAAGGGTACATATATTCTTAATCCCAAGAACTATAAGGATTCAAATACTTGCGCAAATGTAAGATTGATTCTTATGGGTGTGATATGTTTTATATTGGGTCAAATGATCTCTGAGTATTGGGTGACAGTTGTGTAAGTAGATCTAAGATCATAATTCAGAGGAATTGTTTGTCAATTTATAAAATTCTACAAGTGCACGAGATATTATAGAATAGCGAGTAAAAATACGGGTCGAACCCATAGAGATTTGTCAATTTTTTCGTTCAAAATAATAGTGACTGTCCAACTATACGAAATGGACTTAAAGATGAGATGTAATATTATATTAAGCTAACACACAAAAAAATGTGACTATGAGAGATATAATCAAGTGAGTGTGAAAACTTGGACGTTGGATCCATTTACCATGTTAAACTAATATTATGCAAAAATTTAAATTCGTCATTCTCAATTTTATAACTCAAATTAAACTGACTCTCGTCGCATTTGACTCGAAAAATAACACGATTAAAGTTCACATTAAATTTTTACGTCTCTATATTTAGACGCCTAAAATCCCTATTCTCTTAGAAAGTTCATTTTAAATTTTAAAGTATAGTCTTTAAGCATGGACTATCAAAACAATCAAGTGCAGCATAATCCATCAAAAAGTACTCACACTAAAAAATAAAAATCTGATTTTTTTTCAAATAAAATCGAAGGTTTAAAATACACTCTCGTGTCGTTTTAAATGAATATCAAGTTTTTTTAAAACCTTTAGCATATATCGGGTTCGAAGACGAATTTAAATCATGCAAAATATTAGCCAAACATGATAAATTTCACCCAGTCCTAGTAAAGAAATTAAGCTAGCATTATTGAGGACATAATAAAATTGCAAGAATGAATACTAATTTTCATTAATAAAACAGACTTAAAAATATTGTGTCTCACAAATACTCTTGACAAAACTCCTCCCACAAAAATACAATTCTTGGCCCTCAAATATAAATAAACTCTCATAATAAAGGGACCAAAAAATATCTCTCAAAACTCTCTCTAATTTTTTTCTCTCCAAAATAATGAACCCAAGGGTCCTATTTATAGGCTTTGGGGTGGGGTTTTAGTATAGGTATAAAACACCTGTTTAATAATGAGGGTTTAAAATCCCAAAATTAATTATTAAAAAGGTATTGACGAAGTTGGAGTTTTAAAAAAAAATGGAACATTTTATTGGTGGGATTTGAATTTGAGGTTATCTCATGGGATGGTTCTTACGAAACTTATCCGCTAAAATTCCTTGATTTTCGGAGTAAAAATATGCTTGGACAAAGCTAGCTGTTGGACTTCCTCTTAGGCTACGTTTGGCTGGTCTTTTAAGGCCTTATCCATATTTGAACTTTTAATAAAAAGAATAAGGAGACCTGGGAATCGAACCAAAGTCCTGAAAAATGTTACTAAAGCCGTTTATTAAAAAAAAACTATTTAAGTAACTCCGATCTATTTTTTTAAGAAACTCTTTTCGTAAAAACCAAACTATTTGAACACAAGATGTGTTTAAAAAATCAGTATGTACGAGATCTATTCAGGATTTGAATAACAGATTTATAAAGTAGTTTAAAAAACTTAAACTCAGAACAACCAAGAATGAGATGAGGATATGTAGAAAGACTATGTTCACGATGTTTTTTACGTGGTAAAACCTCACCAATTGAGGAAACATCCACGACTCCCTCTACGGAGTAAAATGAAAAATCCACTAAAACAAATATATGAGATACAAACTATATAACTAACATGCAAACAACTCAGACCTATATAAGTTTAGGAATGTACCCTCTGGTGTCCTTATAACTTCTCTGCAGTTCTGATTATAGATGTAGGTCTCCCAGTTTGTTAAAATCTGATTTGTTCCAGCACTTTACGTCGACTCTTTGTTCACAAGATCTTATTACCAACACTTTTCGTGTTGTAGGGTGAAAGTGTTTGTGGAGGTGCTTTCTAACACATGCATGCACACACGCACACTTATTAAGTACAAACAGTCCTAACAAATTACAGTAACACTATATGCTGTGATCTTTTCTTTTTCTTTCTTCTTACAAAACTTTGAACCTTATTTGACCTTTAAATCATTCCCAGAATTCACGAATACCTTGCTAGGAAGACAGACAAGGTCTTAATCAATCTCAGAATTTAGAAATGTTTTTCGAGATTGAAAACCTCCAAGTGAGATTCCAAACTAGGTCAAAGGTTTAGTTTTACAAGAACTAGAAACAGAAAGCATTTATTGTTGATTTCAAAGTAATCAAACGTTTTATAGAAAATAATCAACAATATATTTCTCAAGATGAGAAATAAAGAATGAAACTAAGTGTAATGTAACATGAATAACTCAGATCTGAAATTTCTATGAAATCAGAAAGTAGATCTGAGTAAAAGTTTAAGTTGAAAACAATATCTAACGAACAAGAGGTTACAGCAGCAATTACAAACTCAACTCAAACTCTCAATCACTCAAGAACACTCAGGATAGTGTTTTGGATATGAAGGTGTATTGAAGAAGTGTTTGAGTTTGGATGGAAGAGGCTTTGACGAACAGGGTTAGGGTTTCTAACTCTCTCTCTTCTCTCTATTTTCTCTCTTCTCTCTCTACTCTCTCTATTTCTCAGAAAAATGAAAATGGCAAAAGTCTTCGAAGTCTGAGAATAGGGTTCCTTTTATAGGGTGAATAGAAGGTTCGAGATACTGGATCAAAACCAAGGGCCAGGATTAAGTCAAGTTAAATTGACTTAGATCGAAGGGTCCTAAGAACGCGGTGCTTAAACGATACCTGATTGGTTTAAAAGGTTGTACTGGGATTCACCAAGACAACATGCAAATCGTCGATAACCAATGATCCAAGGGCTAAAAACATACGCGTTTATAACTCAGTAAAGAAACACAATCTCATCCAATCAGATGAAGACAGGTGTTGGTCAATAATCGGATATGAAACGCGCGTCCTAATGAAATTAAAACCACACCCTAAGGTTTACTCCGCTTTCGGATTCTACCTAAGGTAACATTAGGCCAATATACCCAAAAAATTATATTTACAAATTGACCACAAAAACTTTTAAATCAAGTTTTAATTAAGAAAACCTTATTTAAACAATGTTTATAAAATCCCAAAAAATTATTAAAATTCTAACTTAGGGATTTAAACACACTCAACATATGTACACACATTATTATGCAGTATGATATGCAATAAATAAATTTTACTATGTGTGAGTGTTGGCAATTTGTTCTTGATCACTACAAGATAGAGAGATGAAGTAGCAAACCAACTTCTAAGGTTCTTTGGTTTCTAGGGAGGACATAATTTTGTCACAATTTCCAAACTAGATGAGCACTTATACAATATAGACTCGAGTGAGTCAAAAGTATAAGGGCTTCAATCTCCCCCTTTGGAAATATGAGACAAAATCTCCTTTGAGTCATTTATGACTCGTAGGGCAACAAAAAAAATAAGAATAACTTATTCCTATCAAAATTTTATCTACCCAATACCTAGAAATCAAAAAGTACATAACTCAACTAAGTACATTTGAATACCCTATTACAACTGTTGAGAGTAATTGTACAATAAGAACCTGCAATAAATCACTAAGATCAAGCTGTTTAGCATATGTAAGAATTGAATAGACTCAAATTTCTCCCCCATTTTGTCTCAAATGGACAAAGGGAAAAACAACAAAGTTATTAGCCAGCATAAACCATACCAATAGATTTACGTAATGAAATGAATCTATTATAATCTAGAGGTTTGGTAAACATATCTGCGAGTTATAGATCAGTAGGAAGATAATTGATTTCTAATTCCTTAGATTCAACCAATTCGCGTATAAAATGATGTCTTATTTTAATATGCTTTGTTCGCGAGTGTTGAACAGGGTTTTTAGAAATATTAATCGCACTTTGATTATCACAATAGAGATGCAATTGGTTTTATTGAATACCATAATCACTTAACATTTGTTTAAGCCACATTAATTAAGCACAACAGCTGCCAGCGGCTATGTATTCAGATTCAGCTGTCGAGAGTGATGTGCAATTTTGTTTTTTACTACTCCATCCTACCAAGTTATTACCTATATAATAACATGCTCCTGATGTGCTTTTACTATCATCAGTACACCCGGCCCAGTCAGCATCAGTGTACCCAATTATAGTGCTTGGTGTGTCATTAGTGTACCAAAGTCCTAGATTTAGAGTGCCTTTTACATATTTAATGATACGTTTAATAGCATTCAAGTGGCTCTCTTTAGGGTTACTTTGATATCGAGCACATACACACTCAGCATACATAATATCAGGAGGCGAGGTAGTAAGATATAGTAAGGTGCCTATCATACTGCGATACAGAGTAGGATCTACAGATTTTCCATTTTCATCTTTAAAAAGTTTTAGCGTAGTACTCATGGGCGTTTTAGCATCTTTAGCACTCTCGAGGCCAAATTTCTTTACTATCTTTAAAGCGTACTTGGATTGTGATACAAATAATCCTTCTGAATTTTGTTTGACTTGAAGGCCTAAGAAAAATTGTAGCTCCCCCATAAGGGACATTTTAAATTCCTTATGCATAGTTTCAGAGAAGGATTTGACTTCTGAGGGAGAAGTTGATCCAAATATAATATCGTCAACATAAACTTGAGAAATAGTGATACGTTTGTCAAAATGTTTGACAAAAAGAGTTTGGTCATTTCTGCCTCTTTTGAAACCTTTATCTAAAAGAAAACTAGAAAGACGCTCATACCAAGCTCTAGGAGCTTGTTTAAGGCCATACAAAGCCTTTTTCAGACGAAATACATGATTTGAATGTTTAGGGTCAATAAACCCTTTAGGTTGTTCTACATAGGTTTCTTCAGCCAGTATTCCATTAAGGAACACAGATTTGACATCCATTTGGTACAGTGTAAAATGCATGTGGCAAGCTATAGCAAAAAGCAGACGAATAGATTCTAAATGAGTAACAGGAGAAAAGGTCTCGTTAAAATCTATTCCTTCTATTTGAGAGTATCCTTGAGCAACTAGTCTAGCTTTATTTCTAATTATTATCCCATTTTCATCAGTCTTATTTTTGAAAATCCAACGTGTGCCAACAACCTTTTTGTGATCAGGACGTGGAACAAGATACCAAACATCATGAATGACAAATTGTAAAAGTTCTTCTTGCATAGAAGAAATCCAGTGAGAGTCATTCAATGCCTCATTTACATTCTTTGTTTCCACAAGGGAAACAAAACATGCATAATGTGCATAGTTTCTTAGTTGGGATCTTGTACGAACTGGCTCACTAGGGTTACCAACTACGTTATTTATGGGATGATCTTTAGAAACCCAGTTAGGTACTTCAGGTGTCTTAATAGGTAATGAATTATCCATTTCAGAGGAGTCATTTTCTGAAATATTTGTAGACTCTTCCTCAATAGTAAATTCACCAGTCTTGCTTTCTACAGTAGTGTCACTAGCAATTACATTTATGGATTCCATCAAAGTTTTAGTGAGAAGATTATACACTCGATAAGCTCTACTGTTAGGCGAATATCCTAGAAATATGGATTTATCTTCCCGGCTCTCAAATTTGGATAAGTGTTCCCTATCTTTTCATACATAACAAGTACTGCCAAAGGTTCTAAGATATTTGAGATTAGGCTTTTTACTGTACCAAAGTTCATAAGCGGTTTGTTTGGAATTCTTTCTAAGATAGACCCTATTTATAATGTGACACGCAGTACGAATAGATTCTACCCAAAAATATTTAGGTAAATTCTTGGCATGTAACATAACACGTGCCATCTCTTGAAGGGTACGATTCTTTCTCTCCGCAATACCATTCTGTTGAGGGGTCTTAGGAGCACTGAACTCGTGTTTATAACCATTATAGTCACAGTATTCTATAATACCAGTGTCTTTGAATTCACCACCTCTATCACTACGAATTCTATTCACTTGAGTATCCTTCTCATTTTCAATCATAAGAAGAATTTTTAGGAAGGTTTGGAATGTTTCAGACTTTTGTTTTAAGAAGGCTACCTAGGTAAATCTAGTGAAGTCATCAACCATAACAAGGATGTAACAGTGTCCACAGAGACTAACAGTTTGGGAGGGACCCATTAGGTCCATATGGATGAGTTCTAATGGATTAGAGGTAAGAATATCTTTGACTTTCTTATGAGGTGCCTTAACAATTTTACCTTCTTGACAGGAACCACAGATAAGATTGGGTATAAGTTTGATTTTAGGAACTCCTCTAACTATTTCCTGAGAAGTCAGTCTACTTAGGTTATCGTAAATTATATGACCCATTCTGTTATTCCATATCTCATTGTCATCCATTCTTGTAACATTACAGATTTCAGAATTGTTCATGACAGTGTAGCAATTGTCAGGAGTTCTGAATCCAGTAATTATGCATTCACCTTTTTCATTTAAAATTTTGCAATTGTTCTTTGAAAAGGTAACAGTATGATCTAAGTCACAAAATTGCGATATGCTAAGTAGATTTACCTTAAGACCTTTGACTAGAAGAACATCTTAAAGAATAGGAAGCCCATCTTCTTGGATAGTTCCTTTGCCAATGATTTGAGATGAAACTCCATCACCAAAAATGACTTTACCACCAACAAAGCTGATTTTGTTTAAAAGTTTAGTTTCATCACCAGTCATATGCTTTAAACATCCATAGTCTAAATACCAACCGGATGATGTGTGTTCGGCTTTTAAAGCAGTAACAACAACATTACACTTCATCCGAGGTAATAGATCATCTTTTCTAACCCAACATTCCTTAGTTTTCATCTTACGCTTATTAGCTCTCAATTGATAAAATTTGCGAGCTTTGGATTTTTGCTGAAAAATGTTGTGCGCATGATTTTGATTTTTGTGAAAGACTTGAGAATTTGGTTTAGGAAAGTGCTTAGGATTCCTTCTAGGAAATGTTCTTTTAGGTTTGGTCTTTCTCTTTCTATAATTAGAGTTTCTATCTGGCTGTCTAGGAAGTATATAATTGTTGCGGTTCCTCCTAGAATAGTTAAGGTTCTGATAGATATGAGGATTATAGACATGTTTAACACTTCTTCTAGCATAGAAACTATCAAAAGAGTGACCATATATCTCGCAGTAAGAGCAATAAAGATTTCTCAGAATTGAGGTTTCCTTAGGAAAGTCTCTAAACAAAGGTTTTGAAGAGTTTTGAGGCTGAACTCTATTCCTAGGTGTGACAGTCTTGAATACAGACTCACTCTTCCTAATAGAAGGGCAAACATATTTAGCCTTAGGTGAACTTTCATGTTTAGAGAAACTTGATTCCCCAATGTTAAAATTTTGATTTTTTGAATCAAACTCAGTTTTTAGAGAATGAAAGTCTGGGCATGTTTCAATAGGTCTTTTGCCTCCTGACACAAACTTGATAGGTTCGAAAGATTTTGTTTGTGTTTTCAAATTGGGGCAAAACCCTATTCCAGTTCGATCATCAGAATTGGTTTTTGATTCAACAACAAATTCATCAAAACATTTTGAATTATTTTCAAATTTTGTAAATTTTTTGAAAACAGTTGCTGTCTTTTCTTTAGTTTGCTCCAATTCTAACAATGTCCCTTTGTATTTTTTCTCCAAAGTTTCATTTGTTTCTTTTAAATTTCTGAGTTTTTCATCAAACATTTTGATTTCGCTTTTATGAGTCAAACATTGGGTAGTATACTCTTCAGTATTTAGTTTGACCATTAGGCTTAGATCTTCTAACTTCTTAGTAAGTTCTTTCACAATTTTTTCTAGTCTAGTGCTTTTCTTGAGAGTTTTAGCATAAAGTGTGTGAATGTCAGGGATGTCTTTATTGTCCGAGTCACTAAGTGTGGTGTGTGGAGTGACCCCTAAAGATTCATTTGTTAAACTCACACACCCATTGACATCGTCATTATCGCTATCCCTTTGACTCACACACCCCGAGGTAGAACATGCAACATTCTCAGTAATCAAAGCATCTAAACCAGTATAAACATGATTCTCAATAGCAGGAGCAGAGTTACTAGAAGCATTCTCATACACAGGCATAATCAGATCATCATTATATACGATCTTGGCAAAGAAGGACATGCAAAGGTAAAAAACATCAGATGACTCAGGTTCCTCCTTTTCAGAGTCACTTGAATCATCCCATGTTTTGCAAATGTTAGCTCTAGTGTGTTTGTTTTGAGTGTTCAAGTTAACTCTACAGTCTTGTGCAATGTGCCATAGTTTACCACATCTATAGCATTCAGTCTTCTTAAGGTCTCTATTAGGTCTAATATGAGAGTCCTTGTGATTTTTGTCATGGTTTTTCTCATGAGGTCTGTGATTAGAGGGAGTTGGATAATTTGAATTGCCTTGTTTATTTGCCACTTTGTTTCTAAACTTAATGATTTTCTTAAAGTGTTTTGTAATTAAGGCAATCTGATTGTCCAAACTCTCTATATTGCATTCCTCATCAGAATCATAAGTGGGGAATATAAGCTCAGGCTTAGTTAACTTAGAAGAGAAGCTCGGATTGGAACTAGTCTGTTTCCTATGGGTTTGTGTCAATTATTTCTTAAATTCTAGTTCCATTTCCACAGTTCTTAGTTTACTACTGAGTAATTCAGGAGTGAGATTTTGATCACACATTTCCTCAATATCATATCTTTTGTTATCAAATTTCTGTGGTAATGATCTTAGAATTTTAGATACAATTTCATGTCTGTTATAAGTCACCCCATTAGCATGCAGTTTGGTCACAATATCAGTCAGGTTCATATAGAAGTCATCAAATGACTCAGTCTCAGATATAATTAAGGAGTTATACTGCTGATTAAGCATTTGGGTTTTAGCATCCTTAACTCTAGTGTCTCCTTCATAAGCAGTAACCAAGGTGTCCCAAGCTTCCTTAGAAGTGGTACAGGATGAGATTCTTTTGAACTCATGTTCATTTATGGACATAAATATGGCATTCTTTCCTTTATTATTATTTCGAGAAACTTGCTTCTCTTCTTGAGTGAACTCACTTAATGCTTTCTCAACCCTCTCATTACTTCCTTCGTTGGCTGGTTTAGTAGGAAAAGTGTAACCATTTTCAACTATGTCCCAGACATCATCTCCCAGAGTTCCTTGAATGAAGGCAATCATCCTTACTTTCTAGTAAGCAAAATTGGTTCCATCAAAGATTGGAGGTCTGGTCAAGTTACCAAATCTTTCATTTTTCTCGTCCTTATTTGATTTTCAAAAACATAGGATCTCTTTTGAAAGCAGTTTACCAAGCTCTGATACCAATTGAAAAATGTTACTAAAGCCGTTTATTAAAAATAAACTATTTAAGTAACTCCGATCTGTTTTTTTAAGAAACTCTTTTCGTAAAAACCAAACTATTTGAACACAAGATGTGTTTAACAAATCAGTATGTACGAGATCTATTCAAGATTTGAATAACAGATTTATAAAATAGTTTAAAAAACTTAAACTCAGCACAACCACGAATGAGATGAGGAGATGTAGAAAGATTATGTTCACGATGTTTTTTACGTCGTAAAACCTCACCAATTGAGGAAACATCCACGACTCCCTCTACGGAGTAAAATGAAAAATCCACTAAAACAAATATATGAGCTACAAACTATATAACTAACATGCAAACCACTCAGACCTATATAAGTTTAGGAATGTACCCTCTGGTGTCCTTATAACTTCTCTGCAGTTCTGATTGTAGATGTAGTTCTCCCAGTTTGTTAACTTCTGATTTGTTCCAGCACTTTACGTCGACTCTTTGTTCACAAGATCTTATTACCAACACTTTTCGTGTTGTAGGGTGAAAGTGTTTGTGGAGGTGCTTTCTAACACATGCATACACACACGCACACTTATTAAGTACAAACAGTCCTAACAAATTACGGTAACACTATATGCTGTGATCTTTTCTTTTTCTTTCTTCTTACAAAACTTTGAACCTTATTTGACCTTTAAATCGTTCCCAGAATCCACGGATACCTTACTAGGAAGACAGACAAGGTCTTAATCAATCTCAGAATTTAGAAAAGTTTTTCGAGATTAAAAACCTCCAAGTGAGATTCCAAACTAGGTCAAAGGTTTAGTTTTACAAGAACTAGAAACATAAATCATTTATTGTTGATTTCAAAGTAAGCAAACGTTTTATAGAAAATAATCAACAATATTTTTCTCAAGATGAGAAATAAAGAATGAAACTAAGTGTAATGTAACATGAATAACTCAGATCTGAAATTTCTATGAAATCAGAAAGTAGATCTGAGTAAAAGTTTAAGTTGAAAACAAGATCTAACGAACAAGAGGTTACAGTAACAATTACAAACTCAACTCAAACTCTCAATCACTCAAGAAAACTCAGGATAGTGTTTTGGATATGAAGGTGTTTCGAAGAAGTGTTTGAGTTTGGATGGAAGAGGCTTTGACGAACAGGGTTAGGGTTTCTAACTGTCTCTCTTCTCTCTGTTTTCTCTCTTCTCTCTCTACTCTCTCTACTCTCTCTATTTCTCAGAAAAATGAAAATGGCAAAAGTCTTAGAAGTCTGAGAGTAGGGTTCCTTTTATAAGGTGAAGAGAAGGTTCGAGAGACTAGATCAAAACCAAGGGCCAGGATTAAGTCAAGTTAAATTGACTTAGATCGAAAGGTCCTAAGAACGCGGTGCTTAAACGATACCTGATTGGTTTAAAAGGTTGTACTGGGATTCACCAAGACAATATGCAGATCGTCGATAACCAATGATCCAAGGGCTAAAAATATACGCATTTATAACTCAGTAAAGAAACACAATCTCAGCCAATCAGATGAAGACAGGTGTTGGTCAATAACCGGATATGAAATGCGCGTCCTAAATAAATTAAAACCACACCCTAAGGTTTACTCCACTTTCGGATTCTACCCAAGGTAACATTAGACCAATATACCCAACAAATTATATTTACAAATTGACCACAAAAACTTTTAAATCAAGTTATAATTAAGAAAACCTTATTTAAACAATGTTTATAAAATCCCAAAAAATTATTAAAATTCCAACTTAGGGATTTAAACACGCTCAACATATGTACACACATTATTATGCAGTATGATATGTAATAAATAAATTCTACTGTTTGTGAGTGTTGGCAATTTGTTCTTGATCACTACAAGATAGAGAGATGAAGTATCAAACCAACTTCTGAGGTTCTTTGGTTTCTAGGGAGGACATAATTTTGTCACAATTTCCAAACTAGATGAGCACTTATACAATATAGACTCAAGTGAGTCAAAAGTATAAGGGATTCAATTCCCTCCTTAGCTCATTTGTGTGCTCAACCACTAGCCTAATAGCCTTCTTCATTCATATATATGCTTCAGTTAATTATAAACAAAACTAATTTCAAAAATTCCTTTTTTTCATTCAAAACCCACAAATTTTTTACTTCTTTCACCCCACAATCTTCATATCTTCACCAATTGACCTCGAATCTTCACCAAACTTCAGAGGTACTTGTAAAAATATGAAATAACTTATATTAATTCAAATTCATCCCCTTAATGTTTAGGAAATTACAAATTTACAATTATTTGCATTTTAGACCCTCAAATTCATAACTTTTCCATTTTAACTCCAAATTCAACCAAATTTCAGGGGAAACTTTATTTTGCCTAGATAACATTAAAAATTAACTTTTGGGACCATAAAGTTTCTAAAATTATGATTTCTCCACTGGAGTTATGAAAAATTTCATTTTGAACTCGAATTTTTTTCAAACTTGCATTTTTCTTTTATTTTATGAAAACGACTCTAAAAGCTCATTATTTATGATAAAAAGGGCCTAACAAGGTCCAGATTTGGAAATAATTGATATAAAATCATGAACTCATCAAATACCCCCAAACCTAAACTTTGCTAGTCCTCAAGCAAAACTAAAATTTTAAAATCTAACTCACTTTCGTAGGAATCACGATTGCACTTAACATGTGCAACAAGTCGTTAAACCTCTAGGTTACCCTAGTGGACGAGTTTTGTCTCATGAAGGTTTATAGTGAATATACCCACAAAATTCAGAACTTAACTCAATTCAAAAGACTCAAAAGGAATATAAACAAGTTTGAATGCAAACTTCATAAATATAGTAGAACTTCATTTTTCTATCTCAACTTATCGTATGTGTGAGCATAGCCAATATGATCGTCCATTTCAAAATATTTGATCGTTACATATCTTATTCGAAAGTTCATTTTGATTTCAAATTCTCACAGGATGCCCTCTCAATTGAACACTCGAAAATAGGGTATTTTGTCTCGGTATATGTGAAAAAGAGTAAATTTAAATGAACAAATTTCACATATACATAATGAAAAACATACTTTTTATAATTGATGAATATGATCTCGTGAATGGAAAATTGATTACTTTTTGAAAACATTGAATCACACCATAGATCTTATTCATCTTCTCTCAACACTATAACTAACTTCACTTGAGATCGATTAGAACTTTATTTGGTTGTATTGTAGGCTCGGATTTGGATAGAAAGAATGTCTTCGAAGTTCAAAATTTTTGAGAATATAAAGGTTTTTTCGGTAATTTGACTTTAAGGCACTTTTTCTTCTGACCTCCATTTTTCGTCTCTTTCCTTTTTCTTTCTTTCTTCCTTATTTTTTCACATCATTTTTGCAACCTCCTTTTCTTTTGGCATTTTTCCTACTATAATTCTACCCTATTATTCTCAGAAAATGGGTATGGCTTCTTTTTATGGGCTTTAAACTCCCAGTTAGAGTTAGGTTGGATAATGGATTTTCAACAAAAAAATTTATTTTCATTTTGGCTCAAATGGGCTTGCAATAGAATAATGTAAAAAGTTTGGAGTTTATGCTTAATTTTGGGCTGTCAAACGATGGTCAAATCTCATTTCTCAAGTTTTGTTAAGTTCATTTGTGTCTCAAGACGACTTACTAAGACTTCTAGTGCTTAATATTCACATTTTGACTTTTCGTTTGCAATAATCGAACAAAACAATGAATTTGAGATCATCAACGAATTTATCACTGAAGGAAAGTTTGAGTTATTTTAACTCGAATTAATTTAAATCTCTCAGAAATGATGAATGGCACATTACATCGCCGGGTTAAAACTTCAACATTAATTCGTTAAGCATATTAACTTTTGCCTCAATATCCATTTTCGATCATATTATATAGCTAATGTGTAAAAAACTCATAAGTTGAGAGATCCGTGAATTAATTATATATAAAGAAATTGTTTCAAAACCTAATTATATTTAAAATCTTTTTGAATTTTGGAAAAATTTCTTATTTTTTTCAAAAATACCATCCTTATCCCCAAACCTAAATTTTACATTGTCCTGAATGTATGCTCAAACTAGAAATATGGACAAAGCAAATAAAGTACAGAAGTAAAAGGACGATATTACCCGAGAATTTCCACGTGTGTTACCAACTTCCAACCAATGTCACATTCCTTTCATCATAAATCAAAAGTATGAACAATTGAGAATCAACCCAATCGACAAAGTATACACATGAATACAGAGAATGAATATGGTGAGTAAAATTATTGAGATGTGCAGTCACATTATAGCATAACTAGTCACACTCGACGAGACTTTGATATTGAAAATCTGAATGACATGTTAAGCCTAGGTTTCCCTCAAACTCGATAATGAATAAATCGCGCTCTAAATCGGACGATCCTCTACTCATTTCCTCAATCTCATCCAAATACTCAAATGATGCTGGTGGACGTGGTGGAACAAGACAATGTAGTATGACAAAAAATGTGTCACCAGGTGGAAATTCTCTAATGATTTATTTAATCTTGTCACTGATAGATAAAACCTCACGTGTCAGAATACTCTCGAAAAGCTCGGGTTTTGTTCACAAAGAAGGAAATTATCTATCCTATCATCCCAGTCTCTCTCATCTAAATGAAAAAAAGAATCCAATAAAGATTGGACTTCAACAGTAAGATCCTCATCAACCGGACTGAATTCTTTCTCAAAATCTTCAAGACTCATATCTAGAGACATAGTAGGTGGACAAGCATGTAGACCGGTTGTGTCACTGTCTCGTGGGGTAGTGACATCGTTCACTTATTTAACGTACTTGACATAATTCTCTCCCTCATCAGATGATGGCTTCTCTAAATTAAACACATTCAAACCCATGGTCATGTTCCCAAATGACAGGTTCAATTGCCCACTACGACGTTGAATGACAGCATCGGAGGTGGCCAAAAAGGGTCGACCGAGGATGATCGGGATTTTTGCGGATGAGTTTAGTACATGTTGCGTGTCTAAGACCAAAAAGTCTACCGAAAAGATAAACTCCCCCACTTTAATCAAGACAACCTCTACAACACCTAAAGGCACCTGAATAGATCGTCGGCTAAGGACAAGGTCATCTTAGTGGGCTTTAACTTCTCCAAACCTAGTTTCTCATACACGGTGTACGATAGAAGGTTCACGCTAGCTCCTAAGTCTAAGATATCTTTCTCTAAGTGATGTTCCCCTATCTTAGTAGATATCGTCAGCATCCCGGGATCCTTATACTTGATGGGAGTTCTATAGAAAATGATTGAGCTAGCTTGCTCAACGAGAAAATATTTCTTGGGCACATTAGTGTTTCTCTTAAAGGTACAAAGGTCTTTCAAACATTTGTCATAGGATGGGAATTGTTGTATAGAGTCAAGAAGTAGGACATTAAATTGTACTTGCTTAAATACTTCCTATATTTTGTCAACTTGTGCCTTTTTCTTTTGGGGCAGAAATCGTTAGGGAAACGGACCTTTTGGGACATAGGTTTCTATAGATGACTCAGAAGATGAGAGTGGGGACGAAGTTGGATCCACATGTGGATATTCCTTCTCCTTAAGTTTCTCAGATTCACTCTCGGTGGGTGGTGAAACATTTTTCTCTACTTCCTTACCGTACCTAAGCGTGGTGATGGCTTTGACATCCTCTTAAATGTGTGATGAATTGAGTTGTCTTGAACAAAATATTGACCTTCAGGCATGTTACCTTTAGGATTGGGCTTAGGCTGACTCGAGAATGTTCCCTTGTTTCTCTCACTCAATGCATTACTTAATTGGCTCATTTGAACCTCGAGTTTGACTATAGATTGACTGTTTGCATACAAGCTCTATTGGGTGAATTGGAGGACACTTTGAGTCGATCGCTAGAATTGGAGGGTAATTTGACCAAGCAAATTCATCGTAGCTTCTAAAGCCTGGATATTTTGGGATAAAGGATGCATTGTTTCAGGGGTGTTCTTTCTGAAATTTGGGGGTGGGTTACTGGAAGATTGACCTCCACTTCATAGGTATTGACCCTTGGTCCACGAAATATTGGGGTGGTCTCGCCACACCAAATTGTACGCATTGGAATATGGGTCATACTTTCGCCTATTTTGACGAAGGGCATTGGCTTTCTCAGTGCGTGCCTTGTGGGTCAGAAGGGCGGGATAGTTTTTGACTAAGTGGCCAAATGCGCCACAAAGTATACGTATAGGGTAACCTACATGTTATACGACCGTAGGTGAGGCTTGATTGCCGTCTTTGCTCATCTCTAAAGCTTCTAAACGTCCGGATAATGTGGTCACTATGGCATTTAAATCATAACTTTGTGCAACTTGGTGAGCAAAACCCTCATTAGACGGTGTGGAACTAGATTCTCTATTCGGTGCCCATCGCTGGGACTTTTTTTCTATGGCTTCTAGGAACATCCACGCGTCGACCTCACATTTCTCGGTAAAATCACCGTTCCAGAGTGACTCGAGCATGGTTCGAGTATTATAATTGAAGACCTCATATAAAATTTGGACTTCGCACCCCATCTCAATCCCATGGTGCGGACATTGCAACAGCAAGTCCTAGAATCTCTCTAAATACATACATAAGGATTCTCCCTCCTTTTAGCTAAATGTGTTGATAGCGTGATGTATCGATGCCGTCTTTTGGTTAAGAAAGAATTTTTGCAAGAATACAACACTCATTTGGTTCCAAGTGGTGACGGATTCGAGTGTTAACGAGTTAAACCAACTCTTGGCTTTATCTTTCAATGAGAATAAGAACAATTTAAGTTTGACAATCTCATCGATGAGTTGTTGATACTTAATGGTCCCACATATCTCCTCGAATTCCCAAATATGAAGGTAGGGATCCTCTTTGTCGGTACCTCGAAACACTGGCAACATTTGGATTGTTCCATGATGGAATAGAAAATTATTCGCAGTGTAATCAGGTAGATGTATGCACAGACCTAATCGGATAAAGGTAATATTTAAGAGCACGTGGTGCTAACTCGTTTCCCATCTCAGTGAATATCGAAAATCTACCTACGTAAGTATAAAAAATGCTAGACTCCACACTCGACAAATGACCGGTATCATCTCGAAACCAACTTCGCATACACTGAGCTCACTTGAATTTTTTTACCCTTTTTTAGGTGAAGAAAACTAAAAAAAAATATTTGACTCAAACCACGTAATTCCTAGGTAACACAAAGCAATTTGAATTATCTAATTTAGGTGAAGGGAATTTCAATTTTAAAATCTAGTTTTCCCAAGATTAATCGACGACAACAAGGGTCTCCGAATTAATCTCCATAATTAGACCGCTCCTACTATTTGACAAAGGAGAATTTAAAAGACGACCAACTACGGCTATCACCTTAAATCCCATTTTTTCCTATAGGTAGGTTGTCGGTACGAAGACACATTAAAAACCACCAATCTTAGACAAGGAGAAACGAGATTGATTTGACATGTTCGCGTTGGGGTAGCTTTTAATTATAACCTCGTTAAGAGGTTTCCTATGAGCTATGTGATATCCTAAAGCCAACGTCTACTTGATTTTAAATTAAATGTGACTGCTCGGGATATGAAAATGCTTGGTTATTTAGTGATTTTCGGGCCAAGGAAGGGTGATAAAATTCCCACCTTATCTTTCACACGGGTTTTGCGCTTAAGTCAATTTATGCAACATGCTAAATTAAACCATTTAGGAGCACCAAAAAACGTTCCTCCGACGTGGGCTTTTTACGGTCACTTGTTTACGCTGGGCTGAAGTCTAAGTTGACATCGATCACAGTGAAACATCACCTATGTTTCAGTCGTCCCTGAGAGTTCCTTGTGTTCGTGGCAAGATTGCACAATTTTTTTCACGTTCGCGCACCAATGAACACTTTTTTAACTTTTCTTCACTTTTTTTCTCCTTTTTTTTGAATGTGCTTCGGAAAAAAAAAACAAAAGGAACTGCACCAAATGTAAAGTGCGACACACACAAAAAAAATTAAAGAAAGGAAAAAAATAACACGACACACGCATTAGTGGTGTATTTAACACAAAAAAAGGCACACTTACGAAGCAAATATTTTTTTTATATAATTTGGACAAACCAGAATCACTACTCGGAATAATTTTTTTAGGGTCTATTTCATGAAACAAACGAATCAGAAAAGTTCTAGAAATTTTTTTCCAAGCTTTTTATGTATTTTGTGTTATACTAGTGCTAAATGTACTATTTACTAACGATAGCTTAAATTCGATTATTTTTCTAGAATTTTTTATAAAACTTTTACTAACGAAAATTCGAAAGTAAAAAAAGGTCCGAAAGTCACAACTTATTTGGAAAAAAAAATCGAACAAATCCCCCTGCAACAACATCAAAAACATGTTTATCAATTTATAAGATATTGCAAGTGCACGAGCTATTATAGAATAGAAAGTGTAAGTACGGGTCGAACCCACGAAGATTTGTCAATTTTTTCGTTCAAAATAATTATGACTATCCAACTAGACGAAATGGGCTTAGAGATGAGATGTAATATTAAACTAAGCTAACACAAAAAAAAATGTGACTATGAGAGATACAATCAAGTGCGTGTGAAAACTAGGACGTTGGTTCCATTAGTAACGTTAAACTAATATTATGCAATAATTTAAATTCGTTATTGCCAATTTTATAACTCAAATTAAATCGACTCTCATCGCATTTAATTCAAAAAATAACACGGTTAAAGTTCATAATAAATTTTACGTCTCTAAATTTAGACGCCTAAAATCCCGATTCCCTTAGAAAGTTCACTTTTAAATTTTAAAGTATAGTCTTTAAGCATGGGCTATCAAAATAATCGAGTGCAAGCATAATCCATCAAAAAGTACTCACGCTAGAAAATAGAAATATGATTTTTTTAAAAATAAATCCAAAGGTTTAAAACAGACTTTCGTGTCGCTTTAAATGAATACTCAATTTTTAAAAAACCTTTACCACATATTGGGAGCAAAGATGAATTTAAATCATGCAAAATATTAGCCAAACATGAAAAATTTCCTAGTCCTAGTAAAGAAATTAAACTAGCATAATTGACGAGGTAATAAAATTGCAAGAACAAATGCTAATTTTTATTAATAAAACAAACTTACAAATATTGTGTCTCACAAATAGTCTTGACAAAACTCCTCCCACAAAGATACAATTCTTGGCACTCAAATATAAATAAAACTCTCAAAATAAAGGGACCCAAAACTATCTCTCAAAACTCTCTCTAATTTTTTCTCTCTAAAATAATGAACCCGAGGGTCCTATTTATAGGCTTTGGGGTGGGGTTTTAGTATAGGTATAAAACACCAATTTAATAATGAGGTTTTAAAATCACAAAATTAATTATAAAAAAGGTATTAACAAAGTTGGATTTTAAAAAAAAAGGAACATTTTATTGGTGGGATTTGAATTTGAGGTTATCTCATGGGATGGTTCTCACTAAACTTATCAGCTAAAATTCCTTGATTTTCAGAGTAAAAATATGCTTGGACAAAGCTAGCTATTGGACTTCCTCTTAGGCTACGTTTGGTTGGTCTTTTAAGGCCTTATCCATATTTGAACTTTTACTAAAAGGAATAAGAAGACCTGGGAATCGAACCCAAGTCCCTCCTGAGTTATTTTACATGCATAACCACTAGGCTAACAGCCGTCTTCATTCATATATCTTCTTCAGTTAATTATAAACAAAAGCAATTTATGAAATTCCTCTTTTTCATTCTTCCACCCCAAAATTTTTTAGTTCTTTCAATTCTTCTCCCAATCTTCATATCTTCACCAATTGACCTCAGATCTTCACCAAACTTCAGAGGTACCTGTAAAAATATGAAATAACTTATATTAATTCAAATTCATCCTCTTAATGCTTAAGAAATTATAAATTTTTTATTTGCATTTTAGACGCTGAAATTCATAATGTTTCCATTTTAACTCCAAATTCAATTAAATTTTCGGAGAAACTTTACTTTGCCTAGATAACATTAAAAAATTTATTTTCAGTCCCATAAAGTTTCTAAAATTATAATTTTCCCCTAGTGTTATTAAAATTGCATTTTAACTCGAATTTTATTCAAACTTGCATTTTTCTTTTATTTTATGAAAACGACTCTAAAAGCTCATTATTTATGAAAATGTCCATATTTGGACATAATTTATACAAAATCATGCACTCATCAGGATTCCACCTCTAAGGGATACCGTGGATTTTGATATCCCTTGATAGAGTTATTTATTTTATTTTCAGAAAGAAAAACTCGATCGATGGATTATTTGATAATCTCAGTGGAGTAGCAAATAAGTTAAGTCTCAGAATCAAGGAACTGATTAATTTCTAGTTAAAATTGATTAATAGTAAATTGGTTTTACCAAGAGGGTCTTGGACTTTTAACGTGGGGAATCATATTATGCACCATAATTAATTGTGCAAATACACCTTCATTATATCCAAGTGATTTATGATATAATTAAATTGGAGTGCAGTCGTGATTATTTAGTGGAATTAATTCATGATTAGATAAAGAAAGGATATAATTACAGTAATATAATTTATATTTTTGAGTATTTATTTGGAGCTGATTATTTGTATTGGATTCCTGGTGTAGTCTATACACACAAGTAGTTAGGCCCAAACTTTCAAGAAACCTAGTTTGGCCGAAGACCATATTTTGTACTTGTATACAATAGTGTGGAAAATGATTTTTATCAATATAATGGTTGATTAGCTTTTGAGAGAGGTGAGAGAAAACACTATTCATATTTTTATGAAGAAGCCTAGAGGGAGAGGACCATATATCACTCATAATGAAGGATTTTCTTCTCAAAAGGTTCCTACACACCTACCTAACTTCGGGGAGGATCATACACTAGAAGATCCAAGATTTATAGAAGGTTAATCATGGTTTTGGAAATCCAAAACAAGGCATCCCCGTCATTAACAAATACTTTTCTCCATATCAGTCATAACCAGATCCGCGAAGATATTGTATTCTAAAGCCTAGGTCTCCTCTTCAGACTTAGGTGTAGTTATCTTTTCAATATATGATTAATCAAAGATCTATAGCGCTGAATTTTTTTTGCATTTAAAATGTCAATCTCAAGTTATTTTCTCCTAGTAATTCGTATTGGAGCACCAGTTGAGAATGATTTTGTATTGAAAAAATCTACGTTATCTAGAAACCCTAGTTTTAGCAGTGTTGTCCACACATGGTTTTGCAGATATTCTGTAATACCTCAAAATTCCAGAATAAAATATTACGACATTGGGAGGATTTAAATTAAATAAGTAAAAAATTAAATTTAAATAAATATTTATTCATGATTATATAAATAGAAGACTCAATTTGACATAACGGGCTTGATAGTGAAAAAGAAATCACACATAAATAAATTTACGGGCGTGTGTCGTTTAAACATAATAAAATTGTCTAAGTGAAGTAGAAATATTGGGACGCGTTTTGGGAAGCGTTAAAGGCTCGTTTAGGTGTTTTAAACCTTCAAAAATGGTCCTGGGGTATAAATATAAAAGTTGGAAGGTTATTGGGCTAGTCTACGTACGAATTCGGGCCCATTTGGGGGTCCAAAAACGGGGTTATATGCCCAACTCGGGAATCGGGGTAAATATAAGATTAGGAGCAAGAGAAATAACTCCCAACTTCTAATCATAACCTAAACCTATCACCCCTACTTTAAGAGAGACAGGAGAAAAGTCCTGAGAGGGGGAATAGCAAAGAATTCAAGGGAGAAAAAGGGAAAAAAATCAAGGGGATTCTTCTATGAATTTCTAAAGGAAGAATTCTCTTGCTTGATTTAATTTCCAATGTATTTCTTGATGCATTATAATGAACCTATATGATTTTTTGGATTTTCGGCTGGAATTTGATGAATAAATGTTAGGAGCAGAACTCATGTATATAGAGGATAAATCGTAACATAGGTTATAACCCAGAAATCTAGGAGTCATCCTTGAATTTTGATGATAGAAACCTTAGGGTTCTTGAGATGAAATTAGGAAATATTGAAAACCTTAGGTAGAGGATTTAATATATTCAATTGATATGTATATTGGTGATTTTAATCCCATGTTATATACCCTATAACCTGTTTTATACAAGTGATGATGTTGGAAGAAATCTGAACTAAAGTTCTTGTTGAATCCATGTGAAATCTGGGAATTTGGGGGTAATAATTGATGTAGTTACATGGAATAAATGATAATATGATGTAAGAGTAAGTACTAAGTAACTCCCCACATGTTTAAAAAAAAGGAATGTCATTTGGATTGAGACATGGAAATCCGTAACAGTGGGGAAAATGAAGTTCCTGGGAGTTTGACCTCAGGTCAATTCGACCTCCGGGTAGTTCGACCTCATATCAATTTGACCTCAGGAAAGTTTGTCCTCATATCAGTTCCGCCTCAGGTCAGTTCGGCCTCCTAATCAGTTAGGCCCCGGGGGGGGCTGAGCAAGATGGGGCCATGGTTAGTTCAGAAATATCTTCTTATGTCCGTACGAGTTTGTGGGACCGTGTTTGGGACAATATGAAATTTATTAAAAATAAAAATTTACCCACATTTAATTGGGAAAATTTCATTTAATTAGATGGTTAAGTAATTACTTAAGGGAATGGAATTAATAATTCCCTAGATGGTAAATTATTAACAATTGGAAAATTGTGAACTTTACGTGGGACTTTTCTATGGTAATTATTGAGTAGTTACCTAAGCATATTATATGAGATAATAATATGTACCTATATGTATTTGTGTGGACATAACAATGTTTGTGGACTCTCCTATCTGCTTGGGGGTTCGTGCATTCGTACCGGGTACCACACGATGCCACAGGTGGACTTGGAGATTTAGTAGGTCAAATAGGAACTACTTGGAGGCGCCATCGACGAAAGGTATATGTTGGCACTGACCCAACCTGTGTCACCATTGGGTATGGGCTGTGAACAGGTATCCTGCGTAGGGACTGCCCCCAACTTATGTGTGTTTTGTGATGTCTGCTTAGGATAAGATATTCTTCCGGACTTTCCGATATAATATGAACTAGACACCAATGGTAGATGCCTTTGTGTGTCAAATATATGAAGGACACACACACACACACAGAGATATATATATATATATACTAGGGTGTACCCGTGCCGACAACACAACAATAAATTTATTTCCGAGAAAAATGGGTTCCCGTGTTGCCATCAGTGCAAATATAAATAGCGTTGGTCATCTCATAGTAAACTTACGACATGGTTACGATTTTAATACGGTGCATTTGTAGGAACATCTAATTTATATTTGCAATTAGTATTTTTTTTACTATAACATTTCAAACTTTACTAAACCAAATTTTATTAACTTTACTCACATTGTTAGTTGCCCTCGTACATTGATAACATAGGCGTGTCACCCTTTCTTGAGCCTCGTAACAGCTATCTAACAAATCGTGTTTGCGTTAGGTAAATCAGAAACATTTCATGTCGTGTTAAATCATGTTAGGTCGTAATTATTTTTATATGCATTAAAATAGACTACCGAACATGTACGATCAAATCATCTTTAACTCATCATTGCTTTTTTTTTTTATCAATTTGCTTTTTTATATCAATTATGTGAGGAGGAAGATTTTTCACTGCCTGTACATAAAATTGGTATACAAAAAATACACTTTCTGCAAGCGACTTGAATTTAATATGATCAAGAGCAAAACAATTAAATTAAAATAATAATAAATTAACAACATATGCTCATTTGTTAGAAATATGTTCAAAAATTTAATATGATTAAAAACTAACAAACTAACTCTAATACCTTACAAAAAACACATTCTTTCAACATATTCCAAACTCAACTTTATCTGATAAACAGAGATCACAAAAATTAAGTCATAAACGTTATCTGTAATCCTTCATGTGCAATATGTTAAATACACATCTTGTACATCTTGGAGAGAACCCACAATCATGAAAACTCACTTAAGCAAATGTATACCCATCCATATTTACATGACCTCTCTTTCTCCCTGCAAAAACATTCTTTCTATAAAGTTCATTAAACTTTTAATCTACAAACAACCTCGCACTAAAACAAAGATCGCAAATTAGCTAACTGAGCATTAGAAGCCGAGTTCATGAAAAAACAGCAAAAATAGACCATTTTCCACTTTCAGCTTCACATAAACTGTCAGAAAAGGTACAAAAAGTCACAATTTTTCAAAATGAAAGAAAAAACATTGAAGAATGGAAATAATAACATGGAACTGAGTATTAAAAAATGTTCAGTGAGTATACAAAAATGTCCAAAAATGGGTGTGTTCAAAAACACAATTGTGTACAGTATACTCACTTGGTATGTCAATTAACAAAACACAGTTACACGAAGAAGAGGGAAAATCATACTTACCTATAGTAGATTTCTGCATTAACCCAGTGATTTGGGTGTGACCACCTGAACAGAGCATCTCAAAAATGGCATTTGCCAGACATTGTCTCCTAAGATCCAACCTGAGATCTGTAACACAAACAAAATCAAACTTTATTTTTAACACAACCAAAATCATCTCCTCAAGCGTAGTGAAGATGAAATTGTCTCCTAAGATTCAACCTGAGATCTGTAACACAACTAAAACCAAACTTTATTTTTAATGTCAAAGAATACGGTAAAAAATAAGGGTAGAAGCCCAGCCCCGTATCAAATAGGAAACCAAATCAGAGACCCCATACCTGATCAGAACCCGTATCAAAGAACCAAAGTTTTTTTTACTTCTATAAGACCTGCAAACCCAAAACCCAAATCATTGTGGTGGGTTGGTTTGGATTTTGGTGGAAACTGGTACCCATATTTTTGAGCCCTTGCCTTACAAACAATCGTGAACATTTTATCAACCCTGCAAAGTATAACGAACATAAACATCAACCGCACTCAAACACTAAGCCGTGATAATGAATACAAATACCAACAAAAAATAGTCTAATGTACAAACTGACGTGGGAGAAAAATACCCAAACTAACAGATTGCCTCAAATAAATGCAGGGAACTGATTTCTATGAACACCCAAATGAACCCCATAGTTAGATCTACAACAAAAAAATTGAAATTAGGTATCTTAGGTTGTGAGATTTATAAACGCTGATAGAGAGAGATATGGATGATGTTGGTTTATGTTTACATAGCAATGTGAGAGTTTAAGGCTCCGGACAAAATGTTAGAGAGAGAGAAAGAAATGACCTAACCCCATGAAGCCTCCTCTTCTCAGATCTGAAGTTGGTGGTAGTTTGTATCCGTGGAAGTGAGTTGAGGGAGAGTAGAGGGCATTATGAAAAGTTTGAATCTTGAGCCTTGTGCTGTGTAATCTACTTTTTTGACTGACACTACAATACATTGTACTTTTCTTTCATCAGAGTGGACAACACTCAGCGTGGGTTTAGGATAGAACTCTGATTTTTTGGGTGAAAGTGTTGTCAACTTATTTTTTAAAGAAATCTCAAAGGGTCGCACCATTACCGATACAACTCTCTTGTTTAATCTAAACCATGGGTTTAGGATGTATACAATGTTGTATGATGTGGCGATATGACGTGGCTAAACCCCCTCCTGCTTTATTATATAGATATATATACATACTCGGAGTTTATATGAGATAAATTTAAATGTATAAGAATGTGGACATAAACTACAACTTTGATTCTATAACACATAATAGATGTTTATGCCATTTATGTGAAACTTATGAGACTGGGATATTATGGGTTTTGACAATTAGATGTAGTCGGTACACTTAAGCATTCAATTATCGACAAATCTATTTTATCAATTTGACAGGTTGTCAGAGTTATTATTTGGGACTTATTGGGATGATGATAATATCACACTTAGTTGAGAGGTGAGGTTTTAAACGCATGCGAGTGACGAATGGAGGATATTTATTTTGCATCAACTATACTATTGCATCGTAAATTGATTAAGTTAAATCTTGCACATCATGGGCTCTGACCCAAATTTAAATGTTTTTCCCCAGGTTGTTTCTAGACAGGGATAGTGGGAGTGTTGTTTTACTAGCCTTGCAATCTCTCATACTTATCATCTTTTCAAATTATTAACTCTAGTTTGGGTGCTTTTCCAGTCATACTTATTTATTTGAGACATTTTTATGGGAATAAGGTCGAGATTTATTAATTTACATTATGTTGGGTTGTGATACTCACATTTATGTCGACTTATCATGAACTTTATGTTGCTTTGTATTTATATACTTATTATGGAAATGTTTATTTAAAATCCAATGATGGGATTTTAATATAATTTATTTTATGTTGGAGCTGAGATTGGTATTAATTGACCGACAAGCCCCATCTTCGGTGTATCGTACCTGGTCAGCCTTTACGTGAGAATATGGGGGTTTTTAGATGTTATAAACTTATAACCTTTCCATCATGGTCATGCATATTTATTTTCTATGGCTGGATCATACAGTGGTTTATCCTTAGTTAATTTCTCTCCAAGATTCGATGTGGTTGTAATAATTATGTTTTTGTAATTATTTCAATATCGATGTATTTGGAGGTGTTGAAAGAGGGTTGTAATGTTTATTTATGTTTAGAATTAAGTATTTTCATATTTCTAGGTTTTGGACTATGTTTCATGAAGAATTGGCAGAGTTATGGGGGTTTTCATCCACATAAATTCAAGGAACAAGAAGAAGGTCATAAATAGAAATTCAAAATATTATTTCATCCAGTGACGATGATCGGACCGTTGGAATTGATTGATTTTCTGTTATGTTATTTCTAAAGATAAACCAAAGTCTTCCAATGAAACTAAGGTCGAACGGATGTCATTAAGGTTGTCTTATTTGACGATGATTTTTTGGACCATAACATCCATTACCGATGATTTTACCATTAGACTTTGTTGATGTTCAAATATATTCTTTTTTACAATGAAAATCATCTTGATCAGATTTCATTAAGGTTGTCTTCATTGATGGTGATGTTCATGGCCATAATGTCCATAGTCGGTGATCAGGTCGTTGGAATATACTAGTTCTCGGACATGTTCTTACTGGAGTTGATACGAAGTCGTGAGCCTAAACTCAACTTGATTGGACATTGTTAAGGTCGCCTGGATCTACTTTTGGTGATGTCTACTTCAAGTTAGACTCTTGTCCAAACGAAAGTCTTCTTCAACAAGGATTCTTTTACATGGAGATTTTCACTTCATGTTTGACCCTTACCCAAGAAGAAGTCTACTTCAACAAGCATTCTTTTGTACAAAGAGTTTTACTTCATGTAAAAGTCGAGGCCATGTTGGAAAATGTCTTTTAATTTTTTTGCATTTAATTATTTAATTTCTTGCATGTCTGTTTATTTTATTATGTTGCATAATTTGTGTCATAATTAAGTAAATATTTAGGAACACCCATTTTATGGCCAATATAAATTATTTATTTTGAGACTCGCCTAGATAACCAATTTTCTTCAAAAATTTGTTTTTTGTTTTATTGTTTTCTAAACTGAGTTCAATTGGGGGAATTAAATTTAAAGGTATGAATTTAAATTGAGATCTTCGAAATTTTTATTTTGAAAAATTTTAAATAATTTTTTGGTTTAATAAAATTAAATAGTGAGATTAGGTGATTTAATTTATACAAATAAATTAAAAATTACCAATAATTTAAATTCAAGAACATAAAATTAAATGTTTTATTTTTTAAGACCCTCAAGTGTTTAAATACTAAGTGTCATACGGGTTTTAACATAAACCCCACAGTCTTAATCAATAATTTGTAGTCTTTCAATGTTATGTAAGTCCTACAAAGAGGAATACTAATTATTGTGGTAGTTTGTACATGTTTCCTAATGGGTAATTTTGGATTCATTATTTACGTGAGCACCCCCCACAGGAGGAGTCTATGTGATATGGGATAATATAAAATTAGTTGGTGGTATACACTTAGACACGATTTTTGATATCCTCCTAAAGAAGTCACTGTCATTAATAGTAGGACCAAATTTTTTTGGCTATTCACTAAGTTGGACAATGGATCCTGTACTGTTCGGATAGAATAACGAAATATGAAAGTGTGTCTAGTTCTAGGCGTAATGCTTTAAGATCCCAAGGAGAAATTTCACCTCATAAGGGAACTAGGATGCCCAAAAAACTTATTTTAAATTAGTGGTTTAGGAATGCCACGTAAAATATAATCGATTTTATCTTGTGTTTAATTGAAAATTATATTTTTTTCAATTTCGCGTTTCAAAGATTTCAAAAATGAATTTAATATTTTTCTCATTGTTTTAGTCTTAATGGTTTAATTGGAATAAGTTTTAAGGACTAAAAATATAATTAGACATGATAATGGTTTTTCTCTTAAAAGTGAATGCATGATTTATGGTCCAATCTATGGTAACTGAGTGTGTAGGATCGGGAACCACAAATTAGGATTACAACTCATTGCAAAGGTTTTAGGTAATGGGGTAATTAATTATGTAAAGAAAGATGCTCGTAGTTATGGACATTCAGAATAAGGCAACAGTGTAAGCCATATCGATATCTTTTAGGTAATAGTGAGGATAAAAAATTAATGTAGGAAAATTATTTATTTTACCTTCTTTTACCACTTCATTTCTGTTTTCTAAATTGGTTTTGAATAGATATTCGATTGATGTTACGAAAAATGTTTCATTAAAATTGGACATCTTTTATCAGTTGTGCTATAGTGTGAAATAATTTATACATTATAAGTTTTGTTTCACTATTGCTAAATACTCAAATGAATGGAATTAATGAACAATCATTAAAGAGAAAGAAATCGGACTTTAGACTCTTTTGAATATGATAAGGTCCATGATAGGCTATTCAGGATTACAAGATTCTTATTGGGATAAATATGTAAGAGACAAGAATTTACATTCTAATGTATTTTCTTCTTAATTGTTCTCTACAACTGCCATTAAACAATAGAGTAAGCACAAGATAATTTTAGGGCATGTTTAGACTTGGGGGGTGCTTAGCACATGTTCAATGGAAGGATCCAAGGGAGTTGAAATTAAGGAAAGAGTTATGTCTCTTAGATGGTTATCCCAAAGGTAACAAAGGTAGTGTGACACCCCGAATAATTAAACACCGGGTAGCCACTCCTTTATTCAAATTAATTCAAAATGTCAAGTTGGTTCAATTCGTAGCATCACTGTCGAAAATGTTTTAACAATTACTAGCCACCTAATATTTAAAAGTGAGTTGTCAATTTTAGTCGAATTCGATATACATACAACCAAATTAAATTGTGAATTACTGATACCACAACCACATCATAGTCACAATAAATAACGATGTAATAAACTGAATCTGGAGGAATACATCTCACACAATTCGAATACTGGAATAAACAAATACAAGCCTGAATCATTAATTTAATTACAACCCAAAAATATAAAATAAAAACTGAGTAAATAAGATGTCCCTGAAAGGAAAGGGGGCGACATGCCCTACAAATGAATGAATCTGAAGTATAGTCAAGATATAAAGTGGAGGCGTCTACTATCAAGGTCCTGTAACTTCCACGGCAGCTACAGCACGTCGCGGGAATAGAACTCCTATGCTTGGTGTCCTTGTGGTCGGGCACCTAAAAAGGTTTTTACAAAAATAGATTTGAAAGCAAACGGGTCAGAGCCCGATTGTGAAAACAGTTTAAAATACAATAAGTGTTTAATTTAATTAAACACTGAATATAAAGTACATGATAGTGCGTGCACTCACATGAGTTCCTCACCTCTCAACTAATTGTGCACTCCTATCGTACCCGTACCCATTCTAGTTATTCCTATATTGAACTAGTCCAATACACAATCTAATAGTACTATATGATTCACAATTTAAGTCCCGACCTCTTAATTTAAACAGACAGTTTTACTTTTCTTCTTTGTTCCCATATTAGTCATGCTAATCACTAGAAATTTTCCATTTTTAACTCTACAAAAATATTTCTATTATTCGCACTTACATTTATTCATGACAGTTCATTTCAATTAGCAGTATATTATTCTCATCATAAATATACAATACTGGCACCCCGAGACTAAGCTGTGGTGCACACATACTCTGCTATCCAATCCCGGTACATCACGTACATAAGGACCACGTATTCCGAATCTCTCAGGAATCGTTTTCAATAAACAACAATCACACAAAATGGACGCGAACATAGTTCACATCACATGGGTCACGCACATACCTACGCTCCCATGATCAGCAGAATTATTAACTTCTCAATAAGTCCTTCTCTGACCTATGTCCTCGAGGTACCAATCTAAATCCCCCCCGTAGGCACACAAAGATTAGATGGCCCCGATCGAATGCTGACCTCCCGCGATAGCAAGTATGGTAGGTATGTTATACACAAATACTACATATACCAAGAATTCACACATCTTAGGTATCCCAAAATATTAATAGACGTATATTTCTCATCCTTATACCGTCATTTAACGTTACACGTTTACAAGTCCCCGAATTATATACATTCAAGTTAACAACTCTTCTCGCGTCGTAATTTTAATTACTTATACCCTAACCCATATATGTCATCCGGTTTACTACTTAATCCCTAGTTTTAATCCTCAACATAATTCAAATCTCACAAATATATCCACTAGTCAACAAGGGAAGGTTAACACTTAATTATATAAGTCTACTAGAAGTTTTAAATAAAATCAGGCCTAAAAAGGCATTCTATCAACTCGTTAGAAATCTCGTTCGAACGAGGTCGTTTGAACGAATGGATTCGAACGAACTACCAACTCGTTAGAAGGGGTACTATCATCTCGTTAGAAGTCTCGTTCACCTGGGCAAGTCTTCTAACGAGATGGCAGAATACGCCCAGAAAATTCCCAATTCGTTTTTCTCAATTTCTCTCTTCTCTAAATTCATCCTAAGATCATACCAATCGCATTTTAATGTTCTTAAACTTCACTAAATCTTCTTAGGTCGTTTCTTAACATATTTTGGGGTCAAATTTTCCTTATCAACATATAATCATCATTAATTCCCAAATTTTATCCCCAAACCCTATGAACATGAACCCAGAATTTTATTATGCCTAATTACTCATTTTATTATGCCTAATTACTCGTCTTCGAATACCAAATTCTTCCATAACCATTCTACATGCAATTCCTAACCCAACTTTAGAGTTTCTACAATAATTTCATTATGTTTTCTTCAAAACATCCAAGACAAAACAGTTTCTACACTAAACAAGGAAGAAATATGCAATGCACTTAAAAATATCAAATCACTTGCCTCAGATTCGTGTTTCAGATTTGTTGTCGTTGATTCTAGGCTGAATTTCCCTTCTTTCGGTCACAAATCCTTCCAGAATGGTGGTGATGGGTGATGGCTTTGGTTTGGCTCTTGTAACCTCTCTCCAACTTCTCTCAAAACTCCCGTAGCCCACTCTCTTATCTTTTTCTTGTAATGGCCTGAGTGGTCTCTTTAAAAATATAAATATAAACTGTAATTTTCGTGGGTTTTAATTCCCTTATTTTTAAAATTACCAAAGTACCCTTGTAGGTAGCCGGTTTGGCCTAAAAATGCCCCGGGACCCAAACTAAACACCCGGCTAGTGTTTTCTGACTATTTCGACACGTTGGTGCACTCAAAATGACCATTCTACTGATAAAAATATAATTCACTTTTTAATCTAATTAAATTCATTCCTGACACGACTGACACGCGCGTCCCAACTTAATTTTCCAAATTGTCGTATTTCAGCCTCGCGACAACTTTAATATTTTCAATACTCATGAAATATTCAATTTTAACATCATAATCAAATACCAACTCACATCTCGCTAGTATTTATATCCGGATTAATTCCCAATTAATTCTCATTTTATTTAATTAATCCCTTAAATAAAAATCAATAAACTTACGGGGTATTAAATACTTCCCCCCTAACAACAGAATTTCATCCCGAAATTCGGAAGTAAAGAGTACCTGGTAAAAATAACTCTGGATAACGTTCGCGCATCTCATCCTCGCGCTCCCATGTGGACTCCTAGGCATTATGATTTCGCCACTGTACACGTACTAATGGTACTATCTTCGACCTCAGTTTCCTCTCACTATGGTCCAGAATAGCGACCGACCCCTCCTCGTAGGAACTATCAGGCTGAAGATCGATGTCCTCTAAAGCAATGTGAGTATGGTCCAAATCATCCCTAAGATATTTCCTTAGTGAGGAAATATGAAACACATCATGAATCCTATGCAAGTGTTCCGGTAACGCAAGTCTATAATCAACTGGCCCAATCCTATCGATGATAGGAAATGGCCCCACGTATCTTGGTGCCAGTTTCCCCTTCTTCCCAAAATGCATGATCCCCTTCATGGGAGATACTTTGAGTAGCACCTTGAATTCTCTGAAGAACCTCTTGGCATCAACATAGCTCTTCTACCAGTCCTGAGCCACCCGAATACGGCTCCGTATCATCTCTATCCTTGCAGAAGTGTCCTGAATCACTTCCGGCCCAAGGAGTTTGTTATCCCCCACCTCTAACCAACATGATGGGGAACGACAAGGCCTACCATACAACGCCTCGAATGGATCCATGCCAATGGTGAACTGATAGGAGTTATTATAATCAAACTCCACCAGTGGAAGGTACTACTCCCAACCACCTCCAAAGTCTAAGATGCACATACGTAACATGTCCTCCAATATCTGATTTGTCCTCTCTATTTTCCCATCAGTCTGCGGGTGATATGTCGTACTCATCCGCAACTCTATACCTATGGCCTCCTGGAAACTCTCCCAAAATCGTGAAACCAATATCTTATCTCGGCCAGATACGATATTTAGAGGCACCCGATGAAGTCTCACGATCTCGGTAATAAAAATCTGGGCATACTGTCCCGTAGTGTAGTCTGTCCTCACGGGCAGAAAATGATCAACTTTGGTCAACCTATCCACAATTACCCATATGTAGTCTTTACCCCTCTGTGATGTAGGTAACCCCGTGATAAAGTCCATGGATATGCTCTCCCACACCCACATCGGAACCACTAACGGCTGTAGAAGTTCTGCTGGTTTCTGATGGTCCACCTTTACTAGCTGACAAGTGGTGCATTTAGAAACAAACACGGTTATATCTCTCTTCATCCCGCTCCACCAGTACTGTCGTCTCATGTCTTGGTACATTTTATCCCCACGAGGGTGTACTGCGAACCGTGAGCCGTGCGACTCTGTCATTACCTCGTGTCACAAGTCTTCCCCTTTCGGAACGACCAGCTCCCATTAAATCATAATCCCCCTTCTTAACTAACGGTATAGGGCTCGACCCCCTCTGATAATAATCGAACTATCTGCTCCTGACAGAATGAGTCATTTGCCTAGGCCTTTACCACTCTCGTAAAAATCTGAGGTATAATAGTCATCACAGACATGAATGATCAGGCCACTGCATCCTGGTGTCCCAAATCCTTCCACTTAGCTTTCCACACCTCGGCCACCTCATCTACTGGCCTATGGCTCAACGTGTCTACTAACACATTAGCCTTCCCTAGATGATATTGGATATCGAACTGATAATCCTTCACAAACTCAAGCCACCGACGTTGATGCATATTCAGCTCCGTCTGCGTGAAGAGGTATTGTAGAAACTTGTGGTCTATGAGAAACCGAAATTTCTCCCCCAGGAGATAGTGTCTCCAAATTCAAAGAGAAAATACGACTGCCACTAACTCCAAGTCGTGTGTGGGGTAATTCCTCTCGTGGGGCTTAAGCTTACGGAAAGCATAAGTTATGGCCTGACTCTCCTGTTGCATCACACCTCCAAGTCCTTATAAGGACGCATCTGTGAAGACTAAATACTCAACTCCGGGTCTGAGAAATGCTAACACAGGCGCTGAGGTCAATTTGTCCTTCAACTCATCAAATGCCAACTGACAGGCATCGCTCCATATGAATGGCAAACCTTTGCGAGTCAGATGTGTCAAAGGACCCACTATCTTTGAGAAACCCAGAATAAACCCCCTGTAGTATCCTGCTAGGCCCAAGAAACTATGGATCTCAGTCGGTGTCATGAGCTGTCCCCACTCCCTCACCGTGGATACTTTCCCCGGATCAACAGATATCAATCGATCTGAAATGATATGCCCCAAAAACTGAACCTCCTTCAGCCAAAATCCACATTTTTTGTACTTTACATATAGCTCGTTTTGACGTAGCGTCTGCAAAACCTACCTCAAATGCTCGGCGTGCTCCTCTTCTGTCTGGGAGTAAACCAGAATGTCATCAATAAAGATAATGACGAACTGGTCTAGGAACTCTCTGAATACCATATTCATCAAATCCATAAACATGTTTGGAGCGTTGGTCAAGCCAAAACGCATAACCCGAAACTCGTAGGAACCATATCTCATCAAGAAAGCAGTCTTCGAGACGTTCGGTTCCTTGATACGCAACTGATGGTATCCTGATCGCAAATCAATCTTTGAGAAAAAGGAAGCTCCTCTCAACTGGTCGAATAAGTCATCGATTCGGGGCAACGGATACTTATTCCATATCGTGACTTTATTCAACTCTCGGTAATCTACACATAATCTCAACGATCCGTCCCTCTTCTTTACGAACAACACAGGGGCACCCCACGGCAAAGTACTCCTTCGGATAAACCCCTGACCCAACAACTACTCTATCTGATCCCTTAGCTCTCTCATCTCCGCTGTAGCCATACGATAAGGTGCATGGGCAATTGGCCGAGTGCTCGGCGTCAAATCGATAACAAAATCTATCTCTATACTAGGAGGTAATCCAAGTATATCCTGAAATAAGTCAGCAAACTCCCTAACGACTGGAATCAAATCAAGTGGTGTCACCACTTCCTTAGAGGTCTCCTCCTCTATATAGTACAAGTGAGTGGACGATCCTCCCTCGGGGCGAGGCATCGCCACTAAAAACATCTCCTGCCCAGGAATGGAAAAAATAATACTCCTACTGAAACAATCAATCATGGCTCGGTATGCTACCAGCCAAGCCATACCAATAATCGCATCGTACTCAGTCATCTCTAATACTAGCATATCAGCGGGAAAGTAAATCTCCCTATCTCTATACCCACACCTCTACAAATAAGGGAAATCACGGAACCCCTACTCAACGGTGAATCTACGCAAGTAACCGTGTTCTCTGCAGTGTCTAATAACCCCAAAGTGCGTGCAAATCTCATGGAAATGAAATAATGTGTGGCCCCCGTATCAAATAAAATACACCCCATAGTCCCCTGAATAGAGAACATACCCTCAATAGCAGGTGGATCCTGTGGGACTGCGGCATGCTGAAGTTGATAAACTTGCCCGTACTAAAGCTGTCCTTACTGGACTGGGACCGCTGGGATGGGTGGCAAAGCTAGCATCTGTGGTGGTACTGGGAGGGCGGCGGGAAACATAGATCTCTGGGGCTCATGTCGAGCACCCTGCTGTTTCTACTGTGGGGCCCGACCCCTATCAGGACACTCCTAGCGCTTATGGCCAATCTTGACACAAATGAAGCATTTCCCCGAAAAGTTCCCCCCTCTCTGACCCTGCTGCCCACGGCCCTGGTGGCCATTGCCATTCCTCCCCTGGCCATGCTGGCCCTGATGAAACTGTTGTTATTGGCCCTGCTGGCCGTGCTGACCCTGACGAAAACCTCCCGGACCATTTCTGAAACTCCTGAATCTGAACCTCTTAAAATCCCCTTGCTGGGAACCCTGATCTCCCTGCCTATGCTGACCCTGAGCAGATTGTGCCCCACTGGCACCATTTCCCCCTGTCCTGCCCTGATGGTTGGACTCTCCGGACCGCTTACTCTCTGACATGTGAAAGCGGTGGTCCTAGCAGTGAAGCAGTTCTACGTTAACCACAACAGAATAAGTGGCCAACGAGAGATTACCCAACAAGTGCTGATAGATCCTCCAAGTCAACCCATCCATGAACTTTTGAATCTTTTTCTCCTCGGTCAGAATCACATTGGGAACAATGTTCAAGAGACTAGTGAACTCAGCCTCATACTCGGCCACGGTCTTCCCCTCCTGCTTGAGCTTCATTAACTTCCTCCTCATTTCGGTGTGAACGGCTGATGGAAAATATTTACGGTCGAACCGCACCCAGAACTCCTGTATAGAAAGGGCATCTCTCTCCTCCGGGGTGGTAATGGTCTCCCACCACTGCAACGCTGATCCTACTAGCTTAAAAGTAGCTAGTATCTGTTTCTGTACCTCCGTGCACTCATACATCCTCAAATGTCTTTGAATGTCCTTCTTCCACTAACTGGACACAACAACATCGGAGCTACCAGCAAACTATGGAGGGTGTGCTTTATGAAAAGCATCACGAACATGTTCCCAAGCAGACGGGAATGCATGAGCCTGATCTGGCGCTGCTGCCAGTGCCTGGGGTGGTGCCTGCTGCACAACTGCGAGGGTGGCATTTACCGCTTGAGCTACAATAGCGGCAACTTCTGCGGCATTCATGGTGCCCTGGACTGGTGCAGGCTGTGGCTCGGGCTGAGCATCCCTGGGAACTCGATGTGCACGTCGTGGAGGCATCTGAAATGAGAGTAAAGTCTTATAAGTTCGCAGTTATTATCTCAAACAAACTGAAGAGCGAAACATACACAAAAGAATACAACAATCCTAAAATATAGGGCTCTACATGAAAGAAAGCTCAGCGGAAACATAACAAGCTATACATATCCTAAAGACACTAGAACCTGATGCTCTGATACCACCTATGACACCCCGACTAATTAAATACCGGGTAGCCACTCATTTATTCAAACTAATTCAAAATGTTAAGTTGGTTCAGTTCGTAGCATCACTATCGAAAGCGTTTTAACAATTACTAGCCACCTAATATTTAAAAGTGAGTTGTCAATTTTAATTGAATTCGATATACATACAACCAAATTAAATTGTGAATTACTGATATCACAACCACATCACAGTCACAATAAATAACGATGTAATAAACTGAATCTGGAGGAATACACCTCACACAATTCGAATACTGGAATAAACAAATACAAGCCTGAATCATTAATTTAATTACAACCCAAAAATATAAAATAAAAACCGAGTAAATAAGATGTCTCTGAAAGGAAAGGGGGCGACATGCCCTACAGATGAATGAATCTGAAGTAGAGTCAAGATATAAAGTGGAGGCGTCTACTATCAAGGTCCTGTAACTTCCACAACAGCTACAACACGTCGTGGGAATAGAACTCCAATGCTTGGTGTCCTTGTGGCTGGGCACCTAAAAAGGTTTTTACAAAAATAGATTTGAAAGCAAACGGGTCACAGCCCGATTGTGAAAACAGTTTAAAATACAGCAAGTGCTTAATATAATTAAATAGTGAATATAAAGTACATGATAGTGCGTGCACTCACATGAAATCCTCACCTCTCAACTAATTACGCACTCCTATCATACCCGTACCTGTTCTAGTAATTACTATATTGAACTAGTCCAATACACAATCTAACAGTTCTATACGATTCATGATTTTAAGTCCCGACCTCTTAATTTAAATAGAGAGTTTTACTTTTCTTCTTAGTTCCCATATTAGTCATGCTAATCACTAGAGATTTTCCATTTTTAACTCTACAAAAATATTGCTATTATTCCAACTTACATTTATTCATGATAGTTCATTTCAATTACCAGTATATTATTCTCATCATAAATATACAATACTGGCACCCCGAGACTAAGCTGCGGTGCACACATACTCTGTTATCCAATCACGGTACATCACGTACATAAGGACCACGTATTCCGAATCTCTCAGTAATCATTTTCAATAAACAACAATCACACAAAATGGAGGCAAACATAGTTCACATCACATGGGTCACGCACATACCTACACTCCCATGATCAGCAAACTTATTAAATTCTCAATAAGTCCTTCTCTGACCTATGTCCTCGAGGTACCAATCTAAATGCCCCCCGTAGGCACACAAAGATTAGATGGCCCTAATCGAACGCCGACCTCCCGCGATAGCAGGTATGGTAGGTATGTTATACACAAATACTACATATACCAAGCATTCACACATCTTAGGTATACCATAATATTAATAGAGGTATATTTCTCATCCCTATACCGTCATTTCACGTTACACATTTACAAGTCCCCGAATTATATACATTCAAGTTAACAACTCTTCTCACGTCGTAATTTTAATTACTTATACCCTAACCTATAGATGTCATCCGGTTTACTACTTAATCCCTAGTTTTAAGCCTCAACATACTTCAAATCTCACAAATATATCCACTAGTCAACAAGGGAAGGTTAACACTCAATTATATAAGTCTACTAGAAGTTTTAAATAAAATCAGGCCAAAAATGGCATTCTGTCAACTCGTTAGAAATATTGTTCGAACGAACTAACAACTCGTTAGAAGGGGTACTGTCATCTCGTTAGAAGTCTCATTTGAACGAGGTTGTTCGAACGACCTGGGCAAGTCTTCTAACGAGATGGCAGAATACGCCCAGAAAATTCCCAATTCGTTTTTCTCAATTTCCCTCTTCTCTATATTCATCCTAAGATCATCCCAATCACATTTTAATGTTCTTAAACTTCACTAAATTCTCTTAGGTCGTTTCTTAACATATTTTGGGGTCAAATCCTCCTAATAAACATGTAATCATCATTAATTACCAAAATTTACCCCCAAACCCTATGAACATGAACCCTGAATTTTATTATGCCTAATTACTCATCTTAAATCCATTTTTAAATAATTAAAGTTAAGTCTTCGAATACCAAATTCGTCCATTGCCATTCTACATGCAATTACTAACCCAACTTTAGAGTTTCTACAACAATTTCATTATGTTTTCTTCAAAATTCTAAGACAAAACAGTTTCTACACTAAACATGGAAGAAATATTCAATGCACTTAAAAATATCAAATCACTTGCCTCAGATTCATTTTTCAGATTTGTTGTCGTTGATGGCTGAATTTCCCTTCTTTCGGTCACAAATCCTTCCAGAATTGTGGTGATGGGTGATGGCTTTGGTTTGGCTCTTGTAACCTCTCTCTAACTTCTCTCAAAACTCCTGTAGCCCACTCTCTTATCTTTTGCTGGTAATGGACTTAGTGGTATCTTTAAAAATATAAATATAAACTCTAATTTTCGTGGGTTTTAATTCCCTTATTTTTGAAATTACCAAACTACCCTTCTAAGTAGTCGGTTTGGCCTAAAAATGCCCCGGGACCCAAACTAAACACCTGGCTAGTGTTTTCTGACTATTTCGACCCTTCCGGACATGTTGGCGCACTCAAAATGACTATTCGATTGATAAAAATATAATTCACTTTTTAATCTAATTAAATTCATTCCTGATGCGACTGACATGCGCGTCCCAACTCAATTTCCAAATTGTCGTATTTCAGCTTCGCGAAAACTTTAATATTTTCAATACTCATGAAGTATTCAATTTTAACATCATAATCAAATACCAACTCAAATCTCGCTAGTATTTATATCCAGATTAATTCCCAATTAATTCTCATTTAATTTAATTAATCCCTTAAATAAAAATCAATTAACTTACAGGGTATTACAGGTAGTTTATATCATAATCCTAGGTACAAGAAGATAATTGATTGCATCAATGCCCGGTTCTTGTAAGAGGACTATGTAATAAACTATGGGCCCTAATATAAGTTGGACTTACAAGGTATAACGGAACATCATATTATCAATGATGTTAGACCACCCGTACAGGATGAAATATGACCTAATACTGATAGTACACTACCTTGTTGCAGTGGGAGAATTATCGATGATTAGGATAAACGTGTCACTTATACTAGATTACAAATGGTGTCACATTATAGTGGAATTATTAGGAGTCATCTTGAATGGATAGTGTTTTGGATAATAATATTGATATGATCCCATGCAGACACAAACCGTGTCCTAGGAACTACAATGAGGCATTCCAAGATAAGGACTTTTGCTTTAATTTATGACTATGGATACTAAAGGAATTTGATGTATTCGAATCAAGTTTTGGGGCTTGTGACTTGTTAATGGAGTAAAATTCATCTGTCATAAGTGGACCTACAAGTAATTAAAAGACAGATGGATGGGGAGGTACAAACCTTCAAGGCAAGTCTCACAAAAGGGTTTACTCGAAACAATGGAGTTTTCTATGAGTAATCTTTCTCTCGATAGCCATGCTAAAATTTATCATATTTCTGTTAACATTAAAACTACATTCTTGAATGATTGTCTTGACAAGAACATAGTAATAATTTGGGAAAAGAAAAGTGATGTAAACTTGTGACAAAGTTTTGATATAAGCTTACATCAAGGATTTAAGCTTACATTAAGGTCTTGTGTTATTCGGTTTGATCAAGTACTCAAGTTTTGTTTTTTATCAAAGTTTGAAAATTACTTATTTGTCTAAGAAGCGTGATGGAAATGTGGTGTTATTTCTTAGTCAATTTGTTGATAATACTTCCTAATTAATAACGAGATAATAGTATTATTTCACATAGTATCGTGGCTGTCCTGATATTTAATTTGGAGTACTTAGGCCAAGCTAGTCACATTTTTATGATCAAGCTTATGCTAGCTCAGTTGCAAAAGATGTTGAGCTTATCCCATGTTGATTATATCAATCTTGTATATATATAATATTAGCATCAGGATTGCATGAAAATCATTTATTTTCAAGTTTGGGATCATTCTATCCTAGAATCGATGTTTTAAATACACTTGATTAGATGGAAGGAATGAGGGATATCCCTAAAGCTTCGATGTTTGGCAGCCTCAAATATGTAATGTTGTGTACTAGAGAAAAATTAATATGCCTTTCACATGGTCAACATATTTAAGTCTAATAGTCTTATACCTTTAAGGTATAAATACTAAGTTTTCATTCAGATACGGATTCCAAGCTATTCCACCTCAGAACATGCATTTACTAATAGGAAGTTGAGTTATAAGTTAGAGGAGTGTGAAGCAATTTTGGTGGGATTATTTCACTTAGGAGGCCTAAGTTATTGCCATTTTGGAGGCAACTAAAGAGGCAATATTTCATTATTACTTCCTTTGTAACTTTGGAAAGGTTCCTTCAAGTGAAATTAACTATTACACTTTTTAGTGAACATAGCGGTACAACTGGAAGTTCGAGAGAACCCGTGACCCATAAAGGGGTTAAGCACACTAAGAGTATATTTCACTGAGTGAAAGAGATTGAACGAAATGTGTGGTAGATTTATCATAAGGTTTTATCGGATAACAATCAGTTAATCCTTCTATAAATAGGCAAAAAGTGTTATGTAGATGGTTTGGGAGTTGGATACATGGCTTTAAGACTAAGTCGGAGATTATTGAAGTTTTATTGTTATAACCATGTATGTCGTTTACTTTTATGAAAAGCGTGTCAATTTATTTTGAAACAAACATCATGGTTAATAGAGTAAATTATATTTGGTTTATATATATTATAGACATGTCGGTCAATTGAGCTTAGTAGGAATTTTAGGTATGCGTCTTCGAGTTGATCACAAGGAGATTAGAATTTTGGCTCTAGCACTATTAAAATATTCACAACTTAGATAAGGAGTTGACACCCTATCAGAATGGTTGCGCTACAATCCAAGTAATTCAACTCAAACTATGAGAACCTATTTGATGGTTCGAGAACTTGTTCAATAATTCGATAGAGGATTGTGATCGGTACATCCCATGAATGTATTGAACATATCCACCCATGAAATTTGATGTGACACCCCGCCTAATAATATATCGGGTGATCACTCCTATATCAAATTAAAAGAGGAGTCTCATATGGATAATTCTTAGCATCACTGTCAAAAATTCATTTTAATTACTAATAACCTATTAGGCTGGCGTCAAAATTTTACTTAACTACTCTTTTTAAACAACTAAAATTAAAACATTCACACAGTTTATGTAAATAAAACTGAAATGAAATAGAATAACCGAACACTCGGTCAAAATTATACAATCATATCGAATGTCGCACTAAAAGGCAAAAAAGGATAAATAAATGCAATTGGGCCATTGGCCTGAATGTTTATACAATACCTCCTATCTAGATTACAAGGATAAAAGCGTCTATCGAGAACCTGCATGCATCCACAGCTATCGTAGCAGACGTTTGACTCGAAAGAAGTGTCATCCAAGCGTCCCTGTGTCTGGACACCTATAATATATATATATATATATATATAACAAGAGAGGAAAAGTAGATAAACGGGTCAGAGCTCGAGTTTGAAAATATTTAGCAAGTGCGTAAATGCCTTATTTTTTTTCAGAAAAAGGTTTTATCTCATATTTAAATTGGTATCACACTCCCATGAGATACCCCTCACGTCTCTTCTAATAGTGCACACCTAACGTACTTATCTTAGAACATTCTAGTTAAGCTACCCCGCCTAACTAATCTAATTCATTTGTCTACTAGAAACCTCTACAACCTGAGTACTAAGGGTTAAACTTCTCTCCATTCTCAACACTGCGCTAAGTTCGTGCGTGGGGTGTTTCGCGAAGCGAAATCCAAACAAGGAATCCCCCCGATACACTACTACTTGTAAGGGTTAATGGTAGAGATCCGCTATGCCCGTAGTACAAAACTATTGTATAAATACATACTTGTATATTAATATACATATCATATTCATTTTTATATGCATCTTACAATATACATCCGGATAATATCTCCCAGACTGAGGTTTACCAATTCAATTTCATCTTTATAATACACATCCAGATCTATCTCCCGGACTAAGGATTCATTTTCATTTTCATCTCAAAACTTTCCATTTCCTTTCTTCTATCTAGGAAATGTAATTAAAGCAAGTTTTATTATTATAAAAATGATTTTTCATTTTATAAGATCCCATTTCCCTTCTTCTATCGAGGAAATGTATTCAAAAGCCATTTTATTATCATAAAAATGCTTTTTCCATATCACATGCTTCCATTTCCCTTCTCCCATCCAGGAAATGTATCCGAAGCCAAATCGTTTATCCCATTTCCCTTCTTCCATCTAGGAAATGTATTTAAAGCCAATTCATTATCATGAATTGCTTTAACATAACTAAGACCGTCCCTCCGAGTTTCCCCACTGGACGCGCCCCTAAATGGCTATCATCTTCCAGGGCCTATCAAACAAGACAACCTAGGAACTTACCGAAACGTCGGGAAGCGGCCATATGCCTGCGGGAAAGTCATAACCACACCCAAAATTACCTCACCGGCGCAGTAAAACATATAATAATCGCCCACATGGCCTAGGACTATATCCACCCTGCATTTATTAGCCGAGGGCTTCACCTCACGCGCGAACTTCCCTTATGATAGCATTTAGAGAGGTGTGTATACATAAATTATCATTTATGAAAACCATTTTTTCCATTTTGAAAAACATTCACTTTTACATTCTTAAAAGCATTTATTTTCAATGATTAAATACCAACTTTATAATGAGCATTTCTTATTCTCATAGACATATATATTACCTTGTTCTCATGCACAAGGAATATACTATATAATACACATCCGTATCATATTTTATATATACTTTAATCACATAGTATACATACTATATATATTCCTCCTCGAATATATATAAATGGCCGTAATTGCCAATCACATCTAGCGATGACTAGTAATCCCAAAGATTCTCTCAAAGAATCATAATCATGCATTCATATACGCATGATACTAAACCCAAAGGATTTCCTCACCTTTATAAATAATACATACCTTAATCTCATCTAAGGATTTATTGGATATCTCCAAATTTCAATCCTAATAACTTCATAGGATTCACTCAATCAATATCAATATCAATATAATTATGCTTTCATATATGCATAAATTATATAGGCCTAAAAGCTCACAGAAATATCCAGGGAATTATCCTTCCCCGTTCAACCTTAAATTTAGTAGGTTTTGGATTCTATTTCCACAACCCCGAGGACTACATATCGTCCATATAATCCCTTAGAGGTTCCCACCCTAATTTAGGAACCATAAATCTCCAAATTCTATAATTATTATATTTTCCTCGAAAATATAGTTTAAGGGTTACACATTAAAACCCTCACCTTGCCCTCCTAAATCTCCTCAATTGGAGGACCATATATTCCTAAAAGATCCCTTAAGTTATCTCATAAATAACCTCTAATCAATTAGAATTAGAATTTATCCCATCCAATTAACCCTAGGAAAAATTGCATAGCTTTCAGAAGGGTCGATCGATCGACCCCTGGTGATCAATCGATCGAGGCTTCAATCGATCGACCTCTTCCAGTCGATCGATCGATCATGTTGGACAGCTTCTTCTCCGAGAAGCTATTTTCGGCCATTAAAGCTTCCTCCAAGCTTTTGTCGCCTCTCCCGATATCCTACAACCTCAATCAATAACATATAAATATATAATAAGGGTTCTAAACATCCTAGAACCCGAAATCATCAATTAATTTCAATTAATTCCTAAGTTCCTAAAATTTGGAAATTATTGGGGTTTATTCGTTTTAACTCTCGAAAACCCATTTTATCCACGAAAATCCAACCCAAAATCTTTAGGGTTTGTTTATACCAATAATGATATGAGATATTTATGCTCAAAAATAAATAAAGCAAGTAAACACTTGCCTCGTGGATAAAATCCAACGATTCCGAGTCGAATCCCGCGGAGGTTGGCCGGAATCTCCCATTTTCTCCTCTTTTTCTCTCCTCCTCTCTCTCTTCTCTCCCTCTTCTCTCTTTTCCTTCTCTTTTCTTCCCTTCTCCCTCCTTATATAAGGAGAAAAGGGTTTATACCCCTTAAAACCCAAAAATGACTCGTTTACTCAAGTATGAGCCGTTTAACTCTAAAATTCCCCGAAACTCAATTTCGATAATCGGACACTCTTTTTCGACTATCTCGGCCATTTTGAAACTCACGGTGCAGTCGAAATTTCCATCCGAGGTACTTGACCGCAAATCACTATTTCAACCCAAAATAAATAAATGCGGTATTCCCATTAAAATATCATCTTCTGTCGCTTTACCCAACGACGGCATATGATTAAAAATACTCCACTACATTTACTTAATCCCGAAAGTAAATATTTCACCCATCGACAATCATCAAATCCTCGAAAATCCCAAAAATCACTATTCCGGGAAATTCTCCAAATTCCAATTTATACTCAATTATGGAATTTAATTGTCTCCAAAAGGACGGGTTGTTACATTTGACTCTAAAGGTCATCTTGATTAGACTCGGGCAGTATTAAACCATTTTCAAAGGGTACATAGATTCTTAATCTCGAGAGTTATGAGTATTGGAATGCTTGCAGAAATGTCACTTTGATTGTTATGGGTGATATTTGATTTATATTGGGTAAAATGATCTTCGCATATTACGTGACAATTGTGTAAGTAGCTATGAGACATTAATTCCAAGAATTTCATGTCCAGGGGATACCGTGGATTGTGATACCCCCGTTATAGACATATATGTTTTGTTTCTACCAAGTAAAACCAAGCTGGTGGATTATTTGATAATCCTAGTGGAGTAGCAAATAAGTTAAGTCTGAGAATAAAGGAATTGATTACATCTTGTTAAAATCAATTAACAATAAATTGATTTGACCAAGATGGTATCAGACCCTCAACATGGGAATCATATTGTGTACCATAATCAACTTTGTAAATAAGACCTAATTATCCGAGTAATTTATGAGATAATTAAATTAGAGTGCAGTCATGATTATTTATTTGAATTAATTCACAATTTAACAAAGAAAGGAAATGATCTCGATAATGTAATTGGAATTTTTGAGTATTTATTTGGGTGTAATTTAATTTATTTTCTTAGGTCCCTAGTGTAGTCCATATACCTAAGTAGTTAGGTGTAACACCCCGTATTTCTAACGATTTAAATAATTATGTGATTAATTATTAGTATGGGAATAAGTATGCGATTAATTATTGTTGTTGGATTAATTAAATTAAAATGTGAGAAATTAATTTGTTATCAATCCGGATTAAAATAATTATTAACTAGCGTACCAAGGGTTAATACTCATTGTTGATAATTATTGAATATTACTGCATGTTCTGTAATTTGGAACTATAATACTTGATAAATTATCGAAAGAGAGAAATACGGCAGTTTGGTAATTTAAGTCTGACACACGTATGAGTCGTGTCGGGGCTAATTGAATAGAATAAAAAGAGAATTTATTTTAATTAAATCATATTGTTATTTCGAGTGCACCGTTGAGTTCAAAAGGGTCGAGATAGTCAAAATAGTATACCCGGGTATTTAGTTTGGGTCCCAGGGCAATTTTAGGCCTAACCGGCTTCCCGAGAGAGCATTATGGTAAATTTTATTTTTGGGTTTAATTAATGGACGAAAATTCGGACTTATTTTATCAGCAAAGAAAAGTCTTTTAGGGTTGGGAGACACAAGAAGGAAATGACGGCCATAGAGGGTGTGAGGGAGAACCAAACTCCAAGAGAAAAGGGCCAAGATAACACCACCTTGCACAATCGAGACCACCAACGCATAGATCAAGAAGAGAGGAACGCGTATGTACCAACATCACCAACGGATCAGACCGTCATATTCGAGGCAAGTGTTTATTACTTTCTTTCTTTAGCAATAATCATACTCATGTTAGTGTAGGTGAAATTTATTATGGTTTACATCTGAATTGGGTGAAAATTGGAGATTTAAATTATGATTAAGGATTTGTTTAATTAGTAGTTTATAGTCCTTCATGTATGTAAAGGATTAATCATGGAATTGAATTATATATTGATGAACGAATCTGGGTTGGTTAGGTTCTTTGACTGAAAATTTGGAAATTAGGGTTGATATGAATTAATTTGGGGATTTTATACAATTATGAGGATTAAGGACGAATTAATGATCCTAAGATGTTAAGAACGATCTATAACATGTTAGGTGTTGATGGGTATTGATGATGAGGCGTTGGGTCTTGAATCTTAGAGGGGCTTCGAGCAACTTAAGCGTTCTGAGCAACTTAAGCGGTCCGAGCTACTTAGCGTACAGCGCACCCAAATCAAGAGAATCAAAGAGACGACTGCGCATTAAATGTCCATTATTATCGTATAGATGTATTTGTCCACTGAATGACAGTGCATTGTCCTTTCATTTGTACAAACTCAAGGCTATAAATACATTGTAACCTCCTCATTAAAAGGGGACTCAGAATTTCTTGGTAAATCCATTGTCGAGAATTCCAAGCAAGCAGTCAGCAATAACAAAAACAGTGGACGTAGGCCATTCTCACAAGGCTGAACAACTTTAAAAATCTTTTTGTCTTATTTATTTTATCTGTGATTGATAAATTAGAGATAATCTAATTTTTTACATCAGCAGATTGGCGCCGTCTGTGGGAAACAACTGTAATTATCGTTTTTCACCAAAACAACTCATCATATATGGCTGATAATCCTGAATCAAGTAATCGAAACATTGGGGCTCCTCCAAACTTCTCTGCTTCCCCAAATGTCCAAGATCTGGCTTGTATAATGGCTAACCTGGCTCCAGGCCAGACGGCCATGGAAGAAACCATGCGTCAACTTATACAAACTGTTCAAGGAGGAGTGCCGACTTAATCAGGACAATGAAGTGTCCAAAGAAATACCCGCCTACACACTTCATGAACTAGGAAAATGCTATTCCCAGAGGAATATCGATCTAGACACACCGAATCATACCGTACTAAGATATCTAATGATCCTTCTTATCGACCTGGTCGAACCTCATCAGTACGAGCTACAGATTCTCAACGAAACATCACTTTATCTCCAGAAAGGACTAGTGCTCTAAAAAGGTTGAGTAGAGTCTCTCCTTTTGATCGTTTGGGACCTAGGAGGAATAGAAGTCATCCTAGGATTGCATCCAGGAATTCTCCACGACCATCCGATCTAAGGGAAGGCTTAGCCCGATCATGACCAACTACTCGTAATTAAAGATCACAAGAAGAAAATTCAACACGATCAGCAGCTCGAACCAATAGGCCCGAGGAAGAAAATGACACATGGAAAGGCTCTATTCAAAGGTTGGAGGACAGATTATGAGAAATGGCTAAGGCCAAAAATCCTCTACAAAGAACTTTTGTCCGAGGGACACCCCTCGTGAAAACTATTATGGATTTTCCCACACCATTAAAATTCAAAGCTACTGTGGTGACGCCTAAGTATAATGGAAAAAATGACCTTGTCCTTCATATAGAACAATACCAAGCTGTTGCTGATATCTATGCAATTCCAGATGAGATGCAAGGCATTTTCAGTAACTCTCTCCGGATCAGCCCAAATCTGGTACAACAACCTTCCTGGGGGGAAGATCGTGACTTTCTTTCAACCGGCAGAGCTCTTTATTGGGAATTTCTATTTTGGAGAAAAACCAGTCAAACGAGTAGCACACCTATTGAGTGTTAGACTGAAGACATGTGAAAGCACCATGGATTATATTACTCGTTTCAATAATGAGAAACTCGAAGTAATTGATTACGAGGAGAAAACAATAATTAGTGCTCTGATGAGTGGACTATTGCCAGATAAATTGTACTACACTTTGGCCAAAGATCCGCCGAGGACCATAGCAGAATTGATGGAAAAAGCAGCCAAAATCATGAATGCCGAGGAAGCTATGGCTGTGAAGAAGAATACAGACACTAAGGAGACTAAGGTTGAGGCTGGTAGGACTAAGAAGAAGGAGCAGAAGAATAATGGTGGCAACAGGCAATCGAAAGCAAAGCAAGCATTGGAACAGTTGAAGAAATTTGGAAATTATACTCCTTTGAAGGTAGATATAAATCATATTCTGGAAGAGATGAAGAACAGCGAGGAGCTGAACTGGCCAGAAAAAATGAAGGCGGATCGTGACAAGAGGAATAAGTCCAAATATTACGAGTTCCATAAAGATCATGGTCATACGACCAAAAAGTGCATAGCTCTCCAGAATGAAATTGAAGCACTCCTCAGGCGAGGAAAGCTAGTTAAGTATGCTGATCGCCGAAATGGTGGAAAACCCAACGACCGAGAAAGGCAAATGTATTAATCTCCTCGTCGATCAAATGAAGACAAGAAGACAGACCACGAGGATGATCCAAAGGATGATCCCGACCTTCCTAAAAAACCAAGACAGCCAGAGCGTGAGGTATTTTCAATCCATTTTGGATCATTTGAATGTAATGTTATTACAGGTGGAGATGCAGGAGGTGGAGATCTTACTGTAGAAAGGAAAGCTTACCTCAATGAGGCTCAAGCTTGCTTGTACATTCAGTGAATAAATCTAGCTGAAGATAATCGCTCGAGGAAGGTGAATAAAGACAAATTGGTCATTAGTTTCTCTAAGAACGACCTGGCAGGAGTACTATATCCTTATGATGGCCCATTAGTGATCAAGATGAGGATGAAGGAAGTGGTGATCTCATGAGTACTGGTGGATAATGGTAGCTTGGCAGATATCATGTTCTATCCATGTTTTGATAGTTTGAATCTGAAGCTAGCCCAGTTGGAGCCATATCATAGGCCCCTCCTTGGTTTTACTGGAGAAAAGGTTTTTCCACTTGGGATGATCAAATTGGATATGCTTATCGGTACATGGTCTACAAGTCGAACATAAAGACTGCTCTTTTTTGTAATGGATAAAAATGTCCAATCAGCCTACAATATCATCATGGGAAGGGTAGTCCTGAAGAAGTTTGAAGCAGTACCATCTAATGTACATCAATGTTTAAAATTCCCAACCAATTTTGGAGTGGGAGTTATGAAAGGTGACCAGAAAGTAGCTCGGGAATGCTACTATTCATCTACCGAGCAGGAGGAATATGAAGAATCCAGGAAGAAGACTACTACCTATCAAGTAGATGAAATAGAAGATGCAGAGATTGAAATGCTAGACCCTAGAGATGAGTCTCAGCTCGTAAAAGGACAGGTCATGGAGGCTACTGAAAATATCATTTTGGACTACGAGCATTAATAACGAACAACGCAAATTGGTGCATCGCTGGAGGTATCATTAAAATAGGAATTGATAGCATTTCTAAGGCGAAGAAAGAAGACCTTTGCATGGAGTCATGAAGACATGCTAGGGATAGATCCGAATTTCTTGTGTCACGAGCTCAACGTGAACAAATAAATCAAACTAGTGAAGCAGCGAAGAAAAGTGTTTAGTCCTGAGAAGAACCAAGCTATAGAGGCAGAAGTGGAGAAACTACAAAAAGCCTCTTTTATTGAGGATGTCAAATATCCTGATTGGCTAGAAAATGTGGTGATGGTAAAGAAGAAAAATAACAAGTGGAGAATGTGGGTAGACTTTACTGATCTTAATAAAGCATGCCCAAAGGATCATTTTCCTTTGCCCCGAATCAATCAACTGGTGGATGCTACCTCGGGGCATGAATTGTTGAGTTTTATGGATGCTTATTCTGGTTACAACCAGATTAAGATAAAGCCTGAAGACAGGGAGAGCACCTCTTTTATCACACCAAGGGGAACTTATTGCTATAATTTTATGCCTTTTGGACCTAAAAATGCAGGTGCAACATATCAGCGGTTGATGAACAAGGTGTTTTCAGAGCGAATAAGTTATAACATGGAGGTTTATGTTGACGATATGCTGACGAAGTGCAAGAAAGTTGTTGATCATCTAGTTGACTTAGGTCAGACCTTTGAACAACTAGAGAAATATCAAATGAAGCTGAATCCCATCAAATGTATATTTGGGGTACGAGAAGGCATGTTTCTCGAGTATATTGTTAACCAGTGAGGTATTGAAGCGAACCTTAAAAAGATCAAGGCTCTATTGGGTATATGATCTCCAATGACGAAGAAGGAAGTGCCAAGTCTCACAGGACGAGTTGCATCACTTAATAGGTTCGTGTCACGAGCAACTGACACATGCCTACCATTCTTCAAAACACTCCGGAAAACCTTTTAATGGAATGATGAATGCGAGGAGGCCTTTCGAGAATTGAAGAAATACCTGGGGACACCTCCATTGTTGTCCAGACCAGTGACGGCAGAAAGATTATACTTGTATCTGGCAATATCAAATAATGTAGTTAGCTCGGCATTGATCAGGTTGGAGAATGGAGTACAAAAACTAGTATATTATACCAACAAAGCTTTTTGAGGAGCAGAAATCAGATATCCGAGGCTGGAGAAATTAGCACTAGCACTAATTGAAGCAAGTAGAAGGATGAGGCCATACTTCCAAGCCCATACTATAGTGGTATACACCGATATGCCGTTAAGGCAAGCTCTGCACAAACCGAATAAATCAGGAAGATTGATGTACTGGGCAGTAGAACTGGGTGAATATGATATAATTTATGGGCCTAGATCGTCGCTCAAAGGGAAGGCAGTAGCGGACTTTATTGCAGAGTTTAATCAAGAAGATACCTCCAAAGAGCAGAAGTTGAATACCGACCAGCCTGTGGATGTTACAAGATCATCAAATTTAAACCTCGACCAACTTACGTCGGGGGACGAGCAAGAGAGGATGATCAACGAGCAACGAGAAGTACTGAAGGAGGACAAAAGGAAGAACCAAATATTCCACCGAGGAACTCTGTCTGATAAAAAATTTGATGATAAAGTACCTATATGGAATTTATATGTGGATGGCTCTTCTTGTACTACAGGCAGTGGAGCAGGGATTGTTTTAAATAGTTCGGATGAAATTGATGTGGAGTATGCTCTGTGCTTTCAATTTAAGACTTCTAATATTGAGGCTGAATATAAAGCTATGATCGTGGGTCTCAATTTGGCAAAAACCATGAAGGCAGAGCAGGTCGTTGTATTCAGTGACTCATAGTTGATACTAAATCAAATGTTGGGGGTGTATGCAGCAATAGGAGAATTAATAATCAAGTATCATGCGAAGGCAATGGAAGTTGTATCGAGCTTTAATGCAATTCAGTTGATTAGAATATCGAGATCGGAGAATTCAAGAGCAGACGCATTAGCTCGGTTAGCATCTGCCACATGCACCGAGCTACGAAGAACAATCCCGATAGAAATCCTGCCTGATCGGAGCATAGACCAAGATTTGATGATAAACTTCATTGCCCTTGACTTGGGACCATATTTGATGGATCCCATCAGGGCCTATATTGAAGAGGGGGCTTTGCCAACTGATAAACTCGTAGCTAAGAAATTGAATTTCAAAGTTGCTCGTTATGTATTGACCAATGGCATTTTATATTGACGAGGAATTATAGCAGGGCTATAAAGATGTGTCCACCCCTCCGAAGTGAGATTTAATCGAAGAGGTCCATGAAGGGTCTTGTGGAGCCCATGTAGCAGGTCGGACGCTTTTGCAAAGAATAACAACACAGGGGTATTACTGGCAGACGATGAGAGCTGATTGCATAGCTTATGCCAAGAAATATGATAAATGTTAACGCTTCTCCTCTATCCAAAGAACTCCCCAAGAATTGTTAACACCCATCACGTCTCCTTGGCCATTCGTCATGTGGGGAATAGACTTGGTCGGGCCACTTCCAATGACCTGAGGAAGATTTAAATACCTTGTAGTTGCTGTTGATTACTTTACCAAATGGGTGGAAGCTGAGACTCTCATTGATATGACATACGACAAAGTCTATCAATTCATTTGGAAGAATATCATCTGCAGATATGGTCTCCCACATGCATTCATTACCGACCATGGAACCCAGTTTGATAACGAGGAGTTTACTGCATATTTCCATCAATCCAATGTGTTGAAGGCCCATTCTGCACCAGGCCATCCGCAGAGTAATGGGCAAACCGAGGTGACAACTAGAACTTTGCTGAATGGTCTAAAGAAATGACTAGATGATGCAAAAGGAAATTGGATTAATGAGTTACATTCTGTGTTGTGGGATTATCGTACAACACCACGAACAGCAATAGGAGAATCTCCATACATACTGGCGTTTGGAAGTAAGGCTGTCATACCCACCGAGTTGGATCTACCCACACATAGAGTGCTCAATTTTAATTCTCCTATCAGTGATTTGATGAGAAGATTAGATCTGGATATGCTCAAAGAAGTTAGGGAAGAAGCAACAATCTGGAATGCATCGTATCAACAACAAACAACTTTGTTCTATAACAAAAGAGTGAAGAAGTGTGATTTGAAGGAAGGAGATTATGTGATGAAGAAAGTAGTACAAAAGAATAACAAACTGGAAGCCAACTGGCATGGACCCTACAGAGTAAAAGAGATTGGTCGCCCAGGGACATACAGGATTGAATCCTTTGAAGGGGAGGAATTCAAGAATGCGTGGAATGCAGAACATCTGCGTAAGTTTTATCAGTAGTTGAAATTCCTATGTAATGCAATTGCTTCAGTATGAATAAAGTATTGAATGCTTTACTTAGTTCTCTCGTTTGTTGAAATTTTTTGGAGTATTAGTGCTACACACTACACATCAAGTTCAGAACAATATCCACCAACTCCGGTTGGTTGGCAAATCAATCTCCTCCAACTCCGGTTGGTCGACAACTAATTTCCACCAACTCCGGTTGGTCGAAACTAATTTCCTCCAACTCCGGTTGGTAGGGAACAAATTACCACCAACTTCGGTTGGTCGGCAAATCAATCTCCTCCAACTCCACTTCGTCGGGAACTAATTTCCTCCAACTCCAGTTGGTCGGGAACAAATTACCACCAACTCCGGTTGGTCGGCAAATTAATTTCCTCTAACTCTGATTGGTCGGGAACCAATTACCACGAACTCCGGTTGGTCGGCAAATCAATTACCACGAACTCCAGTTGGTCGGTAAGTCAATTACAATCAACTCCGGTTGGTTAAACTAAGCAAGAACATGGGATGCAAATCATTTCATTGCTTAGACCCAAAGAGTGACAAGTCACTATAATTAAACAACAAATGGGACAAATTCCATTATCCAAAAACAAAACAGACAAGGACGTTCTGCAAATTACTTAGAAGAAAATAAAATGGCAAAAGACTAAAAATTTCTTCATTCAAATCAAGTATAATTACATATGCTGTGAAAAATACACTTCATTACATAAAAAATCCTGTTCTATTGGTTTTTTCCCTTCTACCTTTGAAATAGGTTCTACCCCAGCAAGAGGATCATCTAATGCATTAGGGGAATTGATAAAATTCACATCTCAAAGAATTCTAACATTCATTACAGAAGGTCGCTCAAGCAAGTGCTCTGGGCGAGATATCTCGAAGTTTGAATGCAGACTGTAATCTCCAAGATACTTAGAGATCAAACATTGAGGAATTGCTCGAGCAGGAATCCAATTGATATCAAGATTAAAAGGGGAACAGGAAAATCGAGCACTCCAAGGTTGTAATAATCCCATAAGTAGTGGCCCTTCTCTAATTTTAGAACGGATAGTGCATTCAGCCACCCTTGCTTGTACCCCTCGTTATTTGATTGTTGGATCCGAGCATCAAGATGGTAAAGAGCTTCATTATACCCATCCATCCAAAACTCTCTGGGTTGTTTATGAAATTGGAAAGTTAACCTCTCCAGTTGCTTATGGATATTCTTCACCAGAAGTTCTTTATTTTCCAAGGCAGAACTCTGGATAGATAGTTGTTCACTGAAGTTCATAATCTTCTTAGACATTTCTGCTAAGGCTTGGTTCTTCACCACAAACTAAAAGGCCTAATTTTCTAAAGCCGCTTGCATTCTAGCTTCTTTAATAGAGACCCGACCAGCCCTAGCTCGTCCACGAGAAGAAGATTTGCCCATTCGCCAGTAGATGAGGAGGATCCAACCCTTTTTAAAGTATGTAACTCATCTCGTAAGAGGAAGATGCAGTAGACTTGAGCTATTTTATCTCCTCTTACAAGGCAATGTTCTCCTGCTCCAATAACTTGGCAATATGTCTGTGTTCTTCAACCTCGAGCTTCAGAATGCTCTCTTTCTTCTCATAAGCAGAGATGAATTTATCATACCCTTTGTCAGCACTCAATTGTTGATGTTTCTTCTCATATCCTTGATGCAAAAGTGTGGAGGACTCTTTGTACTGCTGCTGAAGTTCCTCAATTTTACCTTAGAGATCTTCGATCATGTCATAGTAAGCCACATTATTGGCAACTGTACGATCGAGCAAACATTTCAGGTATTGGTAGGCTTCAACTGCTCAGTTAGAAGCATCTGAACCCAAGATATCAATGATTTGAGCCTCATTTAGATCTGCATGACCAATTTTGAAGTAGTCATTGCATTTCTTCATCAATTCGGTGTCATGAACTGATAATAGCTCCATTCTGGCCATAAACTAACAAAGCAAAGAGAAATAAAAAGAATCAATAAGGATGCAGACAGAGAAAGTCAAAGAAAAGGTCAAGATAAATAACCAAAGTTTTAAATTTTTATTTCATCATAAGGGGAAAATACAAAATCTGAGGTTACATTCAATAGAATAAAAAAATAAACACCCAAGAAACTCTACACCTTCTCTTTGTTTCCTATGACTTCCTCAGAAGGTTTTGAGGAAGAGACTGGTTGCTCGGAGGGCAATACTAGCTGCTCGGCAAAAGTACTGGCTGGTTGGGGTTGCTCAGAAAGATGAACAACAGGAACAGTAAGGACCTGATCTCCAGTCATCATTAAAGATTTGTCTGAAGCATCTTCATCCTCTTCTTCTTCTCCAGGAGAGGGAGGAGGGCCATGAGTGTGTTGCTGGAACAATTCATAATTCTTAGCAACTTTCATCTCTTTCATTGCAGCCACCCATCCATCCCTAAATAATTTGACACCTGCATACTCCATTTGAGAGGACATGGCATCTAGGCCCTTGTTCCATCCCTTTTTCCAACCAACACTGAAAGATTTTTTAACTGCCTTCTTCCTTTTTGCCTTGTCTGAGGAGGTCCTTTCCCTAAGGAGCTCCTCGGCAGCCTTCAACTTCTCCTCCACCTCCAGCTTCTGTCGCTCAACATCTTGAAGTTTAAAAACTTCCTCTTCAGCAGACTTGAGCTTAACTTCCAGTTCTTTGTTGCTTTGTTTGAAGACTTCGTTCCTCTCCTCAGGCTATGTCAATTTCTTCTTGAAATCCTTGGAGGCATTCAAAACTTGATTTCTTTCTAGCTCGATGGACTGAGTTGCTTCTCCCAAGTAACTTTATCTTCCTCGTACTTTTGACTAGAGTCTTTTAAAGATTGAGGCAGACCAACAAAATCTTCCTCTACTCCTCCCGAGGAGCTTGAAGCCTTGATAGCTTCATCCTTCTTTAAGATGCTGTTGAAACACGTCACCAGCTGAAAAAAGAAATAACATTAGGTCAATATATGAACAAAATATTAGAAAGTGAATGACTCAAACTAATAATACTTACTCAGGCAATGTGTTGAGCAGTCAGAGTAGTGACTCTATCACGAGAAAGAGTGTCTTCAATACCTTGGACTTCTGGGATAGTCCAGGATTTCACCAAGCCCATAGCAGAGCTCGGAGGAATAAAAGTTGGAACACCACCTTCAGCATTTAAAGGCTGAGAGATAGGTTCAGCAAGTCTCTCAGAAGAGCTTTTCTTTAACCTCCTCATAGAAGAAGGAGTTTTTTCAACCAAATACGTTGTCTTTGTCGGTGATATGACAATAACCTCACTCAGAGGAGAGGTAACAACAGCCTTGCTCGAAGCCACAGGGGGCTTCTCAACAACTTTCTTGGCAGCAACAGGAGGGGTGCATCAATGTTTCTTGTCCCTTCTTCTGGGACATCTTGATTACTTTTCTTTGCCTCCACATTAGTAGAGGCAGATTTATCAAAAAAGGCAGGAGCTCTTCTTCTCTTCATTAAGTTACTATTGGGAACACTTGACTCAGAGGAAGAACCTTCCACACTAGTCTCAGAAGCTGGTACTTGGTCAACTACCACTGGATGTGGACAAGCAGTGAAAGATGAAGTATAGCTCTTGTAATGCAACAAATAAGAGGCAGATCTAATATGCTCCTCAGCAACAGATTGGTGCAAACTCCTGATAAGTTTTAAATGCTTCAAATTAATCTCAGATTCTTTTGGAGGTTTTCTTTTACTGTTATCTGTAACAAACAAAAACAAAGGTCAGTGATACATATTATCAAACATAAAGAAAAAAAGTAAAAAAACCTATTCCATTGCCATAAGGGGGACACCTGGGACCTTGATATACATCATCTCCATTTAATGGAGCATGTTGCCAATTTTTCATAACAACACCATGCTCAAAATAATCCCTATTAGCGTCTGGAAGATTGACAACTAAATCCCTATTCAAAAAACCTAGTTTTTAAATAGAATGTGGAATCACTGAAAACCCATCTATAGCAGTACATGATCTTTAGAATCCCTAAACGGGTTCCATGGAGTTGATTCAATATATGTACACCATTAACTATCCTCCAGGTATTTGGAGCTATTTTTGCAGGTACAATGTCAAAATATTGACAGAAGTCCAAACATAGGGGATTTGAAGGAAAAGAAAAGCCACATTCGGCCACAAAGAGACTTGGGAACCAATGTCCCTCAGCGAAAGAAAAATAATCAGAAGGTTCAGATAGTTCTTCCAAAATAACCCATGAAGGGATTGAAAATTCAAACCGAAATTTGTCAAGCGATTCAACAAGGTAAACCATGATGACCAAAGTAAATAAAAGAGAGGGAAGAAAATCTTACAGAAAAATAGAGATCAGTTGACAACGAACAATGGAAAGAATGAAGGCACAAGATAGAGAGGAAATGAAGAGTTCAGAGATACAGATTTGAAAAGTGAAAGATGACAGGAATTCTTCCGCGCTTAAATACTTTGTCTCGGGAATAGAGAAAGGCAATGATTACAAGGGAAGACATTTGTGTTTCTGGAGGCTAAAAGAATAAAAAGGGCACAAATATCGAAACGACCGTGGAAATTCAAAATATTTATGAAGTTCGATATTGTACGCTCAAGAAAGGAATTTGGTACAAGGAAAATTTTCCAAAAACCCATGAAGACCAGTAATCCAAGAAATTTTCGAACAAAATGTTCCACACTCTCCCTCAACCTCAACTGTGAAACATTGGGGGCTTCTGTTGATACCAAATTTAATCTGCTGACATAGACCAATCACCTGAAGACACGTGTCAACTTACATGGCAAATACGAATACGCCATACGAACAACTCATACACTCTGAGCAGCTCAAGCGTGCCGAGAAACTTAGACGGCCCGGGAAACTTAAGCGTGTAGTGTAACTTAAGCGGTACGAGCTACTTTGCATATAGAGCACCCAAATCAAGATAATCAAAGAGACGACTGCGTATTAAATGTCCATTATTATCGTACAGATGTATTTGCCTAAGGAATGCCAGCGCATTATCCTTTCATTTGTACAACCTCGAGGCTATAAATACATTGTAACCTCCTCATTAGAAGGGGTCTCGGAATTTCTTGGTAAATCCGTTATCGAGAATTCCAAGCAAACAGTCAGCAATAACAAAAACAGTGAATGTAGGCCATTCTCACAAGGCTGAACCACTTTAAAAATCTTTTTATCTTATTTATTTTATCTGTGATTGATAAATTAGAGATAATCTAATTTTTTACATCAACAGGGGTGCTGAATTATTATTGATAGGTGCATTAATGGGTGCTAACCCGGGGATGCATGATGTTCTGGATAGGTGCACTAATGGGTCTTAGCCCGGGGGTGCAGGATTAGTATATATATGTATAGGGATGATGTGACTATATATATATATATATATGAACTTGTGAATATTTCTACTGTGTGAAATTAGTAGACTTGGTAATAATAATAATCATTACATTGCACCAAGTGGTCTTAACCTAAGGGTACAGGATTTGTGTATATATATAGGGATGATGAGACTATATATATGTATGAGTGTACTTGGTTAACTTTCTACTTTATGAGAATAGTAGATAAAAATGGAATTGATAAATGAAATAATCTTAGTGGATAAAAGATTAACCATTCATACGGTGAATAATGAAACTTTGTATGTGAGGTAAACTATCTGAATAGCGTATTGTATGGGCGATACGGGAATACTACTAGTGAGGATAGTTAGTATTAGTATGGTTTCTGACTATTTAGACTGGGAGGTATAAATAGGGGGAGATTAGATGTATGTTAGGCGTGCACAATAGACGAGAGGTGAGAAACTCATGTGAGAGTTCGATAACTAACAAGCGTATAAGACTTGTTTTAAGAACCAGTTTTAAATACTTGCTAAATCATTTTACACATCGGGCTCTGACCCGTTTCTTGTATTTCTTCCCTCATTTGATTTATATATGTATTATATCAGGTGCTCAGCCACAGGGACACCGGATTTAGAGATTTGGATTGCTTGACGTGTTTCAGCTGTTGTGGAAGTTGCAGGTCCTTGCAGTAGACACATCTATTCTTTCCATTCAGTTTCATCTAGAGTTCTTATTTAGGGCATATGTCGCCCACTTCTAGTCTTTCATCAGAGTTATTGTATTCAGTTTAGTTTATCGTTTGGAGCTTTGAACTGAGAGTTTTACTCAATCTTATTTATTTCAGTACTTAATTCATGTTCAGTATTTATTTACATTCCGATGTGTGGTGAATGGTTTATATTTTGAAATTTAATGCAAATGGATTTACTTAGTTTTACTAAATTGGAAATGTTTTGACACCTAGCTTAATTTTATATTAGGTGATTAATATGTTAAATAGTTTTTCGACAGTGATGCTAAGAATGAACCAACTGAATATCCTATTTTGAATTAGTAGAGGACTGATCACCCTATATTTAATTGGGCGGGGTGTCACAGGTTGTATCAGAGCATCAGGTTCTAGTGTCCTTAGGATCTGTGCGGCTTATTACGTTTCAACGCATCGTCCTTTGATGTAGATCCATATGATAGGATTGTTGTGTTCCCTTACGTATGCAACTTACATTCTCCTTCTACTAATTATAATGAATGTGACTCATTATACGAAATTTTGTGTGATTCGAACACCGAATATTTTAGGACGACCAGCGAGGGTCGTAAGAAGAACTGCGGGAGATGTAGCTCAACAGAAGACATAAGAGCAATCGGGACAAAAATCACCATGAGGATTACTTAAGCAAGAGATAGTAAAATCGTCACTAGAGAACTGTGGGTTCCCAGGACACAGTCATAGATAACGATGGAATGATTTCAGGACCACCTAGCATAGTCGATAATGGGGAAATCAAAGGGACTCTTTTGAAAACCCATCGGTGAATATGTGGAGAAGAAAATGAGAAAATGAAACAGACCAACGGAAGTGGGAAAATTCGAAGGCAGTGGTGTAGAGTGGGGTGTGACGACACTCAGAATTAAATTTGGAGTTAAAAGCTATAGCTCTTAGGAGCATCATGTAGTGATTAGAGACAATCACCATACATGAAGAAGTGTGTTTGAAATTTAGAAAGAAATTTGGGTATGATTTGACTGTGAGGTCTTCCATTCGATGTGGTAACAAAATGCGAGTGAAATTTTGATGTTTAGCACAATGGGTAAGATAGAAATCGATCGTGAGAGAAAGGTTGAATTGCATAATGAACTTCGTACCTGGCAGAGGGGTATAAATTATCCAAAGGGTTTATAGTTGATAAAGGACTCGTGAGTAGAATACCATTATGAATGGGAAATATGGCTAGGATGACTAGTACCGAGGTCGTCAAGGTCATGCATTAGTATGATAATGTTAACACTTCCAAGAGAAGGGAGTAAAGAGGGTTAACGAATCTGCTTAAGAGCAGAAACTGAATTTAACGGTGTTAGTGAAACCCCACATGAGAGTATACCCAGTAGGGAACTCGGTTAGATGATTTTTAGTGATTAACTTTAACAGGACGATGAAGTCAATCAGGGCTATAGAGGCCAACCATATTTTTGAATGGACAATGTAGCCAAAGGGACAACAGAAGAACAATTGTGAGTTAATACTGCTGGTCCGAGAGAAGGACATTCCCAAAATGGTTAGTGGTACCAGTGACGGGGAAATGGTTCGCGAAGTTTTCCTTATGTGAAGGAAGTAGAACTACAAGTATTGAAGGTGTCCACAATTGAGATGAGAGACCGAAGAGATTAGAAATGGTAAACCATGCCAGTTAGGCATAACAACTGGAGGAGCGAGACTTCTAGTAAAAGAATTTGGGGTCAAGGAAATTAGGCCCAGGAAATTTATAACCCGAGAGTGATGGGTTTAGACTGGACCAGTAGATTCCTCGTTAATAGTAGCATACAGTATGTCAGGGTCTATGAGACCTAGGATGTAAACGGGAGTTTAATAAAGTTGTAATTGAGGCCAAAAGAGTTTGGGCCAAAGTTTCAATAATGGGCGCGAAACTCACATAATGGAATAAATTGTCCATGATGAGAGAGGACAACTATAGGATGAAATCCTAGGATGGATGACGAATGTAGATTCTCATGGGTTATGATGGCAGCCACGTGCTGAGACCCTGTGATTTGGCGAGACTGGCGAGGTTTTGGTTCTTCCTTGTGAGTAAAGGATAGATTCTAGTGACATGGGTGTGCCACAACTTTTATGTAAATTGGAAACCCTAAACTTCGCGTGCGGGTCGAGTTTAGTGGGAACGTTAGTTTTAACAGTCTTGTTACAAACGTATTTCTCGTTGTTAGCAGGGCATTTTGATGATTGCCCGTGAGTGAACCGGGTGGGCCCTAAGAATATGTTTTGTTGTTATAATTTACTACTGAATTGAGTCATCTTTAGTAGAGTTATTATGGTAATGTGTAGTGATTAATTACCGTATGGTTAAACGATAGTAAAAATATAATGATATGATTGTCGTAAGGATACTCCAGGAGGAGTGATCTTAGTTTGGTGCGGCGCCACCTGAAATAGGGTTGGGCCCAGATATGAATGTATATGAAACTTTCATGGTATTATAGACCTTATCGAGTATAGTGTCTAATTATATGTGATTCCCGAGCATAGAAATTTATTTGTATGTTAAGACATAGAATACATTGTGTTCTTATCGAGCGACGAAATATAGCTCGTTATATATTTATAGCGCCAAGTACTTGGAATAGTGAGGAAGCCATGCTTCATGTTACACTTTTAGGGATATGAGAGTGGACGAGTAAACTTTTATGTCATAATACGTAGATTGTGGGAAAGTACATAGTATGTACTGAAGGCCTTACGGACCTCGACAACCAGATAGATTAGATAGTAGTGTATCGAGGGGGTTCCTTGTTTGGATTTCGCTTTGCGAGACATCCCATGCATGAAACTAGCGAATGTCGGGAGTTGGAGAGAAGTTTGGTCAATAGTACATAAGTTTTGTATGTGGATTATTATACCTATAAAGGAATATAATTGAGAGTTGATAATTCTTTTATGACTTAAGGCCAATAGAGTCGCCTAGTCTCATTATCATTCTGAATAGAGCAATGATACCATTGAAGGATTGATTAAGTTTTGACTACTGGGGTGGTTAAGTGTACCCCTATCACATCAGCATACCGAGTGTGCAAGAGTTGAGGTAAGAAAATTTTATTTCATTTGTATAATGGTGCACGAGGCATGGGGTGTATGGGCGCCCTGGGTGATTGAATCAAATGGTGGATTATGATTATCTTGTGAATTCGATAACGTGTAGTCGAGTAAGCCGAAGATTACTCCGTAAGATTTGCTAGAGACTTACGTTTCAAAATGAACTGAGATTTTTGGAGCGGGAAAAGAGACTTATGTCACACAACATTCACGAGAGTATAAAATATATCAGGATACAAATAACAGTGGTAATGGGTTTATTATAGAGTAACCGTCAAAGTTAGTCTTGTAGTGGGTCAACTGACTGTTAGAAAAAGGGCGGACAATTCAAAACCAATGGGGGCTCCTTCCACAAGAGAATGGAAGAGTATCCCCAAGGATTTTCTCATGTAGCTGAGATGGTAAGATTATAGGTACTAAAATGCGATTGAGTACGGCCTAATAAACATAAAGGGATGAGCAGGACAAGCGGTCTAATAGGATGCGGGAGAAAAACATTTATGTGGACCCTGAGATCTTAGAGGGGGATGGGAGCAGTACCTTCCACTAGTGGAGTTTATGTCCAAATAACTCCTATAAGTTCACGTTCGGGCAGAGTGCCAGTAGAAGTACGGCACGGTAAACTTTGTCGTTGTCCTACTTGAGAGTTAGAGGTAGGGGACCAATTATGATTACAAATGTCGGACAATAATCGATATTATCGTACATATTGTGTGTGAAATATATATTGCACATCCAATTTACTTGTATGAACGACACGACACGAGATGAAGTCCTATGTATATGAAAAAAGGATAAATCTACTAAGGTGCAAATAGTAGAAGGCTAGATTGTGAATATCTAAAATAAAGTTGAAGTAGTGAAACTTAAGTAGAAAGGCTTGGGCAAGAGCCTACATGACAGGGTAACCTGGAGTTTAAAGAAAACACATGTGAAGTGTTCATTATTAAGGGTATTCGATAGCGTACTATATGGGTGGTACGGAGTAGCTTACTTGTGAGCGCCAGGATGCGATGCGCAATATTTTTACAGCATTATCTGTACCTGGTATACTTTTCCCGAATTTCGGGACGAAATTTCGTTGTAAGGGGGAAGTATATAACACCCCGTATTTTTGACGATTTAAATAATTATGTGATTAATTATTATTATGGGAATAAGTATGAGATTAACTATTGTTGTTGGATTAATTAAATTAAAATGTGATAAATTCATTTGTTATTAATCTGGATTAAAATAATTATTACCTAGTGTGCCAAGGGTTAATACTTATTGTTGAGAATTATTGAATATTACTGTGTGATATGTAATATGGAATTATAATACTTGATAAATTGTCAGAAGTGAGAAATACAGCAGTTTGGTAATTTAAGTCTGACACGCGTGTGAGTCGTGTCGGGACAAATTGAATAGAATAAAAAGAGAATTTATTTTTATTAACTCCTATGGTCATTTCGAGTGCACCGTTGAGTCCGAAAGGGTCGAGATAGTCAAAATAGTATACCAGGGTGTTTAGTTTGGGTTCCGAGGCAATTTTAGGCCTAACCGACTTCCCGAGAGGGCATTATGATAAATTGTATTTTTGGGTTTATTTAATGGACGAAAATTGGGAGTTATTTTATCAGAAAAGAAAATTCTTTTAGGGTTGGGAGACACAGGAAGGAAAGAAAGACCATAGAGGGTGTGAGGGAGAACCAAACTCCAAGAGAAAAGGGCCAAGATAACACCACCTTGCACAACCGAGAACACCAACGCGTAGATCGAGAAGAGAGGAATGTGTATGTACCAAAATCACCAACGGATCAAACCATCATATTCGAGGAAAGTGTTTATTACTTGCTTTCTTTAGCAATAATAATACTCATGTTAGTGTAGGTGAAATTTATTATGATTTACATATGAATTGGGTGAAAATTGGAGATTTAAATTATGATTAAGGATTGGTTTAATTAGTAGTTTAAAGTCCTTCATGTATGTAGAGGATTAATCATGGAATTGAATTATATATTAATGAACGAATCTGGGTTGGTTAGGTTCATTGATTGAAAATTTTGAAATTAGGGTTCATATGAATTAATTTGGGGATTTTATACAATTATGAGGATTAAGGACGAATTAATGATCCTAGGATGCTAAGAACGATCTATAACCTGGTAGGTGTTGACGGGTATTGATGATAAGGCGTTGGGTGTTGAATCTTAGAGGTTTTTAGGTTCAAAAATGGTGAAAAACGCTGAAATCTGGGCAAGAAGACGAACAAAGACATCTTGCGCGATCTCGCGCGAAGTCGTTCGCGCGAGATAGGGATTTAGCGCGAAGTCGTTCGAACGACATGTGGAAGTCATTCGTACAACATACCTTCTGGTTCGAGCGACATAGTGAATTTTGGGAATTTTCTTAACGTCCAGTTTTGAGTTTGCTGATTTATTGGAGTGAGAGAAACTACCAAATAGTAAATTCAAATAGGACAGAATTTCAGGAAAAGTATGCGAGAATTAATACTTTAATTATTTCGGTATAGAGAAAATGTACCTTGGATATTACGAGAGAGATAATAATCTAAATATTTGTACTATATGTAGTGATGAGGTTAAAATACGTATGAGGAGTATATATGTACGTTGGAGAAATACCTATAAATTATAATAGGATGTGGGTATGCCTATTATGTGATATTATTGTTAAAGAGCACTAATGGGGTGATAACCCAGGGGTGCAAGAATCGTATAGTTAAGCGCACCAATGAGTGATAACTTGGGGGGTGTAGAAACTCTATTGTTAAGTGTACTAATGGGTGATAACCCGGGGGTACAACGATGACTATTGTTAGGCGCACTAATGGGTGATAACCCAAGGGTGCCGGATTATCATTGATAAGTGCATTAATGGGTGCTAACCTGGGGATGCAAGATTCTATTGTTAGGCGCACTAATGGGTGATAACCCGGGGGTGATGAATTACTATTGATAGGTGCATTAATGGGTGCTAACCGGGGGATGCATGATGTTCTGGATATGTGTACTAATGGGTCTTAGCCCGGGGGTGCATGATTAGTATATATATATGTATAAGGATGATGTGACTATATATATATATGAACTTGTGAATATTTCTACTGTGTGAAATTAGTAGACTTGGTAATAATAATAATCATTACATTGCACCAAGTGATCTTAACCTAAGGGTGCAGGATTTGTGTATATATATAGGGATGATGAGACTATATATATGTATGAGTGTACTTGGTTAACTTTCTACTTTATGAGAATAGTAGATAAAAATGGAATTGAGAAATGAAATAATCTTAGTGGATAAAATATTAACCATTCATACGGTGAATAATGAAACTTTGTATGTGAGGTAAACTATCTGAATAGCGTATTGTATGGGCGATACGGGAATACTACTAGTGAGGATAGTTAGTATTAGTATGGTTTCTGACTATTTAGACTGGGAGGTATAAATAGGGGGAGATTAGATGTACGTTAGGCGTGCACAATAGACGAGAGGTGAGAAACTCATGTGAGAGTTCGATAACTAACAAGCGTATAAGACTTGTTTTAAGAACCAGTTTTAAATACTTGCTAAATCATTTTTACACATCGGGCTCTTACCCGTTTCTTGTATTTCTTCTCTCTTTTGCTATATATATGTATTATATCAGGTGCTCATCTACAGGGACACCGGATTTAGATATTTGGATTGCTTGACGTGTTGTAGCTGTTGTGGAAGCTGTAGGTCCTTGCAGTAGACGCATCTATACTTTCCATTCAGTTTCATCTAGAGTTCTTATTTAGGGCATATGTCTCCCACTTCTAGTCTTTCATCAGAGTTATTGTATTCAGTTTAGTTTATGGTTTGGAGCTTTGAACTGAGAGTTTTACTCAATCTTATTTATTTCAGTACTTAATTCATGTTCAATATTTATTTACATTCCGATGTGTGGTAAATGGTTTATATTTTAAAATTTAATGGAAAATGATTTACTTGGTTTTACTAAATTAGAAATGTTTTGACACCTAGCTTAATTTTATATTAGGTTATTAATATGTTAAATAGTTTTTCGACAGTGATTCTAAGAAGGAACCAACTAAATATCATGTTTTGAATTGGTAGAGGACTGATCACCCTATATTTAATTAGGCGGGTTGTCACATTAGGTCCAGACTCTTAAGAAATCTAGTTCGCCCCAATCCCATGTTTTGCACTTGCATATAAAGGTGAGGTAAAGGTGTTTTATTAGTATAATATTTCATTAAGGTTTGAGAGAGGTGAGAGAAAATAACATTCATATTTTCATAAATAGGACTAGTGGGAGATGACCATATCTCACTCATAAGGAAGGGCTTTCTTCTTAAATGGTGACACACACCTACCTAGCTTTCAAGAGGATCATACACTATAAGATCCAAGATTTACAAAAGGTTAATCAAGGTTTTGGAGATCCAAAACAAGGTAGCCCCATCGTTAACAAATACTTTTATCCACATCGAATCACAATTGGATCTGCGATTGTATTGTATTATGAACCCTATGTTTATTCTTTAATCCTACTTCTTATTTTCTTTTCAATACGTGATTAATTAATGATCCATAAGTCTGATTTTTTTGGCATTTGAAATGTCAATCCCATATTTATTTTCCCAACAAGCTAATAAAATAAGACTCCATAATTAGGGCTTGCAAACCATTCATCAGGATGAGATAAGACAATAAAATAATCTTCTTGAAGCCAATTGGGAATAAATTTGAACCTCATAATCCTACTAATCCTGAAGGCTAACATATAAGGGTAATTTGTATATATATAAGTATAGTCTTGTTTGAATTTCACCCTAGTACCCAACTAGTCACTAAAGCCTCGTCTGAGAGATGAGACCAACCTTCTCACCCATAATTGATATAAGGTGGTAACTAACCATTACAGTCTCACCGCACAGGGGAGACCAACCTTGCTAGTACTAGTGTAAGGGGTCCACCTTAGATGATACTCGTGTTACAACCCATTAGACTCGTGATCAAGGAATAGTTGTGTTGGGCACAGAGGACCATCATATCTTGTCTCGACTTTTAGCATGGAATCAAGAACCATAGAGACTCTCGATTGGGTCAATACCTTAAATATAAACTCGGATATGACTTCCTAACAATATGTTCATCCAGGCATGGAAAGCATGACAAGAACATTTCAGTCATATTTATATAAAATCATTATAGGATATCAATAAACCACGTGAGGGAATATTCTCCATGATGACCTTTCTTTATGAATAGACAGTTGTCCTCTCTCATAGGCCACGACCTTACATGGGCATGGACACGTGCTAGGGGTGACATTGCGCACCCATCAGGATATAAAAGACATACTATGTGTGCTTTATTTTGATCAACTCTTAAAAACTCTACTTTACTCTGTTGAATTAACCCTAGAGAAAGAAAGAGATTGAACCCAGATCTAATGGTTTTATATGGCCTATTTTATTAAAACACTCTCTTGCTTTGCACAGTGAACATAGGCTAACGGACGAACCACTTAAACCCTTGTATTCATCTCTATTTTGTCTCATCTCTTTAATTAGATTGCTTATTAAATATTTTTTTTATTACATTTCAACAATACCTATATCCGGGGTGAATCCATTTCATGATCTCAGTATCAATAGTCATTAACATACTCATTATCTCCATCATTATCTACGTGAGGAACATATATGGGAAGAGTGGCAACTATAGGTGGTGCAACAACTGGAATATCAGGGAAAAGTTCAGTCCTCCTCAAATAGTTGGTAATAAAAGCAACATCTGTACAAATAGTATCCTGCTCACGATCAATTTCATCAAGATGATGTCTAATATAAGTATGCACATCGACCATCTCAGCTCTCACATTCATGAACCGACCTCTCACATAATCAAACGAAGACTCTACAAACTCACGTGTACCCTATTGACATCTAGGCTCTATCATAGGTGTAGGCTAAGGTATCGGTTCAGGAGCTAGTATCAGTGCATCGGGATTAATCAGCTGACAAGGGGGTTTATGTTCTGTTTGATTAGCGCAACGAGAATAACAAACACTTGAAATAGATCTAATAATTAGTGTATCATCATACATAAGCAATCCTGGAAAACCTAACTGATATAGGTAACTGATAATCAACCATCCATATAATAAAGCCTCCTGAGTTATATCGGTACAAGATTTCCTAATCACTTGAACTACAAGATTAGTGTAATTTATAACAACTAACACTCGAAATAGATCGAATAATTAATGCAGCCTCATACATAAGAAATCTTGGAACACCTAACTGATATAGGTATGTGATAATCAACCATCCATACGATAAATCCTCCTAAGTTATATCAGTAAAAGCTTTCCTCATCACATAAACTATAAGAGTAGTGTAATCAATAACTTGCATATGTGTTAAAGCATACATCAATCGAACTATCATGTATGGCAAGTCTTGAGTAAGACGATAGGATATAAGGTTGTAAACAACCAATAAACGAAGAAAATAATATTGTCTCATTATATATTACTAAAGGAAAATATTTCCCACATAATGTGCAGGAAAACCATCCAAAAAAGTGTCAACCTCATCATGATTAACTCCATCCGCACAATATGCATTAAGTTAGGGATCAAGAATATGAGTCTCAAGTCCTAAATGTGTAGCAAGGATATCATTGGTAATATCAATGTCAATCCTGCGAACGAATGAAGACATTGAATGAAAGGATGAAGAACGAATAACTATGTTCACATAGAACTCATGAACAATAGTATCATTCGCCAAATGATGTGTCCTAAGCAATGAGGGATCTCCGTTAATCCCAATCGAGGACAATATCCCTCTGTACACTAGTCTAGATGGTCCAAGTCAACATCTCTCTCGACCTTCACAGCTCATGACATAAAAATCTCACTGAGTGCCTAACCATATCTAGTGAATTGAATCCTAGAGGCATCAATGGTAACATTCAAAATATGAATATAAGCACTCGGGGACTGCCTACAATGTCTCGAGGGTGGTGGTGATGAAAGGGACTCTCTAAAATGTGAAGTCTCTCGGAGATCACTCGAGGGCTGAACTTTATTCCTAGATTGTGTCTTAGCCCTACCCATGAAACAAAAAAATGGTATGACTTAAAGGAAAAAATTAACTATGATAGAAACCTAAAAAAATAAGAAAGTACACTATGTAATACCCTTCCCGAATAATTTGATTAAAATTTTATATGGATTATAAATTCATGAGGAGTAAATAAATAGTGTAGAAAAATTGTGGGTAAAATTGGAGAAAAGTAAAGAGAATTAGTATTTAAGAAACTTGTGTACTTTCATTCCATTTGATTTGGTGCACCTTTATGGTTTTGGAAGTTTTGGGGGCCATTTGCGAAATATATAGAAACTTACGGCCTCAATTGATAATTTCATCATTCAAACAAGATTTCGTCTCATTCAAATGACATCGAATGTCGTTCGAACGAGGGGCTGAATTGTTCAAATGACCAAGGCGAATCTTGTCAGCTCTTGGGCCTGACGGTCTGGATGGGAGTAGATGAAACATATTATATGTGTGAGTTATTGGTTGTGTATAAGATAGGAATGTGGGTATTAGACATAGGAAGAAAAAAAGCATTTTGTCATCGTCTTTATCAAGGGACTCACAGATTCCCCCATTTCCATTACTGCCTCCACCAATTTAGGGTACTAAACAAATACAATCACACCACACAATACTTATTTCCACATTTTTATGGTATAGGTACAAAATATTGAAGGTTGTTGTTAGTTTTTTTTTTATGATTATCGAAGGAGATATTCTTATAGGAAGAATATGGGTTTATTATGCATTCTTGGAGTATTTTGGAACACCCATTGGAGCTTGTATGGTGGAGCTTTGTGACTTCCTTTAGGTCCACCTTTGGAGGTGGAGGAGTCACCCATCGTCACCATCACCATCACCACCACAATCTTTGAAGACTTTTATGGGGGAAAAACAAAATTTAGGCTAAGTTTAAAGTGTTGTACAAATCCAACATACTTATTTTACATATAGTAGAGTAAATATGTGTAAGATTGATGTTAGTTTACATCTTGATTTTGATTATTAATCCTCTTATCATTTGTATGAAAATGGAGTTAAAAAGGATGATTTAAAATGGGTTTTGAAACATAGAAAATTTTAGAATAAATAAATTCAACATTTTGTGCAATAAAACATGTTATAATGATGTTTAAAGGAAAAGAATGTGATTTTATGGAATAAAATGTATTAGTCTTGTTTGGGCCATTTTGTGGTATTAAAGGGTGATTTCTTAAATGAATAAATGAAAATAAATGAAAAGGAGAAATTTCACTTTAATTGGTATTTCAAGTGTGTTAAATTTATGTAAGGAGTAAAGTGGGTTCAATGTTTAATGGTATAAAAGTGAGGTTTTACATAAATTATGGTGTAAAAGTTAATAACGGAAGTTAAAGGGGTTTAAATGTGTGAATAGTAGCAAAGTGTGTGTTAAGTTGTAAAATCCCCTAAATAAAGTGTGTATCTCAAATGTATAAGAAAATGGGACTTTAAAATGTAAAAGGGTGTTATTTTATATATTGAAGGTGTTAAAGTTGCAAGTAAGAATGTTGGATTGATTGTGATATTGAGCAAGTGTTAAAATGTATAAAATTGTTTAAAATGCTAAGTTGGAAACTCAATAACCATTTTGGGAAAATGACACTTGTTAAAGGATCAAATTGCAAATTTGGCAACAAAAATGGTGAATTGGTAATTTACTTAAAGTGGAACATTTTTATGGAATAAAAAAGTTAGTGAATGATTTTATAAAATAATGGGTGAAATTGAATTAAGTCCTAAAAGTGTGAATGATTTTGGTAAAAAATCAATGTGTGTGTGAATGAAGGACTTAAAGGAGAAAGCAATAGTTTTCCAAGTGTTAATGAAAAAATGGACGGTTTAAGTCCAGGCTTTTAGCTTCAGCCTGTAAATGGGGAATAATGTGGACATATGCAAAATGTTAAACACATCAATAAAGACTCGGATACAATCGAAAAGTAAGTAAGGAGGGCCCGGAGCCCTTGGGTGAAAAATCCTTAACCATTGGCTATACCATATGGTGGAGTCGCCGGTGGTGTGGAGCCAGTTAAATTACGTGGATTATTGGGAAATTATGAGAAAATCATAATGGAATATAGAACATGAAAAGTAAAGGGTTACGTGGTGAATGTGTAATGACAACATAACCTGAACATAACAATAAATGTTTCGGTCAATGTAATGTGGACAAGTAATTTTGAAATAACGACTAACGCCCATAAGAATAGAGAATTGGTTAAGTGAAGTGACTTAATGAGTAATTAAGCTACTCAATGAGGATTGAACTCATAATAACACATGCGTGTGTGTGGTATAAGGCTTTTATGTTCAATAAACAATTTTGACACAATGTGTGCATATGTTGAAAGAAAGCCCTAAGTAGTGGTTAAGCAACCCTGTGTGAGTTAATGATTTTTGGGTAATAAGCATTTTTTATGGTAATTAAAGGGTTTTTCCAACAATTGTTAATTATTTAACTGTGTGAATTAATGGGAAAAAATGTTAGTTTTAAGCATAACGATGCAAAATAACTATTTTGTAAGGACAAGGAGAATAAACGACACTATATAACGTTTTTGAAGTAAAATGGATTAATGCATTGGGATAGGTATTTTCAAAGGGTATATATATGTAGATATATATACATATTTCTACATACACGTAGTTATAGAGTGTGAGTATTCTTTTCTGCCATTCGTTTCTACACTGCATTGTACACTTCCCATTGGCATAGGCTCAAACCGTCGCTTTGTTACGAAAGGTTAGGAGTAGTTTCGTATTTTGAGAGCGTTATACAGTTAAGTATTCTTAGTTTTTATATTTACTTTAGTAGCTCTGAATGCTTGGAATTTGAGGTGCTCCCCATGGGTCCCTCACGTAGTTTATTTTGAAATTGGAATGGCATACTAAGTAAGTGAAACGTTAATTAACATAAAACTTGACTAGTAACATTATATAGGTTGTTTTATTACACTTCACACCTAACGCACTATTTTGATTGGGTTGACTACGGATAACCCATAAATCAGGGTCGGGGTGTTACAAATGGTATCAGATATCTAGGTTCAAGGTTACTTTCGGGACTGACATGGTGAGGTCAGTAACAGATCTTTCGGCATCGGTGTTGGTTTGGACCGATCATGCTAGTTGGTGATGGTTTTAGTTTGTGTCCTCGACTTGTGCAATCAATGTGGTTAGAACAAAAATCAAATTAGTTCCAAATGGCATAGGGTCGAGTTTTTTGTTATTAAATCGCTTTCGTACTTTTGATTAGATATGTTATTAAATTACAGGTGTCCATGCAAGCCGATAATGGTGACAGAGTGGTTCTTAGTGTGAGGTATTTGTGTTCCAATCTTTGATTATGTAGGGCCTTTAGAGATATTGATAGAACTAGATTATGCCCATTGGGTAGGTGGCACCCATTTGTGTATAGTCAACTGTAGGTTGATGGTTTGAATATTGTAACTAAGTAATGACGATTGTAATTACAAATTCATATAGCCTTAGGTGCGACACTACCGAGTGGCCAACATCAATGATGTAATTAGGAAAATTCGATCCTCGGGTTAATATAGTGATTTACGATAAGCATGTAAATTCGTGTGGATCAACATTTACGTATAGGTACATTTAGTCCTTGTTAAATACGATTATATCCTTGTGGGTGAGCACCTTAATAGTTGTTGGCCAATGAATGTCTCTTACGAGCCATGATTAGGGTTATGGGACATTTATGACGAAAGGTCACAAAGTGACAATGATGAGTTGCAGTGACAAGGGAGTGGACCTTAGGTAGTCCTTTGGAGTAGTGATTGAAATAATAATACAACATTTTATCAATAAGATCTTTTAGTGACACCAGTAGTGTATACCAAGGGATATACGAATTAAATGTCTTGTCATACATCCTACCATAAAGCCTTAGTAGTACTAGTAGTGATGTCGTGTAGTGTTCGTTGCTACTTAGCTGGAAAAACTGTGAATTTTCCCATTTAAATTAAGTGATCGAGTAATGTGTTTATAAGTGTTAATTCCGTGGTGAGTACGTATTGGGACCCTTGGTTGCGGGCTTGGATTTAGTATATCATGATTTAGGCCCCTTGACTATAATGTGAGTTAAGATGGTAGTAATGATTTGAGATAACCTAGGAGTGAACCTAGGTATCTAGTGATTTCATATTAAGTACTAGCACTGTAATGTGCTAGAGTAGGACCTCTTGTGATGTCACTAAGGTGGGCCTCCTTTTGGGAAATACCCGATGTCTTATGTCCTACCAAAACTCTGGTAATATTAAATTATTGTTTAACGATTATAGTGTGTCATTGAGAGATAGGATCCCTTGTGATGTTCGTAGTCATTAGCCTTGGTGTTGGTTAGTAGGTAGTACCCAATGTTCAGTAACCTACCAAAGTATTTAGTTGTGTTAGTTAGTAGATTAGCACATATTATGATGTTTACGTAGTGAGACAATTTAGTTTTCGTGATTGAACACTCATTGTGAATATAGCACTTATGTGTGTTATCTATATGGTTGGTATGACACTAGTGAAGGGAATCATTAGGTCTTAGGAACGAACAATGCTTGAAATCTTGAGGTACTTTTAGTATGGTCATGATTTGGTACCACATAGGAAATTTGTAAGTGTCCTAGAAGTGTTCCGTAGGTTGAATGTGAGAAACTATGCGAGCATTGGGTTTTTCTTGATGAGAGTGATATCGAAAGCTAAAGTAGTTACCTCGTAGTTAAATTTTGGAGGCCTAGGCATGACAAATCGGTAATTAATGGTGAGTCGAAAGCGAAGTGACTTCACCTTGATTTAAGATAGTGATGATTACCAGTAATGGAACAGGTAACGTTCGTCATAAGGAGGGAAGCCTATCGTTCATCTTCTCGGAGGAATTGGCTTTGTTTTCCGTTCATCTAGCAAGGATGGATAATTCTTGGTTAGAAATCGTCATGGTTAATGGGAAAAGAAAATATATGTGCCAAGGATAAGGCTTTAGCAAATTTTGATAAAGAGTTATAGGCTTCAAGGGTACATTGTGTGTTTGTACATCGTGTGGTATGAGCCATTTTTGGAATTAGATTATTTCCTTTTTGTGTGAAAGTCATCTAGTTTATTTCATTCCTTGTATCTTCCTTGATCTTGGTAACGGGAAGTGGTTGATCGGTGGTAATTCATGTATGGCACTGGATAAGCTCAAACTGGTGCGGGTTAGGATAGTTTTGGCTGATTTGTCATGGTATATGAGTGCGCTCTTCTTCAGAAGAACCTTTATTCTACCCCAGTTTGTGTGTATACGTGGTTTCACACTATTTAATATAATTTTCATATGTTAGTCAATTGATTTATCTTAAAATGTTTCATTAGTTAACCCGTATATCTAGTTATGGGTTGGTCATATGTCCCGAGGTCGTGACTTGAGAATATTCTGAGTATCAGGACTTAATGTAGCATTAGGTACTAGCGTTGCTCTAAGTTGATAATTGTAGGGATTGAGGATATGATCATTTGGTTATAATTATGTTATGATGCTTGGGATGAATTTAAGTTAGAGCAAGTATTTCGTAGGGAATATCGATCGGGTAGACCTATGTGAGAAAGTGACTATCTTAGAAATCATTGATGTGTACGATGAGAAGTGTTGAGGTTGTATCAGGCTAGGTTAGGCATGATTTAAGATTTGTTGGGAAAAACGTAGGTTGTGAATCCCAACTTAAAAACAATCCTTGATGAGGATTTTAATTAGTTATGGTGACATACTCGGTGAGTATCGATCATCTTGGGGTTTTGTCAAGATAGATGTGTGAGGCATGATTGGTAATTAACAATAAGACCTTAGAGTTCATCATGATCGGGTCAACAATAAGGAACGGTGAAATGAAGTGTGGGGCTGAGACTATAATATTGGGAATACCCTAGGGCCGTAAAAAAGTTGCTAGTTAGGCCGAATTCTAATTTTTGATAAGCTAAGAATTTCAAGGACGGAATTTCCCAATGAGGGAAGTTTGTAATACACTACCCAATAATTTGATTAAATTTTATATGCATTATAAATTAATGAGGAATAAATAAAAAAGTGTAGAAGAATTGTGGATAAAATTGGAGAAAAGTAGAGAATTAGTATTTAAGAAACTTATATCCTTTCATTCCATTTAATTCGATGGCCCTTTTTTGGTTTTGGAAGTTTTAGGGGCGGATTGAAAAATATATAGAAATTTAGGGCCTCAATTGAGATTTTTTTTGTTCAAACGAGATTTCGTCTCATTCAAAGGATAGTGAATTTTTTTCGAACGAGGGACTAAATAGTTCGAACGATTAGGATGACTCAGATCTGCCATTTTTACTGTCACCTTTAGAGCCATAGATCAAGATTTCCTTGTTAGCCTAACGGTCTGAATGGGAGAAGGTGGAACATATTATATGTGTGAGTTGTTGGTTGGGTCTAAGAAAGGAATGTGGGTAATAGGCAGAGGAAGAAAAAACCATTTTCTTAGAGTATTTCTCAAGGAACTCACAGCTTCCCCCATTTCCCTTACTTCCTTCGCCGATTTAGGGTTCTAAATAAATACACTCACACCACACAATACATATTTCCCCATTTTCAAGGTATAACTGCAAAATATAGAAGTTGGTTATTGGGAGTTTTAATGAGTATTGAAGGAGATATTCTTAGAGGAACAAGATGGGTAGGTTGTGTATTCTTGGAGTATTTTGGAATTCCCATTGGATATTTTATGGTGGAGCTTTTGTAACTCCCTTTAGGGTCACCTTTGGAGGTGGGGGAAATACCCATCTTAACCACCAACACCACCAGCACCACAACCATCTTTGGAGAGTTTTAGGTGGAAAACACTAACTTTGAGCTAAGTTTAAAGTGTTGTACAAGACCAATATACTTATCTTACATATAGTAGACTAAATATGTGAAAGATTGATGCCAGTTTATATCTAGGTGTTGATTAATAACACTCTTATCATTTGTATGAAAATGGGCTTCAAAATGATGATTTAAAATGGGTTTTGAAACATAGAAAATTTCAGAATATATAACTTCAAAATTTCGTGCAATAAAATGTGTTATAATGATGTTAAATGGAAAAGAATGTGATTTTATGGATTAAAATGTATTAGGCTTGTTTGGGCCATTTTCTGAGATTAAAGGGTGATTTCCTACATGAATAAATGAAGACAAGTGAAAAGTAGAAACTTTCACCTTAATGGGTATTTATAGTGTGTGAAATTTTTGTAGGGAGTAAAGTGGGTTCAATGTTTAATTTTATGAAAGTGAGGTTTTACATGAAATATGGTGTAAAAGTTAATAATGGAAGTTAAAGGGTTTTAAATGTGTGAATAGTAGCAAAGTGGGTGTGAAGTTGGAAAATCCCATAAACTGTGTGTATTTCAAATGTATAAGAAAATGGAACTTTAATATGTAAATAAGTGTTATTTTATATATTAAAGGTGCTAAAGTAGCAAGTAAAAATGTTTGGTCAATTGTGATGTTGTGAAAGTGTTAACATTGTTTAAATTGCTTAAAATGTTAAATTGGAAACCTAATAACCTTTTTGGGAAAACGACACTTGTTAAATGATTAAATTGCAAATTTGACAACAAAAAGGGTAAATTGGTAATTTATATCAAGTGGAACATTTTTATGGAATAAAAATGTTAATGAATTCTTTTACACTAGTATGGGTGAAATTGAATTCAGTCTTAAAAGTGTGAATGATTTTGGTATAAAATTGACAGGTGTGTGAATAAAGGACTTAAAGGAGAAAGAAATAGTTTCCCAAGTGTTAATAGAAAAACAGATAGCTTAAGTTTGGGCTTTTGGATTCGCCCTATAAATGGGGAATAATATGGCCATCTGAAAAATGTTAAACACATTAATGAAGACTTTGATGCAACTGGGAAGAAAGTAAGAAGGGCCTGAAGCCCTTGGGAACCACTAGCCAATGCATATAGTGGTGTTTTCGGCAGTGTGGAGCCCATTAAAGTACATGGAATGTTAGGAAATTCCAAGAAAATGATAATGGAATATAGAGCATGACAAGTAAAGGGCTGCGTAGTGAATGTAGAAAGAAAACCTAACTTGAACTTAACAATAAATCTTGCGGTTAATGTAATGTGGACAAGTAAATTGAAAATAATGACTAACGCCCATAAGAATAGCGAATTGGTTAAGTGAGGTGACTTAATGAGTAATTAAACTACCTAAGGAGTATTGAACTCATAATAACACAGGTGTGTGTGTGGTACAAGGATTTCATGTTAAATAAACAATTCTGACATGATGTGTGCGTATATTGAAAGAAAATCCTAAGTAGTGGTTAAGCAAACCTGTGTGACTTAATGAGCATTGGGGAATAAGCATTTTTAACGGTAAGTGAAGTGTTTTTACTAAAAATTGTTAATTATTTAAACATGTGCGTTAATGGGAAGAAATTCTAGTTTCAGGTATAACAATGCAAAATAACTATTTTGTAAGGACAAGGAGAATAAACGACACTATATAACGTTTTTGAAGTAAAACTGTCACCCCCTAACCCCATTAGTATATAATTAACTAAATAGTTTACAAACCCGAATTATAATTTATATATATTATTTAGGTAATACATATTGAAACAACTTCATGGTTAAAATGCGGAATATAAAAACAAATCCAATCGTTTTAAGGAGACATAATATCACCAGAACTCATATATCATTTACTTAATTACAACTAGTACAGTGTGTAAAACAAACTAACAAGACCCTACTTCTATTTACTCAACCTCCTAGACCTGGCAGTGACAGCTGGAAAACCTGAAAATGTAAACATATAAAACCATGAGTTTAAAAACTCAGTGAGTACACTCACCTTGTGTTGTCAACTATGTATTCGCGTTTCCCTCGGGTGGAGCTGAACTTGGTTGGTTTGACCTTACACCTGTTAATCCAACTAAATCAGTATTGAAACTCAATCATAAGTATTATCTTAATATAATTATGTAACTTTAAATAAGTAACCAACCACAATATGATTCTACTCAAGTCATATTTCATGAAACATATGTAAAGACGAAACGATGGTATATATGTTGATAAGGTCATGAACATTCAACCCTAGAAACTACCTCGTAAGGAATTTATAACTAAACTCAAGCAAACATAAAAGTATACTTCTGAATATATACGCACATGAAACATGTACACAAAATACCCTTGGGAAGGAGAAGATAAAAACATTCTTTCATGGGGTATCCAATATGGCTTCAAATCATTGTTCTCCATGCTTAACCATCCCATATTCATAAATAGTACACATACAGGTGTCCAAGCTTATCAATCTGAAAACATATCTGAATATACTTTCTGTTACAAGTGACGGTGTAATTTTTCAAGCTTCCTAGGGCAAGTTATGGACATTTCTGTACAACATAAGAAATCTGCCCTACAAACTCCTCTATTGTTCCTTCGACTTACAATAATTTTCATAATTTTTCTACAGCATAACTTTCCTTGATTTTCAACACAATTTCAGTAGACATACTGAATAGTACATAATTAAAGTTTCATACTATTTGGACTTCATTTGCTATCTCAAAAGCTTGACCAAAATCAAGGCATACCGAAATGAAATATACAAACAGCAACTATATACCAACTTGTAACCATCACTAAGACCTAACCATAAGGAGTTAAATTCTGATTTTCGGATATGATATGAATATATGAGTCTATTTTAATATCCAATTGGAATTTCGTAATTCCAGTAAACACACAAAGAGTTATGCAAGTTTGAATACCAAGGGTTTCAATACAAAGCAATATGACCTATAACACCACTTATCTCACATATAAACCAATACATATTATCACAAAGGAGGATGGAATTTGGATCAATACTTCACGATTTATATACTTTGAAATAAGTATAATAGAAGATTAAAACAATATTAACACATAATATTACCTTGGGAACACCTTAAGGATTTTCCTGGAATTGTTTTCCTAGATTTTCCTTCTAACCCTTTCTTCCTTAACTTCTACCTCTCTTTCCTCAAGCTAACATCACCTAAAACTGAACCTAGGGACTTATTTGCTGAAGAAATAAGGTTAAGGGAGAGTTTTAAGTCGGCCAAGGCTGCCTCCCAATCCATCCAATCAAATTAAAACATTTGGTTTAGATAAAAGACAATTTACCACTTAAGGGAATTGACAGATTCACCCCTTCTCGTAATTTCGACCTAACTTCTTACTTGAACATCCGTTTGATGCATAGTTTGTTGTGTTACAACCCTAACTCACATATCTACAACTATGTAGTTTTCACCTCAAGTCAATTGTAATGTTACAAGGGTCAAAACTAGTCTTAAACAGGAACATTTCTATCGAAAATAACCAAATCTTGTGTTCGTAAATAATTCGACAATTCATGATTTATGAAAGTAGAATTATACTAACCATAATCACTTAACATTAGATATACTAATAACACATTATTCATATCACATAGGATAATTATGATTTTTAAATATAATTTATCATAATCATATACGGGTTGTCACAACCTCCCCCCCTTAGAAAATTTCGTCCCCGAAATTTAATACGAATGACACTTACCAAACAAATGGGGATACTGTTTCTTCATGCTATCTTCCGTTTCCCAAGTTGATTCTTTAATTCCATGGCTCATCCACATAACTTTAACTAAGGGAATAACCTTATTCCTCAATACTTGCTCCTTACGATCAAGAATTTCCACCGGTTCCTCGATGTATGACAAGTCTTCTTTCAGTTCAATAGGTTGGGTTTTCAGTTGATGAGATGGATCTGCCAAATACTTACGAAGCATTGATACATGGAAAACATCATGCAAACGAGATAACTCTGGAGGTAATGCCAATCTATAAGCCAGGGTCCCAATTCTTTCCAACACTTCATATGGTCCAATGTATCTTGGACTTAGTTTCCCCTTCTTTCCAAATCTCATAACGCCTTTCCATGGTGAAATACGTAGGAATACAAAATCCCCCTTATGAAATTCCAATGGATACTTCCTCTTATCTGCATAAAATTTCTGTCTGCTTTGCGCTATCTTTATCCGTTCCCGAATCATTTTAATCTTTTCAGTTGTCATATCTATCAATTCAGGACCCAAAAGTTTCCTTTCACCTACTTCATCCAAACACAAAGGCGTTCTACATCTCCTCCCATATAAAGCTTCATATGGAGCCATACCAATGGTGGACTGGTAACTATTATTATATGAGAATTCCATCAATGGCAAATGATCATCCCAACTGCCCTTGAAGTCAAATACACAAGCTCGTAACATGTCTTCTAATATTTGAATCGTCCTCTCAGATTGTCCATCGGTTTGTGGATGAAATGCAATGCTGAACTTCAAACTTGTGCCCATGGCATTCTGTAAACGAGGCCAAAACTTAGAAGTGAACGTTGGATCTCTATCTGATACAATTGACACTGGTGCCCCATGTAAACGGATAATCTCATCAACGTACATACGTGCATACTTGTCAACCGTGTAGGTAGTCTTAACTGGAAGAAAATGGGCCGACTTTGTCAATCGATCTACAATCACCCAAATAGAATCATTCCCCTTTGGTGACCGTGGTAATCCTACAACAAAATTCATCGTTATATGCTCCCACTTCCATTCCGGAATAGGCAATGACTACAATAATCCTGCCGGCTTCTGATGCTCCGCTTTCACTTGCTGACATACTAAACATTTAGATACAAATTCTACAATCTCACGTTTCATATTGTTCCACCAGTAATACTCTTTCAAATCTCTGTACATTTTGGTACCTCCCGGATGCATAGAGTAAATAGAACTATGTGCCTCTTCTAATATATCCTTCTTTAAGGACGGATCATTCGGTACACAAATTCTGTTTTTATAACACAATGATTCATCCTTCTTAATTTCAAAGTCACTCTCTTTACCATTCAGGATTTCCCGTTTCTTCTTTTCAAGGAATGGATCACTGACTTGCAAATTCCGTATGCGTTCTGCCAGTAAAGGTCTCACTGTAACGTGTGCAAATAACGCCCCCATTTCAGATAAGTTCAACTCGACTCCCATCAGTCTTAATTCCATAATATTGCCAACCCGTGCACATTGAATACAAGATAACCTCCCCAATGACTTTCGACTCAGAGCATCTGCAACAACATTGGCCCTCCCGGGATGATGGTGAATGGTACAATCGTAATCTTTAATTAACTCCATCCAACGTCTTTGTCTCAAATTCAAGTCTCTCTGTGTAAATAAATACTTCAAACTTTGATGGTCAGTGAAAATTTCACACGTCTCTCCATATAAATGATGTCTCCATAATTTCAAGGCAAAAACAATAGCCGCAAGTTCTAAATCATGTGTAGGATAATTACGTTCATGCGTCTTCAACTGTCTAGATGCATAAGAAATTACCTTTCCATGTTGCATGAAAACACAACCCAGGCCCTGATGTGAAGCGTCAGTATAAATCACAAAACCTTCTCCACTGGATGGAACAGTGAGAACTGGAGTTGATACTAGCCTATTTTTCAACATTTCAAAGCTGTGCTGACATTCATCACTCCACACAAATTTCACTTCCTTTCGGGTCAATTTAGTCAACGGCAAGGCTATAGATGAAAACCCCTTTATGAATCTTCTATAATATCCAGCCAATCCAAGGAAACTCCTTATCTCCGTTACATTCCTCGGTTTTTCCCATTGCACAATTGCCTCTACCTTCTTAGGGTCAACATAAATTCCATCTCCCGAAACAACATGCCCCAGAAATACTACCTGATTTAACCAAAACTCACATTTGCTAAACTTCGCAAACAATTGACTATCTCGCAAAACTTGCAATACAACTCTTAGATGCTTCTCATGTTCCTCTTGGCTAGGTGAGTATATCAAAACATCATCGATAAAGACAATCACAAACGAATCTATGAAGGGATGAAATACTCGATTCATTAAATCCATAAACACCGCAGGAGCATTTGTTAACCCAAATGGCATTACCAAAAACTCATAATGACCATAGCGAGAACGAAAAGCTGTCTTAGAAATATCACAATCTCTCACCCTTAATTGATGATAACCCGATCTCAAATCAATTTTTGAAAACACTTTAGCACCCTGTAGTTGATCAAATAAATCATCAATACGAGGCAATGGATATTTATTTCGAATAGTCACCTTGTTCAACTGTCGATAATCAATGCAGAGTCGCATGGTGCCATCTTTCTTCTTCACAAATAATACTGGAGCGCCCCATGGTGATACACTGGGTCGAATAAAACCTCTATCTAGTAAATCTTGCAGTTGAACCTTTAACTCCTTTAGTTCCACCGGTGCCATTCTATATGGAGAAATAGAAACTGGAGCTGTACCAGGCACTAAATCGATAGTAAACTCTACCTCTCTGCTAGGTGGCAATCCTGGTAATTCATCTGGGAACACATCTGCAAAATCCTTAACGACTGGGATATCTTCTAATTTTTGCAATTCTCTGTTTGTATCCACAATATATGCTAAAAAGCCTTGACAACCCTTATTTAACAATTTCCTCGCCCGAAGGGCTGAAATAAGACAGTTCGGAACCACATTTCTTTCCCCAGTAAATTTGAATTCTTCCTCCCCCGGCATATTAAATGTAACCTCCTTACGAAAACAGTCAATTGATGCATGGTAGGAAGATAGCCAGTCCATACCCAAGATAATATCAAAATCTCGAATATCTAGGGGAATTAAATCAATGGTCCACTCCCTCTCCCCCATATACAATACACAATTTTTATACACAAGATCCACTAGCATCACATCCCCCATAGGTGTAGAAATATATAAACCACAATCTAGATAAGAACATGGTCTACCCAAATGCATGGTAAATGACAGTGCTACAAATGAATGAGTAGAACCTGGATCAATAAGCACGTAAGCATGTTTGTTCATGACAGAAAATGTACCTGTCACCACCTCTGGAGTAGCCTGAGCATCCTGTAAAGTCATAGCAAATATCCTTCCCGGAGCCCTGGATCCACTAACCTGTCCTCTACCCCCTCCTCTCCCTGTGCCTCCAGGTGATGAGCCTCGACTAGTAGTAGCTGATGGAATCCCTCCCAGTAGCATAGGACAGTTCCTTTTGGTATGACCAATTTGATGACAGTGATAACACTCTACCCCCTTTAACTTGGGACAATCCGGACTGATATGGCCCTCAGCTTTGCAAAAATAGCATGTAATAGGCTTAGACTGCGCATTGTCATTCTCCTGTTGTCTATTCTGTTGGCCCATCGATCCTGCACCCCTAAAACTACTTGGTGTCTTATTCTGAACATAATTTCCAGTCCCTCTACCGCGCTGAAATCTTTGACTCCCCTGTTTTGAGTATTCTGTATTGCCTTCCTTTTGCTGATATGGATCAAATCGACTCCTCTTTCCCCTTTGTTCCCTATTCTTTATTGCATCATTAACATCTCCTTCAACCATCATAGCTTTGTTAACTAAAGAAGTATAATCCACCATTTCAAGTGCAGTGAGTCTAGACTTGATAACCAAATTCAACCCATCCTGAAATCTGGTGCATTTATCCTCCTCATTGTGTAAGAAACGTGATGAAAATCGAGACAAAGATATAAATTTAGTTTCATACTCCCTGACCGACATATTCCCCTGAGTCAATGATAAAAATTCTCTCTCCTTTTGCTTTCGATACATACGAGGAAAATACTTTTCATATAAGACTTTAATAAAAGAATCCCAAGTAATTACCTCACCTCCCTCCGGAGTAAGCAATAAATGTTTGGAAGACTCCCACCAATATTTAGCTTCTCCCTTTAACATGAAAGTAGCCAAAATCACCTTCTGCGCGCCAGGTACATTCATCACCCCGAAGATAGTTTCTGTGTCTCTAACCCAAGCCTCAACTTCTAAAGGATCTACAGAACCTGAGAATGCTGGAGGGTTCAATTTGATAAACTTCTCGTACAGAGTATTCTTCTCCTCTCGTTGTATTTCCCTTTCTCTTCTTGCCAAAGTCTGCTCCTCCAAGTACTTGGCTTGTTGTTCTGCTATTTGCACCATAAACATGTTTTGTTGTTCTGCCATTAAAGTCATGGCACGAGCCATCTTCTGCATATCTGTAAGTTGTTCAGGAGCCCCCTCCACATTATTTGGATTTTGCTGGTTTACTGTATTTGAAGACTCCTCATCTACCCTCTCATGAACATTTGCTCCTTCCATATCTTACTATCTGTCATAAACCACAATTATAGAAACAAGAATACAACATTTATTTCTAACATAATGGTTAGTATTTCTCACAAATTAATATAAATGACCCACACGACGCTATTTCTGCCACTGCCATATCTAGACTCTCTAACCCCAGAATACAAAAACCTAAAGCTCTGATACCAAGTTGTCACCCCCTAACCCCATTAGTATATAATTAACTAAATAGTTTACAAACCCTAATTATAATTTATATATATTATTTAGGTAATACATATTGAAACAACTTCATGGTTAAAATGCGGAATATAAAAACAAATCCAATCGTTTTAAGGAGACATAATATCACCAGAACTCATATATCATTTACTTAATTACAACTAGTACAGTGTGTAAAACAAACTAACAAGACCCTACTTCTATTTACTCAACCTCCTAGACCTGGCAGTGGCAGCTGGAAAACCTGAAAATGTAAACATATAAAACCATGAGTTTAAAAACTCAGTGAGTGTACTTACTGAGTTGATTTTCGATATGACATATATGTATCATATGTTGAGATTATATGGCTTATTTAAAAGTCATGAGATGTTGATAAGTTATGGCTTATTTAAAAGCCAAGAGATGTTGAGATGTTATGGCTTTATAAAAGCCAGGATATGTTGAGTTGCTATGCAATTCAGGAGATGTTAGGTTTTTAAAACCTATGGATATGATTATTGCCTACGGGCAGGAGATGTGGGGTTTATTAACTCCGGATATGTATATGGCCTAATTTGGCACAGAGATGTATATATTAATATGTTGAGATGTTAATATAGTGCTTTTACTATAGATAGTTGTAGTACACTCACTGAGTTTTTAAACTCATGGTTTTATATGTTTACATTTTCAGGTTTTCCAGCTGCCACTGCCAGGTCTAGGAGGTTGAGTAAATAGAAGTAGGGTCTTGTTAGTTTGTTTTACACACTGTACTAGTTGTAATTAAGTAAATGATATATGAGTTCTGGTGATATTATGTCTCCTTAAAACGATTGGATTTGTTTTTATATTCCGCATTTTAACCATGAAGTTGTTTCAATATGTATTACCTAAATAATATATATAAATTATAATTAGGGTTTGTAAACTATTTAGTTAATTATATACTAATGGGGTTAGGGGGTGACAAAAACGGTTTAATTAAATGAGATAGGTATTTTCAAAGGGTATATATATGTAGATATATATACGTAATTCCACATACATGTAGTTGTAGAGTGTGAGTATTCTTTTATGTCATTTGTTTCTACACTTCATTGTATACATCCTACTAGGCATAGGCTCACATCCTCGCTTTGCTAGGGCAGGTTGGGAGCGGTTTTGTATTTTGATTTTAATAGATATGATTAACATTATCATATCAACATTATCATATTGCTTTGCTAGGGCAGGTAAGTATTCTTTTTTTATTTACGTTAGGAGCTCTGCATGCTTGGACTTCAGGGTACTCCCCATGGGTCCCTCATGTAGTTTATTTTGAAACTGTAATCGCATGCTAAGTAAGTGAAACATTAATTAGAATAAAACTTGACTAGTAACATTATATAAGTTATTTCATTGTTCTTCATACCTAATGCTCGATTTGGACCGGATTGACTACGAGTAACCCATAAATCTGGGTCGGGGCCTTACACACTATGATACAAACTTGAAACTCGCCTAAATCCAATAAAAACTCAAAATCCAACACCTAGATCAATGGAAATAACCTAGAAACACTCCAAAGAAGTAATTTAACAAATAAGAACAAGGCTCTTTCCAACATATTGTCTTTTATCATTGATTTGCTTTTCAGACACCTATATTAGACATACCCAATGATACATAAATTCAAAATCAAGTATAATAACTCAAATGGTATCCCTTATCAGCACATAAAAGGGTCCTTTTTTAATGCCTCAAAAGTATAAAACACACAAAAATATCACAAACGGATCATTGATACTTTCAAAACCAACAAGAGATCTCTGGGTTTGATGGTGATTAAAGCAAGAACTAAAATCAAGAATCGCATAAGTATACACATTAATTGGTATGCAAGTGCTCAAGTAGTGTGAAATTAATATGAAAGACTTCAAAAAATTTGACAATCATATTTTTTATCAAATAAATTCCAACCTAACAATTGACATTATCAACATTTTCAATCAAATGGTTAAAAATTAACTTTTAATCATCATTTAAGTTAATCATATCTATTAAAATCATATAAACAATAGTCTTAATCACATAATCACAAAAAGAAACAAACCATAAAATATTTTTGGAATAAAGAAGGGAAAGAAAATGCACGTAGACTAACATAAGCATTAAATGTTCACGAAAACATGAAAAGGGATACCAAATGGGTTTTTAAAATCACACCCACAAGAATTGTTTCCCCACATATCAAGAATGACCTAGGAGGGGACTTACACACAAATAAAATCCTAGGCATCCTAGAAAATTATACTCCTAAATACAAATGGGTGTTCTAACTCCCAAATCAATGGGAGGAACGAAGATAAAATATTTCATCACAACCCTATTTTAAGTGCAACAACTTATAATTTCTTCCTTGGGGCATTACTATGTAATCAACTACCAAATATTGGAATCCAACTCTCATTTCTCCTAGGATTCTTATGCCTGGTCCTCAGAATTTGAGCATATAGTCCAGTTCTAGGTCTATAAAACACCCTTCTAGCCTCACCTTTACCTTGAACTAGGAAATGCATTATCCTTATATACTCTCCTACTTGACCTCTAACTTCATCAATAGGATATCTCTAGAAAATTTCTTCTCACATTTGTTCTCTCAAGCAAAATGCACAATTTTAAGGAACATTCAAGTTCTTTCTCACATTTAAGTTAAGATTATTATTTTAAAGGAACTATTTGAAGATGATTATTTTTGAATAAAAAGTGAGAAACATTACTCATTTTACTACTAAATATACATCCATCTCCATTTTCACAAAATCGAATTTAAGCACAACCACTTTCTTTTTTAATAATGGAGTTTGTTCCTTATCCTTTTTTTCAAGAACGGATACTTCAACCTTTGATTTTGAACTTGTAACATTTTGATTTGTCGAATGTTTAAAGCCAATTACATGATTATTAGGTTTCACTTGAGCATAATTTAATGAAATACTACCTAGAACACTTATTATATCAAACAATTCAAGTTTTAAATCCTTGGCATGTTGTAATTCACGTTTTTATTTTTTTAAATGAACTTTTAAAATTTTGTTCTGAAGTTATATCTCTTCTTTTTCTTTCAATATGGATTCACTTTAAAATTTCAAAGAATCACGTTCTTTTGTAAACTTCTCAACCTTTTCTTTTAGTTCTAAACATTCCAATTGAACACAATCAATATTTTTATCTTTTTCTTCATGTTTACTTTGGAAATTTTTCATTTTATTCAAAAGTTTGATATTAGATTTTTGGGGTTTTAAATACTCTTGATAGAGTTCTTCAAATGCTTCTTGAATGTATTTAGCATCATCGTCAATATCTTCTTATGATCTAGGGATAGAAATGTGTGAACCTTTGATACTACAAGATGTAAAGTCACTGTGACACCCCGCCTAATTAAATACCAAGTGATCAATCCTTTATTAAGTCATAACCAAGGTGAACGGTTGGTTCATTCTTAGCATCACTGTCGAAAAATAAATATTTAAATTAAACACCCTAAATAATTAAGCTAAGTGACAAAACCATTTTTAAGACATCAATTCCAAACTTATGTTTAAAACCAACATTTAAAACCTTTCATAATCCATAGTTTAAGAATCGCACAACAACTAGACTGGAAAATATAATCCAAGCAATTTAAGCATCCAACTAATTAATTCCAACTCTAAAACTTCAAAGGAAAACATCCTGACAGTAACAATCTCAATGTATAAATACTGGAAATAAACTAATCACAATCTCTGATAAAACAAACTGAATAATGGAAAAGGGGGACACATGCCCAAGTAGATAAGTTAGAACTAGAAATGGAATCAATAATGATGTCGTCTAATCAAGAGGCCTACAACTCCCACCTAAGCTACAGCATGTTCCTTCCAAAGGATCCTATGCAAGATGCCCAAGTGGCTGGGCACCTGTAATATATACATATATATACAAGAAAGAAAAGAAAGTAGGAAACGGGTCAGAGACCGATTGTAAAACAGTTTAAAATTTAGTTAGCAAGTATTTAAAATGCTTACCTGCTAATGCAACAATCATATTAGTATGAGGCACTCTCTTGAATAATTCTCACCTCTCTTATAATGTTCACCTACCGCACTATTTATCCCAACAGTTTAGCTTTTCTTAAAAATTATCATAAGGTTTCATGCCGACAATTACTAGTGCTAAGATAGTAACTTCCTAAAGGTAAAGTTTTCACATAACTCTCATTTTATTAGAATATTTTTCAGTGTTGTCTAAAACTTTTTACACACTTTTAAATATTGGAATATTTATTCATTACTCAACTACTTTTAACCACAGTATAAAGTTTCCCAAATTTTAATTCTATATATATATATATATATATATATATATATATATATATTTACTATCGGCACCCCACATAAATTTATGGTGCTGGAATACTCTGCTATCAAGTCCCTGTATCACTCGTACTAAGGGATATACTAGTTCGGAATCACTCTCGAACTGTATTAACACAAAACACATACAAATTGAGGCGAAGCATAGTTCCAAGTCACTAAGAGGTCAGCACATACCCTCACGTATCTTAGGACCGTCTGACTATCTATCCGATAGCCTATACCAAGGATTCCTATGTTCTAGGGTACAAGTCAAAATCCCCCATAAAGGTCCCATCGAGATAAGACTATCCTGACGTGGTAACCTCAGTGATAGCCAGTAACGCGAGCATGATTTTTACACGTATATAGTATATGCACAAACACAGTCATATATGTGTACTACTATTCCCATTTCAAATTTAGGTACACCCACGACCCATACTTATGATATTTATTCTTATTATACATTGCTAGATTATCCCGTATAACGGTTCATATCTTTTATTCTTATTTATGGGATTATTCCAAACCTTCTTCATAACACTCGTGGAATCCTACCTCCCTAAGTGTAATTTCAGTAGGTACTCTTTTATTTTACGACGTAACTTCCTTACGAATCTCACCCTTTAGACATATGTTCCCACTATTCTTTAAGTGTAAAACACCTCCGTTAAATGTTAATCTCATCTTACATTAAAGGTTCCATTTTTATAAAGTTCTACTGGTCTTCTTTATATCCCAAAATGTTTTAACAATAATGTCCAAGGATTTATATTCATTTAAGTTGGAACAACCTATTTAAAAAGGGGAATTTGTGTCTTCCAGGAGGGGTCGATCGATCAAAGGCATGTGCTTGATTGATCGATGCGTCGATCGATCGATGCTCTTAGGTCGATCGATCGATCAAGCAGGTATGGAAAAACTGCAGAATTTCTAGTTACGGGAATGCTACTCCAAAATCATTTAAATCATCATATTTGATTTGAAAAATTCCAAAAAATTATACCACAAGTGTTATATCCCCAAATAATGAATATTCTACGTAAGACATGAAAGTTTTCATCAATTATAACGAATTAAAAGGGTTAAAATCCAGAAAAATTACAAGAACCCTAATAACTCCTTTAACTTAGTTCTTCCCATTCTTTTCCCAAATTTCCTACTCCTAACTCAATGAATTTCTTAGTCCAACCTCTACATATGAATTAGATTTCCAGAATACGTCTTTTACCTCTACAACATGCAAATTATAGTCTCCCATACATGCTTTCTTTCACAAAAACTAGTTCTAATCAACCCTAGACTAACATTATTGAAGCATTAACTGAAATAGAGCAACATAGATACTTTCCTGGAAATATTTGTCTCGGATTTGTTGAAAATATTGGGGTGGTTGTGATCCTCGTTGCGCGATCTAAAGTTTGGCGGCGACGGCGGTGCAAACGGTGGAGTTCTTGGCCAAGAACTCCTTGGAAAGCTTCTCATCTTACTCTCCAATGGCCGTCTTTAGTTCTTGGTTATGCTAACCCTAGAAGACATTCCCTAAAATTTGATAAAGCCTTAGAAATTCGTGGGTTTCCATGCCCAAAAATACGAAATGTCTAAAACGCCCTCCCGGGATGTTAATTAGGCCTAGAAATGCCTCGAGACCCAAACTAAACCCCCGGGTACATTATTTTGACTGTCTCGACCCTTTCGGACACATTGACATACTCAAAATGACCATACGGGTGACTTATAATTTATTCACTTTTAATAGTTTGAATTTAATCCTGACACGATACAAGCGTGTCCCGATAAATTTCCAAAATTATCAAATTAAATTCTCGTGATAATTTTACTAAATACAATTACACTTCTTACTTTATCCATAAAGTAACTTACAGCAAAATTCAAATAATTACTAACTCTCATCATGCTAGTAAGTATTTAAATGATTTTCCAAATTAATATTAAATTAATATCTCTAATTAAATTTAATAAATCCCCAAAATTAAAAGTCATAAAAATACAGGGTATTACATACTTCCCCCCTAATAACAGAATTTCGTCCCGAAATTCGAACAAAAAAAGGTGTACCTGGTAAGAATAACTCTGGGTACTTCTCACGCATATCTGCCTCACGCTCCCAAGTGGATTCTTCCACATTATTATGCTCCCACTGGAACCGTACAAGTGGGACTACTTTCGACCTCAATATCCTTTCGCTATGATATAGAATAGCTATTGGTCTCTCCTCGTAAGAACTATCAGGCTGTAAGTCAATCTCCTCAATCGCGATGTGGGTGTGGGCCATGTCATCCCGAAGGTATCGTCTCAACGACGAGATGTGGAATACATCGTGAATGCGGTGTAAATGCTCTGGCAGTCCCAACCTGTATGCTACCGGCCCAATCCTCTCGATAATGGGAAATGGTCCCACATACCTCGGGGCCAGTTTCCCTTTCTTCCCAAACCTCATCACTCCTTTCATAGGATATACACGTAGTAATACTTGGTCCCCCACATTAAATTCTCGGAAGAACCATTTTGCATCGGCGTAGCTTTTCTGCCTGTCCTGGGCTACCCGAATGTGACTCCTGATAATCTCAATCCTAGCGGAGGTTTCCTGAATTACCTCTAGTCCGAGCAACTTATTTTCCCCCACCTCTAGCCAACAAATTGGGGAACGAAAAGGCCTACCATACAATGCCTCAAATGGAGCCATGTCGATCGTGAACTGATAAGAGTTATTATAAGAAAACTCCACCAGTGGAAGATGTGGCTCCCAACCTCCTCCAAAATCAAGGACACACATGCGTAGTATATCTTCCAACATCTGGTTGGTACGCTCTATTTGTCCATCTTTTTGTGGGTGATAAGGTGAACTCAGCCTCAACTCTGCACCCATGGCCTCCTGAAAACTCTCCCAGAAATGCGACACCAAAATCTTGTCTCTATCTGACACGATATCCAGGGGTACCCCATGTATTCTAACAATCTCAGCAATGAACAACTGAGCATACTAGCCCGTGGTGTAGTCTGTCCATACTGGGAGGAAATGAGCTACCTTGGTCAAACGGTCCATAATCACCCAGATGGAGTCGTGGCCCCGCCGTGATGTAGGCAACCTAGTAATAAAATCCATGGAAATACTCTCCCACTTCCACGTGGGTATTTCCAACGGCTGAAGCAACCCCGACGATTTCTGGTGGTCCACCTTTACCGTCTGGCAAGTAGAACACTTGGACATGAACTCAACAATGTTCTTCTTCATCCCACTCCACCAGTATTACCGTCTCATATCCTGGTACATCTTATGTCCCCCGGGATGCACCGTAAATCGGGACCCCTGAGACTGGGTCATCACTGCATGACGTAAGTCTGCTCCTTTTGGGACCACCAATCTCCCATTAAACCTTAAACATCCATCGAAACTAATTGAATAGGACTCAGCACCCTCGGCTAAAAGTCGTATAATTTTTTCCTGGAAAAATGAGTCTGTTGTATGTTCCTGTATTACCCTTGTAACAATCTCGAGTGTCACTGTCATGACATACATGAAGGAACGAGCTATCGCATCTTGGTGACCCAACTCTTTCCACTTTTCTTTCCAAACATTCGCTACATCGTCTACCGATCTATGGCTCAACGCATCAGCAACTATGTTGGCCTTCCCCAGATGGTACTGTATATGGAACTGATAGTCTTTCACAAACTCTAACCACCTGCGCTGACGCATATTCAATTATCACTGAGTGAATAGGTACTGCAGTGACTTGTGGTCTGTGAACAAGCGTAATTTCTCCCCCAATAAATAGTGTCTCCGTATCCTCAATGCAAAGACGACCACTGCTAGTTCGTCTCTTTTATTCTTATTTATGGGATTATTCCAAACCTTCTTCGTAACACTCGTGGAATCCTACCTCCCTAAGTGTAATTTCAGTAGGTACTCTTTTATTTTAGGACGTAACTTCCTTACGAGTCTCACCCTTTAGACACACGTTCCCATTGTTCCTTAAGTGTAAAATAGCTCCGTTAAATGTTAATCTCATCTTACATTAAAGGTTCCATTTTTATAAAGTCCTACTGGTCTTCTTTATATACCAAAATGTTCTAACAATAATGTCCAAGGATTTCTATTCATTTAAGTTGGAACAACCTATTTAAAAAGGGGAATTTGAGTCTTCCAGGAGGGATCGATCGATCGATGGCATGTGCTCGATCGATCGATGCGTCGATCAATCGATGCTCTTGGGTCGATCAATCGATCAAGCAGGTATGGCGAAACTGCAGAATTTCCAGTTACGGGAATGCTACTCCAAAATCATTCAAATCATCATATTTGATTTCCAAACTTCCAACAAATTATACCACAAGTGTTATATCCCCAAATAATGAATATTCTACGTAAGACATGCGAGTTTTCATCAATTATAACGAATTAAAAGGGTTAAAATCCAGAAAAATTACAAGAACCCTAATAATACCTTTAACTTAGTTCTTCCCATTCTTTTCCCAGATTTCCTACTCCTAACTCAATGAATTCCGTGGTTCAACCTCTACATATGAATTAGATTTCCAGAATACGTCTTTTACCTCTACAACATGCAAATTAGAGTCTCCCATACATGCTTTCTTTCACAAAAACTAGTCCTAATCAACCCTAGACTAACATCATTGAAGCATTAAGTGAAATAGAGCAAGATAGATACTTGCCTGGAAATATTTGGCTCAGATTTGTTGAAAAGATTGGTGTGGTTGTGATCCTCGTTGCACGATCTAATGTTTGGCGGCGACGGCGGTGTAAACGGTGGAGTTCTTGGCATAGAACTCCTTGGAAAGCTTCTCCTCTTCCGATCCAATGGCCGTATTTAGTTCTTGGTTATGCTGACCCTAGAAGACAATCCCTAACATCTAATAAAGCCTTAGAAATTCGTGGGTTTCAATGCCCAAAAATACAAAATGTCTAAAACGCCCTCCCGGGACTTTAATTAGGCCTAAAAATGCCCCGAGACCCAAACTAAACCCCCGGGTATAATATTTTGATTGTCTCGACCCTTCCGGACACATTGATGTACTCAAAATGACCATACGGATGACTTATAATTTATTAACTTTTAATAGTTCAAATTTAATCCCGACACGACACAAGCGCGTCCCGATAAATTTTCAAAATTATCAAATTAGATTCTCGTGATAATTTTACTAAATACAATTACACCTCTTACTTTATCCATAAAGTAACTTACAACAAAATTCTAATAATTACTAACTCTCATCACGCTAGTAAGTATTTAAATATTTTTTGGATTAATATTAAATTAATATCTCTAATTAAATTTAATAACTCCCCAAAATTAAAAGTCATAAAAATACGAGATATTGCAGTCACTAAGTGACCTATCACTAAATTCTTTCACTCGATTCATTCTCACAATACTATCTAAAGAAATCCTTTCACTACTCACCTTTTAACACTCATATATACTAACCGTAAAGTCTATCTCACTCCCGTTTTCTTCATTATTAGAGCTCCCACCATCCTATCTCTCTGAGTCATTAATACTAGCTTTGTAGACTTTTTTTCTACTTCCTTATTCTTCTCCAACTTCCTCAAATGTGTTGGACACACATTGATATAGTGTCCTACACCTCCACATCCATGGAATTGATCTTCCTCTGTTGCCTTGTGTTTCTTATGATCACTCTTCTCACCAAAAGAATCATGTTTAATAGGCTTGTATGGCTTTGGCTCAAACTTTCTACCATTTGAAAAAAATCTAGTTATTTTTGTAGATTTTGCTAAAAATTTTAACAAACAAAGTCATATATATTTCAACATTTTCTTTCGTCTTATCGTCAACTTAAAAATAAAAACAAAGTCCTTATTTTGTTTAGGCATAACAACATTCTCCTCTTGGTCATAATTTTGAGAAGACCCAACCAACACTTATAGGATACAAGTGTTCGTGTTCTTCAACTCATTCAAAATGGAAAACATAGTGTTAAAACTAGAACCAAAAATCCTAAGAATTTTTTTAACACCTTTGTTTTTTGGAATCTTCTCATCAAGATTAAATGAAATATTGACAACTTTCATCAATATCGTGTAATAGTCGTTAAAACTCTCATCCTCATTCATTCTCATGGTTTGAAACTTAGTCACTATGTTTTGTAACTTGACACGCTTAACACAAGATGTTCCATCATCTATGCTGTTAATAATATACCAAGCCTCTTTTGCCAACTCACAATTTAGAAAACGGTTGTATTCTTATGTACTCATGGAAGAAAACAAAGCATTTAGAGCAATGGAATTATAATTGAAATCTACAAGTTTCACATATGTCCAAAGTACCCTAGGCTTTTTCACTTAACACATTCCTCTTATATTATAGGGTAGATCCAACCTTCCTCAACACTCATCAAAACACTCTCACGTTTAGATCTCAAATGTGTTTTAATTTTTACTTTCCAGCTCCCATAATTTGAACCATCAAAGTATGGTGGCCTATTCGTGGAACTCGAGTCACGATATTGATCCATCAATCACCAACCAATACAATGCATAAAAAATAAGGATCGTGAGAAAAAACACAATAAGCAGACAATAATTTTAGGATCAACTATGGCACATAAATGCAAAATCAAGAGCACCTTACTCTGATACCAGTTGAGGAAGTGTTTTTAAACCACAAGTGTTCACTCTAAAACAAGCCTAGAGGGGGTAAGTAGGTTTGATGGCTAATTTTTTATTCAACCCAAATTTATTTTCAATTTCAATTAACCTAGCACATGGAATAACTAGGTTATGTGGTGAAAACTTTAACTGAATGACACAATGAGATTAATTTGGCAAATCTAGTGGAAATAACTAGAGGCAATGACGTAATTCTAATTTTAGCCAATTACATTGGATCTATATGTGATATAAGTATAGTGTGTGGTCAAAGTGTTCCATTGAACAATTAACATTCACAATAAATACACAAGGCATATTAAGGAGGGCAAACCCCAACAAGGGGTTAAAAACTTCGACACACTCCAATTTATATTTCTACTTGAAAAACATTTTATACAAAGAAAGAAGGTAACTCTCACTCATGCCCCCAGGAGTAGTCACCTATACATTTTAACTTTCCCACATAAAAGATAGAAATCCTCCTTAAACTCCATAAGTCGAATGAGAAACTACGCTCTTTTCCTTCGAATTATGACATGCTCTAATTGCTCAAATGAATCAATGCATCTCGAATTTTAGATCTAGAGGTGATAGATCATGCAATTCAACGACTATTAACTTGAATTGAATAGGAAAGTGCAGATCTAAACCAAACGCACTCTCACTTCTCTCACCAAATCAGACATCAAGTCATCAATTTAAGTTTTAAGCATTTTGGAGGGAACAAGTGCAAATTTGGTAATATAGAAGAAATGAAGAGCTCCCGGTCTAAAAAATGCACTAAAAAGTGTATTTTGAACTATGAAAAATATTTTGAAATAGGACGAAAAATGACATATTTCTTTTTTTATGTGCACTAAATTTAACGAGTGTTGAAAACTTGGAAAAGTCGTGCGCATGGGTCATTTCTTGACCATTTGAATAATTTCATGTGCATGGGTCCAAACAGGACAGCGTGAACGGTTGGAGGTTGGAAATCACAAAAGGCCTCAAAATTTGAACATCATGTTACGTACTTTCCCCAAATTTTTTACGCAACACTACTTAGCAAAAATATCAACTGTTCATCCAATTTAAAAAACATTTTGAAAAACATGCAAGTGTGTGTAGCCTGAAGTTCATTTCACAAAACTAGCATAAGGACATGTCATTAAAGCATATGGCAAAGAAAGTCTTGTGTTGTAAAGCATCTTACATGATCTTCAATTTCAAAAGTCCATCTAATTCGAAAGAAAGGGAGTCACTTTACATATCAATCCTATGTGGCTCGATTGACTCAACGTCTCAAATATTTTATCACGAAATTTAGCCATTTTAATATACAATAATTACATTACAAAATGTTACATTTTCACAATAAAAATACCATTATGGGCCTCTGTATTCCCCTAGAACCCAGCATAACCAAGCCAACTCCCAATATGAAATTAATGACAACCATGTCAATTTAATTTACATGTCTTACACAAATTATTAAAAATTATCATTTTAAATTATGGTTAATAATTTGAACCAATGAACCCCAATAAATTCCTCATTGATTCAACTGAATAAATAATAACTTAAAATTCATTTAATTAATTTTAAAAAATACAGGATATTACAACAACTCCATTCAAAGAATTATAATGGGAATGATCCTCCCCAACTATAATTAATGTCGACCTATTGTATATTAACATAATAGAAAGAATTTTTAGAAGAAAGAAAATCGATGATGCAATTGTTGAATGAGATATTTTTAAAACAAGCCAATATATCGAAAACATATGCAGATAAGCACATATCTAAAAGGACTTTCGAGGTGGGGGATGCATGTATTCAATGTTAAAACCTTATAGAAATATTGCATTATCATTAAAAAGGGATGCTAAAGTAGATCTTAAGTATTATGGTCCCTATTTTATTACAAAAAAAATGGATTAGTAAATTAAACTATTTAATTACTAGAGGTGCCTAGTATACATCCTACTTTCCATGTTTCACTACTAAAGAACAAATTGGCGAAGATACACAAATGCTAAAAAACTTTTCCAATCACCAATTGTCAAGGACAATTCGACCATGCAAGAGGAGGGGACACGTGTCCATAGATCCTATCAAAGATCTGAAGTGAGAGGATAGATATTGGTAACGACGACTTAGAAAATATCATAATTGGATACAGATAATCAGTCTAGATAGTTATGTAAGGTTAGAGAGTCCTACACGAATCAACCTCTTTTCTTTTGTATAAATACAATACTCACACCAAGGAAAAAGGGCCATGTAACAAATGTTATCAAAATAATATTAATAAAGATTGATAAACACCCTGTGGATGTAGGCACATTGTCGAACAACGTACATACTATTGTTGTGCGAATACAATTTATTTGTATTTTACTCGGCTTTATTTGTGTTGTACACTATTATAGAATTTTAACACCTACAATTGGCGTCATCTATAAGAAGTGACTTTCATTTCTTAAACAAATTAATCCAATTAGTAATCGCTTATGTCTCATTCAAGCAACCAACACTTTCCATCTCAAAACAGTCAACACGACAACTAAAAATCCATCCTCATACGAGTCGTTATACCCTAGTTCTTGTTACCATTCGTGCGAGGACTAGACCATGAGAAGTAATGAGACACCCCGATTAAATCATATCTCATAGAATGTGGATGCCTATGAGCAGCATCTTCAATTGAAGGAGGTGTCGAAGACCATGTGAAAGACTTGGGAAATTATTTTGATACAATGGACATCAATTGAAGTTGAATCCATCCACATGCCTCTTCAGAGTCGGATCTAAAAAATTTATCGTCTTTATTATCAACCAAAGAGTAATAGAAGACAACCAATAAAAATAAAGGTTCTAATCGATATGAAGTCACCAATAAATTGGAAAGAAGTTTAGAGACTCATATGTTGCAAAGTGGACTTAAACATATTTATTTCTCCAGCCACTTAAAAATACTTAACAATCATAAAAGTGTTATGAAAATCATCTGAATGGAAAAAATAATGTGAAACATAATTTCATGAGTGAAAAGTTTATTTAGGGTGGGAACCCATTTTGTTAAGACCCTTGTACGGTGGAAAGCTATACTTGTATATGTCTGTCTCAGAATTGGCAGTCAATGGAGCAATGGTTCGGCTAGACCAAGGGGTTCAGAAGCCTATTAATTACACAAGAAAATATTTTCAGGGGCAGAGAGTCATTGCCCGAAGATGGAGAAATTAGCATTTGGACTTATTCATACATCATGCAAGATGCAACCATACTTCCAGGATGATATAATTTGGTACTAAAATTTCATCCTCTTAAATAAATTATGCATACACCAAAAAATTCTGGTTGGCTAATGTCGTGGTATATTGAACTAAGAGCCTATGACATAGATTTCCAGTGTTGCACTGTTATTAAGGGAAAATAATTATAAGATTTTGGTGAGGAATTTACTTTGGAAGATCATGGTTTGGTCAAGGAAGGTTTTTCATTTGAGTCAGGACCTTCAGTTATAGATTTGGCTCCCTTTTAATCCCTGGCACCAATAATTGATGCCAACATTAGAGGATCCTTCTCAAGCCTCGACCTCAGCTAACATAGCTTTAATTATAGGAAAGGGAAATGAATTATTAAAGACAATGATATGGAGATGACCTCAAATTTCCATCAGAAGGAGGATAATGAACCATTTTATTCAGAGATTGATGTTTGGAAATTATATGTGGATGGATCTTCATGCCAAATGAAGTGGTGTGATGGTCATACTCTCGACCCCACATGAAATATACATTGAATATGCCCTCAGAATTAACTTATTAGCCTCAAACAATAAGGAAGAGTTGGAGATTTGATAGAAGGATTTAATCTTACTTTGTCAATAAGAGTTAAGAAAATTCAATCTCACTGTGGTTCATGACTAGTGATACAAAAAATATCAGAAGCATACGAGGCTAAAAATGATAAAATGGGTAAGTAATTAGCTAATGTAAGGGTGATCGTATCCCAGTTTGTGAAACTAAAGTTGTAGATAATTGAAAGGGTAGAAAATTCTAGAGCAAATGCCTTAGCAACGTTGGCTTCGGCCATATGTACTGAGCTCAAGAGGGTGGTGGTCATAGAGATATTAATCAAAACTAGAATTAAAACAGAAGGCTCAAATATAGAAATCTTCAATCTAAATTTTGGTCCTTCATGGATGGGTCCGATCACAAACTACCTAAGAGATGGAAAGCTTCAAAAGGCAAAGAGGGAGGCAAGGAAGGTCATATTAAGAGCAAAATAATTCTCTAACTTTGGAGATATGTTTTGTATAAGAGAGGTTTCCTTGTTCATCTATTGAGGTGCGTTCATCCCTTAGAGGTAGAATACATTTTGACATATTGTAACACCCCGTATTTTGTGCATTTAATATTTATTTAATTCGGGAAATTTTCAAATACTTGTGTGTCGTAATTTAATTGAATTAATTATGATAATATTTATTTAAATGTTAATCGGAGAGTAAATGGTTAATATTTAGGAAAATTTAAATTACTAAGTGAATAGTAATAAAATATTTACGTCATTACGGGTATTAGTGACTGGACATTTAGTTATCTCAGTTGGGAGTCGGTATAGACAAATTTTGGTGTGAGATAAGGATTTTTATAAATTAATTTGGATGCCAATTCCGAGTGTAGGATTGACTCCGGATGGGCCGAGATAGTCAAAAAGTGTACCCGGGGGTAGTAAATGGGTTATGGGACGTTTTTAGGCATAGCAGGGCCCACACGGGGGTATTTGGTTCACTTGGGCTTGGCCCATTAGGAAAAAAATGGGATTAAGACTAATTACTTGATTAAAAGGAAAAGGGAAGCGGCTGATTGGAGATTAGAAAACACTTAGTGGGAGATAAAACCCTAAGAAGCAGTTAAAGGCAATTTGGGGGACAAACGAAAGAGCCAAAAGAGGGGATTTCATCTTCAACCTTAAGAATCACAACTTCAAATCAGACCCTACGAAACCATAAGGAAAGTGGTTAACTTACTGTAGCATTTACTTATGTTTCCAATTCATATTTATGTGATGTGAATACCTAAAATTTGTTTTGGGGATAAATGGTTACAAAAATGGGGTTTTTGTAATTGGAACACAAGATGAGAATTGGTGTAGGAATTTATGGTGTAACATGATGCTGAACATATATTTTCCTTAGATGTAATAAACCCAGACGAATTAGTAATGAAATTGAGTTGGTAATTTAGTGTTGTGGCTGATTTACGAATGACTCGGCTTTTTCCCCAATTTAGAAAAAACAGTAGAGAACGTAAATTAAACAGGGTTTGGGGATTTTATGGGGCTCCCTTATGGTGTTCTTGACGTGTTATATTGATGAGAAGGCTTGGGCTGGACTATAAAAGGGATTAGGAATTTAAGGTTCGTCCATGGCTAAAACAGGGACTCGGAGAAGACGAAGACCTATTCGATCGATCGATCGATCGTTGGCTGGGATCGATCGATCGATGGTCCGAGATTTTTACGCCAGTTTTAATATATAAGTGAAATTAATTAGAAATTCTACCACGTACTATATTAGTGAGAAATAAGTATCGAACATTAATTCCTAACGAAAATGAAGGACATTAATTGGGGTTGGGAGGAATTGATGTGTGACATGTTATGGAAATTTTGGGAAGAATATTCCAAAATAATTAAATACGAATTGAGCGGGCGAGTTCGGGTATATTGGTAGGGATACCAAGATGTTACCAAGATGTTAAATTAATTTATATTAAAAACTAATTCATTTGGAGTCGGGGATTGGGACTCCGGTATTATTTTATTTCGGGGGGGCATGAGAGCGAGTCCGAATATATTGGTTGGAGCGACACCAAAAGTAATTTAATTAATTAATGTGCAATTAATTAATAATCAGAGTTGGGCCATAAACTCATGATAATTTGTATAGGCTTGTGTTATGGACTTAGTACACGGTATAGTCGGGGTATTTTATTATATATATATATATATGGTGTGCGATAGTATATATATATGGTATGTGCATTAATATCAGTGGCTATATGTTATTATTATATATACTCTAGTGCTATCAGGGGAGGCTGCGTGTAGAGGGTGAATCCCCTAGCTTGAGGAGTAGGGCGAGTATATCCCCAGGTCATAGCGTCCATTATGTGGGTGAGGGGCATCTCACTTTCAGGTAAGGAATATGACCGCCTCTTGTAATTATGTTATTTTACCAAGTTAGTGGGCAATTCTGACTTGGGATAACTAGCTTATGTGAATACACCTAGTGGGATAGTACTTTAACGAATATACATCCGGTGAGTTATTATTGAGGAGGATATCCATTATTAATTATTATTTCAACATATGTGTGAATGTTGTAATATGACTATACGTATATAAGGAGTTAAATAATTATATACGGGTAAATTAATACAGGCTGTGAATTGTATCATATATAGTGGATGTGAAAGTTATATGAATATAAAAAGGGAAATGATTAATTAAGTTAATGTTGACAATAACTTAGAAATCATAATTTTGGCATACTCGGTTAGAGTAGGGTGGTTGCAAGGGGTTATATCGGTTATCTAGTTATGGGATAAATGACTAGGGAAATTAATTAAGGCGATAAGAGTGCAAAGTAGAGGAGGGTTGAGAAGGTCCTCAAGGGAGTGCGACACTAACTAAAATATGAAGAGCATGCATACATATTTATTACTGCAAGTTAATCACTTGTTAAATGTTTTCCAAATCTTTTGGGTACTAACCCTTGCTATAAAAACTTTTAAAACCTTTTAAGTGTCTAGCTACAGGGACGCGAGACTTGATTCATTCGACACCAGGGAGATATTACATTAATTAATGAGTATATTAATTAAATTAGAGTCGGACCATAGACTCGGGAAGATAATAAGTTAATTAATGAGCATATTAATTAAATTACAGTCGGACCATAGACTCGGGGAGATATTAAGTTAATTAATGGGAATATTAATTAAACTAGAGTCGGACCACAGACTCGGGAAGATATTAACTTAATTAATGGGTAAATTATTTAAATTAGAGTCGGACCATAGACTTGGAATATGTTGGCTACTGTTACGAACTTTGTACACAGTAAATCCGGGATTAAATTTTATATATATAATTTATATATACATATACAGTCCTGCTCTTGTGCGGACTAGTCCGCATTTTAAGAATACGAATCGGACATGTGTCACTTGGCGGTGAGCCAAGAAAAGAGAGAGAGTGTGGCTATAATTTAGGCGATAATTTCTAGGCGCACCGTTAAGTGGCACTTGTTCGGTCCGCATTATTAAAATGCGAACCAGTCCGCACAGGAGTATTATTATTATTATTATTATTATTATTATTATTATTATTATTATTATTATATATATATATATATATATATATATATATGATAGTGTGATAGTATATATATATATTGTGTGCTCATAAATACCGGTGACTTGGTATTGATTTAGACGTGTATGCTCTAGTGCTATCGGGGGAGGTTGTGCGATGTGGGTGAATCCCCTAGCTTGAGGAGTAGGGCGAGTATATCCCCAGGTCATAGCATCCAAATAGAGGTGGGCATTGAGATGATTTGATTCACACTTGGGGGAATATGACCGCCTCCAATACGTTTATATTTCTATGTTCTGATTAGGCGGTGGCTAGCTGTCTCAGAAATCCAGGTGGGACTGAGTAGACCTGAGAAGATAGAACTTTAGAGAATGCATCCGATGAGGTATTACTTGGAAGGATGGTTTTAATTATATTCAACATATGTGTGATTGTGGAATATAGTTCTACGTATATAATAGAGTAGATAATTATATACGGGTAATTAAATACATGAAGAGAATTTGCATTACTTATATAACTAGTGAATGTTATATGCCTTTTAAGAGCGGTTTTATTTATATTCAAAATATGAATAATTATGGAATATAGTTCTACGTATATAACGGAGTAGAGAATTATATACCAGTAATTAAATACATGAACAGAATTTGTATTATTTATATAACTAGTGAATGTTATATGGCTTTTAAGAGCAATTTTATTTATATTCAACATATGAATAATTGTGGAATATAGTTCTACGTATATAATGGAGTATATAATTATATAAGGGTAATTAAATACATGAAGAGAATTTGTATATCTTATATAACTAGTGAATGTTATATGACTTTTAAGAAATGACTAATTAAGTCAATGCGATAAATAACTTACGAAGTAAAGATACAAATTACTCGGGTTAGAGTAGAGTTCAAGGAGTTTCATGACAAGGCTAGTTAGACGGGGTGGTGTAACTAGGAGGGTCAAGAAGAAAGCATTAGGTATGCACTTTAAAGGAGGGGTGAGATGTATCTCAAGGGAGTGCGATAATAACTTAAATATGAAGAGAATTCATACATTTTAATTATTGCATTTCAATTTACGTGAAAAATATTTTCAAAACCTTTTAGGTATCCAGCCACAGGGATGAAAAACTTGAAGATCTGTTCCAGGGATGCGTAGCTGCAACAGGTGTGGATGTTGCTGGATTTGGACATAGATGCTTCAGTCATTTAATTCCTAGAGTAGGATGCAGCTTGGTATTTATTTCTCCTCAATTGGTTCATTCTTAGCATCACTATCTCCTTTTTAATTACTAACCACCTAAGTGAGAAAATTAGAATGGTGATAAGTTTTATCCTTCATTAATTTAATGAAATACTCATGCGGAAACAAAATAATTTAACAAGCACAATTAACTGAAATCCACCATTCACGTCTAAATAACTGACCGAATAAATCGTGGGATCAAATCCAACAAAAGTAAAGACAAGTAATAAATCTCAACAAGTCTGAAATAAGTACTGAGTAAAATAGTGAGTGACATGCTCGAGTAACTGATACGAAATTTCTACACTAGAAATGAAAAGAACGAAGCGCGTATCAAACTCTCGCAACATCCACATGTGTTGTAGTAACGGATCCCTATAATGAGTCAAATCTGGCATCCCTATGCTGGACACCTAAAAGGTTTTTAAAAGTTTTTATAGCAAGGGTTAATACCCACAACATTTGGAAAACATTTAGCACATGATTAACTTGCAGTAATAAATATGTATGCATGCACTTCATATTTTAGTTAATGTTGTACTCCCTTGATGACCTCCTCACCCCTCCTCTATTGTGCACTATTATCGCCTTAATTAATTTCCCTAGTCATTTATCCCATAACTAGATAACCGATATAACCCCTTCCAACCACCCTAATCTAACCGAGTATGCCAAAATTATGATTTCTAAGTTATTATCAACATTAACTTAATTAATCATTTCCCTTTTTATATTCATATAACTTTCACATCCACTATATATGATACAATTCACAACATGTATTAATTTACTCGTATATAATTATTTAACTCCTTATATACATATAGTCATATTACAACATTCACACATATGTTGAAATAATAATTAATAATGGATATCCTCTTGAGTAATAACTCACCGGATGTATATTCTTTAAATTACTATCCCACTAGGTGTATTCACATAACTAGTTACCCCAAGTCAAAATTACTCACTAACTTGGTAAAATAACATAATTATAGGAGGCGGTCATATTCCTTCCCTGAAAGTGAGATGCCCCTCACCCATATAATGGACACTATGACTTGGGGCTATACTCGCCCTACTCCTCAAGCTAGGGGATTCACCCTCTACGCGCAACCTCCCCTGATAACACTAGAGTATATATAATAATAATATCTAGCCACTGATATTAATGACCACACCATATATATATACTATCGCACATCGTAATAAATATGTATGCATGCTCTTCATATGTATGCATGCTCTTCATATTTTAGTTAATGTTGTACTCCCTTGACAACCTCCTCACCCTTCCTCTATTGTGCACTATTATCGCCTTAATTAATTTCCCTAGTCATTTATCCCATAACTAGATAACCGATATAACCCCTTGCAACCACCCTAATCTAACCGAGTATGCCAAAATTATGATTTCTAAGTTATTATCAACATTAACTTAATTAATCATTTTCCTTTGTATATTCATATAACTTTCACATCCCCTATATATGATACAATTCACAACCTGTATTAATTTACCCGTATATAATTATTTAACTCCTTATATACGTATAGTCATATTACAACATTCACACATATGTTGAAATAATAATTAATAATGGATAGCCTCTTGAGTAATAACTCACCGGATGTATATTCTTTAAATTACTATCCCACTAGGTGTATTAACATAACCTAGTTACCCCAAGTCAGAATTACTTACTAACTTGGTAAAATAACATAATTATAGGAGGCGGTCATATTCCTTCCCTGAAAGTGAAAAGTCAAAGAGACTCATAGAAGACGAAGACCTGTTCGATCGATGGTCCGGTATTTTTAACAGTTATGCCAATTTTAATGTATAAGGGAAATTAATTAGAAATTATCCCCCATACTTTAGTTAGTGAGAAATAAGTATCGAACATTAATTCCTAACAAAAATGAAGGAAAGTAATTGGGGTTCAGAGGAATTGATGTGTGACACGTTATGGAAATTTTGGGAAAAATATTCCAAAATAATTAAATAGGGATTGAGTGGGCGAGTTCGGGAATATTGGTAAGGATAACAAGGTGTTTAATTAATTTAGATTGAAAAATAATTAATTTGGAGTCGGGGATTGGGGGTCGGGTATTATTTTATTTCGGGCCACGAGAGCGAGTCTGAATATATTGGTTGGAGCGACACCAAAAGTAATTTAATTAATTAATGTGTAATTAATTAATAATAAGAGTTGGGCCATAAACTCATGATAATTTGTATAGGCTTGTGTTACGGATTTAGTACACGTTATAGCCGGGGTGTTTTATATATATATATATATACGGTGTGCGATAGTATATATATATATGGTGTGCGCATTAATATCAGTGGCTAGATATTATTATTATTATTATTATTATTATTATTATTATTATTATTATTATTATTATTATTATTATTATTATATATACTCTAGTGCTATCAGGGGAGGTTGCGCGTAAATGGTGAATCTCCTAGCTTGAGGAGTAGGACGAGTATATCCCCAGGTCATAGCGTCCATTATATGGGTGAGGGGAATCTCACTTTCAGGGAAGGAATCTGACCGCATCCTATAATTAGGTTATTTTACCAAGTTAGTGAGCAATTCTGACGTGGGGTAACTAGGTTATGTGAATACACCTAGTGGGATAGTAATTTAAAGAATATACATCCGATGAGTTATTACTCAGGAGGATATCAATTATTAATTATTATTTCAACATATGTGTGAATGTTGTAATATGACTATAAGTATATAAGGAGTTAAATAATTATATACGGGTAAATTAATACAGGTTGTGAATTGTATCATATATAGTGGATGTGAAAGTTATATGAATATAAAAAGGGAAATGATTAATTAAGTTAATGTTGATAATAACTTAGAAATCATAATTTTGGCAAACTCGGACAGAGTAGGGTGGTTGCAAGGGGTTATATTGGTTATCTAGTTATGGGATAAATGACTAGGGAAATTAATTAAGGCGAAAATAGTGCACAATAGAGGAGGGGTGAGGAGGTTGTCAAGGGAGTGAGGATCTAACTGAAATATAAAGAGCATGCATACATATTTATTACTACAAGTTTATCATTTGCTAAATGTTTTCCAAATATTTTAGGTACTAACCCTTGCTATAAAAACTTTTAAAAGCCTTTTAGGTGTCCAGCCACAGGGACGCCAGACTTGACTCATTCCAGGCATCCGTTGCTGCAGCACATGTGGATGTTGCGGGAGTTTGATAAGCACTTCATTATTTTCATTTCTACTATATAAATTTCCTATCAGTTACTCGAGCATGTTGCTCACTTTTTTACTCAGTACTTATGTCAGAGTTTTTGAGATTTATTACTTGTCTTTACTTTTGTTGGATTTTAGCTGATGGTTTACTCAGTCAGTTATTTTGATGTGAATGGTGGATTTCAGTTAATTGTGATTGTTATATTATTTTGTTTCTACATGAGTATTTCATTAAATTAATGAAAGATAAAACTTGGCAGTAGTCTAATTTTTTCACTTAGGTGGTTAGTAATTAAAAAGGCGACAGTGATGCTAAGAATGAACCAGCTGAAGAACCTGATATAATTTAATTTAGGACTGATCACCTGGGCACATATGTGCATGAGGGGTCATGCGATAGTCATATAGCAGGGTGTTCATCAGCCAAGAGGATTATTGTGCAATCTTATTATTATCCGACCCTCCAAAGATGCTCATGCTTATACAAAGAAGTGAGACTTCTGCCAAAGATATGAAAATACAAGTCATCAACCTCCTCAACCATTCATGACCATCACTGCATCATGACCATTTACCTAATGGGGAATGAAGATTGTCTACCCTCTTCCCCTAACACCAAGACAATTTATATACCTAAAAGTGGCAATATATTATTTCATGAAATTGATAGAAGCCCAGCCTCTAATAGATATCACCAATAAGAAATGTTTTCAGTTCATGTGGAAAAACTTCATGTGTAGATATGGGATCCCTCGGGCCTTCATCACTAATCACGGAACATAATTTAATAACAATTAACTTAAGACCTGCTATAAAAAAAGGGATAAAGCATTTCTACTAAGGTCACACTCGTTCACAAACAAATGGTCAAAGATAGGTTACAAAGCGAAACCTGTTATCGTGAATCAAGGTCATACTTAAGAAGGATAAGGGAAAGTGGATGGAAGATCTATACAATGTCTTATGGGAATATTGGTCTACGCCTAGGACTCTAATAGGGTAACCACATTTATGTTATCTTTTAAGTCTGATGAAGTTGTACCTACTCAAATTGGTTTGCCAAGCCATATAGTTTAACATTTCATTAGGCATAGCAATAATGAGGAAACGAGGTTGGACTTAGACTTCCTAGAAGAGATCAGGGAAGATGCTTAGGTACGAAAGGCATCATATCAATATAGAGTCGTAAGGTAGTAAACCAAGAAGGTGAAGAGATAACTATTGAAAGTTGGGAATTACGTTCTCTAGAAAGTGATTTAGATGAACAACAAGCTTTATCCCAACTGGAAGGAACCTCACAGGATCACAGATGAAGTAGTTCGATGGACTTACAAGCTTTAAAATCTTGAGGGAGAACCCTTTGTCAATCCATGGAACATAGGGCATTTGAAGAAATATTACCATTAGAGACAGGAAGAGGGGTTTATGTAAATAAAATCTATCAAACGATGTAAATGTTCCTTATGTATGAATGAAAAAAAGTTTCCCGTTAAAACTTTTTAAATTTTTATTTCTCTTTATAAAGCATACTTATGAAAAAAAAAATCCCATATTGAATATAACGTACTAATATCAAAACCCATTTTAACACACCGAGATAGAATGAGAAACTAAAACTATAAGGGGAAACATCATAATTTAGCAAAACCAAGTTTATAATGTTGTGAATCATGGCAATTCTCTAAAGATGAAACAATTCAATTAACATGACTAATAATATCTCTCAAAGAACATATTTAATATTTAAAAATTAAAAGATTATAATTAGAAAACAACATGTTAGCTCAAGTTTATAAAAATACCAAATCAATCACATTAAAGTGAGTCAACAATAAAATTTATCAACTTAATGAGGGCATGTCATATATTACTTGAAATCGAGGTGTGCTTTGCGAGAGTTCCAAACATGGGTGAGTTCCCAAAAGTTCTCGAAGAATGGATTTGAAGTCATTGATAGAAAGCTCTTTGCGTATGTATCGTTGTTGTGCAAAAGCCACTCTCAAAATTCCCTTGAGTACCTACAAAACTTGTCTAAAAATAACTCGTATTGCGGTAAGTACGGGTATCAATCCAACTTTCAAAGTGAAACAATTAATGTGAAAACGTGCAATTCCAATTTTTTTATTAAATTTTTTTTATTTTTATTTTTAAAAACAATTTCAAGGGAAAAATTAACTAACAAATGCTAAAAATTATAAAATGACTAAATAATGAAAAAGAATGTGCAACCGAGTGTGAAATAATGTGAGAAGGTCAAGAGATGGGATGACACTGCATTTTCAATTATTTTAATTTCTCAATTTATTAATTTGAAATATTTCGAGACAATATTAAATCGATAATCTAACTCTCGTTAAAATTATAAATTTAATAATATCTTTTTCAAAAAATTAATTTAAAAATGTCACACAATGAAAAATTAGGACTTATACTATTTTCAGAAAAATACCCGCTAGGATCAATTTAAAGAAAACAATATCAATCCTCAAATTTCAATACTGAATTAATATTCAAATATCGAAAAAACCTATCTCTAGTACGATTACTAAATTCAAACATTAATTTGTTCAATTAATTTACTAACTCTCGTTACATAAATTAATTGGTGACACTTAAAATTAATTTACCTAGATATATAAAATTAATGAAACCAATTAATTAAAGTAACATCATACGGAGTGCATCCCACCCCTTAAATGGGGTGTTTAGCCAAACATTCTCATGTGTGCATAAACAACAATAAATAATATGTCAAGAAGGAAATAAATGGAAAAGAGAATGTAGAAATAAAATATGCAATTTTTTCCACAAATTTGTCTTGAAATGTGCCTTGACACGTCCAACTTCTTCACAATTTTCAGCACTTGATTACAAAAATAAGAGTAGAAACTAAACCTATAAATTATTCTAAAGCTAAACTAATTTTTTTTTGTATTTTTCTGGAATTTTTTTATGTACCTACAATGTACATATTATACACTCTCTCTTTCTCTCTCTCCGTCTCTTTTTCTTTTTGCGCTGAGAGTCACTTTATGATATGCCCTACTTCTCTTTTTATAAGCTTCGAAGTTGGGTTTTGGTGTAGATTTTTTTGGGATTTGATTTGGATTGGCTAAGAAGAGCGTTTCTTGGAGAAAATTATTGAAAATGGATTTGTTCTGATTTTGGTGGGTAGAGGTTGAATGGTAATCGGATTGATGTGGATCTGGAGCGAGGCAGGTCCGACCGGATGGGTACTGCTGGGTTTGAGGTTGGATCCGATCGAGGGTCTCGATTTTGGGTCGATTCAAACAGGGCCACGGGTCAGGATGGGTTTCGGACCGGGCCAGCTGGGTTTCGCACCGGTCGCAGCTGGGTAGGTCGGGTTGAGGACGCCGTAGGTCCGGCGACGGGTTTCAGCAGATGGAGGAAGGGGATGGGAAGTCCGGCGATTGAGCGGGTCTGGAATGAGGGTCGGGTCGAGTGGGTTGGGCCCGGATCGCAGCAGTTGGTGGGTCTAGGGCTGGTGATGAGGAGGTGCGACGATGGTTTATGAGAGAATGGTTTGTGTTGGTGGTTTAGGTGAGAGAGAAAGATGTGAGGTTGAAGAAGAAGTGGGAGGGGATTGTGTGTGTGTGGTGTAGGAAGTAGGGGTGAGGGCGAGGGTGTGTTTAGTGTGTTGTAAAGTGTAGGATAAGTTGTTTATGAGTGAGTGAGTATGTGTGTTTAATTTGTACCTCTAAAAATAATACCACTAAAAAAATATAGCTAAAACTAAATAAAATAAAAAATTTAAATCTAATAAAACTAAAAACTAACATCTCAAACTAATTAAAAAAAAATGAAAATAAAAAGAAATAAAATAAAACTCTATTAAAACTAAAAAAAATACAATCCTAATAAAATGAAACTAAAGTAAGATAATATCTAATAAAAATAGGAAATAAAATCGTAAAAGCCAATCCTAATAAAAAATTGAAATAAAATAAAAATTAAAAACTAATAAAAATAAAAATAGAAAAAATAAAAAAATAGAAAAATAGAAAATAAATTCTAGAAAATTCTAAATAAATCTAACATAAATCCTAAAAATAAAAATGACTCAAACTAAAAATCTAAAAAATAGTAAAGATACAAACTCAACATACACGGGGCTCGGGGAATGGTCTGGGCTCGGTCTAGGCTTAAATTTGGTTCGGGACTGGTTCGGGGTATTCAGAACACATCTCGGCATGCTCAAATTGGACTCCAGACTTCGCGATCTCCTTTGATTTCTCCGATGCACGCTTTGGACCGCTATTGTGTCGCAATTGACTGAATTTAGCATCATTTAACATCTCAACTGCGTATTGACCTGATAAATAAAAAAATACGAACATAAGATAATTTTTATTAAAAATGAGCGATTAAAATGCTTCTATTCGGGGTATAAAATAGACATTTTTGGGTACTTATCACACCACCCCAAACAGAACATTGCTAGTACTCGAGCAAAAATTAGAGAGAAAACAGAGATAAGTAACCAAAAGTGTGCCACTTTCGCAGGCACAATCGATTGCACTTAGCATGTGCAATAAGCCATTACACTTATAGGTTGCCCTACAGGACGAGTGGTATCTCGTGAGGGTTTGCAGAGAATGTACCCACAAAATTCAAAAACTTATTTTATCTGAGTAGATGATGAAACGCTATACAACCCAACTTAAAGGACGTCAAGGAACACCATATTCAACTATCATAATGAGATATTAAATTACTTAATACCAAAAGCGTAATCCTTCCTAAAAGTTAGTGTGTGTTTGTGGGAAACAATCTTAAGTATCATTAGAGTAATTCTTAGATCACCTATAGAGGATCAACGTTTTGACTTCAATTCTCACTAGATATAACTCTCTGAATCGAACTCTCTGAGAATTGGGTAAGTGTATCTCTATAGTGTGTGAGGAGGTGAGTAAATGTAAACAAGTTGAAATGTCTCACACACTTTATAAGAAAGGACGGATACATGAAAAAATATGATCTCGTGTAGGGATGCTAACCACTATGTCGAGAATGTCGAGTTATTCACCATATAATCTTCTCGTTTGACCAAAAACTTTACCAAGGGTGAAAATGGGGTTTATGTAAGGTATGAGGGAATAATGAAATGAAGAAGATGAATGATAGGGTTTTTGAGAAGAGTGTGACACACTTTGAATAACTAATGTCTTCATCTTTTGAATTTATGATCGCATCTTTATTTTCTTTTTCTTCTTTTCAATTTTTTTTCTTCTTTTTCTACTTTTTTTTATTGCGATACATTTTTCTTTTCATAACGAATATGAAGACAATTTACATTTATAATTTCAAGCACTCATTTTCTAAAAAATGATGGTAATGATAGGGAATGGTATTTGGGACATATGGATAAGGGTAATATGGAAAATGATAATGGGTGAATGATAATGTGATAGGGAACATGGTAAGTGTATGGAAAAATCGGTTTAGTGCTTGAGGCAGACTACAAGACACATGTTTCTTACAACTCGAAAGTAATGTCATTATCAGTGATTAAGCCAAATTTGAAAAAATAATGAGATAATTCAATGACTAAATGTAGTACCCAAATAAAGTTGAGTCAACTTGTGACTCAGAGATACGTAAAAACCCTCAAAAAGGTGAAAAGCTCAAATCTCACGGGTTTAAGTCTCCACTAGTGATCTTTTAAGGCTCTCTTGAGAATTTACTCTTAAACTTTTGATTGTAAAAGTGATAGTGCAAATTGCCGAGTTTAGGAATTCATGGTGCAAGTACGCTTTTCAGAGGTATTAATTAATTTAAGGTTAAAAGCGTAATTTTTGGGTCAAACACAGATATTCTGAGATTTCTAAAAGAGGGATGATAGACAAATCATGTCATAAAAATTTATTTTTAGCTGCACAAAATTTAAAATCACTTGTTTCTGAAAATTTTCAAAAGAGGTACAATTTTGATAAATTTCCCACCCCCAAACAAAAGAGAACATCGTCCTAGATGTTTAAAACCGCATATAAAAATGAAAAGCATAAGGGAGGAAAGATAGTACCATAATGAACCACTAGTGAAATGTACCGCACTCTGTAGAATAGATGAAACCTGAAGAACGGATGTGATACAAAAAGACGTACAAGTCTATAAAGCATGTGAAAATCATTGGGAGGTGTGAAACACCACCCTCAAACAGGATAAGACTCATACTCAGAAATAATGAACAACGGGCTGCCTCCCGGTAGCGCTAAGTTTAACGTCTTCATCCAGACCGAACCAATCTCACCCTAAAGATAAGAGCTATGAAAGCATGGGGTGGCAGAAAAATTGGGTGATGAGAATCACCCCCAAACAAGACTGAAGCGTCAGTCTTGTTGGATAATGTCTAGAAGAAGCCAATGCACTTGTATAGGAAAGTGCATCACTCGATGCAAAGCATCGGTGGACCAGGGCTGGGTGGGTGGGTAGGAGGGTAAGACAAATATGGGCAAGGGTGAGGGTGAACAGACACCGATCATGGGCCTTATTGAGCGTAAAGGTGAGGGCAATAAGGGCCCTATAAGAATAGTTCTCTAATTTGTGGGGGAGGCAAAATGGTTTGGCCATAGTGAAGCGTTGGTCCTCAGATAAAGCGCACGACTGTTCTATAAATGGACGATGGTAACAGTCGCGCCGTGACATGCCAGGGAGTTGTTGATGGAGAACATCAGACCCACAAGGAAGTGGTGTGCATAAAGTAACAAGCTCGGTGTCACGTATGGGGAGAGTAGAATAAATACGCTCATAGATGGCGGGGTCAATGAAAAGTGCACAAATGGGATAGTGGGGTACTAGGGTGGTGGATGGATGTAGGTGAGGACATAAATGCTTAGATGTGAACAGGTGAGGTGCAATAACAAGGTCCAAATCAAGTGGTGGGTGGAAGGGACAGTGGGTGGATCGGGTGGGAAAAAGGGTGGGGGAAGATGATCTAACTCACGAGTAGGAGACACACACTCCTCATGAGGCATGGAGTGATCCTCAAGGGCACTAGCGGGAGGAAGTGTAGAAATAAATGAGGGAGCGATCAAACTTAGCCACCATTACGTCCCCATCCAAGGTGATGAAAGGGTCTAACGAGGCTATAAGATCCGAGATAGATGAATCTACATTAATATTCAGCTCAAGGGGAGATAAGCGTGGTGTGACAGGATTCATACTCGAAGAGGTAGAAACCATGTCGGATACAATCTCAGGATAGTGGGAAGCACTGGCAGTCGGAGCTAGCCTATAAATAATGGGTTCCGACGGAACACACAGGGAAGGATCAAAATTTGTAAGCTCGAGCATAATTATGGAGTCGGTGGAAAGGGAAAGGTAAACCTCAATGGTGGGTTCGAGAGGAGAGGGCGGAGTGGGATCAGTCTCATAATCAATGGATAAGTCAACACAATTGTCAACTTGGGTCCCGGACCACTGGGTGATCTCAATGTCGAGATTCTCAGGAGGAGAGGGTTGGTCACACTCAAAATCAGTGGCACAAGACGACACATCATCGTCCCACGCAGGAGAAATAACGGGTTGACTTGGGGTGAAATACGACTCGTTCGCACACTCAAAGGCAGTAAACATGTGTTCAACCCGTTGAAGGGATTTATTTTAAGATTGAAGAGTGTGCGCAAACTTGTGTAATAGGCTCTCGAGAGCGGATGTGCAAGGTGGTGGGTGATCAACATGAGGAGCATATGAAGGGGACGGATAGGTATGAGGTGCACAAGGTGGCGATGGCGACTGTTGGAAACCATAAGGATCCACAACATGGCGTTGGGATTCATATTGCATGGAAGGATGATCAGGACTCCATGAATAGCTTGAGTACTCATACCCCTCGACATTAGATATGTCGTGACAATACGTCGAGGAAGGTCCAAAACAGTGTCATAGGGATACACATGTTCCAAGGTGGATTCAGATGCAGAGAATATAAATGGACACTCATGGGGCAAGTGATCGCTAAGAAAGTAGTGTGTGCACGACGAAGCATGTGATGGGTTGACACTCGTCACCGGAGGCGGTGGAAGATGAGATGCGTGCAGGGACGACATAGGAGTATCAACGTTGTGCTTTTGAGAGTTAAAGCCCTGAATTAATGAATCAAGAGTTGATTCGGGCTTATCATCAAACAAACTGCGAGAGAATGTGAAATGGTCAAAGTATTCCCGTAAAGGACGTTCTTAGGCCATGACAAGAGGAATATTTTTTGGTTTTTAAATATTTTTCAAAAGAAAAGAAAATCTTTTTGTGATTTTTGAAAATAAGAAAAGGAAAATCTTTTGGGTATTTTCAATGTGGAAAAAAAAAGATTTTTTTTTGGGATTTTTGAAAATATTAAAAAAAAAGAAAATATTTTTGGTATTTTTCGAAAAATGGAAAAAATTGGACTCTTGATTTGGGCGAACTAACTAAAATTGACTACCTAAAGACTGGAATTGGACACACACTACTCAAGAAAAAATCCTAACGAGGATGTAGCCAATTATTATCTTCAAAATTAGTGAGAGGGGTAGTCAAATTTTAATTAAGTCCGCGGGTGACGAAAATCACAGAATTTATCATTATGATCGCCTCGTGAAAAAGTGTATTCCTACGGGGTTAGCTAGTTGATTGATTTTAAATTTAATGACAGCTAGGGTAGCACATAATGGATAAGCGACTGAGTCGGGTGATGAAATCCCTTCTCGTTTCAGTGACTGGGTCCAAGTCTTAGGTAAATTAATTCATCAAACCATTCAATGTATGTGCGATGCAGAAATTAAAAGCACATGGGAGCAATTAATCACACAAAAAATGAACTCGCTAGCAGGAGAGTCGCGAAGGATAAAAAAATTGTACCTCCCATGGCTTTTACACATGTGGGGTGAAGACCGAGTTGAGTCGATCGGGGGGAGATTTCGCCTATCTCAGTCGTCCCCGAGAGTTCTACCGACCCAAAGTAGAGAGGCTTAAAAAATCCTCGCCTTGGACGCTCTCTCTACCTTGTCCGGTTTCCCTTTTCGCTTTTTATTTTTATTTTTATGAAGAATGATTACAAAAATAATATGGTGTCAAAATGCACCCCAAATAAATACACAATCTTAAAAAAATAATCCTATACAGCCAGTCTAAGGAGGAGGGAGGAGGAATAACTACAAAAAAAAAAGATAAATAAAATTACAAGTCTTTAATCATGTCTCCACGCCAAGAAAGCGGCAACGGCGCCATTTGATAAGAAGCTTTTTGCGTATGTACCGTTGTCGTGCAAAAGCCACTCTCAAAATTCCCTTGAGTACCTACAAGCTTGTCTAAAACTAACTCGTATTGCGGTAAGTACGGGTATCAATCCAACTTCCAAGGTGAAACAATTAATGTGAAAACGTACAATTCCAATTTTTTTATTAAAATATTTTATTTTATTTTTATTTTTAAAAACAATTTCAAGGGAAAAATTAACTAACAAATGCTAAAAATTATAAAATGACTAAATAATGAAAAAGAATGTGCAACCGAGTGTGAAATGACGGGAGAAGGTCAAGAGATGGGATTACACTGCATTTTTAATTATTTTAATTTCTTAATTTATTACTTTGAAATATTTCGAGACAATATTAAATCGATAATCTAACTCTCGTTAAAATTATAAATTTAATAATATCTATTCAGAAAATTAATTTAAAAATGTCACACAATGAAAAATTAGGACTTATACTATTTTCAGAAAATTACCCGCTAGGATCAATTTAAAGAAAACAATATCAATCCTCAAATTTCAATACCGAATTAATATTCAAATATCGAAAAAACCTATCTCTAGTTCGATTCCTAAATTCAAACATTAATTTGTTCAATTAATTTACTAACTCTTGTTACATAAATTAATTGGTGACACTTAAAATTAATTTACCTAGAAATATAAAATTAATGAAACCAATTAATTAAAGTAACATCATACACAGTGCATCCCACCCCTTAAACGGTGTGTTTAGCCAAACATTCTCATGTGTGCATAAACAACAATAAATAATATGTCAAGAAGAAAATAAATTGAAAAGAGAATGTAGAAATAAAATACGCAATTTTTTCTACAAATTTGTTTTGAAATGCGCCTTGACATGCGTCCAACTTCTTCACAATTTTCAGCACTTGATTACAAAAAGAAGAGTAGAAACTAAACCTAAAAATTATTCTAAAGCTAAACTAATTATTTTTGTATTTTTTGGAATTTTTTTATGCACCTACAATGTACATATTATACACTCTCTCTTTCTCTCTCTCCGTGTCTTTTTCTTTTTGTGCTGAGAGTCACTTTATTAAATGCCCCACTTCTCTTTTTATAAGCCACGAAGTTGGGTTTTTGTGTAGATTGTTTTGGGATTTGATTTGGATTGGCTAAGAAGAGGGTTTCTTGGAGATAATTATTGAAAATGGATTTGTTCCGATTTTGGTGGGTGGAGGTTGAATGGTAATCGGGTTGATGTGGATCTGGAGTGAGGCAGGTCCGACCGGATGGGGACTGCCGGGTTTGAGGTTGGATCTGGGCGAGGGTCTCGATTTTGGGTCGGTTCAAATAGGGCCACAGGTCAGGATGGGTTGGGTTTCGCACCGGTCGCAGCTGGGTAGGTCGGGTTGAGGACGCCGCAGGTCTGGCGACGGTTTCAGCAGATGGAGGAAGGGGATGGGAAGCCTAGTGGTTGAGCGGGTCTGGAATGGGGATCGGGTCGAGCGGGTCTGGCCCGGATCGTTGCAGTTGGTGGGTCTAGGGCTGGTGATGAGGAGGTGCAACAATGGTTTATGAGAGAATGGTTTGGTGTTGGTGGTTTAGGTGAGAGAGAAAGATGTGAGGTTGAAGAAGAAGTGGGAGGGGATTGTGTGGGTGTGGTGTAGGAAGTAGGGGTTAGGGTTAGGGTGAGGGTGTGTTTGGTGTGTTGTAAAGTATAGGATAAGTTGTGTATGAGTGAGTGAGTATGTGTGTTTAATTTGTATCCCTAAAAATAATACCACTAAAAATATATAGTTAAAACTAAATAAAATAAATTTTTTAAATCTAATAAAACTAAAAACTAACATCTCAAACCAATTAAAAAAAATGAAATAAAATAAAAATTGAAAACTAATAAAAATAAAAATAAAAAAATAAAGAAATAGAAAAATAGAAAATAAATTCTAGAAAATTCTAAGTAAATCTAACATAAATCCTAAAAATAAAAATGACTCAAACTAAAAATCTAAAAAATAGTAAAGGTACAAACTCAACACACACGGGGTTCGGGGAATGATCTGGGCTCGGTCCTGGCTTAGATTTGGTTCGGGAATGGTTTGGGGTATTCAGAACACATCTCGACATGCTCAAATTGGACTCCAGACTTCGCGATCTCCTTTGATTTCTTCGATGCACGCTTTGGACCGCTATTGTGTCGCAATTGACTGAATTTAGCATCATTTAACATCTCAACTGCGTATTGACCTGAGAAAAAAGCAAATACGAACATAAGGTCATTTTTATTAAAAACGAGCGACTAAAATGCATCTATTTGGGGTATAAAATAGACACTTTTGGGTGCTTATCAATCATCCTGAGTAAGATTTTTAGATCTGGCTGCTTCAAGATCATATATATTTGGGTTGTTGTATCCTTCGTCAAGATGTTTCCATTGACCCAATAATCAACAAATACGTCCCTGGTCATAATGCTAGTGCTATAGATGTCAATCTTCTATGATTAAACCTTATCTATAACATAAAAAAGGAAATGCTTAGGGATTTGAATTCATAGGCATTTCTTTAATTTGACATAGATGAGGGATTGACTCCGAAAATAGGATGAGAGCAATGAAAATTTATCTCCTCCTAAGGACAAACCTATAATCACTAAAATTTCTATAAGGGTAAATAAGCCTCGTCTGAAAAACACTAAGGTCGAGACCCTACAGAGTGAAAAAGAATAAATAGGTCTTAACTAATTATGGTAATGACAAGAAGCTTTTACAAGAAAAGGTTGGCATAAATGCCCATAGTAAAAGTTAGAAATCATAACTAAAAAGCTATGAGTCAAGTATCAATTAAAACACTTTATAAAGTCACCCTCTTCCTAATATAAAACTTTGATATGAACCAAGATAAAGATAAGGGCAAAAATTGAAACATATAATTAGTTCAGCCAATTTAATATAAATTAGTTAAAGGATGAGTGTGGGTTATTCTTTACTACTTATTTGACTAATTAAAGAAAAACTGGCTTGAGAATAATGCATTGCCAGCAATGTGACTCTTGGACAACACATATTCAGCCTCATACCTAAAGTGAGTCTGAGTAATATAGTCAAGAATATGGTAGATACCAATTAGGAAATCTACAAAGTAACATGCTTAACTAAAATACTCAAATAATATAAAACACATCAAACTCGTGAAAATGTATTAGCAAAAACCATAAACATTACATAGAAAACTTTTAGGTTTTAAATATAATACCCCTCAGATGGCGAAATGTTAAGGTTACAAAACCAAATATTCATAAAAAAATTAGAATAGGCCACGCATGGCCGATGAAATGTTTAACATAAAGGAAAAACTAAGAACCACTATCCTTGGGAGTTCCAACATTGAGGGTAAGGTCGACAGGAGTAGCATCGTTTCCTCCAAGAATATCTTCAACATTCTAGAGACTTTTAACTATAGCATTGGTGTCATCCTCAAATGGAACCCATGCATCTTCTTAGGCTTCAAACTCCAGGAAGATAGACTTTCCTAAATCATCATTGATCTACCATGTTCTGACCTCATTAGCAATATCAAGGAAGTTATGGATGACCCTCACCTTCAACTCCTCCTACCTTCAGCGTATATAGTACAAGTTGAGGTCCTTGAATTTAACGGAGGAGTGATATTAAATGACGACATCCTTTTTAGCATTCTCCAATACAACAATGAATTCATCTATCTTTTTTTCAAACTCATACTCGATTTTTTGATGAGAAAGCCTATCCTCATCCCTCTCCTTCGTCAAGATGGTGATCTCGGTTATCTTCTCCTTTTTAAAATTCTCCAGCTCAATGTTCCTATTCCCTAGAAGGCCCTTGTACTTTCCCTTATATTGGTCCAAGGCCCTTTTATTATCTTGAGGATTCAGCAGAGCATTAATGTTTTCTTGATCCATTACTGAAGACCGACCATCAGAATCAAACCCTATAATCAGAAAAGATATGAGGACATTAATACTCGTGTAAAACTAAAAAAATAATGAATAAAAAAAGAGATGAACCTAGAAAACTTCATATATAGTAAGACTAACATACGTTCCCTTATCTATGTTTGCAAAATACCCTTTGTCACACCCGAGTATACTATTAACTAAGAAATCATGAGCGCGAATGAAGTTAGCATAAAGGGTTTGTGGTTCTTACTATTGAGCCTAGTAAATCCCATAAATGATGAGGGATTTTGTTACATCATGAAGGATCCTATATCTTTAACTCACTTGAGTCTACATTATATAAGCGCTTGACTAGTTTGAAAATAGTGATAAAATTGAGTCATATCCTAGTCTACCAAAGAGCCTCAGACACTACATATCGATTCCTCTAATAGTCTCAAAGGTATAATACCAACACTGCACCTAGGATTTCATTCATTCATTGCATTCACTATAATTTAGGGGTGTGTGTGTTAATTCTCATAAAAATGATTGTTTTAATAATTTTTGGGATACGTTAATAATTTTTAGGAATTTATAAAACATTTTTAAACATTTAAAAGTTGGCTTTAATAATATTGTGGGTTGATTTATAATTTCCTATTATTCCAAAAACCTTGCTTAGGTAGGATTCGAAAGCAGCAAAGACTTTTGTGGTGGAAAATGAGATTGTTTAAAACTTCAAAATAAGTGTTTGAAGGCTCATCCCTTCCTTACACGTGTTGGCCAGTGAGCGACTAGATTTGTGTTTATTTACTTTCACAACCTTCATACGTAATCCTTTCCATTAGATCAATTATTATCTACGATTTGCATGTCTTTACCACAGTCTTTGTGATATCAAAGAGAACCAATCAAAATGCTTTTAATAGTAGTCCATCTTCATCCATAAGATTTACATCGTTAATACTAGACTTAATCTCAACCAATGGTCTTGTACAACCTTTCTAGATCCTTCCTAGCATAGTGTAAATAGAGACCAACTGGAGAAGGTTTCTAATCCTTTGATCATTTTGAGTTCTAAGAAGAAAAAAAAAAGAGAAGAGAGAGAGAGAGAGAGAGAGAGAGAGAGAGAGAAATACAAACCGTAATCAAACTATGGCCAAATCTTTCACTAGAAAACCCTTTTGTGAGTTTGAGTGAGTTAAAAAGTGAGAAAAAACAATCTCTCTAGTCTTTAATCTCTTGTCCAACCAAGTCACGGAGTTTAGATTTTAATTTATTTTCATAGAAATTTGAGATCTCAAGCTGTGTGATACATATCACTTAGATCTTGTTAAGTTTCATTTATTTTTTCCAGAAATTGTATTTTTAGTTGTTTTCACTCTTATATGATTATTTCAAAACCAGAACCAACAAACTTATTTCTGTTTTCAGTTTATGAGAAAAATTAGACTTAGATATAGTTAAGATCTTGAATGGGGTTTTACACTTTCGTGAATATTTCACATTTTATGAAATGGCATTGTAAATAAAATAAATAAAGTGTTTAGGACCTTGGTTTCCTTTTATAACAAGGTTCCCTCAAGATCTGTTAATAGAAATAAAGATTTATGGTTTGAGACTATCAAACAAACTATGAATAAAAAATTTCTACTGCATTTTAGAACGATATTTGTTATTTGTTAGGAATATTGTCTGTATAAATATGTGTGTGGGTTGCATGCATGTGATTAGGCACTTAACCACTTACACTTATCACGCTACAACACTAAAGATGTGTTGGTATAGAGATTCTAAACTTTAGAGTTGACATAAAGCAAAAAGGAGAAGCGGTTACAAAGCTAGGAGAACAACCTCAACATCAGACCCTTCAGAGGAGTCAGAATAATCCAAAGGAGTTGGTAAACATTCTGGACTTAGATTAGGTCTGCTTGTGTGTTTGGTTTGTTATATAGTTTGTAATATGTTACTCTATTTTAGTGGATTTTTATTTTGAAGTGTAGAGACCTCCGTGGATGTTCCCCCAATTAGGTGAGGTTTTACCACATTAAAATCTTGTGTTCTTACATACTTACTCTTCCTCTCATCACCTTCTTGATGTTGTGATGATTTAGAATCTATATAAGTTTTGTTTTTCAAAATTGGTACACCTATACCTTAAATAACTCATTCATATAATCTTTTATACACATCTTGTGTTAGCTGTTTGTTTTGATTAAAGAGTTTCTTCAAAAAACTGTTTACATCCATTTAAACTGTTAAATATTGAATTAAACGACTTAAGTGATACTTTTTCAATTGGTATCATAGCTTTGGTTTTACAAATTCTTTTAGATCTTGAGTTTTTGAAATTGTTTTCTCTAAAAAAACTATGGAGGAGAAATTTCAGAGACTGGGGAACCTGCCCAGGCCCCCTCTCTTTGATGGAACAAAGTTCCCTTACTGGAAAGTGAGGATGATTGCTTTCATCCAAGGGACATTGGGAGATTATATCTCGGATGCTATTGAAAATGGCTACACTTTTCCTACTAAACCAGACGCTGAAGGAAATACTGTGAGGATCAGGAAGCTGCTAAGCGAATTCACTAAAGAAGAAAAGCATACCTCCTAATAATAATGGTAAAAATTCCATATTCGTGTCTATCAATGAACACGAATTCGAGAGGATATCTTTATGTACTACCTCTAAGGAAGCATGGGACACTTTAGTGACTGCACATAAAGGAGACAAACGTGTTAAAGGTGTTAAAACCAAAATGTTAATCCAATAGTACAACACTTTAGTCATGATTGAGACTGAGTCATTTGATCACTTCTACTTTAGGTTGATAGACATAGTGACTAAGCTACATGCTAATGGTATAATTTATAATACGAAGGAAATTGTCTCTAAAATTCTAAGGTCACTTCCACAAAAATTTGGAAATAAGCTCTATGCAACTAAGGAGATGGATGATCAAAACCTTACCACTGAACTCCTCAGTATCAAGCTAAGAACTCTGGAAATGGAATTAGCGTTTAAGAAGCAATTAATACAGACCCATAAGAAACAGTCTACCCTAATCTAGTTTTTACCTGTAAGTTAACTAAACCTGAATTTCAATTCCCTGAAACTGACTTAGATTCTGATGAGGATTGTAATTTAAAGAATTTGGATAATCAGAATGCCGTAATGTCTAAACATTTCAAGAAAATTGTGAAATTTAAAAATAAAATTGCAAATAGACAAGGCAAACCTACTTATTCAAACCAATATAATAATATACTTCATGAGAAGAGACTTGACAAACCCAATAGAGACCTTAAGAACACTGAATTCTACAGATGTGGGAAGTTAGAACACATAGCCAGTGACTGTAGAGTCAATTTGAATAAAAATAAGAACACCAGGTCTAATTTGTGCAAGACTTGGGATGACTCAAGTTAATCAGAATCTGATGAACCTGAGTCATTCAATACTTCCGACCTATGTATGTCTTTCTTTACCAAAATCATATACATTGATGATAAGGATTCTGAGCATTCTATGTTGAATGATTCTATCCCTACTAATTTGTCTGCCATATTACTTGAGAATGCTGATAATTCATCAAACACTCTGTGAGTCAAAGGGAACAATCTATTGCTGATGCTAATGGGTGTGTGAGTCCTATAAATGAATCACTAGGGGACACTACACACTACACACTTCACACTTAGTGACTCCGACAATGAGGACCTCCCAGACATTCACACACTGTACTAAAAAACTCTCAAGAAAAGAACTAAACTTGAAAAAATTGTCAAAGACCTTACACAAAAGATATAAACCCTAAGCCATATGATCAAACAAAATGCTGAAGAGTACACTTCTCAATGTCTAGTTCATGAGAATGAGATCAAAACTTTTGAACAAAAACTGAAAGAGTTATCTGACTCAGATGAAATTATGGAAAAGAAATACAAATGGATGTTGTTAAAATTGGAACAAAAAAAAAGACATCAACAATCTTCAAAAAGTTTGCAAAAATGGAAAATAACTCAAAATGTTTTGAAGACTGTGTTGTTGAAAGTACGACCAATTCTGATGATAGAACTAGAATACATTTTCCCCCCAAAATTCCAAGCAAACTAAAACTTTTGAACTGTAATACCCCGTATTTTTATGGCTTTTATTATGGGGATCTTATTAAATTAAATTGGGATGAAATTTATTTAATATTAATTCGGATTTTAAAATAAATATTTACTAGCGTAATGAGAGTGAGTAATTATTTGGTGGAAATTACTTAATGAATAAAGTAATACATATAATTGGATTTAGTAAAATTGTCGCGAGTGAATAACACGACGATTATAGAATTTAAGTCAGGACGCGCTTGTGTCATGTTAGGACTAAATTAGTGGAATATAAAGTAATTAAATTATAATTCGACTGTATGGTCATTTCGAGTGCACCAACGTGTCCATAAGGGTCGAGATTGTCATAAAAATGTACCCGGGGATTTAGTTTGGGTCTCGGGATATTTTAATGCCTAACCGATAACCCGAGAGGGCATTTTAGTAATTTTCCTTTTTAAGGCTTAATTATGGACAAATATTGAAAGGGTATATCTGATGGGAGTTAGATTCCTCGAGGTTTAGAAATGGTGGAGCTGCATAGAGGCTAAGAAAGGGAGAAAAGAGAAGGCGTCAAAGGACAGAACCACCCTCCCTACACCACGTTTGCTTAATTTCACAACCAACGCGTAGTTTGGAAAATGAGGGATGCAAGCATACCCATTAACACCTAAGAATCAAACCTTCATATCTGAGGCAAGTATCTATATTGCTGTAATCTTGGTTGATATTACACCCATGCTAGTGTAGGAATTAACTATCTTATGTATCATGAAAATATATTGTTGTTTGGGAGATTGATATCACCATTTGGAGTAGAAATCATGCAGTATGAATGTGTGGTTATATGTTGTATATTAATCACGAAATTTGATGATGGTAGAGATAACAATCTGGACATCAAAGGAACTTTTGAGAAAAAATAGATAAACTAGGGTTTGAGGATAATTTCTTAAATTAACCTATTTGATGATGCCTCTTGATGAATTAATGTAAACTTTACGTTAGAAATCATTTATAATCATTTATATAATGATCTTTATGTTTGGTTGAGAGTTTGGGACTCACTAATGGCGATTTGGTGAAGTTGTATGGAGGAAACCCGTAGGTTAGAATTGCAGAATCTGGGCAAGAACTGCTTGATCGATCAATCGACTCAAGAATGTCGATCGATCGACCCCTCCTGGAAATTGTATAATTTTTCTTTTTTCGGTTAATTTGATAAAAATGCGTAGGAACCCTAAGATATAAATTAAAGATCATAATGGGTCATGGGGAGAACTAGTAGGGTCTAAGTAGGTTCCGGTAAAGGAAATTTTATACGAGATGTAACCATGGGATAACGGGGGCATAAAATGGGATAGAAATCATGCGTACGTTAAGTGAGGTATTGGGAGACTCTATAAATACTTAGACCAGTATGTTAGTGAGGGTACACCTACTGAAGTTACATCTAGTAAAAGAAAATAATTTGAGAGATGAGAAGTAATTACGAAATGGCAAAAATTTGAGAATAAAAAGAAATGGGTAATTATACGTTGAACTTGGGTGATTTGTGCAATATATATATATATATATATACCTGGAATTTTTCTACTGTTCGCATAAGTAGATAAATATCGATGAACGCTCCTAATTATAGTAAGTATTTGAAACTTCACAGTGGTATTGAGAAATACATAATTGACTTAAATGATCCTTAAGAAGATGGTACCTTAAATAAAGCATAGACATACGACTTCTTGAATCAGAATTTATGGGAGGAGAATTGGGTTAGACTTATTAGTCATTTTAGTATTACGATAGGCGTGCACACTAGATGAGAGGTGAGAATTCTCAAGAGAGTATCTCTTACTAACATGTGTGTCATATCAACTAGTAAGCATTTTAAATACTTGTTAAACTAATTTTAAAGTTATTTTACACTCGGGCTCTTACCCGTTTCCTGTCATTTTTCCTTATCTTGTATATATATATATATATATATATATTACATGTGCCCAGCCACAGGGGCATCCGACGTAGATCCATTAAATTGGACGTGCTACAGCTTGTGTGGGAGTTGCAGGTCCTTGTAGTAGACGATTCTTCCTTTGAATCCTTAACTTCTGATTAGTCCTCTTTAGTTAGGGCATGTGTCGCCCTTTCCAGATTTTTCTACTTTTCTATTATTTCAGTATGCTGTTTTATTTGGGATTGTTTTATCCATTACATTGACGGTAGTTGTGGATATTTATTTGATTGAGTAATCTAGTTGGCATAACTCATTTAAATGGCTTGTTTTATTTATCTATAGTACTATTTCTAAACTGGTTTATATACATACGTCCGTTACAATAAAATTTAAATTAAACAAAATTAAATGTTTTGACACTTATCTTTATTATTTATTAGGGTGTTAATATAGAAAATTGGTATACGACAGTGATGCTAAGAATGAACCAACATGGCACTTTGAATTAATTTAATAAAGTACTAATCACTCTGTATTTAATTAGGCGGGGTGTCACAGGTGGTATCAGAGCATCAGGTTCTAGTGTCCTTTAGGATTTGTACGACTTATTATGCTTCCAGCTTAGCGTCTTTGATGTAGAGCCCTATTTTTAGTATTGTTGTATTCTTACATTTTTTATTATGTATTCAACTATTTGAGATCGATAATAAATTATAGACTAATAAACTTCCTTCTCGTTTCATATGCCTCTGAGATGAGTATCCCGAGGTAGAAATGTCCAGCCCGAGCAACCAGCATCTCCGGCTCAAGGAATGATGAACGCAACTGAAGTCGCCACCATAGTTGCTCAGGTGATGAATGCAACGTTAGTGGTTGTACAGCTGGCCCCATCCCAGTTTCAGTCTATAGAGCCAGTGACAGCACAGCTTCTCACGACAGGGGAAAGGGTTAGGGATGCCTTTCAGAAGGCACATCCCTCAAAATTCCCGGGTAGTTATGATATTGTCATCGCTAGCTAATGGAAGAAAGATATCCAGAGGCATCTGCGCATGTATGAGTGTAGGGATGTGCAGAGACAGTTACTGGCTTCCTTCAGGATAGTGGGGGCCACTTTGCATTGGTAGTAATCCACCACCACCTTGGAGGAGAAGGACAACATGTTGATTCAGACTTTTTGGGTGCGGTTTGATCATAAATATTTTCCATCATCGTGCAGGCTGAGATGAGGTGGAGATTACTGAATCTTAAGCAGGAGGGTATGACATTTTCAAAGTCTGAGGAAGATTTCACGAGACTTCTCACTATAGTGTCAGATGAGGCACCTACCGAAGAGAAACAAATCTTGTTGTTCTTGGATGGATTGGCCTCGAAGATTCGTCAGCATCTTAAAGGTAATATGTCGTTCAGTACTTACACTAATGTACTCAACACCACTCTGTTGCATTGACAGGATCACCACTTCCATCATCAGGTAAGAAAGCGAGCATGGGAGTCTAGCTAGTAGGTCTGGACTAAAGGTAGTGGTGCCGGTGGGGCACCCGCAGCTCAGGGGCAGATTCGCCATAGTGAGCAGGGTTCCAATTAGGGGGACCCTACTAAGAAATTTTGATCCGATGATTCCAGGAAGGGATATGAGGTCTTTAGACTGGGTCAATAGGTCCAGTCCAGTCAGCATGACCAGTAGGGCCAACATCGCCAACTACAGGGTCAGCAGCAGGGCCATCACGACCAACAACATTTTTAACAGGGCCAGCAGCGGGGTGGTAACGGCTATCAGGGCCGAGGACAGCATGGAAAGAAGGGAGGAAACTTTAGGAGTAGGTTCTTTGGATGCATCAAGAATGGCCATAGGTTCTACGATTTCCCAAAGGGAGATAGTGCGCCACAACAGCAGGGTGTCCGTCATAATCCGCAGAGGCCGCTCTTCTTAGCTACCCTTCTAGCGCCAGCTCAATTGCTAGCCCTACCACCCATTCCAGCAACCCCTATTTAGTAGGGGTAATTGCAATATGGGCGTGTCTATAACGTCCACCAGCCAACAGCACCACAGGCGCCACCCCCGAGTGAGGGTACATTTCCTATCCATATCACTATAGGGTGTGTTTTATTTGATACTGGGGCGTCACACTATTTTATAGCCACTAGCTTCGCACGAGCCATGGGATTATTAGGCACAGCAGATAGTAAAGTGACATGTGTAGACTAGCCATTGGGGAATGGGTCTTTGATTTTCTTTATATGTCGGGGAGTAGGTATAGATATTGGTAGCTTGATTCTACCTACAGATATGCTAGTTTTAGATATGCATGAGCATGAAGCCATTATTGGCATGGATTGGCTAGCGACTTATAGGACTATGATAGATTTCATTAGTAGGAGTATTATCTTTGTCATTCATGCTCAGGAGATGATTTTGGTGGTGATGCCTCGCCCTAAGTGAGGATCATCCACCCTTTTATACTACATAGAAGAGGAGACCTCTATGGAGATTGTGATTCCCCTGGATTCGATTCTAGTTATTCGTGAGTTTTTGGATGTGTTCCAAGAGATATCGGTCCTACCCCAGTAAAAAGATAGACTTTGTTATAGACTTGATGCCATACACTCATTTGATAGCTTGTGCACCATACTGTATGGCTTCAGCCGAGATGAGGGAGTTGCGGGATAATATTGAGCAGATATTAGGATAGGGCTTCATACGTAGGAGCACCTCGCCTTGGGGCGCTCCGGTGTTGTTTGTGAAAAAGGGAGATGGTTCATTGAGATTGTGCATGGACTACTAAGAGTTGAACAAGGTCACGATATGGAATAAGTATGTGTTCCCCCGAATCGATGACTTGTTCGACCAGCTGAGGGGAAATGCCTTCTTTTCTAAGATAGACTTGAGATCGGGATACCATCAGCTATGAATTAAGGAGAAATATGTGTCGAAGACTTCTTTCTTGACGAGATATGGGTCCTATGAGTTCAGAGTCATGTCATTTGGATTGACAAATACTCCATTCATATTCATAGACTTAATGAACCGGGTGTTCAGAGAGTTCTTAGATCAGTTTGTCATCGTCTTCATTGATGACATACTAATTTATTCACAGACTAAGGAGGAGCATACCGAGCACTTGATATGGGTTCTTCAGATTCTACGAGAGCATCAGCTATATGCCAGGTATGAGAAGTGTGGATTTTGGTTACGAGAGGTAAAATTTTTGGGGCATGTTGTGTCAAAATTGGGAATATCCATGGACCCGAGCAAAGTGTTGGCAGTGAGGGAGTGGGGACAACCCACGACATCGACAGAGGTGCGTAGTTTCTTGGGGTTATCCAGATACTATGAGTGGTTCATTCGAGGTTTTTCAAAAATAGCGGGTCTGTTGACGAATCTTACTCGTAACTGGGTACCGTACATATGGGATGACACTTGTTAATTGGCTTTTAATGAGCTGAATGATAAGTTGACTTCGACGCTAGTTCTTGCTTTACCCAAGCCGAGGGTGGAGTACTTAGTGCATACTGACGCCTCTCTAAAGGGACTCAGGGGTGTACTTCAGCATGAGGAAAAGGTTATAACTTATGCCTCTCGTAATATTAAGCCTCATGAAAGAAATTAACCCACCCACGACCTGGAGCTAGCAGCGATCGTGTTTGCATTACGGATTTGGAGGCATTATTTTCTAGGGGAGAAGTTTCTCTTGTTGACAGACCACAAGTCACTGCAATAATTGTTCACTCAGCGAGAGTTGAACATACGTCAGTGCAGGTGTCTAGAGTTTGTGAAAGACTACTAGTTTGAGATACAGTACCATCCGGGGAAGGCTAACGTGGTTGCTGTTGCGTTAAGCTGTAGGCCGATAGGTGAGGCAGCAGAAGTATTGAAGGCGAAGTGGAAAAAGTTAGACACCAGGACATAGTGGCCCGATCCTTTGTATCTGTGATGACGGTCACGCCAGAGATTGTTACGAGGGTGATCAAGGCCTAAGCAGCTGATAAGTTTTGTCAGGATCAAATTGTACGGCTCCTAGATGAGGGTGTTGAGTCCTATTTAGTGAGTTCGGATGGAGGTTTGCGATTTAATGGGAGATTAGTGGTCACGAATGGAGAAGACTTACATCATGCAGTGATGATGCAGTCATATGGGTTGAGATTTACGGTACATCTCGGAGGGGATAAAATGTACCAAGACATGAGGCGGAAGTAATGGTGGAGTGGGATGAAGAAGGACATTGCAGAGTTCATATACAAATATACCACATGTCAGATGGTAAAGGTGGACCACCAGAGATCGCCAGGATTACTTCAGCCACTGGAAATACCTACGTGGAAATGGGAGAGCATTTCCATGAATTTCAACATTGGGTTGCCTACATCACAATGGGGTCATGATTCCATATGGGTAATAGTGGATCGATTGACCAAGGTAGCTCACTTTCTTCCAGTGCAGATAGACTACACTAAAAGGTAGCATGTGCATTTGTTTAGTACTGAGGTAGTGAGATTGCATGGGGTGCCCCTAGATATTGTGTTTGATAGAGACAAGATTTTTGTGTCACTCTTCTAGGAGAGCTTTCAGGAGGCTATGCGTACAAAGTTGAGATTGAGTTCAGCTTATCACCTGCAGACAAACGGACAGACTGAACGTACTAATTAGATGATGGAGAATATGCTACGCATGTGTGTCCTTGATTTTGGAGGGCGTTAGGAGTCGTATCTTCCATTGGTGGAGTTCGCTTATAATAATTCCTATCAGTTTATGATCGGCATGGCCCCATTTGAGTCTTTATATGGCAGACCTTGTCATTCTCCCACTTATTGGCTAGAGTGGGGTGCAATAAGTTGCTTGGGCTAGAGGTGATTCAGGACACGTCAGCCAGAATTGAGTTAATTAGGAGTCGCATTCGGGTAGCCCAGGACAGGCAGAAAAGTTACGCCGATGTAAAGCGGTCTTGCAGGGAGTTTGGCGTGGGAGACCAAGTATTGCTGTGAGTGTCTCCTATGAAGGGAGTAATGAGGTTAAAAAATAAAGTGAAATTAGATCTGAAGTAAGTAGGACCATTTCCCATTATCGAGAGGGTAGGACTGGTGGCATACAGATTGGGATTGTCGGAGCACTTGCACCATATTCATGATGTGTTCCACATTTCGTCGTTGAGGAAATATCTTCAGGATGATATGACCCACACTCATATCTTGATAGAGGAGATTGACTTACAGCCCGACAGTTCTTATGAAGAGAGACCAATGGCTATCCTAGACCATAGCGAGAGGAAGATATGCACGAAAATAGACTAGTTTCACTTGTAGGGGTCCAGTGGTGGCATCATAACGTGGAGGAGTTCACTTGGGAGTGCGAGACAGATATGCGTGAAAAATACCCAGATTTGTTTTAGCATGTATGCCTTATTTTTTGAATTTCGAAACGAAATTTCGTTATTAGGGGGGAATTATGTAATACCCCGTATTTTTATGGCTTTTATTATAGGGATTTTATTAAATTAAATTGGGATAAAATTTATTTAATATTAATTCGGATTTTAAAATAAATATTTACTAGCGTGATGAGAGTTAGTAATTATTTGGTGGAAATTACTTAATGAATAAAGTAATACATAGAATTGAATTTAGTAAAATTGTCACAAGTGAATAACATGACGATTATAGAATTTATGTTGGGACGCGCTTGTGTCATGTCAGGACTAAATTAATGTAATATAAAGTAATTAGATTATAAGTTGCTCGTATGATCATTTCGAGTGCGCCAACGTGTCCGAAAGGGTCGAGATAGTCCAAAAAAATGTACCCCATGGTTTAGTTTGGGTCTCAGGACATTTTTAGGCCTAACCAGTGACCCGGGAGGGCATTTTCGTAATTTTCCTTTTTAAGGCTTAATTATGGACCAAAATTGAAAAGGGTATATCTGATGGGAGCTAGAGTCCTCAAGTATTAGAAATGGTAGAGTTCCACAAAGGCTAAGGAAGGGAGAAGAGAGAAGACTTCAAAGGAGATAACCAACCTACCTACACCACCTTTGTTGAATTTCACCACCAACGCGTAGATCGGGAAACGAGGGACACAATCATACCCATCAACACCTGAGAATCAGACCTTCATATCTAAGGCAAGTATCATCCTGCTAGAATCTTGGTTGATATTACACCCATGCTAGTGTAGGAATTAATTATCTTATGTCTCATAAAAATATATTGTTGTTTGGGAGATTGATATCACTATTTGGAGTAAAAATCATATAGTATGAATGTATGGTTATGAAGCCCTTATACTTTTGACTCATTTGAGTCTAGACTGTATAAGAGCTCATCTAGTTTGGAAATAGTGACAAAATTGTGTCCATCCTAGAAACCAAAGAGCCTCAGAGATTGGTTTGCTTCTTCTCATATTCATCTTGTAATGATCCTGAGACTATAGCCATCACTCACACACTTAGAACTTAATCTTTGCATATCATATTGCACCTTTATGAGTATTAATGTGGTGAGTGTGTTTTAATCCCTCAATTTGATTTTTATTAATTTTTTGGGAATTATAAACATCTTTTAAATAAGGTTTTATTAAATTAAAACTTGATTTAAAAGTCTTGGGGTTAATATCTAAATATGTATTGTTGTGATTTTTGGCCTTAAGTTACTTTGGGTAGAAACCGAAAGCGTCAGAGACTCCAGGGTTGGCTTTGTAATTAGTTTGGGACGCGCGTTTGCATTCGTTCTATGGCCAACACTTGCTACTCTCTGATTGGCCAGAGTTGTGTTTCTTTACAGAGACAAAACTTCGCATGTTTTCAGCCCTTGGATCAACCCTTATCAATGGCCTGCATGTCGCCTGAGTGAATCCCCGTGTAAACCTTTAAGCCAATCACAGCCTGTTTAATCCACCGCCTGTTGTGAGCCCTTGGATTGAAGTCAAAGAAGCTTGACTCAATCTCAGCCGTTGTTTTTGAACGATAGTCTGGAACCTTCTCCTCTTCCTATTTAAAGGCCTCTCATCTCAGCCTTCGAAAGCTTTTGCCACTTTGAAAAGTCTCAGAGAATAGAGAGAGAGAGAGAAGAGAGAGAGAGAAGAGAGAGAAGAGAGAGAGAGAAACCAGAGAGCCAAGTTAGAAACCCTAACTTCGTCAAATCTTCTTCAACCTAAACCACTTACCTCTCCAAAAAACACCATAACCAAATAAACACCATCCTTAGTGTTTCTTGAGTTTATGAGAGTTCGAGTTGAGTGATTTCTGGGTTGCTGTAACCTTTTGTTCATAAAATCTTATTTCCAACTTAGACACTTACTCAGATCTTGTTTCTGTTTCAATAGAAATCATAGATCTGAAGTTTTTCATGTCACAACACACTTAGTTGCATTTTATTTCTCATCTTGAGAAGTTCGTTGTTGATTGTTTTCTGTTAAAACATTTTCTTACTTCAGAATCAACAATAGATGTTTTTCTGTTTTTGTTTTTACAAAACCTAACCTGACCTAGTTGGATTCGCACTTGGAGGGTTTTCAATCTCCTAAATATTTTCAAAATAGATTGAAAAAGGTCTTGACCGATTTCTTAAGCAAGATCTCCGTGGAATATGGGTTATATTGAAAGGTCAAAAAGGTTCTTGGTTTTGTAAGAAAGAAAAATAACAAACTCACTGCATATAGACTTTATATGTAATTTGTTTAGGACTATTTGTATATATAAGTGTGTGTGAGTTCATGCATGTGATATAGAACACTATTCACAAACATCTTCACACTACAAACACTGAAAGTGTTGGCTATAAGATTTGGTGAACATAAGTCGACGTATACTGCTGAAACAAAGGAAGAGTTGACAACCTGAGAAGACTGCATCAACAATCAAGATCTGCAGAAAAGTTAAAGGACGCCAGAGGGTATAATCCTGAACTTGTATAGACTTGTTATTGTGTGCATGTTAGTTAAATAGATTGTAACTCACATATTTGTTTTAGTGATAGTTTCTTGTTTTACTCCGTAGAGGGAGTCGTGGATGTTTCCTCAAGGTTGAGGTTTTACCACGTTAAAAATCCTGAGTATTAATATTTCTACATCTTCTCATCCCATTCTGATGTGTGCTGAGTTTAAAACATTTTAAACTGTTTACTAAAACTTGTTATCAAATCTTGTCCATATCTCGTACATAATTTTTGTTAACACATCTTGTGTTCAAAATTATTTTGATTTAAGTAAAGAGTTTCTTCAACAAACTTTCGGAGTTGCTTAAATAGTTTATTTTCAATAAACGGCTTTGGCAACGCTATTTCAGGTTACATGTTGTATATTAATCACGGAATTTGATGATAGTGGAGATATGAATCTGGAAATCAAAGGAACTTTTGAGAAAAATTAGATAAACTAGGGTTTGAGGATAATTTCTTCAATTAACCTATTTGATGATGACTCTTGATGAATTACTGTAAACTTTACATTAGAAATAATTTATAATCGTTTATATAATGATCTTTATATTTGGTTAGGAGTTTTGGACTCACTAATAGTGAATTGGTGAAGTTTTATGGAGGAAACCTCTAGTTTAGAATTGCAAAATCTGGGCAAGAGCTGCTTGATCGATCGATCGACTCAAGAATGTCAATTGATCGACTGATCGATCGATCGACCCCTCCTGGAAATTGTATAATTTTTTCTTTTTTGGTTAATTTGATCAAAATGCGTAGGAACCCTTGGATATAAATTAAAGATCATAATGGATCATGGGGAGGACCAGTAGGGTCTAAGTAGGTTACGGTAAGTGAAATTTTATACAAGATGTAACCGTGGGATAAAGGGGGCATAAAATGGGATAGAAATCCTGCGTAGGTTAAGTGAGGTATTGGAAAACTCTAGAAATACTTAGACCAATATGTTAGTGAGGGAACACCTACTGAATTTAAATCTAGTAAAGGAAAATACTTCGAGAGACGAGAAGTACTTACGAAATGGCGACAATTTGAGAATAAAAAGAAATTGGTTAATTATACGTAGAACTTGAGTGATTTGTGTCACATATGGTTAAATATTTTTATGGGTCATTGGCAAACCTAATTGACATATGTGAAAATATATATATATATATATATATATATATATATATATATATATATATATATATATATATATATATATATATATACCGAGTGCTTGTGTGTAATGTAAATATCTATGTGTAATCATACCCACGCTACTTGCTATCATGGGAGGTTTTCACGCCGGGACAGACTTATCTCAATGGGACCTTTATGGGGGATATTGACTCATGCCCTAGAACATAGAATTCCTTGGTATAGGTTATCTGAGAATGATAGTCAGACGGTCCTAAAAGACGTGAGGGTATGTACTGACCTCTTAGTGACTTGGAACTATGATTTGCCTCCATTTTGTGTGTATTGTGTTAATAAAATTCGAGAGTGATTTCGAACTAGTATTTCCCTTTGTACGAGAGATACAGGGACTTGATTTCAGAGTATGACAGCACTATAGATTTTATGTGGGGTGCCGATTAGTATATATATTCGATGAGTGATTTGTAAATATACATATACATGAAATTCTTTTACCGTGCGTATGAGTAGATAAATATGGAATGAATGCTCCTAATTATAGTAGGTGTTTGAAACTTCACAGTGGTATTGAGAAATTTAAAATTGACTTAAATGATCCTTAAGAAGATGTTACCTTAAATAAATTATAGACATACGACTTCGTGATTCAGAATTTATGGGAGTAGAATTGGGTTAGGCTTGTTAGTCATTTTAGTAGTACGTACGATAGGCATGCACACTAGATGAGAGGTGAGAATTCTCAAGAGAGTGTCGCGTACTAACATGTGTGTCATATCAACTAGTAAGCATTTTAAATACTTGCGAAACCAATTTTAAAGCTGTTTTACGCTCGGGTTCTGACCCGTTTCCTATCATTTTTCCTTCTCTTGTGTATATATCTATATAATATGGGACAATGGTCTTATGAATAGTAACATCTTATATTATCTTATTAAAGTAATCAAATGGTCTACATTTTTCCACATGTACAAACCAAGGGTCCTCATCCAACCACACCTTCCATACACTCTTTTGATCACAAAATGGGCAACGTCGAACGTGTTGGAAATAAAGAGTACCCCCGTTCACAAACCCTACCCCTTTTTCTCTCTACTCCTCTAAAAAAAAACCTACCCCCTCTCCCCACCATCACTCCTACCAACTCCCCCTCTTCCTTTTCATCGCATTCCTACAGGTAATTTCCTTTACATACACGCATCTCAGATGTGATTATTTTCACACACACACATCTCAGATGCGATTTTTGGTGGGATTTTGGTTTGATAGTTCCATTTTTTCACACACACGCATCTCAGATGCAATTATTTTCGTACGCATACACACATCTCTTCCAATAACGTTTTTTTTTTATATCTATACATTTGTATTAGATTTGTGTTAGATGTGTATATTTTTGTTAGATTCATGTTATATCTGTAATCAATTTCAGATTTGGATTTAGGTTTTACATTGTTCGTGGTCGGTTGTTTTTTGGTTGATGTATATTGAGGTTAGCTAATTTACTTTGATATTTTTTTCTTTTGGTTTACTTAAGAATAACATGATTTGGTTAATTATTACATATTTGATTTGGTTAATTTTTTTTCTGTCTACAGGTATTTCACACTTTTCATCTGAATAGGTAGGTAATCCTTAATTAGACATTTTGATATTTTTAGAGAAGATAGTAACAATGTCAATAGTAAAATAAAAAGGGGATGAGCCCTCTCTTCAAGAACCCTCCAAGAATCTAAGGAGAATTCTCTTTCTCCTCTTGCGTAACAATGTCAATACCTGCTACTGACCACCTGATTCCACCTAAGCCACCTGATCCCACCTGGTCCAAATCGTTCGCAACTATCCTCATGAACCAACAACCTAAAGAACTGCCATTGAAGAGTCCATCAATGTTCAAGGGAGAGCTAGCTGTCATGTTTTCTCAAGAAGACATTGAAGCCCTAGCTGAACCTTTTAAACATTCAATTGTGGGGAAATTCTCTCATGGAAGACCTACAATTGATTATATTCAGAAAATATTCCAAACATTTTCCCTGAAATCTGCATTTTCGATTGGTCTTCTTGATTCAAAGCATATTCTGATTAGATTAAATAGTGAGGAAGACTATGTGAGACTTTGGCTAAGAGATATTTGGTACATTGGGAAATACCCTATGCCAACTTTCAAGTGGACAATTGACTTCAAACCAGATGAAGAAAGCCCAATAGTTCCAGTATGGATTAATCTCCCCAACCTTCCCTTACATTTCTATGCGAAATCTACTTTGTATTCAATTGCCCAACTTGTGGGAAAACCTCTAAAGTTAGATGCATCTACAGCCTCTATATCCAGACCTAGTTTGGCTTGAATATGTGTTGAAATTAACATTTTGAGTGAAAGAATTAATAGAATTTGGATTGGTAGTGGCAACTCTGGATTCTGGCAGAATATTGTGTATGAAGATTTTCCTTTGTTCTGCGAATTCTGTAAAAAACAAGGGCACTCAGAGAGCAAATGTATGATCAAGTTCCCTCAATTAAAGCCTAAGAAAGATATGCCAAAAATCAATCTAAGCGTGAGGAAATTCAAGAAGTGCCCAAAGAAACTGTTTCTAAGATATCAGTGGATAAAGAACCTCAGTTGGATTCAACAGTAAATCACATAACTGTTTACAGTCCGGGTAAAGCAGATAAGGTGGATCATAACAGTTCTGATTCTCGAGTTAAAGGTAATCAGCTTGCAAGATTATCTAATAAATATGATGTCTTACAAGATGAAAACAACTCGAACACAGAAGATGAGAATTTAGATTATCAAACCATCTATTCAAGAAAAGGGGATAACAGAGACCAGGAGGTGCTGCTGCGATCTCAAAATCTGAACTCGGAAGAGACTTACATTGTTAACCAAATAAATCTATCTCCCAAAGCTTCTATATTACCTCCATCAATGAAACATCCAGCAGAAATAAAAGATAATGTATCTGACTCTGATGTTTCTTTAAAAAAGTCTCTTAAGATTGAGGAGTTAATCAAGTTTGCTAAATGGTTTGATGTCAAATGGAATGGGATTCAGAAAGACAAAGAAGAAAAGGAAAAAACTAAGAAGGGCCCAGATATAACCAAAGCATATTCCAAGATATAAAAGCAAGGTAATTCTACTAAGCAAGCTCATTTTGATCCTCTATTCAGAAGAATAACGAGACAATCAGGTAAGTTCTCTTCCTCAAACTTTAAATCTTCTGTCTAAATGCTGAATTTCTTGTGCTGGAATATTAGGGGGGTTGCCAATAAAGCAACTAATAGAAGATTGAAAAATCTTATTAGGAAATACAAACTCCCTGCTATTGCCCTATTAGAACCTAAAGTAGGTATTGATAAGATAACTAAATATAAAATTAAGTGGAAATTCCCTTATAGTGCATCTAATATATCCAATAAAATCTGGTTTTTTTGGCAAACTGAATTAAAAGTCAGTTTAAACTATAATACAGATCAATTACTCTGTCTGAAAATTGACTTTGATTACCTGAATTCCTCTATATTTTTTGTCTTAATATATGCCAAATGCACTGCGATGGAAAGAAAAAGTTTATGGACTGATGTTTGTCAGTTAACTTCTCAAAATACAGATATTCCTTGGCTCATAATTGGTGATTTTAATGTTGTTTCGAAACAGGAAGAAAAACTAGGTGGTTCAGATATAGATTTTCATTCTATGGAAGATTTTAATGATATGATAACTTCGTGTTCTTTGTCTGATCTTGGGTACACTGGATCTCGATTTACATGGTCTAATAATCGTATCCATGGTACTATATTTTGTAGATTAGACAGAGGTTTGGTTAATATGCATTGGCTTAATAAGTTTCCATCTACTACTATATCGCATTTACATAAGTCTTGTTCTGATCATTGCCCTCTGCTTCTGTCTATTAAAAGTAAGCTTGATGATCTGCCAAAACCTTTCAAGTTCTTATCTATGTGGTGTATCCATTCTAATGTGAAAGATATTATTCAGAATTCTTGGAACAGTGATGTTAATGCCCCTCCGATGAAACTTTTCTCTATTAAACTTAAAATGCTTAAAGATAAACTTAAAATTTGGAATAAAGAAGTTTTCAAAAATGTGTTTCAATCTGTCAGTGATCTAGAAGATGAAGTATTGGTGAAAGAGCAGGATTTTGAGCAAAATCCTTCTTCATCTTCTAGAACTAAGTTATTTAAAACTAGAGCAAATTTGAATATTGCTTTACAAAGGGAGGAAAGCTTTTGGTTCCAAAAAAGTAACAAAAAATGGCTTAAACAAGGGGATCTGAATACAAAACTTTTCCATGCTTCTGTTAAGATCAGTCATAGAAGATTGAACATAACCAAGATTAAAGACTCCCATAACAATTGGATTGATAAACAAGAGGACATTGATAGATTGTTTGTCTCCCACTTCCAAAACATTTGGAAATCCGATCTTATCACTATTAACAATAATTTTCTTAATGTTATTGATAAAGCTATTTCTGAAGAGGATAATAAAAATCTTTCGGCTTTCCCATCTGAAGATGAAATTCTTAGAGCTATTAATAATATGAATACTGATAGTGCTCCTGGCCCTGATGGTTATGGGGGTGAATTTTATCAGAAATATTGGGACATCATAAAGCATGATCTTATAAAGGCAATTCACTCTTTTTTTGCTGGAGCTGAAATTCCTAAAAGCTGGTCAGCTACGAATATTGCTCTTATACCTAAAGTGGATATGCCTATAAATTGCTCTCAATTTAGACCTATAAGCCTATGTAACTTTTCTAATAAAATTATCTCTAAGATTCTGAATGACAGAGTAGCCATGATTCTTCCTAATATTATATCCCCAAACCAATCTGGTTTTGTTAAAGGGAGAAGTATTAATGATAACATTCTTCTTGCTCATGAGTTATCTCAAACTATAGGAAAAAAAGTTCGCGGTCATAATGTTATTATTAAATTAGACATGGAAAAGGCTTATGATAAAGTGTATTGGCCTTTTCTATGTCAAGTTTTGAGGAAATTTGGTTTTAATGAAATGTTTATTGATATGATTTGGAGGTTAATTTCCAATAATTGGTTTTCTGTTTCCGTTAATGGCCAAAGTAAAGGTTTTTTTCAATCTTTCAGAGGTCTTAGGCAAGGTGACCCTCTGTCTCCTAGCTTGTTTATTATAGTTGTTGAATGCTTAAGTAGGAATATAGATAATTTGTTCAAGAATGGTAAAGCCACTCCTTTTTCCCATCCTAGAAATTGTAATCTGATTTCCCACTTGGCTTATGCTGATGATATTATTATTTTTGCTAATGGGAATAAGACAACTTTGCTCGCTATTTCTAAATTGCTTAAAACCTATGAAAATACCTCTGGTCAGTCTATAAACATATCTAAAAGCTCTATTTATATTGATAAAAATCTCTCTTCGTCTATTAGAACAAAGATGGAAACCATTTCTGGTTTATCTATCAAAACATTGCCCATGAAGTATTTAGGTTGCAACATTAATAAAGGTAGAATTAAGCTGTCTCAATTTTCTGATCTAATGAATTCTATTAGAGATAAGCTTAATTCTTGGTCGTCCAAGCTTATTTCCCAAGCCGGTAGGGCTACTCTTATTAGAAGTGTTCTTTTATCTATCCCTATTCACATCATTTCTGTTATTTGCCCCCCTAAAACTATTATTAAAAGATTGCACAATATATTTTCTAAATTTTATTGGGGTGGTGTTAATAAAGATAAACCTTACCAATGGTCTAAATGGTATGACATGTGCTTTCCGTTTGAAGAAGGTGGGTTAAATTTTAGAAGAATGGAAGATATTATTAATGCTTCTAGCATGAAATTGTATTGGAAATTTTTATTTGATAAAGGTATTTGGGCTTCTTTCATGCGACATAAATATCAGGACATTATGGTTTTGAAGTCAGGTTCTTCCACTATTAGAAGAATAAAATCTATTTCTAGCATAGCGGATGATCACATTGATTTTGAAAATCAAATATGGCTTCCTTCATACTCCTGTGAGTTCTCTTTAAAAGAAGCTTTTCAAATATGTAGGAAAAATAACCCAATTTCTCTCACTTGGAAAACAAATTGGTCTATAGAATGCCCCACAAAAATTTCTAATTTCATTTGGAAGTTATTGAATCATTCTGTGCCTTTTGAGACTGAAATCCAAAAAATTGGTATAAGACTTGCTCCGGTTTGCAGGGAATGTTTAGCTAATGATGATAGCGATACTCATGTGTTGCTAGATTGTAATTTAGCTAAACAAGTTTGGAAATATTTTTGTCACCTTTTTAATGTTACTCCTAATAATCATTCTTGTAGGGCTATGATTTTATCTTGGTGGATGACTAAAAATAACAAAGACTTTCTTAAAATTCTTTATGCCATAATTCCTAAAATTATATTTTGGGAATTATGGAAAGCTAGGAATAGATTGGTTTTTGAAAACTCTAAGTCTTCTGATAATTTTATAATCAATCAAATAATTTATTTAGCTTCTTCCGTTCTTCAAAATCTATGATCTCCCCAACTCTTTAGATCTTCATATCATTAACCAATTCCAAGTTCAAATAAGCCCTAAAGTTGTTCAACTTATAAAATGCGTTTGGTCTAATCCCCCTAGTGGTGTTTTTAAATTAAATATTGATGGCGCCTCTAAAGGTAATCCCGATAATAGCGGTATTGGAGGGGTGATTAGAGATTCGGATGGGAACTTCATTGTTGGGTTTGAAAGGTCTATAGGAGTTCAATCATCTTTCTTTGCTGAAAGTTTGGCTTTGGTTGAAGGTATGAAATTGGTTTCTCAATTAAAGATTCAAAAATTGATAGTGGAATCAGATTGCAAGCTATTAATAGATGTGATATTGAAAAAAGCTAAACCTCCTTGGCAAGCTAGAAAGTTTCTTCAAGACTTCCAATGCCCTGATGTAGTGACTTATAATCATATATGGAGACAATCAAACTCAGTCACTGACCAGTTAGCTTCAAGGGCTTCTCTTTTCAACACGAACTTTTTATATTGGGATCATTCCTCTCTCCCGAGGTTGGTTAAAGGTTTACTTAAGCTGGATAGTCTGCACACTCCTCAAATAAGGCATAGAATTTTAAAGTTGTAAATGGGGATAAGATAAATCTCCATATTTATTTCAAGTTCTCTCTATGTAATGGGGTTAATATAAAATCCCATATTTACTGCATTCTATCTAGAGTATTGGGCCCAACCTCTAGATTTTAAATTTTCTTGGGTTTGTAAGCTTCGGAGAGGCTTTTTCTCCTTATTATATTAATAAAATGTGTGGGGGTACCGTCCCTCTTTGTTAAAAAAAAAAATCCTTAATTTCGTGCATAATTTCTCTTTACTTAAGAATAACATGATGTTTTTCTTTGGTCGTCACATTTTATATCCACACACTCTATCATTAAGAACAACGTGGAGGTGATTTGGAAAATATATGAGTAAAGAAATACTTTATTAAAGGAATTTTTGTTTTTATTCACTTAGAGTGGTTTGGTTTTATTGAGTTGTTTTTTACTCTCATGAGTTATTAAACCACACACTCTCATGAATGGTTAAACATTAAAGTAAATAATTGTACAATTGTACGTTTTTCTAATAGCATTCCTAAAAATCTCCCCCAAATGTTCGGATGTATAGAAACGGTGTCTCTTGAAAGTAGTTTTACCATCATTTTATTGTGTTCATAAAACTCATTTTAGTGTCTTTTGTTGGGTGTTATGCTGTAGTATAGAATAATACATTTAAGTTGGATGCATGAACAAAATTACAACCATGCTCTGGCATTAACTTTTATGACACGAGTTTGGATTTATATGCAAAGCTTTTTAGTGCTTTAAATTAATGTAATTGTTGTTCTGTTCAATTTCTTTACTTATATGGTTTAAATGGTTTGTTTGGACAGTTTTTTGGGTAATTGTATTTGATATCTATTTTTGTAAATTACATGAGAATATTAAAAGATGAACAAAGAATAATTGGGCTTTCCAACTGACTGATGGTACGTAACTGACATATTTAATACTTTTGTGATTAAATCTTCTATATGTTATGTAGGAATTGACCACACAACCAAGAACTCTTCAAGAATCTTATAAGCAGGGCATTCCAGAGAAGATGGATCAAGGGTAGTTTATTTGGACCGTACCAAGTCTTAGAAGGCTCTAGGATCTATTCTTACGACATTCAAGAGACAATTCGTTATTTGAACGATGTTCATGCCCACAATTTTGTCCTGGAGTATTAAACATTCAAAAGGATACGGATGTTGGCCCGTTAATTCCGCTTCAGTATGTATTCACTTCAATTCATATATATTTACTTAACTTCGGGGGAATTGTTTGTATCCAAATTTTATGGTTGAATACTAAAATGTTGTGGTTCAGTACAACTTTTGATATTTTTGTAGTTTTGAGATTTCAATTTGGTTCTCCCCTACTTAAACAAAATTCCCATACTTAACACTTACTTCTTGGATGCCATTACATAATTGATGCAATTGGAGCTTGGATGCCATTAAAATATGGAAGATTGTTGATTATTTATATCCATACATGGTATATAGTTAGACTTACGGTATGCCCTTTACGGTATGTAGCAGTTGTATGGATATATGTTGTATATATGCACAACAGCATATATTCAACATATATGCATACAACAACATATATGCAGGCATACAACAACATACTGTTGGCATACAATAGGTGCCAAATGGGGGTTGGAGGGGGGTACTAAGTTTTAAAATTTATAATGTACGTATTGATGTGAGTTTTTTCAGATTTTTATTTGCTTTAGGTATGTTGAAATAACATTTAAAATGTGTGACTTTTGTTTGTTGTGTGTACTCTTGGACGACTTATTGGTTTGGGTTAAAGGGAAAAGTTGGTGGATTGGCGCTGGTGCAAATTCATAAAGTTAGTCCATTATGTAATTTATAATGAATCAGTATAAATTAATTTTGTGACTTTTTATAATTCTATGCAAATTCATAAACGACACAAGGGGCATCTGGATTTTAGCTATGTTTTTTTTGCAGAGGTGGAGGATTAGAGGAGACATGTGTGTGTTGTAATACCCCGTACTTTTGGCTATATTTATTTTTGGGATTAATTAATTAAATGCGTATTAATTGGAAATTAATCAGGGTTAAAAATACTAACGAGATGCGAGTTGGTATTTGATTATGTGTATACATGTTTTTATATGAATATTGAATTATGAAAAATTGGTCGTGAGATTGATATACGGCATTTTAGAAATTTTGTTGAGACGCGTGAGATCGCCGCGTCACGGTGTAATATTTTGATTATAAAAGTGATTTTTATTTCTATTATCCGTATGGTCGTTCTGAGTGCGCCAACGCGTCCGCAAGGGTCGAGATAGTCAAAAAACACTAGCCGGGGGTGTAGTTTGGGTCCCGGGGTATTTTTAGGCCATACCGACAATATAAAGGGTATTTTGGTAATTTCGTATTTTGGGAAATTAAAAGTGACGAAAATTGGTTAATTACATCGGATGTGGATTTGACCCACTAAGCCACTAACCAAGCCATATTAACCTAGAGGGCTACGTAGGTTATTAGAATTAGGTTTTCTAATATCTTCCCAAAGCAAACCCTAGCCACCATAACCATTGGAGAAGAGAGCTTGGAGAGAGAAGGAATTCTGCGGAAAAGCTCCATCAAACCAACATCTAAATCAGAGATAAACCCGAGGCAAGTGACTTAATTCCATTTAATTTCAAAGAATGTTCTTTCCATGTTAGATAATTCAAATTTTATGTTTGTTCTTGGTGAAATATGAAAACCCATGTAGTTGGAACTTAGAACTTTAAAATCTCGAGGAGAATTGCATGTAGAATGATAGGTAGATGATTATTCTCATGATATTTGTGATTGGAAGAAATTAAAACGGATTTATATTGGGTTAATTCATGATTTAAAATGTTAGGGTTTGTGTTCTTGAAAAGAATTGGGGAAAAGTGTAGAATCTTGTGATCTAATGATGTTTAGGATGTATTAATTCCTTAAAAGGTGTTAGAATATGACCTTAGTATGTTTTAGGATGATGGGGGACCTTAAAACATTGATTGGACGAATTTTGGTTGAGACTTGAGGTGTCAAAAATGGTGAAAAATGAGATTAAGGCAAATCTGGGACGAAACTGGTAGGTCGTTAGAAGCCCCTCCCCAGGTCGTTCGAACGAGCTTCTAACGAATTGACCAGTCGCTTCTAACAAAAGGGAACTTCATTTGATAACTTCGTTCGAACGAGATCTTGTTAGAAGGTATAGTTCGTTCGAACGAACTGGATCTCGTTCGAACAGCCTCGTTCGAACGAGACTTCTAACGAGCTGACAGTGGAATCTCGTTCGAACAGCCTCGTTCGAACGAGACTTCTAACGAGTTGACAGTTTGGGCCTTTTTGGCCAGTTTTGATTTTTGGAGTCCCGTAAACTTGTTCGAGGGTAGAGTTAACATTCCTTTGATGAGGTATTGATGGATTTGGGACTTTTGGGTTATTATGAGGAGTAAATTATATACGAGTGATTTAAATCAAGGAACCGCTTGGGTTGAGACGTGAGTGTCTGCTATGACGCGAGAATAGATTATGGCGCGTATGATTATAAACTAGAATCGTATAAAGTGTGTAAATTATAGTTTGGTACGAGAATGAGAATAGTACTACAATTAAACTACAATATTACTAAGACGTGTGTTTACTTAGTATTGGTATATGAATTGTGTGTATGACATACCTACCATACTTGCTATCACGGGAGGTTTGCGTTCGCTTAGGGCCCTCTAATCCTTGTGTTGCCCGGATTTAGATTGGTTACCTTGATGAACACAGGTCATAGAAAGACTTATTGGGATATTAATAAGTCCGCTGATCGTGGGAGCGTAGGTATGTGCGTGACCCATGTGATGTGACTGTGTTCGCCTCCATTATTTGTGATGTTGTTATTCGTGAACTATTCCTGAGAGAATCGGAATACGTAATCCTTATGTACGTGATGTACCGGGATGGATATCAGAGTATGTGTGCACCACAGCTTAGTTCTCGGGGTGCTTGTATTGTATATTTATGTTGTGATTAATATACACTTAATTAATGGGAACCTTCATGTTAATGTTGTGAATATAATTACAGTATTGTTTCAAGAAACATAACGGGTTAGCTGATAGTGAAATATATTGCATATTGAGCATCTGAGTTTACGTTAAACCCCTATTTAATTACGAGCGTTATAATGTTAATAGAACCGAGTAATAAATGTAGGACCTATGACAGTCTAGCTAGTTATGATGTCACTTAGCTAGTGGTTTGTGTCGTTGTAGATGGGTACTTACGTTAGGAGTGCACAGTTAGATGAGAGGTGAGAATATCATGTGAGTGCACGTCCTAACATGTACTTTGCATTTAATGTTTTAAATGTTTTTAAAGCACTTGCAGATTTTAAAATATAACTCCACATTCGGGCTCTGACCCGTTTGCTTTTCAAATCTATTTTTGTAAAACCATTTTAGGTGCCCAGCCACAAGGACACCAAGCATAGGATTCTCACTCTGATGACGAGCTGTAGCTGTTTGTGGAAGCTACAGGGATTTGCTGTTAGACGCTTCTATCGTTTGGATTCAAGTCTCAGCATTTATCAGTTGTAGGGCATTTTGCCCATTTCTATTAGACATCTTTTACATTTCAGTTTTTCAGACTTTGGCATGTATTGTTTTAGTATTCGGTTTATTTATTTCAGTTGTGGGATTTGTAGTGAGGAGTTTTCCTCCAGACTGTATTTACATTGCGTGATGGATATTCTATTTACTTCATTATGGTGAATGGTGTTATTATTCTTTATTACACTTGTTGCATGTTAATTAGACTTAATTTAAAATTTGGCACTTACTTTTTTAAATACTAGGTGGTTAGAAATCTTAAAAATTTTTCGACAGTGATGCTATTAACTGGACCAACTTGGCATTTTGAATTAATTTAATAAAGGAGTAGCTACCCGGTCTTTAATTTGTCGGGGTGTCACAGGTGGTATCAGAGCATCAGGTTCTAGTGTCCTTTAGGATCTGACGGCTTATTATGTTTCCGCTAAGTTTCCTTGATATAGAGCCCTATATTTTAGGTCTGTTGTACTCTTTTTGTGTATGCTTCGTTCTTCAGCTATATTAAGTTTATAACCGTGAACTTATAAACTTTGTTCTTATTTCAGATGCCTCCACGACGTGCACGACGAGTTTCGAGGGATGCAACGCCTGAACCCCAGCCCGCTCCAGTTCAGGGCATGATGAACGCCGCTGAGGTTGCAGCTATAGTAGCCCAAGCGGTAAATGCCGCAATTTCCGTTGTTCAGCAGGCACCACCTCAGGCGTCGGTTGTCGCGCCAGTACAGGAAAATGCATTCCCGTCTGCTTGGGAATGTGTACGTGATGCTTTTCAGAAAGCGCATCCGCCAGAGTTTGCAGGTAGCTCAGATGTGGTAGTCTCGAGCCAATGGAGGAAGGACATGCAGAGGCACTTAAGGATGTATGAGTGCACGGACGTCCAGAAGCAGGTGCTAGCTACTTTCAAGCTAGTTGGATCTGCACTGCAGTGGTGGGAGTCTATTACCACCATGGAGGAGAGGGATACTCTCACTATTCAGGACTTCTGGGTGCGGTTTGACCGCAAGTACTTTCCGTCGGCTGTTCACACGGAAATGAGGAGGAAACTGATGAATCTGAGGCAAGAGGGTAAGACCGTGGCCGAGTATGAGGCCGAGTTCACGAATCTGTTGAATATCATTCCAGATGAGATACCAACAGAGAAGAAGAATATTGAGAAGTTCACAGACGGGTTGACATGGAGGATCCGTCAACATATGTTGGGGAACCTTTCGTTGGCCACGTATTCTGATGTGGTTAACGCTGCTTTGTTACACTGCCAGGACCACCTCTTTCATATGGCTGAGGGCAAGAGGTCGGGAGAGTCTAGCCATCAGGGCAGGACTGGAGGACATGGTGACGGTGGGGCACAATCTGTTCAGGGGAAGAGACAGGGTGAGCAGGGTACCCAGCAGGGGGATCAGAAGAGGTTCCGATCAGGGAACTACAGACAGGGACAGGGAGGTTTCCGTCAGAGCCATCAGGGTCCAAATGGCCATCAGGGCCAACAGGGGCAGAATGGGCAGCAGTTTCACCAGGGCCAGCAGGGCCAAGGGAGGAACGGTAACGGCCCCCAGGGCCGGGGGCCGCAGGGGCAGAGAGGAGGGAACTTCCTAGGGAAGTGTTTTGTTTGTGGCAAGACTGGCCATAAGGGACAGGATTGTCCTGATAGGGGCAGGGCCCTACAGCAGCAGCAGTAGGGTGCTCGCCAGGAGCCACAGAGGCCTATGTTTCCTGCCGCTCTCCCCGCACCGCCACAGATGGCAGCATTGCCACCCATTCCAGCAGGGGCAGCTACAGTATGGACGTGTCTACAACGTTCACCAGGTTGTAGTTCCTCAGGCACCGCCCGCGATTGAGGGTACGTTTCCTATCCATGGCACTATGGGTCGGGTATTATTTGATACGGGGGCTACGCACTATTTTATAGCTACGCACTTCGCAAAAGCTTTAGGATTGTTAGCTACGGTAGAGAGCACAGTGACGTGTGTCAACTCACCATTGGGGAGTGGGTCACTTATATTCTTTATATGCCGGGGAGTGGGAGTAGGGATTGATAGTCTGGTATTACCTGCAGATATGTTGGTATTAGATATGCATGTTCACGATGTGATCATCGGTATGGATTGGCTCGTAGCTTATAGGTCCATGATTGATTGCTTCAGCGGGAGCATTATTTTTGCCATTCCGGGGCAAGAGATGTTCGTAGTGGCGATGCCTCGCCCAGAGGGAGGATCGACCGCTCATCTGTATTACATAGAGGAGGATACCTCTAAGGAGGTTGTTATTCCTTTAGATTCGATCCCGGTTGTCAGGGAGTATTCGGATGTGTTTCAGGAGATACCAGGCCTACCCCCCAGTCAAGAGATAGACTTTGTTATAGACCTATTGCCAGATACGAGGCCTATAGCACGTGAATCGTACCGTATGGATCTGGCAGAGATGCGAGAGCTACGAGATCAGATAAAGCAGATGTTAGGTCAGGTCTTTATTCGCAGGAGTACCTCACCTTGGGGCGCTCCAGTTTTGTTTGTGAAGAAAAGGGACGATTCACTGAGATTGTGTGTGGACTATCAAGAGTTGAATAAGGTCACGATACAGAATAAGTATCCATTGCCTCAAATCGATGACTTATTCGACCAGTTGAGAGGAGCTTCTTTCTTCTCGAAGATTGATTTGAGATCGGGATTCCATCAGTTGCGTATCAGGGAGGAGGATGCCTCGAAGACTTCGTTCTTGTCGATATATGGTTCTTACGAGTTTTGGGTTATGCCTTTTGGTTTGACCAACGCTCCAGCAGTGTTTATGGACTTGATGAGCAGAGTGTTCAGGGATTTCCTAGATTAGTTTGTCATTGTCTTCATCGATGATATTCTGGTTTACTCCCAGACAGAGGATGAGCACGACGAGCATTTGAGGCAAGTTTTGCAGACACTTCGTCAGAACGAGTTGTATGCAAAATATGAGAAGTGCGGGTTTTGGCTGAAGGAAGTCCAGTTTTTGGGACACATTATTTCCGACCGGGGAATATCTGTTGATCCGGGGAAAGTATCAGCGGTGAGGGAGTGGGGACATCCCACGACACCGACTGAGATTCGTAGTTTCTTGGGCTTAGCAGGATACTACAGGAGGTTCATTCGGGGTTTCTCAGAGATAGCAGGTCCTTTGACACATCTGACTCGTAAGGGTGTGCCATACATTTGGAGTGACGCCTGTCAGTTGGCATTCGATGAATTGAAGGACAAATTGACCTCAGCACCTGTGTTAGTATTGCCGAGACTAGGAGTTGAGTATTTGGTTTACACCGACGCGTCTTTGTAAGGACTTGGAGGTGTATTGCAGCAGGAGAGACAGGCCATAGCTTATGCTTCCCGTAAGCTTAAGACTCATGAGAAGAATTACGCCACGCATGATTTGGAGTTGGTAGCTGTGGTATTTGACCTACGGATTTGGAGGCATTATCTTTTGGGGGAGAAGTTCCAATTGTTCACGGACCACAAGTCCCTACAGTACCAGTTCACGCAGAAGGAGTTGAATATGCGGCAGCGTAGGTGGCTTGAGTTTGTGAACGACTACCAATTCGATATCCAGTATCACCCAGGAAAGGCTAACGTGGTAGCAGACGCGTTGAGCCGTAGGCCAGCAGATGAGGGTGGCAGAGGTGTGGAAGGCAAAGTGGAAGGAGTTGGGACACCAGGATGCAGTGGCCCGATCTTTCATGTCAGTGATGACCGTTACACCGCAGATTGTCACGAAGGTAGTACGGGTACAGGCTAATGACTCGTTCTGTCAGGAACAGATAGTTCGATTACTAGCCGAGGGAGCCGAGTCCTATACCGTTAGCTCAGACGGGGGATTACGCTTCAATGGGAGATTAGTGGTTTCGGAAGGGGAGGAATTGCGACACGATGTGATGGCAGAGTCGCACGGCTCACGGTTCGCGGTACATCCCGGAGCGGACAAAATGTACCAAGACATGAGAAGGCAGTATTGGTGGAGCGGTATGAAGAGAGATATCGCTGAGTTTGTTTCCAAATGCGCCACTTGTCATCTTGTAAAAGTGGATCATCAGAGACCGGCAGGATTGCTACAGCCATTGAAGGTCCCGGTGTGGATGTGGGAGTGCATATCCATGGACTTTATCACGGGGTTGCCTACGTCGCAGAGGGGTCACAACTCCGTTTGGGTAATTGTGGACAGGTTGTCCAAAGTCGCTCACTTTTTACCCGTAAGGACTGACTACACTACGGGACAGTATGCCCAGCTCTTCATTTCAGAGATTGTGAGACTTCACGGTGTTCCCCTAAATATCGTGTCTAACAGAGACAAGATATTTGTTTCAAGGTTTTGGGAGAGTTTCCAGGAGGCCATGGGCACGGAATTACGATTGAGTACGACTTATCATCCGCAGACTGATGGGCAGACCGAGCGCACAAATCAGATGTTGGAAGACATGCTACGTATGTGCATTATTGACTTCGGGGGTGGATGGGAGCAGTACCTTCCACTGGTGGAGTTTGCTTACAACAACTCCTATCAGTTCACTATTGGCATGGCTCCGTTTGAGGCATTGTACGGTAGGCCTTGTGGTTCCCCAGCATGCTGGTTAGAGGTGGGGGACAACAAACTACTTGGGCCGGAAGTGATTCAGGATACTTCGGCAAGGATTGAGTTGATTCGGAGTCGCATTCGGGTAGCTCAAGACAGGCAGAAGAGTTATGCTGATGCGAAGAGATTTTTCAGGGAGTTCCAAGTGGGGGACCAGGTTTTACTCAGAGTATCTCCTATGAAGGGGATTATGCTATTCGGGAAGAAGGGGAAGTTGGCACCGAGGTATGTGGGGCCGTTTCCTATTATTGAGCGGATCGGACCGGTTGCGTATAGACTTGGGTTACCGGAGCATTTACATCGAATTCACGATGTGTTCCATATTTCCTCGCTAAGGAAATATCTTAGAGATAATTTGTCTCATTCTCACATTGTCGTGGAGGACATCGATCTCCAGCCGGATAGCTCCTACGAGGAGGGGGCCAATTGCCATTTTGGACCGAAGCGAGAGGAAACTGCGGTCAAAGATAGTTCCGTTAGTGCGTGTTCAGTGGCGACATCACAATGTCGAGGAGTCCACATGGGAGCGCGAGGATGAGATGCGCGAACGTTATCCAGAGTTGTTTTTAGCAGGTACTTTCTAGTTTCGAATTTCGGGACGAAATTCAGTTATTAGGGGGGAAGTATGTAATACCCCGTACTTTTGGCTATATTTATTTTTGGGATTAATTAATTAAATGCGTATTAATTGGAAATTAATCCGGGTTAAAAATACTAACGAGATGCGAGTTGGTATTTGATTATGTGTATACATGTTTTTATATGAATATTGAATTATGAAAAATTGGTCATGAGATTGATATACGGCATTTTAGAAATTTTTGTTGAGACGTGTGAGACCGCCGCGTCACGGTGTAATATTTTGATTATAAAAGTGATTTTTATTTCTATTATCCGTATGGTCGTTTTGAGTGCGCCAACGCGTTAGGAAGGGTCGAGATAGTTAGAAAACACTAGCCGGGGGTGTAGTTTGGGTCCCGGGGTATTTTTAGGCCATACCGGCAATATAAAGGGTATTTTGGTAATTTTGTATTTTGGGAAATTAAAAGTGACGAAAATTGGTTAATTACATCTGATGTGGATTTGACCCACTAAGCCACTAACCAACCCATATTAACCTAGAGGGCTACGTAGGTTATTAGAATTAGGTTTTCTAATATCTTCCCAAAGCAAACCCTAGCCATCATAACCATTGGAGAAGAGAGCTTGGAGAGAGAAGGAATTCTGCAGAAAAGCTCCATCAAACCAACATCTAAATCAGAGATAAACCCGAGGCAAGTGACTTAATTCCATTTAATTTCAAAGAATGTTCTTTCCATGTTAGATAATTCAAATTTTATGTTTGTTCTTGGTGAAATATGAAAACCCATGTAGTTGGAACTTAGAACTTGAAAATCTTGAGGAGAATTGCATATAGAATGATAGGTAGATGATTATTCTCATGATATTTGTGATTGGAAGAAATTAAAACGGATTTATATTGGGTTAATTCATGATTTAAAATGTTAAGGTTTGTGTTCTTGAAAAGAATTGGGGAAAAGTGTAGAATCTTGTGATCTAATGATGTTTAGGATGTATTAATTCCTTAAAAGGTGTTAGAATATGACCTTAGTATGTTTTAGGATGATGGGGGACCTTAAAACATTGATTGGACGAATTTTGGTTGAGACTTGAGGTGTCAAAAATGGTGAAAAACGAGATTAAGGCAAATCTGGGACGAAACTGGTAGGTCGTTAGAAGCCCCTCCCCAGGTCATTCGAACGAACTCGTTCGAACGAGCTTCTAACAAATTGACCAGTCGCTTCTAATGAAAGGGAAGTTCGTTCGATAACTTCATTCGAACGAGATCTCGTTAGAAGTTACAGTTCGTTCGAATGAACTGGATCTCGTTCGAACAGCCTCGTTCGAACAGCCTCGTTCGAACGAGACTTCTAACGAGCTGACAGTGGAATCTCGTTCGAACAGCCTCGTTCGAACGAGACTTCTAACGAGTTGACAGTTTGGGCCTTTTTGGCCAGTTTTGATTTTTGGAGTCCCGTAAACTTGTTCGAGGGTAGAGTTAACATTCCTTTGATGAGGTATTGATGGATTTGGGACTTTTGGGTTATTATGAGGAGTAAATTATATACGAGTGATTTAAATCAAGGAACCGCTTGGGTTGAGACGTGAGTGTCTGCTACGACGGGAGAATGGATTATGGCGCGTATGATTATAAACCGGAATCGTATAAAGTGTGTAAATTATAGTTTGGTACGAGAATGAGAATAGTACTACAATTAAACTACGAGATTACTAAGACGTGTGTTTACTTAGTATTGGTATATGAATGTGTGTATGACATACCTACCATACTTGCTATCACGGGAGGTTTGCGTTCGCTTAGGGCCCTCTAATCCTTGTGTTGCCCGGATTTAGATTGGTTACCTTGATGAACATAGGTCATAGAAATACTTATTGGGATATTAATAAGTCCGCTGATCGTGGGAGCGTAGGTATGTGCGTGACCCATGTGATGTGACTGTGTTCGCCTCCATTATTTGTGATGTTGCTATTCGTGAACTATTCCTGAGAGATTCGAAATACGTATTCCTTATGTACGTGATGTACCGGGATGGATAGCAGAGTATGTGTGCACCACAGCTTAGTTCTCGGGGTGCTTGTATTGTATATTTATGTTGTGATTAATATACACTTAATTAATGGGAACCTTCATGTTAATGTTGTGAATATAATTACAGTATTGTTTCGAGAAACATAACGGGTTAGCTGATAGTGAAATATATTGCATATTGAGCATCTGAGTTTACATTAAACCCCTATTTAATTACGAGTGTTATAATGTTAATAGAACCGAGTAATAAATGTAGGACCTATGAGAGTCTAGCTAGTTATGATGTCACTTAGCTAGTGGTTTGTGTCGTTGTAGATGGGTACTTACGTTAGGAGTGCACAGTTAGACGAGAGGTGAGAATATCATGTGAGTGCACGTCCTAACATGTACTTGGCATTTAATGTTTTAAATGTTTTTAAAGAACTTGCAGGTTTTAAAATATAACTCCACATTCGGGCTCTGACCCGTTTGCTTTTCAAATCTATTTTTGTAAAACCATTTTAGGTGCCCAGCCACAAGGACACCAAGCATAGGATTCTCACTCTGATGACGAGCTGTAGCTGTTTGTGGAAGCTACAGGGATTTGCTGTTAGACGCTTCTATCGTTTGGATTCAAGTCTCAGCATTTATCAGTTGTAGGGCATGTTGCCCATTTCTATTAGACATCTTTTACATTTCAGTTTTTCAGACTTTGGCATGTATTGTTTTAGTATTCGGTTTATTTATTTCAGTTGTGGGATTTTTAGTGAGGAGTTTTCCTCCAGACTGTATTTACATTGCGTGATGGATATTCTATTTACTTCATTATGGTGAATGGTGTTATTATTCTTTATAAAACTTGTTGCATGTTAATCAGACTTAATTTAAAATTTGGCACTTACTTTTTTAAATACTAGGTGGTTAGAAATCTTAAAAATGTTTTCGACAGTGATGCTATTAACTGGACCAACTTGGCATTTTGAATTAATTTAATAAAGGAGTAGCTACCCGGTATTTAATTAGTCAGGGTGTCACAGGTGGTATCAGAGCATCAGGTTCTAGTGTCCTTTAGGATTTGATGGCTTATTATGTTTCCGCTAAGTTTCCTTGATATAGAGCCCTATATTTAAAGACTGTTGTGCTCTTTTTGTGTATGCTTCGTTCTTCAGCTATATTAAGTTTATAACCGTGAACTTATAAACTTTGTTCTTATTTCAGATGCCTCCACGACGTGCACGACGAGTTCCAAGGGATGCAACGCCCGAACCCCAGCCCGCTCCAGTTCAGGGCATGATGAACGCCGCTGAGGTTGCAGCTATAGTAGCCCAAGCGGTAAATGCCGCAATTGTCGTTGTTCAGCAGGCACCACCTCAGGCGCCGGTTGCCGCGCCAGTACAGGAAAATGCATTCCTGTCTTCTTGGGAACATGTACGTGACGCTTTTCAGAAAGCGCATCCGCCATAGTTTGCAGGTAGCTCAGATGTGGTAGTCTCGAGCCAATGGAGGAAGGACATGCAGAGGCACTTAAGGATGTATGAGTGCACAGACGTCCAGAAGCAGGTGCTAGCTACTTTCAAGCTAGTTGGATTTGCACTGCAGTGGTGGGAGTCTATTACCACCGTGGAGGAGAGGGATACTCTCACTATTCAGGACTTCTGGGTGCGGTTTGACCGCAAGTACTTTCCGTCGGTTGTTCACACGAAAATGAGGAGGAAACTGATGAATCTGAGGCAAGAGGGTAAGACCGTGGCCGAGTATGAGGCCGAGTTCACAAATCTGTTGAATATCGTTCCAGATGAGATACCAACAGAGAAGAAGAAGATTGAGAAGTTCACGGACGGGTTGACATGGAGGATCCATCAAAATATGTTGGGGAACCTTTCGTTAGCCACGTATTCTGATGTGGTTAACGCTTCTTTGTTACACTGCCAGGACCACCGCTTTCATATGGCTAAGGGGAAGAGGTCGGGAGAGTCTAGCCATCAGGGCAGGACTGGAGGACATGGTACCGGTGGGGCACAATCTGTTCAGGGGCAAAGACAGGGTGAGCAGGGTACCCAGCAGGGGGATCAGAAGAGGTTCCGATCAGGGAACTACAGACTGGGACAGGGAGGTTTTTGTCAGAGCCATCAGGGTCCAAACGGCCATCAGGGCCAGAATGGGCAACAGTTTCACCAGGGCCAAGGGAGGAATGGTAACGGCCACCAGGGCCGGGGGCCGCAGGGGCAGAGAGGAGGGAACTTCCCAGGGAAGTGTTTTGTTTGTGGCAAGACTGGCCATAAGCGACAGGATTGTCCTGATAGGGGTAGGGCCCCACAGCAGCAGCAGCAGGGTGCTCGCCAGGAGCCACAGAGGCCTATGTTTCCCGCCGCTCTCCCCGCACCGCCACAGATGGCAGCATTGCCACCCATTCCAGCAGTCCCAGTTCAGCAGGGGCAGCTACAGTATGGACGTGTCTACAACGTCCACCAGGCTGTAGTTCCTCAGGCACCGCCCGCGATTGAGGGTACGTTTCCTATCCATGGCACTATGGGTCAGGTATTATTTGATACGGGGGCTACGCACTGTTTTATAGCTACACTTCGCGAAAGCTTTAGGATTGTTAGCTACGGCAGAGAGCACAGTGACGTGTGTCGACTCACCATTGGGGAGTGGGTTACTTATATTCTTTATATGCCGGGGAGTGGGAGTAGGGATTGATAGTCTGGTATTACCTGCAGATATGTTGGTATTAGATATGCATGTTCACGATGTGATCATCGGTATGGATTGGCTCGTAGCTTATAGGTCCATGATTGATTGCTTCAGCGGGAGCATTGTTTTTGCCATTTCGGGGCAAGAGATGTTCGTAGTGGCGATGCCTCGCCCAGAGGGAGGATCGACCGCTCATCTGTATTACATAGAGGAGGATACCTCTAAGGAGGTTGTGATTCCTTTAGATTCGATCCCGGTTGTCAGGGAGTATTCGGATGTGTTTCAGGAGATACCAGGACTACCCCCCAGTCGAGAGATAGACTTTGTTATAGACCTGTTGCAAGATACGAGGCCTATAGCACGTGCACCGTACCATATGGCTCCGGTAGAGATGCGAGAGCTACGAGATCAGATAGAGCAGCTGTTAGGTCAGGGTTTTATTCGCAGGAGTACCTCACCTTGGGGGGATCCAGTTTTGTTTGTGAAGAAAAGGGACGGTTCACTGAGATTGTGTGTGGACTATCGAGAGTTGAATAAGGTCACGATGCGGAAATAGTATCCGTTGCCTCGAATCGATGACTTATTCGACCAGTTGAGAGGAGCTTCTTTCTTCTCGAAGATTGATTTGAGATCGGGATTCCATCAGTTGCGTATCAGGGAGGAGGATGTCTCGAAGACTTCGTTCTTGTCGATATATGGTTCTTACGAGTTTTGGGTTATGCCTTTTGGTTTGACCAACGCTCCAGCAGTGTTTATGAACTTGATGAGCAGAGTGTTCGGGGATTTCCTAGATCAGTTTGTCATTGTCTTCATCGATGATATTCTGGTTTACTCCCAGACAGAGGAGGAGCACACCGAGCATTTGAGGCAAGTTTTGCAGACACTTCGTCAGAACGAGTTGTATGCAAAATATGAGAAGTGCGGGTTTTGGCTGAAGGAAGTCCAGTTTTTGGGACACATTATTTCCGACCGGGGAATATCTGTTGATTCGGGTAAAGTATCAGCGGTGAGGGAGTGGGGACAACCCACGACACCGACTGAGATTCGTAGTTTCTTGGGCCTAGCAGGATACTACAGGAGGTTCATTCGGGGTTTCTTAGAGATTGCAGGTCCTTTGACACATCTGACTCGTAAGGGTGTGCCATACATCTGGAGTGACGCCTGTCAGTTGGCATTCGATGAATTGAAGGACAAATTGACCTCAGCACCTGTGTTAGCATTGCCGAGACCGGGAGTTGAGTATTTGGTTTACACCGACGCGTCTTTGCAAGGACTTGGAGGTGTATTGCAGCAGGAGAAACAGGCCATAGCTTATGCTTCCCGTAAGCTTAAGACTCATGAGAAGAATTACCCCACGCATGATTTGGAGTTGGCAGCTGTGGTATTTGCCCTACGGATTTGGAGGCATTATCTTTTGGGGGAGAAGTTCCAATTATTCACGGACCACAAGTCCCTACAGTACCAGTTCACGTAGAAGGAGTTGAATATGCGGCAGCGTAGGTGGCTTGAGTTTGTGAATGACTACCAGTTCGATATCCTGTATTACCCAGGCAAGGCTAATGTGGTAGCAGACGCGTTGAGCCATAGGCCAGCAGATGAGGTGGCAGAGGTGTGGAAGGCAAAGTGGAAGGAGTTGGGACACCAGGATGCAGTGGCCCGATCTTTCATGTCAGTGATGACCGTTACACCGCAGATTGTCACGAAGGTAGTATGGGCACAGGCTAATGACTCGTTCTGTCAGGAACAGATAGTTCGATTACTAGCCGAGGGAGCCGAGTCCTAAACCGTTAGCTCAGACGGGGGATTACGCTTCAATGGGAGATTAGTGGTTTCGTAAGGGGAGCAATTGCGACACGATGTGATGACAGAGTCGCACGGCTCACGGTTCGCGGTACATCCCGGAGGGGACAAAATGTACCAAGACATGAGAAGGCAGTATTGGTGGAGGGGTATGAAGAGAGATATCGCTGAGTTTGTTTTGAAATGCGTCACTTATCAGCTTGTAAAAGTGGATCATCAGAGACCGGCAGGATTGTTACAGCCATTGGAGGTACCGGTGTGGATGTGGGAGAGCATATCCATGGACTTTATCACGGGGTTGCCTACGTCGCAGAGGGGTCACAACTCCGTTTGGGTAATTGTGGACAGGTTGTCCAAAGTCGCTCACTTTTTACCCGTAAGGACTGACTACACTACGGGACAGTATGCCCAGCTCTTCATTTCAGAGATTGTGAGACTTCACGGTGTGCCCCTAAATATCGTGTCTGACAGAGACAAGATATTTGTTTCAAGGTTTTGGGAGAGTTTCCAGGAGGCCATGGGCACGGAATTACGGTTGAGTACGACTTATCATCCGCAGACTGATGGGTAGACCGAGCGCACAAATCAGATGTTGGAAGACATGCTATGTATGTGCATTATTAACTTCGGGGGTGGATGGGAGCAGTACCTTCCACTGGTGGAGTTTGCTTACAACAACTCCTATCAGTTCACTATTGGCATGGCTCCGTTTGAGGCATTGTACTTTAGGCCTTGTCGTTCCCCAGCATGCTGGTTAGAGGTGGGGGACAACAAACTACTTGGGCCGAAAGTGATTCAGGATACTTCGGCAAGGATTGAGTTGATTCGGAGTCGCATTCGGGTAGCTCAAGACAGGCAGAAGAGTTATGCTGATGTGAAGAGATTTTTCAGGGAGTTCCAAGTGGGGGACCAGGTTTTACTCAGAGTATCTCCTATGAAGGGGATTATGCAATTCGGGAAGAAGGGGAAGTTGGCACCGAGGTATGTGGGGCCATTTCCTATTATTGAGCGGATCGGACCGGTTGCGTATAGACTTGGGTTACCGGAGCATTTACACCGAATTCACGATGTGTTCTATATTTCTTCACTAAGGAAATATCTTAGAGATAATTTGGCTCATTCTCACATTGTCGTGGAGGACATCGATCTCCAGCCGGATAGCTCCTACGAGGAGGGGCCAATTGCTATTTTGGACCGAAGCGAGAGGAAACTGCGGTCAAAGATAGTTCCGTTAGTGCGTGTTCAGTGGCGACATCACAATGTCGAGGAGTCCACATGGGAGCGCGAGGATGAGATGCGCGAACGTTATCCAGAGTTGTTTTTAGCAGGTACTTTCTAGTTTCGAATTTCGGGACGAAATTCAGTTATTAGGGAGGAAGTATGTAATACCCCGTACTTTTGGCTATATTTATTTTTGGGATTAATTAATTAAATGCGTATTAATTGGAAATTAATCCGGGTTAAAAATACTAACGAGATGCGAGTTCGTATTTGATTATGTGTATACATGTTTTTATATGAATATTGAATTATGAAAAATTGGTCGTGAGATTGATATACGACATTTTAGAAATTTTTGTTGAGACGCGTGAGACCGCCGCGTCACGGTGTAATATTTTGATTATAAAAGTGATTTTTATTTCTATTATCCGTATGGTCATTTTGAGTGCGCCAACGCGTCCGGAAGGGTCGAGATAGTCAGAAAACACTAGCCGGGGGTGTAGTTTGGGTCCCGGGGTATTTTTAGGCCATACCGGCAATATAAAGGGTATTTTGGTAATTTCGTATTTTGGGAAATTAAAAGTGACGAAAATTGGTTAATTACATCTGATGTGGATTTGACCCACTAAGCCACTAACCAAGCCATATTAACCTAGAGGGCTACGTAGGTTATTAGAATTAGGTTTTCTAATATCTTCCCAAAGCAAACCCTAGCCACCATAACCATTGGAGAAGAGAGCTTGGAGAGAGAAGGAATTCTGCGGAAAAGCTCCATCAAACCAACATCTAAATCAGAGATAAACCCGAGGCAAGTGACTTAATTCCATTTAATTTCAAAGAATGTTCTTTCCATGTTAGATAATTCAAATTTTATGTTTGTTCTTGGTGAAATATGAAAACCCATGTAGTTGGAACTTAGAACTTGAAAATCTTGAGGAGAATTGCATATAGAATGATAGGTAGATGATTATTCTCATGATATTTGTGATTGGAAGAAATTAAAACGGATTTATATTGGGTTAATTCATGATTTAAAATGTTAGGGTTTGTGTTCTTGAAAAGAATTGGGGAAAAGTGTAGAATCTTGTGATCTAATGATGTTTAGGATGTATTAATTCCTTAAAAGGTGTTAGAATATGACCTTAGTATGTTTTAGGATGACGGGGGACCTTAAAACATTGATTGGACGAATTTTGGATGAGACTTGAGGTGCCAAAAATGGTGAAAAATGAGATTAAGGCAAATCTGGGACGAAACTGGTAGGTCGTTAGAAGCCCCTCCCCAGGTCGTTCGAACGAACTCGTTCGAACGAGCTTCTAACGAATTGACCAGTCGCTTCTAACGAAAGGGAACTTCATTCGATAACTTCGTTCGAACGAGATCTCGTTAGAAGGTACAGTTCGTTCGAACGAACTGGATCTCGTTCGAACAGCCTCGTTCGAATGAGACTTCTAACGAGATGACAGTGGAATCTCGTTCGAATAGCCTCGTTCGAATGAGACTTCTAACGAGTTGACAGTTTGGGCCTTTTTGGCCAGTTTTGATTTTTGAAGTCCCGTAAACTTGTTCGAGGGTAGAGTTAACATTCCTTTGATGAGGTATTGATGGATTTGGGACTTTTGGGTTATTTAGGAGGAGTAAATTATATACGAGTGATTTAAATCAAGGAACCGCTTGGGTTGAGACGTGAGTGTCTGCTACGACGTGAGAATAGATTATGGTGCGTATGATTATAAACCGGAATCGTATAAAGTGTGTAAATTATAGTTTGGTACGAAAATGAGAATAGTACTACAATTAAACTACGAGATTACTAAGACGTGTGTTTACTTAGTATTGGTATATGAATGTGTGTATGACATACCTACCATACTTGCTATCACGGGAGGTTTGCGTTCGCTTAGGGCCCTCTAATCCTTGTGTTGCCCGGATTTAGATTGGTTACCTTGATGAACATAGGTCATAGAAAGACTTATTGGGATATTAATAAGTCCGCTGATCGTGGGAGCGTAGGTATGTGCGTGACCCATGTGATGTGACTGTGTTCGCCTCCATTATTTGTGATGTTGTTATTCGTGAACTATTCCTGAGAGATTCGGAATATGTAATCCTTATGTACGTGATGTACCGGGATGGATAGCAGAGTATGTGTGCACCACAGCTTAGTTCTCGGGGTGCTTGTATTGTATATTTATGTTGTGATTAATATACACTTAATTAATGGGAACCTTCATGTTAATGTTGTGAATATAATTACAGTATTGTTTCGAGAAACATAACGGGTTAGCTGATAGTGAAATATATTGCATATTGAGCGTCTGAGTTTACATTAAACCCCTATTTAATTACGAGCGTTATAATGTTAATAGAACCGAGTAATAAATGTAGGACCTATGACAGTCTAGCTAGTTATGATGTCACTTAGCTAGTGATTTGTGTCGTTGTAGATGGGTACTTACGTTAGGAGTGCACAGTTAGACGAGAGGTGAGAATATCATGTGAGTGCACGTCCTAACATGTACTTTGCATTTAATGTTTTAAATGTTTTTAAAGCACTTGCAGGTTTTAAAATATAACTCCACATTCGGGCTCTGACCCGTTTGCTTTTCAAATCTATTTTTGTAAAACCATTTTAGGTGCCCAGCCACAAGGACACCAAGCATAGGATTCTCACTCTGATGACGAGTTATAGCTGTTTGTGGAAGCTACAGGGATTTGCTGTTAGACGCTTCTATCGTTTGGATTCCAGTCTCAGCATTTATCAGTTGTAGGGCATGTTGCCCATTTCTATTAGACATCTTTTACATTTCAGTTTTTCAGACTTTGGCATGTATTGTTTTAGTATTCGGTTTATTTATTTCAGTTGTGGGATTTGTAGTGAGGAGTTTTCCTCCAGACTGTATTTACATTGCGTGATGGATATTCTATTTACTTCATTATGGTGAATGGTGTTATTATTCTTTATTACACTTGTTGCATGTTAATCAGACTTAATTTAAAATTTGGCACTTACTTTTTTAAATACTAGGTGGTTAGAAATCTTAAAAATGTTTTCGACAATGATGCTATTAACTGGACCAACTTGGCATTTTGAATTAATTTAATAAAGGAGTAGCTACCCGGTATTTAATTAGTCGGGGTGTCACATGTGTGGAGAAGGGTTAACTTTTCAAATTATCGCTCATTATTTCGAGTCGGTGAATACTATATCAAAGGTGTTTAGAGTTTACAATACTAACAGTAACTGTTTTGATGTTCTCTCTCAATGTGTGTGAATAATTTATTGGATTTACATTTGGCATGTAATCTATGTGGAAATTTGTGGTAAATAATAAGCTATATGGGTAAAAGATTGATACGGGGCTACTTAAAAAGTTCAAACTTATACACCATGTTTGTTTCCTGTTTATTTTTCTTTAATTTTACTTATATTCTTTTGTTTGTACTTAGTATATATTTTTTCGTTCAAGCACTATTTTTGTTTTACAAAGACCAACCTATGTGGTCTGGGGTATTTCAAATTTAGTTCACTGTTATAGACTTCATTCTAATATCTTAAAGTATGTCAAGTATTTCCCATTTCATTATTTAGTCATTATATATTGCGTCTATTTAGTTTGTGATGTCAAGTATACCCTACTTACAGTATGCTCTTTACGGTATACTGTATGCATATATGTTTCTTTGAAGGAGTAGGGCTGCTGATTGTTATCTTTTTTTAATTTAATAATTTCTAAGCACAAATTTTTTTGTTTCATGTTTTATATTCTTTGTTTGACCACTAAACCTTGTAAGATGTAGGGTTGCAAATTTGAAAAAGGAAGGGCCCACAAAAGAAACATAGAGATGGAACTTCTAGTTCACGTGTGGGACCTATTGAGATTCAAATTGTAGATATGGAGAAAGGAGAGAACAAGGAGGATTTTCGAAGGTTTGATGACACAAAAAAGGTTCCCAAGGCTGATTCCCAACTCTCTGTCTCTGTCTTCAGCAGGCTGCCACCCCCTCTGTCTTCAATAAATTTGATTTTTCATTTCAACTCAGGTAACCCCTCTCTCTTATATGTGATTCTACATCTAGGATTTTGGGTTTCATATTATTTAGATTCAAATTCATTTCACGGCTTTTTGGTGTTATATTTTGTGTTTAAGTAAAATTTCTTTTGTTCACAATATTTGCATATGTATGAAACTATGGGAATAATGAGTTGGCTTGGACCTAAATATGGTTGATGAACAGGACCATTAATGGTATGTTACATATCTGATCGCTATTTTTCTTTGTATTGCATTGCATCCTGTCTATTTGAGTAAATTCCCCAACGATGATCTATTTTTTGATGACTTCATCTCTTCATGTTGGAGGTTGTGTAGGCAAGGTAGTCTATAAACTTCTGCTGCCACCAAGTGCAAAAATAAACCGAGTGTTTTGCGTTTCTCTCCTAAAAAATAAGTTGGTCCAGGCTATAAATCCATCTCCTCAACTCCCGCCTATGATTAACAAGAGGTATTCATTGAACCAGTTGCAGTTTCTTTTTTGGACTGAAGGAAAGATTGGATATCCCGTGCATTTTCTTTTTTGTGTTGATTCGGGTCTATATTTATAATCGTTCTTACTTTAATTCAGAATTACATTTTATGTTGCAACTTGAAATGTATTTCGTCATTTGTTGATGGGTCTAACTTGCAAATTTTTTTGTTAGCTTTACTACAGAACTTTTAGGCTTTTCGGGCAGTTCATCTTATTATATCTTTGATGGGTCTAAATGCGACGTTTCGTCCTATCAATGACTTGCACTCTCTTTGTTTTGATATCTCTCTCTCCTTTCTATTTATGATATATGTTTTAACAGTGGGAAAAGAGCGAATGGAAAGGGCGAGCTATGAGTGGAGCATAAGCAGGCAACAAAGAAGAGGAAGAATGGCTAGGGACATGGTAGTAGCAGTCTCGGTTCGATCCATGTTAATTTGCTAAAGATTCCTTCCAGCAAGCAGGTCATTTTTTCAAGAAAATTGGATTGCCACACCGATCATTTGGGGGGGGGGGGGGGATGCCTCGGGTTTTTGAAAAACCTCTCAAAGCGGAACACCTTCCTTAAAGGAGGCCCTAAAGATGTGGTATTTTAGTTTATAACTCAAAATATGACCAAATGATTTGATATTTTTATGACCTGGCCTATTAATAACTCAATTTAATGATTCTGTTTCGCCCCTTGATTTGATCTACTCGATTCCAGTTTGTCCAACAGGTTATTCATGAAAACCATGAGAGTTTACATGTTTACGTATTCCATCTTCTTCATAAGGTATTATATTTATCTCTCATGGATTCCAGTTTCTTCATAAATGTTTATATAATATTATTTTGAGTTCTTAATTCATTTTGAGTTCTGAATGACAGAGCATATAATGTATTACTTAAATATGTTTATTTAATTAGTGCACACATGTGTATGTATTATTCGACTAAGAAAGACTCAGGTTTTCGAGTTTCACATTGGGCAACTAAAACAGAAGGAAAAGGTCATAGAAGCTGCAAATGTAGTGCTAAATGAGAAGTGTAAGCCACAACCACTGCGGGGATAGAATGAAGATAGAGGAGAAGGGTAATTTCAGTTAATTTTGGCTTTGGAAGCATGTGGAGAAGGCTTTGGAAGCTAAGTGCAATCCTAATATCAACTGACTTTCGAGGGTTGACCGAGTATGTGGAGAAGGCTTCGGAAGCATTAAAGTCAGAACTGAAGTCCAGTATCGAGAAGGGGGTGGTGTTTGCCCAGAAGAAAATAGTTACCGCTTGAAGTTGATAATTATGAATCAGCACCCTTAGAGAGAGTAACAACTTAGTATTATTTTCAATTTTAGAGAATTAAAGGGTGTATTTGAAAAAAAAAATACTTTTGTATTATGTACCTAAACCACAATTCTTAGTTACTTAATGTGGTTTGTTCCTTACAAACATGTCCATTCCTTTCTCAAATGAATAGTTTTGGTATTAATTCAAAACATATGTGGAGTTTCATTTGAACTTTTTTTTTGAATTTGGTACTATTTTCAGCAATTTTATATTATTAAACTATTGTACTTGATTATCAACTGTTATATTATTACATAAGTTGGTACTTTTTTCCTGAAATGTTATATTACTACTTAACTTGGTACTTCTGTAAATGAATCCTGAGCACATTACCGAATTGTTACTTAAATTTCTCAACTGTTTTATTCTTGAGTTTTTGTGATTTTTTAATGAGTGGTGTGTAGTGTATTATTATGTCAATATTGATTTGTGTATCGTAATTTTAGGGCTCTTTTACCCTGAATTCTATTTGAGTTTAGGGATATGTTATACCACTTTTTTAATCATCCCTCTAACCATACTAAATTGTTTTTTTGTAAAATAGTGTAACCAACCACTTATAGACTTCTATTGTTGAACAATTTTTGTAGGTTGACTTGGAGATGTTGTCGATGATGTATGGACTTAAATTTATCGATTCTATACTTTGAATAGTCACATAAAACATGAAAATTTGTCCAAATTTTTTAAATTGTTTACAAGTATGTGTTGTAAAAGACTTTTGAACTTAATAGGTTCGTACCACGGTGTATGTATGTATGTAAAAAATCTTCAAATTTTTTTCTCATTTTTTAAACTAATAGGTTCGTACCATTGGTTATTTAAAAAATTATTTATCTACTGCGAACTAAATATGACGTGTGGTCCTAACTAGCCAAACTATTTTCTATATTGCCATGTAACTTTGTTAGTGCCACTTTGATAGGAGTTGGTGTTACAAATCAATGCTTCCCGTTGTCAATAACTAAACAATTGATGAATGGGAAGTTCATTTATAGAAAATTTTATCATACTAATGTCAAGTATTATTTATATACATACAACAAATGTCAAATATTATTTTATTTACATGCAACTTTTATCTTCTAGACTAATATTTACTGGTCGTTCGATGATGCAAATAGTGTTACAACCATGCGAGTTGGAGTCACGACGCGCACGACTTTGGAAATTATGACCAATGTTTTTAAAATTACATTTTGTTTTATCTAGAAACAAAATTTTTAATCGTATTGAAAGTACGTACTTTGGAAATTTTTGTCATTTTGCGATTACGTACTTTGAAAATTTTCGTTGTGCCTTCAGGAACGGGCATGTACTAGTATATATATATATATATATATATATATATATATATATATATATATATATATATATATATATATATATATTAAAGGTGCCCAGCCACAAGGGTGTCAGGCGTCAGATGTAGATCCATTGGATTGGACGTGTTGCATCTTCTGTGGGAGTTGCAGGTCCTTGCAGTAGACGGTTCTTCCTTTGACTCCTCAACTTATGATTAGTCCTCTTTAGTTCGGCCAAGTGTCACCCATTTCCAGATTTCTGTTTAGACTTCAGAGAGCTTTCCTACTTTTCTATTATTTCAGTAATCTATTTTATATGGGATTATTTTATCTATTACGTTGACGATAGTTTTGGATATTTATTTGGATTGAGTAATCTAGTTGGCATAACTCATTTAAATGGTTTGTTTTACTTATCATTAGTACTATTCATAAACTGGTTTATATACATACGACCGTTACAATGGAATTTAAATTAAACAAAATTAAATGTTTTGACACTTAGCTTAATTATTTATTAGGGTGTTAATAAAGAAAATTGTTTTACGACGGTGATGCTAAGAATGAACCAGTCGGGCACTTTGAATTAATTTAATAAAGGACTGATCACCCGGTATTTAATTAGGCGGGGTGTCACATGAACCTATCATGTTTTTGTCTGGCGGCAAAAGACCTGATGAAACTTGTCCAGATTTTCAAGCCTTGAAAAATGATTTTGACTCGCAACAAAAAAAGTTAGACATTGGTGAATCAAGTAAATCTAAGCGTAATGTTGAACATAAGGCTAAATACTTCTGCCCTCCCATTAGAAAAACATATTCGTCATTTCATCCTATGGCACCTAGGAATAAGACTAGAGTTCAAAACTTAGACAAACATTTGATTAACAATGTTCCTATGGTTAAGCCTTCTACGATCTATCTTTAGTGCTCTTATTGTGATGTCTTTGAACATTCCCTTGATAGTTAATAATCCAAATGTCTATATGAACCAATCTATCAATCACCTGTTTACCATAACTTCAACTATTCTAGGAGAACCCCAAATGAGTATGTCCTACCTAGACAGACGGACAATAATTCTAACTATCGAAATAGGAAGAGAAGGACAAATACTAATAAATCATCAACAAGAAGGAATCCTATATTCTTTTTCTAAACCAAATGCTCAAACCTTTTACAATCCTCAAAAACATAGAAAACATCTTTTAGAAAAAAGGCTGAAGCTCGCAAGTTTTATCAAATACGAGCTAATAAGTGAAAATTGAAAACTAGAGCTATTTGGGTTAGAAAAGATGAGCTATTACCCCAGATGAAATGAAATATTTTAATCAGTTCCTTTAAAGTTGGACACACAGCATCTGGATAGTATTTAGACTCCATATGTTCTAAACATATGACTGAGGATGACACAAAACTTTAAAATAAAACTAACTTCTTTGGAGGTAAAGTCTTATTTGGAGATGGTGTATCAGCCTAGATCATTAGTAAAGGAACACTCCATGAAGAAGGATTACCTATTATTAAGGATGTTCTTTTGGTAAAAGTTCTTAAAGCTAATTTACTCAGTATATCACAATTTTGTGACTCCAACCATACTATCACCTTTTCAAATAACAATTGAAAAATTTTAAATGAAAAAGTTTATTGCATTATTATAGGACTCCGTACTCCAGATAACTGTTATTCAATCAATCCAACTACAAAGGTTTGTAACATTGTCAGAATGGATGACAATAAGATATGACATAATAGGTTGGGTCACATTAATTACGACGACCTTGGTAACTTCTGTTCCCAAGAGATAATTAGAGGTTTTTCTAAGATCAAACCAATTTCAAACATCATATGTGGTCCCTGTCAAGAAGGAAAGATTGTTAAGTCTCCCCACAAGAATGTTAAACAAGTTCTATCCACTAAACCTCTAGAACTCATCCATATGGATCTAATGGGTTCTTCTAGTACTGTTAGTATTTGTGGCAACGGTTATATTCTAGTTATGGTTGATGACGTAAGGACATAAATTTCAAATTGAGTCCCTGTATTGTTTTGACTTAATTCCTTGAACAAAACTGTGTTTGTAATATGTCATAGGGAGATTTTATTTTGTCACGATCCCACTCGGTCTATGACGTATTGAAAAAATTGAAGACATTGCGACAAAGCTTCATAGAATTGATCATGCCGAAGTTTAATTAATGCAAGTTTATTTGTCTTCAAGTTAATTACATTCCAATATCACACAGGAATGAATGCATATTGTTAATGAGATTCAAAATTGTTTTTATAAAAGATAAGGATGTAATTTTATAAGGAAAAATATTTTAAATGTCTTAAAAGTGCTTTAAATACTTTAAACTTCATTTTATTCTGATAAGCTCGAAAAAGAGTTTGACTTAATTGGATCTATTTTGAAGAAACGTTTTAAAGAAAAAGTCAAACTCACACACGCATCGTTCAAACAATAGATGGGATCATTCGAGGGAGATGGTTATGTCACACGAACGACTGGTCAATCTCGTTTGAGCAACAAATTTTTCTAGGTGGTGAATTTTTCCTATTTAAAGCATGGTTTCGTCAGAATTAAAAGGGTGTACAATCTGGAAAATAGTTTTTGATCCAGTACGAGTTTTGCACACGTTTTTCTAAGGTTTCAAAGCTTAAACACATCCTTAGAGTATGCAAAGATTAGAGTTATCATTATTATATGTTTATGTGATCTTGCTGAACCAATAAGGTTTGTTCTATACTTGAACATCTGGGTTTTGCGGTGAAGAAAAGAGAAGGACTTCTTATTCGACATCATAGACATAACAAAGCCATTCGGTGGACACTAAGACATACGTAGACGCGTGTGTTGTGGACGGGTATCGTGGAAAAACGACTTTCTACGTGGGCATTGTGAGAGGAGTGGTTAAAGATCAGAAAAGCATCAAGACCCATGGGGATCTAGTCGTTGAGTGAGTCTTTTGTCTATTCCTTGTAATTCCACATTCATAGTGATTGTCTGGCTTGGGTCGTCCGAGGTTTTTCCTCCCGTCTTGGGTTTTTCCTCATACATTCCGCTTGTGAGTATTATTTACTTTACTTTACTTGCTTTAATCACTTGATGCATGTTTAGGATTAATCAAGATAAAATTGGTTTAAAGTAAGAATTGGTTTTTCACAACTTGGTTTGGTGTTAATTAAAAGTTGGACAATTTTTTGGTGAAAATTGGTTTGATTTGAAACACATTCATAAAGTCCACTCTTCAAATTGGTATCAGAGCTAAAAAAAACTATTATTGTGTTTAATTCGTACGTTTGTGTTTCCTTATGATTATTAGGTTTTTACTCCTGATTTTTTTATTTCTCGATGGATTCTCTAAACTTTAACAAGTTACATCTCTTGAATTTAAAGTTTGCAAAACGTATTGAAATTTTGGAGGAAGAAAATTCTCGTTTTAAAAATATGATTGGATATTTGCAAACATTTCAAATTTAAAGAGATATCATTCGTGAGAAGTTTGGAACTTTATTTAATGATTTTGAATCTTTTCAATTTTCGAAAAGAAGAGTGATGATAGAGTCTTTATTTTAGAGAAAGAGTTAGAGGATTTAAAAAATTTTAGGGTTTGTGCCATTGAGGAAAATAATTTGATTAATGATTTTGTGGCACAAGAAAAGGCTCTTAGGGATAATTTTTCTCACATTGAGGAGGAGCGAGATAACCTTCTAGGGGTAATTGAGAATTTAAAGATGGAGTCCTTAAAGTTTGAGGAGCTTAATTTTTTGCTTGAGTCCAAAGTTTAAAAGTGATTTAACCGAACCAAGTAGTTTGTATAGTAATGGTAATGGCTCGTCTTGTTCTAATGCTTCCGTTGCTAAAGCCAAAACCATAAGGTGTTTTAGAGGATCAATCACATTCAAGGGTGTTAGAAAAGGTCAACATAAAGGTCCCATTCCTTGTCGTGTTTACACATGTTCGCATTGTGGTAGGAACGGTCACCTTAGGAGTTTTTGCTATAATCTTAAAAAGGACCCGAGGAAGTTTAAACATAGTGTCCCGTTGATTTCCAAAACCCGTTTTGTTAGGTATACACCGGTTTGGGTTAGGAAATTCGTTTTGGAGATACAAAATGCTAGGTTGGTTGATCCTCACATGGTTGCACATGATTCGTCACATGCTATTTCTTATGGATAGTTTCTTCCATGATATTGTTTGTCATACGCTAGTTTTGCTTCATGATATATTCTTCCTAGTGTTATGACATGTTTATCTCTTTGTATTATATTTTTCATCTGTTTGAGTCTTATTTGAAAAATACAAAAAAAAATGTTTTTGATAAAATTTTTGAAAAATCGAAAATAGTTTTTTTTTTGCTTTTGAGTTTACTTGTTTAATGTGGGATATTGGTGTGCTTGTACCCCCCCCCCCCCCATCGTTTCATATCCATGTGGCTAGGACATTTGGTCATTATTAACAATGGTTAGAATGGTTTTAACCATTGTTCAAACGGGGGGTTTTGAAGTTTATATGCATTTTTATTCGACTTTGTATATATGCCATCATTGCACACATGCACGAGTTTACATAGATGTTTGACTTCTCTCGCATATTTGAATTTGGTGAGGTGTTCTTTTCTCAATCTTGTTACTTATGAGTAAGTAGACTTAAGGAGAAGTGTGCATGTAATAACCGTTTACCGTGAGGATTTGAATTGGTATCTGATTGAAAAAATGATGAGTGATTCACGGGAAAGGTCTACGAGAGTTCAAAAATTAACTCGTCGTGAAAGCCACCGTTTAAAAGAGCCCAAAAGAAAAAGTAAAATGCTAAGAAAAAGGCCAATAAGATTTTCTCTAAATTGAAATTGGTAGAAACCTCAAAAGAACTTGAAAAAATATATATTTATGAGGGAGTTTTGTTGGAGAAAATTTAAACGGTTTTGCACAACTAATCCTAATGTTGAAACATTGCAATTTGATGCTATTGTTTGTAGAATCGTCAAAATTCTAAATTTGTGTGCATGAAGTATGTTTAGTTCATTAAGCTCACACTTTAATTTTCATATGGCTATGATAAAGTTTGATGATTTATCGCTATCAATTAAAGCTTCTTGATTTTTTTGATGTGTTGGAATTGTGACTCATTTGTTATAGTTTCACGCCCATATATTCCATGTCCATGTTTGATCACATCGGTACTATGTTTGCATGTAACTCACATTGTTAGTTTTTATGCATTTTTCGTTTTTGCATTTTTGCATTTTGGGTAAAAAGCTTACTATTTTATCACTGTTTTGTTATTGTCAACCCCTTCTTGGCAGTTGTTTCGAGAAAATTTTTCACTCAGAAAAAATATATGATATTTCTGGGTTTCTGAGAAAATTTGGTTGTCGCGAGAAGTCGTTCAAACGAGATTACCATGTCGTGACAAGCCTCGTTCGAGCAACATCCTCATCTCGTTTGAGTGATGTCCCTGTCTCATTCGAACAACAGTCTGGGATTATTTGCTTATATTTGTTCGCAACTCCCTGGTTATTGTGGTATATTTTTTGGTACTGCTAGAAGCTTTTTGGACTGACTGATTTATATGAAGGTTATATTGTTTCAATATTGATATTTGGCATATGATTCCATTTATAACACCTGATTAGTTTTCTATATTCTTTTTGTGATTCCTTATTTACTAGCTACAGATTTATTATCTATTGATCATATTTAGCTGGTTGTTTCATGATTATCTAGCGATTTTTAATTGGTATATTATCATGCTAGATACTTGATTGATTCGTTTATCTTTTCACCGGATTGTCTATTCGAGACAAAAAGGGGGAGACATGTTTGTGATGTAGGGAGAGATTTGTTGAGCAGGTTTTTTATTACATATTTTACAAATTGGTAGTACAAATTGGTATCATTTTGTTGCTAATTGTTTAACAAATGATTTTTCAGAGTTTATTCATATTGGTATCTATTATAAAATTGGTATCATTTGGATATATATATATATATATATATATATATATATATATATATATATATATATATATATATATATATATATATATATTGGTTTCATTTGTTCCTCCATACTTCACTGGGTATTTGTTTGCCTATTTCATGTGTGTAGGTATGCTTCAGCAATTCGAGATTTCAAGTCTACATTACATTCAGACAGTTCATGCTTGTCGCTGCTACATATACTAGTCCGTGTCATGTATTTTTTGACTTTTGGTTTATGGGATGGGATTTAGGTGGCATACGGCTTGACCGCCTGACTTAGGAATTTCACTGGTTTAGTTTTGTCTTGGAATAGTCAAAGGGGGAGATTTGTAAGGACATAAATTTCCACCTAAGTCCCTGTATTTTTTTGACTTAATTCCGTGATCATCATGATATACAAAGAAAACAATTTATGTAGTTTTATTTATGGATGGGGGGTGGAAATAATCCCAAACTCCTCAAGCATTGCTAAAGGACATAGCTCTTTATATGTATTAATGCCAGAATCAACAACGCCATCCATGAGTTTCTAATTGGTAGAACTCAGACCTGGGATTACTTTATATACAAAGTAGAGAAAAAATAACGAATGTCATTACAAAGAAAATTATTCATTGAAATAATGGTATAAATGCTTTGAAATATTTAGCCCGTTATATTATCACTGTTGATGTAAAAAACTAGATTATCTCTAATTAATCAATCACAGATAAATAAATAAGACAAAAGATTTTTAAAGAGGTTCAGCCTTATAAGAATGGCCTACGTCTACTGTTTTTGTATTGCTGACTGTTTGTCTGGAATTCTCGATATGTACTTTATCCAGAAATCCAGAGTCCCCTTCTAATGAGGAGGTTATAATGTATTTATAGCCATGAGGTTGTACGTGTGAAAGGACAATGCGCTGTTATCTAGTAGACATATACATGTGTATGATAATAATGAGCATTTAATGCGCAGTCGTCTCTTTAATTCTCTTGATTTGGATGCTCTGTATGCTAAGTAGCTCAGATCGCCTAAGTAGCTCGGCACGCTTGAGTTGCTCGGGGCCCATGAGTTGTTCGGGATGTATGAGTTTCTCGTGGCGCTTGAATAACTCGGTGGCAGTGAGTTAATCTGTAGAAGTATTTGTAATTGCCACGTTGCTTGACACGTGTCTTCAAATGATGGGTCCACGTTAGCAGATTAAATTTGATACCAACGGAAGCCACCAATGTCTCATAGTTTGATGTTAAAAAAAAGTTTCTTGAAAACTACATAGATTATTGGTTTGTATGGTTTTTAGGAAAATATTCGTTGTATATAACTCCTTTTTGAGTGCATAGTATCCGGCCTCATAAATATTTTTAATTTTCATGACCGTTTCGATATTTGTGCCCCTTTTCTTCTTTTAGCCGCCGGATACGCAAACATCCTCCCTTGTAATCATTGCTTTTTTCTATTCCCGAGGTAAAGTATTTAAGCGCGGCAGAAATCCTATCGTCTTTTACTTTTCAAATATGTATCTTTGAACTCTTCAGTTTCTCTCTATCTTGTACCTTCGTTCTTTCCGTCGTTCATTGTCAACTGATCTCTTTTTCTCTGTAAGACTTTCTTCCCTTTCTTTTATTTACTTTGTTCATCATGGTTTATCTTGTTGAGTCATTGGACAAATTTCTGTCTGAATTTTCAATCCCATCGTGGGTTATTTTGGAAGAACTTTCTGAACCTTCTGATTATTTTTCTTTGGGTGAGGGACATTGGTTCCCAAGTCTCTATGTGGCCGAATGTGTCTTTTCTTTTCCTCCAAATCCCCTATGTTTGGAGTTCTGTCAATATTTTGACGTTGTACCTGTAAAAATAGCTCCAAATTCCTGGAGGATAGTTAATGGCGTACATAGATTGAATCAACTCCATTGAACCCGTTTAGGAATTCCAGATATTATGTACTGCTATAGATGGGTTGTCAGTGATTCCACATTCTATTTAAAAACTAGGTTTTTGAATAGGGCTTTAGTTGTTAATCTTTCAAATGCCAATAGGGATTTTTTTAGTATGGGGTTGTTATGAAAAATTGGCAACACGCTCCATTAAATGGAGATGACGTATACCAAGGTCCTAGGTGTCCCCCTTATGGTAATGGAATAGGTTGTTCTTATTTTTTGAAATCTTGTTTTCTTTGTGTTTGATAAAATGTATCACTGACATTTGTTTTTATTTGTTACAGTTGACAGTAAAAGAAAACCTCCAAAAGAAGCTGATGTTAATTTAAAGCATTTGAAACTTATCTGGGATTTGCACCAATCTGTTGCCGAGGAACATATTAGATCTGCCTCTTATTTGTTGCAGTACAAGAGCCACACTTTGTCTTTCACTGCTCGTCCTCGTCCAGTGGTAGTTAATCTTGACCAAGTACCAACTTTTGAGACTAGTGTGGAAGGTTCTTCCTGTGAGTCAAGTATTCCTATCAGTGATCTAATGAAGAGGATAAAAGCTCCTTCCTTTCTCGAAAAGTCAGCCTCTACTGCTGTGGAGGCAAAGAAAAGTAAAAAAAAATCTCCCAGAAGAAGGGATAAAGACTGTAGATGTACCCTCTCCTATTGCTGCCAAGAAAATTGGCGAGAAGCCCCCTGTGGCTCCGAGCAAGATTGTTGCTATCTCTCCTCCAAGTGAGGTTATTGTCATATCACCAACAAATTAATCATCTAATTAATTAATCACAGATAAAATAAATAAAATAAAAGATTTTTAATGTGGTTCAACCTTATAAGAATGGCTTACGTCCACTGTTTTTGTATTGCTGACTGTTTGTCTGGAATTCTCGATATGTGCTTTATCCAGAAATCCAGAGTCCCTTTCTAATGAGGAGGTTACAATGTATTTATAGCCTTGAGGTTGTACGTGTGAAAGGACAATGCGCTGTTATCTAGTAGACATATACATCTGTACGATAATAATGAGCATTTAATGTGCAGTCGTCTCTTTGATTCTCTTGATTTGGATGCTTTGTACGCTAAGTAGCTCAGACCGCCTAAGTAGCTCGACACGCTTGAGTTGCTCAGGGCCCATGAGTTGTTCGGGATGTATGAGTTGCTCGTGGCTCTTGAATAGCTCAGTGGTAGTGAGTTGATCGGTAGAAGTATTTGTAATTGCCACATTGGTTGACACGTATCTTCAAATGACGGGTCCACATCAACAGATTAAATTTGGTATCAACAGAAGCCCCCAATGTTTCATAGTTTGATGTTAAAAAAAAGTATGGAACATTCTGGTTGAAACCTGCATAGCTTATTGGTTTTTATGGTTTTTAGGAAAATATTCGTTGTATATAACTCCTTTTTGAGTGCATAGTATCAGGACTCATAAATATTTTTAATTTTCATGACCGTTTCGATATTTGTGCCCCTTTTCTTCTTTTAGTCGACGGATACGCAAATGTCCTCCCTTGTAATCATTGCTTTTTTCTATTCCCGAGGTAAAGTATTTAAGCGCGGCAGAAATTCTATCGTCTTTCACTTTTCAAATCTATATCTTTGAACTCTTCATTATCTCTCTATCTTGTACCTTCGTTCTTTCCGTCGTTCATTGTCACCTGATCTCATTTTCTCTGTAAGATTTTCTTCCCTTTCTTTTATTTACTTTGTTCATCATGGTTTATCTTGTTGAGTCATTGGATAAATTTCGGTATGAATTTTCAATCCCTTCGTGGGTTATTTTGGAAGAACTTTCTGAACCTTTTGATTATTTTTCTTTGGCTAAGGGATATTGGTTCCTAAGTCTCTTTGTGGCCCAATGTGTCTTTTCTTTTACTCCAAATCCCCTATGTTTGGAGTTCTGTCAATATTTTGACGTTGTACCTGCAAAAATAGCTCCAAATACATGGAGAATAGTTAATGGCGTACATAGATTGAATCAACTCCATGGAACCCGTTTAGGGATTCCCGAGATTATGTACTGCTATAGATGGGTTGTCAGTGATTCCACATTCTATTTAAAAACTAGGTTTTTGAATAGGGCTTTAGTTGTTAATCTTCCAGATGCTAATAGGGATTATTTTGAGCATGGGGTTGTTATGAAAAATTGGCAACATGATCCATTAAATGGAGATGACGTGTACCAAGGTCCCAGGTGTCCCCCTTATGGAAATGTAATAGGTTGTTTTTATTTTTTGAAATCTTGTTTTCTTTGTGTTTAATAAAATGTATCACTGACATTCGTTTTTGTTTGTTATAGTTGACAGTAAAAGAAAACCTCCAAAAGAAGCTGACATTAATTTAAAGCATTTGAAACTTATCTGGGATTTGCACCAATCTGTTGTCGAGGAACATATTGAATCTGCCTCTTATTTGTTGCAGTACAAGAGCTACACTTCGTCTTTCACTGCTCGTCCAATGGTAGTTAATCTTGACCAAGTACCAACTTCTGAGACTAGTGTGGAAGGTTCTTCCTCTGAGTCACGTATTCCTATCAGTGATCTAATGAAGAGGAGAAGAGCTCCTTCCTTTTTCGACAAGTCTGCATCTACTTCTGTGGAGGTAAAGAAAAGTAAAAAAGATGTCCCAAAAGAAGGGATAAAGACTGTAGATGTACCCCCTCCTATTGCTGCCAAGAAAATTGGCGAGAAGCCCCCTGTGGCTCCGAGAAAGATTATTGCTATCTCTCCTCCAAGTGAGGTTATTGTCATATCACCAACAAAGACAACATCTGTAGTTAAGAATGTTCATTCTCCTCTGAGGAGGTTAAAGAAAAGTTCTTCTGAGAAACTTGCTAAACCTGTCTCTCAACCTTCAAATATTAAAGGTGTTATTCCATCTTTTGTTACTCCGAGCTCCGCTGTGAGTTTGGTAAGATCCTGGACTGTCCCAGAAGTCCAAGGCATTTAAGACACTCTTTCTCGTGAGAGAATCACTACCCTGGCTGCTCAACACATTGCCTCAGTAAGTATTGTTAGCCCGACCCCTTTATTTTTTAATACTATGTTCGTGTATTGACTTAAAATGCTTTCTTTTTTCAACTGGTGACGTGTTTTAACAGCATTCTAAAGAAGGATGAAGCTATCAAGGCTTTAAGCTCCTCGGGAGGAGTAGAGGAAGCTTTTGCTGGGCTGACCCAATCTTTGAAAGATTCTCATAAAAAATACGAGGAATATAAAATTGCTTTGGAGAAGCAATTCCAGTCCATTGAGCTAGAAAGAAATCAAACTGTGAGTGCCTCTAAGGATTTGGAGAAGAAATTGAAGGAGTCTGAGCAGAGCAACAAAGTCTTCGAACAAAGAAACAAGGAGTTGGAAGTTATGCTCAAGTCTACTGAAGAGGAAGTTGTTAGACTTCAAGATGCTGGGCGCCAAAAAATAGAGGTGGAGGAGAATTTGAAAGGAAGAAAGTAGTTAAAAAATTATTTAGTGATGGTTGGGACAAAGGCTGGAATAAGGGTTTGGCTGCCATGTCCTCTCAAATGGAATACGCCAGTCTTAAATACTTTAGGGAGGGATGGGTTGCAGCCTTGCAGGAGCTAAAAGTTGCTTAGAATTCTGAGTTATTTTAGCAGCACACTCATGGACCTCCTCCCTCTCCTAGAGAAGAAGAAGAGGATGAAGCTGCTTCAAATGAATCTTCCATGATGATTGGTGATCAGGTCCCTACTATTCCTGTCGTTCAACCTTGCTCCGAGCAACTCCAACCAACTAATACCTATGCCGAGCAGCTAATCTTGTCTTCCGAGAAACCAGTCTCTTCCTCCAAACCTTCTGAGGAAGTTGTAGGGAACAAGGAGAAGGTGTAAAGTTGCTCGGGCTTTTATTTTGTTGTTCTATTGAATGTAACTTCAGATTTTGTATTTTCCCTCATGATGAAATAAAAATTCGAACTTTGATTATTCGTCTTAACCTTTTCTTTTACTTGCTCTGTCTGCATCCTTATTGATTTTTTTTATTTCTTCTCTTTGTTAGTTTATGGCCAGGATGGAGCTCTTATCAGCTCATGACACATAATTGATGAAGAAATGCAATTCATGCAGATCTAAATAAAGCTCAAATCATTGATATCCTCGGTTCTGATACTTCTGAACGAGCGGTTGAAGCTTACCAGTACCTGAAGTGTTTGCTTGATCGTGCAGTCACCAATAATGTGGCCTACTATGAGGTGATTGAAGATCTCCAAGGAACTATCGAGGAACTCTAACAACAATATAAAGAATATTCTACCCTTTTGCACCAAGGATACGAGAAAAAATATCAACAACTGAGTGCTGACAAAGGGTATGACAAATTTATCTCTGCTTATGAGAAGAAAGAAAGTGTTTTAAAGCTTGAAGTTGAAGAGCACATGCATATCGCCAAGTTATTAGAGAAGGATAACATTGCCTTACAAGAGGAGATAAAACAGCTCAAGTCTGCTGCATCTTCCTCGGGAGCCTTGGTTCCTGTTAATGATGAAGGTTTCTCTTTCTTGGAGGTAGAAAATGCCAACTTATGAGATGAGTTGGAAACTTTGAAAAGGGATGGATCCTCCTCATCTACTCATGGATGAGCAAGATCTTATTCTCGTGGGCGAGCTAGGGCTGGTCGGGTCTCTATTGAAGAAGCTAGAACGCAGGCGGCTTTAGAAAATCAAGCCTTTCAGTTGGTGGAGAAGAATCAAGCCTTAGCAGAAATGTCTAAGAAGATTCTGAACTTCAGCGAACAACTATCTACCTAGAGTTCTGCCTTGGAAAATAAAGAACTTTTGGTGAAAAATCTCCATGAGCAACTGGAGAGGTTAACTTACCAATTTCATAAACAACCCAGAGAGTTTTGGATGGCTGGGTATAATGAAGCCCTTTACCATCTTGATGCTCGGATCCAGCAGTCGAATAATGAAGGGTACAAGCAGGGATGGTTAAATGCTATGTGTGTGCTACAATTGGAGCAGGGACATTATTTATGGGATTATTATGAGCCTGGAGTGCTCGATTTACCCGTACCTCCTTTTAAACTTGATTTTAGCTGGATTCCTGCTCGTAAATTCCTCGATGTCTGATTTCCAAGTATCTTGGTGATTACAGTCTTCATGCCAACTTCGAGATATCTCGCCCAGAACATTTACTTAATCGTCCATCTGTAATGAATGTTAGAATGCTGAGAGATGTAAATTTTATAAATTCTCCTTATGCCTTTGATGATCCTACTACTGGAGTAGAACTTGCTTCAAAGGAAGAAGGGAAAAAACTAATAGAATAGGATTTTTATGTAATGAAGTATATTTTCACATCATATGTAATTCTACTCGATTTGAATGAAGAAATTTTTTGTCTTTTGCCATTTTATTTTCTTCTAGTGTCTTTGTTTGTAAATATATGCACATTTTGATATGTACATTCTGTTTTGTTTTTGGATAATGGAACTTATCCCATTTGTTATTTGATTATAGTGACTTGTCACTATTTGGGCCTAAGCAATGAAATGATTTGCATCCCATGTTCCTGCTTAGTTTAACCAACCGGAGTTGATTGTATTTGATTTATCGACCAACCGAAGTTGGTGGTAATTGATTTTTCGACCAACTGGAGTTGGTGGTAATTATTTCCCAACCAATCGGAGTTGATGGTAAATGGTTCCCGACCAACCGGAGTTGGAGGAAATTGATTTGTCGACCAACTGGAGTTGGTGGTAATTGGTTCATGACCGGAGTTGGAGGAAATTGGTTCCCGACCAACCAAAGTTGGAGGAAATTGATTTGTCGACTAACCGGAGTTGGTGGTAATTGGTTTTTGACCAACCGGAGTTAGAGGAAATTTTTCCGACCAACCGAAGTTGGAAGAAATTAATTTTCCGACCAATCGGAGTTGGTGGTAATTGGTTTCCGACCAACCGAAGTTGGAGGAAATTGGTTCTTGACCAACCGGAGTTGGAGGAAATTGATTTGCTGACCAACCGGAGTTGGTGGTAATTGTTCCGAACTTGATACAAAAAGAGAGAATCGGGTAAAACCTTCAACACTTTATTCATACTAAAGAAACTGTATTACATAGGAATTTTAACTACTGATAATCATCAATTAATCTCCTTCCTTTAAATCACACTTCTTCACTCTTTTGTTATAGAACAAAGCTGTTTAATGTTGATACGCTGCATTCCTGATTGCTGCTTCTTCTCTAACCTCTTCGAGCATATCCAGGTCTAATCTTCTCATCAAATCACTGATAGGAGAATTGAAATTAAGCACCCTATGCGTGGGTAAACCCAATTCAGCAGGTATGACAGCCTCACTCCCAAATGCCAGCATGTATGGAGACTCTCTTGTTGCTGTTTGTGGTGTGGTACGATAAGCCCACATCACAGAGTGTAGCTCGTTAATCCAATTTACTTTTGCATCATCTAGTCATTTTTTCAAACCATTCAGCAGCATTCTGTTTGTCACCTCAGTTTGCCCATTGCTTTGGGGATGGCTTTGTGCAGAGTGGATCTTTAGTACATTGGATTGATGACAATACGCAATAAACTCCTCGTTATCAAATTGGGTTCCATAGTCTATGATGAATGCATGTGGTAGACCGTATTTGCAGATAATATTCTTCCAAATGAATTGATAGACTTTGTCGTATGTTATATCAATGAGAGGCTCAGCTTCCACCCATTTAGTAAAGTAATCCATCGCAACTACGAGGTATTTGAATCTTCCCCTGGCCATTGGAAGTGGCCCGACCAAGTCTATTACCCATATGGCGAATGGCTAGGGGGACGCGATGGGTGTTAACAATGCTTGGGGAGTTCTTCGGATAGAAGAGAAGCGTTGACATTTATCACACTTCTTTGCATAAGCTGTACAATCAGCTCTCATCGTCGGTCAGTAATACCCCTGCGTTGATATTCTTCGCAAAAGCGCCCGACCTGCTACATGGGCCCCATAAGACCCTTCATGGACCTCTTCGATCAAATATTTCACTTCGGAGGGGTGGACACATCTTTGTAGCCCTGCTATAATTCCTCATCTATATAAAATGCCATTGGTCAATACATAATGTGGAACTTTAAACTTTTATTTCTTGGCTGCGAATTTATCAGTTAGCAAAGCCCCCTCTTCAATATAGGCCCTAATGGGGTCCATCCAAGATGGTCCCAAATTAAGGGAAATAAAGTTCATCATTAGATCTTCGTCTATGCTCCGACCAGCCAGGATTTCTATTGGGATTGTTCTTCATAGGTCGGTGCGTGTGGCTAATGCCAATCGAGCTAGTGCGTCTGCCCTTGCGTTCTCCAATCTTGGTATTCTAATCAACTGAATTGCAGTAAAAGTTGATACAACTTCCATTGCTTTTGCATGATATTTGATCATTAATTCTTCTTTGGCTGCATACACTCCCATAATTTAATTTACGATTAACTGGGAGTCACTGAACACAACGACTTACTCAGCTTTCATGGTTTGGGCCAGGCTTAGACCCACGATTATTGCTTCATATTCGAACTCATTATTAGAAGCCTTAAATTGAAAGCGTAGAGCATACTCCACATCAATCTCATCCGGACTGTTTAAAATAATCCCTGCTCCACTGCTTGTAGAGCACAAAGATCCATCCACGTACAAATTCCATATAGGTACTTCATTATCAAACTCTTAATCAGAAAGAGTTCCTCGGTGGAATATTTGATACTTCCTTTTGTCCTCCTCCAACACATTTCGATGCTCGTTTATCGACGTAAGTTGGTCGGGGTTTAAAGTTGATGATCCTGTAACATCCACAGGTTGGTCTGTGTTCAACTCCTATTCTTCGGAAGCATTTTCTGGAGTGAACTCTGCGATAAAGTCTGCCACTGCCTGCCCTTTGAGTGACGATCTAAGCTCATAAATTATATCATATTCATCAAGTTCCACTGTCCAATACATTAATCTTCCTGATTTCTCCGGCTTATGCAAAGCTTGCCTTAATGGCATATCGGTATACACCACTATAGTATGGGCTTGGAAGTATGGCCTCATTCTTCTTCTTGCTTTAATCAGTGCTAGTGACAACTTCTCTAGCCTGGGATATCCGATTTCTTCTCCTCGGAAAGCCTTGCTGGTGTAATAGACTGGTTTTGTTACTCTGTCCTCCACTCTTATCAATGCCGAACTCACTGCATTTTCTGAAACTGCCAGGTACATACATAGTCTTTCTCCCATCACTGGTCTAGATAATAGTGGAGGTGTCCCCAGATACTTCTTCAACTCTTGAAAGGCCTCTTCGCATTCATCATTCCACTCAAACGTTTTTCAGAATGTTTTGAATAATGGACGATATCTATCATTTGCTCGTGACACGAATCTATTAAGTGCTACAACTCGCCCTGTGAGACTTTACACTTCCTTCTTCGTTGTTGGAGATAGTAACCCTAATAGATCCTTGATCTTTTCAGGGTTCGCTTAAATTCCTCGTTGGTTAACAATATATTCGAGAAACATTCCTTCTCGTACTCCGAATATGCATTTAGTGGGATTCAACTTCATTTGATATTTCTCTAGTTGATCAAAGGTCTGACCTAAGTCAACTAGATGATCGACAACTTTTTTGCTCTTCGTCAACATATCATCAACATAAACCTCCATGTTATGGCTTATTTGCTCTGCGAACACCTTATTCATCAGCCGCTGATATGTGGCACCTGCATTTTTAAGTCCAAAAGGCATAACATTATAACAATAAGCTCCCCTTGGGGTGATAAAAATTATGTAAGAGGTGCTCTCCCTGTCTTCAGGCTTCATCTTAATCTGGTTGTAACCAGAATAAGCATCCATGAAACTCAATAATTCATGCCTCGAGGTTGCATCCACTAGTTGATAGATTCGGGGTAAAGTAAAAAGATCCTTTGGGCATGCCTTATTGAGATCGGTGAAGTCTACACACATCCTCCACTTGTTATTTTTCTTCTTCACCATCACCACATTTGCTAGCCAAACAGGATATTTGACATCTTCAATAAAAGAGGCTTTTGTTGTTTCTCTACTTCTTCCTGTATAGCTTGGTTCTTCTCAGGACTGAACACCCTTTTTCGTTGTTTTATTGACTTGATTTCCTTGTTCACGTTGAGCTCGTGACACAAGAAATTCGGATTTATCCCTGTAATGTCTTCATGACTCCATGCAACGGTCTGTTTTATTGATACCTCTAGTGATGCACCAATTTGATTTATTCATTCTGGATGCTCGTCGTCCAGAATGATATTTTCAGTAGCCTCCATGACTTGTCCCTTTATGAGCTGAGACTCGTCTAAAGGGTCTAGCGTTTCAATCTCTGCATATTCTATTTCATCTACTTGATAGGTAGTAGTCTTCTTCCTGAATTCTTCATGTTCCTCCTGCTCGGCAGATGAATAGTAGCATTCTCGAGCTACTTTCTGGGCACCTTTCACAACTCCCACTCCAAAATTGGTTAGGAATTTTAAACATTAATGTACAGTAGATGGTACCGCCTCGAACTTCTTCAGACCTACCCTACCCATGATAATATTGTAAGATGATTAAACATTTTTATCCATTACAAAAGAGCGCACTCTTTCTGTTCGATAAGCAGGCCACGTACCGATAAGCATATCCAACTTGATCGTCCCAAGTGGAAAAACCTTCTCGCCAGTAAAACCAAGGAGAGGCCTATGATATGGCTCCAACTGGGCTAGCTTCAGATTCAAACTGTCAAAACATGGATAGAACATGATATCTGCTGAGTTACCATTATCCACCAGTACTCGTGAAATCACCACTTCCTTTATCCTCATCTTGATCACTAATGGATCATCATGAGGATATAGTGCTCCTGCTAGATCATTCTTAGAGAAACCAATGGCCAATTTATCTTTATTCACCTTCCTCGGGTGATCATCTTCAGCCAGATTTATTCATTGAATGTACGAGCAAGCTTGAGCCTCATTGAGGTAAGATTTTCTTTTCGTAGTTAGATCTCCACCTCCTGCATCTCCACCTGTAATAACATTACATTCAAATGATCCGAAATGGATTGAAAATACCTCACGTTCTGGCTGCCTTGGTTTTTTGGAGAGATCGGGATCATCTTGGTCATCTTCTGGATCTTCTTCGTGACTTCTCTTTTTGTCTTCATTTGCTTGACGAGGAGATCTAGACCTTTGCCTTTCTCGATCGTTGGCCTTTCCACTATTTTGGCAATCAATATACTTAGCTAGCTTTCCTTGTCTGATGAGTGCTTCAATTTCATTCTGGAGAGCTATGTAATTTTTTATCGTGTGACTATGATCTTTATGGAACTCGCAATATTTGGACTTATTCCTCTTGTCAGGATCTGCCTTTATTTTTTTGGCTAGTTCAGCTCCTCGCTGTTCTTGATCCCTTCCAGAATATGATTTATATCTACCTTCAAAGGAGTATAATTTCCAAATTTCTTCATTTGTTCCAATGCTTGCTTTTCTTTCGATTACATGTTGTCACCACCTTCTTCTCAGTCCTATCAGCCTCGACCTTGGTCTCCTTAGTGTCTGTATTCTTCTTTGCATCCATAGCTTCCTCAGCATTCATGATTTTGGTTTCTTTTGCCTTTAATTCATCTGTGGTCCTAGGCGGATCTTTGGTTAAAGTTTAGTACAATTTATCTGGCAACAGTCCGCTCATCAGAGAAGTAATTGTCATTGTCTCCTTGTAATCAATTACTTTGAGTTTCTCATTATTAAAACGAGTAATATAATCCCTGGTGCTTTCACCTATCTTCTGTCTAACACTCAATAAGTGTGCTACTCGTTTGACTGGTTTTGCTCCAAAACAGAAGTTCCCAATAAAGAGCTCTACCAGTTAAAAGAAAGTCGCAATTTTCCCCCGAGGAAGGTTGTTGTACCAGATTTGGGCTGATCCGGTAAGAGTTCCTAAAAATTCCCTGCATCTCATCTCATCTGGAACTTCATAGATATCGGCAGCGGCTTGGTATTGTTCTATATGAAGGACAGGGTCAGTTTTTCCATCATACTTAGGCGTCACCACAAGGGCTTTGAATTTTGATGGTGTGGGAAAATCCACCATTATTTTCACGAAAGGTGTCCCTTGGACAAAAGTTCTTTGTAGAGGATTTTTGGCCTTAGCCATTTCTCCTAATCTGTTCTCCAACCTTTGAATAGAGCCTTTCATGCGACGTTTGCTTCCTCGGGCTTATTGGTTCGACCAGCTGATCGTGTTGAATTTGCCTCTTATGATCTTTTATTACGAGCAGTTGGTCATGATTGGGCTGAGCCTTCCCTTAGATCGGATGGTCGTGGAGAATTTCTCGACGCAATCCTAGGAGGACTTCTATTCCTCCTAGGGCCCAAACGATCAAAAGGAGAGACTCTAATCAACCTTTCTAAAGCACTAGTCCTTTCTAGAGATAGAGTGATGTTTCGTTGAGAATCTGTAGCTCGTACTGATGACGTTCGACCAGGTCGATAAGAAGGATCATTAGATCTCGCAGTACGGTATGATTCGGTGTGTCTAGATCAAGATTCCTCTAGGAATAGTGTTCGCCTAGTTCATGAAGAGGGTAGGCGTGTATTTCTTTGGACACTTCGTTGTCCTGATTGAGCCGGCACTCCTCCTTGAACAGTTTGTATAAGTTGACGCATGGTTTCTTGCATGGCCGTCTGGCCTTGAGCCAGATTAGCCATTATACCAACCAGATCTTGAACATTTGGGGGAGTAGAAAAGTTTGGATGAGCCCCAGTGTTTCGATTACTGGATTCAGGATTATCATCCATAGATGATGAGTTGTTTTGGTGAAAAACGATAAGTACAATCGATTTCCCACAGACGGCGCCAATCTGTTGATGTAAAAAATTAGATTATCTCTAATTAATCATCTAATTAATCAATCACAGATAAAATAAATAAGACAACAGATTTTTAAAGTGGTTCAGCCTTATAAGAATGGCCTACGTCCACTGTTTTTGTATTGCTGACTGTTTGTCTGGAATTCTCGATATGTACTTTATCTAGAAATCTAGAGTCCCCTTCTAATGAGGAGGTTACAATGTATTTATAGCCTTGAGGTTGTACGTGTGAAAGGACAATGCGCTGTTATCTAGTAGACATATACATCTGTACGATAATAATGAGCATTTAATGTGCAGTCGTCTCTTTGATTCTCTTGATTTGGATGCTCTGTACGCTAAGTAGCTCGGACCGCCTAAGTAGCTCGGCACGCTTGAGTTGCTCGGGGCCCATGAGTTGTTAGGGATGTATGAGTTACTCGTGGCGCTTGAGTAGCTCGGTAGCAGTGAGTTGATCGGTAGAAATATTTGTAATTGCCACGTTGGTTGACACGTGTCTTTAAATGATGGGTCCACGTCAACAGATTAAATTTGGTATCAACAATTAGTGTGGACAAACCTCTAAGATATGATAAAGTCAAGGATGATCATCCAGTAGTTGGGGTCTAGTTGGATTGGTTCTACTCCAAAACGTAAAAGTATTACTTGGATGCAAGTGTTAAAAGGCAGTTGAATCCCTCAACAAAACATAGCATCATATTAGGCAATCTTAGAGGCATTTTTAAATCATACGCCATGTGATCTTTGGTTATAGCTCTCACAATTATGGATGTTTTAATGTCATAAAAGTGTTAAAGCCTACAAGATTTTATTTGGTTAATGGTCGTCCTATAAAAATAGGCTCGAGAGAGATCTAGGGTAAAAAATTCTTCACCATCAAGAGTCTCATTTGTAATATCATAGTTTAAAAGAGTAAACCCAGTAACAAGCTCCACAAAGGATGTATAATCTAACTCGTCATAATATTCCTCAAGATTTATTTCCTCTTAAGCATTAGGATCTCTCTTGACTGGCCTCAGAGTCAGAGTAAGACGCAACCTCAGAACTGGAGGAAGAAGACAGCTCAGAGGTAGAGGCAGGAGATTAAGAAGAGGAGGGTGAGGAAGATGCAAATGGTGAAGTAATATTGTCTTTCTTAGTAATATCTCAATAGGAAGAGATTATGATAATAGTTATGGCTAAATAATGGATTAGCACACAACAAGGAATGTCATCAATGGCAATACTAATAGAGTACTCATCTGCACTTATAGTATTGCCACTGACGGATTAATCACTAAGGTGACATTGTACAATCGACCTTATAAACCTAGGTAGAGAATTAGAATGGTAAGGTATATTAAGGCAAACTGAACCCTTAAAGGAAGGTTTTTAGGGGTACGCAACCAAAAGAGTAGTCAACCTATAATAACCCTAGATAATGATTTAGCGTTGCTATCGGGACAAAAGAGGAGAAGAAGAAACAAATGGAGAATATAGGGAGAGCCATGCCTTCCAAAAAGCAGTTAATGTATGGAAGACTACTGGTAGAAGACACAAGGGTATCCCCCATAAATAATGTAATGGAACTGCCATAGGAAGTATTATTCGTTGACTCTAACCCAAAAATGAAGTTTTTGATCGCCATATCACTCACCTATCACAAAAAGAAGGAGATGGTTTATTTCTTTGAAGAGAACTAGGATGCGTCCGATTAGTAGTCGTGTGATATATTTGTCATCGACCCCAAAGTGATGTGTCATCGAGTTAATGTGGACCAAACATTTCCTTTGATCGTACAAAAAGCATGCCGAATAGCCCTAAAATGTTAAAGGTGGTGGAAAAAGAATTAAAGAAACGTCTAGAGGAAAGCTCCATCAAGAAAGTTCAATTTTATAAGTGTTTATCTAACCCTATCATGGTCATAAAGACTAATGTAAAGTGGAGAGTCTATTTAGACTTCACCGACTAAAATAAAGTATCTCCCGAGGACAATTTTCCCTACCAAAGATCAACCAGTTGGTAGAATCTACAGCCAACCATGAACGAATGGGATTCCTAGACGCTTATGTCATCTATGACCAAGTCCCTTCGTGTAGGTCTGATGAAGAGAATACATCTTTCATCACTTCCCTTCGACTCTACTACTACACAATGATGCGTTTGGAATAAAAATTGCAACGGTGATCTACCAACTGCCTATTACCAATATGTTTAAGCATCAACTAGGTGACAATATGAAAGCATAAAAAGACGACATGCTTGTAAAAAGAATATAAAAGGGAGATAAATTAACAGAACTAGAAAAAATGTTTGAGGTCCTTAGGTACTATATAATGAAGCTTAATGCAACTAAATGCTCTTTTAGAGCCTTTTTTAAAATTTCTTAGTTTATTGGTCAACTATAGGGGAATTGATGTGAATCCCAACCAGATAAAAAAGATAAAAAGAATCCATCTGCTTAAGACTATTAAGGATATTTATAAGCTAACTGGGGTTCTTGAGGTACTCAACCACTTCATTTTTAAAAACTCCAAGAAGTGATGAGCTTTCTTTTAGTTGTTGAGGATGGAGAAGATCGAGGCATGGAACGATAAATGTTCAAGGTCACTAGATGAAATCAAACCCTACCTAAACCGACCACTTCTGCTCTAGATCCTAAAATAAGGTGATCCAGATTATTTGTATCTCTAGGTCCGACCACACAATTAACTTAGTCTTGGTATATGCAAAAGAGGGGCAGCAGGCCCCAATTTATTACATCAGCAAGATATTAGTGGATGCCAAGACACATTATCTTTCGTTGAAATATCTAGCATACTCATTAGTGATTGCATCGTGCAAGTTAAAATACTACTTCAAGGCACACTCTGTTATAGTCATAACTTCATTTTCCTTAAAGGTGGTCCTTAGAAACGTCGGCCTTTTTGGATAAATGTGCAAATGTTTGGTGGTGCTAGGATGGTTTAATACCTACTATCAACTAGGAACTACCATGAAAGGACATGTTTAACAAATTTTGTTGTCTAATTTATTAGAGGGCGTCAAATTGATGATGGGAACTTGTTGATCAAGTGACCAGTGAAGAGATCAGTCAAATTGATACGTGGATCCTCTATGTGGATGATGCATCCAGTTCGAAAGGGGAAGGAGTAGGAATTATCTTATTAGCCCCGGATAAGACCATCCTTGAGTAGGGAATTAAACGTGGATTTGAGGCATATAATAACGAAGAAGAATATGAAGTTCTCATCGACGGATTGAAAAAGACTTTCCCTTTGGGTAATACCTACCTTAACATTTTTAGTGACTCAATGATGGTATTTAATCAAATATTAGGAGACTACAACGCTAGGAATGAATGCATGTTATCCGACCTCTAGATTGCTAAAGATTTTGTTACCAAGTTTAGACACATCCAAGTTTAGTAATTCGCGAGAGAAAATAATATTCACATATATGCCTTAGATAATTTGTCTTCGAATGTAGACTCTGACCTCAAAATAGTGGTTGAAGTAGAGTATATGGCTCATCAGAGCATCTAAAAGCAATAACATGCCAATAAAATACTCATCGTCCATAAGGCTCTTAGTTGGACGAACCCGATCATCATATACTTATGAGAATGAACATTACCTATGGACAAGAAACAAGATCATTAGATAAGAATTGAGACTTCTTAATTTAATCCATCCCCTGAGGGGAACCTCTACATGATAATTTTCATCAGGCCATATCTGCAATGTGTGCATCACAGCTATGTCGACAAAGTTCTCTATGAGTCGCACGATGGAATTTGCGAAACCCATTCTAATGGGAGATCTATTGTGTTTAAAGCTATAAAAGAAGGATATTAGTGGGCCTTCATAAAAAGGATGACATGTCCTATGTGAAAAAGTTCAAGACCTGCCAAATGTTCTTGATAATGCTCCACCATCCATCCGGTGACGTCAAGATCTTAAATAACTCATGGCCTTTTGTGCAATAGGGTTTAGACATTGTAGGCCCACTGCCTCAGAAACCTAAAAATCAATATTACCTCCCAATCGGCATAAATTATTTCACCAAATGGATCGACGAAGAACTTTTGGTGAACGTAAGAGATGTCGACATAATCAAGTCATCTACAGAAATATTACCACCCTTTCGGTGCATTGGGGATGTTTATTATCTGTAATGAAACACAATTTAAGAGTGGCCTATTTAAAGACTTCTATAACATCCATGACATCAAAGGCTACTATATTTTAGTGGTATATCCTACGAAGAATGGGTAGGTTGAATCATCTAACAAAATAGTCCTCGATAAAATGAAGAAAAGGTTAGAAAGATAAAACGTTGAATGGGTGGACGAGCTTTCCCATGTCCTCAGAGCATATTGGACAACTCCCAAGAGGCTGACTGGGGAAACTCATTTGGACTTAACTTATGGAACGGAGGATATAATACTTCTAGAAGTTGGTCTTCCAACCACGAGGACAACAATGGCTGATCATAATATGAATGATAAGATCAATAAAAACGGAACGACCTAGCTTCCTAGGGAAGGGAACAAACCTTGATCATATTGGAACCACATGAAAGGAATTTGACAAATTAGTACAACATGGGCGTCAACGTGAGAAATTTTTATTTTTTGACTATGTGCTAAGAAAGGTCATAAAAAATATGAGGAAATCGTCAGATGACATAGACAATTTCTAGGGAGCCTGCCATTTTTAAAAAATGGAGGGCAGAGAAATACTTAGGTCTTGTAAGACATCTAACATTAGGATTTTTTCAATATTTTTACACAAACTTTTTGAATATTTAAGTTTTATTAATGCCATTATCTTTTTTATTGTTCCAAATGGCAGGCCGATGTTAATTTAAATTTATCATGTTTTTATTTGATCTAATCATTACATTTTTTATCTTATTGATGTGATGACAATTAGTCATAATGTTAATATTATTTGTTTCAATACTAACAACATGAGAACATCATGAATTTCCTATATAAGACAAAGACCTACGGGGGAACCCTGAGCATTAATTAGTTTGACCAGCATTGGTCAAACATAATCCATAACGAGTGGATTGCGTAGCAACGAGGTACATTCTCTCCGTAATTTAGTATTAGACAGAAGGTAGTACGATGACACGAACCTAAAAGGTAAGTCCAAAAGAAGGCTCTGATACCACTATGACAATGAGGGAAAAAATATGCTAAAAAAAATTCCAATTTTAGAGTGCAAAATTATCTATATCAATTTTATATTTTGACCTTAAGCATATATCTATGTGAAAAAATAGATAAATCAAACCAATCATTCAACAAAGGCCAAGTTTCAGAAAAAATACCCTTAAGGCAAAACCTTTTATTCACTTTATAAAATTTACAAATCGTAACTTAAAAATTCTATAAAGGAATCTACGGTAGACAAGCCTCCTATAGGTGACCATCATCCACAACTATGATACTCGCAAGAATCACAAGACCGCAGTCCTTCTTCAGCCTCCGCCTTTGTCTTCAGTAGTGAGTTCTCTCAGGTATCACAAGTTAGCTATGGAGATGCCTTCTCCATAAAGGTGTATGAAAGAATAAAAACCTTTCTAGGGTATAAACAAAGTCACATGAACAATATTTAAGGATGTTTGTTGATAATTAAGAAGTGTTTTGGAACACTAAAACATGCAGAACTTTCGCAAAACATGTGAAATTTCGAATCTGGAAAAAGTCTTAGAAAAACATAACACAAAAAAGGTATTTATAGGATGTTCACAAATTTTGAGGAGGTGGCGTTGTTCAAATGAAAATGTAGTGTCATTCTAACGAAATGATGATATCGTTCGAATGAAGTTTGGTTCGCTAAGCCTTCGATTGAACCTCGTTTAAAAAATAATTTGAACGACCTTCAAATGACAATCAATCTCATTTGAACAAGATGTCCTTATCGTTTGAACGAGATGTCCATCTCGTTTGAACGATATTTAAAAATAAATTTATTTTTCTTTTTGAAATAAAAAACTCATGTTCATTTTTTATAAAAAAAACATCCTAAAATTAATTCTGTAAATTTATGTAAACGTTAAATTTCTTTATACCTTTATGGGATGTCGAGAAGTCATCAAAGTTCGAGATTCTTGAGTTTGGTTCGTCTTGACGGTGCGTGAAGATTTGTGATGGGATACGCCAAACTAGTCTAAAACTATGCTATGAACAATGTTTGTGGAAATTGTTCTTACAAATCCCCCCCTTTGGATATTTCGGAACAAACAAACATAACTGAACAATAAATTAAACTAACAAATCTCCTATGAAAAAAATCTTAACACCCTTCCTAACCCTAGAACATAATGGAATAAGTCTCTTTGTCTTCAAAATTCTTCTTCTTTCCTTTTGGAAAAGTTTGTCTTCATCCGCGTGTTTTGAATTCCTCTTTAATTACCTACACACACAAGACAAAAGCATATACCTCATGATGCATCGAGTTTGAAATAAAGTAAAACTCATAAATAAATACTCATTTTAATTTTCTCTCCCCTTTTGTTTTTAACCGAAATAGACAAAGAAGTAGAAACATAAACGTGAAATACGAAGCATCACGTAGAAGATAAGATATCATCACAAAAATATATAAATAAAGAATGTGCAAATATCATCTTAAAGGCAAACACAACCAATTATTTTTGACATTTTTCAATTTTACAAAAAAAAAAATTCATAAATACAACATACAATACCATATATAACATATGCAAAATATATCAAAGAAAATTCGACACACATAAATAGGTATAAACAACCACAAAAACATGACACGAAATACATAAGATTTACACACTAGCATAGTATTGATGTGTATAAACGCGTGGAATGAAATCAATGGGCGTGAACTAGATACAAATGAATTATAACCCAAACACTCAAATAAGCTCAAGAAGTTCTAATTGACCGCAAAATGTTATCAAACTAAGATTTAGCTTCAAGTGACAAATAAGTCAGACTTAATGAACAAAACAAGCATAATGCACACAAGCCTAGATTATTGATGATTCTACAAATCAATAGCGTCATGACAAAATAAGCGTACTAGGATTCATTGTACAAACCCATTGATCTTAAACTAAACTCCCTCAAAAGATAAACAAATCTCATAGTTTCTATTCTTTCCTTTTCTTTTCTTCTGAAGTGATTTCTTTTTCCAAGATCAAACAAGCAAAGCTATGTTGGCCCCTTTGGAAAATTTTGCTCGTTTTTTTCCTTTATTTTTTCTTGGGATCTTTTTAAACAGTGGTTTTCACACAAAGTCAACATGTCGTTTGCATCCATTTCCCATTTACACTCATATTTTTCAATACTAAACAAAATCTCATGGGCAACGGTTCTTGCAAATACAAATCCCCCATAGTCACATAAACATGTAGATGACAAAATTGATGGTAAAACATCTCACCAAGCTCAAATATACATAGTGAAGTAAAAACTCATCATGCTCGTGCATGTGTGTGCGGAGGCATATACAAAGTCGAATCCTTAAAGCAAATCAAGTTCGAAATAACTCCATATAAATATGGTTAAGATCAATCTAAGGATCTAAACTCATAATGAAATATCCTAGCCACATGGAAATTCCTAAGTGAATTAGATTCAAACACACTAATATGCCGTACCAAATGTGTAAAACTAAGATACATGAAAACCAAAAATCTTTTTGTATTTTTCAAAAAAATTCTCAAAATAAAATCTTTTTGTATTTTTCACGTATGACTCAATAAAAGAAAAATAGAAACATAAAAAGTACACATGTCATATCACTACAAAAATATTTATCATGAAGCACAACTAGAGTATGACAAACAAAATCATGTAAGCAATCATCCACAAGATATAGCAAGAGAATAATTATGTGCAAGCATGTGAGAATAAAAAAGTCTAACATGTATCTCCTCAAAACATATTTCCTAACCTAAATAGGTGTATACTTAATGTGTCGGGTTTTGGAAACCAAAGGAACACTAGGTGAACTTCCTAGGACCTCTTCTAAGATCATAACAAAAACGCCTTAGGCGAACTTTCCTACCACAATACGAACATGTGGAAACTCGAGGAATATTACCTAAGGTTTGACCTTTTATAACGTCCTTGGATTTGGTTAACCTTTTGAAATAAACAAAGGTCTTGGCTTTAACACTGGAAGCATTAGAAACATGTGAGCCCGAGCCATTACTACCAATACTACACGAGTCTTTTAAATCATCTTTTAACTTAAAATTTTAGACTCAATATAAGAATTAAAATCTTCCAACTTTAGGTACTCATTCTTCATATTTTTAATCATTCCTAGAAGGTTATCCATTTACCCCTCAATCAAAGCAAACTTATCCTTAAGAATCTTCTCACGTGCCTTGAAATTATTAATCGAAACACTTTTCTCAATGGCACAATCATTAACCCTAGAGAATTTATAGTTCTCTAATTCTCTCTCTAAAAACAGACTTTATCCTCACTCTCTTTCTTGGAAAATTCTAATTTTCTAAAGTCACGACCCATGTCCACAAGTTTCTCACGAAAGAAATCTCTTTGATTTTGAACATTTTACAAAAACATCCATGGAGGATTTAAAACAAAAAATTTATTTTTCAAGAATATCAATTGTTTTAGAAAACTTCAAATTCAAACAATTTAAGTCGTCAAAACTATGGGAATACATCGAGAGAAAAATAGAATCAAGAGAGATCAAGAAACAATCACCCTAAAAAGCACTAAATAAGGATCTAACACAATAACTTAGTGCAACCCTCTCTGATACCAATTTGAGAAAAACGGTATCAGCGGGAAACAAACTCTATGAAAAATTAGGATCACACGATAACTTGGTACAACCTACTCTGATACCAGTTTGATAAGAATAGTACGAATGCTCTGACACCACTTATAGAGAGTGGAAGGCATTGATACTCATGAGAATGCAGATAAATATATGCTCGACAAAAATTCCAATTTGAGAGTCCGCAATTATCCATATCAATTTTATCTTTTGATCCTAAGCATACATCTATGTGATAAAACAGATAAATCAAACCAAGCATTCAATAAAGGCAAAGTTTTAAGAAAAATCCCCTCAGGGCAATACCTGTTATTCACTATATAAAATTTAGAAATCGCAACTTACAAATTCTATAAAGGAATCTACATTAGACGAATCTCCTGTAGGTGACCTTCATCCACAACAATGATCCTCGTAAGAATCACAAGACCACAATCCTCCTTCATCCTCAGTCTTTGTCTTCAGTAGTGAGTTCCCTCAGGTATCACAAGTCAGTCATGAAGATTCCTTTCCATAAAGGTGTATGAAAGAATGCAAAAGTTTCTAGGGTTTAAATAAATTCACAAGAACAATATTCAAGGACGTTTGTTATGAATTAAAAAGTGTTTTGGAACACTAAAACGTGAAGAACTTTTGCAAAAGATGTGCAGTTTTTAATATGGCAAAAGCCTTACAATAACAAAACACGAAATAGGTATTTATACAACATTCGCAAATTTTGAGGCGGTGGCATCGTTTGAACAAAAAAATATAGTGTCGTTCAAATGTGATGATGATCTCATTCAAACGAAGTTCGGTTCGCTTCTAATGACATCCAAAAAACTTAGACAGTAAGCTCTCGATTGAAACTCGTTTAAAAAACACTTTAAACGACCTTCAAACGACTTGTAATATCATTTGAACGATATTTAAAAATAAATTTACTTTTCTTTTCGAAATAAAAAAATTCCTATTCATTTTTTATAAATATCAAACATGCTAAAATTAATTCTGTAAATTAATGTAAACTCTAATTTTCTTATACCTTTATGGGATGTCGGGAAGTCTTCAAACTTGAAGATGGTTGAGTTTGGTTCATCTTGATGTCACATGGCGATTTGTAACGGGATACGCTAAATTAAATTAAAATTATTCGATGAATAATGTTTCGAAAAATTGTTGTTACAAGTATCATGATCGTCAAGGTAGTCCTTGACGAGTTAAATGGGGATTGCATTAGGTGGAATCCAATATTCGTCGCTCCAAATCGGACAAAGTCGAGAAAAGTGGGAGTATAATTGGTACTAATACTAGAACTATAAGTTCTTAGTGACTTTGAAAAATTCCATGACATTTTGTTATACGTGCTTATCAGCCACTTGTTTGGCCTCGTTTAAATGTAACAGAGCGTCCATTAATCTCTCATCATAATCATTGGCTTAGATTTCATGAGGCCCCTTTCTGAATTAATATCTAAGTCTATTGATCTTCGTCCAATCATATTTGATCATCTCATTTTGTTTGAAGGCCTATTTGGCTTTGTCGATCGCCTCTTTTAAGGAGACGTTTTCAAATTTTAAAAAACCGGTCATATTTCTAATCTCCCCAAGCTTGGCCCAAATATTATAAATTTCAATCATTTGATCTCTATAAGTACATGACATTCTTTATAATGCATAGCTAGCGAACATCTGTAAAGTTTATTCGATCTCACTCAGAAGCAGCATTTCCAAGAATGAAGTTCAGATCTTCATTCTTTTGTGAAACTGCCACCAAGGATAGTCCATTATCAGACTGCAAGGATGAAAGAAATAAATATTAAAATCTAAAGTAGAAAATTTGCAAGCCACACAAAATCAGATGCTTGTTTAACTTAACTGTGCTGAATTAATCATAGTATAATTTTACCCCTATAGATCTATATTTAATATAATTTATTTTTCTTGTAAGTTGTGTATATTTATCAATACAATGTCTGATGTGCAATTGCAATGAAAAAATTTAAATAATCTAGCATGCAAAGGTACCACTCTCAAATATATCTCCAAACAGATTTAAGGAATGGTATAATACATATTTAAGTGATATATGTATAGCGGTATTGAATTTCATTCATATAATATAATATTGATTGCATTTTCCGGGCTTTTTAATGTGAGGTTTCAAGTTTACACATGTATCAATTTAAAATTAATTTTTTTATTCATGTAGTATATATGTGAAAGGACTGAACATAGCATAATGGAAAAGGTGGATCATGTAGCTGACATTAAATAATTGGAAAATTCTTTGTTGACCTGGGCATATATTTATAAATTTGTATATAACCAATATTATAAATTATCCGGGCATCACATGGGTTGAAAACTAGTATATACTAATTTAATATGGACGTCTTTACACTTAATTGTGTAACTTTAAAGATGTATCTGTCTCTTCACTTAATTTTAAATATTTATCTGTTGCAACTTAAAACTGATTCATTGTTGGATTATTTCCTCATCAAAGATGTGAATGTGAATTTACACCCTCTTGGAGTTCTTTTGGGTGATATTTGATGTTTGTTAAATAAGTTTTAGCATGTATCCATTAATCATACAGAGAAAGAGGGAAATAGTTGTTTCGATTAACTTAACCATCTTGTCCATGCTCCTTCAAATAATCTATTAGAATTTGTTGGGTGGTTATGGTTTATGTGTTCTTCCCTTCTTATGCCCAAAAGAGAAAAAATCAACTATTTTTCTCACTATATCTATCTCTCTACAACTATACAGAAGTCTATAATATCTTATGTTCATTTACCATTTAGTTTGTAAAATATAGTATGAGAATAATACATATGGAAATAATGTACATTTAGTCATCACTAAAACTATAGAAGGCACAAAACAGTCAACAAACGGATATCCAAATTGATTTTTATCAAAAGAGTAAGCAATTCCTTGTAATATCCCATATTTTTGTGATATTAATTATAATTTTTAATTGAGTATTAGTTGCATGACTAATAAATATTAGTTGTGATATTTGATGTGTCATTTGGTAGATTTACATTTTCCATATGTAATGTTACATAGTTTAATTGTGTGTGACTTGGATATATATATATATAAAATAAGGAGTAAGGGTGTTTTTACTATTGCATAAAGAGATAAGATACTTAATGGCTCGGATTAATTCTTAGAGTTTTAATCTAATGGTTTCACATGAGGCCACGTGGGGTTGCCAATGGTTTAATGTGCAACCACGTTTTCTCCCACCCTCATCACAAAAATGTGTCACTTTTTGCTTTAAAAAAGGGTTTGCGTTGCTTGATGAAGATGGCAAGATTAAATGTGGGAGTGTTGTTTGAGACACCCATTCCCCTCGAGCCTCTCAAATGTCTCATCCCCGGCTCTCTCTTACACTCCCATTCCCCTCGCCTCTCCAACAAACCCAAAGCCTCTTAAACACTCAACCGCCCATTAGAACTCGACAACTTCAAGGGCATTAGAAATCTGATAACTATTCTCCTTAATCCTTATGTTTGTTCCTCACCTAGCCATTCCAACAAAATATTTGGTTAGATTTACGTTTTATGATGGCACAATTGTTGTTGATCCATCAGAGAAGCTCTCCAATGTCCATTTGTTGTCATCTTCTCCAAATCTACAAAAGAACCTGGGACTCCTCAACCCCAACCAGGTTTATACTCATCCATACATACAACGTAAGATATTTTTGTAATTCATGATGTAATATATTCAATTTGTAAGTGGGTGTTTTTATTTGGCAAATTGAGTTACAAAGATGATATTGCAGTTGAATCAGGCTCATCTTTTTTAGCATTGGCCTCACCGAGCAGTTGATGATGATGAAAAAAGAAGCTTTTTTTATCCAGTGATACTTTTTAATAAATGGGTCAAATTCTGATTGAAGAATTTTTTTATTATGGGGATCTTCCTATTAAGTCCTATTTGAAGGGGATATTTCCTATTAGGTCCTATCACAACATTTTTTCTTAATAGGCCATTTGTAAATACAGTGAATATTCATTGTATGTTTACAAATAGGATATATTGGAACAAAAATCTTATTTCATGGGACCTGATGGAGCAAAAAAAAGATGTTAGGATCTACTGAACTACATACTTAGTAAACGGGACTAATTGGTAAAAAACCCTTTTATTAATCACCCTTAAACGAGTCCTGATGAAGTCACCAACTTCATTGTCTGGGTACCATTTTTCGGTAAAAAAAATAATTTTAACCTTTAATAAAAGGGCACCTAAATTGCTTTTGTTTTTCTTGACCCTTAACTTATCTCTCTACCAGGAATATCACTCTTATCATCACAACATTCTCCCTCTCTCTATCTTCGTTTCCGTAAGGGGATGTTAATTTTATTTTTCTTTTGATTTCTTTTATTATCTTTTATTGTGCGAGAATAGGAATTTTTAGGTTGAGATAGTGATTTTTAAAACTTTTTTATGGCAAAATACCAGTACCATTGTATCTTTGGTGTATCAAATTTTTGGGGAATTTTGGGTCTGATTCATCGATTTTTCAATACTGATTTGGGGAGTTTAAATTTAGGGTATTTTAGATTTATGTGCTCCTATCATTTTGTATTAGGCGTCAAAGACTATTAGAATTAGGTGTTTTAAATGGGTACTCTCATAATCTCAACAACCCCATCACTTCTGTATATGCGTATTTTTCATTTGTTGTCAGACTTTCTAAATTTTGGAGTCATAATTAGTGAAATCATAGATATGTTTAATTACCCAAATTTTGGAGTCCTAATTAGTGAAATCATAAAGAAAATAACTCAGTTATTTCTGGTAATCTTAAATACCTCTTGAACAGGTAATAGAACACCATGGAAACACATTGTGTTTTTAATATACATCTTAGTCTGCTTAAGCTTTAAACTTTTGTTTACACTTTTCTTCCTATTCTGTTAATATTGAATATGTTTTTAATATTATGGCCCAAATGTAGTGATGTTTTTACACATTATGGACTTACTAAATTGAATTCTTTTTTGGAACTATTTTTAGAGTTCCAAGACTGCATGCCCATAATATTTAAAATAGATTAATCAGTTTTAAGTTAAACAATACAAGAGTCAAAACAATTAAGTACCATTCTAAGAGTGTGTGAAAAGAAATAAACCGAAATCAATATTAAGGAACTATAATGAAAGCTATGACATAACTCTGATACTGTCATCATAAGCTAAAAAACAAAATATAAGCTTTATCATACAAACCGAATCATATCCATATAAAGTGTACAATTACAAGTATGTATCTCTCGCTACTATATTAGAAAAACAAATGAAATTTTAAAGTTATCACGCAAGCCAGGGACACTTACCTCCTAAAACGAAACTGTGACTAGAAGGATGAAGTGATAGTATCAGTATTGATCAAGGTAGAAGATCATGAGACCTCAACGATGAAACATTAAATCCACAATGTTAACATCAAGTTTAAAGAGAATAAGAGTATAATGGAAGTTGGGATAAATCATAAATATGAATTGGCCTCTATTATTTTAACATCTTTTAGATTTACCGCACTCCTTAATCCTAATATCACATGCATCTAAGGTTCCCAAACCTAAGTAACCAATAAATTATAAATATCATTATGCTAATCAACGTTAAGTGTATAAAGAATTTAACTCACAAAGTCTAAGGATCATATAAGTAAGCCAAGCAATGAAGGACTATCTCCATTGCCTTCGGGGATCACTCGTGCGTATTAATTATATTCTTAAATCATCCTAAACCTAAGACCTCATCACGGCAAGGGATAAATCACCACATCTAATCATCAATCATATAGCCTTCCAACTCAATACCATATGAAGGAAATATCCACATAGTCCATCTCGGATGCAAGTACCTAGCCCTGTGACTTAAGGGTAAAACATGACTAAGACGTCTCGTCTGCTCATCGAGGCACCATAGCGGTCTGTGTCGTATGTGACCAATCCCCCCTTAGTATGTTCTACACGAGTACTCACACATGCAGTGCATTACATAAATAATACAACAAAGAACAACCATCTAAATAATGAAACTCAAGTTTCAAAATAAATCTATCCATTATAATTCAATTTAAATGTAAATAAGTAATCCTTTCATTAGCTCAAATTAGAGCCATCATTATCATACTATAAATCAAGTTACATATCTCAAATTATGTCAGTGATTATCCCAAAACAAACCCCAAAATAAAAATTCCTTATTTAAAACAATAATTAGAAGTTTTAAACTCAACAACATTCATCTCAAACCCCAAAATAGATTTCATTGATCGATCGATCACTCAGTGAATTTGAAAAATTCCTGTTATAGGGTTTGTCTTCTCCAACTCAACAACATTCATCTCAAACCTCCATTAAAGATAAAAAACAATTATAGATGATTCATAAAATATATAAATATTAAATCGACATATAAAAGTGACTACAACATAATTCTAATACCAAAGTCCCAATTATAATTTAAGAACTAAAAAAAACATTTTCTTTCTCAAGAACCCTAATGCCCCAATTCATAATAATTTGATTTCAATTCTCTACATATTTAGTATGAAATCCTAGTGTTTTAAAGGGTTACATTAATAAATTAGAACTTATTCAAGATCTATTTAAACCTTGTAAATTTTAGGGAGGATTCAATCAAAATGATGCAAAACTAATCCTAGTTATTTCATAATTAGGTTGACTATGAATTAGCTTGAATTAAATCATCTAAATCATATTTTAATAACTTAGTTTGGGTTTTGATTTAAATGAATACACATAATCTATAACGAATTTAATGATATAAGTTTTCAAATTAAACTTGCCTCCAAATTAACATATAACTAGGGCTCCAATCTTCTTGAATTCTCTCTTTTCCCTTTACCCTTCTTCTCTCCAAGATCTTAGATCCCCAAATTGTGTTTTGTGTTAAATTAACCTCCTAATGGATTAATACTACCTCTTAAAAATGAAATTTGGCTTGGGCCTAAAATAAGGTCTTAAGTAACATGCCCAAATTAACCCTTAACTAGTCAAAAATGCCCTAATTCTTTATACTAACCCAATAGGCCCAAATACTTTATTTTAATTTAAAACTCATTATTTTAAATCTAACCAACCCTCATAATCCATCATACTCGTGAACATTGTTAATAAATTCTACACATACTAAATATTAACCAATTTAGTCAAAATTTACTTAAATAATAATTGACTACATCATAATTACTAGGACCAGACATCAGGGGTCTAAACAAGGAAACCCTCGATATCGAACCTCAACTATTCCACAGTCTCCCACAATACCCAATCACCTTCAAAGTATTTAAAATGTTTTATCGTTTCTTAATTTCAAATTTAGTTATATACGCATATAAGTATGTTGCGACGTTACACGTTGCTTAAGCATACGTAATATTCTATATATTCATCCCCTTTATTCAAGGAATTTAATCGTCAAAACTCGGACTATACCTAGTTGGAAAACTCTAAATTCCTTGCTCACGTGTCCTCCTCATGCTCCTAGGTAGACTCGTCCTCACTATGATGCCCCCACAAAACTCTCATTAGCGGAATAACCTTCGATGGCAAACTCAAGTCTCCCTAGTCAACGATACTCTTGGGCTATCCTCGTAGCTATCATCCTAGTGTAACTCAAGCCTATTGAGATCTATGTGCTGATACTCATACTCATTCCTCAACATGGATTCATGAAAAATGTAAGGTACCTTTTTAAGGTGATCAATCAATGCCAAACGATATGCACTGGGCCCATTCTCTTAATAAAAATAAAGATCCTGCGTAATGAGAAGCCAACTTACCTTTTATTCTGAACTTAACCACCACTTACATCAAGGAGACTCTCAACAAGACTTGATCCCCCATTTGAAATTCTAGTTTATGATTTCTCTTATGTACCTAATCATTATGATTTTTCTAAGATACACCTATGAGAATCCTTGGGAGCGCCACCTTCTTTAAGGTGTCCCGAGTAGGGTTCTACCCAAACAACCTATACTCCTCTAGGCATGCCTAAAAACTGGGTGAATGACCCAACCATCGATATTATGCCTTTTTCTGGTTATTTTCCAATCATCTTTTGCTGGATAATGTATTAGTCAAACTCATCATGTACATACCAATTTCCCTTTAATTCTAATCGTAAGCCCTGTTCACATTCTCTAACACTTCATTCATCCTTTTTCGTCTGCCCATTTGAATGGGGGTGAAAATTCGTGCGCAAACTTAATTGAACTCCAATTTTGTAATGAAATGACTTACAAAACTAGGATATAAAAGTGTTACCCTTTATCTGAATGATATCCACTGGAACCCCATCTAGTCTCACTCTCTCGGATATAAATAACTTTGCATACTAATTTGTGGGATAATTAGTCCAAACAGGTAGAAAATGGGTCATATTTGTCAATCTATCCACAATAACCTAAATAGAACCATAATCATACTTGGACTGTGGTAACCTATCAATAAATCCATCGACATGCTCTTTCATTTCGTTGAAGGGACCTCCATAAGTCATAACTGTCCCACTAATCATTAGTGGTCCACTATTACCAACTAACATGTAGCACACCAACACACATTATTAACAATATCCCTATTCATTTCTGGAACTCTAATATGACTGCCTCATATCCTGGTACATCGTATCCCCTATGGGATGCTCGTGACCCTCAACTACACCACCATTTGCACTTTTGGATCCTTAGGCATAACTAGTCGTCCTTAAAATTGTAAACCTCCATCTGGTCCGATCGAAAAAGAATGAAATCTTTCCAATTATATATACTTTAATTTCATTAACAAAAAGAATCACCCAACTGGACCTAGGCTACTTGTGAAATAATGGCCAGGGTAATTATCATCATGGCCATTAAAGCATCCTCCAAATCCATCTCCCTCAGTGTACTCTACCTATCATATATCATTTTCTCTTACATCGTAACATCGCGTTAGACAACAATCCTAACCAAACTAATTGAAACAATAACTTAACATTCAAGCATTCATTTCGCCGTGCCCTTATGGAAAAGCATCTTAATACTAATAATGATAAGGTGATGTCAAACGACACCGGCCTCACTATACATAAGCCTTATAAGAGGAAATCTCCATCATTTATCCACTCCCTATTAGAAACTTTAGTCCTCAATTCCCCTATAGGAAAGATCATTAATGACACTTGATCTTTCATTTGACTCTCGAATAATGCTTTTGCTCACTCTTAATTTGAACCCCGTCATAATTAGATGAGTATACTATCTTACCTCAATATTTTAAATCGCCTCTATAATGTAAAGTGAGTAATCAAACATGTGCATTGGTCAATGATTCCTCTCCTAGTTTAGGAACCCCCTAAAAAAATTAAAAAAATATAACCCTCTTCAGCCATCATACGAAGAAAGAAACTAGTCTCAATATTATTTTCATACCTTATCCCGGTAACCTTTAATGCCATGGTATAAACCACACCTAATCATACATTTGGGTGTAGCAAACACCACTAATACACCATCCCCTCTTTACCAATATATCATTGCAAATCACTGTGAACCACTCCTTTGTGCGGTCAAAATTCACTAATGACATGCCTGCTTCGTATTGTGCTAGAAAGCTACCTTCGGTATATCCTTCTCCTAATCCCACCACTAATGATAATTCTCTCACATTTTACTCATCAGGAATAAGCACTTTCTTCCATTGTTTCGATAGGTTATTAATATGTAATAATAAACACTCGTCCTGCATTTTGACCTTATCTTCCTTATGATTCACACATCTCTTAGTGACCCATAATTCTTTTCGAGCTTCCTAAAAGTAATTCAATTCCCAAATATGAAATCAATTCAAAATTTATGGTGTCTACTCCCACGATACCTCTATTATCCCTGACAAAGTCAATCCCATGAAATGCCCTTTTGGAGGGTTCAATGCTAATGTCCACTCTAAGGTAAAATCTAATATCTTATATAGGTGATAATCAATACCCATACCACTAAAGACTAGAAGAATCTTGGACCATTGGTGACACCTCTACGCAAATGTAATCCCATTTGATGTAATCGTATATATACATAGACAAGTGTGAAAGACATTCTTCCAAGGCTAAGCACAAGATTTTGGCCCAAAATGGTATAAAAAAAGCCTAGCCTCTGTTGTCGATATAAATGTAAACCTAGATATACACGCAAGCTCAGTGCTAATACAATGATATATGAACAAAAGTCAACAAAGAGATTGAAAACTAAGTCAACCCTATAAACATTTATGTCTCTTTAATCGTGATGTAAAGTGACCCCTACCCACTGGGATGCCCACGTATAAATAAAACTCGTAGATAAAAATACATATACCTCATAATCATACTATAAAAAATGACTAAAAGAGAAATGACAAATCATCTGTGTCTAAGAATGACTCATGTGCATAGTCCATAAACATGGCAATGTCTATCCCCCGAAGGTTCCCTAAAAGTTGGTTTCCACTAAGGCATCTAATAAATAGGTTACCCCAATTGACACAAGAATAAGATATTTGTCTAAAGTAACTATAGAAACGAAGGCCCCACTAGTGCCCCTATTGACCTTACTTCTTTGGTTGATTCTACTAAACTTTTCCTCGTTTGACCTGCTCTCACAGGTCGTGGCTCTACTGGCTAATATTTCCATGGCCTTATTGCCAAAATAGATCATGTCATCCACTATTGGAAACATCTTGGGGTTCTTTTCCCCTATGTGGTTCATCTGTTGGTGAGGTCCCCCTACTCGAGCCTATGATACACCGTCTCTAATTATTGATCCTACTTATGCCTTGGTCTTCAAAATCTTAGTGACTCTATCCTTATAATAACTATAATTCTCCTACGATATAGGATTAAAACTTCAACCACCCGAGCGTAAGTGGTAAAAAGTAGGCTACCTAGTAAAACATGTCAAACCTATCACACAATGTTTTATATCAACACTAAAAAGTCTTTCTCGTATTCAAATGATAGTGCTAACTTCCATCTTCGCTTATGTATCAATCTCTCCCGGTAGAGAAAGAGAAATATAGTCGGAGTTACTAGATCCCTCATGGTCATATAAACGATGTCTTCAAAACCTAGTCCTAACGTTGTCATGGATGGTGAGGGAAAGCATTTATCCTCAAACCATATGCTAAGAACTTGTTAATTGTCTCACACCTAAAAGTCCCTAGCTCGTGACTGAAGTCGACCTCATGTATGGGACATCTCGTCAGCGAAATCCAAACAAAGAACATCTTGATACACTTAGTCAATCCCACTTGTTCTTTAGGAACCAACGGTGCATCATCCCTAGCGGTCATCGTTATAAAGAGTTCAAACCAAAAATCATAAGGATCTAAAGTAGTCAAAGAACACAATGCGAAAAATTGACAAATGAACTCAAGATAGCTAGGACACTAAAAGTTGGAATGCTCTGATACCATATGTGATACTCCATAATATGTTAATAGATTGATCAATTCTGAGTTAAAAATTACATGAGACAAAACAATTAAGTACCATATTAAGCATACATGAAAAGAAATAAACTGAAATCAATACTTAATAACAATAATAAAAGCAATATTTCCATAATTGCAATACCATCATAATAAGACCAAAATAAAAACTTTAACTTTAATATACAAACCAACTCATATTCATTTAATTTTACTATTATAAGTATGTCTCTCTCACTACTATAACAAGAAAATAAATGAAATGATAAAATTGGCACGCAGGACATGGACACCTACATCCTCGGATGGAACTGTGGATAGAAGGATAAAGTGATAGCAACAATATAAATTAAGGTCTAAACGTGTGGCTTCGGTCCTAAAACATTAAATCCACAACGTTAACAACAAGTTTAAATAGAATAAGAGTATAATATAACTTGGAATATATTATAACAATGCATCTGCCTCTAACATTTTAACATCTTTTAGATTACTACACTCCTCAATACTAATGTAGAAGGGTCTTATTTGTGAAACTCCTTACTCAAAGATAAGTTACTTTATTCAGGCAGTGGGTAGCATATTCAATTTCATATGAATGAAGTTAATAAAGACACTCGAATGACCAAGCCTGGCACAGGTGAAGAAGCTCAGTGAACCATCGATTGACATGGATGGGAGGGTTCCTGAGGAAGCTAATTTCGAGAAAATGAAATTAAAACAACTCTATATGATCAGACATGTTGTGAAATAACTTACTTGATTAAACATGCTTCAAGCAACCATCAACTCAATTGACTAATTCATTATTGAGCTGTAAAAAGGTGCTAACATAGAAAGCACTATCTAACATAAATGAGTATTCTTTTTGCACATGATCCCATACGTGAAGACTTTATATAAGTATTGTAAAGTTTTTTATCATGTCCATGTATTGAGATAAATTTAAACCACGCTTAACGAGCATATCCCCCATTAAATTTTTTATGGTCGTTTACTAACAAAAGCGTCCAAAAAGAGAAAAACGCACTCAAGGCCCCACGAGATTAGAGCTTGGACTATGTAATCTACATTATCTCATTAAAGAAAGTCACAAACAAATACGACGATACTCATAAATAGGAGATAGAGATTTTCTAATAGACTTCAGTAGGCTTGAAAATATCTTAAACATTGTAAACACTTGAGAGGATAAGTTTTTCTATCACTGGCATTTGAGTGATTGTAAGCATTTATTTTTATCATCTAAATAGAATAAAACTTGAGATTCTATGGATGTATCCCATGTTGGGTGAACTAGGTTATTTATTGTGTTTTTTATAGTTGTTTCGTCCTTTGAGAATAACATTTTCCTTAATAATTGATATTGTTTATTATCATTCTTACAAAGTACATTTTACCATCATCATCAATAGGTATTATGCCTTAGTTTCATCATAAACACCCATGTAACAAGATAAATTAGCCCCTTCTCTCATTATCCAAAGGGAAATGTTTGGCAACTTTGTTGGGGACGTATTCTTTTAGAGATCGTGATTGAAATATAAATAGTACTCTCCATTCGATGATGCTCAACATGAGGAAGAGAAGGTTTTTGTTACATCTACTATTGAGGTTCCTTAAGTTACTATTGTCACAAGGAAAGTTATTGGTGGATATGCTTTCACGGCTCTATTTTGCATCCCAACCAAATGACCAATATGATTGTCAAGTTCACGGAGTTCCTCCAAAGAAAATAAGGAATGAAGATTTTTTGTTCCAATGGATCCTAGTTCCTTCGTTATACTGTTATCATAACCTTCCGCTCCTTTAATGGGAATTTTTATTATCCCCCCAGTTCAGCTGTTCCCATTATGACCAATTTTTCTCCTAATAAAATGCCAATCATTCAAGTTTTAGTTGTTATGTCATCTTTAATTATGGTCACTCCACCACAGGCCAAAATGATGGCGTAAACACCCCATCCTAGTACCCAACTAAGTACCTTCTCAAGAAGCTAACACTCCTTCTCCCTCCATAAAGCCTAGGTCCTACATACAGTACCTATTTAGAGGCCACCGAGAGCTTTCTAACACCGTTTCACTCCGGTTAAGTATCTAAACTGTAAGGGAAACATTTTAAACATTGCCCCTAGTATCTAGGTTACATACATTATTGTATATCCCGTTAGTTTGCATCACGATATATCATTTATTTGAATATCTGGTAACTCCAACTTGCATCTACAACATGAACCACTACATCTTCAACGTGCACCACTATATTTTCAACGTGCTCCACTACTCCACCTAATGATGATATAATTTATATTTGGAATTCGAAGTTTATTTATAATTATATTGGGATTTGTTTTTTATTTGATTTGATTTAAAAAATGAGGCATTTTTTGGATTTAAAATAATAAAAAAAATTCATCCCCATTCGTTCAAACGAGATGGGAATCTCATTCGAACAAAAGTGCTTTGTCATTAGAAGCGTAGTTTGAAGTGTACATAAAACAAGCATGTAACGAAGGCATATTGTTTCAAGTCGTTAGAAGGTCATTTGAAGCCCGCTCAAACGATATAGTCTTGTAGGTCGAACGAAACTAGTTTTCGTTCTAGTGAAGAGATGATCTCATTTGAACGATCATCAAACTTGTTCGAATGACTTGTTCCACCATGATTTTAATGTTTTCTTATTAATACCTGCTTCTTATAGGGCATAGGACTTTCAAAACTTCAATTTTTGCAGACTTGTTGCATAAAGTCTCATATTTTAGAAGGGAAAACATCTTTTGATTCACACACATCACCTCTCATATGTTGTTATGAATCCAGTTTAAAACTCTCACGTAATTTCATACGGGAATTACATATTTTAGAGAAGGAATCTCGATTGTTGTTCTTGTCATTCTTGTGTGGATCATTGCTAAAGGAAGATTGCAGTTTTATGATTCTTGTGAGGATCATAGCTGAAGGAAGACGAAGGTCACCTATGGGAGATTAATCGAAACACTGTAGATTCATTTATAAAATTTAAAAGTTGCGATTTTTAAATTTTATAAAGAGAATACAATGTTTTGCCCGAAAAGGATTTTTCCTGAAAACTGTCTTGCTTGGTTTGAATGCATGTTTTACTGTTTTACATAATAATCACCTAGTTGCATGTTATAGAGTAAAAAGAATTAAAATTGGTGTGGGTGTTCATCTGAATTTATTAACTTAACCCATTGGACTATTGTGCACTCTCAAATTAATATCAGATCCATTTACACAATTTTGCCGTGTAACTAATTTTTCGCAAAATTTTTCTTTATATCAATTTTTTTTTGAAAAATTGTTGATCTTTCAAAAATCAAAAATTTTCTGATGGATAAGTTATATAATAGGATGCCAAGTTTCAATGGATCGAGCTATGCCTGATGGAAAGCCCGAAGATCCACTTTAAAAGCTATAGATGAGAGGGTTTGGTTAGTAGGTGAAAGAGGGTGGACCCTCCCACTAAGAATGGTAACATCGCTTGAAAAGCTCTTATACTAATTTGAGAATGTTGTGTGATATTGATTATACACGGATTCTCAAATTTCCAATTTTAAACTTATTTAACTAGATGTTAATTTTTTTATACAAATTAATTAAACCCTAACACATATATCTAGGTGTATAAATCATGCCATCACAAATAAACATAAATTGTTGTCACACAAATTTCAGGAAAAAGTCCCCCGCAATGGAAAAACCTTTATTTCAATATAAGTAACAACACTTACGAAAATCTGCAATGAATATTTCATAGAACACTCACATAGGTCATAACCTAGAATCAACCATGGATTGACTATAGCAAACCCACAAGAACTGCAACTCTATCTTCCGTAAGGAACACCCTCAAGCAGTCCTAAGTGACCGCAGTCATCATCCAGCACCTCTCTAAAGAGCTACCATGTTAGCCGCAGAGATTTCATCTCTACAAGAGAAACTTCAGTAAAGTTGTATCTTGGATTCCAAAACAATTCACTAAAGCTATTGGGATGATTTGTGAATTGAAAAATAAAGTTAAAAACAATTCTTGTCATGATGATTATATATACCATGCTATTTTCTCATGTATATATCACCTTTTTATCACATGCTTCACTTTTTACTCTATTGTATATATTCCTCATCTCATAATTGTATATAGGATCACTTTTACTTATGTGCTCCACACATTACTTGTAGATTTTCCATGCTTAGTGTTGATGTAAAAAATTAGGTTACTCTAATTATTCAATCACAGATAAATAAATGAGACAAATAATTTTAAAGTGGTTCAGCCTTATATGAATGGCCTACGTCCACTGTTATGTTATTGCTGAGTGTTTGGGAATTCTCGATTACAAGTTCTATCAAGAAATTCCGGTCCCTTTGAATGAGGGTAATACAATGTATTTATAGCCTTGAGGCTATAATCTGAAAGGGTGATACATTAAATGATATACATATGAAAGGGTAACTCATTTAATACTCTTCAAGCGTGTGCGTCAAGATGATAAGCATTCAATGAATAGTTGAACTGTTAATTATCTGGCAATCAATGCTGTGGTCGAGATGCAGCCCGGACCGTCTTAGTTTCTCGTCGTTCAGGAGTTCCTCGGAGAGCTGGAGCTCCTGGGAGTACACTTATTGCTCGGAGTGAGTATGACTAGGTCGGGGGAATAAGCTTCCTCGTTGCTATTGTGCCACGTAGATTGACACGTGTCTTCTTATTATTCGTCCATATCAGCATACTAATTTTGGTATCAACAGAAGCCCCCAATGTTTCATATTTCGAACTTTGAGGAGTATGGAACATTCTTTCTCGGTATATGGCAATATTAAATGATCTTCCTGGTTTTTAGGAACATTTCTCTGTATTTGAATTTCCTTCCAAATTCGCAGAATCTGCATTTTTTGCATTTTTATAAGCGCTTCGATCTTCGTGCACTTTTTGTCCTTTTAGCCGCCGTTAGCGTAATAATTTCCTTTTTGTAATCATTTCTTTTGCCTTTTCCCAAGGCAAAGTATTTAAACTTCATAGACAATATCACCGTCTTCTACCTTTTCCAATTTCTGCTTTCGAGTTTTCCAGAGTCTTTCTTTCTCTTGTGCGTTCATCCTTGTTTTCGTTCGTTGTCAACAGATCTCCCTTTTTCCTGTAAGATCTTCTTCCTTCTTCTTCATTTCTTTTATTCACCGTGGTTTATATTATTGAATCTCTTGAGAAATTTCGTTCTGATTTCTTTATTCCATCTTCGGTAACTGTGGAGGATCTTTCTGAGCCTTCAAATTATTTTAACTTGGCTGAGGGACATTGGTTCCCCAGCCTCTTAATTGCTGAATGTGGATTTTCTTTTCCACCAAACCCTTTGTGTTTAGATTTCTGTCATCATTTTGATGTTGTTCCTGAAAAAATAGCCCCTAATACATGGAGAATAGTTAATGGGGTGCATAGGTTAAATCAAACTCATGGAACTCGTATAGGTGTTCCTGAAATTATGTACTGTTATAGATGGGCTGTTCTAGACAATGTTTTTTTATTTAAAAACTAGATTTTTGAATAGGGCCTTAGTAGTCAATCTCCCTGATGCTAATAGGGATTATTTTGAACATGGGGTAGTTATCAAAAATTGGCAACATGCCCATTTGGTTGGAGACGAAGTATATGAAGGTCCCAAATGCCCTCCATATGGCAACGGGATAGGTTATTTTCATTTTATTTTATTTCTGAAACTATGATTTCATTACGTTTGAATAAATGCGTGATTGACATTCCAATATGTATTTGTTTGCAGTTGACAGTAAGAGAAAAATTCCAAAAGAATCAGAAGTTAACATTAAGCATTTGAAACTTATCTGGAAGTTGCATCAGAAAATTGTAGACGAGCACGTCAGGTATGCTTCATACTTGTTACAGTACAGGAGCTATACATCATCCTTTACTGCTCGTCCTGTGGTCAGCATTAGTGAACCATTTCCAGCTTCTGAGGACTCTTCTCCAGAATCTCACATTCCTCTAAGTCAGAAAATGGGCAAGAGGAGAGTTCCTGCTATATTTGAGGAGACTGCCTCTGCTGGAGAGGGTAAAAGAAATAAATCTGACATCCCAAAGGGGAATAAGAAAGTTAATGCTTCTCCTTCTGTTGCTCCTCAGAAGGCTACCGAGAAGCACCCAGTGGCTCCGAGCAAGAAGGATGCACTTGTGGAAGTGATTACCATTTCCCCAACCAAAAGTTCTTCTTTGGTTGAGACTGTTGAAGTGCCATTGAGGAGACTGAAGAAGTCCTCCTCGGTTAGTTTTTCTGAAACCATTCCCCAACTCCAAGCTAGTGGAGTTGGTGTTCCAACCATTATTCCTCCGTGTTCTGCAATGAGCTCGGTAAAGACTTGGACCATTCCTGAAGTCCAAGGAATTGAGGAGAACATGTCCAGGGATATGCTGACATCCCTGGCTACTCGTCACATTGCTTCAGTAAGTTTCTCTTATTCTGAACTTTCTTTTTCATCAATAAATGTATCTCTGCAATGACTTATCATTATTTTCTTCTTTTTCCAGCTGGTCAGTTGCTTTAACACCATAGTGAAAAAAGATGAAGCGATCAAGGCTTCCAGCTCCTCGTCTGGAGTAGAGGATGCTTTACAGGGCTTGGCCCAAAATTTGAAGGATTCTCGTCAAAAGTATGACGAGGATAGGGGTGAATGGGAGAAGAAGTTGACTGCATCAGAGGCAGAGAAGGTGCAGTTGGGAAATAAGGTGAAAGACTTGGAGAGAGAGAATAAAAAATATGCCGAGAAGCTCACAAGCTTTGGGGAGCTTGAAAATAAATTGAAATCGACTGAGGAAGAGCTAACCCTTATGCGAGAAGTAAATCGCCAGAAGGAGGAGGTGGAGGCCAAGTTGAAAGCATCCGAGGATCTTCTATTCGAGAAGCTCTCCTCGGAGAAAATGAAAAGAAAAATGGCTGTGAAGAAATCTTTTCGTACCGGTTGGGATAAAGGATGGGCAGGGGGTGGCAGCAATGATGACTCAGGTGCAGTATGGGAGTTTGAAATACTTTCGAGATGGTTGGGTTGCTGCCCTGCAAGAATTGAAGGTTAACAGGGACTCAGAACTGTTTCAACAACATCTCCCTAGTCCTCCCCCAGCTATTGAAAATGAATAAGAGGATGAAGATGCCTCCGAAGAATCTTCAATGACAGTGGGTGATCAAGTCCTTGCTCCATATCCCAATCAGACAGCCACCGAGGAGATTTCATCTTTGCCTACTCCTCCTGAACAAGTCCCAACTTCCGCCGACCAACTCATTGTTCCCACCGAGCAACCAAGCTCCTCGTCGCAGCCTCCCGAGAAAGTCTTGGGAGACAAGGAAAAGGTGTGAAGTTGTTCGGTATTCTCTTTCTGTTTTTCTTTTACTTGTAATCTGTATTCTGAACGCTGTACTTCTTTTGATGATGTAATAAAATCACCTTTTTTTATTCCTCTACGTTGTTAATGTTCTGTCTGCTTCTTTTATTAACTCTTGCCTTCTCCTCTTTACTAGTTTATGGCTAAAATGGACTTACTATCTTCCAATGATACAAAACTGATGCAGCAATGCCATGAATATTTTAAAGCTGGCCATACTGACCTGAGTGCATCAGAAATTGTTGATATCCTTGGCCATGGTGCTTCAGAGCAGGCAGTGGAAGCTTATCAGTATTTGAAATATTTACTTGACCGAGCTGTGGCCAATAATGTGGCGTACTATGAGATGATCGAAGAGCTTCAATGTACTCTAGAAGATCTTCAGAATCAGTATAAGGAATCATCTGCCCTGTTGCATGAGGGTTATGAGAAAAAGTACCAGGAAATTTCTACCGAGAAGGGCTACGAGAAGCTCTTTGCTGGATATGATGTTAGGGAGAGAACCCTAAAGGGTGAAGTTGAAGCATGTAGACAGATTACTGAGCTGCTGGAGCAAGAGAATAACAATTTGCAAAAAGAGCTAGCACAATATAAGTCTGCAGATTCTTCTTCAACAGCTGTAATCCCAGTGAACGACGAGGGATTTTCATTCTTAGAGGTTGAGAATGCCAAATTAAGGCAAGAGTTGGACACCTTGAAAAGGTCTGGTACTGCTACTGCTACTCGGGGACGAGGAAGAGGTTCTCGTGGATGAGGAAGAGTTGTACAGAATGTTGTCGAGGAATAAAGTACTCCACCTGCTCGGGGTCGATCAAGAGTTCTTCGTCGTATGGTTGATGAAGCTCATACTCATTCAGCGTTGGAAAGTCAAGCATTCCAATTGATGGAAAAAGATCGAGCCTTGTCTGAACTGTCCAAGAAAGTTAGAGAATTGGAACCACAAATCTCGGCAAAGGAATCAGCGTTGGAGACTAAGGAACTTTTCATCCAGAGTCTTCATGAGAAGCTTGAGAGGTTAACATTTCAATTCCATAAACAACCCAGGGAATTTTGGATGGCTGGATACAACGAGGCACTATTCCATTTAGATGCTCGTATCCGGAATGCCAATAATGAGGGCTACAAGCAAGGCTGGCTAAATGCCTTATGTGTGTTGAAACTCGAGCAGGGACATTATTTGTGGGACTACTATGAGCCCGGATTGCTTGACTTGCCTGTGCCATAATTTAATTTGGACATGGAATGGATCCCAGCTCGTGCCATTCCTCGGAGATTAATTGCGAAGTATCTTGGTGACTACAGTTTGCATTCTCAGTTTGAGGTATCTCGTCCTGAGCATCTCCTAAATCGACCTTCTGTGATGAACGTTAGGATGCTGAAGGACTTGAACTTCATTGATTCTCCTCAGTCTTTAAATGATCCGCCTGCTGGCGAGGAACCTGTATCAAAGGCTGAGGGAAAAAAACCAATAGAATAGGAAATTCTTATGTAACAGTTAGTATACATATCCATATAATTATCAATGTAACTTGTAATTTATTTTGAATTTTAATGAAAGACTTTCATTTTTATTTGCAAATATGTATTGCTATTGTCTTGTATTTGTCAACACTTTATATTTGTGCTTGCATAACAATATTGTGTGGTTCATCGACCAACTTAGTAATAAAAAGTTACAAGTATCAGAAATGTTGCTCGATCACTTAATAATAAAGTAATGAGTATAAAAATGTTGAAAATTATTCCAACCAACCAAGGTTGTAAAAATAATCTTGTTGACCAATTATAGTTAATGAGATTTTATCCCCGACTAACCATACTTGGTAACTTTTTATCTTTTTCATAAAATGTGCCCGACCAACCAAGGTCGATGAATTTTCCTCGTCGACCAACTATAGTTAGTGGTTTTGTATCCCCGACTAACCATACTTGGTTCAGTTTGGAATATTTTGTTCTACGAGGAACTTTTGTAATAATCTTACCTCCCGACCAACATAAGTTGGTATTTGAGAGAATATCTTGCTTCCTAGCCAAACACGTTGGCATTTTTAGGAATGTTGTTCTCGCTCTTTTACCAACCGGAGTTGGTCTGAGTTTGAACTATCATGTCCACTTGCCCTTTTACCAAAATTGGTCTGAGCCAATGTCAGCCTCCTAACCAAAGGAGTATGGTGTGTTCTCGCCCTTTTACCAACCGGAGTTGGTCTGGGTTCGAACTATCGTGTTCTCTCTCTTTTACCAACCGAAGTTGGTCTGAGTTCGAACTATTATGTCCACTCGCTCTTTTATCATCCTGAGTTGATCACGCTAGTGTACGCCTCCTAACCAAAGGAGTATAGTTTGTTCTCGCCCTTTTACCAACCAGAGTTGGTCGTGGGTTTGAACTATTGCCTCCTAACCAAAGGAGTATAGTTTGTTCTAGCCCTTTTACCAACCGGAGTTGGTCGTGGGTTTGAACTATCGTGTTGTTTATATTGCTGAACAGTGTAGTGTTGCACACTAGTATTCCCCGAAAAACTTTCAATAAAAGAAAGAGGATGTTAAAACATCATCGTTTTATTCATATTGATGGAACTGCTTTACATTTTACATCACTGATAATACTTGCGTAGGTGTTCAGCATTCCATGCATTCTTAAATTCCTCTCCTTCTAGAGTTGCTATGCGGTAAGTTCCTGGTCGAACAAATTCTGTAACTCGGTAAGGTTCATGCCAGTTTGCTTCCAATTTATTGTGCTTCTGAATGACCTTATTTAGCACGTAATCTCCTTCTTTTAAGTCGCATTTCTTCACCCTCTTGTTGTAGAACAGAGCTGCTCGTTGTTGGTAAGTAGCATTCCTAATGGTTGCTTCTTCTCTAACCTCCTCGAGCATATTCAAATCCAATCTTCTCATTAAGTCGCTGACTGGGGAATTGAAATTCAGCACTCTGTGTGTTGGGAGACCCAACTCGCCAGGTATTACAGCCTCACTTCCAAACGCCAGCATATATGGTGATTCTCTAGTTGCTGCTCGGGGAGTTATTCGGTAAGCCCACAATACTGACTGTAGCTCATTAATCCAATTAGCCTTAGCCTCACTTAGCCTCTTCTTCAAACCATTTAGTAATGTTCTGTTCGTCACTTCAGTCTGTCCATTTCTCTGAGGATGGCCTGGTGCTGAATGAGTCTTCAAAATGTTTGATTGACGACAATAGGCAACAAACTCCTCGTTATCAAATTGTGTTCCATGGTCTGTGATGAAGGCATGAGGGAGACCATATCGGCAGATTATGTTCTTCCAAACGAACTGGTATACCTTCTCGTACATTATATCAATAAGTGGCTCAACTTCTACCCACTTAGTAAAATAATCCACTGCAACGACGAGGTACTTGAATCTTCCTCGGGTTGTTGGCGGTGGTCCAACCAAATCAATTCCCCACATGGCAAATGGCCAAGGGGAAGTTATGGGTGTCAACAATGCTTATGGAGTACGTCGGATGGAAGAAAAACGTTGGCATTTATCACATCTTTTGGCATAGGCTATACAATCAGCCCTCATCGTTGGCCAGTAGTACCCTTGCGTCATCACCCTTTGCAAAAGTGTCCGACCTGCTACATGGGCTCCACAGGACCCTTCATGGATTTCTTCAATCAATTCTTTCACCTCGGAGGGATGTACACATCTCTGCAAACCTACCATAATTCCTCGTCTATACAAAACACCATTATTTAGTACATACCGAGCAGTTTTAAACTTCAATTTCTTTGCAGAGAGCTTATCCTCCGGCAATTCTCCCTCCTCAATATATGCCCTGATGGGATCCATCCAAGATAGTCCTAAATCAAGGGTAATAACATTCATCGTCAAGTCTTCATCTATGCTTCGACTTTCTAATACTTCAATTGGTATCGTTCTTCGCAACTCGGTACGAGTAGCTGATGCTAGTCGGGCCAGTGCATCTGCTTGTGCATTTTCCATTCTTGGTATTCTGATCAACTGGATGGCTTCAAATTCTTCCAACAACTCCATCACCTTTGCATGATACTTGACCATTAATTCTCCTTTAACTGCATATGTTCCCATTATCTGATTCACAATTAATTGAGAATCACTAAATACCATCACTTGTTGTGCTTCCATAATCTTTGCTAAATTAAGACCTGCTATCATGGCCTCATACTCGGCCTTATTATTGGAGGCTTTGAATTGGAATCGCAGGGCATATTCCATGTCAATCTCGTCTGGGGTTTTAAAAATAATCCCTGCTCCACAACCTGTTGTGCAAGATGACCCATCTACATACAATCTCCATGTAGGTACTTCGTCTTCAAATTTCTTATCTGACAGCATTCCTCGGTGAAATATCTGTTATTTTCTTTCATCCTCCCCTGGTAATTTTCGTTCCTCGTCGACCATCTCTTCTCGCCCTTTTACTAACCGAAGTTGGTTTGGGTTTGAATTTAATGATCTTTCCACATCCACAAGCACTTTTACCAACCGGAGTTGGTCTGGACTTGCGTCTGTTGATCCTGTAACATCCACAGGTTGGTCAGCGAGCAACTTTTGTTCCTCGGGGGTATCAGGATATGTAAATTCTACTATAAAGTCTGCTACAGCCTGCCCTTTTAATGATGATCTGGGTTCATACACAATATCATATTCTCCGAGCTCTATTGCCCAGTACATCAGTCTCCCTGATTTTTCTGGCTTACGAAGGGCTTGCCTCAATGGCATGTCGGTATACACGACGATGGTATGGGCCTGGAAATATGGCCTCATTCTTCTACTTGCTTCAATTAATGCCAATGCCAATTTTTTCAGCTTTGGGTACCTGATCTCTGCACCTCGAAAAGCCTTGTGTAATAAATTGGCTTCTGGACTCCATTCTCCAATCTGATCAATGCTGAGCTGACTGCATTCTTTGATACTGCCAGGTATAAGTACAACTTTTCTCCCATTACTGTCCTGGACAAAAGTGGAGGTTCTCCCAAATATTTCTTCAAGTCTTGAAAGGCTTTTTCACATTCATCATTCCACTCGAAAGTTTTTCAAAGTGTTTTGAAGAATGGGAGGCATCTATCAGTTGCTCGGGATACAAATCTGTTGAGCGCTGCAACTCGTCCTGTAATACTTTTCACCTATTTCTTCGTCGTTGGAGATCGCAACCCTAAAAGAGCTTTGATCTTTTCTGGATTCGCCTCAATGCCTCGTTGGTTGACGATGTACCCGAGGAACATTCCTTCTCGTACTCCAAATGTGCACTTCGTCAGGTTGAGCTTCATTTGGTATTTATCCAGTTGATCAAAGGTCTGACCTAAGTCAACTAGATGATCAGCAGCTTTCTTGCTCTTTGTTAGCATATCATCGACATAAACTTCCATATTGCAACTGATTTGTTCGGCAAAAACCTTGTTCATCAGCCACTGGTATGTCGCTCCTGCATTTTTCAAACCAAAAGGCATAACATTATAGCAATAAGTTCCCCTAGGGGTAATGTAACACCCCGCCTAATTAAATAACGGGTGGCCAGTCCCATACCAAATTAAAATATAATATACAGTTGGCTCATTCTTAGCATCACTGTCGAAAACATTTACATTTCTCCTTTATATGATTAGTTTCTCATTAACATGAACATTACTCATTAATACGAATCGTTGCTCATTAACATGAATCATTTCTCATTAATATGAATTAAGCTTTTCAATTCTATAAGAGTAAACATTCATTAACTTAATTCCATTCTTTTCTCAATTCTCCTTTATCTACAATTATCACACAGTAGATGACTTAACCACAATATAACCATTCAATCATTTAATTCATTATATATATATTCATATATAATACGGCACCCCGAGTCACAGCTGTGGTACAATGCATTACTCTGCTATCATGTCCCATCATCGTTGGTCGTCGAATAGTGGACAAAAGGTTCGGTAAGGATTCCTCGAACCATAAACAACAACACAAACATTGGAGGCGAACATAGTTCTCGTATCCATGGGTCACACACATACCTACGTACCCACAGTCAGCGGACTTATCAACTCCCCGATAAGTCTTTCATAGACCTATGTTCTCGAGCGACAAATCAAAGATCCCATGGATTTATCAGGATATGACTGCCCTCACGCGTAAACCTCCCACCGATAGCAAGTAAGCTAGGTATGTCATACACATAAATCATCAATCAATCAAATAGGTATTATCATACCTATAATATAATATCAATAAGGTAATATCACTACCCTAAGATAATTCCCATACGTAGCATTATGTCTCTTTTAAATTCCACGTATTAAAATATCATATCTTTACTTCATAATTTAATTATCCTCGCATCCTATAACATCTCTCCACTCCCGACGTCGTTAAGGTTCATGCACGGAGCGTCTCGCAAAGAGAAATCCAAACAAGGAACCCCTCCAATACACTACTACTTAACTTTGTCGATCGAGGAGGTCCGTCAACTTTAAATACATGATTGGGATAACCTCATACCCTCTTTCAACCAAATGTGTTCTAAACTCCCATCTCTATCCAGGAGTCATACTGCTAAGTGCTCGTATTACACTTAGTCCTTGCACAATCAATAATGAGCTTAAACTCAGTCCTTGATGTTCACATTGTAATCCTAAGGCTACCCAAGTGTTACATTCAATCACCACTACTGGGCCTATCCTTAATCCTCAAGCAAACCAATTATAATCCAACAAATGAATCTAGCAACCGAAATTTCTTTAATTTAATTATCATCATTCTAATCAATTTAAATCCTAATTAAATTAATTCAAATCTTAACTAGGGCTTAGTGATCTTCTCTAAGTCCCATAATATCCAATTAATAATCACCGAAGATCTACAAAAGTTTTGGGATAAGAACCAACATTAAAAAGAAACAACATCATGAATTCTCATATTTTAAATACTCAGAAAAATCAGATCTAAAAATTATTCAAATCATCAATCCGATTTCAGATTTGGATTCTATACGAAAATTTGAGTCAGGTATGTGTTTTGAGTTTTTCTTAAATCTCATCCAAATGCACTCAAAAAGAAGATCTAAACATTCCAAATTGGCTCTTCTCATTCCACTCGTTTTTGCCTCTTTTTCCAGAAAATTATCAACATATTATCTTCAAGAACACTAAATTATTTTCAGAATTTCTTCCACAGATTGATGAATATTTATTGGATTACTAACTACCTACAACATGAGTTTAATTCCTATATATTTTTAGATTCCAAAAATCCATTAACAACTATATCCTTTCATCTTCCAAGCATGAAATCATCTCTTTTTATAACTATCCTAACATGGACAATATACGAACTTAAATTGCAAATATCAAACACTTGCCTCTAATGAAGATCTGATCCTTTGGAGTTGAATAACACAGGTGGTGATGGTGGTGGTGACCTTTGACCTTTGGTTCTCCTCCTTCCCAAGCAAACTTCTTTTTCTTTCCATGCAACCTTCCACTCTCTCTAAGAAGATGACTTTTAAATTTTGTGTAGAAGAGATGAAACGAACCTACATACACAAAATTTCCAAATATTTATAATAAGACAAAACCCGAAATCACTATTCTTCCCCCTTGTAAAAATAACCAAAATGCCCTTTTGGGCTGTCTTTTCATTTCCAAATGACCCGAGACTCAAAATTAACATCCAAATAGACTTTTCTAACTATTTTGAACCTTCCGGACGCAACGACGCAGTAGAAATGACCATTAGGTTGATAGAAAATGAATTTACTTTTTAATTTAATAAATTAGTCCCGACACGTCCCATACTGCGTCTGACTAAAAATCCAAATTATCGAAATTATATCACACCGTCATATCAATGACATCACATTCATATATTACCTAAATATCTTTAAGTAATATTCAGAATCATGCATTTTAATATCCACAATTCAGATAAAACCCAAATGAATTAATTAATAATAAAAATCCAATTAATCCATTAATTTAAAATATAACCCATTTTAAAAGTCATAAAAATTACGGGGTATTACAGGTAATAAAAGAAGTACTTTCCCTGTCTTCAGGTTTCATTTTGATCTGGTTGTAGCCAGAGTAAGCATCCATGAAGCTGAGCAGCTCGTGTCCCGAGGTGGCGTCCACTAGTTGATCAATTCTGGGCAATGGAAAGTGATCCTTTGGGCATGCCTTGTTGAGATCGATGAAATCAACACACATTCTCCATTTATTGTTTTTCTTCTTTACCATCACCAGGTTTGCTAACCAGTCTGGATATTTCACATCTTCAATGAATTTGGCTTTCTGGAGCTTGTCGACCTCCTCTTGTATAGCTTGATTCTTCTCAGGACTAAATACTCTTCTTCTCTGCTTTACATGTTTGATCTCCTTATTTACATTGAGCTCGTGACATAAGAAGTTTGGATCTATTCCTGGCATGTCCTCATGACTCCATGCAAAAGTTTTCTTCCTGTTTCTCAAGAAAGTTATCAACTCCTGTTTTATTGAAACGTCCAACGACGAACCTATCTGGGTTACTCGTTCAGGGTGCTCGTCATCCAGAATAACATTTTCTGTAGATTCCATCACCTGTCCTTTTACAAGTTGAGATTCATCTCTGGGATCAAGTGTTTCAATTTATGTACCTTCCTCCACCTGGTAGGTAGTAGTCTTTTTCCTTGACTCTTCAAGCTCCTCTTGCTCGGCAGATGAATAATAGCATTCCCGAGCTACTTTTTGATCACCTTTCACAACTCCTACCCCGAAATTTGTTGGGAATTTTAAGCAATGATGTACTGTAGATGGGACTGCTTCAAACTTCTTCAAACCAACTCTTCCCAAGATGATATTGTAAGTTGACTGCACATTCTTATCCATCACAAATAAGCGTATTCTCTCTGTTCGACAAGCAGGCCAAGTTCCAATGAATATATCCAACTTGATCGTCCCAAGTGGAAAAACTTTCTCGCCAGCAAAACCCAGGAGAGGTCTGTGATAAGGTTCCAATTGAGATAATTTTAAATTTAAACTGTCAAAGCATGAGTAGTACATGATGTCCGCCGAACTACCATTATCTACCAAAACCCTTGAAATCACTACTTCTTTCATCCTCATTTTGATCACCAAAGGGTCGTCGTGAGGGTAAAGAACACCTGCCAGGTCATTTTTTGAAAAGCCAATGACCAGCTTCTCTTTGTTTATCTTCCTCGGGCGATCCTCTTCAGCCAGATTTATTCAATGAATATATGAACAAGCTTGAGCCTCTCCAAGGTAAGCCTTTCTTTCTGTAGTAAGGTCTCCTCCTCCTGCATCTCCTCCTATAATGACATTACAATCAAATGACCCAAAACGTATGGAAAATACCTCTCGTTCTGGTTGCCTTGGTTTCTTGGGAAGATCGGGGTCATCATCTAGATCATCTTCATGGTCTCTCTTCTTTTTCTCCTCTACTCGACGAGGATATCTAGACCTCGCTCTGGTTCGGTCATTATTTCTTCTTTCACCTCCCCGATCAACATACTTTGCTAGTTTCCCTCTTCGGATGAGTGTTTCAATCTCATTCTGAAGAGCTATGCAATTTTTGGTCATATGGCCATGATCCTTATGGAACTCGTAATATTTCTCCCTATTCCTCGTGTCAGGGTCTGACCTCAATTTCTTTGGCCACTTTACTTCCTTGTTATTCTGGATTTCTTCCAAGACATGATTAATACCCATTTTCAAAGGAGTATAAATATCGAATTTCTTCAGGATTTCCCATGACGACTTATTATTCTTGGAATGCTTGTCACCGCCATTGCCCTTATGCTCTTTCTTCTTAGATTTGTCTCCTTCCTCCTTGGTTTCTTTATCCATATTCTTCTTTGCAGCCATAGCCTCCTCGGCATTCATGATTTTGGCCGCTTTTGCCATCAACTCTGACATAGTTGTAGGTGGATCTTTGGCCAAGGTATAATACAACTTGTTAAGCAACAACCCACTCATCAAGGCGGTGATTGCTGTCTTCTCTTCATAATCTATGACTTCCAGCTTCTCGTTATTGAAACGAGTTATGTAATCTCTAGTACTCTCACCAGATTTTTGTCTAACACTTAACAAGTGTGCTACTCGTTTTACTGGTTTTGCTCTAAAACAGAAATTGCCAATGAACAACTCAGCCAACTGAAAGAAAGTTGAAATCTTACCCCAAGGAAGATTGTTGTACCATATTTGGGCAGATCCCGAAAGAGTTCCTGAGAATGCTCTGCATCTCATCTCATCGGGGACAACATAGATGTTGGCAGCAGCTTGATACTGCTCTATGTGCAGAACAGGATCTGTCTTTCCATCGTATTTGGGGGTCACTACAGGTTCTTTAAACTTTGACGGTTTAGGAAAATCCACAATAGCCTTGACAAAAGGTGTCCCTTGAACAAAAGTTCATTGTAGGGGATTCTTCGCCTTAGCCATTTCTCCCAATCTATCCTCCAACCGCTGAATGGACCCTTTACACGCATCATTTCCTTCCTCGGGCCTATTAGTTCCAGCAATTGATTGTTCTGAAGTGGCCTCCTGAGATCTATCTTGACGAGGAACTGGTCGTGATTGTGCCGATCCCTCTCTTAGATCTGACGGTTGTCGAAAACTCCTCGACACGGATTTAGGTGGATTCCTATTCCTCCTAGGGCCTAATCGACTGAAAGAAGACACCCTGCTCAGTCTTTCCAAGGCACTGGTCCTCTCTGGAGAAAGAGTAATACGTTGCTCAGTATCTGTGGCCCGTATTGATGAAGTTTTCCCAGGTTGATAAGAGAAATCATCAGATTCCTCATTACGATACGCATCTGTATGCCTAGATCGTGAAGAAAGTAAATAGGTCTGCCGCTGGCCACTTCGCTGTCCCGAATGTGCAGGTGCACCGCCATGAAGGGTTTGTATGAGTTTCCGCATTGTCTCTTGCATGGCGGCTTGTCCTTGAGCCAGATTCGTCATAATTCCAGCCAGATCTGGAGGTGCAGAAGGATTTGGAAGATTTCCAGCATTTCCAGCATTTCGATTGCTAGATTCTGGATTATCTGCCATTGATGATGAATGATTTTTGGTGAAAAACGATAATAGCAATCGTTCCCATTGACGGTGCCAATCTGTTGATGTAAAAAATTAGGTTACTCTAATTATTCAATCACAGATAAATAAATGAGACAAAGAATTTTAAAGTGGTTCAGCCTTATATGAATGGCCTACGTCCACTGTTATGTTATTGCTGAGTGTTTGGGAATTCTCGATTACAAGTTCTATCAAGAAATTCCGGTCCCTTTGAATGAGGGTAATACAATGTATTTATAGTCTTGAGGATATAATCTGAAAGGGTGATACATTAAATGATATACATATGAAAGGGTAACTCATTTAATGCTCTTCAAGCGTGTGCGTCAAGATGATAAGCATTCAATGAATAGTTGAACTGTTAATTATCTGGAAATCAATGCTGTGGTCGAGATGCAGCTCGAACCATCTTAGTTTCTCGTCGTTCAGGAGTTCCTCGGAGAGCTGGAGTTCCTTGGAGTACACTTATTGCTCGGAGTGAGTATGACTAGGTCGGGGGAATAAGCTTCCTCGTTGCTATTGTGCCACGTAGATTGACACGTGTCTTCTTATTATTCGTCCATATCAGCATACTAATTTTGGTATCAACACTTAGCTTCACTAGCACACACACTCACCCTTTTCTCACTTTTATATATCTCCATGATTACGCACATGCTTCACACACCACTTTTAGAGTATCCATGCTTAGTCTCACTATCACACACTTTCAATTGTAAGTATCTACATGTTTTTTCACTCACACTATTCTTATGTCACTCTCTCACTTTTCACATATCCCTTATTCACTTGAATAGTCACATGTTTCACACTCTATTACCATGCTTTGCATAGTCTTCATATACCATATATATTTTCTACTATTTCTTTCCATGATTATCCCCTTCATCTCATGATACTTACACATAGTGGTACTATTCCCTTTATTTGTCATACCTAAAGCTATCCATAAAATACTAATTAAGACTTAAGTATTTTTTTCACACTACATCACCTGAGCATGGAAATACTAACCAAAATTTTAACCCATACTGAGGGGTCACTTCGTGATGGGTGTATATTTTATGAGGCGCGGTTAACCTAAGCGATATAATTCCCACCTTCCATTGGCCTGTACCTTTCATGTATATCAAACGATTCCCCATGCATCATATCGCTTGACTGGAGTTATGGCATGAGGTATATAACAAGAAACTCATTCATGTACATCGACTATATATAATTCTCTCTCACACATATCGTTCTCACGAAGTATATCATGATTCAATTCACGTACACTCATGTATACCAAGTGGCTTATTTACATGTATCGATGAATGATTGACTTTATTTTCAATAGGTATATCACGCAAGTCATGCTAAAGGGGGGAACCTTTCCACTAACCCGCTAAATGCATTAACCTAATATAGGCCTCTACCTTAGGACACTCACATCTAGTTTGCCAGTTATAATGCAAAACTCTGCCGAAATTTAGGGTCACTATATTGCCCAAATTTTCATGCTATTTTTTTCACTTTTAAAATAGGTTCATGTACATGAGACTATAAACAAGTCACACCGTGTATCGCATCTTATAATCGATCTTTTCTCAGGCTCAGGTCCTATCTGGCATTTTTCTGCATTTTAGGCAAACATAATACAAATGAAACCTAATAATAATAAACATGCTAAGGACTTTTCCCTTCTCCCTCTTTTTAAAACATACCAAAAACAAATCTCCCCCTTTTCAAAAGAAAATACCAAAAATATTCCTCTTTTCGAATAAAAATAAAATCAATTTTCCTCTCAGGTTGTTCGCATTCCCATATTTTGGCCTGGCTTCCTACTAGCTTCGATCTTCTGTCAAATAACCTTGAAGATCTACTGCTTCCTTTGCTGCTTACATCGAGTTTGAGACCTACCTCTGCAACTTATTCATGGGGAATGTGGACCAGGCTAAGAATGTTCAACCAGATTTGATGACCATCCTAGTCCAGCTCAGTACCAAGATTGATAACCTCCCGAAAAGAAAATCCATAATTTAATCCCTCTACCCAAATCATACATGTCAAAACACCTAGCATACCTACAGTCTCACCTAAACCCATCAAGGTTTGCCCATCCTCTTTTCTGTATCTCACGAGATTCGCTGATCAAGCTCTATCATTGCTCACCCGGGATTACATTACCGTTCGTACTCAATTAAAAGTGGGAGGCATGGAATTACCTACCATTCTAAACCAACTCTAGAGGTTTGGGCTTAAATTGGTCAAAAAGATGACTAGCGATTGCAAGAGGTTCAACGATTGATTTATGAAAGCATAAAATTAGGCCCGAGAATCAGATGAATTAGTTGTACCCATAGAAAATTTTAGCTTGGATGATATCGTACATGATATGTCAGATAAGTTCTTTCAGAAAAGGGTGATACGCAGTATCTCCGAGTTGATTATAGTCTGAAATCTCCAAGGGTGTCTAGTTACTTCATCCCTTTCACTTCCTCGCTAAGTGGTAAGGCTTGTATGATGAAGTTATGGAAGTTGTTGAGTGAGTTGATTACTCTTGACAAGATAATATCATCATCATGGACTGGGGTGATGATTTCAAGAGCTCAAACGATGAATCAAAATGCAAGGATTTCCCCTTTTGTGGGTATCCTGAACCATGGTATGACTCTGTTGATAATAAGATGAAACCTAGGATAGAAATCTTCTCTGGGGTTGACATCGCCTGGGATGAGGAGCAAAAACATGAGGTGGAACCCCTAACTGATAAAGCCATACAAATAATATAAAACCCTGAGGATAGTGACACTGATCAGTCATTTAACCTCCACACATTAGGGATGAATCTCTGCTTGATCTTCCTGGAGGCACCGCTATCTGACCCGTCTATAAAGATCGCCATTACTAAAATACCTCCCCTCAATTGGCATGTCGTTCCAGTCCAACCGACTCATCCTAATCTAAACCCTGCTATCCACTCTCTTCAATAGACCCCTGAGCCTATTACTATTTTTCTTATTTCTAATATCATTGTAAATCAAGCCTCCTTTGATGATGTCCTAAATGTTGTATTCCATGAAAACTCTTTTAATGAAACAAGTAGGGATTTTTGAGTATTTTGTTGTGCTTTACATTAATTGCCTTGATTTTAATCAAACTTTTGATGATGAAGATTTTGTAAATGAACAATTCTTAACTGATCTCAATAAGGGAAAAAATAAACATAACCATGTTCGAACTAACGTTGATGAGGATTTTGTTATTAATCTCGGTTGTAGTAGCCATCTGCATGAGATTACGATAGGGTCCACCCTCGATGAGCATGAGCAGGTGTAACTCGAAGAGCCTTTGAAAGAGTTTGTGGATGTTTTTGTATGCTCCTACGATGACATGCTCGATATTGATCTACAAATAGCTCGGCATGAGATCCCGTCATTCCTAGAAATTAAGCTCATCAAGAAGAAATTGAGGAAGCTCTGAATAAAATGGTCCCTTAAGGTCAAAGGGTAAGTGGTGAAATAGTTGAACGTAGACATCATTTGTGTAGTCAAATATTCTACATGGCTTACACGCATTGTCCCTATGTTGAAATCGGGAGGGAAATTCGACATGTGAATCGACTATCGAGATTTGAAAAGGGGATCCCCAAAAGATGACTACCCTCTTCCCAATATCAACATGATTGTAGAAAATGATAAGCACCCAAAAGTGTTAATTTAAGCCCCGAATATGTGCATTTTAGTCACTCATTTTAATTAAAATTGACTTTATGTTCATATTTGTTTATTAACCAGATCAATACGCAGTTGTAGTACAAATAATGACATCAGTATAACTGCGACACAATAGAGGTCAAAAGCATGCATCGAAGAAATCAGCAAAGTCAGAAGTCCCATTGAGCTTGCCCAGAAGAGTTCCGATGCCTCGAACCCTCTCCCTGAACCAAACCTAAGCCTACACCTAGCCCAGACCGAGCCCAGTCCATACCCCGAGCCGGTGTGTATTGAGTTTGTACCTTTATTCTTATCTAGATTAATATTTTGAGTTATTTTTATTTTTAGGCTTTATTTTAAATTTATTTAGAATTTTCAAGCATTTATTTTCTATTCTTATATTTCTTTATTCTGATTTTTATTTTTATTAGGTTTTAATCTTTATTTTATTTTATTATTTTTAGGATTAGTTTTTAGGAATTTATTTATTATAAGATTTTTTTTCTATTTTTTAGTTTTAATATGGGACTTTTAGCTTTAGAGTTTTATTTTATTTTTCATTTTTTTCATTATTTGTTTTTATTTCTTAGTCTCTTACTAATAGATTAGGATTTTATTTTTAGATTTTAATTTTAATTTAGTTTTATTTTTTAGGTAGTGTTATTTTGTTTATAAGTCCAAATTTCACACACACAACACACTCACTTACACCCTAACTTCCATTCACGCACACAGACCCAATCAACCCCACTTCATCTTCAACGTTTTCCCACCAAACCCCTCTCTCTCTCTCCCCTCTTTCCACCATTTTCAAACTATAACCCAAAAACCACCATCTCTCACACACACCACATTAAACCATAAACCAAAAAAAAAAATCCCACCATTAAATCAAAACCCTAATTAAACCAAAGAAAAGAAAAAATAAATAAATAAACCAAACCCGATCCACCATCCCACACCTCCTACTCTACCCATGACAACTCCGGCCAACCCGTCGACACCCTTACTCGGAGCTACCGTCGGAACCCCTCCTACACCAGGCCAACTCACGACCCAATTCAAAGCCGAGTTTCCCCAACCCGAGTTTCAAGCCAGCAAAACTCAACCCGCGACCCACTTGTCTTACTCCTAAACCCATGTCCTGCGTGAACCCACTTCGACTCTCTCTTGCCCATCAAACCAGCGACCCTTGTAAACCGACCCAGTGTTAACCCGAGATCTGCCACGAACCAACATACTCACAACCATCCCAAAAACCCTCAACCAATCCCAAAAAAATCTTAGCTGATGCCAAGCCTTACAAGAAATAAAAGAAAAAAAAATCCCACAAAATCTCTTCTCAACAAACAAATTTGTGGGTTATAAATAAAAAGAAGAAGACTCTCAATAGAGATATACGAGAGAGGGACAGCAAAAGAGATAAACACTGTGTATATTATGTACATAGTAGGTCCATAAAAAATTCCAAAAAAAATTAGTTTAGCATTAAAATAATTTTTAGCTTTAGTTTTTTTTTTATGTAATCAAGTGCTGAATTTGTGAAAACATTGGGCCACACGTGCATGAACGCGATTCAAGGAATCAATTCAAAGGGAGACTTTTGTGTAATGTATTTCTTACTCTACTCTTTAATTTGTTGTTCCATATTTGTGACTGTGATTAATTATTTCATTATGCTTGGCTAGTCACCCTAATCAAAGGGTGGGATGCACTGTGTATGATATGTAATTTAATTAATTGATTTCATTAGTGCTATATTTCTAGGAAAATTAATTTTTGAGTGTCACCAATTAATTTATGTAACGATGTTAGTAAGTTAATTATAGAAATTAATGTGTGAATTTAGGGATCAAACTAGAGATAGATTCTTTCGAAATTTGAATATTAATTATGTGTTGAAATTTGAGAATTCATATTGTTTTTGTTAAATTGATCCTAACGGGTAATTTTGTTGAACATAGTATAGTTCTTAATTTTTCATCTCGTGACATTTTTAAATTAGTTTTCTAGAAAAATGTATTATTAAATTTATAATTGTAACGAGAGCTAGATTATCGATTTAATATTATCTCGAAATATTTCAAATTAATAAATTGAGAAATTAATATAATTGATAATGCGGTGTAATCCCAACTCTTGACATTCTCTCATTTTTCACACTTGATTTCACATTATTTTCCTTATTTAGTCATTTCATAATTTTTAGCATTTATTAGTTAATTTTCCCTTAAAGTTGTTTTTAAAAAATAATAAAAAAAAGATTTTAATAAAAGAAATTGAAATTGCAAGTATTCACATTAATTGTTTCACCTTGAAAGTTGGATTGATACCCGTACTTACCACAATACGAGTTATTTTAAACAAGTTTTGCAGGTACTCAAGTGAATTTTGAGATTGGATTTTGAAGACAACGACCACACATGCAAAGAAAGCATGCGATCATAGATTCAAAAGATGAAGACAATAGTAAGTCAAAATGTGTTTCACTCTTCTCAAAAACCCTATCATTCATCTTCTTCATCCCCTCATACCATTCATAAACCACATTTTTACCATTGGTAAGGTGTTCGGAAAAAGGAGAAGTCTATATGGTGAATAACTCGACATTCTCGACATAGTGGTTAAGCATTCATTTGTGAGATCAAATTTATTTCATGTATCCATCATTTTTTATTAAGTGTGTGAGATATTTGAACTTGTTTACATTTAATCACCTCCTCACACACTAGAGAGATACACTTACCCAATTCTCAGAGAGTTCGATTCAAAGAGATATATCTAGTGAGAATTGAAGTCAAAGCGTTGATTCGTAAAAAGGCAATCTAGGAATTATTCTAATGATACTTAAAAAATTTTCACACTAACACATGCTAAGTTTTAGGAAGGATTACGCTTTTTGGTATTAAGTAATTTTATATCTTATTCTGATAGTTGAATATAGTTTTCCTTTACGTCCTTTTTAGTCAGGTTGTATAGCGTTTCATCGTCAAAATAATAGACTGCAATTTTAATAGATTTTGAATTTTTTGGGTATATTCACTACAAATCCTCACGAGACACCACTCGTCCTGTAGGGCAACCTATAGGTTTAATGGCTTGTTGCACATGCTAAGTGAGATCGCAAGTGCCCGCGAAAGTGGTACACTTTTGGTTTCTCATCTTTCTTTCTCCCTATCTTATTGCTCAAGGACTAGCAACACCCTGTTTTGGGGTGGTGTGATAAGCACCCAAAAGTTTACATTTTATACCCTAAATAGACGTACTGTAGTTGTTAATTCTCGACAATTTGGGTCTTATATGCGTAAATGTTTAATGTGCAGGCTTGATTGAAGTTTGCGGAGTTCAAACGCATATTGTAGGGAAAATGTGCGATTTATGGAGCTCATTCTCCGATCTCGTACCTTACCTGAGCCTAAACCGAGCCTAATCCTACCTCGAACCCCATTGTGTTTAGTTTGTACTTATTAGATTTTTAGTTTGAGTCATTTTTATTTTTAGGATTTATTTTAGATTTATTTAGAATTTTCTAGAATTTATTTTCTATTTCTTTTTCTTTTTGATTTTTTTTAGTCTTCGTTTTTAGTTTTGCTAGATTTTATATTTTTAGGATTTAGGTTTTATTTTTACTTCTTTTGTAGTTTTTATTTATATTATTTGAGTTTTATTTTTCAAAGATTTTATTTATTTTTAGAGGATTTATTTTTTTATCTTAGTGCGCCGAGTATTTGTTTTTCCTTTATTTAGGTTTGTTTTTAGTTTTTAGTTAGTTTACTATTAATTTATTTTGTTTCATTAGTTTTTATTTTATTAGTGTTTAGTTTTTAGTGTTTGTATTGTTTTATTTTGATTTTTGATTTTTTTAGTGACTTTTATATTTAGTTGCTTTTTATTTTTAGTTTAGCATTTTTTTAGTTTACTTATTTTTATTTTATTAGGTTTATTTTTATTATTTTCTTATTTTATTTTATTGGGGTACAAATTAAACACACACACTAATCCTAAACCAACCCACTCACACCTTAATACCCTACACCTTACTCACACCATAACACACACTCACCCTCACCAAACTAACCTACACCTCACTACACACAAACATTCCCACTTCACCTTCAACCTACACCCTTCTCTCTCCTCCCTCTCACCTCCATTAACAAACCCAAACCTCAAACCCATTCTCTCTTTCCTAAACCCCCACTACCCAACCTCCATTAACTAAAATTCTACCACCAAACCCAACACCCACAACCAACCTCACCCTACTTACCCACCTGTCCCACGAACCAAGAAACCCATACCCAGACCCGACATCTCCAATCCCAAAGAACCCAAAACCCGCGAGCTAACTCAACCCAACTCCTCAAACTTGAATCCAGCTACCCATATCAATTTCATCCATAACTCGTAAGCCCACAAATTCACAACCCAACATACCCATTACCCGAATTCCATACCTGCCACTCTATGAAAATAGGAACTCAAAGCCATCTCCAAAAAAAATCACGTGCATTAGGTGAGTTGTTCATTTGAAAAATAAACCTTTGACTTGGTTTCAAAAATCCAAAAAATCTCTCATCCAACAAAAAGATTTGTGGGTTATAAAATAGGGGAAGGAGCTCATTTTTTAGGAAAACAAAATATAAGACGGGAGACTGCATATAGAGATAGAAATAGTGTATATTATATAAATAAAAAATTTCCAAAACAATACAAATATATTAGTTTAGTGTTAGAATAGATTTTTAGGTTTAGTTTTTATTTTTATTTTTGTAATTAAGTGCTGAAAATTGTGAAGAGGTCGGATGTATGTCAAGGAGCATTTCAAGACATATTTGTGGGAAAAAATAGCGTATCGTATTTCTTCCTTCTCTTTTCAATTTATATTCGTCTTGCCATATTATTGATTGTTGTCTATGCACACATGAGAATGTTTGGCTGGGTGTGATGAAATTGCATAGGATGTTGATTTCATTAATTGATTTCATTAATGTTATATTTCTAGGAAAATTAATTTAGACTTGTCACAAATTAATTTATGTAATGAGAGTTAGTTAATTAATTTTACAAATTAATGTTTGAATTTAGGAATCGAACTAGAGATAGGTTTTTTCGAGATTTCAATATTAATTCTGTGTTGAAATTTAAGAATTCATACTCTTTTTATTAAATTGATTCTAGTGGGTAATTTTGTTGAAAATAATATAGTTCTTAGTTTTTCATCGTTTGACATTTTTAAATTAGTTTTCTGAAAAAGATATTATTAAATTTGTAATTGTAACGAGAGTTAGATTATCGATTTAAATATTATCTCGAAATATTTCAAATTAATAAATTGAGAAATTAAAATAATTGATAGTGCGGTGTAATCCCATCTCTTGACATTCTCACATTTTTCACACTCGATTGCACATTATTTTTCATTATTTAGTCATTTCTTAACTTTTTGCATTTATTAGGTAATTCTCCCCTAAAATAATTTAATATATATATATATATATATATATATATATATATATAATTGAGTTGCAAGTTTTCGCAGTAATTGTTTCACCTTGGAAGTTGGATTGATACATGTACTTACTGCAATACGAGTTATTTTAGACAAATTTCGGAGGTAATTCAGGGGATTTTGAGATTCGCTTTTGAAGACAATGACAACACGCAAAATCCAATTATCATAAAACACGGCCTTCTACGCTCTCAAGTCATTTATCGATGGTTTTTCTAGTTAAAATTAGATTAAGATGCATCCTAACTAAAAAAATAAAACTACCTTCATCACTCGTTGGGGAACATTCTGCTACACAGTCATGTTATTTGGGCTCAAGAATGTTGGGGAGACCTACCAAAGAGCTTCCACAATCATCATGCATGACCTCATCCACAAAGAAGTTGAGGTCTATATCGAAAACATGATTATTAAGTCCAAGATCCGGGAAGGTCACATTCCTTTGCTGAGAAAATTCTTCGAGCGACTACGACAATACAAGATGCTATTGAATCCACATAAGTGTGTCTTCGGTGTTACTAAAGGAATACTCCTTGGGTTCACACTTAGTGAAAAATAAATTGAAGAAGATCCCCCCAAGCTAAAACAAATACATAATATTCCACCGCCCGGGATAGTAAAAGAAGTGCGAGGAGTCCTGGGTAAGTTGCAATACACAAGTTAGTTCATCACCCAATTGACCTCTATCTGCGAACCCATTTTCAAAATTCTTCAAAAGGACTCAACCAAAGTTTGTAACGAGTCATGCCAAGAAGCGTTTGATTAGATTAAGAGATACCTCATCCAACCTTCGATGCTCAGGCCTCCGTATTTAGGTCTCCCCCTCCTCTTGTACTTGACTGTCATTAATACTATAGTAGGGAATTTATTAGCCCAATACATCGAGGAATCTCATAAGAAGAGAGAAATCTATTACGCTAGTCAAAAGATGATTGTGTATGTAGTCAACTATATTTCCTTGGAGATGGCGTGTGTCTTCCTAGTCTAGGTCATGCAAAAACTACGAAAATACATGCTTGCACTCCCCATCAGACTAGTATCCCGAATAGATCACATAAAATAGTCACCATAGAAACATGTCATATTCAGTTATATGTCCAGCTAGCTAATGTTACTGGTCAAGTTTGACATCGTCTTCATCACATAAAAATCTGTGAAAGGGAGAGCCATCTCAGACTACCTTTCCGACCATCCTATGGAAGGGAATGAAGTTTGGGTCTTCGAAATTCTAGAGGAAGACATTCTCTGTACCTCTCAGGAGGATCTCAAGTGGTAAATGTTTTTCGACAGAGCTTCCAACAAGAAAGGGTACGAAATTGGGATACTCCTGATCACTCTAGATGAATCTCACACCCCCATTGCAATTAAGATAAATTTCCTTTGCACTAATAATATGATAGAATACGAGGCAAGCATCTTAGGGCTCAAGATCGCCCTCGAGAAAGGAATAGAGCACATGGACGTCAATGGAGACTCTACCCTCATTATTAGACAAATTCTAAAGAAATAGAAAGTCAAAGATGAGAAGCTCCTAACCTTTCATGCCCACGTGGAAGAGCTTGCCTCCAAACTTAAAGATGTAACCTTCTACTACCTTCCTTGATTGAAGAACAGCCTAGACGATGCACTGTCAACCTTCGCCTTTATAGTCGACATGCCTTAGGGAATAACAATGGCCCCCTTTCTGGTCCAGAAACAAGTTGCACCCAATGCTACCACATTGAGTTATTCACATAATAATACCTATATATGGAAGGGTTGTGGTACTATAACATTTGCCGCTTAAATAAGATCCTCTCAAGAGAAATGTTAATGGAACCTATTGGCATTCCATAGCTAGGGTTGGAATTGAAGAAGTGATGCAAAAAATTCATAACGGGGAATGTGATCCCCATATAAATGGGCTCATGTTTGCCAAGAAGATCATCCATTAAGGGTACTATTGGACCACCTTGTCCAAGACTGCACTACTTATGTTCAGAGATGCCTTAAATGCCAACAATTTTCTAACCTTCAGCACTTGCCTCCTCAAGAATTGTACAACACGACCTCTACTTGGCGTTTATCTACCTGGGGCATAGATATCATAGGGAACGTCACTCCCAAAGCTTTAAATGATCATGAATTCATCCTGTCGCCATTTAATACTTTACGAAATAGGATGAAGTCGAGCCACACGCGATACTGAATGCAAAGAAAGTGACCAAGTTCATCAAAAATAATATCATTTGTCAATACAAATTTCCCCATGAGTTAGTGTTAGACAATGGACTCTGCTTCGAGTCTAGGGTCCCAGAGTTAGTCGAAGAGTATGGAACTTAAAGGCATAAGTCTTATTCCTACCGACCCCAAACCACTGGCACCGTTAAAGCCACCAATAAGAGCCTCAAGTCGATCATCAGTAAGATGACTAAAACCTATAAAGACTGGGCTGATCGGATCCTATATGCCTTTGGGATTTCGTACCTCCATCGGAACACCCATTGGGGCTACCCCTATTCTCTGGTATAAGGCATGAAAGCGGTTCTCCTTGCTTAACTAGAAGTGCCTTCTTTACTTGTTATGATCAAAAGTAAGGTCAGTGAGGAATACTAGCATCAAAACCTCTATGATGAACTCTTGCTCCTAAATGAAACGATATTAAAAGCTATGTACCAAATACAAGGGTACCATCATCGGATCGCGTGATCGTTCAATAAGAAAGTCAAGGACCACCGTATCCAAGAATAAGATCTAGACCTTAAGGAAATTGCATAACCTATTTGGGACCCGAGAGGAAAGATCAAACCTAATTGAAGTGGACCCTAAATTATGAAGAAAATCTATCTGGTGGCTCCATTATGCTCACAAATCTCGATGGAGAAGAAATGGCGCGTCCAGTTAACCTGGACCGTCTAAAAAAGTTTTGACCTTAATCTGAACTCTCATCACGCTAAGACTCTTCTCATCCCCCTTCCCTTCTAAAGAAACCTCTTCATCTCCCTTTACTCAGAACAACATAGTACTTGATCCTCTCAATTCACCCCCTTTTTAAAATGATAACACACTTTAAAACCATAGAGGTACGTAGGCAACCCATAAAATACACATGGTTGCAATCCTATCTTTCTCAAAAAATGCTATTCTTTCTCTCTCCCTGAGAATGACGGTCTCTTTCATCATTTAAATGAATAAAAGTATTACGTATGACTTAGAGATTGATATATATACAGTTTGAATACGAAATTCATCAAAGACAAAACAAAATATATTAAAATTACTTCGCTTTTATTTAAATAATGGGAGTCAAACAAACCAATCCCTTCCTAACCCTCATACAACATACAAACCCCTACCATTAATAGCTTCACAAAAGATCCAAAAACTTACCAAACACCTACCTCAAACTAAACACAATTTGTCAAAACCTACACCATCTTCTTAAACCTTATCTTCAACTACCAGATGGGCCTCCCTCATCATCATTCCCTACCCCTTGAGGTCCCTGGACATCCCATACCTGATTATGGATTCGGATATGTTCCATATGATGGTAGGTCGTAGTGAGATTTGATGAAACCATAGAACCCTATTCTAAGGTGTCGAACATTACAAGCTACCTTTGCCCAGTCTCCTCCACCAGAATCTCCTCAACCACCCATTTCCATAACAACTTCAAATAGTACCCTAATATGAACCCAAATTCTCCAATAGATTGTGATGGATGGGTAGATGGTTGACGGAACTGCCATAAAGGATCTAGTATCATTCTCAAAGACTCAGTTAAATCCTCCATTGGAAAGAAATTGGTTATGCGGGGAGGAACAAGTTTCCACCATCCTACTTGAAAAAAAGTCGCCATGGAAAGTAAAAAGAAGTCTAGTGAAGAACAACCAACTGCTCATACCGGTAGTATCCCAAATGCAAAATAGGCTGCAAGTTCTCCCACCACGGTACAGAACAATAAAGTTATTAGTCATAATAATCCAGTTAACCTAGTTATGTGTCGACAGGCCGAAGATGAAAAAAGGCCTAGAAGAAAAGTGAGGAACATGTGACAGAGGGTACTCAAGAGGGTCCGCTAGGCACACTCCCTCGAATAACCATATAAATAGCATGACAGGGTTCCATCATAAGAAGCAGCTCGACCCTCCTTCCATGTGTCTTGACTATTTAAAGTCTCCGACAGTATTATACCAGTTGGATTGTAGTGGAAAGACATCCGCAGCTCTATTGTGTCTACTTAGAGTCAGTCGCCATGTCATCAGTCACTAGAAGTAGCCATGCAGTCAATACTATGGCTAAAGCACCAGGAAAACCATTATGAGTAATGTCTCTTCGACACATCAAATGAAGGCAACTAGCTCCACTTGCCATCAAGTTTTTTATGTCCTCATACATAGACTAACCAAACCAGTAGTGATCTTAAAAAATATGAACACTAAGAATGCAAGAAGAGTGACATAAAAGATAAAAAAGAAGTGGACCTAAACTAACAACCTCAAAAATAGGCTAGGGATATGTCGATCACAACCTTTTTGGGGAAACCCTACTTTCTCTCTTCTAACCCTTTTTATTTCAAAATAAGTCCCTTTAATGGGAAAATATTTGCAACCAAGCCTCTAAGTCCACCCTCCATTCAAAAATAGCAAAAATATATTCCAAAATTCCAAAAAATAAATTTTTTCAACATTTCCTAAAATAAAACCTCAGTAGAAAATTAAAAATGCATGTAGAGTAAGACACTAAATTAACAAAATCAAACAAAATTCATCCTTTTTACCTTTTTGAGTCTCTTTCCATGTACAAAGAGAATCCATTAAATCAAGCATATAACATGATCAGTGCTAAGCCTCGCAGGTACCAAACATACCCGCACTCACGCGCCAACAAACTTTTGTGGGTACCTCATCCATTTTTGTAGGCCCAAAGAAGTATCCGGACTAAGCCCTATTTACAATAGGAAGAGTTAGGCCCAAACTCTAGAGCCTCAAACACAGTTACCTAGAAACAACCCATCATGTTCCTAAAATCTCTCATGAGATATTCTAGGGATAGTGGGCTAACGTGGGAGTGTGCAACACCCCCACTCTCCGAACTTTCACGATATATTATATCCTTGGCCCGGGATAAGGGGAATGTAATAAAAAACTCTCCCCTGGAGAAAAGAGAAATACAAATAGAGAGAACCATCGTGGACGTAGGCAATTTTCCAACCCACGTATATCTTGTGTCGTGTGTGATTGTGATTCTTCGTATTCTTTATTTTTCTGGTGATTGCATTTGCTTATAACTTGTGTTGAGATTTATTGTCACCACAATTGACGCCGTTTATGGGAAACGTTTGTTCTTCCTTTAAGAAAGACTTCACTAATAAGAACCTATAATGTATGGTCACAATAACAATGTCCCTCAAGTGGGGGATATTTAAGAGCAACCTATCCCTTGAAGGGTTAGATATGAATTTTGACGCTTAAACCCAAGGACTTGCCCAGAACGGCAAGCCTTAGAAGAAATCCAGGGATCATCAAGGTTTACACAAGTTTCCAGGATGATCCACACTTATAAGGCGAGGCTCCAAGAGCAGGAGGAGGCTACTCGCAAGCAGGAGGCAAAAAATTCTCGCCTCAAAAGGAGACTGGAGAAAATGGAGAGAGAACTCCATCTCAATATGAGACAACATCATTACCGAACGCCTAGACCTCAGGCGAGAAGATCTCGTAGTCGAGAAAGGACCCCAAGGTGCGTATCTCAAAGAATTAAGGGACACATGTCAGATAATGACTATTCCGAGAAATGACAATTAACTCACCGGTACAAGAGCCCTGGCCGAAGGAACGATAATATACGAAACTTAGTCCAGAGAGAGATGGATCAACACCCAGCACATCAAGGTGCCAGATCGACAAGAGAGCTAACCAGGCAAGCTCCCAGGACCCAGATGAAATACCCTTTTTTAAGGGAAATAAAAGAAGAGGAAGACCCCAATAAGTTCGCCATGCCTAGGTTCAAGATCTACGATGGAAAGACTAATCCCATCGACCATGTCAGATAATACAGACATGCCATGACTCTTTAGAGCCACAAGGACACACTGATGTATAGAATTTTCCCATCGAGCTTGCACGACGCGGCTCAAAATTGGTTCGAGAAACTCCCCCATAGATCCATTAGGATCTTCGAGTCCTTGTCAGAGTATTTCATAGCTCGTTTCATTACCAAAAGCTCCCATCTAAAGAAGATGGATTCTTTGTTGATAATGACGAAAAAACCTTAGGAGAGCCTCAGAGACATCGCGAAGAGGTACTGGGATTTGTTGAACGAGGTCAAAGATTGCTCAGAGCAGGTCGTCATTCCATCCTTTAAGATCGGCTTACCCAGCTCCTGTCTCTTGCACTAGTCCCTAACTAATAAGTAGGCCACAAGTATTGACGACTTGATGGCTCGTATTGAAAAATATGGCAAATTCGAATATGTGACCCATCTCAATGCAAGAGAAAATGGTCGCGCCAAGGTCGCTGGCAAGGGGAGCGACAAGAATGAGAGACAAAAGAAAGGGAGTGAATGGGGGCAAGAATGTCCCTAAGAATTGGAGTAAGAGTTATGCCACGAAGGCATTTCAAGCGGTAAACACGGTTTTTAGAGAATCGATCGACAAAATTTTGGCAAAAATCAAGGCCAAACCGTTCATAAAGTGGCCCAAGAAAATGGGTGGAGACCCTTCCAAAGGGAATAACGCACAGAGATGTGCTTTCCATAAGGAGGGCATTCACAAAACTGAGCACTACAAGGCTCTCAAGTCTCACCTTGAAGAGTTTGCTCAAGTTGGACACTTAAGTAAATTCGTGGAGAAAAAGGCAGAGAAGCTTGCTACCAATGGAGATCAAAGGCCCGATAACGTGCTAGAGGAAGACATCAGCTATAAGTTCGTAGTAATTCATGAGGTGTCCGACCTTAAACAGATTCAAGGAAATACGGCTCACATGGAAGTAAAAAAGCTCACAGTAATAATGCAAGCTTTTCAGATCAATCCAGCTAAGAAGAAAGCTAGGGAGCATCGGTGAGCAGAATATGTCAACTACATCAATCATATTGTGTTAATATATGAGGACCTAGTGGGAGTAAGAACCCCACATCATGATGCACTGATCATTACACTCAGGATAGCTACTACGACATTGACAGGTTGTTCGTCGACCAAGGTACCTCACCTGAAGTAATGTATCTCGACCTATTCAGGAAGTTGAAACTAAGTGTCACCAACCTAAAGGAAGCCACCATTCCTCTAGTTGGATTCGCTGGAAAAGTAACCATTCCCTTGGGAAAGATCGTCCTTCCAGTAAGGGTATGAAACATCTCGAAAATGATCAAATTTCTCATAGTTGATATGGATTCTCCCTACCAAGGGATCTTCGACAGAGGATGGTTGAACGTAATGAAGGCCTTGCCATCCACCTACCATCAGAAGCTCTAATGTATGACTGAACGAGGAGTGGTGGAGATCCATGGAGATCATGCGATGGAGAAGAAGTTCTTTCTAGCAGCTACTATCCTAAACCAGAGAAGAATATTGAAGAAGTTAGAATCAATAACGAAGAATAGGAGAGGCTAATGCCCTCCAAATAGCAACTAATATATGGGAGACCGGGAGTGGAGGAGACCAGGCTCCCCCTCTAAAAGATTCGTCGAGGACCTGGAGGAAGTCACAGCCAATAGAAATTCGAATGAAAGAAATTTCTTAATCGGAACCTCACTTATCGATCACGGAAAGAGGGAGTTGGTCACCCTACTTCGGAGTAACATATCTCTTCATGAGATCCTTACGAGCTACCTAGGATTTATCCTAACATCACATTGCATCGACTGCATGTTGACCCAGTTTTTAAACCAATAGCACAGAAAGCTCAATGAACTGCTCCGGAGAAAGCTAAGGCAGTGGAGAAGGAAGTTGAAAAATTATTGGACGCGTGATTTATACGGGAAGTCCAATTCCCCAAGTGGCTATCCAACCCAATGGTTTTCCCCAAGAGCAATGGAAAGTGGAGAGTCTGCATCGACTTCACCGATCTCAACAAAGCATTCCCTAAAGATAGCTTTCCCCTCCCAAAGATCGATCGGCTGGTGGATGCCACGACATCACACGAAATGATGAGCTTCCTGGATGCATACTCTAGGTATCATCAGATCCCTCTGCATGAGCTAGATCAAGACAAAACATCATTTATAACCACAATTGGCTTATATTGCTATAAGATTATGCCATTTGGGATAAAAAATGTAGGAGCAACTTACCAGCGGTTGGTTACCAAAATGTTCAAAGACCAAATGGGAAGCACTATAGAGGTATACATCGATGACATGCTCGTCAAAAGCAAGATAAAATACGACCACCTCTATGACCTATCAAAGACTTTTGAAATCCTAATGAAGTACCGAATGACACTCAACGCGAGTAAGTGTTCCTTCAGTGTCCAATCAGGAAAATTCCTTGGGTACTTGGTTAGTAAGATATGAATTAAAGCCAACCGAGACCAAATTAATTCTATCAATAGGGTGCAGGCCCCCCGAATAATAAGAGACATGCAGAAGCTCATAGGAATGCTCGAAGCCCTAAATCGGTTCATCTCAAAGTCTTTTGAAAGGTGCCAACCGTTCTTCCATTTGTTAAAGAAAAAAAAGGATGTGGAGTGGAATGAAGATTTCTCGAAGGCATTGAAGGCGACCAAAGCTTACCTTAGCAAATCTCCTTTGCTCGTAATCCCTCAAGAGAACGATTCTCTATACCTTCACCTTGCAGTATCCAGTCATGTTGTGAATTCCGCACTGGTATGTGTAGGAGGGTAGTGAGACTGGGATCTATGAATAACTGGAAAGGGTGAGGCGTGACCCACTCCAATGGACGCTGCCTGCAAGGCCTTCAAGGTCTCCTGGTGAAACTTCTGAAGAAAACTTCTCCTTCTGGTAACAATGGAACTCGATCTTCAACTCACTCCCTACAAGAAGATGAACTTTCACAGCAAAAATAGTAATTTTCTCAAGGGAAACACCTGAGAGTGATGGCTGTCAGTGGGGAGTGAAGGAACAAGGCACTCAGCACTATGAGAATGAGCAGGGAGAGAATACTTAGGTAGGTCTGGTGATATTTTAGCAGAGTAATGGTGCAATTTCTATTGTGTCCCTTTTGACCTTGCCCAGAGGTCTATTTATACATGGGCGTTAGGGGTGAGCTGGCATTTTTGGGCGCCAAAATTGAGAGAGTTGGTGGGAAATAATGTCTGAAGTGTACCATTTGTCCCTACCTGTAGGCAGCCTGCCTGTCCCCTCTGCAGGCGCCACCTGGCGCCGACCAAAACTCAAAAAGCACATATGTCCCCTAATTTGAAACGGTAACTTGTGGTGCAATTTTGTAAATCTTGAGAGAGGAGACCTTAAGGCCTCATCTCCTCTAAAAGTGTTATTTTTCTTGAGAGGGACCTCGAGGACCCCCTCTTATGGAAAAGTCATTTTCTTGTAAAGAGCTTATTTCTTGTGAGTTGCCAGCTCTTTGGCTGCTCACTTCACTTGTGACCAAGTGTGCAGTGTGCGTAGTCTCGAGTGACTTCTGGGTCTTCCTACTAGTATTCTCTCAATCCTACAGTGCTAAGTTGTTGAGCTTGCTCAACATACCTTGTCCCTCAGCCGCCAAGCCAAAACTCCCAGGAGGTCCCAACGCGCCTGTTCGAGCCCTGCTTGCTCGACTAGGCAACCTGTACAAGAAAGTAAAGTGTTAGTGTTGTTGTTCATTTAGAGACTGTTGTTTCATGATGAAAACCCTGTAGCAACACTTCTCGAATAACATTTCTACAGTGACCCTTGTGGTGGCACTGAGCCTTGCAGTGACGCTGACCCTTGAAGTGGCGCTGACGTTTGCAACGGCATTGACGCTTGAGGCGACGCCGACCCTTATCACGGCGTCAACGCTCGAAGCGGCATCGACGCTCGAAGTGGCACCGATGCTCGAAGCGGCGCCGACGCTTGAAGCGGCGCTGACACTTGAAGTGGTCGTTGATGCCTGAGGCGGCGCCAACCCTTGCTGCGGTGCCGATACTTGAAGCGGCACTGACGCTTGAAGTGGCGCTGACGCTTGAGACGGCGCCGACCCTTGTCATGGCATCGACGCTCGAAGCGGCACCGACGCTAGAAGCGGCGCTGGCGCTAGAAGTGGCACTGATACTTGAGGTAGCGCTGATGCTTGAAGTGGCGCTGACACCCTTGCGGTGGCGCTGAGCCTTGCAGTGACGCTGACCCTTGAAGTGGCGCTGACATTCGCAACGGCGTTGACGCTTGAGGCGGCGCCGACCCTTGTCGCGGCGTCGACTCTCGAAGCGGCGTCGACGCTTGAAGCGGAGCTGACACTTGAAGTGGTCGCTGATGCCTGAGGCGGCGCCAACCCTTGAAGCGGCACTGACGCTTGAAGCGACACTGACGCTTGAGACGGCGCCGACCCTTGTCACGGCGTCGACGCTCGAAGCGGCGCTAGCGCTTGAAGTGGCGCTTATACTTGAGGTAGCGCTGATGCTTGAAGTGGTGCTGACACTTGAAGCGGTCACTAATACCTGAGGCTACGCCGACCCTTGTTGCGGCGCCGACACTTGAAGCAGTGCTGACGCTTGAAGCGGCGCTGACGCTTGAGGTGGCGCCGACCCTTGTCGCGGCGTTGACGCTCGAAGTGGCGTCGACGCTCGAAGCGGCGCTGACGCTTGAAGTGGCGCTGATACTTGAGGTAGCGCTGACACTTGAAGTGGTGGTGACACTCGAAGCGGTCGCTGATACCTGAGGTGGCGCCGACACTTGAAGCGGCGCTGACGCTTGAAGCGGCGCTAACGCTTGAAGCGGCGCTAACGCTTGAGGCGGCGCTGACCCTTGTCGCGGCGCCGACGCTCGAAGTGGCGCCGACTCTTGAAGTGGCGCCGACGCTTGAGGCGGCGCCGACCCTCGAAGCGGCACCGACGCTCGAAGCGGCACCGACGCTCGAAGTGGCACTGACGCTTGAAGTAGCGCTGACACTTGAGGTAGTGCTGACGCTTAAAGTGGCACTGACGCTTGAAGCGGTCGCTGATACCTGAGGCGGCGCCGACCCTTGTCACGGCTCCGACACTTGAAGTGACGCCGACGCTTGAAGCGGCGCTGACGCTTGAGGCGGCGCCGACCCTTGTCGCGGCGCCAACGCTCGAAGCAGCGCTGACGCTTGAAGCGACACTGACGCTTGGAGTGGCGCTGATACTTCGCAATGGCTTTTGGGCTTCTTGGTGACCCTCGCGGATACCCCTCGGGTGTCATTAATAAGAGAGTATTTTTTTTGCACTGTTAGCTTTTTTCTTTTGATAACACCCTTCTACATTAGCCCCTCGTGCAAAGATTTTTTGGTTGGGTAGACTAAAAAAACTTTGTACGCTATAAATCTGGTTTCAACAATTATATGTATATATATATATATATATATATATATACATATATATATATATATATATATATATATATATATATATATATATATATATATTCTAAGGGATCCTTGGATCAGTAACTGCTATGTCCCTTTATCCGAGATTTTTAATTTTTTTGAGAACCCACGCGTCAGTGTGGGAACTGTCATCTCATCATTTGGGAAAAAGAAGGTCATCGCCTTTTTGCCCTCATGCACGTTTTCCCATTTTGGTGCAAAAAAAAAACATAAGCCCCTCTTCTTAGTCTCTTTTATCTTCTTCAAAAAAAACATAAGATACTTTTGGGTTTGTAGTGATAAAGGGACTTTTAAAACCCCATAGCCACCCATCTCCTCATTCTAACTTTTCCAACTATCATAGCCTCTCATCCATGGATTTTAAAGCAAAGAATGCCTCTCCAAATGCAAACAACCCTAAGGCACCCAAGGTTCTACACTCCACGCCTTCTTCATCCTTCGTTCCAACCACCTCCGTGGCCGAGATGGTTGTCGTCGGCGATTTGGCCCTGTACGACCAGCGGCGCTGATGCCCCGCGTGCGGTACTCGTCTCTTCGGATTTTGGGTCGAGAACCTTCGTGGGTTCCTCGCCCTTTCACTCGGCACCTGCGCTTTTCTACTTGGGTTCCTCCATGATAAGGGGGGTCTCAACCGAGGGTCTTCTGGCAACTAAGGGTCTCACGCCCGATTGCAGTGTGCGCGAGGAGCATGGGGTCTCGCCCAATCTGGGCATGGGTTTTAAATTTCCAGTCGAGAAAGATGCCGACCAAGGTTCCTCGCCAGCAGATCCTCCATCGGAGGGTCTCTCGCCTCCTTCCAGATGTCGCGACATTGACCCCTTCCCGCGGAACTTGCCTTGCTCCCTCGAAGACCTCGCGCGCCTAGGGTTCACGTCCTCGGGTTCCTCGCGATTTCTGGATGGTGCTCCAAGCTCAGGTATCTCGTCCCACTCCCTTGATATTCTTATCGACGAGGGCCCTCCGCGGGTGGACCTCTCTCCGAGGGTCTCTCGCCTGTCGCCTTGGATTCTTATAAGGAAATCAGTTGCGTTGGGAGGAGTATCTCGACCTCTATTTATGAATTTTATCCATTTGGTTTGGATAAGGGTATCTCGTAATTTTCTGGCGCCGACAGTGGTTCCTCGCTCGTTGAGCTAGGCGCGGGGAGTTCTTTGGCTACTGAAGATGAGTTTGGAGGAAGGGGGTCTCGACACCCGTGAATTTTTTTGAAGCAGATGGGGTCTCACCCCCTTTTTTCGCGAGGGAACCCTTGCCGTGAGAGGGGGGGTCTCGATGCCTGGTTTAGTTCCTATGGGTCTCTCGTCCGTGCCCGGTGGTGTCTCGACAAGTATTAGTGCTGACACAAGCATCTCGCCCTCGGGTGTCTCGATGCCTTTGACTATTTCTGAAATGGGTATTTCAGCTTATGGCAGCATGGTGACCTCTCGTCAGCAGTTGGGGGCCTCGAGACTTGGCCTCGCATTCACGGGTCTCTCATTTGTGCAAGGGGGTGTCTCGACATTTTGTCACCTCGGGGGTTCCATGACCCAGGGTGTCTCGCCAACTATTGGTGTTACGGAGAGCATGCCACTAACCAGGGGCTGTTTACATGATTTTGCTGGGGTTTCTGCCTCCGCTTCTTTTTTTGCGACAGGGGACCCCGAGGGTCCCTCGCTCGGAGTCCCCATTAGGGTGAGTTCTTTTCTTGAGCCAATGGCTCTAGGTGGTTCATCAGCTACGCCAAGCTCTTCTCAGGCATGGAAGGACTATATGCACATTCGCCAAGGGCGAGACTTTGGTATTTATCGGCGTGCTCCTTTTTTTGGTCCTGCTGACAGTTTCATGATTTCACTTTCTGATTTTGGGGAAAAATTTTCGGGTGCTGTTCTCGAACGTTCTCATGCGGGGTTAACTGAGTCTGCTGATCTTCCTACTATTTCTCCGAATTCCATTCTCCGAGTCTGAGTTGACCGTGGTGACTTTCCTTATTCCAACGTTGAAGTTAAAACCCCGGGTGGACCCACAGAGGAGTGGGCCAGCTGGGTCGATTATGTTCTGAGCGTTCTTGATTATGTGGCTATTCTTAGGGAGGTGGGACTCTTTACCACCGTCAGCAGCCTAAAGTCCTGCACCATATTTAAGCATGGTTCTTCGCTCAATCTCTTATTGTCTCGGTGGAGTATGGAGTCTCACACCTTTGTCACGGGCTGGGGAGAATTTACCGTTACCCTAGAAGATATATGTGAGTTGTACGCCCTTCCTTTCTTTGGGCAGCAGGTCTTTTCTGATGACTGCGAGGACTCCCTAGAGCATGAGATGGTGGGGGAGTTACGATCAGCTCTCGGAGAGTGCTCGAGGTATGTGGCCATAAATATAACTGGTCATTCCAGGCATTCCTTTGCCAAATGGCAAAGATACTGGTTCAGAGATTTTGAGCAATTACAGAAGGGGGAGACTTCTCGTGCAGCCCCCAGATCCCAGGATGGTCCTAAGCTCCGCTCTCCTACACATTTAGCCATTTTCCTCGTTATGTTTCTGACTCGGTTCCTTCTACCAGGTAAGCCCGAAGACTGTCCCCGTGAACTTCTTTTTAGATTGGCTGTTCGGTTGTCTCACGGTAGGTCGGTACCCATGGCTGCCCTGACCTTAAGTTCTCTTTACACCTGGATGGACCTAGCACACATAGATGTAGAGATATCCTGCGGTCGGTATGATGTTGTTAATCATGCCAACGCCCCTCTCTTGATGGCCTTTTTGTTTGAGCATTTCCCCCACTTTACTTCAGGGGCTCACGCTTGTCATAGCGACACTGCGAGACTTCTTCGGTGGCATAAGAAAACTCCCAAGCAGTCTCTGGGAATGTTGATTGATGATATCAAGGAGTTTCAGTTTCGGCCTTACACCAGGCGCCCTGGGGGTACTTTCAGTTGGCTTTCTTTCCCCGGAGACGGCGGGACCTTCTATTGCCCTTCAGCAGTGGGGTCGATTTCCACGTGTCCTCATATTAATGTGGTGATGATGCTCTTACCGTGTCACCTTCCTTCTTGGACCGAATTAGGTCCGCGTGCTGAATCTTATCATTCCGAGAGGGCAAGACGACAGTTTGGTTATGATCAGGGCGTTCACACTCCTCCTCTTCCTACCTACAGCAGTCATTCTGAGGCATTCTCAGAGGCGTGTGCTAGCTTTACTTTTCAGGGATTATTTCGCAGAGTCAGTGGTTTGGGTGGTCTCTATGTGCCTCCCTGCGATTATCATCCTACATTCACTTCATCTTGGTTCCTTCTTTCGCAGCAGCAGGTTCGTCTTATCTAAGAATGTGTAGTTGGCCCTCCTCATGAGACTAACCCCATTAAATATACCAGAGCTCAGTTTTTGGTCTGGCGGACGCAGAAAGATCCTTGGTTTCTCAGCACCACCTCTACACCACCCTTGGAGCAGGCCATCCCTATTTTAGTGAAACCTCTCATTGACGAGTCACTTCCACCTCCGTCGACTGAGCTTCCCCCTGTGAAGTCTAAAAGCCAACCAAAAAGCAGAGGGAAAGCGGGCACCTCTACTACCAGCAAAAGGAAACACCCTGACGCCGATGTCTCCAATTTTATTCCTGCTACTACTGCTTCTCCTCCTTCTTCTCCTGTGAGGACCCGGGCTGCGAAGAAAACGAAAGGAGATGGTGCTGGCATAGCTGCTTCCTCTACGGTGGATCAAGAGTCCAATACTGGCAACCTTGGTGTAGGGGGGAATTCCCAAGTAGTGAAAGGGAAAGGTTACTCCTCACCGAGCCTTACTTCCCAGGAGACGCGAGTCGTGTCTATTCCTATTGCAGAAGGTACTATATCACAACATCCTTTACTTAGTGGAACTAGTTCTCATGGAGTTTCTTCATCTCCCTCCCCTTCATTGGAAGAGGAACTAGTTGATTACGGAAGCACCCCTTCCTATGACGACCATAGTTCTTCTTCGGGTGATATGGGCGGCCTGGATTTCCATAGCGAAAGCACTACTGACACTTATGCTTTGTTATCAGTCTCCAGAGAGTCTTATAGTGATGATGAGGCCTCCCGTTCTCCTGGGGGGGGGGGGGGTCAGCCCCACCCATCTCCCTTGTAGCCAGACTACGCGCCCTGTTACTGTAAGCGTTCTCCCTTTACTTTTCTATATTTTTTTTTGCATATGATTTTCTTTCTTCCCCTCATTATATATATATATTTTTTTCATTCGAAGCATTCTGTTATATTTGTGCAGGTCATTTCCGTAGAGGCAAGTAGTTCTCCTCTTCCCCCACTACGATCGACGCCCTTTCAGTGGGAGAGGAACTCCATGCTCATTTCCTCCCGAGGCCTGTTTAAAGAGGTTTGCTGTCTCCTTAATTCATTTAACATCTGTTGTAATTTATTCGTCTTCTAACTACCTTTTGGTTGCGTAGACTGTCATTTCCTCGCAGCTTTCATCCGTGCACTTTATTGTCACCAGGACCACCCCTGTGGCTTCCCCTTCTCCTCAGGTATGCTTCGCTATTTTCAAAACTTTCATTGCGCCATTTTCTTTTTTACTTATTCCTTTTATTTACCCATTTATCATGCGTAGAGAGTTGTGTCTTCGGGCGTTGCCACATCATCTTCTCTTGTCTCGGTGGTGGGCACTTTTGCAGTTGAGTCCCTGGGCTCCTCTTCATCTGAGGTGCGTATTTTTTTACCTTTGAATATTTGTTTCCTCTTAATAGGAGTCCTAATGGCTTTTGGACTTTCTTCTCAGGGGGGTGCTCCTCCCTTACCTGACATTATCGCCCTGGGCCTATCCTCTTCAGGGAGGATTTCTATCCCTAGGGTTCGCGTATCTATGGACGGTAGACCCTTGGTTCAGGTGATTTCTCGTGGCCCAATATTTACTGTGACCTCAACCAGTGAGCCCACACTTTAGGTCAGTCCTTTCTGTTGAAGCAATGGGATCTCCTTTTCCTCGAACATGCAATGAACAACGTATTTTCATTCTTTGCAGGCTATCAGTACAGCCCCTACTGCACCGACCGTCCTTTTCCGCTCTTCCCCTTTGGATGGGGCTCGGGTACTTTTTTTTCCTTAGTTATGTATTTCTTCTCTATCTGGCGTGTATTTATCGTAACCGCTTTGTTTACTTCGTTGCAGTTATCCCTCGGCGCTATTTCGAGTGTGGCTCCTGCTACTGTCGCTTCGGTAGCCCCTATACATGGGCCGATTTGTCCTGCTGTTGCGCCTCTTCAGGTAGCTATCTCTACGGTGCCCTTTTGAGGAGCTTCCCTCACCCTCTTTTTAATTGAGGTATTTATCATTCATGGAATAACTGATTTGTTACTTGTCTCCCTTTCTTGTCCCTCCCGGCCTCACCTACCCCTCGCGGCCTCTATCGCTGAGATTGTTCTTCCGGAGGTGCCTGAGGTTGAGTTAGCTTCTTTGGAAGCATTGGTCGCTGAGGCAACCCCTTCTGGAGCATCGATCAGTGTTTTTGCCCCTACGGGAGCCCCTGTTCCTCCTTCTACGACCGTTAAGGAGGGTGTTGTTCAGGTGCCGTGTATAAGAGTATCTACTTTCCTCACATCAATCTTATGTCTTTATTATTTTGTTTGAATTGCGCCAGCATTCCTCTTTTCACCTTTGTTGCATTATCTCTAGGTGAGCGAGGTTGCTCTGATGACTAAAGAGCCGGATGAAGTTGCTCCGATACTCATGGAGTTAGAGAATGAGATGGCTGCGAGAGAGGTATTAAACTGGCATACTCTCTTTTTACTATTTCCCTTCTTTTCTTCTTGCGTATACTGTGCAAACATTCCCATTTCACCCTCGTCTCATTATTTCCAGGTGCACGAGAGTACTCCGATGACTGTGGAGTCTGGCAGTGGGGAAACTGCGAGAGAGGTATTAGACTAGCATACCCCCTCTTTTTACTATTCCCCTATTTTCTTCTTGAGTTTAATGTGCAAGCATTCCCATTTCACCCTCGTCTCATTATTTCCAGGTGCATGAGAGTACTCCGATGACTGTGGAGTCTGGCAATGGGGCAACTGCGAGGGAGGTATTAGACTGACATACCCCCTCTTTTTACTATTCCCCTCTTTTCTTCTTGCGTATACTGCGCAAGCATTCCTGTTTCACCCTTGTCTCATTATTCCCAGGTGCATGGGAGTACTCTGATGACTGTGGAGTCTGGCAGTGGGGCAACTACGAGAGAGGTATTAGACTGGCATACCCCCTCTTTTTACTATTCCCCTCTTTTCTTCTTGCGTATACTGTGCAAGCATTTCTATTTCACCCTTGTCTCATTGTTTCTAGGTGTATGAGGGTACTCCGATGACTGTGGAGACTAGTAGTGGGGCAACTGTGGAGGGAGATCATAGTTCTGAGTTCACTCCCTTGGTCGGTGACGCTGATTCTGGTGGGGAGTCTTCTTTTCTTCCTTCTGAGGCGGGATCTCGCCACTCCGACAGTGATGATGAAGCAGAGGATGCTGCGACTATTTCTAGTAGGCTATGGCGTGAGGAGTTACCAGGATGATTCAGGGTACATGAGCGTCAGCTCTTGGATCTCATCTTGGAGCACCATCCCGAGACGTTCACTTCTCAGAGTATACTTCAGGTTGACAGTCTTACGGCCTTCAACCTAAGGGCTCTTGCCAGCCATGTCCATGAGTGCTTAGCTACCTCCCCTGCTAAGATGACTAGCTCTTCTATTTTGCTATTTTTGGATGCCCTCCGCGACTTACAGCAGTTCTATCACTTTCGTTTGGATTGGCTTGACGCAGGGGTTCGCCCCTTTCTGAGTGTTCCTTTTCGAAAGATAGTGAGGTTTCACACTTCCCGACAGTCTAGAGTTGAGCAACGGCACGCTGAGGCTACGAGGATCCAGAATCAGATCGCCCTACTACAGGTGAAGCTTGCCAGACTCGAGTCTGGCGATGAGGAGAATGAGGATAAATTCATCAGGTTGGAGGAAGAGTTTCTGCGGGAGGCTGGTCTGTCATATGCTGGAGCCATCGCGCGTGATGATTTATTTTTTGTGGGTTCTAGCAGATAGGCTACTTCTTGCTTTGTAGTGCTCAGAATTCTATGTGTGCATCACTTATCATTTGTGTATGAGACACTTTGTTTCTTTTGCACTTTCTTTGTCTTTTTGTTCTCCCTTTATACCGTGGGTGTTTATTTTATATGACTTGCTCTAATTTCTGTGAGCATTTAGTCTACTGGTGGCTACCCCATATACTGCGGGGTATTTGCATTGATATGAAAAAGTTATGTATTATCATATTGTATATATTTTTGAAAATGCACCTCTTGTAGCTGTGAGGTGTTGGCATGTGACTTTCTTGGGTTTCCCCTCCTGTCTATGGGGTAATTCCTGCACATTACTGCTTATAGTCGTAGAGGCTAGGTTGGAGAGGAGGGTGACTCCTGCCCCTTTCCGGAAGTCTGATTTTATTATAAAAAACTGTATTAATTTATGTCTGGGGGACTTTGCTCAGTATACTTTCTCTTAGGATGGACCTACCACCCAAGTGTAGTGAGCAAAGTTCCTGATCTTTTTTTTTTGTACTCTCTTCTAACTTAATAGGGAGTGCATATGTATGTATAAATGATCAAGCAAAGCAAATGTCAACGATGATCAAAAGTGTTGCAATTTTATTTCTTTACCTTTGTGTGCTGTTTACAGTGTAGTATTGCTCTAAAAAAAATTTACAAAAATTTTTTTCTGGTCTAGGAGAAATCTTTGACATCCATTACAGACATGCAAAACACAAACAAAACTTGTTAGTTGTTACTAAGCATAATACCTCTTCAGCCACTTGCAGTTGATGGACTAGAGGCCAACACTCTCTGGTTCTGATATTTGGCAGTAGCTCGACTTCCCCACTCCTCTGACAGAAAAAGGGCCTTCCCAATTAGGTTTAAATTTTGATGCCGACATGCTACGAAGATGGTGAGTTGATGCTCGCAGGACTAGATCTTCCACCTGGAATTCCCTAGGCTTAACCAAGTTTTCGTAGGCCCTGGACAGTTGCTGAGTGTAGACTTTGAAATTCTCTCTCGCCTTGTCTCTGTGCTCGTCCAGCGCCTCCAGTTGCACATGTCTTGGGTCTGGAATGAGCCCATTGCTAAGAGAAATTTTGGCTGAAGGTACCGCCAGTTCCACTGGTAGGACAGCTTCAGTCCCATATACTAGAGAGAAGGGAGTGAACCCTGTTGGCTTTCTTTTCGAAGTACGGTAGGCCCATAACACCATAGGCAACTTCTCATCCCATGCTCCCAGCATGTCTTCTAGCATTTTCTTCAAAATATTTATCAGGGTCTTATTAGTAGCTTCTACTTGGCCACAATGATAAAAGCCTTGCCGTGAGATGCTAGGGCGATCTTACCCACCAGGTCGAACGCCCATTTGTGGAAGGGATAGGGGGTTGCCAAGCTTTGTAGGCTGACGGAGGGAGCGTGCACCATGTTTCCATGCACCTGGCATGCTCTACACTTTTTCACATATCCAATGGAGTCAGCCTCCATGGTCGGACAGTAGTATCCCAGCGTCATCAGTTGATCATACATCTTGGCGCCTCCCATATGGGAGGGCTCATGAGCTTCTTTCAGTACCCTTTCCACTTCCTCTTTGGCTACGCACCTTAACGCCTTCTCATTGTACCCTTTCCTATATAACTCTCCTTTGACCAAGTAGAAACGTGCTATCCTTTTTCTAAGGTAAATTTCATCCGCTCTCTCGGCGGGCAGCTCCCCATCTTTTAGATATGCTAGGTACGGTTGTCTCTAATCTTCGAAGGCTTCCACGAAGTTAGACTCCGTCGGCTGGTCAAAATTAGCTTGGCACTTTAAACAACTTTGTTGCAAGCGGGCTGTTTCTACGCTCATGGTGGGCCAAAAATACTAGTTTTACTGCAATCGTCTGTACAGGGGGATATCCATATCTCCACAGTGCTTCTGGTGCATTTCTATTAACCTCTCCTTGGCTTCTTGCTCCCTTACGCACCTTGCCAGAAACCTTCCAGGACTCTTTAAGTAGAGAGTTCCCTGCAGCACATGATAGTTGGCTAACTCTAATATTTTCATTGTCCTTTCCTTGGTTTCAAGTTGCTTCTCTACCAGACGCCTCCAATCTTCCGGCTCGTTACTTGGGAATAAGGACTTTACGGTAGTAGGTACTGTTCTCTGCCTCACTGTGATGGTTGCTTCTGACTCCTCCATGTCCAACTTTTGTGCTATGGTGGCGAGCGCGTCAGGGTGCCTGTTCATCGTTCGCGCCTGCCTCTCCACAGTTACTTCCAAGAACTGTCCGAGCAGTCGTTGGATGATGTGTCTGTATGGCGCTAGGTTGGCATGTTTAAGGGAAAACTCTCCATTGACCTGCCTTACTACCGGATTGGAGTCCCCTCATATACATAGTACCCTGATCCCTCTTCTGAGTGCTTCCAACATCCCTAGAATGAGGGCTTCATACTCATCTTCATTATTTGAGCATTTATAATCTAACTTGAAAGAGAGGGTAATCTTCTCCTTCCCGTCTGACAGTATGACGCCGGCCCCACCTGTTCCTTGAGCACTGGAACCATCAAACTCCATAAACCACTTCTTCACCTCCTCCGCCATGCATGCTTGGAAACTTTCTTCGGGTAGCTCTTCACTAGGTGGTTTGAAAACCCCACTCGGGAAGTGGGCCAGCAGATCTGCTACTGCCTGGATCTTAATGGCTTTAGGCACTACGCATTTTAGATCATATTCTGACAAGATCAAAAACCACCTTGCTGCTCGTCCCACTAGTATAGTCCGCGCGAGGAGGTACTTGATGGGATCACACTTGGTGACTATGTGAACGATGAAGTCTAGAAGGTAGTGTCTCAACTTCTGGGCTACAAATACCAGCGCCAGGCAGTGCCTCTCAACGCTGGTGTATCTCGATTCTGTTTCGGATAATACTCTTGACAGGTAGTAGACCGGCTTTTCCATTCTTTCCTTCTCTTGCGCCAAGAGGGCCCCTATCGACCTCTCTGTAGATGTGAGGTAGAGCAGCAGTGGAGCTCCGGCTTCGGGGGGAATCATTGTGGACGGAGAGGCTATGATTTCTTTAATCTTCTTGAACGCACTCTCTTGCCTCTCTCCCCAAACCCACTTGGCTTTGTCTTTTAGCAGAGGTGCGAACGGATGAGTTACTTCTTCCAACGCAGGTATAAACCTCCTCAGGTAAGATACCTTTCCCAGGAAGCTCTTAAGTTGTCTCTGACTCTTGGGCGGTGGCATCATCATAGTGGCTTTCACCTTCTCTGCATCCACTTGCACTCCTTGCCTATTTACCACAAAACCTAAGAATTTCCCTGCAGTAACCCCAAAGGCACACTTTGAGGGGTTCATTCTCATCTTATACCGACGACACCTCTCGAATACTCTCCTGAGATCCTGAATGTGCTTGTTTTCTTTCCTAGACTTCACCACCAAATCATCCACATAGAATTCTAGTATATCATGAAATAAGTCATGAAAAATTGCCATCATGATCCGCTGGTGTGTGGCTCCAGCGTTCTTCAATCCGAAGGGCATGACTGTATAGTTAAAGTTCCCTAACGGTGTGCGGAAGGCAGTCTTCTCTGCGTCGGCGGGGTCCATTTTAATCTGGTTATATCCAACATACCCGTCCATGAAGCTATACATCTCATGTCCCGCGGTGGAATCCACTAAGCTGTCTATGCTGGGTCGTGGGAATTCATCCTTAGGACACGCCCTATTCAAGTCGCGAAAGTCTACACAGATTCTGATTTGGGTCTTGTCTTTCTTTGCCACTGGCACTATGCTGGATAGCCATATGGGGTGCTGAATAGGCTTGATGAACCCTGCCACTAACAACTTCTCCACCTCAGCCTTTATTTTCAAATCAAGGTCTGCTTTATATGTACGTGTGGCTTGCCTTACCGGAAGGGCATTAGGAAGGATTTTCAATCTATGAGAGCTCACTTCTGCGTCTATCCCTGGCATCTCCGTCTACTTCCAAGCGAATACATCAGTGAATTCCTTAAGTAGCTCAATGAGCTCTTCCTTCTGCTTCGGTTCCAGGCACTTAGAAATTAGAATGGGTCTACTCTCGCCCTCTTCTAACCCCAACTTGATTTCCTCTAATTCCTGCAGCTGCTCTCTGGGTTCGTCTTGCATGCACTCCGGCGCCTCTTCTGGTTCTTCAACATTCTCAACCATATGGGATTCATCAACAATAAAACATTGGGGCATCGGGTCGATGCTCTCGTCCCAGAACATTGCCCGCGCAGACCGTTATAAATGGTAGATGACTTTTCCATTGGGAAAAACCACTTTCTTGCAAGTTCGAGGAGGTATAGCTACCTCCTCTACCTTCCTCTTGCCTTTTTCCATGTGGGGGATTATCCTCTCCCCTAGACGGTCATGAACGGATTTTCTCTGCGGGACCCTTCCCTCAGCTACCTTGATTCCTGCTAGCTTTCTTGTAGAGACCTTTCTTTCCTCATCCAACTCGGTGTAAAAGGCAGCATCTACCAGGTGGGCCTCCTCAACGGCGAAGGGTCTCTGCGTGGCCTTGATCACTATCTATATACCTCTAATATTTGCCTTCGCGCACTGATGGTAGGTGGAAGGCACTATGCCATGAGTGTGCATCCATACCCTTCCAATGAGTAATTGGTAGCTGGTGTCAGCGTTAATAACATGAAATTTGATGTGTGAGGTGAAATTTCCCAACTTAATTCCCACATTCACGTATCCAATTGACTGCATTCCGGCATTGTCGAATTCGGAAATTACTAGCGGTACCGGAACCACCTTCTCCTGGTCAATTCCCGTTTCATATAATGTACTGATGGGCATGATGTTAATGGATGCTCCTCCATCCATCAACGCCCTAGGAAATGAGACTCCATTAATTATGGTTGTGACGTACAACGGGCGGTTGTGGAAGTAGGGCACCACCCTATCCGCTTCTGAAAACACCACTTCATAGGTATACTTCTTAATCATCCTTCCGATTGGCCCCTGCGAATTTAGCGAAGGGTCTCCCTGCTGCCGCACCGCCTCCAAGACTTTCCTCGTGATGGACACCCTCGTGTCGTACTTCATCCCTATTTGGTCAAAAAACCACTTGAACTTGGGGCTCCTCGCTATGGCCTCACATTCAGAATCTAAGTCTACCTCGTACGTCTGGGCACTGCAAACATACTCCGCTTCAGAGGTCCCTCCCTCGTCTAGCGCGAGGATGACGTCTACCTCGCCTTCTGAGAGAGCGACTTCCTCAACTTCCCCACTCCCACTTTCATGCTCCGGAGTGAAGAACCACTCCTCTTGCTTTCTTTCTAGCTGAAGTCTGCTCAGTGACAGATTTTCTAACTCCTCACATAACTGCTCGCCACTCTCCCGCTTCACAAGACTTCTCATAGCTTCTTCATCGTAGGCAACTACCATGTTGGCGGTTCCAAAGTGATCCGTAGGAAGTGGGTTCTCGTTAACGTCCACAGGTGGTATCTGCAAGGTACCGCTGGCCATCTGCTCACCAATGATCCTTCTCAAGTAGTAATAATCCTTGGTAGAGTGCTGCACTCGTTGGTGCAATTTGCAGTACTTCGGATTGGCCTTGTCAGCTGCAGTGGGGGTCTCTCCTTTTAGGTGGGGAGGTCCTGCTACACCTTCTCGCACCAAGGTGCGATAACAATCCATGGCCTCCGCTACAGTGCACAGTAGTGGCGGCGGGGCATCTTCCCCAAATTTTCTCTTGTTACCGGGACTGTCAGTCTTGGCCCCAGAGCCTCCTTTCTTCCCTTTGTTACTCCTGTCCACATAGTTAACCGCTTGCCTCCTCGCAACTTGAAACCTCCCGGGAGTCAGTGGAACTTGTGTCCTCCAACCCGTGGCTCTCGGTTTGATTATCATAGCTATGTTGCTAGTGGCCCTGGTGAATTCTCTGAAAGTTCCATCTCTAGTTTCGTTGATCAAGTGCAGCTTGTACTCTTCCAAGAGTCCTTCCACACATATCTGCAGCAACCTGGCCTCCGCCACGTCCTCGTGAACATCTAAGGCCCTCTCGCGAAATCGCTTGATGTAGTGCATCAACTCTTCTCCTGGATTCTGGACCTCTTGCGCCAGGTGCCTCAGTGTAAATTCATCCTCCGCTACAAAAAACTTCTGAAGGAACTGCCTGTTCATCTCTTCCCAAGTAGGGATGCTGTTAGGCGCCAAGTGGGAATACCATGTATAAGCTTTCCCAGTGAGAGTTTTAGAGAACTCCCTCAACCTCAGGTTCTTGTCGCCAGCGTGTACTCCCAGGTACTCGACGAACCTCTTCACGTGCTCTCTAGGGTTCTCCCCCCTGCCGCCAAACTTGATAAATTTTGGTGGAATATACCCCTCAGGGTATGGCTTCTCACTTGCTTCCTGTGGATAAGGGTCTTGTAACTCTTCGTATAGGTGGGAACCCTCTCTTTGAGTGGAGGAAAGGAGCTTCCTCACTTCTTCCATAGTAACAGTCTTAGAGGGTGACTCCTCCAAACATGTGCTTTTAGGAGCTGGAGAACCTGTCGGCGCCGGGACCTGCTCCGGGGCCGCCTTTCGAGACGGAATCATCTCTGCCGGAATCGTAATAGGAGTGACTACCCCTCCGAAAGGGGCATCAGCAGGCGTCACACAACCTTGACCCAAGTTTGATAGATCCACATTATTTTGCTTTAAAAAGTCAAAAAACATTGCCATAAGGTTCAAACCTGCCATTGGAGCCACTGCCGGCGAACTGGTATGACCTCCTTGAGGCGCTGGCGCCTTGGCTCCGATCACCACCACTTCTTCCTGAGTAGTCTGGTCACTGTGAGCTCCATTACCATACGGAATGTCCTCAAAAACTAACTGCTTAGAGACATTGAAACCTTCTTTGTCCATGGAAATGAGGATACCTTCTTTGCTCGTAATCCCTCAAGAGAACGATTCTCTATACCTTCACCTTGCAGTATCCAGTCATGTTGTGAATTCCGCACTAGTATGCAAAAAAACGGGGATCCAATACCCAATCTATTACACGGGCAAGACTCTTTTGGATGCCGAACAATGGTACCTACCGCTAGAAAAGCTCGCCTTTGCGCTAGTGGTAGTCTTAAGAAAATTAAAACACTATTTTAAAGCCCACTCCATCATTATACTTGCATCGCACCCTCTTATAGCATTCCTAAGAAAAGAAAACCTTTTGGGTAGACTATCCAAGTGGTCGGTCAAGCTTTGGCGATTTGACATTCAGTTTTAACCAAGGACCGCCATCAAAGGGAAGGTCCTCGCAGATTTCATCGCCAAATTTATTAGAGAACATCCATGCGACCCTCCCCAGACTAGTCATCAAAATGAAGTCCCCAACATCAGGAGTCTGGAAACTATTCGTTGATGGAGTCTCCAATTCCAGAGGGGAAGGAGTGGGCATCGTGCTGGTTACCCCCGAAGATGCCTCCCTCGAACAAGGAATAAGGCTTGGATTTAAAGCCTCTAATAATGAAGCAAAGTATGAGGCACTGATCGAGGGCCTACAAAAGGCGCGAATGCTCAGAGGAAAACAAATCCAAATTTTTGACTACTCATAGTTAGTCTCCAACCAGAATGACAACCTATCTCACCACTGTGAAAGAATTGATGGCAATCTATCTCGCCACTGTGAAAGAATTGATGGCCAGCTTTGAGCACATCAGCGTCCAGTAATTTCCTAGAGGACAGGACAGCCATGTTGATGCCCTAGCAGCCTTAAGTTCAGTAATCAACTCCTACTTGAGGAGGATAATTCATATTGATTTCCTTGCCCATCCAAGTATCAACCAGATCAACGAGCTGCCGAGCGTAGAGCATGTCCTCCAGATCGAGACAGCCCCCACTTGGACGGATCCCATAAAATATTATTTAAAGGATGGTCTATTACCAACAGATAAGAAGACCACTCATCAGATAAGAGTCAATGATGCTCTATTTCACTTATCTCTTGAGGGAAAGATGTAGAAAAGATCTTTCACTGGCCCTTGCCTCCATTGCGTTCATCCAAAGTACGTCGAGCAAGTCCTGCATGAACTCCATAGGGGAATCAGTGGGAGTCATATTGGGGGAAGTTCTCTAGCTTTTTGAGCCATAAAAGAAGGGTACTAGTGGCCATAAATGCAGAATGATGCTGGAATCTATGCTCAAAAGTGTAAAAAATGCCAACTTCATGCACCTATGGTTCACTAGGCAGCTAGTAACCTAACATTACTTACTAGCCCATGGCCCTTCACCTAATGGGGTATGGACATCATAGGCCCTCTACCAACTACAGTCGGTAATCGTAAGTATCTGTTGGTTGCAACAAACTACTTCACCAAATGGATAGAAGCAGAGCCACTGGCAATCATTAGAGACGCAGACATGATAAGATTCACGTGAAGGAACATCATCACTCACTTTGGGATCCCTCTGACTATCATCACTGATAATGGAATCTAGTTCGAGAATGACCTCTTCCAGGGTTTCTGCAGTGACCACGGGATCAGGCACTACTTCAGCTCTGTGGAATACCCTTAGAGCAATGGATAGGCTGAGGCTTCTAACAAAACAGTGATTGATGGATTAAAAAAGTGTTTAGAGCAAGACAATGGATCATGGGTAAACAAACTACCCCATATCCTTTGGGCTTACTGCACCACCCCAAGGCGAGCAACTGGAGAGACACCATTCTCACTTACGTATGGGATGGAGGCAATTATCCCTTTGGAAGCTAGTCTTCCTACCATGAGGTCCACTTTGATCGACAAAGGCCATAACAATGCAGCACTGCTCGCTGAACTTAACTTAGCCGAGAAGCGAAGGGAATTGGCTCTAGTAAAACTAGCAGCCTACCAGTAACATCTTACCAAGCATTATAACAAAAAAAATCAATCCAAGAATATTCCAGGTGGGGACTATGTCCTGAGGAAAGTTCTTGGCAGTGCTGTAAAACCATCAGATGACAAGCTAGGACCAAATTGGGAGGGATCATTCAAGGTGATAATAGACGACCTAAAAGGATCCTATCACTTAGAAAAAATGGAGGGCAAAGAGATACCAAGAGCTTGGAATGCAACCAATTTGAAGAAATTCTACATCTAGATTTCTTTTTTCTTTCTGAAACTCAATGTTGAATTTTCAATACTTCTCTGATTAATAAGATTTGTTTGGTAGTGTCATCTTCACAACTACATTAAAATATTGCACCATTTCCAAGTTGCAGGCTCTCTTCTTAACATGCAAAAATAAGATCATGAGATACTTATTCACTAAAGTAGCAAGGTCAATGTGTAATGACCCTCCTCGGTCATTCGACAATTAATACGAATGACCTCCCAGCTTGCCCCTCCCAATATATAAAGCCCTACAGGGGACCCGTAGGCAATATGGCAAACCCAGGTTGGTCGCCAACATTATCTGGCTCAGAAATCTTGCTCGGATAGAATATTCGATACTAGGTATATCCTCGACATCGCCTCACTTACGCTTAAGGAAGTGTGACGACACGACCTAAAAGGTAAATTGAGGCACAATGCTACACTCAAAGCATACTGGACTGGGGGGATACTCACTCGACAATTGACTCTGCTTAAGTCGTATCCAATCGGGTGGAAGATCCCAAGATAACTGAATAAGAGATTAATTGAGTAAGAAATAACACAACACATGTTTAGTCGGCAATTCGCCCAAAATAAAAATATTTTATTACATTATTACATGTACAAAGAGTTACATATACTAAGTAATTCAAATCCCAACGAGGACTATGTTTCTTGGCGAGGTAGTTATATACTCGTGCTCTTCGGCCATCATCTGGGTGAGTGGTGAATTCCTGCTCGACTTTATCTAAACTCGATTCCAAAAGTTGTCTCGGGATTGCATCTATAGGAACCCATCGATCATCCCTTCTGAATGGGTTTAGAATCAAAGTTGAGGGAGAGGTGTCATGCATATACCAGAGAACAGAGTTCTTGGGGACTTGCAATTCCTTGAGGGAACTCATCCACCCTCTTATGAAAGCTAACTCCTCAACCTCCTTCAACTTCGCTGGAGCATTAGTCCAACACTGGTCGCAGCCATCAGACCACACCCATCGAGGATCTTTCTTGAACAAGTGCCTTAATAGGGTGACTTCTCTTTGAAGCCCAGCGGCTATCACATACGCCCTACGAACATCCCCCCACAGTTCGACAATCTCCCTAGCTGAACCAATGTTATCAGGCCCAGCTCGTCCTCCAGTCGATGAAGAGGAACCATGTAAAACTTGAGGGGAAATTCTCAAAGCATTCTACCTAAGGCGCGATACTTCCCTCCGTAAAGAATCATTCTCTTGTTGAAAGATCTTTCCAACGTGATTGATCTCAGAAGCATTCAGAAGCTTAGACTTCAAGGCGTCCATTTCTTCTTGAACGGAAGCGCCGACCTCCTCCATATCCTCAAGCCTATCTTTTAGCTTGGCAATACGCTCTGACTGGTCTTTATAGTCCTAGTTCCTCGATCTAGGAAAGTTGCAAATTTTTATGAAGGCACGGCAAAACTGGTCGCTCACATAAGCACCAAGAATTTGGCCTAGGCGAGAGGTAATAGGAATATATTCCTCAAGATCAGTAAGCTACAAATCATATAAAGCGTCGAGAATAAATAAACCAGTATATGAAAAAGAACATAACTTCATTTCATTAAAACCAAAGTAGTTAAAGTACAACTGCATCAATAAAAGAAGGAGAACAAAGAGATTCACAAAAATACAAGGGTTCCCTAAAAAGACTAGTTGGTAACCTCAGTCTTCTCTAAGGATGTTGGGTGCTTCCCCTTCTCTGCAGCAGTCCCACTTGCATCTCCCTCAGATGGGACAGCCGCCATCACCTTCTCTATAGTAGTTAGAATAGCTGGAACACCTTCATTGGCAGGAGGAGGAGGCATGCCATCTACGATAGGCTTCGGGCCAGGGTCATGCTCATTGGAAAGAGGAGAGTCAACATCCACCTCAGCAGTGAGCAAAGCCCTGTCCCAACCTTTCTTAAAGTTGATATGGTTGATGTAGCCGATCTGAGCCTCAGCATCCTCGTATGCTGTGAGCCACCCAGCATTGTAAGAGCTCTCTTTGATGGTGGAAGCCTCAGATTTTAACTTCTTCGTCTACTCAGTAAGATCCTTACTCTCCTCGACCACCGCAAGCTTGCTCGTGCAGACTAGGTCATAAGACTACCTCAACTCCTCCAGCTCCTTAGACTCTGCCTCTTTTGCTTTATTAGCTTCAGCCAAAGCAAGATCATAATATTTTTGAGCCGCACTAACAACCTTAAGCTCACCTCTGGCTCGGTATTTCTCCTCTCCAGCTCATCACGGTTGCGATAGAGGACGGTGAAATCAGACACAAACTGAAGAGAGGTAAGAAACTATTAGGAAGGAAGGCATGGAAAGGAAAATTGCAAGAGTATAGAAGTAAAGATAGACTTGCCAATGCTAGCCCCTAACTCGCCTTCAGGGCTAACTAGTCAGTCCCTATGCTCGACAACCTCTGGCGATCTGCTGGCAAAATTTCTCTCTCGAGAACTCCCAGATCTAGTTGAGGAGAAAGAGCGATAGAAGCCCCCTCAACCAAAGAAGACATGGGTACCAAGTACTTTCCTTTCTTCGTCCATAATTCTTCTCTCCTCCTCTCTTCTTATCTGTTTTTCTTCTCCATCTTAACTCTCTCCCTCCTTCTTCCTATCTCTATCTCTCTCACCAATGCCTCCTATTTCTTCTTCCACTCCCTTTCGTGAGCCACAATTTTAGAGCCAATGGTAGTATCCCCACTCCCAGATTTCTGTGTCTTTAGCCTACGAGAAAGGGTCATATTGTCCTCATTATCATCCTGGATTAAATTCTTCATGGGGGAGACATAGTCTCCTCGCTGAAACTATCTGAGTTCTTCGAACTCTATTCTCTGAACCCTCCTCCAAACTGGAAGATTCCTCACCACTAGAGCTCTCCTCGCTAGAATCACCCTCGGCTCCACCTCTGTTGGCCCCTACACTGTCTTCACTAGAGATACCCTCTTCCTCGTCTAATTGAATTAGCTAAGCAACGACCTCTTCTAGGATATCGAGGTGAGGAACGCTATCAACAGGTCGAGCAATGAAGCTGGTCTTGGTGTTCTTGTACTCTAAAAGGAACGTAGCTGATCTCGGATGCTCATCGTCAGCCAAAGATTCCCTTATCTTCCAAGATTTTATTAGCTCAGTAGCTCAAATTTCGTGGAGTACATATTCCAAGTGCTCTATCTTCGCTGAAAAGGGAAAAAGGAGGACATAAGAAATAAAGTACACTAACAGAGAATCAATTAGCAGAACAAGAAAAATATCTACCAATGTACTATTCCCCATAAAAGGGAATCGTAGTCCCTATATACCTCGCCTCCCCAGTCTGGGAAGGGAACTGTCAGTTCCAGGCAATGAAACCTTTGTGCCAATAGTCCTTATGGGAATTAGGTAGATTGACTACCAACACCCTATTAGGACTCCTAGGTTTCAGATAGAGTAGACCAGAGCTAGTTAGAGAAAAGGTATAGCCATAACAAATTTCAGGAAAACCTAAATTGGTGCCAAAAAGCTGATTGATTCTATGTACACCATTGATAATTTTCCAAACATTTGGAGAACATTGGGCAGGAACTATATAAAAATAACTAAAGAAGTTTAAAAATAAGAGATTTGGGGGAAAGGTTAGACCCCCCTTAGACAATAGGAGAACATGAATCCAATACCCATCCTCAATGTCTCGAACATTGAGAGGAATGGGGTCACATTCAATGTCCACCCATTTGGGGATATTATAGAACTCCCTAAACTCATATATTAATATGTTACCATAAATAAACCCTAGAAGTGATAGAAAAGAGATTTTAAACAGAAAAGAAAGTAGGAAATGTTTGGAAGACTTTCGAAATGAAAATCATCTTGAGACAACGTGAGGCCACAAGAAACAAAGATGGAAAGACAAGTAAAATCTTGAAGACGAAGGGAGAAACCTCGAAGTGAGAAGACGTATTAAGAGGTAAAAGATATCTTGAGAGTGCGAGACTTGTGAAATGATGCGAGAAATTTCTCCTTAAAAATAGTTTTAAACCCTCTTAATAATGGAGCACGGAGAACGAAGTAGATATGCCGCCTAAATCTCTTAGAAAGAGACGTTTCTCTCCCCAAATCATCACCCAATTCACAAAAATGACATCGAAGCTGATATTTAAAATTATTGAGCCTAAAATTGTGACCCAAAAATTTGAGGGGCATTTGTGGGTACCTCGTCCATTTTTATAGGCCCAAAGAAGTAGTCGGATTAAGCCCTATTTACAATAGGAAGAGTTCGTCCCAAACTACAGAGCCTCAAATACAGTTAATTAGCAACAACCCATCATGTTCCTAAAATCTCTCATGAGATGTTCAGGTATAGTGGTCTAACATGGGAGTGCCTAACACCCCCACTCTCCGAACTTTCACGATATATTATATCCCTGGCCTAGGGAAAAGGGAATGTAATCAGAAACTCTCCCCTGGAGAAAAGAGAAATACAAACTGAGAGCACAACCGTGGACATTGGCAATTTGCTAAACATCGTATATCTTGTGTCATGTGTGATTGTGATTCTTCAAATTTGTGTTCTTTATTTTTCTGGTGATTGCATTTGCTTATAACTTGTGTTGAGATTTATTGTCACCACACCTTTTCATCTGGGATGCATGCCCATGATCTTCGCAACACTTAAGTACAAACACCAAGTGTAGAATGTCACATGTTTCTCCAGTAAGAGTTAGTCGCATATCGACAGTGACTTTTACCTACCCTAAAAAGCCCAGGAGTCTGTTCCCCATGCCAATAGGCACCTCCCTAACCATGCTATCGGCACTCCCCTCAAAAAAAAATTATACATATACTAAAAATCCAAAAATTTCTCGAAGAATTTGCGAAACTTCCCAAAAAATATCCATGAGGTTAATAATGGAATCACTCTGAAAACCCCCATTGTGGAGCACCAAACCAGATACAATCCTTCATTAATCCCTAGGAAGATCATTGACACTCACTCTTCTCACTAACGTAATCCTCGTCGAAACAGAAATAATCAATGCTTTCCCCAAAGGAGCCTCAATTTGAAATTTTCCTCATAAATAACATCTTTAGATCCATAGAATCGACCTCAACCCTCTAAATCGTTCATCTCAACTCTGTAGGTCTGTAAATCAAACCTCGACCCTCTAAATTGGTCATCTCAACTCTTTAGGTCCATAGGATCAACCTTAACCCTCTGAATCGATTATATCAACTCTTTGTGTTTGAAAAATTTACCCCGACCCTCTAAATCGATCATATTAACTCTTTAAGTATGCAAAATCGACCTCAACCCTTTGAATTAGTCATCTCAATCTTTTGGTCTGCAAAATCAACCTCGATCCTCTGAATTGATCATCTTAATGTTTTGGTCTTTAGAATCAACCTCAACCTATTGAGTCGGCCATTTCAATCTGTAGGTCAGCATAATCGGCATCGACCCTCAAAATTGATTATCTCAACTCTTTAGGTCTGTAGAATCAAAGTTGACCCTCTTAATTGATCATCTCAACATTTTAGGTCCATAAAATTGACCTCGGCCTTCTGAATTGATCATTTCACTCTTTGGGTCTAAAGAATCGACCTCGACCCATTATATCGATCAATCTAATCCTTTGATCCACAAAATTGACCTTGACCCTCTGAATCGATCATTTCACTCCTTATATCCGTAGAATCGACCTCGACCCTCTGAATCGGTTATTTTACTCCTTAGGTTTTCATTATTTATCTCGAACCTCTGAAATGGTCATTTCACTTCTTAGGTCCATAGAATAAACCTTAACCCTCTAACACACTCATTTCACTCATTAGGTTCATAGAATTAACCTTGACCCTCTAAATCAGGCATCTCCGTACCCTAGGTCTACAGAATCAACCTTAATCCTTTTCTCAAACATCAATGATATGTCTATCTTTTGAAGACCTCCGCTTGTTCCAAGATCACCCATCGAGGGGCTCTATAAACACCCCATCCTAGTACCCCCAAGTACCTTCTTAGATCCCTAACACTCCTCATCCCTCCGTAAACCCTGGTCCTACTCCGAGTACCGATCTAGAGTCCACTGGGAACTTTTAGGCCTCATTTGACTTTAGTCACTATACAAACTGAGGAAAGCTCAATGAAATTTTAAAGGGCTTTGAATTCCCTTTCCAATGGTCCCTACAACACGTGAATCGGCCTCACGATTCGCACTAATAATCCTTTTTACCCTGGCAATTGATATCAAGTGCATTGGGTTCTCTTGGTCCCCATGAACAAAGCTCATGAAAACCTCATAGGGCTCTGAATCCCCTTTCCAACGGTCCATACCGTGCATTAATCGGCCTCATGATTTGCACAAATGACCCTTTTTACTCCGAAAGGACACCAGGCATTCTCGAGTCCTGTTTGACTTTGGTCAACTCTTTAACCTAAAAATAATCTCAATGAATTCTCGAAGGGCTATGAATACCCTTTCCAATGTTCCATGTCGTGTATAAATCATCCTCATAATTCACACAAACGAACCTTTTTTACTCCGAAAACCCCCTTCTAAACACCATTGGGCAGTTTTAAGCCCCATTTGACTTTGGTTAAGTCTTAATCCTAAGAGTGTCTCAATAGATTATTAATGTCTCTCAATATCCTTTCCAATAGTCCTGACCGTGCGCGATTTGGACTGACGGTTTGCATTTTATGCTCATTTTTTTTAAAATGCACGTTCAGGACTACCTATAGGTCCCCCAGACCCCCTACCTATCAGCAGGGTATACTTCCCTTGACCAATAAGAGAGGCGCTATGCCGATATGCAGTCTAGGGTCCATGCCTATTGGCAACCCCCTAGACCCTAAAATGTCACTATTTATGTAGATCATGAACTCACTCCTAAGGACCTCCTTTTTAGTAATCAGAAACATTCTCTCAAACTCAGAGCGTCGTCATTCCAAAAACCTCATTTTCTAACATTCTCTCCATTTATCTTACCTCAATTTACTAAAACCTTTGGTCACTTAACTCACCATACTTTACCCCCCTAATTCCACAGGGGTCGAATCGATTCTCCTCTTGGGGATGAATCAATTTGCGTAGTCGAATCGATTTTCCCTAGGAGGCCGAATTGATTCAGATTTAGGCAGAAGCCCGAATTTACTATGGTTCTTCAATATGCAAATCATTATTCCTACTCCAATTCCCATTCTAATGGTCCATACATTTATGTTATTATGTGAATATGTTCCTCATATATTAATACATTAATTAGGTTGGTTAATTAAATTAGTTAACATACAATCTTTTCCCAAAAATAAAGAATTTACAACAATTATCATATCTATTCAAACCAAATTTTTCACCTCATAATCCATTTACATTCTAATCAGATTTTGGCATTCTACATATAGATTAAGGTTACCAATCAATTCAAGAACCGAAAGTACGAATTCTATCACCCAGTTCAATATTACAATTGTCCTAAATTTCTGTATTTAAAACATAAAATTCTGAATAATTCCCTCTTCATACAAGAGATTAAATCCTATCATTTTATCACCAGTATCATATTGTAACCCAGAAATTATATGGTAGATTCCTACAATGAATTAAGAAAATACATTAGACAATAATTCATACAAGAAAATTCTTTCTTGTTATGGATGTGGAAACACCACGTTCTAAGATGCTCGAAGTCTCTCCTTAGGTCCCTAGCACCTCCTCATTTCACTATAAACCTCATGTCATACATCGAGTATCTATCTAGAGACCATCAGGTGCTCCTAGGCCCCATTTGACTCCAGTTAACTCTATCATGAGAGCAAAATCTCAATGAATCTTCGAAGGGCTGTGAATTCCCTTTTCAACAGTTCTTCCCATGCATAAATTGGCATAACGGTTTGAACGAACGGACCATTTTATTACCAAAAATCAATCTAGAGGCCATCGGGTGCTCCCGGGTCCCGATTTGACCCTATTGAACTTCATATTTAGAGTGAAATCTCTTCGAATCTATGAAGGGCACTGAAATCCCTTTCCAATGGTCTGCCTCGTGCGTGAAATGGTATCACTGTTCGGACGAACAATTTGTTTTCCCTTGAGAACTGATTCAGAGGCCACTGAGCGCTCCTGGGATCCATTTGACCATGGTCAACTCTTCAGCTCAAATTAGACTTAATGAATCTTCAAAGGAAACTAAATACCCTTTCCAAAGGTCTACCTCGTGCACGATTTTGACTTACGGTACGGACAAACGATTTGTTTTACTCCGAGAGGTCAATAGGAGATTTCGGGACCCGATTGATCAAGGTAAACTTTCCAAACTGAGTGAATCTCTTTGGAATATCAAAGTACATCGCCTACACTTTCCAACAGTCCGCCCTGTGCACAATTCTGACTTACCGTTCGGACGAACGATCCATTTTCGTCTGATAATCTCCTGTCCAAAGGACTAATGTGCGCTCCTGAGCCACATTTGACCCAAAGACAACTACTGGACCCAGGAGTGGTACAAAGTACATTCAAAGGTCTATGAATTACCTTTCTAAAGTTATGCCCCATGCGTGATTTGGATCAACAAATTGCGTTCTACGATCGTTTTTCCAAAAAAAATTGCATGAGACTGCTGATTGGGAGGTCTATTTCCCTGCCAATCGGCAGTGTGTCTAGGTTTATCTATCGATTGGAAAGTATAGTACCATGTCGATCGGCAATACCCCTGACCCTATAAATAGAGTGCATGACATCACTCCCAAAGCACACCTTAGATCCATCAGCATGAGTGATCTCAACAACATTATATTTCAATCAGTGAAGTTTCCTCGTGTGATATTCCATTCAATCTTACATTCCCATCCTTATCATAACCAATTTAGCAAAATATCATCCTCTCTCATCCAACATTTATCTCTACATTCAAGGTATTTCATCCAAGATCAATAATAAGCTTCAAAGAAGGTCCAAATCCTTCTCTCTCTCTCTCTCTCTCTCTCTCTCTCTCTCTCTCTCTCTCTCTCTCTCTCTCTCTCTCTCTCTCTCTTTTTAAATTCCTTGTTTTTACATAAATTACATTAGATTCATAATCTAGTATGCCTTTAGTTCATATCCATTAACATCTCACATTTTTATTTGTTATATTTCATATACTTTATTTTCTTATAAAACAAAACAAAAAGAGGGTTATGACCATAAATTCCAAACGGGATTATCCATCACACGTTTCCAAAACTGAAACATATTTTCTACACACACACCTATAATAAAATCCCATTCGAATCTATGGGATAAACCCCACCCGTAGGCCACATGCGAACTACATGGACTTTTATGCCTTTATAGGCTGCGTAGGCGTTTCGGATTAACACTCGAGACTCGAGTCCAATTTTCCAATTTTTCCAAATTCCCCATTTCTGCATTTATCATATTCTTACATTATTAGAATACATATCATGTTTGTGATCCTTATTCGCGTTTCATCCAAAACATATTATCGTTTCATTATAACGATCAATATTTTGATAAACGCATAAATCATAATTTCTAAATATTATTTTGGGAATATTCCTATGGATGGCCTCACTCAACCTCTTCCATGGTATAATTTGGGCGATTTCGATCTCCATTATATATACATGCACACACATCTCACGGAGTAATATAGGGAAACAATATCACAAGCCCATGAGAGGCCAAAAGGGCAGGATGGGTGCCTAACACCTTCCCATTGCGTGACTTAGCCCCCAATCCTTTGAAATATTGGTTTTGTAAGCATCATTTTGTCTTTGATGTCGCTCTCTCGAGGTGGCAACATGTTCTTTTGATTGTTATGTGTAAAATAGGTTTGCGAATCCATCTCTTTACATTCACCCCACACCGAGGACGGCCGAATCTCTCCTAGAGAATACGAGGGCGCGATACCCTTTTTTTCTTCTCCCCTCCTTTTCCCCCCGCCTCGCGGAAGAGAAAGAGGATAGAGATAGAAATTTGGGGGATGACCACAGTGGCAACTCTGCTGGGGACATTTTTCATAACAGGGCTAGACTCTATTTGCATGGGTGTATTGTTTTTCTTGTGCGCGTATGCACCTACTTGTATGTTTCCTTTATTCTCCTCTATTATTTCTTGTACATATATACCTCATGCTTATATCATTACTCACTCACTTGTAGATACTCTCCATGTACACTTCACACTATGTGCACCTAGGATCACCTATATCCTTATGTTTCACACACCACTTAAAATATCCATGCTTAGGTGTCCCTAAGACACACCTCCACTTATCGCACTTGTATATATTCATGCTCACTCACTTGTCACAAAACACTTTATCCATGCTTAGTTTCACTACCAAACACTCACTTGTAGATATTCACATATATCCATGCTTAGTACAATCTTCATGCTCAATGTTAGATTTACTTTTTTTATACTTCTACATTAACCCCTGCTTAGTATAATGCTCATCATGCAAAATAAAGATACTCTCTCCATAATGTACCAATCAAGAATCATGCATTTTGAACACTACATCACCAAAGAGCATGGATATTGACCAAAATTTATCCTGTAATGGGCGTTGTTCCAACAGGTCACAGTTAGCATAACGAATATCATTCTTATGTTCCATTGGCCAAGTACATTCAACGTATATCGAATGGTTCCCCCTCATCATACCGCTTGACCGAAGTCATGACAGGAGGTATATCGCAGGGAACTCATTCACATACATTGGGTATTCAAATTCTCTCTCACACGTACTGTCCCCATGAGGTATATAGTGAGGAAATTCACATACACTTAAGTATATCAAATGGCTTGTTCGCACGTACCGATTGCCCTCAAAAGTAAGACATATATCGTGGAAGTCATGCCAAAGGGGGAAACCCCTCCAATTAACCCAACAACTACATACCCTCATATAGGCTTCAAACCTAGGGCACTCATATTTAGTTTTCCGATTTTTACCCAGAACTATGTCGAAATGATGGGTCGACTTGCCACCCAAATTTTCACACGAGTTCGTCTTTTTAAAAATAGGACCCTACCCATGAGCCTGGTAACAAGCCCAACCATATTTTTACATATTGTTTAAACATAACTTTTCTAGGCTCGGGTCCTGTCCGACATTTCATTTTGAATTTAGGTAAACCTAATACAAGTGAACATAATAAACATAGTAATAATCATGCTGAGACCCTTTTCTCGTTTTTCATCTTTCTTCACCAAAAATGTTAAAAACATTTTTCCATCTTTTATCAAAATACCAAAATCATTTTTCCTTCCTTTTACCAAAAACTTGTTCCTCCTTTTCAGCCAAAAAATATTTTTGTCCCCCTCTTTTTCAAAAAAAATGTCAAAAACATTTTCCTTTCTTTTCAAAAGTAACAGTTTTCCCCTTTCTTTTTCAAAAATAAATCCGAATTTTTCTCCTTCTCTGGTCGATCGCATACCCAACCCTTGGCATGGCTTCTTATTGGCTTCGATCTTCCATCGAAATACCCCAATACTCTGTCAGTTCCCCCCGCTTCCTCCAAGTCCAGAATTTATCTTCATTCACTTATCATGGAGAACGCATACCAAGTACTGAATGTGCAGCTGAATTTGATGACAACCCTAACCCAACTCACTGCCAAGATTGACAACCTTCAAACCAAGGTTCATGAGATGCAAAAAAATTGAGTCCTTGTTCTAGAAGAGATCGAGGTCCTCTTCTCTCGTGCTATGGTTCATCCAATACCAGAGCTTATTTAGGCCCCCAAGGAATATCAACATGCTCCATGTGCTCCTCCTATTAATGGGTCGTCACCAGCCTAACCTCTCCATTGGTTCTTATCTCTCGAGGAGTCTAAAATCCACAGTTGGGAGGATATTGCATGTGAATTTATGTCATAGTACAAGTAAAATGAAGAGTTGTAAGTCACCTGCCGTGATTTAAAACTTCTTAATAAGAACCCTGGAGAATCTGTTAGTAACTTCATATCAATGTGGAGAGATAAAATAGCCACCATGACCAATCGGCCTTTTAAAGAGGAGAAAGTCAGCATCGTGAAGAAGAACTTCTTACCCCATGTCCGAGCGATGATGGGAGGACAGTACTACCCTTATTTTTTACCTCTCTGATAAGAAAGAGTAGAGATTAAAGAAGGTCTTACCAAGGCAGAAGTTGAACCGAAGAAAGTGTCTAGATTCACTCTCAGAAAGTATAAAAAGCCTTCCAATATCGTAGTTACAACCATCAATAACATCTCTCAGCCCGCCACTTCATAGGCACCTGAAAGTTTATCAGGACCTTTTAATTCGGAATATTATCAAGCCATTGGACCTTCATAAATTATTAAACCCACTTCCCAAAAATTTTAAACCAGGTTCCCATTGTGACTTTTGCCAAACTGCTGGTCATACCACTGACCAGTGTTTCCACCTTTGAAATGTTATCCAAGGTCTGATCGATCGGGTATCATTACCTCACTAGCCAATCCTAAACCAAACACTACCCACAATCCACTTCTAAATCATATAAATGTCATATTCCTATAAGAAGACCCAGAATTTTATCCATCTACCTAGATCATACAAAGTAAATCACCCATCATACCCATATACTCTCCTAAACCTCTCCAAGTTTGCCTATATTTTCTCATATATCCTACTAGTTTTGTTGATCAGGCTTTGTCACTCCTTACTAGATCATGTATTACTATTCATACCCGTTTGGGAGGTAAAGATATGGAATTATCAGTAGTGTTGAACCAGATTTTAGAGTTTGGGTCGAAATTTCCATCCAAGATGACCATTTCCTGCCAGAGATTCAGTATGTCCTTCGTGAGAGCTCATAAATGGGCTCAATAGTCAGATAAATGGGTGGTACCTACCGATGAAGTCAATTTAGATGATGCGGTCCAGATTATGACATACTAATTTCGATATACCGATGATATTTGCAGTATGTCTGAGATACTTGATTCTTTCAAGCTACAAGGGAGCCTGGTCCATTAATTTTTACATCTCCCCGTCAAATGATAAGATCTATACAAAGAGGGTGTTGATGTTGTATAGTGTATTAGCTTTTCATAGAAGGATAATTTCGTTGCCACTGGATAGGGGTACAGATTCAATGATTTAGATGAAGAACAAAGTCCAAAAAATCCTAGCCCGATAGTCAGCATATGTGGAATGATATTGTTTGAGGAGCTACTGGGAAAGATTAACAAGGTGGATAACTAACCCAAGATAGATGAGGAAATGGGGATTCTATTTTTCCCCTCTTCTGTGAACAATATGACCACATCAGGGAGGCATTATCAAGTTCTAAACCTACAACCATCTGCGATCGATAAAGGAAAGGTGTTGAGAATATTCATATGACAAAAATGACACTCAGGGAGAGAAAGATCCTCAATTAGTTGAAGAAGTCCCAAGCTAACATCACTCTATGGGGACTTTTTATGTCTTCTCAACTGCACCGAAATGCTTTGATCAAGCTACTCACCGGACCCACAGTCCTTCCTTACACCATGTCAGAAGAAGTAGTGAATTTAGTGGGATCCCTAACCTCTACTAGAATGATCTATTTCTCCAAAGAAGAAATCCCTAAGATTGGTACAAACCAAAACTATGCACTCAATATCTCTATCGAAGTCATGGGAAAGACTGTCTCGCTCTCTCTTATCGATAATGGATCAACTCTTAATGTTTGCCTACTGAGGTCCCTCAAATAGCTTGGGACTGAAAGTGAGCGACCTTGCTCTAACTCTGCTGGGGTACGCACTTATGACAATACCCATCGAGAAGTGATGGGATCCATAAAGCCTACAATAAGGGTTGACCCTATAAATCTTGTTGTTAAGTTCCAAGTAGTCGACATCCTGGCTTGTTTCAATTTATTTCTTTGACGACGATGGATCCATAGTCTCAAGGGTGTGTCTTATTTTCTTCATCATAAACTGAAGTTCTTCGCCAATGGGAAGGTGATCACCATCTTAGGAGATGATGATAATGTCGAGAATGCAAGCACCGGTAATCCAGTACTTAAGATATAACATAGGAAAAATGATATGCTTCAATCAGGCTTTCGAGTCGAACCACTTTACTCCTAGTAGGGGAAGATTTCAAAGATAGGGTTTGTCTGAGGTATAGCCCCCATGGCAATGTTAGTGTTATCCAGATGTTCAAAAACATGCACTTTGTGCTCGGGATGGGGCTGGGATGATGACAGTAGGGGGAACTTCAACCCATTATATTGAAGAAAGATTTTCCTCCTTGCAGTTTGGGTTATCAATCGTCAGTAGAAGAACTCAGAATGATCCACCAACCACGACTAAAGAGAAGACTTGCAAGCGCCAAGACCATATTAAGATATTCCTTGAACGAAATATTTATCAGAGAGGGTGAATATTTCCCCTTTTGTGACTTTTCTGAACCATGGTATGATCATGTTGACAAGAAGATGAAGATTGGAATGGAGATCTTTTTCCAAAACAACTACTCATGGGTCAAAAGTTTCCATCATCATGCGCAACCACTCATTGACAAGACCATAGCTGTTATGGGAGATTCCGAGGGAAGTGACTCCGAGGATTCATTTAACTTCTATACACTGGGGTTGACACTCTGCATAATCCACCAAAGTGCTACATCATCAGATCCATCCCCTTAGATCAAAGTTGCAGATACACCTCTCATAAACTAGAATGGTGTACATGTTCCACCTACTGAAATTCAACATAACCCTGATGTTTATCCCATTTCTTCTTCTCTTATTGTTTTTCCTTGTTCTGATGTAATCGATACCTCCTTCGATGAGGTTCTCAATTCTATTTTTCCTAAGAATGAAATAAATGAAGATTTTGCGTATCTTATTGTGCCTTATGTTAATTGTCTTGATCCTAAACAAACTCTTAATGATGATGATTTTGCAAACAAATAATCCTTAACTGATATTAATAAGGTTAATAACAAACAACATAATCGCGTTTAAGTTAATGAATATGAAATTGTTGGTAGTAATCTCGGTTCTAGTAGCCAACTGCACGAGATTAGGATAGGGGTCACCCTTGACGAGCATGAGTGCACGCAACTACAGGATTTACTAGGATATCTTCGCATGGTTCTACGATGACATGCCCGACATCGATCTCGATATCGGTCATCATGAGATTCTAACTCTCCCCTAATGCAAACCGGTCAAACAAAAACTGCGAAAGCTCCGCAGCAAATGGTCGCTCAAGGTTAAGGAATAAGTGGCCAAACAATTAAACATGGATTTCATTCATGTAATCTAATATCCCACATGGCCAGACGATATTGCACCTATGCCTAAATCAAGAGGAAAAGTTTGTATGTGTGTTGACTACCGAGACTGGAAGAAGGCCTCTGTGAAGGATGATTACCCGCTATGCAATATCGACATAATTGTGGACAACATAGCCACTCATCCTCTTAAGTCATTATTTTATGGGTTTACCGAGTATAACCAGATCAAGATGCACCCGCATCATCAAGAGAAAACGGCATTCATCACCCCTCGGGGAACCTTTTTCAATACCGTTATGCCATTTGGTCTAAAAAAAATGTAGGGGCTACCTACCATAGGGCTGCCATAACTATCTTACATGATTTGATACATAAGGAATTCGAGGTCTATGTGGATGATATGATTATCAAGTCTAAGACTAGGAAAATCATGTTCCCGCTCTCCAGAAGTTCTTCAAGCGATTATGGCAATATTAGATGAGTCTTAACCTACAGAAATATGTTTTTGGTGTTACGAAAGGAAAGCTCTTAGGATTCATGATTAGTGAGAAAGGTAAATAAATATATCCTTCCAGTATGAAAGACATACTCATGATTCCACCAACCTAAGTGGTGAAGGAAGTTTGAGAATTCCTTGGAAAATTACAGTATATCAGTCGGTTCTTCAACCAATTGACTTCTATCTGTGAACCCATCTTCAAACTCCTTCGAAAGGATTCAACCAAAGTTTGGAATAAATATTACCAAAAAGCCTTTGACCGAATCAAGAAATACCTAATCTGACCTCCGATACTCATGATGTCGTAGTCTGGTCTTCCCCTACTCCTATATCTGACCGTAAAAGAAATTACAGCTTTGGCTTTGTTATCCCAATACCTTAAAGAGACCCTTAAAGAGTGATCCATCTACTATGCGAGTCACAAGTTGGCCAGGTAAAAAGTTAATTACACGGCCTTGGAAAAAGAATGTGTCACCCTTATCTAGGTCACCCAAAAACTACGGCACCACATGATCGCCTTTCCCATCAAACTTGTATGATGAATGGATTTCATCAAATACCCTCTAGAGAAGCCTACCCTGTTTAGTCGAATGGCATTATGGTTGCTTCTTGTAGCCGAATTTTATATTTTGTATATCATGCAGAAAGCCATGAAAGGAAGATCCATCTCAGACTACCTCGCGAATTACCCTATGGAAGAATCCGATGGTTGGATTTCTGAATTCCCAAATGAGAATATCCTTTGTACCTCCCAAGAAGACCTTCGATTAAAAATTTTCTTCGATGATGCCACCAAAAAGAAAGCATGTAGCTTTGGAATACTCCTAATTTCTCGTGATTACTCTCACACTCCCATTGCCATCAAGTTGGATTTTCCCTGCACCAACAACATGACTAAATACGAGGGGTGCACAGTAGGCCTCAAAGTTACTCTCAAGAAAAGAATTCAATACCTAGATGTTTATGGGGATTCAACCCTCATCATCGATCAAGTACTCATAAGATGGAAAGTTAAGGACAAGAAACTTTTACCCTTCCATGCTAACCTAGAATAGTTAGCCTCCCAATTTCAAGATATCACCTTCCACTACCTGCCCCGAGCAAAGAAAAATCTAGTCGATGCCCTTGCTACCTTAGCCTAAATGGTTGACATGCTCAAAGAAATAACAATCCCCCTTCCTAGTCCAAAAGCAAGATAAACAACCCACTACTACCAGATTAAACTCATCACAGAAGAAGATCCTGATATAGTTGAATGCTGGTACTATGATTTTTAGCGCCTCCTCAAGCATGGTAGGTATCCCCAAGATTCTAGCAAGAGATACTGAGCAAGTCTCCGCAGGCTAACGGCCCAATACATCATCTACGATAAAGCACTGTTCAAGAGAAATTTTGATGGAACCCATTTACACTGCATTCCAGCGGCTGACATTGAAAAGATGATGCAAAAAATCCACAGCGAGGAATGCGGACCCCACATGAATGTCCATATGATTGCCAAGAAAATCATCCATTAGGGTAACAACTTGACTACAATGGTTTGGGATTTCACCGCCTATGTTCGAATATGTCTTAAATGCCAGCTGTTCTCCAACCTCTAACACTTGCGTCCATGATAATTGTACAATATGACTTCTCTATGGCCATCTCCACATGGGTCTTCGATATCATAGGGAAATATCACACCTAAAGCCTCTAAGGGGCACGAGTTCATCATAGTTTTCGTTGACTACTTCACCAAATGGGTCAAAGTAGAGTCATACGTAGTTCTGAATGCCAATAAAGGTGGCCAAGTTCATCAAAATAATATCATTTGCCAATATGGGGTCCCACACGAGATAGTGTCAGATAACGGGTTGCATTTCGAGACAGGAGTAATAGGGTTGGTCGAAGAGTATGATATTTAAAGACATAAATCTTCTCCCTATCGACCTTAAACCAACGGAGAAATTTAAGCAGCTAATAAAAACCTGAAAGCTATCATCAACACAATGATTGAAAGCTATCGGGATTGGTCCTACTAGATCCCATACGCCCTTTGGGGATACTGCACTTCAGTTCGAACATCTATTGGGGTTGCCCCTAACTCTCTGGTATATGGCATGGAAGCAGTCTTACCCGTTGAGATAGAAATCCCTTCACTACACGTTATGTTTGAAAGCAAAGTCAACGACGAAAATTGGAATCAAAGTCGTCTTAACGAGTTGTCACTCTTGGATAAAAGGATACTGAAGGCTCTATATAACATACAAGAATACCATCGCCAAGTAGTGCGGTCATTTAATAAGAGAGTCAAGGACCATAGTGCCCGAGAAGGGGACTTAGCCCTTAAAGAAATAGTAGAGCCCATCTGGGATTCCAGAGGGAAATTCAAGCCTAATTGGAGCGGCCCCTACATATTGAAGAAGATCCTATCTGGAGGCACTGCTATGCTCACCGAACTCGATAGGAAGAGATGATCCCTCCAGTCAACCTGGACCGTCTCAAGAAATTAAAACCTTAATGTCGACGTGCTACGACTCTTCTCATCACCCTTCTCTTCTAAAAAAAATCTACATTCCCGTCTACTCATAACTACTAGGGTCTGATCCTCTAAAAATATTTTTTCTTTAAAAATGAAACTAAATTTTTTTTAAAACCCCAGAGGTACGTAGGCAGCTCATATGCTCTACGTGAGCACGGCCCCTTTATTTTTCACAAAATTCTATTCTTTTCTTATCCCCGAGAACGACGGTTCATTTTTATCATATATATGAACAAAAGGATTATGTATGCCTTAGTAATTCGTATAGATTATTAAAATGCAAGAACTCATCAAGAGGCACATAAATATAATTAAAATTTTCTTTATTCCATTAATAAAAAAATTCATTACAAATACATCAGTATAAGGAGTCAAAATGATTTACCTTGCCAGCCTACTCCTACTTTCCTCAAACCATAAATAAAAACCAATTAATCCTAAAACCACACATCTAAAATTATTCCCACACAATAAAAACAAACAGACTCATTACCAAACACATCACAAAAATATATTATAAATAAACTCCCCAGGGATCCTACCCACAGCTCCCAGAGGAATCAGCCCCATCATCATCCACATCCTGGGGTCTCCAAACCACCCCTACCTGAATAGAATGTCGCAGATGCTCCATGGAACGATAAGCCTGAACTAGCCTCAGAAAAAAAACTCCCTCCATTGTGTCAGATATGGTAACCCACATTTTCTCGATCTCCACAATCGGCATCTAGGCAACTACTCTCCTCCACAACGACTTCATGTAATCCTAGAAAATATGCCAGACTCTACCAACAGACTAGAAAGGATGGGTTGATGGTCAGAGATTCTCCCCCAAATATCCTAGCCTCGTGTTCATGCACTCTGTGAAGTCCTCCACGGGAAAGAAGTCTAGTGTTCGAGGTGGAACAATCTATTCCCAACCAAATTGGCACAAGATCCGTCGGGGAAAGTAAAAATAAGTCATCCTGAGACCAACCAATCGAACATACTGGTATTCCCCCAGTTCTAAAAGGGACAGCGGCTCCCACCACCAAGGCACTGACTAACGCAAGCCTCAAGCCCCGTGCTCCACAAATCAATTTTCCTTGCTCTCAATGACGAGGCCTACACTGATAAAATAGTGAGAAAAGAAGTTTGGCACAACCGCTAAGGGATATTCAGTTGGGACCACCATACAAAATATCTCCAACAACCACATGAAAAGCATTACGAGGCTACCCCTCAGGAAGTCAGAATGACCTTCCCACAAGGCATTCAGACAATTTAGAGTCTTCACTAAAAATCATCGCTGCGGGATTGTGATTGTATGACATCCACATAGTTATGGTAGTTAGTTGAGGGTCCGCCAGCATGTTTACAGTCACCAATAGTAGCTTCGAAGTTAAGCCAAGGGCAAAGACTCTAGAATCATTATAATATCTTCAACACATCAGATTCAGCACAATCCAATGAAGGCGATAATCCCCACTTTACAATCAAGATGTCTATCTTCTCATCCATATGCCAACCAAGCCTTCAAGGCCTTCCACTACCTAAAAATTTTAAAAAATATATTTTTTTTTACTACTTCTTCTCAAAATAAATCCCTTCAAAAAGGAAGTTCTTTTTCATCCAAGCCTCCGGGTTCATCTTTAACTCAAACATACTCTAAAAATTTCCAAAAAACACACTTTTCCTACTCTTTCTCAAAATAAAAACTTAGCAACAAATTAAAGTGCATGTAAAGTAAGCCACTAAATAAAGATAATCAAACAAAGTGGGCATTTCTTTTTGCCTTTTTGAGTCTCTTTTAGGATCAATGCCACTACATAAAGCGTGCAATATGGTCAACACCAAGCTCCCATAGTAAGTGGAAAATGTCAATAAAATCTTGAGGAGCCTTCCCCCAGGGATAGAAGGTCACCTACAAAGATCCCCATTGGAAAATCAATATTTGAGAAAGATCAGGAAGGAAAAATGGTCTCAAAAAGAAAGAATAATTTACCCGATCAGCATTGTCCCTTCACCTTCTCGGGGTACCCAAAAAGATTGTGCCACTACCGTTTGGAACCTCTCAGACCATGCCGGTCGTCACCCTCCCTGAAATTTTGTACAAAATTCCCAAAAAATGCCAAAAAATCCCAAAAAACCCCTAGAAAATTCCTAAAATTACCAAATGAATTTTAGAACCTTTTTCCCCAAGAAAAACATTTTTTACCTCATGTACTCCCCTAGTGGAACACTTACCTCCCTAATATAATTCCCAAAATCAATTCAATATCTCCCCAGCAACGTCTGCAAAGGACACCACAAAATTCCCCAATAAGGAAACATTCAATCCTCGAATTAATTCCTCTTCCTCAATGGAACAAAAAACATAAGATCAAATGCTTCCCCAAAATCCCCTCGCGGAACAAAAAAAACTCAAGATCAGCTACTTCCCCAGAATTCCTAGAGAAACCACAAGATAATTTTCCCCAAAAAGTCTTCAACTTAAGCCCTCGGAATTGGCTTCAACCTATAGAATTGGTCATCTCTACTTAAGCCCTCAGAATTGGCTTCAACCCGTCGAATTGGTGATCTATACTTAAGCCCTCAAAATTGGCTTCGACCCTTAGAACTTTTCATCTCTACCTAAGCCCTCAGAACTGGTCACCCTAACTTAAAGCCCTAGGAATTGGCTTCGACCCATGAAATCGGTCACCTCTACTTAAGCCCTTAGAATTGGCTTCAACCCGTAAAATTGGTCATCTATACTTAATCCCTCAGAATTGAATTCGACCCTTAGAAGTGGTCACTAAACCTCAAGCCCTAGGAATTATCTTTGACCCGCAGAATTGGTCGCTACAACTAAATCCCTCATAATTGGCTTCGACCCGAAAAAATGGTCATCTCTACAACTCAAGCCCTCAGAATTTTCTTTAACCCACATAATTGATCACCCTACCTAAAGCCCTCAGAAATTTCTTCAACCCGCGAAATTGGTAGCTCCTACTTAATCCCTCAGAATTGATTTGACTCGTAAAATTGGTCGCTCCTACTTAAGCCCTCAAATTGGCTCGACCTGCAGAATTGTCCACTCCTACTTAACCCCTCATAATTGACCTTGTCCCATAGAATCGGCTATCCCCGTCATTTCCTTAGGTCCTCAAAATCAACCTCAACCTTCTAAATTGACCATCCTCATCCCTTAGGTCAGTAGAATTAATCTCCTTCCAAAATATCAAGTGGTGTCTATTCAACGGCTTTCACTTATTCCAAGATCACCCGTCGGGGTGCTCTATAGTCACCACATTATAGGACTCCCTAAGTCTCTCCTTAGATCCCTAGCACCTCCCTATTCCACTATAAACCCTAGTTAATACTCTGAGTATCGATCTAGAGACCATCGAGCTCTCTCGGGCCCCATTTGACTCTGTTTAACTCTATTGTCAGATAAATATCTCAATGAATCATCGAAGGTCTTTGAATACATTATTCAACGATCTCCCTCGTGCACGAATCGGCATAATGGTTTGGACAAATAGACCATTTTACTATCGAAAATCGATCTAAAGGCCATTAGGCGCTCCCGGGCCCTGATTTGACCTCATTCAACTTCATCGTTAGAGTGAAATATCTTTTAATATTATAAAGGAACTGAAACTTCTTTTCAACGGTCTACCCCATGCTCGAAACAACATATTCATTTGGTAAATGATCCATTTTCCACCAAAAACTGATCTGGAGGCCATCGGGTGCTCCCGAGCTCCGTTTGACTAAGTTCATATCTTCATCTAGAATAAGACTGAATGAATCTTCAAAGGACACTGAATACACTTTCTAACGGCCCACCCCATGTGCGATTATGACTTACAGTACGGATAAACGATCTATTTTACTCCGAGAGGTCATTGGGAGCTTCTGGGGCCCATTTGACAAAGGTTAACTTTTTTAACCGAGTGAAGCTCTTTGTAATGTCAAAGTACATCGACTAACCTTTCCAACGGTCCACCCTATGCAAGATTCCAACTTAGCGTTCGAACGAATGATCCATTTTCGTTCGATAATCTCCCGTCCTAAGGGCTGATGTGCGCTTTCGAGCCACATTTGACCCAAAGTCAACTCTCGAACTCAGGAGAGTTCCAAAGGACTTTCAAAGTTTTCCAAATTACTATTATAATGGTATGCCCCATGCATAATTTGAATCAATGGATTTTGTTTGAAGACCGTTTTTTCAAAAATATCTGCACGAGACTACCGATTGGCAAGTCCATTTCCCTGCCAATCGGCAGTCTGTCAATGGTTACTTGTCGATTGGCAGGGATAGGACCATGACGATCGGCACTATCCCTGACCCTATAAAAATAGTTCATGACATCACTCCCAAAGAACACCTCATATCCATCAGCATCAGTGATCTCCGCAATATTCTCTTACAATGAGTGAAGTTTCCTGGTGTGAGATTCCATTCAATCTTACATTCCCATCCTTTTCATACCCAATATAGCAAAATCTCACCCTATCTCATCCAACATTCATCTCAACATTCAAGGGAGTTCATCCAAAGTCAAGGACAAGCTTCAAAGAAGGTCCAAATTCTTATCTCTCTCTTTAAATTCCTTGTTTTTACATAAATTACATTAGATTCATAATCTAGTTTCCTTTAATTCATACACATTAGCATCTCACATTTTTATTAGTCATATTGCACATACTTTATTTTTTATAAAAAAAATAGGGTTACGCCCATAAATTCCAAACAGGATTATCCATCACACTTTTTCAAAACTAAAACATAGTTTCTACACGTACACCGGTAATAAAATACCATTTGAATCTATGGGATAAACCCCACCCCTAGGTCACATGAAAATTATGTTGACATTGATTCCTTTATGGGCTACGTAGGCGTTTCGAATTAACACCCGAGACTCGAGTCCAATTTTTTAATTTTCTAATTTTCAAAATTTTCCAATTTTCTCAAATTCCCCATTTTTGTATTTATCATATTCCTACATTATTACAATACATATCATGTTTGTGATTGTAAGAGGGTAGTGAGACTGGGGTCTATAAAGAACTGGAAAGGGTTAGAAGTGACCTGTCCAATGGACTCTACCTTCAAGGTTCTCAAGAACTCTTAGAAAAGCCTCTGGTAAAACCTTACCTATATGGTAACAATGGAACTCAAACTGTAGTCTAATCCTTGCAAGAAGATGATCTTTACCACAATAATAGTAACTTTACCCAAGAGAAACTCCTGAGAGTGATGGTTGTCTATTGGAGTGAAGGAACAAAGCACTTAACACTTGGAGAGAAAGAGCAGGGAAAGAACACTTAGTGGTCTGGAGTGATTTTTAACTGATTAACAGTATGACTTGATTTATAATTCTTGACTTGACCTTGACCAGGGTCCTATTTATACTAGGGCACTAAGGTTGAGTTGGCACTTTTTGGGTGCCACAACTGAGGGGGTTGGTGAGGCACAAGGTCTGCAATGTACCTTTTATCCCTATTTATGTTCAACTGCATGTCTCCTTTGACAGGTGCCACCTGGTGCAAACCAAAGTCAAAAAGCAAATGTGTTTGCGCTTGAAAACAAAGTATCTGATTTGGTGAATATCATTTTAAAACGGTAACTTGTTGTACAAACTTTGCAAACTTGAGTAGGGGCCTCTAGGACCACCTCCTCTAAAATCTTTGTAAACTTGAAGAGGAAGGTCTCGAGGAAAACCTCCTCTAAAATCTTTGTAACCTTGAGGAGGGAGGTATCAAGGACCACCTCCTCTAAAATCATTTTTCAAACTAGTTAGTTCTTATGAGAAACCCTTGGGTTGATCACTTCAAATGTGATTAAGTGTAAACTGTGAGGACTGGTGACTACTAGGGTCTAATTAAGTGTAAACTGTGTGAGGGCTTTTTAACTCTTATTCTTTTTTTACCTTGTCATTTTTTTTCAAACTCAAGTTCTTTAGAGAGAGAAAGAGAAAAAAGAGGTTAAAATCCTCCATCGACATTTTCATGTCTTTCTTCCCTTTACTTACTCAAATGTCTTCTTCAACTTCTCAAAACCCCACCTCCACCATCACCACTCCTACTAGTGAGGTATTGGTGGGTGCAGTGCCCATTTCTATCACTATTTCCACCATCTTGGCCACCGGAACCACCATCGTAACATTGAAGGTTTTAGACATTATTCAACTTTCATCTATTGAGGTCCCCTCTTTGGGGGTCTCTTAATTTGCTGCTACATTTGTGACAGGGGTGTCTTCCCCTATGAATGTTTCTTCGAGGAAGAGATCCTAGTCTAGGGCTTCCTCGCCCAGGAGAACTTTCTCTACTGGCTCTTCCTCTTCCACTGGGGATTTTTCTGCAATTAGGGCTTCCTCGCCCATAGAGGTTTCTGCAAGGAGGGGTTCCTCATCTTCCAGAGTCCCATCTTCCTCCTCGTTCAGGGGATTCCTCTCCCTTAGATCTTCCTCGCCTACTGCCACCATTGGGTCTTCCACTTCTATAGGCCTCCTCAGCACTGGGACCACCTCTTCCTCCTCGCAAGTTGATTATTCCAAATCTCAAAAGGAATATCTTATAGCTCATCAAAAGAGAGATTTTGGGCTTTATCGTCTGGCGCCATATCGAAAATAGGACACCTTTATGACTTCTCTTGCAAATTTTGAGTAGGATTTCGTGGCCAAGATCAATGAGCGATGCATTGTGGGTCTAGATTAGTCTTTTGATCTTCCTATCATTTTTCCTGATTCAATTATTAAAGTACGAGTAGACAGGGGTGATTTTCCCCATTATAATATTTAGATCAAAGCATGTAGGGGTGCCACATAAGAGTTGAGCCTCTGGGTAGATCATGTCATGTCCATTCCCTCATATAGAGCCATTATTGATGACCTTGGTATTCTGAACACTACTAGTATCCTCAAGGCTTGCTCCATTGCCAAACAGGAGTGAGCTTTTACTTTGTTGACATCTCATTGGAGCAGGGATTCTCACACCTTTGTTACTGGTTGGGGTGAGTTTACTATTACTTTTGAAGATATTTTCCAGCTGATCACTCTACCCAACTTAGTCAGTCACATCCTTACTGATGGCTTTGAGGATGAGGTTGAGGAGCAGATAGTGGGTGAGCTTTACTCAGCTTTGGGTGAGTGCTCGAAGTATGTAGCTATCAATTTGACTGGGACCACCAAGAACTCTTCACTAAATGGCAGAGATATTGGTTCAAGGATTTTGAGTAGCTGCCCAAGGGGGAGAGCTCGAGCAGGGCCTTCAAGAGGGCCCAAAAATTAACTCCCCCTCACACTTGGTAGCATTTTTTATCACCTTTCTGAGTAGTTTTCTTCTCCCTGGGAGGCCAGATGACTCTCCTTGCGAACTCTTATTCATACTTGCAGTTAGGCTTTCTCGAGGGAGGCCAGTCCCCCTCACATATTTGACTTTGGGCTCTTTGTATACTTGGCTGGACAAGGTTCGTGTTAATGTTGAGCGTTCTTGCGGTCACTATGACTCCATTAACTTTTCCAACACCTTTATTATTATTCCCTTTCTATTTGAGAGATTTCCTAACTTTTCTCCAGAGGCAAGAGATTTCCATAGTGGAGTTTCTCATGCTGCAAGATGGCATAAGAAGATCCCTAAAGTTCCTCTGGGGTCTCTGATAGATAATATTGATGAGTTTTCTTTTAGGCCCTACTTCAAGACAATCAGAGGTAATCATTCTTAGCATTCTTTCTCAGCGATTGGTGGTACTTTGTACTGCCTTGCGGATGCAGAGTCTATTTTTACTTTCCCTCATATCTCTATAGTCGTTAGGATTATACATTATACTTTTCCCTCTTTTACAAACTTGGGTCAAGGTGTGGATTTCTACCATTCCGAGAGAGTGAGGAGATAGTTTGTCTACGACCAGGGAGTTCATACCCCCATTTATCCTTCGAGCACCTCCCCTTCTGAACTATACTTTGAGACTTATGCTAATTTCACCTTTGAGGGGGTAGTTAGAAGGGTTGGTTATCATGGAAACTTATTCGTGCCTTCCCAAGATTATCTACCTTCCTTCACTCACTCCTAGTTCACTCTATGGTAGAAATAGGTTCTATTGATCCAAAACTATGTGAGGGATGTCATTCATGAGACCAATTACACAAAAATTCCCAAGAATGATAGATACTTGGGTAAGAGGACCCAAATGTCTATGTTGCACCGGAGTACCATCCCCAAGACTCCTCTCAAGTAGCTCACTCCCATCTTGGTGAAGCATCTGCTTGATGACTCAATTTATTCCAAATAACCTGAACCCCAACCTGCCAGATCAAATCCTAAGGGCAATTTGATATTCACTACTGCATCAAAAAGAAAACATCCTGATCTGGATGCTTCCAGTTTCATTTCGGCTACTATTTCTTCTTTTGCTACGACCACAATGGCCCCTATTTCTCCCCCCTCGCCAGTAAGGACTAGGGCGAGCAGGAAGAAAAATAAGAAGACCAGTGCCAAGACCTCTTCCCTTTCTCCTGCACCAAACCAAGGGTTTGACACTGATGACCTTGGGGTAGAGGAGACATACAGGACAGTGAGAGAGCAAGTCTATGAGGCCCTTGGATTGTCTACTGAGGGAGTTGCTATTACTTATATTCCCATCTATGAAACTACTGTAACTCATTCCCTTTTACTTTGCAAAGATAATTTTTATGGGGTTCCACTTGTTGGTTCCCCTTCTCTATCATTTGAAGAGGAACTAGACGATTATAGAATCACTCCCTCCTATGATGATGGTTTTTCTTCTTCGAATGAGGCGAGAGTCATTGGCCCTTATAATGATCAGCACATTGATACTTCTTCTTTGTTACCCGTTTCAGAGGAGTTTTCTTGTGAGGGAACCTTGATAGGATCCCCTTCTGCTTCCAGTCCTACTTCTAGACATCTACCGAATGGGCAGACTGCCGATCTACTACTGTAAGCCTGTTCTTTAACTTCTCTACTACTTTTTTACTATTTATTTTCATATACATAGCTCGGATATAAATTTTCTTTATCTTTGCGACCTTTGCAGGGTTTCTCTATCACAGTGCATGATCTAGCGCTTTCATCTCATGCCCGAGGACCCTTTGCTAAGGACAGGAGTTTTATGCTGGTATCGTCTTTGGGCCTATCAAAAGAGGTTTATCGCTCCCCTCTACCTTTTTTTCTACTGCATTTACTTTATTAGTTTTTTTCTAATATTCTCTCTATTCTCTTTTTCTTTTCAGGCAGTTGTCTACTGTGTTTTTGACATTAGCAAGGACTTTTTAGATATCTTCCTCTTCAGTCTAGGTAAACATTATCTCCCCTGAGTGCTTTATCATTTATTTGCTTCATTCTTAAATTGCATCTTTTTATGACTTCTATTCTTGTGCACGCAGGTGACAATTTCTCTTAATCACCTTTCCTCACCTCCCCCTTAATCTATGGTGAGAGGTTCCCCTTCGATGTTGCCTTAGGTACTTTTAACTTGTCTTCTTCATCGCCTTTCCCTGCTTTGTCATATTCTCTATAAATATAACTATATCATCTCTGTGTATGCTTTTTTTATAGGGACCTTCCAGATGCCCTTCTTCTACTGAGGGGGCAGCGCTATCCTCAAGAGGCACTGCTCTAAGTATATTGGCTTTAGGGAGAATTCATATCTCCAAAGTTTTCATTTATACGTACCCCATGCTTCGTGTCCTGCCCATACCTTATGGGCCCATTTTTACCATTGCATCTAATGAGCCTGTCATACAGGTTAGCTCCACCTCTCAGGTATTTCTTATTCTGGTTAGGCCTCATATCTTAATTTTCTTTATGTTTGATATTCTCGATGTTTTGTTATGACTTAGGTCATCGCATCTACCGTTGTTGTCCCGCCGGTTGTCTTCCCTCCCTCCTCTTTAGAGGGATTTCAGGTACGCCTTCATGTGATTCTTTTATCTTTTCGGACTCTGCTTCCATGCCATTAGGTTTCCATTTTCATACTCTTTTTTTAATGCTAGTTGGTTTCCTCTACCTCTTCTTCACTTGCACCTTCAGTTATCTTTCAAGTAGTCCTTACCACATCTCGAGAGATCCTGAGATAGAACCTGCTTCAACCAACTTGGCTGAAGTCCCCTTGTTTGAGGGGCTTGTCCCTAGCTCCATGGGACCAGTCTCATCGGTGTGTTCAACCTTTGAAAACTCTACTTGTTATTTTAATTACACCTTTATGCATGAAATATTACCTTTTTAGCATATATGTGGATTATGTCTCTTTACATGTGGGGCTTATATTTGAACTCCCAGGTGAGTAGTTCACCAGTTCTTGTGCTTGAGGAGGCATTAGTCACCCCCCCCCCCCCCCCCAGCTGGTCCCCCTCCTTCTCTGATTATTGAAGAATCTCTGGTAAGTGTCCCAGTGGGGCATTCACATGTAAACATTTAATTTAGTGGCTTATTTAAGCTCACATTTTCTATGTAAACACATTGCTGGCATTTTCCTATTTCCTTGTTTTCAGGTTAGCACGTCCCTTTGTCTATGGGACAACCAGGGGGACTACTATGAGTCGAGTATTATAATAGCATACCTTACTCCTTCTTTGTTCCCCTTTTTCTTTTTTCTTCTACTGTGCAAGTAATCTCACCTTCACATCCTTGTTTCTTTATTTTTAGGGCAGTGAGGCGACCGTCCCTAGTTCTTTGGGACCTGTTGTGAGTGCTATACTGTGAACTCCCCAGGTATTGAACTGTCATACCTGAGGTTTTTTTTTTGTTTAGCATGCACCTTTCTCTTCTTTTTTTTTTTAGGAAAAGAAGATATTAACATTTACCTTGTTTCTATTAGACCGGTACTTATGGCTATATGGTGCCCCCTCGTATTGGTGATATCATATTGACCCCCTTAGGCTTTGGGGTAGTCTTTCAATTACCTTTGTTTCCATTCAAATGTGAATGACCCCCTCTTATTGCTTTTCTTCTCTACAACGTATCCCTTGTTACTTTCCATTCTGCATGATCCAGTTGATGAGCCCGTTGATGCCACTGGGGAGTCTAGCCACAATTTTAAGGTGACTGGCAATGCTTGCTCTTACGAGGATTCCTTTGTGCCTCTCTTAGAGATCGAGTCTCATAACACTAGTTACAATTACATAGAGGTGGAGGCTCTTGGTGGTTTTATGAGTGCACTGTGGTGTTCAGAGTTGCCCTCTCGATTCCGTGCTCAGGAACGGGAGTCATTGGAGCTGCTTCTAGAGCACCATCCTGAGACTTTCACCTCCTAGAGCCTCCTCAACATAGATAGCCTTACAGTGTTCAATTTGAAGGCCTTAGCTAGCCATCTTCATGAGTTCCTCTCAACCCATCCCACTGATGTGATTCTCCAGGCTCTTCATGATCTTCAATGTTTTTATCATTTCCAGCTGGATTGGCTTGAAGTTTTAGTTCATCATTTTCTCTGCACCGCCTTTTGGAAGATAATGAAGCATCATTCTTCTTGGAAGACTAGGGATAAGCAGTATCAAGCTGAGGCCACTTAGATTCAGAATCAGATTCAGTTCTACAATCCAAGTTGGCCAAGCTGTAGATGGGTGCTACTCAGGATGAGGTTCGGATAGATAGGTTAGAGGAGAAGATCGTTGAGGAGGCGGGTCCCTCTTACACAGACTTTCGCTCCTTCCAAAATCTATTTTTCATGTTATCTGGTGATAGTTTGGTTGTTTAGACTTCTTTTTGTATACTTTTTCACATGTAAAGGACTTCGCCATTATTAATGAAAAAGTATTTTTGCTAATTTCTATTATTTTACTCATTTGCCTATATCTCAACCTTGGTATCTTCTTACTATGGATTTTGCTAACATCTCCTCTAGCTGTGTGGTATTTTCTTTACTTTGTTTTACATGAGCAAGTAACATATTTAGAATTATCCCCTTTAACTGTGGGGTACTTGCATTTTATCTATCCAAGTAAACATTTTTTAGAACTGTCCCCTCAAATTGTGGGGTACTTGCATTTTATCTGGGCGAGTGAAAATTTTTAGAACTTCCCCCTCAAACTGTGGGGTACTTGCATTTTATCTGGGCATGTAACATTTTTACAATTGCCCCCTCTAACTATGGGGTACTTGCATTTTATCTGGGCAAGTAAATAGTTTTAGAATTGTCCCCACTCCCTAGGTATTGAACTATCATACCTGAGGTTTTTTTTGTTTGGTATAGCACACACCTTTCTCTTCTTTTTTTTTAGGAAAAGAAGATATTAACATTTACCTTGCTTCTGCTAGACCGATACTTAAGGCTATGTGGTTCCCCCTCGCGTTGGTGATAACATATTGACCCCCTTAGGCTTTGGGGTAGGCCTTCAATTACCTTTTTTCGAATCGAATGTGAATGACCCCCTCTTATTGCTTTTCTTCTTTATAACGTATCCCTTGTTACTTTCCATTCTGCAGGATCCATTTGATGAGCCCGCTGAGACCATTAGGGAGTCTAACCATAGTTTTGAGGCGACTGATAATGCTGGCTCCGATAAGGATTCCTTTGTTCCTATCTTAGAGATCGAGCCTCACAACACTAGTTGTGATTACATAGAGCTGAAGGCTCCTGGTGGTTTTATGAGTGCACTGTGGCATTTAGAGTTGCCCTTCCGATTCCGTGCTAAGGAACTGGAGGCTTTGGAGTTGCATCTAGAGCACCATCCTGAGACTTTCACCTCCTAGAGTATCCTCAACATTGATAGCCTTACAGTGTTCAATCTGAAGGCCCTAGCTATCCATCTTCATGAGTTCCTATCTACCCCTCCCATTGATGTTTTTCTCTAGGCTCTTCATGATCTTCAATGTTTTTATCATATCCAGTTGGATTGGCTTGAAGTTTTAGTTCTTCATTTTCTCGGTACCACCTTTAGGAAGATGATAAAGCTTCATTCTTTTCGAAAGACTAGGGAGCAGCAGCGTCAGGCTGAGGCCACTTAGATTCAGAATTAGATTAAGTTCTACAAGCTAAGTTGTTCAAGCTGGAGATGGGTGATGCTGAGGATGAGGCTCGAATAGCTAGGTTAGAGGAGAAGCTCGTTGAGGAGGCTGGTCCCTCTTACACAGACTTTTGCTCCCGCCAGAATTTATTTTTCATGTTATCTGGTGGATAGATAGTTTGGTTGTTTAGACTTCCTTTTGTATACTTTTTCACATTTAAAGGACTTCGCTATTATTAATGAAAAAGTAATTTTGCTAATTTCTATTATTTTACTCATTTGCTTCTATCTCAACCTTGGTATCTTCTTACTATGGCTTTGGCTAACATCTCCTCTAGCTGTGTGGTATTTCTTTACTTTTTTTTACATGAGCAAGTAACATATTTAGAATTATCCCCTTTAACTGTGGGGTACTTGCATTTTATCTATCCAAGTAAAAAAAAATTAGAATTGTCCCCTTTAATTATGGGGTACTTGCATTTTATCTGGGCGAGTGAACATTTTTAGAATTTCCCCTTCAAACTGTGGGGTACTTTCATTTTATCTTGGCAAGTAACATTTTTAGAATTGTCCTCTCTAACTGTGGGGTACTTGCATTTTCTCTGGGAAAGTAAACATTTTTAGCACTGCCCCCTCAAATTGTGGGGTACTTGCATTTTACCTGGACATGTAAATATTTTAAGAAGTGTCCCCTCTAATTGTGGAGTACATGCATTTTATCTGGGAAGGTAACATTTTTAGAACTATCCCCCTCTAACTGTGGGGTACTCGCACTTTATCTAGGCAAGTTATCATTTGTTAGGGGAAAATATGGGAGATAGATGGTTACCTCTTCTCCTTCTCTTACATCCCCCCCCCCCCCCCCTGTTTTGAGAAATTAGAGCAGGGGAATGTAAGTCCCCTTTTCTCTATTCTTTATATGAGCTGGTGAAATAAGGATTTTCCTTTGAGAACAGTGGCTAAGGTTTGTTCTAAAAAAAGTTTGCTATGTATTTTTTTATTATCATAACTTGGAGGACATCCTTCCACTATTCTGGTGACAAAAATAAAATCATTTGTCTAATATTCTTGGAGAGACTTTGCTAAGTATACTTCTCTATCGGGATGGATGTACTCCCCCAAGTGTAGTGACCAAAGTACCCCCTATCTGGGACTATCCTCTAATCTAGGAGAGAGATTTAAAAATCTATATGCATATATATACATATATTCTGGTTTATCTATCTTATGCCATAGGGAAAAAAATGAGAATCATCATGCAATGCTCAAAAAAGAGTTGCTATTCATTTATATTCATTTTATGTATCATTTACAAGATTGTATTGCTCTTATCATTCTATAAAAAGAACTTGTCTAGCACAAGATCAGGCTTCTCAAACTCTTCAACATAAATGATTTTTTTTTAACAACACTAAGCACAATACCTCTTCAGCCACTTGTAGTTGATGGATTGGAGGCCATCATTCTCTAGCTCAGAAATATGATAAGAACCCAACTTTCCCACCCCTCTGACGACAAAGGGGCCTTCCAAATGGGGTTGAACTTTGATGCAAACATGTTGTGGAGATGATGAGTGGATGCTCGCAAGACTAAGTCTCCCACTTGGACTCCCTAAGCTTGACTAAATTTTCGTAGGCCCTGAATAGTTAATGGGTTTAAACTTTGAAGTTCTCCTTTGTCTTGTCTCTATGCTTGTCCACTGCCTCCAGTTACACATGCCTTGGTTCAAGAATGAGTCCGTTGCTGAGAACGACTCTGGCTGAGGGAATCGCCAACTCCATTGGTAATTAGCTTCGGTCCCATATACCAAGGAGAATGGGGTGAAGCGTGTCAATTTTCTATTTGAAGTACGATAATCCCATAGCACCATGGGTAACATCTCATCCCATGCCCCAAGCATTTCCTCAATCATTTTCTTTGAGATATTTATCAGGGTCTTATTGGTAGCTTTCGTTTTCCCATTACCCTTAGGGCAGGAGATGGTTGAGCTGTTGTGCATAATTTTATACTTATCTGTGAGGAGGGTCGTCTCCTTCCATAAGAACTGGTTCCCATTATCAGTTAGAATATCCTTAGGTATACCAAACCTGTATATGATATACTCTTTTATAAATTGGGTTACCACTTGGGCAGTCACCCTCCTTAGAAGGATGGCTTATAGCCATTTGGTGTACAATTTTGTAGCCACAATGATAAAATCTTTGCCATTAGAAGATGGGTTGATTTTTCCAACTAAGTCAAATGCCAATGTGTGGAAGGGATAACGGTTGTAAGGCTTTATAAGTTGACGGAAGGAGCATGTATCATATTCCCATGCACTTGACAAGCTTTGCACTCCTTCACATATCTAATGGAGTCAACCTCCATGGTTGTTCAATAGTAATCCAGCATCATCAGCATATCATATAGTTTGGTACCCCCATATGGGAAGAATCGTGAGATTCTTTCATCACCCTCTCTATGTATTCTAAAGCTATGCATCTCAAGGTATTATCGTTGTACCCTTTTCTATAAAGATCTCCTTCCACCAAGTAAAAGAGGGCTATCCTTTTTCACAGATAAATTTTATCCAGCCTCTCTGAGGGTATCTCTCCATCTCTTATATATGCTATATATGGTTGTCTCAAAACTTTTAAGACTTTTACAAAGTTTTCTTCTGCTCGCTGGTCAATATTAGCTTGGCATTTTAGGCACCTTTGTTGCCGGCGGTCAACTTCTGCATTCATGATGGGCTAATAGTTCCTACCCCACTGCAACCTTCGATAGAGAGGAATATCAGTGTCTCCACAATGCTTTTAGTGCATTTCTTCCAAACTTTCCTTAGCTTCTTTCTCTCCTATGCACCTTGCCAAAAATACTTCGGGACTCTTGAAATAGAGTGTTCCATGCATCATGTGATAGTTAGATAGCTCCAACATCTTCATTATCCCTTATCTAGTTTCGAGTTGCTTCACCACTAGGTGCCTCCAATACTCTGGCTCATTGCTTGGGAATAAGGATTTTATTGTAGTGGGAAATGTTCTTTGTCGTACTGCCTCCAATTAGGCCTCGTTATTTGATCATTTAAATTCCAACTTGAAATAGATAGTGATCTTCTCCTTCCTATTTAACAATATAATACATGCACCCCGTGTCCCTTGAGTACTACATCCATCAAACTCCATCACCCATTTTTCCATTTTTTCCACCATGCGTGCTTGAAAATTCTCCCCAGTAAGCTCTTTACTAGGTGGCTCAAAATTCCCACTTGGAAAATGCATTTCAAATCATACTCTAATAGGATCAAAAACCATGTTTCTTCTCGTCCCACAAGTACTGTCCGTGCAAGTAGGTACTTGATGGGGTCACACTTAGTGATTATGTGAACTGTGAAGCTAACGAATAGTGTCTCAACTTTTGGGCAAAAAAACTAAATCCAGGGAATTCCTCTCTACATTAGTGTATATGGACTCTGTACTTGAGATCACCCTTGAGAGTTAGTACACTAGCTTTTCTACCCCTTCCTTTCCTTGGGCCAGTAATGCTCCTATGGACCTCTATGTTGAAGTAAGGTAGACCAGTAGTTGTTCTCCCGCTTTTGGTGGAATCATTGTGGATGGGGAGGATATAATCTTCTTGATTTTCCCACAGGCCTTCTTCTGCTTGTCTCCCCAAATCCATTTGGCTTTGTCTTTCACAAGCGCTGTGAATGGATGAGTCACTTCTGTGAGTGCGGGTATGAACCTCCTCAGGTAGGATACCTTTCCCAGGAATCACTTAAGTTGTCTCTGACTCTTGGGGGGTGGCATCATCATTATGGCTTCATTTTTCTGCGTCGACTTGCACTACCGCCTTCTCACCATGAACCCTACAAAATTTCCTGTAGTGACCCTAAATTCACACTTGGAAGGGTTCGTTCGCATCTTATACCTGCACCACCTCTCGAACACCCTCATGAGATCTTGTATGTGTTTTCTTTCTTTTTTGAATTTCACCACAAGGTCATCCACATAAAACACTAATATGTCATGAAATAGGTCATGAAAAATTACCATCGTGGTTCTCTGGTATGTGTCCCGAGTATTCTTCAATCCAAATGGCATGACCGTATAGTTGAAGTTTCCTAGGGGTGTGAAAAAGGCAGTTTTCTTCGCGTATGAGGGATCCATTTTAATCTAGTTATAACCAACGTACCCATCCATGAAAATATAAATCTCATGTCCTGTGGTAGCATCGACTAAGTTGTCTATGCTGGGCAGAGGAAATTCATCTTTAGGGCATGCCCGATTCAAGTCGCAAAAATCTACGCAAATCTCGATTTGGCTCTTATCTTTTTTCACCACTAGCAATATTCTAGAAAACCATATGAGATGCTGAATGGGCTCGATGCATCCTGTTGCCAATAACTTTTCCACCTCATCTTTTATCTTCAAGTCGAGGTTTTCCTTGTAAGTGCGAGTGTCTTGTCTCACTGGAATGGCATTGGGAAAAACGTTCAATCTGTGGGAGCTCACATATGGGTCTATTCCAGGCGTCTATGTATACTTCCAAGCGAAGACATCAGTGAACTCCTTGAGCAAGCCAATGAGATCCTCTTTCTTCCTTGGTCCCAAACTCTTGGAGATTAGTATAGACCTACTTTCACCTCCTTTTTCCCCAGATTGCTCTCCTTTAAGCCCTGTAGTTGCTCTCTCGGTCCATCTTGCATGCATTCTGGAGCTTCCTTTGGCTCCTCAATGTGCTCAATAATATCTTCCTCTGAAAATACTACTTCAGAAGTATATCTCTTAATCAGCCTTCTAATTGGCATTTGTCAATTTAATGAGGGGTCTCCTCATTGTTGTACCACATCCAAAACTTTTCTTGTTATGAGCACCCTTGTTTCATATTTCACTCCTATTTGATCAAAATACCACTTGAACTTGAGGCTCCTCGCTATGGTTTCGCACTCGGAGTCTAAGTCTACTTCGTAAGTCTGGGCATTACAAACATATTCTGCCTTGGATATCACTCCCCTCATCCAGGGTGAGGACGACATCCACTTAGCGCTTTATGAAGTTGACCTGCTCGAATTCCTTGCCTTCCTCATTTTCTTGATCTGGGGTGAAGAACCATTCTTCACGCTTTCTTTCTAGCTCACTCTGGTGCTTACTGCTCAAATTTAACTTCTCCAGCTCTTCAGATATCTTGTCACCATTTTCCCACTCCATAATTTTTTAAACTAGTTCTTCATCATATGACACTACCATGTTGGCAGTGCCAAAGTGATGTGATGGAAATGGATTTTCATTAACATCCACTGGGGTATTTTCAAGGTACCATTGGTCACCTGCTCACTAATGATTCTTCTCAAATAGTAACAATCTTTAGTGGAGTGTTTCACCCACTAGTGTAATTCGCAACACTTAGGGTTAGCTTTATCTGCTGTTGTTGGAGTTTCTCCATTTAGGTGAGGGGGCCTGCTACCCCCTCCTGTACCAATGTACGATAACATTCCATAGCTTTCTCTACGCTGCAAGGTAGTGGTGGTGGAGCATCTCCTCCAAACTTTCTCTTATTTCCAGTGCTATTGTTCTTAGATTCGGAGCCTCCCTTGTTACCTTTATGATTTCCATCCACATAGTTAACTGCGGTCTCCTTGAGATGTGAAATATTTTGGAAGTAAGCGGTACATGTGTCCTCCAGCCTGAGGTCCTTGGTTTGATTACATGTATATGTTACTCGCAACCTTGGTGAACTCTAGAAAGGTTCCATCCCTAGTATCATTGACCAGATGGAGTTTTTATTCTTCCAGGCTCCCTTCAACACAGATTTGAATCAGTCTTGCCTATACCACCTCCTCGTGGACATCAAGTTCTCTCTCGCGAAAGCACTTAATATATTGCATCAACTCTTTTCCAGGCTTTTACACCTCTTGCGCCAAGTGCCTCAGCGTGAACTCGTCTTTTGTCATAAAGAACTTTTGGAGGAACTTCATGTGCATCTTTTCCAAAGTAAGGATGTTGTTTGGTGCCAGATGGGACTCCTACGTGCAGGCCTTCCGTGTGAGGGTCTTGGAGAACTTCCTCAACCTCAGGTTTTTGTCATTAGCATGCACTTCTAAATATTCAACAAATCTCTTCACGTGTTCTCTTGGGTTCTCCCCTTTACAACTAAACTTGATAAATTTTGGTGGGACATACCCTTTTGGGTATGGTTTATCATTCACTTCCTATGGGTAGGGGTCCTGCAACTCCTCTTACAAATGAGAGACCTCCTTTTAAGAGGAGGATAGAAGCTTCCTCATCTCCTCCATCGTAACAGCCTTAGAGGGGGATCCTTCTAGACCCACACTCTTAATTGCTGGTGAGCTTGACAATGTTGGAACTTTTTATCCGGTGCCACTTTTCGAGGTGGGGCTAATTCTGTTAGAGCTGCCATCGGGGTGGCTACCCCTCCAGAGAGAGATGATACCGGTGCTATGCATCCTTGACACAAACTTGCAAGGTAGACGTTGTTTTGTTAAAAGAAATCATATAACATGCTTATAAGACTCAAACTTATCACCGGAGCTATTGTCAGTGAATTGGTCTGCCCTTCCTGAGGGGCAGATGCCCTTTCTTCAATCACCACCACATCTTCATGAGTGGTCCAATCACTCTGAGTCCCATTCCCAAATGGAATGTCATCACAAACTAGCTATTTAGAAATGTTCAAACCTTATTTTTCCATATAAGCAAGAATACCTCCCCTGAGGAATCGTAAATGCAAGAGGGTAGTGAGACTGGGGTCTATGAAGAACTGGAAAGGGGGAGGCATAACCTGCTCCAATGGACACTACCTTCAAGGTTCTCAAGCATGCTTAGAAAAGTCTCTGGTAAAACCTTCCCTATCTGGAAATAATGGAACTCAAACTGTAGTCTACTCCCTGGAAGAAGATGATCTTCACCACAATAATAGTAACTTTACCAAAGAGAAACTCCTAAGAGTGATGGTTGTCATGTGGAGTGAAGGAACATATCACTTAACACTTAGAGATAAAGAGAATGGAGAGAACACTTAGTGGTCTAGAGAGATTTTTACAGAGTAACGGTATGACTTGAGTTATCATTCTTGACTTGACCTTGCCTAGGGTCCTATTTATACTTGGGCACTAGGGATGAGTTGGCACTTTTGGGGTGCTAAAACTGGGAGGGTTGGTGAGGCACAAGGTCTACAATGTACCTTTTATCCTTACTTGTGTGAAGCCACATGTCTTCTATGACAGGTTCCACTTAGTGCAAACCAAAGTCAAAAAGCAAATGTGTTTGCGCTTGAAGACAAAGTATCTGATTTGGTGAATATCATTTTAAAATAGTAACTTGTTGTATAAACTTTGCAAACTTGAGGAAGGGACTCTAGGACCACCTCCTCTTAAATCTCTATAAACTTGAAGAGGGAGGTCTCGAGGACCACCTCCTCTAAAATTTTTGTAACCTTGAGGAGGGAGGTGTCAAGGACCACCTCCTCTAAAATCATTTTTCAAACTATTCATTTCTTGTGAGCAACCCTTTGGTTGCTCACTTTAAATATGATTGAGTGTAAACTGTGTGAGAATCAGTGACTACTAAGGTCTGTTTACTAGTGTTCTCTCAATCTTAAAGTGTTATGTGGTTGAGCTTGCTCAACAAACCTTGTTCCTCAGCCACTAAGCCAAAACTCCTAGGAGATCCCATCTTGCCTAGTTGAGACATGCCTGCTCAAATAGACTAGCTATACAAAAAAGTAACATTTTAGTACTTTGATATTTATGTGAGCAACAAATCTTGGGGAAGAGGTCACTATAAGTGAATATCCTCACCCATTAGTTCTATTCTGTGGAGAATTCTAATTTCTGCGGACGGGGAGCCCTTTGTAGTGGGACTCCTCATTAAACTGAGTTTTCTGAGTTATTTGGGATGAGGGGCCTTTTCTAAAGAGCCTCCTCGCCCAAATTCCAAATTTTGAATTATGAGTACTTTGGGGCGAGGAGCCCTTTCTGGTGGGCTTCCTCACCGAAGTTTAACTTGTGAGTTTTGGGGTAATTTGGGACAAGGAACCCATTCTGCGGCCTTCCTCACCCAAGATCTATTTTATTGTGCTTCTTGAGGATCTTGGGGCAAGGATGTAAGGACATAAATTTTTAATTGAGTCCCTGTATTGTTTTGACTTAATTCCATGTACAAAACTATGTTTGTAATATGTCATAGGGAGATTTTTATTTGTGTCACGATCCTACTTGGTCTATGACATATTGAAGAATTTGAAGATGTTGCGGCAAAGATTCAAAGAATTAATCATGCCGAAGTTGAATTGGTGCAAGTTTATTCTATTCTGAGATCACACAGGTATGAATGTGTATAATTAATGTTGCTCGGAATAATTTTTATAAAAGCTAAGGATGTAATTTTTATAAAGAAAAATATTTTAAAAGTTTTTTAAATGGTTTACACTTCGTTTTATTCTGATAAACACGGATAAGAGTTTGACTTATTTGGATCTCTTTTAGAAGAGACGTTTTAAAGAAAAAAGTCAAAAAGTCAAAATGATGTCACATCATTCAAATGACATGTCAGCTCGTTCGAGCGAGATAGCCATGTCGCGTGAACGACAAGCTGATCTCGTTCGAGCGACACAATTTTCTAGGCGGTATTTAAATTCTTATTTAAAGCATTTTTCGTCAGAGTTTCCTAAGTGAGTATTCTGGAAAAACAGTTTACCATCTAGTACATTGTTTGCACATGTTTTTCTAAGGTTTCAAAGCTTAAACACATCCTTAGAGCTTGCAAAGATCCGAGTTATCATTATTACATGTTTACGTGATCTCGCTGCATCAAGAAGGTTTGTTCTATACTTGATCATCAGGGTTTTGTGGTGAAGAAAAGAGAAGGACTTATTGTTCGACATCGTAGATGAATCAAAGCCATTCGATGGACACCGAGACGTGCGTGGCCGCATGTGTTGTGGACAGGTATCATGCAAGACAAAATTTCTGTGTGGGCACTATTAAAGAATGGTAGAATATCAGAAGGAGCATCAAGACCCGTGGGGATCGATTCATTGAGTAAGGTTAATCTGTGTTTGTAAAACCTTTGTTCATAGTGATTGGCTGGCTTGGGACGTCCGAGATTTTTTTCCATTTTGGGTTTTTCCTCGTACATCCGGCATTGTGAGTATTCTTTGCTTTACTTTACTTGCTTTAATCACTAGATGCATGTTTAGGATAAATCAAGATAAAATTGGTTTAGAGTAAACAATAGATTTTTCACAACTTGGTTTGGTGCAAATTAAAAGTTGGATAATTGTTTTGGTGAAAATTTGTTTGATTTGAAACACACACATAAGGACCACTTTTTCAGAGGAGCCCTTCCTGGGGCCCTCCACGGACAAAATCTTATTATGTGAGTTTTAAGACATTTGGGAGAGGAGCCCTTTCTAGGCTCTCCTCGCCCATTGATCATTTTTTTTTATTTTTTTAAGAACTTGGGGCGAGGAGCCTACTGAGGCCTTCCTCACCCAAACTCTTGTTTTTGAGAGGTTTTAAGATCTTGGGGCAAGGAGACCTTTCTTGGGACCTCCTCGCACATTTTTCATTTCTGTCAGCTTTGAGGATCTTTGGACGAGGAGCCCTTTCTGGGGCCCTCCTCGCCCATTTTTCATTTCTGGGAGCTTTGAGGATCTTGGGGCAAGGAACCATTTCTAGGGTCCTCCTCTCTCAAGCTCTTGAGCTATCAAGTTTTAACCCCTCTACAGTGATCCTTATTAGCGTCTCATCCAACACATATTATCGTTTAATTATAACGATCAATATTTCGATAAACGCATAAATCATATTTTCTATATATTATCTTGGGAACAATCCTATGGATGACCTCACTCTGTCTCTTCCATGGTATGAGTTAGGCGATTCCGATCTCCATTATATATACACACACATACATCTCACGGAGAAATAATAAAAAATACTAACACAAGCCAATGAGAGATTGAAAGGGTGGGAAGGGTGCCTCACACCTTCCCATTCCATAACTTAACCCCCGAACCTTTGAACTACTAGTTTCATAAGTATTAGTTTGTCTTTGATACTGCTCTCTCGAGGCGGTGACGTGTTCTTTTGCCTATTTTTTGCAAAATAGGTTGGCGACTTCATCTCTTTACATTCACCCCACACCTACGACAGTCGAAACGCTCCTCGAGAATACGAGGGCACGACACCGATTTTTTCTTATCACCTTCTTTTTTCCCCGCTCCACGAAAGATAACAAGGATGGAGATAAAAATTCGTGGGATGTCCAAAGGATGATTAAGTGATCTCCCGTGAATCTTTAGCCTCCTCCTCCCTTTGGCCTTTGGTATCCTCTCTCTTGAGATGTGACTACTAGGTTTAGTTTTTGCTAAGTGTGAAGTGTTTCCTAACCTCCCCACTTACTTATAATAAGCCCCAATCCCAATTTTAGCCTAAACCTATATTTTTGGAGCCCCAAATGGCCCTGAACCCATAAATGAAATTGTCCAATAGCTCCCCAAATGATATAGCTATTCCCCGGACCCATTTTTAGATGTCTAAAACACCTAAACGAGTCCTCAAACATCTTGAAATGCTCCTGAATTACTTTTACCCAACATATTCATTTTTCAATTGAATACAATATCACATACCAAATATAAATTAACCATGAAACAATTTTTCTAAGAGAAGTTTTAACATGTATAAGTAAATTCGCATAATATGCAATTGCAAATAATCAATTTATTCACGACTAATTTAATTAAATTCTACCAATTTAATTTAATTCATGGGGATTTTATATATTTTTTTAAATACGGGATATTACATTTTCTCCCTAATAACGAAATTCCCGTCATCAGAATTCGAAATGTACCTAGCTATATGAGTTATGAATATTTCTCTCGCATGTTAACATCTATCTACCATGACGATTCTTTCTAATTATGGTGTCCCCACTACACACGCACCAAGGGAACCACCTTGGAATGAAATCTATGTTCCGTCCAGTCCAAAATAGCTACGGGTCACTCCTCGTAGGTCGCGTTAGACTGAAGCTCTATCTCATCGATATCTATATATTGGTAAGCAACCTCATTCCTCAAAAAACTCCACAATGTGGATATATGAACCACATCATGCATTCCCCTAAAAGTGGTCCAGTAGTCCCAATCGATATGCCATAGACCCAATCCTCCCAATAATAGGAAATGGTCCCACATATCGAGGAGCCAACTTTACAAAATCAACTGAATAAAATATCTTAATTTTATTAAATCTCAAATGTCCTTTTGTAGGACAATTTACAATAAATAAAGCGGTACATTTAAATTTTGAAAAAAAATATCCAAAGCCTCTAACGATGATCCCAATCCCAGTGATTTCATAAATATCATCTCACATCAGACCTGAAATACAACAAACTATGGGGGTGAGCGGCAAACTGGGTAGCTCGTATATATGCTCCAAGTGTAACTACCCCCCGTATATGTGTGCATCATATACAAGAGGGTATGCAATATGAACACTCAAACTAAAATTCCAATAATATAATCATAACCTAGTATCTCATCGCGATCACTACACAACCCAATACCCCATATCAAAATCCTCTCTGCACTTCCTATTGTATGGTATAGACTACCATCCACTATCCCGTTAATTATCCTCAAAGCAATCCAATGGCCCCCAAAAAATAAATAGTATATCTCTCACACATGACCCATCCTAACTTGGCATCACTGCCATAAAATCTTAGTGTCACCGCTTACCGAATTCCATGACCTAGTCTACGAATAATAAATAAAATCGTAGCCGACAATGCACCCTGTCGAGCGGGTGGTTTAGCTAAGGAATGCCTATGTATTCTCGAATAATAATCATCATAATATAATTCCCTCAATTAAAATAAATTTCAGATTTAATTTCCATAAATCAAGCGTACGTGTATTCTACCCAATTTCTATAACCCTACATGCTCGTAAAATCAACTGGTTTCGTTGCCCCAAACTACACGGCATGAAAATAATAAATGAAAATAGCTGTAATAATGAATATTATATATGATCATATAATAAATATAAAAGAAATACACAGCATGGATGTAACTGTACAATAAAAATTGAATAGGTTTAGCCCACTAAATTAACAGCGGGATAATGAAACTACACCAAGAGAGTTAAAATCTACAATTGTAGGCCTGTTTTGGAAATGCAAAAAATTCATATCCAGACATTATCCGAATCACTGATACGATTTTAGATTTTGATTCTACACAAAAAATTGGGTCTGTTTTTTGCTTTGAGTTTTTCTCAAATCTCATCCGAAGGCACTAAAAAGAAAATCTGAGACATCCCAAAATTACTCTTTTCATTCATCTCATTTTGGCCTCTTTACATTTCGTTTTTGGACTCTCTATTTTCTTTTCTCACGCTTAAAATCAGACCTAACATTCCTTATAAACCATTTCCTCAAAACCTAGCTTGGAGTCTAAGCTAACGCATATTACCATATTGACCTTTAATTTAAAATTATCTACTTTACATATTTAAACCATTATAAAATGTCCAAAAACCATTTAAATGTAAATATTTGATTCGATTTCAAACTAAAATAAATTACATTTAAATATAATATCAATATAAGTATTTTGATTTAAAATTATTACTGAAATCTTATATAATATTCTTAAATAAGCCTTCAAAATAACGGGGTATTACGTTCTACCCCCTTCAAAAGAAATTTTGTCCTCAAAATTTACTTAAAATTCTCTTCTATTGAATTCAAATAGAAAGTTTGACATCACCCAAATAAGAGACAACATAAATAAATCTCTCTCAATGGACAGTGTGACAAACCAATAACCCCAAGCCCAAGAATAAGAATAATCTATGTTATGATACCACTCTGCAACACCTAAGGAAGTAAAAACTACCATTTGGGTTGAGCATTACATTTCAAAGCATAAATACATAAATCAACTCAATAGAATGTCTCAATTTTATTAAATCTCAAATGTCCTTTGAAAAAATGATTTTTAATAAACAAAGTCGTAGATTAAAATTTTGAAAATGAATATCTAAAGACATTGATGAAGATCCCAATCCCAATGATACCATAAATATCACCTCGCATCAAACTTGAACTATAACAAACTATGTGGGTGAGAAGAAAGCTCAGTAGCTCGTATAAATGCTTCAAGTGTACTTATACACACTCGTGTGTTCGTGCATCATATACTAGAGTGTATGTAATATGAACACTCAAACTAAAATTCCAATAATATAATCATAATCTAGGATCTCACCCTGGTCATTAGACAATCCAAGACTCCATATCAAAATTCTTTCCGCACTTCTCACAGTACGGTATGGACTACCGTCCAATATCCTATTAATTATCTTCGAAGCAATCCAATGCCCCCCAAAAATAGATAACAGGAGGAAAATTATTAAAAATAGTGAGTAAAAGAAAAAGGGGACAAACTAATATATCGTGGGAGGAAATTATTAGGAGAGATATTAAAGATTTAAACATGAAAGATAATATTGCTTATAATAGATTAGAATGGAAACAGAGAATCCATGTGCCCGACAGCATGTGATGGGATTAAGGCAAGAATGATGATGATGATGATGATGATGATGATGATGATGATGATGATGATGATGATGATGATGATGATGATGATGAACTCAGGCACACAAGGCATCATAATCTGGCATTACCCCCATAATAACATTTAGCATACTCGTCAACCGGGTTCCCTGGCCTAGTCTTCAGATAAAAAACAAATCATTATCAACAGCACATCCCGTCCAGTGGGTGGTTTGGCTAAGTAATGTTTATGCATTCTCTAGTTATAATCATCATAATATCATTCTCTCAATTAAAATAAATTTTAGATTCAATTTCCATAAATCAAGTGTACATGTATTCTACCCAATTTCTATAACCTAACATGCTCGTAAAATCAAAATTTGTTACCCCAAACTACACAGCATGAAAATAGCCCATAACAATGGATACAATAAAGTATTATATATGAGCATATAATAAATATAAATGCAACATAGATCATGGATATAACTATAAAATCGAGGTTGAATAGGTGTAGCACACTAAATTAATAACAGGAGAACAAAACTACCTCAAGAGAAACAAAAGTCACAATTGTAGGCCTTTTTTGAAAACACAGAAAAATAATATCCAAATATTATCTAAATCACCAATCCAACTTCAAATTTGGATTCTACACGAAAACTTAGGTCAGGTATGTGATTTTATTTTTCTAAAATCTCATTCGAAAGAACTCAAAACGAAGATTTAAAACATCCCAAAGTGACTCTTTTCATTCATCTCGTTTTTGTCTCTTTAGATTTCTTTTTGGCCCCTCCATTTTCTCTTTTCACACTTAAAATCAACCCTATCATTTCTTATAAACCACTCTCTCAAAACCTAGTTGGAGCCTAAGTTAACGTATATTACCATATTGACCTTTAATTTAAAATTGTCTACTTTGTATATTTAAACCATTATAAAATGTCCAAAAACCATTTAAATTTAAATGCTTGATTCGATTTCAAACTAAAATAAATTTATTTTAAATACAATATCAATAAAATTATATTTATTTAAAATTATTACTGAAATCTCATAGAATATTCTTAAATAAGCCCTCAAAATAATAGGGTATTACATTCTAAAGGAGAAGCTCTATCGGCGAGGATATTTCAACGAGCCTTTATGATGCATCACCACATAGGAGGTAGAAGAGACTCTCAAACAAGTTCACAATCCATCTCACATTGCAGGGGCCAAATTATATGACCAACTTATGACACTTGGATATTAGTGGCCAACAATATAAAAGGATTCATCCGAGTCTGTTCAAAAGTGGAAAGCTTGATAACTTCGTAGCAAACCAATTCATCCTCCATTAGTTAATTTGCACTAATTAGAAACACATTATCCTTTCCACACTTGGGTGATTGACCTTGTGGCGATAATCAGACCTCCATGGAGGGGAAAATATGGATTCTCGTCGAAAATAAGTTCTTTACAATGTGGGCAGAAGAAGTATCTTTGAAAATAGCAACAATAGGAGTGGTGGCATAATTCATTAAAGAATATATCATTTGTTGGTATTTTCAAGGTTATTCTTTCAGATAATGGAACTCCATTTATCAATAAAGAGGTGGTAATGCTCATTAATAAATTCTCAATTATTCACCACACTTTAACGGTGGCTTATCCTAAAGGTAATGGCCAATCAGAAGTTACAAATAAAACTTTTGTAAACATTTTAGCCATATGATGGAGCATTTTCCTGGTGTAGGAGATATCAAGCAGCCTGTGGTGAATTGGGCATATCGAACCACCAAAAGGAAGCTAACAGGTTACACGCCTTTTCTTCTTAGTTTATGGAGTTGAAGCGATCCTCCTAGTGAATTTAGATGTACCATCTTCCAGATTTGCCTTACGAAGCAACATGCTTCCCCAAAGTAGAAATGCTAAACTAGAAACACTAGATGAACATAGAGAAAACGCAAGGAAGAATTTTCAAGTTTACATGAAGCAAATCTCCAAATCATATGAGAACCTCGTGAGATGAAGGAAGTTTGTAAATTGCAATTTGTTTTTAAAGGCTACTATTAATCACACTATATGACTTTCTTTGCCAAAATTTAAAGAAAATTGGGAAGGAATATTTGTTATTATATAAGCACGTGACTCAGGTTATTATCTAGTTTTAAAAATTAAAGATGATAGGCCTTTTAAAGAAAACAACAAGTGGTTGGAAGTTTTCATGTTTGAGAAATACAGTTGTAATTTCTTTTTGCTCAAAAAAATATGAAGAAGAAAATTAATTTGTAATGCTTGTAAGTTAAATATAGAATCAAAGAATGAAATAAACACATGCGATTCAGGAATATATCATTTATTTGTATTACAAATGGAGATAATTACAATATAAAAGGAGACTACTGCTCAGAGATACAGATAATGAGCTCATCATAATAAAAATCCTAGCATATAAGTAGTAAATAATCTCTCTCCAACTGAGGTAGAAATATATTGAGCAACCTTTTATTGATGCTTAGGCATGGTAGAAATGTTTACTTGAACCTTTGCCTTTCGTTTAAATGTGATCTCACGCTTCCTCTTGGCATCAGTCCAAGCCCTCCAAACAATAGATACCTCTTGATCACATTCCTCTAGTCGAGGGATGAGCTTTTTAATTTTTCTTAATCAATCTTGAGGTCCTCCACAACTTGAAGATAGCTAGAATGGAAGGCTTATAATTGAGGAACTTTTAGATCCTTTAACTTGTTGATTAACCAAGATAAATTAAATCCATATGTACTCAAATCTTTGATATTCCCATTTTAGCGATATAGCACATATCTCTTTAACGAAGATGGTGAACGATTCTCAATCTTAGCTACAATGGTAGAAGTCCATTGGAGAAGATAGTCCATCATCAAGTTGTGATATCTCATGCATTCAATAGTTATAGTCTCAAGATGAGAAATTAAAAGCCGATCAATTATAGAATAAAGTAGATGTTGAATGATGGTGCTATTCTCAAGCACCTGTTGACAATACTCAGATAGTGCCACATTGGGAAAAAGAGGCTCAAACCCAGACCCACTCTCCCTAGTTTCTATGTTGGCCATAAAACCTTAGTCATCGTGGGAGGATGGATGAAAATTAGATGGAGAATCCAGAACCACCACAACATAAGGCATGACAAGCTGCAAAGATAGATAAAATATACGTGCTGGTCAAAACCATAGCAAAATTAGTGCTAAGTTCAAGCAAGTATAATTTTTTAGAAAAAACCTTAGTAAGAAGCTACTAAGTTAACTTACAAAGTGTATATTCTTTTTTTATAGAAACCTTAGTAGTAAGCTACTAAGTTGACTTATAAAGTGTTAATTTTTAGAGAAATCTTAGTAGTAAGCTACTAAGTTGACTTATAAAGTGTAAATTTTGAGAAAAACCCTTAGCAGTAAGCTACTAAGTTGACTTGCAAAGTGTAAATTCTTTTTTTAGAGAAACCTTAGCAGTAAGCTACTAAGTTAACACATAGAGTGTAAATATTTAGATAAACCTTAGTATTAATCTAATAAGTTGACTTACAAAGTATAAATTTTGATAAAAAAAATCTTCTAAGTTGACTTACAAAGTGTAAATTTGGAGAAAAACCTTAGTAGTATGCTACTGACTACTAAGTTGACTTACAAAATGTAAATTTTGAGAGAACCCTTAGTAGTAAGCTAATGAGTTGACTTCAAAAGTGTATATTCTTTATTTTTTTAAAGAAACCTCAATAGTAAGATACTAAGTTTACTTACAAAGCATAATTTTTTATAAATAAAACCTTAGTAGTAAGCTACTGAGTTGACTTACAATGTGTAAATTTACTTTGAAACCTTAGATGTGATTGATCTAAGTAATAAAGAGGTTGGTATAAGTTACCTCAAACCAGATCAACTTCAGCTGAGCGAGTTGGTTGATCTCTCTCTTCACTCTTGGCAAACTAAAACACCACAGACCAAAGTAACTAATAAAATCTTTGCCTCAAACCGTACATAAATTAACATCTCGTTTTGAAGGCCAATTACTTCCACAATAGTTTCACGAATAGGAGGAAGCTTATTGAGAAGAAGAACGGATGTGGCTACCACATTCACTACAGTTACTACACTAAAATATCTATTGATATATAAATATATTGAGATGAAGTAATAGGGGAAACAATAAATATATTTTTTAACCTACTTCAATTAAACTAGTTGGAGGGACCATAGCTAAAGGTAACTTTATCGAAGTTAAAGGATTTTAGGGAATAAAAGATTCAATAGTTATACTTGGAACTATAACTACATCTTTGTCCAAAGGTAAATTTTGAGTTACAGTAGTAGCACATGAAAAAAGAGACCTCTGAGAGTCTGTATGATCAGTCATTGGAGAACGGGGCAGTGAAGAAGGTGCAACATGGGTGTCTCTAACAACTTGACTTAATTATTCTTTAAATGGAGAGTCGTCATCAATATTTATAATGCTCATTGGTTATTAAGGAGCATCCCGCAAAGGAAAATCAAGGAAAATGTTACAAAAGATGTTTATTTCTTAGAGACATAGCTCCACACATAGAAAAAAAAAATTACCAAGCAAGCTCACAAGGTTGCTCAAACTGATCATCATCGTGGGAACATTCTTCACAACTTCATGAGATTTACCAATTAAGGTTTTCTCAAAAGAACCTTGAGGAGAAGCAATAAGAGTTATGATCACGTGTGCTTGATTTAATTTCTTCCTCAAATGCTTCTTTTAGGGATGATGCACACCGATTGAAGACCCTTTCTCCATTTGACCTTCTAGAACTGGATAAATAGTAAAATCATTAGCTGGTGACATTTATCTAAACAAGCTAAAGTATCATCTACACTAAGAAGAATTGGATTCATCCTAGGTAAAACATCAGTTAGCATTAAACATGCCTTTTCAGTAAGATATAGATTGGGAGCAGCAATAGCGTCTAGATGTACAATGAACAAATCAAAGGAACCTCGAGCTACTTTGGATTTATTGAGACTTTTGAATATTGTGGGACTTGCATCTGAGGGATCTTTTCTTTTTGCACCAGCGGCTCCTTTCTCATATTTCTTGCCTTTCTTTCCCCTTTAACAAACTCACTGATTGAGGACAAGGGAGGAAAATCTATAGGTAGTTTAATGTTGGTGGTTCTCAGTTCAAACTCCAAATCAGCAATGGAGCTATTTTTAAGTCCAAGTGCATTAGGACTAAAATATTGCACAAATGGATAAATTGGTTGTGTTTGCATAAAAGCTTTAAACTATCGAGATGGAACAGTCAAAAGTGACAAAACCATCCCATAGAAATATCACCATGCCCTCTCTTATTAGGAATAATAATCTTGTTATTAAACTCTACACAAAGAGAAAATACACTACGATGAGTGAAGTTAAGGCATGAAGCATAGAATGAATCATCAATCTTACTTATTTGACAAATGGGTAGGGTGACACCTTGGTCAAAACCAAATTGTTTACCACAACGGTGAGGGTTGTAAGATCCACTTTATTTATCATACTCAGTGAAGGAAGGAAGACGTCTACGCATAAGCAAAAGTACCATAACTAATGAAGGATCATAAATTACAGTTTTATCATAATTGATTAAATGAACCTTGTAATTTTCATCTTTTATAAATGATCACATTTTTTCATGAGTTCCGTTGGAATAATGTCTATCAATAAATTCATTATGGACATCAATCAAAGGGAGAAGATCTTTCTTAATTTATGTATAGTTCCAATGCAATAATGTTGGGCACCTAATAGGAAACCTTATTAATTTTGATCTCAGTTGGGGCAATCTTGGGGAATGTATTAGAGAAGAACCCCGTTAAAAGGATTATATTGAAAAAAAATAGACATCATGTCTACCAGCAGAATGATCCATGTCGAAATGAGTCATTTCCAACCAAGTATACAAAGAACCCAATGTTATATCAACCAAAGGAGTGTGTCTCCATGAGCTAACCTAACTGCAAAATTTATCAAGTCTCTTCATGGATGATCATTGGGCTTTCCATGGAGGAAGAAGCGAGAAAGCAAGCATAAAAGTAATGTAGTTAGATCTGATGGATTATCTTTACCTAGACCAAATGGTACCTCCATTATTATACCTTTTTCCTTTTGTTCCTTCATCAGATTTAGAGGAATCATGTAATAATAATTGATTAATTTTCCAATAGTGTCCTTTGAAGAATAAAAAATGCACTCACATCATAGTCTATCAAGATTCATCACATCATAGTCTATCAAGATTCCTCACTATCTAGTGGTTAATCATTGTAAGTTACATCACTGCAAGGCCCTATCCCCATCAGTTAACATACATCTTCCAAGGTGACTGTGAACTCACCCTAAAATGTCGTGAAGAGTGTAGGATAAATTATTTCACCTTGAAACTAATAGGAGGAGCATGGAGTTATTTTGGGAAAAAGTAAAATCCCCAAACCAATAAGCATCATTTGAAAGGCCAACTTGGAGACGAGTTATATCATATTTTTTTATAAATATAAGTGGTCACACTGAAAACCCATCAGGTGAACCACCTGTTGCCTCAAAAATAATATTGGAGTAGGGAAAATCTCCCTCTATCCAATCGGAGCCTCCAAATAACATAAGAGGGAATATCACCTCCCTTAGACTGATTTTGTGGTTGGTTATCTAACCGCAATTGATCTTCTATCCCATGCAAATATTCATAAAAATCCCTAATTTCTTCCCAAAACTTATCTTTATCCACAAAGTATGGAGAACGATGATAACAGTTAAACAAAGTTTTTATCTCTGCTAACACAGATGATGGACCTTCACTTGATCCCTTACCAGAGACCTCAACAACTTTACAAAATGATGCCATTATTGAATAACAAAGGGTATATCAAGAAGAAAAGTGAAGAAAACGTTGTAAAAGTATTCAGATGGAAAACGATCATCAAATAATGAAAAAAAAGATGAGGAATTTGATAAGAAGAACAAGATTTGTCTTTCTATGAATATTTGTGAACTTGGTTCTTAATAGCAGTAAAAGGAGTTAGAAGATTTTGAGGAAGTGAAAGAGACATGCTTTTATAGGGTTCTCTTCTTCAAAATAGTGGTTTTAAAAAAAAAGGATTTTGACGATTCACTACACAAAATGACCGTTTGAAATTGGGGGTAAAATGATGATTAAGTAACACAATGTCTCGGAAATCATATCATGGCTACACGTGGAAAATAGTGAAGGGGATGTCAGAGTAAGTGATCTTAGCATTTAATGTGAATATACACAAATTATTAGTTCACACATTTGAGATGCAAGTAGATATAAATCAACATGTCCATAGATATGGATTTTTAGTAGATAGTTCTTCAATTTAAGATTCATTAAGAAAAGGTTCTTAGGGAGGTGGTACTTTAGTTTGAGATTCATTGAGAAAAGGTTCTTTGGTAGGTGGTTCTTTCGTTTGAAATTCATTGAGCAAAGATTATTCGATAGAAGATTCTTCAGTTTGATATTCATCGAATATAATAACCCTTATTTTTGAGCAATTTATTTATATTAATTTTCCATGAGAGGTAATTATATAAAATAGTGGATAATCGGGTAAATATTATTTTAAGTGAGTTAAAAGATAATATTTACTAGATTTTGCATACTTACTGTTATGTGATTGTAAATAGCATTATGTTATGATTTATGGTGTCGTTGTGCTTTAAACGGGAGTTGTGGTTCAAATAAAGTTAGAACTTGAAATTATTTATATTATTCCGAATGCCAATTTAGAAGGCGTGGTTAGTCCCGAATTAGTCGAGATAGTCAAAATAAGTGTCATATTATATTTTTCATTTCCGGGCACTTTTGAGAGGTTATGACTTAAATATGTATTTACGAGTCATTTTAATGGAGTATTAACATTTTAAGATGGGAATTAATGCAAAGGTCACGGTTAAGTCTTGCAACCCCTCTTATCTTAAGTATATCCTTACTAAACCTAGAGATAAAGAGACAAGAAGAGAATTTTGGAGAGAAAAAAGAAGAGAAAGAAGGAGAATTGAAGATTGGAGCGTAGATTTGTTGCTATCGGAAGAAAATCTGAGATTGCAAACTTAAGGCAAGTTCTAACATGATAGTATCTGATTTAATGTGAATAATTTGTTGTGATGGTTGTGTATTTGAATGAATTGACCAAATATCTGGGTTTTGAGGATTTTAGTGTTTAAAACCTTAAAATGGCATTAGACTTAACTTGATAGCGTCTTTATAAGTTTTGTTGGTTCATAAATGGAATTAGACTTAACTTGATAGCGTCTTTATAAGTTTTATTGGTTCATAAATGGATTTAGGTGAAGATAAGTTGATTTGGTGGAGGTTTGAGAAGAAGAAGTTGAATTTTGGGCAAATTAGGGTTCTTAACCCGTAGCCCCCAACTTGGCAGATTCGCCAGGGCGAATCGATTCGCCCCCTAGCGAATAGATTCGCTAAGTAGGGAGGCTACATATCTAGGGAGTCAAATCGATTAAGGTTAAGGCCGAATCGATTCGGCGTGAGATAGAGTGTTGGTTCCCTCTACCGAATCGATTCGCTTTTGGGGGAATCGATTCTCTACCAGAGGCGAATCGATTCGGCCCTAGGGTGAATCGATTCGAAATCCTGTTGTTTGGGGGAATATTTCTAACTTAGGTTTTACCCTTTTATTTTAAGCTTAGGACCTAGGAACCTTCTCTTATGAAGTAAAATATTGTTCTAGAGTCTTATATTAGATGTGCAACTACCCTAGATTAGAGAGGGAATAATTGGGCCTATTCTGGAGATTATCTAATAGATGATAAGGTAGTTCTTCCTTTAGTAAGCCAGTTTGAGATTAGGAGATGTAGGATTATATATAGTTGGAATTTTAGAGATTTGGGGTAAGGTATTTTATACTAGTGATTCATAGGTATGTTGTTAACTCTCTCGAAAACTATATTGGGGATAATTGAACGTTGAAGTTTACAATTATAACATTAAATGATTATGGCTTCGGATAAAACGTTGTGCATTGTATAAAATGGGAATAACTTGTGAATGATAAATTACTTATACACACCTCTCTAAATGCTATCATAGGGGAAGTTACGCACATGAGGTGAAGTCCCCTGACTAGTGAATGCAGGGTGAATATAATCCTCGGCCATAGGATCTGTTAATATATATTGTGTGATTATTGTTCGAAGTGGGGTAATTCCGAGTGTGGTTATGACTCACTATCGAAGGTATATGATCGCTTCCCAACGTTATGCGATGTAGGATGCCCAGGTTGTCTTGGCAATAGGTCCTGGAAGATGATAGCTATTTAGGGGCTCGTCCAGTGGGGAAACTCGAAAGGACGGTCTTAGAATCGTTATATGTGGTATAATATAACTATTCTTATTAAAGTGGAATCTTAGTGATTATACGGCACTTTATGAAATAAATAGTTTTGAATACGTTTCCTAATGAGAAAAGGAATGGAGAAAAAAATTGTGTATAAATGGAAATGGAACCTCTTTAAGTATTAAATTATCAATTTTCTCCTGCATAATTAAATTGTGATCATTGTTATTATAATGCGTTATGTTATGCTTCTAGATTGAGTAATTAGATTTCTTATTATTACTTATGGTGAATGAAACAAACTTATTCTTGATGATTTAATTGTTCATAATTTTCATGCATTTTATTCACATGGTGATCATATCAAACCGGACCCTGACCCATTTATGTTTCTCCGCTTTGCATGAATCTTATATTCGACCAGGTGTTCCGCTGTAAGGACGCCCGTATTGACTTTTCTATTCCAGTGTCCTATAGCTTTAACACTTTGAGAATGTTATGGGATATTTGATATAGACGCTTTCATCTTTTTGTATTCTAGTTATGATCGGTTGCACATTCGGGCGTGTTTCCCAAGCTTTGTACTTGTATTATGTTGGGATATTGTACTTTAATACTCGGTTTAATTGTCTGTTAACCGATAGCTTATTCGGTTATTTTGTTGTATGTAGTTACCGATTTATTATTTGTCGTTATCTCTATCCACCTTCTTTTCAATAGGATTATTTAAATTTTTTCCATTAACTTACTAAATAAATTTTGACAATCAATTTTCTAAAATAATGGGTGATTATCTCATATATTTATGGTATTACTGTGATGCTAAGAATGGACCATCTATAATTCCTATAATTATTGGAGTATCGGGCTAGCCACCTCTTATTTTAATAAGCGAGGTGTCACGGATGGTTTCAGAGCCTCAAGTTCTAGAGTCTTTAGGATCTATGAGGACTTGTCACGTTCTATCGTAGCGTTCTTTGATATAAAGCCTTATTGTTAGGACCATTTTGTTTATCTATCTGTGATCTTCTTATAAGATAAATTGTTCTTCATAGTATTCTAATTCAATTGTTTCTTTGTCTGAGATGCCGCCTAAGAGAGGTCACCCTGCGAGGAGAAATAGAGTTGTAGAATATGATGTAGGTCCTCCACCGCCACACCAAGGAACTATTAATGCCACTGAGGTAGCCAATATTGTGGCCCAGGCGGTCAATGCTGCGATGACTGCCATGGTTCAGCAATTTCCCCAAGCCCAATAGCCACGGGCTGAGGAGGTACAAGCCCATGCGGGACCTTCTCCATGGGAAAGAGTTAGAGAATCTTTCTTGAAGGGTTATCCCCAGTAATTTCAGGGTGGTTTCGATGTGATTCTATCTAACTAATGGAAAAAAGATATGTAATGCCATCTTCTCTTGATAGACTGTAGTGAGGAATGGAAGAGAATCCTTGCTCCTTTTAAGCTAGTTGGAGCAGCCTTACACTAGTGGGAGTTGATGACCACGCCAGAGAAAAGAGATACTATGACTATAACAGACTTTTGGGTTTTTTTTATCGAAAGTATTTTCCTTCTGCAGCCCTAAGCGAGATAAGGAGAAACCTTCAAGATGTAGTTCAAGGTGAATGTTCGGTGGCAGAGTATAAGGAGGAATTCACTCATTTGGCTAGTTTTGTGTCGGATGAGGTGACTCTGGATGAAAGGATAATATCAAAGTTCATTATAGGTTTACATTGGAGGATATGACATCATTTTCTAGGGAATCCAGCTTTACAAAATTTCAAGGATGTGATGAACGCCGCTTTACTCCATTGTCAAGATCATCGTTTGCATGTTCAAGGTAGTAAGAAAGTTTTAGTTATGGGATAATCGGGCACTACACCAAAATGGTAAAATTGTCACCTTTCAACCGGCTAGCCTTGCCAAGGTCATTGACCGTGCAAAAAACACGCGTTTTATATCACGGTCATTGACCTTGACACGACCGTGACAACTAATTGTCACGGTCAATGACCGTGACAATAATTTAAAAACTTGTCACGGTCAAAGACCTTGACACGACCATGACAATATTTGTAGCAAAAACCCTATCCCCCTTATTTTTTCCCTCCCGCGTCGTTCCCTCCATCTCTCTCTCTCTCTCTCGACGCTGCTCTCTCTCTCTCTCTCTCTCTCTACTTTCAGGTCCATTTTCTCTCTCTCTCTTCCATTTATATATATATATTTGTGTGTATATTTATGTGTGTATGTGTATATATATATGTGTGTATGTGTGTTCGTGTGTGGGGGGTGGGGCAGGGGGGTAGGGGTGGGGCGGGGTGGGGCAGGGTGGGGGAGGGGGTGGTGGAATGGGGCAGGGGGTGGGGTGGGGTGGTGTGTGTGTGTGTGTGTGTGTGTGTGTGTGGTGTGGGGTGGGGTGGGGGAGGGGGTGGTGGAGGGGGGGAGGGGGTGGTGGAGGGGGGCAGGGGGTGAGGTGGGGTGGGGTATGTGTGTGTGTGTGTGTGGTGGTGTGTGGTGGGGGAGGGGGTGGAAGGGGTGGTGGAGGGGGGAGGGGGTGGGGTGGGATGGGGTGTGTGTGTGTGTGTGTGTGTGTGGTGGTGGTGTGTGGTGGGGGAGGGGGTGGAGGGGGGAGGGGGTGGATCTAAAAATTCTAACTCGGATTCAACTAGAAATAAACCAAACCAAAGTAAATTGCCACCAATTTCAACTCTATTAGTTAAATTATAAATGTAATAGAATTAATCTATCTAAATCAGATTTTAATCACAATTAGGTTTTAGAGTTACATAGATAGGCATAATCTAAATCAATTTCAGTCCTACATATATTCTAATTAACTTGCCTCAAATTTGATGAATAACAAGGGCTAAAAGTAGGTGCGTGTGTGTGTGGCGGGGGGAGGGGGGCAGGGGGTGGGGGTGGGGGTGGGGGTGGGGCACCCATTTAATAACTCTTTAAATATTTGAAAAAAACATAATATTACAAAATTGAAACGAAATGGTACTGACGGAACTTACACATACGTTATGTACTGTGCTCTTACGTTGAAAATTATTAGATAGAAAAAGAAAAATATAAATTGAGATAATCTTAGAATCTAATTAGGCTAAAAATATAATGGCATCAACTAACATATATACACAACACTAAAAGTAGACATCAATTTTATAAATAATTCATAATAGTTGGATAATAATTGGATAATAAACATCGGGAGGGGGTGGGGGTGGGTGGGGTTTTGAATATTATTTACATTCAAAATAAATAATTGATAATAGTTGGATAATAATTGGATAATAAATGATATTTTCATTCAAAATAAATATTTCATTCAAAAATATTGGATAATAATTGATATTTTCATTTAAATTGATAATAATTTTATTCATGAAATTAATTCAATTAGGTAAAACCCATGATAATGAAATTTATGCTACAATTATAATTATCTCATGTCATAATTTTATTGATAAACAATATATGTAGTTGTCACGGTCGTGGTGGGGGGAGGGGGTGGGGGTGGGGTGGGTAGGGGTGGTGTGTGTGTGTGTGTGTGTGTGTGTGTGTGTGTGTGTGTGTGTGTGTGTAGGTGTGCGTGTGTGTGGCGGGGGGAGGGGGGCAGGGGGTGGGGGTGGGGGTGGGGCACCCATTTAATAACTCTTTAAATTTTTGGAAAAAACATAATATTACAAAATTGAAACGAAATGGTATTGACGGAACTTACACATACGTTATAATATAGACAGAACATTTTTTTATCTGTACTATTAATTCAATTAGATAAAACGAAATGTGTACTATTAACATTTTTTTTTTATCTGTACTAATAACATTTTTTTACAGCAAAAATGTCTCCTTCAGATGTTAGGGCGAAGATGATGATGATGTTTATGATGATGTCGTCTGGGTTCGGTGGTAGCGGAGGCGACGAGGACTCCTTCGCCCCTAGGCTCCCCAAATATGGAAAATTTGGGATTACCGTCGAAAACAAGTCGAAGCTTTTAGCGAGATCCCTCGAGCTGCTAAAGACGGTCATCGGCCCGGGGTTTATGAGTTGGAAGGAGGTGCCGTATGAGCTCAAGTTAGCTGTTTGGGCGGCACTACAGGTAATATTTATATGAATATTTCAATTTCAATTTATATTTATATTTATATTTATTCGCAACTAACATTGTATTTGTTGGACAGGAACAATTCAACTTGGATCCAAAGCTACGCGATTCCGTCTTGGAGCAGTTGAGGGAGCAACACAAGACGTGGAAGAAAAATATGCAGACACGGTACTTAGGGAAAACACGAGAGTCCATTTTACAATGGCGCGGTTCCGTCCCGCCCAAGGAGCCGATCTCATTGGCACAATGGCAAAAGTTCATTGACAATGAGATCGAGGATCGACAATTGGCATCTCACCAATCGAGGAGGGAAAATCGGGCTAAAAAGACGGACGTGCACTACTCCGGTCGGACCTCTTACGCTGAGGTGGAGCATAGGATGCAAGTAAGATTTAATTTATCTATAACTACGGAAATATATTATTGGATATTATTTTACTTTGCGGGGCCGATACTAATTTTACTTTACTTTATTTTATTTCAGGGGGTAGGGAGTGGGCCAGGGGGTAAGCCACATAGGCTCGATACTTATGTGGCTCTTCGGACGAAGAAGGGGAAGGACAAGGAGGTGTCCCCGAGCGTCGCGGCCACGATTGTAAGTAATCCGACAGTTTAATTATTGTTAATTACGTTATAATTTTTTATTTTACTTATTTTACTAATCATGTGCTTTTTGTCGTTTCAGGCAAAGCTTAAGGAAGTGCATGAGTCGCAGTCTGATGCCGACAAGGCATCTTTATCCACAGACGCACTCAGCCAAGTGCTTGGCTCTGATCGCAAGGGGAGGACAAGGGGAGTGAGCTCGCGGGTGGCAAAATCTAGGATCATCGGATTGGAGACGAGCGACACCGGCTTGGCTCGAATGGTGGATTCACATGACGCGAAGCTGTCCCGTTTGGAGGCGACGGTCCAAGATATGTACGCATTCATGAAGCGTACGTTGGGTGGAGACCGTAAAGGGAAAGGGAAAGGGAAGGAGAAGGCGGTGGAGGAGGAGGTGCGGGAGGACAAGGCGCAGGATGACGAGGATGTGGATCACCGACACGTTCGTACTTAGACGATCCACTTCCCTATTTGACGCCCTCCAACAGACCATTGTCGACAATTGGTTGGCCGAGCGTGTTCATATTGGACATATTTGATGGCCAACGGATAGGGGGGGGGGTTGAGGGACCCGAATATCGTCGAGGGTGGAATAGTCCATGGACGTGTGCTTCAAGAGATGGAGTCCAGGGTGCTCGTCACGTATGTCATACCCGGGAAGGAGAACTCCCTATTGTGGTTGCGCGAACAATGCGGCACGACGTATATTAGTGGGTGCGTAAATTCGTATGTCGTGTGGCCTACTCACCTCCTCAGTTTTATCCAAGACATGTAGTAACATTATTTTCAAGTTTGTCCATTTTAATTATATTTGGATTATATCGTCATGTATATTATTTTTACTTTGAATATTTGGATTATACTGTCATGAATATATATTTGCATTATCTTTAGTTTGTGTTTGATATATGATGTTTGGAACAGGTACAAAGTTGCTATAACAGGTACAAATATACTGCTGGGCAGTGGCAGTGGCCATATTGCCCAGCAGATTTTTTTAAATTTTGCCCAGAATTGTCACGGTCTTTGACCGTGACAAGTCCTTGACAAATCTTGTCACGGACTTGTCACGGTCAATGACCGTGACAATTTTTTTGAAAAAGGGTCACGGCTTTGTCACGGTTTATAACCGTGACAAACGTGTCACGGTCATTGACCTTGACATGACCGTGACACAAAACGGGAGTTTTGTGTCAAGGTCAATGACCGTGACAAAAAAAGTTGTCTCGCCTCGAAATGTCACGGTCATTGACCTTGACAAGGTGGATTTGTCAAGGTCAATGACCTTGACAAATGGGCAGATCTGGTGTAGTGGGGTAAGCCGGGAGGCAATGGTGCCGGAGGAGCACTACCCTCATCCCAATCATCGGGAGGTAAGAAAAAGGAAAGGGACACCCAGTAAGGGGATTTGTTCAAGAGACAGCATTTCAGTGGATTTAATTTATGTGGTAGTAATTTCAGGCACGGTCAAGGCTCCCAGTAACAGCAACAGGCAGGTCGGGGTAACAATGGGGGTCGAGGCCAGCCGGGACAAGGCTTTGGGCAGTTTAGAAATAATAGAGGCCGTAATTAGGAAAATATGGCAGGTTGTTGTTTTCAATGTGGGGAAGTGGGTAATTATAGGAAGGCGTGTCCACAGTTGATTGGGAAACAGTTTCCTAGAGTTCCACAGCATCAGCAGTCACAACTACCACAACTAGTGCCTAATCCAGTCGCCCTCCACAACAGGGACAACTACAATATGGGCGTGTTTACCACAGACAGGATGATATGCTTCCTCCAGCCCCGCCAGCGCCGCCTGCTATTGTGGAAAAGTTTCCCATTCATGGGCATATGGTTCGTGTATTGTTTGATACGGGTGCAACACGCTCATTTATTTCTCAGAGTTTTGCTCAGTCTATGGAGTTAATTAAATCTGCAAAAAGTACTTTCACTAGTGTCGAATCTTCTATGCGTGATGGTTCACTTATTTTCTTTGTTTGTAAATGAGTAAAAATAAATATTGGTAATTTGTGTTTTGAGGACGATTTTCTCGTCCTTGATATGGTCGGGTATGATGTAATCCTGGGTATGGATTGGTTAGTGAAGTATCGTGCGTTAGTATATTGCTATGGAAAGAGTATAGTTTTTGCCATTCTGGGGCAAGAGATGTTTTTAGTGGCTATGCCTCGTTCTGAGGGAGGTTCTAGCACTTATTTGTATTGTATTGCGGAGGAGAATTCTCGGGATGTAGTCATTCCCTCAGATTCAATTCCGGTTGTTAGAGACTTCGAAGATGTTTTTCGGGAAATACCAGGTTTACCTCCAAGTAGGGAGATTGAGTTTGTGATTGATTTAGCACCGGGAACACGACCGATTGCTAGAGCTCCGTACCATATGGCTCCTATTGACATGAGGGAGTTAAGAGATCAGATTTAGATGTTGTTAGAACAGGGGTTTATTATGCGTAGTACGTCGTCGTGGGGAGCTCCTTTATTGTTTGTGAAGAAGAGAGATGGTTCCCTCCAGTTGTGCGTAGATTACTGGGAGTTGAATAAAGTTACCATCAGGAACAAATACCCACTACCACGGATTGATGATTTGTTCGATCAACTTAGGGGAGCATCGTACTTCTCTAAAATATATTTGAGGGTGGGGTATCACCAATTGCAAATACGAGAACAGGAAGTGTCCAAAATTGAGTTTCTGACTAGATATGGGTCCTATGAATTTTTTTTATGCCTTTCGGGGTAACCAATGCTCCTGAAGTGTTCATGGACCTTATGAATAGAGTGTTTTAATCCTTCCTGGACCAGTTTGTGATCGTGTTTATTGATGACATCCTAGTGTATTCTCAAACGAAGGTCGATCATGCAAAACATTTACGGTTGGTCCTGCAGACATTGAGGGATCATCAATTGTATGCTAAGTTTGAGAAGTGTGGTGTTTGGCTACAGGAAGTACAGTTTTTGGGCCACATTATTACTGTTGAGGGTATTTTGGTTGACCCGAGTAAAGTTATTGCGGTGAGAGAATGGGGTCAACCCATGACACCTACAGAGATTCATAGTTTTCTGGGTTTGGCTGGTTATTACCGCAGATTTATCAAAGGCTTTTTTAATATTGCTAGCCCTTTGATAAATTTAACTCGGAAGGGGGTGAGGTTTGTTTGGGATGATTCTTGTCAACTGGATTTTTATGAGTTGAAAGATAAGTTAAATTCTGCTCCATTACTTACGTTACCAAAGCCGGGGTCAGAATATTTGGTCTTTACGGACGAATCTCTGCAAGGGTTAGGAGGTGTGCTACAGCTAGAGCATTGGGCTATTGCTTATGCTTCTCGTAAACTAAAACCCTTATTTTTGAGCAAATTATTTTATATTATTTTACCATGAGAGGTAATTATATAAAATAGTGAATAATGGGTTAAATATTATTTTAAGTGAGTTAAAAGATAATATTTACTAGATTTTGCATATTTACTGTTATGTGAATGTAAATAGCATTATGTTACGATTTATGGTGTCATTGTGCTTTAAACGGCATTTGTGGTTCAAATGAAGTTGGAACTTGAAATGATTTATATTATTCCGAATGCCAATTTAGAAGGCGCGGTTAGTCCCGAAATAGTCGAGATAGTCAAAATAAGTGTCATATTGTATTTTTGGGTTCCGGGCACTTTTGACAGGTTATGACTTAAATATGTAGTTACGTGTCATTTTAATGGAGTATTAACATTTGAAGATGGGAATTAATGCTAAGGGCGCGATTAAGTCTTGCAACCCCTCTTATTTCCTAAGTGTATCCTTACTAAACCTAGAGAGAAAGAGAGAAGAAGAGAATTCTGGAGAAAAAAAAGAAGAGAAAGAAGGAGAATTGAAGATTGAAGCTTGGATTTGTTGCTATCGGACGAAAAACTGAGATTGCAACCTTAAGGAAAGTTATAACTTGCTAATATCTTATTTAATGTGAACCTTAAGGCAAGTTCTAAGTTGATAGTATCTGATTTAATGTGAATAATTTGTTGTGATGGTTGTGTATTTGAATGAATTGACCAAATTGTGGGTTTTGACGATTTTAGTGTTTAAACACTTAAAATGGCATTAGACTTGACTTGATAGGGTCTTTATAAGTGTTGTTGGTTCATAAATGGTTTTAGGTGAAGATAATTTGATTTGGTGGAGGTTTGAGAAGAAGAAGTTAAATTTTGGGCAAATTAGGGTTCATAACACGTAGCCCCCAACTTGGCAGATTCACCAGGGCAAATCGATTCACCCCCTAGCGAATCGATTCGCTAAGAAGTGAGGCTACAGGTCTGGGGAGTCGAATCAATTCGGGTTAAGGCCAAATAAATTTGGCGTGAGACAGAGTGTTAGTTCCCTCTACTGAATCGATTCTCTACCAGAGGCGAATTGATTCGGCCCTATGGCGAATCTATTCGAAATCTTGCTATTTTGCGGAATTTTTCTACCTCAGGTTTTACCCTTTGTAATTTAGGCTTAGGACCTAGGAACCTTCTCTTATGAAGTAAAATATTGTTCTAGAGTCTTATATTAGTTGTGTAACTACCCTAGATTAGAGTGGGAATAATTGGGCCTATTCTGGAGATTATCCAATAGATGATAAGGTAGTTCTTCCCTTAGTAAGCTAGTTTCAGATTAGGAGATGTAGGATTATATATAATTGGAGTTTTAGGGTGAGGTATTTTATAGAAGTGATTTATAGGTATGTTGTTAACTCTCTCGAAAACTATATTGGGGATAATTGAACGTTGTAGTTTAAAATTATAACATTAAATGATTATGGCTCCGGATAAAACTTTGTGCATAGTATAAAATGAGAATAACTTGTGAATGATAAATTACTTATACACACCTCTGAAAATGCTATCATAGGGTAAGTTACGCGCATGAGGTGAAGTCCCCTGGCTAGTGAATGAAGGGTGAATATAGTCCTTCGTCCATAGGACCAGTTATTATATATTATGTGATTATTGTTCGAAGTGAGGTAATTTCGGGTGTGGTTGTAACTCACTGTCGAAGGTACATGGCCGCTTCCCAACATTATGTGATGCAGGATGCCCATGTTGTCTTGGGGATAGGCCTTGGAAGATGATAGATATTTAGGGGCGCGTCCAGTGGGGAAACTCGAAAGGACGGTCTTAGAATCGTTATATGTGGTATAATATAACTATTCATATTAAAGTGGAATCTTAGTGATTATACGACACTTTATGAAATAAATTTCTTTGAATATGTTTCCTACTGAGAAAAGGAACAGCGAAAAGAATTGTGTATAAATGGAAATGGAACTTTATTAAGTATTAGATTATCAATTTTCTCCTGCATAATTGAATTGTGATCATTGTTATTATATTACATTAGGTTATGCTTCTAGATTGAGTAATTAGATTTCTTACCATTACTTATGGTGAACGAAAAAAACTTATTCTTGATGATTTAACTGTTCATAATTGTCATGCATTTTATTCACATGGTGATCATATCAAATCGGGCCTTGACCCATTTATGTTTCTCTGCTTTGCATGAATCTTATATTCGACCAGGTGTTTCGCCGCAAGGACGCCCATATTGACTTTTCTATTCCAGTGTCCTGGAGCTGTAACACTTTGCGGATGTTATGGGATATTTAATATAGTGGCTTTCATCTTTTTGTATTCTAGTTATGATCGGTTTCACATTCGGGCATGTTGCCTAAGCTTTGTACTTTTATTATGTTGGGATATTGTAATTTAATACTCGGTCTAACCTAGTTGTAATTGTCTGTTAACCGACAACTTATTCGGTTATTTTGATGTATATAGTTATAGATTTATTATTTGTCATTATCTCTGTCCACATTCTTTTCAATAGGATTGTTTTAATGTTTTTCATTAACTTACTAAATAAATTCTGACAATCCGTTTTCTAAAATAATGGGTGGTTATCTCGTATATTTATGGTAGTATTGTGATGCTAAGAATGGACCATCTATGATTCCTATAATTATTGGAGTATTGGGTTGGCCACGTCTTATTTTAATAAGAGGGGTGTCTCATCGAACAAACCTTCCTTGGTTCAAGATGCTTTGATTTGCCCGAGAGTTTACGAATAATAAACTGTTGTGATTTGAGATGCTTCAATTTTGCCTGACCAAGGCATTTTAACTTAAAATTATTTGAACGAGATGTTTTGTACAGGAACTTCTTGTTTACATAACAACTTTATCTACAAAGGGGAAAATGTAGAAAGGGTTTATTTTTTAAACTCCTTACTCGGATATAAGTTACTTCATTAAGGAATAAGGGATCACATTCAATGTTATTATATGGAAGAATTTAATCAAAACACTCAAATGACTAAGTTTGGTAGAGGCAAAAAAGCTCAGTACACCATCAATCAACTTGGTTGGGAAGGCTCCTGAGGAAGTTACTTTAGAGGAAAAAAACATAACTTTATATGATCAGATATGTTTTGATATAGCTCACCCGATTGAACATACTTCGAGCAACCATCAACTCAGTCGATTAATTCATTATTGAGATGTAAAAAGGTGTTGATGCACGAAGCACAGTCTGACATAAAGCAATATTCTTTTTGCATAAGATCCCATACGTTCATGAATTTATATGTTGTATTAAGTAGTGTGCTTATCACTTTTCACTAAAGTGATACTTTCTTCTATGTTTTGAGATAACTTTATACTTTCTTCTATGTTGTATTAACTTTATATGTTGTATTAAGTAGTTTGTCATTAAATGGTTGATAGTGGTTTACCAACGAAAACGTCCAATTAGAGGAAAAAAGTCACTCAAGATACCACGCAATTTGATCTTAGATTATATATGCTACATTACCTCATTGAATAAAGAAATCAAAAAATACGACGATATCATAACTAGGAGGGAGAGATTTCGTAATAGACTCCGGTACTTGAAGAGATTATGGGAAAGCTTAAGAGGAGAAGTTTTTTTATCATTAAGATTGAGTGATTATAAGAAGTGACACTTATTCTCTAAATAGAATAAATATGTGCTTATGTGGACGTAGCCCAAGTTGGGTGAACCACGTTATTTGTTTTCTTTACATTTGATTTACTCTTTTAAGAAAAAATTTCCTTTATCATTGAGCTTGTTTATCATTATTGCGAAGTACATTTTCCCATCACCGTCATTAGGGGTTAAGCCTTAATTTAACATAAACACCCAGGTGACAAGAGAAATTTCCACCTTCTCTAATTACCTGGAGAGAAGAGTTCCCAAACCCATGATTAAGTTTTTATCTTCACATATGAAAATAACCAATAAATTATATATATCATTACACTAATCAACGTCAAGTGCATAAAGAATTTAATATAGTCACAAAGTCTAAGGATCACATAAGTAATCCAAAAACTGAAGGCCTATCCCTATTGGCCTCGGGAATCATTCGTGTATACTAAGTATAGTCTTAGGTCTTCCCTAACCTAAGACCTTATGATTGTAAGGGATAAATCATCACGTCTACCCATCAATAATATAGCCTACCATACCCATGACCATATGAAATAAATATCCTCGTTGTCCATTTCAGACACTGATACCTAGACGTGTGACCCAGGGGTATAAATTACTAACACGTATCATCTACTCACTGATGCACCATAATGGTACGCTTCGTACATGCCCCTTAGTGGAATCCCCCTAAGTACGTTCCCCATGTATTACATAAATGAGATAACACATAATAACCTTATAAATCTCGTCATTTATCTAAAGTTAGGTCAGAGGTTATCCCAAAAAAATCCTCATTTAAAACATTAAGCAAAAGTGTCGAAATATCTGCAGCATCGATCAATTGATCACTAAGTGATTTTGAAAAATCCCCATCATGGGGTTTGTCTTCTCCAGCTCAACAAAATCCATCCCAAACTTCCATTAAAGATCAAAAAACATTCATATATGATTAATATAACATATAAACAATGATTCCACATATAAAACATGATTGGAACATAATTTTAACAACAAAGTACCAATCATAATTCAAGAACTAAAACAAAACCCATTTTCTCTCTCAAGAAACATAACACCCCAATTCATATTAATTTGATTTCAATTCTCTATATATTAGACATGAAATCCTATGGTTTTGAATTAATTACGTTAATAAATTAGAACTTATTAAATATATGTTCAAACCTCATCAATTTTAGGGAGGATTCAATCAAAATGATGCAAAATCATTCCTAATTATTTTCTAATTAGGTTAATTACGAATTAACTTGATTTAAATCATCTAAATCAGATTCTAATCACTTAGTTATCATTTTTTACAAATGGATAGGCATAATATACAAAAAAAATCAATTATACAAGTATTTAAATTAAACTTGCCTCCAAATTCATATAGGACTAAGGCTCGAGTCTTCTAGGATCCTCTCTTTTCCTTTAAGCCTTCTTCTCTCCAAGCTCTTAGATCCTCAAATAGTAATTTGTGTTAGATGAACCTCCTAATGTCTCAATACTACCTCTTAAAAATGAAGTTGGGCTTGGGCCTGAAATAAGGTCTTAAGTAACTTGCCCAAATTAACACTTAACTTGTCTAACAATATCCCAATTCATTATACTAACCCAATAGTCCCAAAATTCCTTATTTTAAGTTAATAGCCATTACTTTATATGTTACCAACCCTCATAATCCATCATCCTCATAAAAATATTAATAAATACAACACATACTAGATATTTGCCAATTTAGTCCAAATTTACTCAAATCGTAATTAATTGGTGTGGTGTAACATGAAATATAGTTGACTATTTCATAATCACTGGGACCTGACACCAAGGGAAAACTCCAAACAAGAAAACCCTTGATACCGAACCCCATACATTCTATAGTCTACCATAATACTCAGCCACCTTCAAAATATTTATAAATGTTTTAACGTTTCCTAATTTTCAATTAGTTTGTATATGCATATAAGTGTGTTGTGACCTTACATGTCATACATACATATACATATACATATATATATATATATATATATATATATATATGTGTGTGTGTGTGTGTGTGTGTGTGTGTGTGTGTGTGTGTGTAAAAAAAGTATGGGGTATCATACCATAGCCTTCGCGATAGACTTGAGCCATCTTCGATTAAGGACTTTCTCCATCAGCAGTTTCATCTCATCTTTTACCAAGATGTTGGTGTCTAGTGTGTAGCTCATCTACCTTTCATTCTTTTTTCATCTTCAGTTATTCAGACAATGTATGTTAATTATTCAGTCTCTCGAGTCAGCTACTTGTGGGGGATTTATTTACTTGTATTGGATAATTATTTAGAGTTGGATATTGGCTTTTTATAGTTTATTATATTCCAGTGGTGGGTTTCCATCTTATTGTTGTTGATGGTATCAGAGTTCTATTATTCATACTTCACTGTGATTTGTAGCATTATTGTTATTCATATAGTTTTTATTTATCTTAGGCATGCTTAGAATGTTATTAATTGTATTACTCTTATAAATTTTATGAATATGATGTGATTAATTCCTAACATCTGCTTGTTGCCCCTCCCCCCCCCCCCCCCCCCCCCCACACACACAAACAAATGGAATTAATCGAGGCATCATGTATTCTTAAACTCTTATATGATAATTTCTAGAAATGGAATGTAAGTGAGTTCCATCCCCCCAACAGGAAAGTCCTTCATAATATGTTTCTAATTAAATGGATGAACCAATGGTACACACTTAGATATCATTAATGATATCTACCCAACAGAGTAACTGCCATTAATTGTGGGACCAAGAGTTGTTGATTATCCAATTATGTTGGATAAATGTTACGAAACTATCCAGATTACATAATTGAAAGACAAAAGTCTATCTAGTTTAAGTTGGGTTCTTTAAGATCCAAATAAGAAATCTCAATGTTTGACTAGATTTTACTTTTAAATGGAGGTGAGGGATGCCACATTAAAATTAAATCGAAGTTTGTTATGACATATGTATTTTGAAATTAATTTCTTTTTCAAAATTTATGATTTTCATATTTCAAAATGGGATCTTTATTCAACCTACTTGCTTCAATCTTACGGGATAATAAACTTACTAGCATGAACTACATAGACTGAAAAATAAACCTAGATATTGTACTTACTATTGAACACTATAAGATTATTTTGATCAAAACTTTTCCTACTAAGCTTGAGGAAGGGGCATCCGAAAGGAATGTCCAAGCTCATCAAAGGTAGCAAAAGCTTGATCAGATGGCTCCTTTCTAAATTTTGGCCTCTATCACCAATGAGTTGAAACACCAGCATCAAAATTTTCCAAGCGCTTATGAGATAGTTCTGAACCTCAGGGACATGTTTGAGGATCAAAATCGTGCTGCAAGGATAGTAAACATCAATATTCTAGAGGGTATTCCCATTTGTGCGCATGTTCTTAAGATGATGTCCATCTTGGAAAAACTGAAGGTGCTTGGATTTGAAAGAGGTTGGGAAACTCATGTCGATTTCATGCTCTAATCAGTGTTAGAGTCATTTATAAGGTTTCTCTTGAAGTATTTTAAGAATAAGTTTGATTACTATTTGGCATAATTACTTGAGGAACTCAAAGCGATCGAGATTATCAATAAGAATAAAAGTGTGATTTAGGTTGTTAAGAAAGGCTCATCATCTTCTATATCGAAGAAGAAGAAGAAGAAGAAGAAGAAGAAGAAGAAGAAGAAGAAGAAGAAGAAGAAAAAGAAGAATGGAAAGTATCAAGCACAACCTGTGGTGGTCAACACTAAGTTTAAGCCTCAGGGAGAGGGTAAGAAGTCAAAAGGCAACTATTATATCATTAAACATAAGCACATTGGAATAAGCAGTGTACATTCTTCTTAGCATGGAAGAATACAAACTATAATTTATACTTATTCATTGATATATATTTTTAGGTGCAATATATCAGTACCTTGTGTGTAGATTCAGGAGCCAGGGATAAATCCGTACCATACGGCCTAAGTAGTAACTATATCGTACCATATGGCCTAAGGTATGATACATCTATATATATCAGAGTACCGAAGCGGTAACTATCGCTCAATCTAGGGTAAAGCCCGTCTATCTCAATCGGGATACCGAAGAGGTGTCGTCGACTGGCCCAGGATACATCACATCTCTGTCTAACATAATACTTCAATAAATATATAATGTAGTATGTATCATATAAGTACTCATATCAGTTATGTTGTACATAAGTTACAATACAAATAAACATTATTATTTCATTCGAGTACTAACTTACTTATCTTCTACCGAGTAATTTAGCATATATTAATAAAGGTTTTAGATCAGTATATTATCATAATTTAAGTTCTAATTCCTCACACCACATTCCCTTTTTCTCAATTCATTAAAATTTGTAAATTTTCCTCGACCGTGCGCATGGTGCCAAAACACAGTAGTTCGCACGGACCACAATTGTGGCCATTCTCACGACTAAACCATGATATACTCCAGAATTTCATTTTCTTTAACCTGCATCCCAAATAACAGTTCCTATGTGTTGAACCATGATTTTCGTCCATTCCTAAGATCATGTCACCCTCCATACCACTCAATTTGATAGGAAATCTTTAAATACATATTCTTATATTTTCCTGACAATATTTAGTTGATTCACCTAGAGATTTGGGTCATATATCTAAAAATTTAAACTTTATAACCCTAAGTTAAAAATTCATCTCTAAATCCAAAATTTCAGTCAATCCGTATACTAATCAAAGGGATCTTACTAAATTTCACAATTAAAACATAATACAAATATCATTTCATATTATACAACCCAATTTTATATATTATTGTACAAATTTCCATTCAGTGATAAAGATATATCTTGTACTAATTCAATTCAATTTCAAATTAGTTATTTAAATTATTTAATTCAAGAGATTTTATATTCAGATTTAAAATATAATGAATAACCATATTTTGGCACCAAAACAATTATATTAGTATACTAAATAAACTTGCCTTGGTAGATTATAAGAATTCCTAATTCAATTTGCCCAAATTCTCTCTTTCCATAATGTCAAATTGCCACCTTTTCATCTTCTCTAAGTAGACTTATTATTCTCTCTCTAGGGTTTCCCTTCTCCAACCTAAAAATGATTCATATTAACTCTCAACTCCCTTTTTATATTCTTAACCATGAAATTAGGGTTGGCCCCCTTATTATCCTTAACCTATTAAGCCCCAAATCATATCCAAATAGTCTAATATCTATCCCAAACCCTATACTAGCCTATGAGGATTGTAACCCATTATTTTAAGTCATAATATAACCTTCTAAATGTCACAAATATCAATCTAGAGTATTAAACCAACTTCTTAATACTCTAATGTGTACAATTAAAAAAAATCATTGTTAATTTATTACTTTGCATTAAGTCCAATTTCAATTTCGAATAATACACATAACACAACACATATGAAAATATAAATAATGACATTACATGTCACTACAGGCACATATAAACATAAATAATAAAAAATTTCATTTAATTCATACATTAAAATTACATAGTATTACATTATTTCCCCCCAAAACACGAAATTTTGTCCTTGCAATGCAAATTCATTGTACTTATACTCGAACATCTAAGGATATCTCTCATATAGAGTCCTCATACTCTATGCAGAGTCTTCTCGCCTTATGACCTGATACTCACTAAGGCCTCTTGTCGTAAATCTTGGCTAATACTTAACCAAATAGCCCTAATAGTTGAAATATCAACTTGTCTCGCAAGAAATTTTGCCGTTGTATACCCGTATTAACATCTCCCTATTGGTGGTGATAAGGTGAGGTAAAATGATATCGTCCTCACCCTATCTACAAGTATGGAAAATAATCTATACATTAGAATCCCAACTTCCTTTTGGATCCGGACTTCGTAATCTCCATCCTTGAGTACTTCTACAAAAGTACATGACCTATCTCTTGGGCCCCAAAACTAAGAATGCGCCAGCAATCAATTATTAAGTTGTTTAATTAAATTCCAATTTTTTATCCCAAAAATCCTAACTCCTGCAAACCAATTATGACAGACTAATTAATCAAATAAATCATGCACAGTCAATCACAATACGAGAAAATTCCTCCAAATGTGCAAAACCATTTTTATTTCACTATAATTCGTAACAACTTACAATTACTGAGAAATACAGTGACACATGAATACCCGCAGGTGTTGGTTCATTTTCGTCAAGTGTTGTCAGTAAGAGATCTCGCAAAATCTCCAAATCAGCAATGGAGAATAGCCTTCTTCTCCACAAGATTACTCCAGATGGGTAGAACAATTGTATTTAGGGTTTATAAAGATTCATATATGTATTTGGAAAGAATTTGGGAATCAAAAAAGGTGTTTGGGACTCAAAAAATTGAAGACTTGTTATAGTATGTCTCTCAAAAACGTCTTTTTTAAGTCTTAAAAAAATACACTCCCAAAATAGGTATTTATAGAAAAAATAAAAAGTTGAGGCGGTGCGGTGCGGCGAACCAGTTAGGATAAAGAGGCGAAATGGTTCAGTAAACTGTTAAACACGATTATCCATTTCGAACCAGTTCGATTTTCCCTTTATAAATAGGCAAACCGGTTCGAGTAACTGTTTAAACAATATTTTCCTTTAAAATGCCTCATTTTGATCTCAATCTTTTAGAAAAATCCCAATTAAATATGTAATCCTTAAAAACTACATATTAAACATTATACCATAATTACGAGTGGATTTGTGGGAACGGTTGAATGTCAAAGATAGTGGGATCATAATAACTTTAGATTCAGATCGAGGCCATCATGGATGATCGTGTTGACATGTCGAATGTAACGGTATGAGACATACTAGCTGAGATCTAAGACGCTAAGGAAATTCCTAGAATCTAAAATGGACATCTATAAAATCATGTCCTTACAAATCTCCCCCTCCTTCATTCTACATAGCGTATATCCAGTGTTCATCTTTGAGTGCTTCCTTATGATTCTTAGGATTGACTTTGGATGTGTAGAAAACATGGCTAACATTATTCTCTAACTAAGCACGAGTCTTGACCCCTAGGGTGGGATCTCTTAGGATAGTAGTAGGATCATGACTCTTGCGAACCCAAAAAGGAGTGTCCCATAAATCAGGAATAGGATCCACTCTGGGTGTGGGAGGCATAAAGGGATTATCATTAGAAAGTGTGTCATCCTCACATAAAAAGTTAGAATCAACAAACGGTGGAAATTCTTCATCTTGCACAGTGACATTTATTGACTCCATAACCTTAGAGCTACTCAGGTTTAAAACCCAATATTTTCTACTAGTCGATGAATATCCTAAAAGTATCCCCTCATCTCTCCGGAACTCAAACTTTTCTAATTGCTCTCTATCCCGTAGGATGTAGCATTTAGTCCCAAAGACACGAAAATAAGAAAGGTTGGGCTTCTTTCCAGTCCACAATTTGTAGGGCGTCTTAAGAGTGTGCGGACGAAGGTAAACCCTATTCACCGTGTGGCATGCGTTAGACACCGCCTCTGCCCAAAATCTCCTAGAAACTCTACAACCTAGAAGCATAGATCTAGCCATATCCTAAATCGTACGATTTTTCCACTCAACATCCAATTTTACTGAGGAGTCTTCACAGCCAAAAATTTATGTTTGATCCCGAGGCTATGACAGTAAAGATCAACTTTATCTTCCTTAAACTCAGTGTCGATGTCACTATGTATCCTATTAATAGTGACTCCGTGTTGATTTTGAAGGACACGGTGCTTGGTCGTAAAAAATTCCACAACATCGAATTTCTCAATCAGAAAACGTACGATCGAGTAACGAGATAAATCATCTAACATCACGAGGATATACCTCTTACCACCCAAACTCTCAGTACGAGTACAAACCATAAGATCCATGTGTATCAACTCAAGAACTCATGAAGTGGTAATGGAATTCAACTTCTTGTGGGGACTAAAAAATTGCTTTCCCAACTGACAGGGTCCACAAATCATGAAAGTGGCTTTCCAGGTAATGGAAAGCCACATACTAGGTCCTTTTTAGCTAATCTCTCTAAATATCTAAAATTCACATGACCTAGACTTTGATGCCACATATCCATAGGAGTGAGTGTGGCATTGTTACAGACAAATGAGGACGTGGGAACAATCCCATAGTAATTATCTTCACTCCTCACCCCTTGTAATAGAAGTTTACCAGCTTGATCATAAACATTGCACTCATTCCGATCAAACTTTACTGCAAAGTCAGCGTCACACAACTGTCTAATGCTAAGAAGGTTTGCTATCAAACCCTTGACGAACAAAACATCTTCTAGCTTAGGAAATCCTAGTATCTCTACAGTAACTCGTCCTACTATGTTAGATTTTCTCCCATCTACAAAGGTGACTTTACCTTCCTTACGATCCTCTAGGTAGGTATAAAATACGACACCACTTGTCCTGTGCCTAGAGCACCCGCTATCGAAATACCACTTATAAGTGTTATGTGATTTAAGATCAACATGAACAACAAGGGCTTTTGTATCGAGTTTAGGCGCCCAATATGTGGTAACCTTCTATTTGACCTTGTCATTGTTGGTTATATTCGGGATATTAAAAGTGTCCGCTAACGGCATTGAAATCCATTGGAACTCTTGCATTAGACTCTGAGAAGTGGCAAATAAAAACTCAACTTACTCTCTAAGACTATAAATATCTCTAGTGGCACATGGTGGAGAAAATGTAGGTCGTTTTCGACCCAAACTATAGCAAAACCCCCTAAGGTGTCCCTTTCTTTTACAGTAGGTAGAGAAGTACACAACATTTGGCCGACCTTGGTTTGCTTTTCTTGGCAAAACTCTTCTCCGTGGTTTTTGGTGATGGACATATGGATACGTAGTAAACTCAGGAACTGGTTTCGGTGTCACATGGGATGTGGAGGCACAATCAAAACAAATTCCTTACTTTTCACTAAAATCTAAAGCAGGGGCGAGGAATATCTTTCCTATCTTTCCATACCTGTTCTCAATTTTTACATTGACCTCCCTGTCTATCTCAAGGTCATGAGTAAGATGGGCTACAAGGGCTTCAAATTTATTTTGATTGTCTATGGAGGTATGGATCTCACTCGTAAGACTAGCCACTTTCTTGGTCAAGCCCCCTTTCTCTTTCTCTAAACATATCTCTCTCTCTCACCAAACTGACTTTCTAAACATCTCTCTCTCTCTCTCTAGTCTCTCGCAAATATTTCTCTAAGGCAACTATCCTAAGTGATAAATCTTTGTTACTAATTTTATTTTTAAAAGAATTGTCATATAAATCAGTGTATGCGCATCGTAATTCACTCTCGCCCTCACTTGCATCATCCTCCCCCTCACTCACATTGCTTCCTCTGTCGAGGTGTCCTTGTGAAGTAGCATCCATATCGTCATGATGCTCATAGTCAGTACTCACATGACTAGCCATGAATGAGGTGAAGTTACATTCATGCGGTGACTCATCTCCAGAATTCACCGACTCGACCTCACTGTCATCACTAAGGAGGCATTAAAAGTAAATTTGCCTTTTCCTTAACGTCGCAACCTAGTTGGACACTCAAATTCCTTATGACCTCTATCGTCACACTCATAACATCTCTCCTCATCCTTCTTAGGCACGTCTTTTTTATCCTTTTCATTTTTCTTTTTAAACTTATTTTTCTCAAAATTCATTTTATCTTTGAAATTTCCATTTTTCTTTAATTTGAGAAATTTCTTGAATTTTTTTTGCAAACAAGGCCAAATTCTATAAGTCAAAATCAAACTCAGATTTTGACAACTCGTCCTCTCTTATCTTAGATGAATCACCACTCTTTCTTGTTGACCCCCCACTCTTGGTAGCCTGGGCACTAAGGGCTACCCCTTTATCTGTTGGTTTTATCGTATTAGGAAACATGTCAATTTCATAAGTCTGGAGGTCTCCTACTAATTCTTCTAATTTTATACTACTCAAATTTCCTAAAGAATTTAGTACAGTGACTTTAGGGATAAAATGCTTAGGCAGTGATCTCAAAACCTTTTTAACTACTCTAGATTCAGGAATGTGTTCACCTAAATTGAAACTAGTGTTTACAATATCAGATAAGCATGAATAAAATTCATCAAAAAACTCAGATTCAAGCATGGTGGTTGTCTCAAAATGTGTATGTAAATTTTTCAATTTTGATTCTTAAACATCATTAGTTCCTTCATGGGTAAGTTGAAGAACATCCCATGCTTTTTTAGATGTGGTACACATCATGATGCGTTGGATTTCATCGAGGGTGACGTTTTTGGAAATGTCACTGAGCTCACGTGAGTTATATGTGCTCCATTCAAATTCATCCTCAGTCCATATAGCCACAGGTTTTAAAGAAGTTATATTATCTACAGTGGCAATGGGAGGCTTCCACCCTCTTTCACACACAACCCAAACACGTTCGTCAATGGCTTTTAAGTAAGATTTCATACGGGCTTTCCAATATGCATAATTTCACCCGTTAAAAATTGGCACTCGATTATACAAGTTTTCCATTGAAATTGTGCTTTTTCAAAGATCAAATTTTTAGACCAAAATTGATATCCGGAAAAAATTTGTGAAAAAATTACACGGTATAATTATGTAATAGGTTCTGATACCAATTTGAGAGTGCGTCAGCAATCAATGATTAACTTGTTTAATTAAATTCCAATTTTTTATCCCCAAAATTCTAACTCTTGCAAACAAATTGTGACAGACTAATTAAATCAAACCAAGCATGAACAGTCCATCGCAATATGAGAAAAAATCCCCCAAATGGGAAAAACCATCTTTATTTCACTATAATTTATAACAACTTTCAGTTACAGAGAAATACAGTGACAAACGAATACCCCCAAGCATCATTTCGTTGTCGTCGGTGTTATCATAAAGAGATCCCACAAGAGCTCCAAATTAGGAATGGAGAACATCCTTCTTCTCCACAATATTACTCCAGATGAGTATAACAATTGTGTTTAGGGTTTATAAAGATTCACATATGTATTTAGGAAGAATTTTTTAATCAAAAAAGGTGTTTGGGACTCAAAAAATTGAATACTTATTCTAGTATGTCTCTCAAAAACATCTTTTTCATGTCTTAAACAAATAAACTACCTAAATAGGTATATATAGAAAAAATAAAAACTTGAGATGGTGTGACGAATAGGTTTGGATAAATAGGCGAACCGGTTCGATAAACTATTAAACACGATTCTCCATTTCGAACCGTTTCGATTTTCCCTTTATAAAATAGGCGAACCGGTTCGGGTAACTGTTTAAACAATATTTTCCTTAAAAATGCCTCATTTTGATAAACCTAATCTTTTAGAAAAATTCCCAAATAAATATGTAACCCTTAAAAACTCCATATTAAACATTATACCATAATTGCGAGTGGAGTAGTGAGAACGGTTGAAGGTCTAAGATAGTGGGAGCATAATAACTTCGGATTCGAATCGAGGCCATCATGGATGATCGTGTGACATGCCGAATGTAACGGTATCAGACATACTAGATGAGATCTAGGATGCTAAGAAAATTCCTACATTCTAAAATGAACATTTAGAAAATCATGTCCTTATAAAAACCATGTCCTCATTCATCACAAAAATTCTTTTGCCAACTCCGACAATCTTCATACACGCTATTATGAACACCACGTCTTTCGAGGTATCCGAAATATATTCTCATAAAACAACTTATTAATTCTTTTCTATTTATCCACTTGCTCAATCTAACTCAAATGACTCCAACTGATTACTTGTCCTTATTAGAACTCCTGCACCCTAATGAAACTCAATGGTTCTACTCTCTCACTTCTACATTGAGATATCGAACACTAAAACTTTTTAAATGGCTCAGTGCTCTACCTTCTATACTTGTAGGAATCTCTTCTCGACATAAACTATACCAATAGATGTTTCACTTCATTAACCGTATGAATCCTTTAATTATTATACACACAATTGCTTCGGGAATGTAAAGTGACCCACAAAACATTCAACTTATCCAAAACTACCTTTTTTAGCTTGGGGCCTTATCACACAACCAATTTCTCTTGGAAATACAACCTTATACATTAGATAACATAAAAGGTAACATTCTCACCTACAATTTTTAGACTTTATCTCAGTAACGTTCCACACTTGAGCCCAAACTTACCTTGACCCATAAATTAGGTATAATGGCCACCATGGCCATAAATGCTTATGCTTCATCAAGATGCCATCATTGAAACAAATGATGAACTCATCATAACAAGGCATGTCTCTTCAAATTATCATACATGTCATTAACATGCGATAATGACCACTTGTTTTGTATCATAACCTTATCAAATCCCTTTTAAGTTCAAGTTACATACCTGAGGCATATCTTATAGAAGTCAAAGATCATCGTTGCTAAATCCATATCATGTGTGGGGTAATTGTCCTCGTGAGGCTTAAGCTTTTGAGAAGCATAAGATATAGACCTCTCCTCCTGCATTAACACGCCTCTTAATCCTTGGAGTAATGCATCTTTATAAACTAAGTACTCCAAATTTCTCTTGGTAATGAAAGGATGGGCTCCAGGTGAGTTTCTCCTGCAGGTCCTCAAATTCTCTCGAAAATCTATGCTCCAAACAATGGTATTCCCTTTCGAGTGAGGTGAGTTAGTGGTTCAGCCATCTTCAAGGAACCCGTAATGCACCTCATGTATTACCCTATTAAACCTAAGTAACTTTTACGCTCTATAGGTGTAATGGGTTATCCCCAATTCATAATTGCAGATGCGTTCAAAGGATTTATCAAAAACCTAACCTCAGGTACAACACGGTTTAAGAAATGTACCTCTCCAAGATAAAACCCTCACTTAAAGAACTTAGCAGGCAACTTATGTTCCTATAGTGTTTGCAAACCAATTGTAAATATTCCACGTATTCCTTATTAAACCAAAAATACACTAGAATTTTGTCGATAAGTACTATGATGAACCAATCTAAGAATGTTAAAAAATGAATTCAATATGTTTATGAACGTTGCTGACATTTTAGTCAGCCCAAACAGCATGACCGAAACTCATATGCTCCATATCACGTAAAAAAATCATCTTTGGAATGTTTTCCACCCAAATAAATAATTGGTAATACCTTGAACATAATTCAATCTTGGAAAATAATTACGCACTCCTCCACTGGTCGAATAGGTCATCGATATATGGTTCGAATACATCTTTCGTATCGTGATTTTGTTCAGCTCTTGATAGTCCATACATAATCGAGGAACTGTCTTTCTTTCTCACAAATAAAACTGGAGTTCATCATGGAAACGTGCTCCTCGGTACGAACCCCTAGTTCAAAATTGTTGAAACGTCTTACCCAGTTCCCACATTTCTAACGAAGTCATTCTATATGGTGCCCTCATGATAAGTTTGGTATTCGATGCCAAATCTATACAAAAGTTTACCTCTATAACTAATGGTAGTTCAGTTACCTCATCACATACGTTGATAAACTCATGTACGATTTGTATCAAATCTAACGATATGGTGACCTCCTTAGATGAAGTAACATCTATGTAATACGAGTGTATGTTAGACCCTCCCTCGGTCCTAGGTATAACTATAAGAAACATCCCATATCCAAAAGTGGCAACTATATAAACCTACCCCTAATAGTCTAAATAAGGGTAATACATATAGATATTACTCAAAGATAAATAGTAAAAATTGTAAGACCACATGTATAAACCAATAAAGCGGTTGAATTCCCACATCGACCAATAAAATTTCATGTATCTACATTCACGACGTAATATAGACCCACCCGCTGAGTATCCACATAGAAATAAATCATGGTGATAACATTTATATATCGTATAATCATATTAAACATATTAAACATACTACTAGAAAACAATGGTAACTCCTCGATGTCTAAGTCAACCTCATGTGCGTGAGCTATAAATATTATATTAACCATCCCTCTATGGTACTCTCAATAAAACTGGTCATTCTATAGCCTCTATTAACTAAGTGTCCTCACTCACCACAATTGTAACACCATTTTCTAAATGAACAATTTAAATGGTGGAACAGCTGTCGACCCTGCTGACCTTATCTCTAAAATCATTTCTGCTAAAACTAATCTCGTTGACCCTACTCTCATTAGTCGGGATCCTACTGGTCATAACTCCCTTGACTCTACTGGCCCTAAAAAATTATTTCCTACTCTGGGAAACCTACGGTGGTCTACTCCCCTGTAGGGTACACCGACTTTATTAATTTGGGCCTACATTGGCTTTGACTTCCACAATCCTAGGAACTCTATTATTTAGATAGTTGTAGATTTCCTACTAATGTAGTGAGTTAATTCCCACCATCTGAACATAGGTGATGAATAATAGTTTACCCAATATAACCTGCTTAACCCTTCATATAAGGCTTATGCCAACTCAAAATAAAGTCTTCTCGCACTAAAGTGAATAACGTGGATATCGTTTTTCAGTTTTGTATCAATATCTCTCGATGTAGAGAGAGAAAGATAGTTAAACTTCTCCTCATATTCTCTACCAAGCAGTCATATAAATGTGGTATTCAAAATACTTCTAATGCCATTACGAATAGTGATTAAAAACATTAATCCTCACTCCATACGTGAAGAACTTGGCTAAGGTCTCTCGCCCATAAGTCCCTAACTTTCGTCAGAAGTCAACCTCATACTTAGGAAATCTCACAAAGGAAATCCAATTAAGGAACCCTCTGGACACACTTGGTCTTCTTCAAATCTTTCTCTTCGAACAATGGCACGAAACTTCCCTAAGTAGTCGTGTTATATAGAGTACAAATATTAAAAAGTAAATCTCTAAAGTAATCAACGAATGTAATGTGGGAAAGTGATGAATGCACTCAAGATACCTAGGATACTAGAACCTAGAATTATCTGATACCAACTGTGATACCCCGTAAAATTTATAAATAGATTGATAAGGTCTAATATAGAAGTCAATGGAATAAAAAACCTTTAGTAACATTCTCAGAATAAATGAAGAACTAAATGAATATATGTAAATTAATAACTCAACATAAAAGTAGTGACATATACAATCTCTGATACCAAGCCAACAACAGTAATAAATTCATCGCATGCTGCACTATTTTGAAATAAAATCCTAAACCAAAGTAGTAATAATAATACTGACCCGATAGAATAGTAAAGGGATAAAGAGGGAGCACTCAGGCCAGACACCTACATCCTAGTGATTAACAGTTGAGAACTTTATATTGGATCAGGGGTGAGGTTTCCCTTATGGCCTATGTCTTGAAAATTATTAATATGACACGTTAAGAACAAGTCTAAGTAGTATAAGAATATAATTGATTCTAGGCTATAATACAATTATGAATTTTCTTCTCGTATTTTAGTAGATTTTAGGTTATCCCGAATTCAACAGTTCTAGATATCATTTAAGTCTAATCCCAGACCCAAGTGAACCCACGATTATGTATTATTCATCTTTCATTGAATATCGTTATCTACATAATTATTCTATACTTCTCAAGCAAAATCATATCGCTATGAAACACATATCTGCGTGTATATCCTCATATATATAGTTCATATCAAATATTTTATAACTACTGAAGTACCTAAGCGGTAACCGTCACACGACCCGGGGTAAATCCCATCGTTCTCTATCGGGATACCGAAGTGGAACTATTGATCTGACTAGGGTACAACACATATTCATATACTGGATACCGAATCAATAACCCTCGTACGTCCCCAGGGCCAAGACCGTCTTTATCAATCAAGAAACCAAAGAGTCTTCATCGACTAGACTAGGGTACAACACATCTCTCACTAACATAATACATCAATAAAAATTCAATCTAGTATGTATCATACAAGTACTCATATATGCTATGTTGTACATAAGTTACCATAAAATTAAATGTGACTCTTTCATTCGAGTGCTAACTTACTTATCTTCTATTGAGTGATTTAATAAAAGTTTTAACTGATGTAAGGACATAAATTTCCAATTGAGTCCCTGCATTGTTTTGACTTAATTTCGTGAACAAAACTGTGTTTGTAATTTGTCATAGGGAGATTTTACTTTGTCACGATCCCACTTGGTCTATGACGTATTTAAGAAATTAAAGATGTTGCGGCAAAGCTTCAAAGAATTAATCATGCCGAAGTTTAATTGGTGCAAGTTTATTCGTCTTCAAGTTAATTGTATTCTGAGATCACACAGGTATGAATGCCTATAATTAATGGTGCTTGGAATAATTTTTATAAAAAGATAAGGATGTATTTTTATAAAGAAAAATATTTTAATATGTTTTAAAAGTGTTTTAAATGTTTTACACTTCGTTTTATTCTGACAAACACGAAAAAGAGTTTGACTTAATTGGGTCTCTTTAAAGAAACTCTTTAAAAGAAAAGTCAAACTGACATGCACGTCATTCGAATGACATATGTCCTTCGTTCGAGCAAGATGGATATGTCGCGCGAACAACATGGCAATCTCATTCGAGAAACACTATTTTCGAGTCGGCATTTAATTCATATTTAAAGCATGTTTTCATCAGAGTTTCGTAAGTGTGCATCTGGAAAAACTGTATTCAATCAAATATGAGTTTTGCACATGTTTTTCTAAGGTTACAAAGTTTAAACACATCCTTAGAGTTTGCAAAGATCCGATTTATCATTATTATATGTTTATGTGATCTTGTTGCACCAAGAAGGTTTGTTCTATGCTTGAACATCTAGGTTTTGCAGTGAAAAAAGGAGAAGGACTTGTTGTTTGACACCGTATACGTATCAAAGCCATTCAGTGGACACCGAGACATACGTGGACGCATGTGTTGTGGACAGGTATCATGGAAGACGGAATTTCTGTGTGGGCACTATTGAAGAACGGTAGAAGATCAGAAGGAGAATCAAGACCCATGGGGATCGAGTCACTGAGTAAGTCTAATCTGTCTTTGTAAAATCTTTGTTTATTGTGATTGTCTGGCTTGGGCCGTCCGAGGTTTTTTCCCGTCTTGGGTTTTTCCTCCAACATCCGGCATTTGTGAGTATTCTTTACTTTACTTTACTTGCTTTAATCACTAGATGCATGTTTAGGATTAATCAAGATAAAATTGGTTTAAAGTAATAATTAGTTTTTCACAACTTGGATTGATGCACATTAAAAGTTGGATAATTTTTGGCAAAAATTGGTTTGATTTGAAACACACTCGCGGTGGACCACTCTTTCAAATTGGTATCACATCTAGAAAACATAATTTATTTATTTTGTGATCCATTGTGTTTTTAAAAATGAATTATGGAAATAATGAATTTTTTCGAACTCCTGTTTTTTATGGCACAAATTACACTTATTGGAAGATCAGAATGAAAAGTGCATTAAAGTATATGGATGAGCGTGTGTGGTTAGTAGTTGAGAAAGGTTAGACACCCATATCACTGTTATAGGTGAGGTCACTAGTTTAAAGTCTGTCGAGTCATGGACCAAAACTGAACATAGACTTTCACAATATAATTCTAAGGGTTTGCACATTATTTCTTCACATGTCACACCGGAAGAATATAATAGAATCATGACTTGTGAAACATCAAAAGAGGCTTGGGATATTTTGGCAATCACTCACGAGGGCACTAGCACGGTTAGGGCGTCGAAACTTCAAAATCTCACTACACAGTTTGAGACCATTAGGATGTTAGAGAGTGAGTCTTTTGATGAGTTTTATGCTATGTTGTCCAATATTGTCAACTCATCGTTTAACCTAGGTGAGAAAATTCTCGACAACCGTGTCATTAAGAAAATTCTTAGGTCATTGCCTAGTAGGTTTGATGCGAAAGTGACTATTTTAAACTCCTTGGGTATGTTAGAGTCAACGAAACTAGAATAGATTGTAGGTGACTTACAAACCTATGAAATCGACATGATTACCTCCAAGAAAGTGCCTAAGAAAGAAAAGGGCATTGCTTTGAAAACTCGAACGGAGGAAATTAAAGCTTTGAATTCCGATTTTGATTCTGATTTTGAGGATGTTGCTTTGTTGGCAAAGAAATTTTAAAAAATTTATTAAGTTTCAAAAGGAATCGAAAGATGCCAAGAAATTTGAAAAATTCAATAACAACAAAGTAGATTCCACCTCTAAGGATAAGTTTGAGAAGCCTAAGAGAGATGAGTCAGATAAGTGTTTTGGGTGTGAGGGGTACAGTCACAAATTTAAGGAGTGTCCCACTAGACTTAAGAAAGAGGGCAAGCAACCTATTGTATATAGTGCCACCTTAAGTGATAGTGATCGGAAAGAGGGAGAGAGTTCCACCATTAAGCGTAACTTTATTGCATTTATGGCATGTCATGTGAGCAACAACGATTCTCATGTGAATGAAACTTCTGAGGATATTTTGAGTGAATCCCATGTTAGTGAGGGAGAAGAGAGTGAAGAGAAAGAAGTAGATGTGAAAGAGTTGCAATTTTCATTTAATGAGTTCTATGCCAAGACGGTGAAAGTGAAAAAGGCAAATTCGAAATTGCAAGCTTAGTTGAATGAGCATGCCATAGAAAATAATGATAGTTTGATTGATTGATTAAAGAACTTAGGGCACGAGAGAAGACTCTTAGGGAGAAATTAGAGTATATCAAGGGTGAGAGAGATAATTTTCGTGGTTTGATGGAGTCTTTGAAAAAAGGAGATTTTAGAGTTTGAGGAGTCTAGGCGTTTGCTCGAGTCTAGGATTCATGAGTTGGAGGAGAGATTGAAAGACTCGTCTAGAGTTAAGTTTTATTTGGAGGCTAGGTCGGATAAGGGGAGGTACAGGTTTTGATAAGAGAGTTGTTCCCATTGCCCTCGCACGTGTGAGAAACACTAGGATGGTCAGAAAAGGTCCACATATAGGTAATCATTCCCACCATCGCTACACTTGCACATTTTATGGTAGGAAAGATCACTTTAGGCGTTATTGTTATGACCTAAGATAAGCTCCTAGGAAGTTTAGGAATAAAGTTACCACAGTTCCCCAAAACCACATGCTTCGTTTTATACCTACTTGGGTTAGAAATAGGATTTAGTGTCTATAAGAATAAAACTTCATGATTCTCGTTTGGGTGCACTTGATTCTTCCCATACTAAATCTAAAGGATGATAGTGTTGCCATGTTTTTCATATGCTAGTTTGCTTCATGATATATTCATTTCTAGTATAGGGACATGTTTATCATTTTGTATTATAGTTGGAGTCCCATTGAAAAATACAAAAAGATTTGATTTTGAGAAAACTTTTGAAAACTTAAAAAGATTTTGCTTTTATTTGAGTCAAAATATGTTTGAAAAGACAAAAATATTTTCGGTTTTTATTTTTGAGTTTACATGTTTGATGTGGCATATTTGGTGTGCTTGGACCCCCCCCCCTCCCCTCAAATCGTTTCATTATCCATGTGGCTAGGACATTTGGTCATTATTATGGATGCCTAGAATGATCTTAACCATTGTTTACATGGGCTTGTTTCGAAGTTGATATGCATTTTGATTCAACTTTATATATATGCCAACATTGTACACATGCATAAGTTTATATGGATCTTTGACTTCTCTTGCATGTTTTAATTTGGTGAGGCGTTCTTATCTCAATATTGTCACCTATGCGTAAGTAGACTTAAGGAGAAGTGTGCATGTAAGAACCATTTACCATGAGTATTTGAATTGATATTTATTCTAAAAAAATGATGAGTGATTCATGGGAAAGTGATGCGAGAGTTCCAAATTGACTGATCGTGAAAACCAGTTTAAAAGAGCCAAAAGAAAAGGCAAAATGCTAAGAAAAGGGCTAATAAGATTTTCTCTAAGTTGAGAATTCTAGAAACCTCAAAAGAACTTGAAAAAGTATATTTATGAGGGAGTTTGGTTGGAGAAAATTTAAACGGGTTTGAACAACTAATCCTAATGTTAAAACATTGCAATTTGATGCTATTGTTTGTAGAATTGTCAGAATTCTGGATTTGTGTGCATGAAGTATGTTTAGTTCATTAAACTCTCACTTTAATTGTCATATGGCCATGATAAATTTTGATGATTTATCGCTATCAATTAGAGCTTATTGATCGTTTTGATGTGTTGGAATTATGACTCATTTATTGTAGTTTCACGCCCACGCATTCCATGTCCATGTTTGAGCACATCGGTACTATGTTTGCATGTAACTCACATTATTTGTTTTATGCATTTTTGGGTTTTGTGTTAAAAGCTTACTGTTTTAGCACTGTTTTGCTGCTGTCACGCCCTTCCTGGAATTTTTTTTTCTGGAAATGTTTTCACTATGCAAAAATATATGATATTTTTGGAAATCTGGGAAAATTTGGCCTGTCGCGAGAAGTTGTTCGAGCGACATTACCTTGTCGCGCGAAGTCTCGTTCGAGTGATGTCCTCATCTCGTTTGAGTGACGTTATTGGCTCGTTTGAACAACAGTCTGGAATTTTTTTTGCTTCTTATTATTTGCAGTCCTCTGGTTAAAATTGGTATAGTTTTTTGGTACTGCTGGAAGCTTTCTAGACTAACTGGTTTATATGTAGGTCCCATTATCTACAAAATTGATATTTTTCATATGATCCGTTTATCACACCTGATTAGATTTCTATATTCTTTGTGTGATTCATTCATTTACTAGCTACTGATTTGTCATTGTTTGATCATATTTAACTGGTTGTTTCATGATTATCTAGCGTTTTTTTAATTGGTATATTCTCATGCTAGATATTTATTGACTGGTTTATCTTTTCACCGGATTATCTATTCGAGACAAAAAGGGGGAGAGATGTATGTGATGTAGGGGGAGATTTGTTGATCATGTTTATTGATATCTGGATTTTGATTACATATTTTACATATTGGTATCATATCGTTGCTCAATTGTTTTCAGAGTTTATTCATATTGCTAATTATTGTAAAATTGGTATCATATAATTTCTCACATGATTGTCAAATGATTTGTTCTAATTGGAAATATAAATTGGTATCATTTGTTCCTCCATAATTCACTGGGTATTTGTTTCTCTATTTCATGTGTTTATGTATGCTTCAGCGATTCGATATTTCAAGTCTACGTCACATTCAGACAAATCATGCTTGCCGGTGCTACACATTCTAGTCTGTGCCCTGTAATTTTTGACTTTCGATTTATGGGATGGGATTTAGGTGTCATACGGCTTGATGGACCGTCTTAGGCATTTCACTGGTTTAGTTTTATCCCAGAATAGTCAAAGGAGGAGATTTTTAAGGACATAAATTTCCAATTGACTCCCTGTATTGTTTTGACTTAATTTCGTGAACAAAACTGTGTTTGTAATATGTCATAGGGATATTTTATTTTGTCACGATCCCACTTGGTCTATGACGCTTTAAAGAGAAATTGAAGACGTTGCGCTAAAGTTTCAAAGAATTAATCATGCCGAAGTTTAATTGGTGCAAGTTTATTCGTCTTCAAGTTAATTTCATTCTGAGATCACACAGGTATCAATGCGTATAATTACTGGTGCTCGGAATAATTTTTATAAAAAGATAAGGATGTATTTTTATAAAGAAAAATATTTTCATATGTTTTAAAAGTGTTTTAAATGTTTTACAATTCGTTTTATTCTGATAAACACGAAAAAGAGTTTGACTTAATTGGGTCTCTTTGAAGAAACATTTTAAAAGAAAAGTCAAACTGACACGCACGTCGTTCGAACGACATATGTCCTTCGATCGAGCGAGATGGCTATGTCGTGCGAACGACATGCCAATATTGTTCGAGTGACTCTATTTTTTAGGCGGCGTTTAATTATTATTTAAAGCGTGTTTTCGTCAGAGTTTCGTAAGTGTGCATCTGGAAAAACAGTATTCAATCCAGTACGAGTTTTGCATATGTTTTTCTAAGGTTACAAAGTTTAAACACATCCTTAAAGTTTGCAAAGATCCAAGTTATCATTATTATATGTTTATGTGGTCTTACTGCACCAAGAAGGTTTGTTCTATACTTGAACACCTGGGTTTTGTGGTGAAGAAAAGAGAAGGACTTCTTGTTCGACATCGTATACATATCAAAGCCATTCAGTGGACACCGAGACATACGTTGATGCGTGCGTTGTGGACAGGTATTGTGGAAGACGAAATTTCTGTATGGGCACTATTGAAGAATGGTAGAAGATCATAAGGAGCGTCAAGACCCATGGGGATCGAATTATTGAGTAAGGCTAATCTGTCTTTGTAAAACCTTTATTCATAGTGATTATCTGGCTTGGGCCGTCCGAGGTTTTTTCCTGTCTTGGGTTTTTCCTCGTACATCCGGCGTTGTGAGTATTCTTTACTTTATTTGCTTTAATCACTAGATTCATGTTAATCCAGAACAAATTATTTTAAAGTAAGAATTTGTTTTTCACAACTTGGTTTGGTTCACATTAAAAGTTGGATAATTTTTGGTGAAAATTGGTTTGATTTGAAATACACTCGTGGTGGACCACTCTTTTAACTGACTACATTATCATAATTTAAGTCCCCATCGTACACCCACACTCCATTTTCTCAACTTTGAAAAATTTACAAATATGCCTAGATCGTGCGCAGGGTGCAAAAACATAGCGATCCGCATGACCCATGTGGAAGGACCATGATTGTGTTCGTTCACACAGCTAAACCATGAAATACTTCAAAATTTCATTTTCTTCAACCTACCCCCCCCCCCCCCCCGGTAACAGTTCCTATGTGTAAAATCGGCATTTTCGACCATTCCTAAACTCATATCACCCCCATACCACTCAATTTGATATGTGATCCTTAAAATTCTATTCCAATATATTCCTGAGAATATTTAGTTGATTCACCTAGAGATTTGAGCATATATCTTAAAATTTAAGCTTTAGTACCTAAAATTAGAAATTCATTTTTAAATAGAAATGTTCAATCAATCTAGGTACTAATCAAGGGAATTTAACTAAATTTCACTATTGGCACCTAATACAACTATCACTTCATTTCGTATAGCCCAATTTCATAGATAATTATACAAATTTCCATAGAGTGATGAAGACATAACTTTTACTAATTAAATCAATTTCAAATTAATTATTTAAATTATCTAATTCAAGTGATTTTACATTTAGATTTAGAATCCAATGAATAATGATATAATAACACCAAAATAAGTATACTAGTATACGAAATAAACTTTCCTTGGTAGAATAGATGAAAACCCAATTCAATTTTCCCTTCTCTCCTTTCTAATTGTCTAATTACTCCCTTTACTTCTTATCCAAGTAGCTTCCTTGTTCTCTCCATTGGGTTTCCTTTCTCAAGTGTGAAAATGATTTATATTAACCCTAATATCCCTTTGATATACTTAACTATATGAAATTAGGGTTGGGCCCCTTATTAGCCTTGATCCATTAAGACAAAAATCATATCCAAGTAGTCTAATGTCTAGCCCAAACCCTATACTAGCATATAGGTATTAAAACCCATTATTTTAAATCCTAATCCAACATTCTAAATGTCTCGAACATCAACTTTAAGTATCAAATAAACTTCGTTTTATTCTAATTTGTACGAGTCCCAAAAATCATTATTATATTTTTTATTAAATAATTATTAATTCATTACCATATATTAAGTCCAATTTAAATTTTGAATAATATATATATAACACAAAACATATGAAAATATAAATAGTGACATCACATGTCACTGTAGGCACATATAAAAATAAATAATAAATTTCCCAATTTAATTAATGCGTTAAAATTACGGAGTATTACACAAATGTATCTTTGGCAGTTACTCTTAGGTCATATCAATCACAGAAAATTCAAAGATTGATCTCAAATGGAAAACTAAGTTCATTTGAAGAAGATGAACTTCCAGTCTACGAATCTTGCTTAGAGGGTAAGATTACCAGGAGTCCATTTATGTCCAAGGGTTGTGGAGACAAAGATGTGTTGGAACTAATTCATTATGATTAGTGGGCCTACGTCTATCCAGGAAAGAGGTGGTTATGAGTATAATATCACTCTCCTTGATGATTACTTGATAATTGGATATGTGACCTTATGCGTCGTAATTCTGAAGCCTTTGATAAGTTCAAAGTGTATAAGGCTGAGGTGGATCATGGACATGGTAAACTAATTCAAACTCTACAATCTGATCATGGAGGAGAGTACTTCTTGGGAGATTTTAGGAATCATTTATCAAATATGGGGATTATATCCCAAATGTCTACCCCGGGCACTCCATAAAAAATAGTGCAACAGAAAGAAGGAATAAGACTCTTTTGGTCATGGTTAAATCCATGATGACGGATTATTTTTGGGTTTTTGCAGTAGAGAGGACTACATATTTATTGAACTTAGTTCCTTCTAAATTCGTGTTAACAACTCCTACAGAACCATGGACTGGATTGGGCACAAGACTAGTCTAGGACATGATCAGATGTGGTTTGCTGGGAAATGTTCTCAGGAAGGACATGAGAAATTTTAATTAAGGGCGAATGTATATCTCTTTGTCAGTTATCCTAAAGAAACAAAGAATGGTCAATTTTATAATCCTAAGGAACAAAGGGTATGTTTTATCACAAATACTTGGTGTGGACACCCCATCTTAGTACCATCCAAATGCCTCTGTAGGTCTCTAACTCCCTCAGATCCCAAGTTCAGCTCCAAACCCTAATCTAGAGGCCACCGAGAACTCCTAAGCCCCTTTGGGGTTTAATAAACCATCCAACATGAGAATATCTCATTTCAATCTCATAGTTCTCTAAATGACCTTTCTAACAATCCATACCATGCGCAAAGTGGCCTTATGGTTCATGCGTACTCACCTTTTTACTCTAAACTCTGATCTAAAAGGTAGTGAGCGCTTTCGAGCCCAGTTTGACTTTGGTCAACCCTCTAATTCGATAATATCTCTTAGCACTCTCATAGATATATGAATACCCTTTCCAAAATTCTATACCATGCACAAATCAACCTAGTGTCTTGCGCGTCCTTGCCTTTTTACTCTTAAAACCCCTATCTAGAGGCCATTAGCCGCATTTGAGTCCCGTTTGACTTTGGTCATCTCTTAAACTCGAGAGTGACCAATATATTTTCACAGGGATCTGAATCCCCTTTCCAAAGTTCCTGACCATGTATGATTTAGACTTACGATTTTTATTTTATGCACATTTTTCCAAAAAAGTTATTTTTCGACTACCAATAGCCACTCCAGACCCTCTTCCTATATGAAGAGGTGTAATTTACTTCTCCAGTAAGCCAAAGATATGCCGATAGGAATGCTAGGGCCTATGATGATCAGCTGACTCCCTAACCCTAATTTTTCTATTTAGGAAGGTAACGACCTCATTCCCAAGGACCCTTTTTTAAACAACCAGAACATTCTTTGCCTAAAAAATAGTGCCCTGCTACTCTAGAAAACCCAAATTTCCTAAATTCTATCCACTTTTATTACATCACCTTTATCCCTCCTTTTACCACCTATTTCATCCTTATTCCACCATCTTTCTGCCGCCATAAAATCAATCTACTCTCTTCAAATATCAGTAGCAAAAACTTCTAGGAGGTCTATTCAACTCTTTTCTATTTCATTTAATTAGTGTTGTCTATTTGCCTTCTCCTTACCTCTGATATAATTTAGTCTTACTTCATTATCTCACATCAACTAATATCTTTTTTTATTACTAGTACTCACGCAATATATATTCATAAAATCAAAAAAGTCAAAAAAGCCTCTATTTTCTACACTTTTACACTTAAGCATGTTTTCTTCAAAACAAACTAAAGAGAAATCGTAAATTTGGTTTTATGGGTTAAACCCCACCCCTGTGATATATTGAACTACGTGGACTTTAATACCTATTATGGCTATGTAGGCGTCCCAAACCATTATCGAGATTCGAGTCAATTTTTCATTATACTATTTTACTTATATGTCATATTTATCAGTATTGCGTGTATATCTACGCCTACATATTAGTGTTCCCACCCTACGTACACATTCATTTCCTCATTGTGACCGTGATTTTTTGGTCACTAACACCGTACTTTCATGTTCTTTTTTTTTGTATACTCCTTAGAATGATCCCTCTCCATCCTCCCCATAACGTGATTAGGATGAATTATCTTCCTCACCGATTTCTGCATCACACATGTTATACACATGAGTCAAATCCTGGAGAAAAAGTAGAACAATATTATAGTCCATTAGATACCTAAAGGGGAGGACGGGTTCCTAATACATACCCATTCTATAACTTAGTCCCCAAACGCTTGATTTATCAATTAGTCTTTGATGTTGTTCTTTCAGGGACGGCTACATTCTTTTGCATGTTTTAAGAAAAATAGGTTGGCGACTCCATTTTCTATATTTTCCTCCCCTTTTGATAATGGTCGGTTTATAATTTTGGTAGCACGAAAAGATCGCATGATTTGCAAAAAGGGTACCTCCATCCTCGAATCCCCACACGCACCGAGATATTTGTTTTCTCCTTTCAGGGAGATCCCGTACTAGAGGAATCCCGAATGGCCATAGTGGAGACTCCATTGGCGATTTTTTTAAGAAGACTAGACTCTATTTCACATATGGTTTTATCTTTTCTCTCCATTTTCTAAATGTGTATATGTTCCCCCACTTGTATATACTTCTTACTCTCATAATCACGTGTTCTATGTATTTATTGTTCATGACATGATGTCTATATTCCTTTCTATACCATGATATTCTTCTCATAACATGTATATGCTACCTCTATATCACATGCAACATACTTTATTCACTTGTATATAGCTATTATGTGTCACTAAACTTACTCACACTTGCATATGATCCACACCACTTGTAGATATCCATGTTTAGTCTCACAAGCACACACTCTCACATTTTTTTACTTTTACATATCCATATGTTGCTCATATATTTCATACACCACTTGTAGATACCCATGCTTAGTTGAAACTTCAAATGCAATAAACAGATTATAAGGAAATTATTTGTATCTTAGGTTACACATATAAAGATATATTTTTTAACCAAATTTTATCTTGATTAATAACTAGGTGTGCATTCTAAACAAAATTAACATTAAATAATATCCAATCGCACAATCATACCAAACACACGGAAGAACAAATTGAGGAAAAATCCCTTTCAGGCAAAACCTAGATTTCAGCACAATTAAAGAGTTGGACAAACTCAATGACTTATAGACTATTTAGAACTCTACTAAGTTTAATACACAGGTCTTCAAATCTTCAACGGATACAATATAGTCCAGCACATCCACATGAAGTAGTTCTTCCCTTGTTATCCAGTGATCTTCCTCAAGATGCAGAATCCTTTCTTCTTCAGCAATAGAGCCTCGGCTCCACAAATCAGTAGTAAAGTAAACTCTATAAGGATTTGATGTAACATATGGAAATTGGTTTTAACCAAAACTCAACAAATCATGTTAAGGGATGTATCATTTAAAAAACAAAAGTATGTTTATAAAACACAAAGATGAAAATTTTTTGTGCAGATATAGCAAAATATTTTCACCGAAAGATCTGTGTAAAATAGGCCAAAAGAATCCCTTTTAAAGAAAAATAAATTTCTGAGGTGGCAAAGTCGTTCGAATGAAAATGAAACCTTATTTAAATGAAAACGCAGGTTTTGTTCTAACGAGATCCAATGTCTTTCGAATGAAATGCTTATGTCGTTCGAACATCCTTCCAATGAGCTTCCACTGAAAGTGTGTCTGCTAAACATATCCCCTTTCGTTTGAAGTTCATTTAAAGTCTATTATAATGAAATAATCCTTCCAATGAAGTTAGACCTCATCTGAACGAGAATGAGATCACGTTTTAAACAGATGTAAATCTCGTTCCAATGAACGGAAAAATAAAAAAAATTATTTTTAAATTCCTCTTATGGAAAAGTACCTCGTGTAAAAATTATCACTGAATATAAATTAACTGAGAAATAATTAAAATCACAAATTCGTATACCTCTATAAAGTTTTCATGACAATTCCAATGGCTCTAAATTTGGAAATGATGCTCGGTCACTAATCAGCCTTCAAACGATCCTGGAAGCATATGAAAATGTAGTGTTTGATTTGTAACGTGATACACCAAAATAACTAAGATATGAGCAATTATAGAATCTTGCTTTTAAAAATGTCCCCTTTTGTCTATTTCCGTACAAGACAAAAAAATAAAACACAAATTACAATAAACCCTTAACACACCGTATCCTATTGTCCTCCAAAATCAAAAATAGAATGACATTTGAGACTTTGTCTTCAATTGAAATTCTTCATCTTGTGTAGTCCATGATATCATCATTCAAATTTCATGATATCATCCTCAAAAAGGAAGAGACCTACACACATGAAGTAGAAGAATATCGTGACGCATACGAGTTTCAAAGAAAAATAAAACTCCACCTCAATTTGTTCTCCCCCATTTTATTCGAAATAAACATAAGGAAAGAAACTAATCATGTATAGTAAGCATCGCATGAATCTATAAGAAATGACATCATAAAGATAATCAAGTAAGTACATACAATGAATATCCAATAAGAATGCAAAAGAAGTAAGCCGAAGATGGTATGATTTTTTGAAAAAATTTAGAACTTTTTTAAAATTTTCAAGTATAACACTGTATAAAAAGTAGGTACATAGTAAGTAACACTATGAAATAACACGAAAATATCCAAGTCATAAAAATGGAATGTAATTGTGCGAATATTTTCCATAGGCAAATCAATATAGGCATTCATAACATAGGTGCACAAAGTCAATGAGATACTTTTAAAGAAAGAGCTCAATTTCAACCTTAGGTGTAAAAATGTTGAACTTAAATGAAACTGAATCGACTTATACAACATGTCATGAATTGAAATTCTTCTCAAATCCATAACGCCAAACTATTTAATGTTTTTCAAGAGAGTCTGTTGTGCAAACCCATTGATCTTCCTCTTTATAACACCCTTGAAATATCTCATATATAGGAATTCGCTCTCAAATTATTTTTGAAGATATCATAATGCTCATATATAGTGAAGCATAAATGAAAAGTAAAATGGCCTTGGTACTTTAGTTTTTGTATGCTGTTAATCTTTTATGCTCTTTTTTTCAAAAGGTGACTTTTAATGCAAAGAGAATTTTTCTCTTTAGTAGTCCCTTTCCATTGCTTAACATATAACAATTTTATGAGAAATGAAATTCCGGGCAATGGTTCTTACAAGCACAACTTATCTCAAGTACATGTGGTTCATTATCAAACATTGTTGAGAAAAGAACACTATATTCGATATATGATAAGATAGTACAATGATCAAAAAGTACGCAATAAAGGCAATAAAAAGTCTAACATGAAGAAAGTAATCATTAATGATCAACAAAATGTTATCCCGACATTATTAAGCAGAGAAAAGAAATGAAGCCATGTCTCAAAATACCATGAAAAATTCACATGAATGGATAGAATGTATAGGTGATCCGAACATCTTAAATGCACATCCATATACAGTTAAAAAGGAAAATACAAAAATCTTTTTTCCTTTTTCAAAAAAATTTATCAAAAATAAAATCTTTCTGGAATTTTTCAAACTTCTTCTTAAAAACCAAAAATCTTTTCAGGTTTTTCAAAATATCAAGAAGAAAAATAAGTATGACCATAAAAATACAATCTAGAAATAGGGATAAATGATATGAACATAATAATCACCCTATTCTAGCTCAAATACCCAAAACCAATCAACGAAACAAATACCGAAAGTCTTTATAAGATTCTTGAATCTAAATGCATCCAGAGTTTCATGAAAATTTTGACTAATAAAGGTTTGGTGTTGTAGAGGGGTACCCACTCAACTGTCCATAGGAAGCCCAAATAAGGTGAGGGGTATGTCACACGAGCAAGCCTAAATGTCCCCTGAGTCAAAGAAGCCTGAATGATTGATTTGGCGAAAGGGTCCACAAGGAGTGGACCAATTCCAGAAAGAAACCAAAATAATTGATTTGGCGAGAGGGTCCACAACGAGTGGCCCAATTCCTGAAAGAAGCCAAAATGATTGATTTGGCGAGGGGTCCACAATGATCATACCCAAAATATATAGAAAAGCCAAAATAGGAGTTTGGTGAGGGGGTCCACAGTGAGTAGACCCAAAATGAAGAGAAAGGCAAAATGGGAGTTTGGTGAGGGAGTCCACAATGATCAGACCCAAGTTGTAGAGAAAGCCAAAATAAAAGTTTGGAAAGGGGTTCCATAGCAATTAGATCCAAAAAAGGAAGTACACTAAACGAATGATGGGCGAGTGGGCTCACCGCAAGTAAGCCCAAAAGAGAGAAATAAAGACTAAATCGAAAATGACGAGGGGGGCTCAATCAGTAACCCCAAGCCAATAAAGAAAATAGACGATCACATCTAAAAGATATAGGGGATCCTCACAGTCAAACAATCATTATTGATAAATATTTACTAACACTATTATTTTGTTGCACAGGTAGCCTTGATTGATAAAGTAGGGAATCGAGCAGGCTAGCTGGGATCTTTAGAGAGTTTTGGTTTGGTGGCTGAGAAACAAGGTTTGTTGGGCATAATTAAGGCCCAGCCACTTCAATACCTAAGGGAAGAGAGAATACTAATAGGAGAGACCCAGGGAGTCACTCAATCACTCATATATTCCACACCTAGTAAAATGGGTTAGTAGCCACGGTGCTACTCACAAAATATTTTAAACTAACTTTTTGGTGAGTGGCTGCCAAAACCACTCGCAAGTCTCCAAAGTTTTCTCACCAAGTTACCATTTAAAAATATATTAATTAAATCATACCTTTTGGCATTATTCCTGACATATTGTCTTTTTGACTTTGGTAGGCACCAGGTGTCGTCTATCAGAGGGGACATATGATAAACACCTAATAGTACATCTTAGATATTGTCTTAAAAGGTATATATTTTTGGCGCCCATGTGACACATCAGCCCTAGTTTTTACCTATAAATAGTACCCTTGGGAAACGTCAAGAATAACCATAAAACTCAAGTTAGCACTATTACTCTTTCAAAATCAACCCAGAAAGTATTCTCTCCCTACTCTCTCCTTGGTAGCTGAAGTGCTTGTTTCTTCAGTCTTTACAGCCATCACTTCCAGAGTGATCTCTTTTCTCTATTATAACTAACCATTTGTCTTTTATGTAGTGTTCATAGAGACTCAATTATTACTAAAAATGATAGTTTTCTTATCTAGCATATCTTGAGTTTTGGAACCCTTAAAGGCAGTATCCATTAGAGTGGGTCATGCCTCACCCGTTCTAATTATTCATAGACTCAAGTTAAACCACCTTCCTATATTTAGAGACTCTACTAGGGAGGTATTCTCATTTCCATGGATAAAGAATGATATGACATTTCAAAGAAAATAGTGTTTGAAGACATTCTAGCTAAAAATCGAGTTCAAAGTGACCAAATAACCAAAGAAGCGGTAGTAGTGATCGAAGTTAGAGCACCCAGTCCTCACTGGTGATCAAAGGTATTGGGATGAATCTGATGAGTATGTTTTTTGAGTTTTTGAAGCGGAACAACGTTAACATGGAGATTCTAAGCAAGACTTTCATAACGCCTATAATGGCACATGTAGGAGGAGTAACAACCATAGCAGCAACAGTGGAGGTGGTTTTGCCATGAAAAACTATAACAGAACCGGTGGTAGTACCCTCAAGTTCTCCAGTGGTGAATAAAGTTGATGCAGAAGAGTCACCCTCCAAAGTGATTACTATGGATGAGATGGAGAAATTTCTTTCCTCTAAGAAGGAGTACTCTCAAATATATGAGGAGATGTAGAATCCTTACCTAGAGAGTATCAACGAGAAACCATACCCAGAAGGGTACATTCCTCCTAAGTTCTTCAAATTTGAAGGATGAAAACCATAGGGAGAATAAGGTAGGTGGAATATGTGACACCCCGCCTAATTAAACATCGGGTGATCAGGCCTTCATTAAATTAAAACAGGTATCTCAAATGGTTCATCCTTAGCATCACTGTCGAAAACTTTTTAATTACTAATCCCCTAAGTAAAATTAGACCGGTGCCAAATTTTATCTTTCTTAAAACAGAAAAATCGACCCTGCGGAAAAAAGTACAAATAATCATGTACTATAATTCAAACATCAAAGTAAAAGTACAACAGAACAAAAGTATTACCGAGTAAACCATCGGCTAAAAATCCCAAACAACAATAGAATAACCACTAGTCTGAAACTAACATCTGAGACTAATACCGGACCACAAGTCCATACATAGAAGAGTGCGAGATACTGTGCTAGATCTGAATGAGAGATATCGTCTAGTCAAATCCTGTAAGCATCCACTGTGCTACAGCTCCGAGTCTGGAATGGAATCATCACGCATGGCGTCCCTGTGGCTGAACACCTAAAAGGTTTTGAAAATATTTTATAGCAAGAGTTAGTACTCAAAACATTTTGAAAATATTTAGCAAGCGTTTATCACAATATAAAATGCGGTTATTGATTACACATGTTAGGTTCTCGTACACTCTCTTGAGTTAACTCACCCCTCATCTTTGGTGCACACCTAACTTCCCACACTTAGTTTGTCTAGCCATACTTCTCAAGCCAACTAAAACCAAAGTAGTAAACTGAACTTATCTGTACCCAAGTTCCAGTACCACCCATACAGTACAACCGTTTTACTAACATCTCGCGTATGTTAATTAATTCTCAAGTAACATTTCATCTATGTTATTTTTCAAGACTTCTCATTTATCTTCACTACTAAAATTACTACAATTTTCACAATTGTTGACTTTCCCACTTATGTAATTAAGTTTCGCTACTTGAATTACTAAATAGATTTTTCTCTATCTAAAGGTTCATTTCGTAATTAAGTGTCACTACTTAACTTACCAATTCAGTATGTATCTTTAAATACATAATATATCAATCTACTAATACACGGAAGTAGGATATCATCAGGTATATATATTTCACACACAATATATACTAAATATTAGTCACTGCTATTTTGCCCCTTTCATACACATAAAGGACTCTTGGTTCGGAATGATTCATCGACCCCAAGTAAGAATTGGTTCGGCATGATACATCGACCCCAATTATTTTAAAAATATATATATACACATATTCTGGTTCGGGACTCTCTCATCGCGACACCAATTCAAAGTTTGGTTCGGTATTTCTCATCGACCCCAAACTTATAATAACTTTATGTTAGTTCGGAATGTCTCATCGACCCTAACATAATTAATTTAGGTATAATCTATCTACCTAAAAGATCACATAATTCAGTAGGTACACGCCCGACCTATTAATCATATACGTACATAATATTTTAATCTCATATATTTACCGTACAATATTCGTTTTACGATTTATCTCATTAATCGTATTTATTTGAGTATTCACACAACTCTAAGGGTCCTAGTTACCCCTTACATATAATTTCAGTAGTTATTGCTTACCCTACTGGTCTATTACTTAAAATGAATTTACTTCGCCCCGTAACTCAATTTCCGGAGTCCCCGATACTCTACTAAATCGGATTATTCTCCTCGGTCCATAATCCAAGCCCTACACCAAATGGCCTTATTGGACCTCAACAATATACCTACTGGTCTTATTCTTACTCCCATATCAGTATAATGTAAATCCTAGAATACCCATTCATCCCCGAACTCAACGAAGGATTAAACACAAAATTTTCGTGAAAGCAGCTTGCGTCGATCGATCGACGACTGGGTTCGATCGATCAACATAGTCGATCGATCGATAGTTCAAGATCGATCGATTGATCGAACAGGGACAGACGCAGTCAGTCTTCTTCGTTGATCCTCTCCTCCATTAACAAATTTCCAAACTCCATTATTGTCCACCAAACTTTTACCCAATGATCCTAACATATTTCCACATATACTAGGACAGTTTCTAACGTGTCAATTACATCAAAACTCCAATTACTTTAAAGAAATAATGAATTAAAACCCAGAATTTCTTGAAACCCTAGTTATGGTGTTCTTCCCATATTATCATTCAAAATCCAGATTTTTATTCCGAAAATCATCAAGTCTAATCTGAATATTAATCCTCTACATAGTTTAAATCATTCTACATGCGATTCCTATCCCAACATGCATAATTATCATCTTTCTCCAATCAAAATATTGATTTAAACAAAACTATTCAAAACCCTACACATGGGTATTATAACTTTATAAATTTTTGCAATAAACACTTGCCTTATGATCAGTAGGGTCTGATTTCGTGGTTCTTGTTGATGATTGATGATATTCATCCTTCAATCCTTCTTCCCCAACAAGTTGATGGTAGAAACCCCTTTGAATCCTTCCCAAATCTTCTTTTTACTTTAGAAAGTGGTGCCTCTCCTCTCTCTAATGGTATTGGTGTTGTCATGGGTGTTCTAACCCTAATTCATCTAGCATATGGCTGATATAAAACTCTCAATTTCGTAGGTCTCCATACCCTCTTATGTTAAAAGACCAAAACGCCCCCGAACGGTCTCGGTTTAGTCCAAAATTGCCCCGGGACTCAACTAGTACCCCCGGGTATACTATTTTGACTAATTTGACCCTTCCGGACTCATTGGTGACCTCTAAATTATCATTTGAGTCACTTAAAAAATATTACTCGTTCTCACCCCAACACGGTCTACACGCGTTAAGTAACTATTTACCACTCGCACTAAGTAAATAAAATGATGCAATATATACCGGTATCCATCTTCCGATTAATATACCATACTTACAATTTTAAATAAAACTCTTTAAATTACTACTCTTACGTAATTTAAATCAAGACAATATTTTCTCATTTAATTCTCCAATCTAATTAAATGGAATATTTGGAATATTCAGAAATACGGGGTATTACATACTTCCCCCCTTGAAAAAGGAATTTCATTCTCGAAATTAGGATAATGCTGGTATTAAGGCTAAGGACCTTAAATAAAATTGTATTGCTTCATTATAAATTCTTATCGCACTTTGCCCATGCCGCATAACATAATTAAGTCTCACTACTTAATTTCTCCATAGATTTTCCCAATCCAACGTTGATTCTTGAAATTAAGTTTCTCCCTACTTAATTTACCCATTTGACGTATATCTCTATATAACATCTAAGTGTCTACTATCACTCATAAGTAGAATATTATAAGGTATATATTTCACACACTATATATACTTTTAGGAAAATTGGTCCGGCAAAAATCATCGGCCCCAATAATCCTGTCATTTACATTGGTCCGAAAATTCCTCGACCCCAAGGTAAATGTAATGCACATGTCGGTTCATACCTTTCGTCGATCCCAATATTTATCATCGATTTGGTTCGGAAAATCATCGATCCCAACTCGATCCCCCATGTATTGGTCCGGAACATCATCGACCCCAATACAGAGATTAAGCACACTTACTATCGCACATAAGTAGGAAAAATCAATAGGTATATATATCTTACACATAACATATACTACCAACACTTATTTTATAATCACCCCCCCTTCTATAACACTTTTGGGGTTATTGGCTCGGAATTCCACCTCGATCACCAATAGTTATTAATTACTTGTCTCGGGATCACATCTCGAGCACTAATATATGTATATGTATCTCATTGCTCATGAGTAGACAATTTGTGAGCCATTTTTTTCACATTTCATATACCTTAAAATGTCACACTCCAATAGAATGTCCTCATATCACGCGTTAAGGACTAAAAGTTCGAAATGTCTCCTCGAACCACACCCAAAGTACATGTATTATTCGTAATCGATACCCATGAACCTAATCCTCATGTACAGTCCATATAGGTGCTTACTCTACCTATAAATATGCTCTTATAGGCATACATTCAACCTATGAATTGATCAGTGGGCTTTTCCAAAATTTCACTATCATAAGGGCGTATCATCATTCTTTCTCATTAACATTGAGTCGTAGGTAGCACAACGTACTCAAAATAAGACTTTATCTCTATTCCTTCCTGACCTTCCCTCACAGGGTGGAATTTTAGGATTTCATCCTGATTCACAATCATGAAGAGCGTCACTGTGCACTCTCCCATATCAACTACATACTAATCCATCCCGGTCACCCATTTCGCTACCCCCAACGAAATGTTGGCTTAATTATGATGTTCACAACCCATCAATACTTTATAAGTCTGTCTCCTCATTCCATCATTGGGAATGTGGGTTCACTACCACATTTCGGTTGTTCATTTCGAGTCTATCTTGTCTATTAACTAGAGGTGTATCTGGATACAATCTCACTACGTCTCTCCTCAACATCGCTTCCCACTTACGTCATCTTTCCTGAAGTGGTACTCTATTCCCCTTTATCTCCGGGTTTATTATACTTTACAATTCGTGCACTCTTCGCAATTGGCGCACTTTTTGGGTTGGTTACTTTATAAGGATCAACATTTTAGTAACACGTAAGTCACTCACAACACTCAGTCAAGTAGCACCTTGCGCTACTTCTTCACCACAGTTAGGTCTCCCATATCAAGAGATAACCTTTGAACGGTTTCCCACCGACTTTCATCCCATAGGGTGTGCTGGATTTCTCAGCACATATAATCTTGGATCATCGTCAATTTCCCATGACGTTCAACCCATTTCATCGATATGACTTGTTTCCTAATTTCCCCAACGTCGTACAAAATATTCCGCATCCCTCTATCTCGGATGTCTAAGGAATCCAATTGACTAGGGTGCCCATACACCCTTTTCTCTGGTTACATTTGCAAAAACATTGCAAATGTCTCACCCGTAACATGCTTTTCTTCCACTCTAGCCTAGTCTACACGACGTGACTACAATCTTGTGGGTATTCTCAATACCCTAGAGACAAAGGATCAAATCTTTGCCCACAAAGTCCCACTTATCCCTTCCTGGTGAGGTAAGCCTTTCAGTGTTTCTCCACAACACTACCAGCTCCACTGATGTCCTAGCATCTAACAATGTCTCTTCTCCTGACGTGCATAAAAATTCAGTCGTATTCCCTTTCGCAATCGAACTTAAACAAGGGACTTCTCCCCATGTATTCTTACTGAGCATTATCGGAACAACACATAGTCGATATGCTCAAATTCGATTTCTCGACAATATGTGCAACCATACTCCAATATTGCTAAAGGAGTCAAGTGGCACCGCGCTTATACTATCGCTAAGTCTTTAGCACTAACTACAACAGCGAGCTCGATCTCTCCACTCAGCAGTCATACCACAAACATTGACTCACATCATTTAGGTCCCCACACACCGAAATCAATTACTAAGAGATGTTCATAATCTCCGAAGTTTCTCTCATTTTGATGAATAATGACAACTCGACCCTTTTTCAGGTGAGGAGTCGTCATATACCCCATGCACTCGAGGCTAAAACTCATATACTTCCTTATCCATCGCTCTGGTGATTTAGATGGTTCCCGGACATAACACGCTTGTCCTCTCCAGAATGCAAAACTTATTGGAGTTATTATTTCTTCAAATAACTTCCAGCAAAAAATAAAACGCGTGGCCCTAGAATCCACACTAGACATCTTTTCAAAAATTCCTAACTCCAGGCCATGCTGACCGGTTTGGGTACCCCTCCTCTCAAACTGGGTAGATTCGATCCTGAACACTATCATCTTGGTTCCCTTAGTTTTTCTGACCAAGAGGAACGCACTATGGGACTTAACAGTCCCGACTTAGGATCTAATCATTAAATCCTCTAGTGGGTTTTCACTTATGGCTTGCACCAGCCCCATTACATTCAGTCTTACTCTTTGACTAAATCTATAACTCCCTTAGCTTCGCCCACCCAGGAGCATTAACCCCAACCTTGTAGGAAGTACCATATTGTCTTCATATACATAAGTCGTTCAAGAAGAGTTTAACCAAAAATTATGAGCTATGACTCGGGAGTCCATTTTCTCAAGGGCTCTTTTCCCTTATACGTATCTCACCGGTACAAGTTCACTTCACAGGATAAATTTTTCTCTCACGATTGGCCTCCACCAGGCTTTCACGTGAGGGGTTCATATATTCCCATTCACTACGCTTCTGAATCATCATTGGAGAACTTTGCGGTTAAACTATACGTAAAGTTCTTTTATTTATATATACGGACCCTCGGTCCTGTAGTCCTGCTAACGCCAATGCTGGACCTACCACCATATTCGACGTACAGTGCCCAATCGGACTCGTATATATATAACACTACGTCTATTAAATAGTAGGAGAACGTAAACTACGTACGTAAAGGAGTACAATCATCCTAAGATAGGGCTCTATATCAATCAAACGATATGCTGAAAATGTAGTAAGCCGTACAGATCCTATGGACACTAGAACCTGATGCTCTGATACCATCTGTGACACCCCGCCTAATTAAACATCGGGTGATCAGGCCTTCATTAAATTAAAACAGGTTTCTCAAATGGTTCATTCTTAGCATCACTGTCGAAAACTTTTTAATTACTAATCCCCTAAGTAAAATTAGACCGGTGCCAAATTTTATCTTTCTTAAAACAGAAAAATCGACCCTGCGGAAAAAAGTACAAATAATCATGTACTATAATTCAAACATCAAAGTAAAAGTACAACAGAACAAAAGTATTACCGAATAAACCATCGGCTAAAAATCCCAAACAATAATAGAATAACCACTAGTCTGAAACTAACATCTGAGACTAATACCGGACCACAAGTCCATACATAGAAGAGTGCGAGATCCTGTGCTAGATCTGAATGAGAGATATCGTCTAGTCAAATACTGTAAGCATCCACTGTGCTACAGCTCCGAGTCTGGAATGGAATCATCACGCATGGCGTCCCTGTGGCTGGACACCTAAAAGGTTTTGAAAATATTTTATAGCAAGAGTTAGTACTCAAAACATTTTGAAAATATTTAGCAAGCGTTTATCACAATATAAAATGCGGTTATTGATTACACATGTTAGGTTCTCGTACACTCTCTTGAGTTAACTCACCCCTCATCTTTGGTGCACACCTAACGTCCCACACTTAGTTTGTCTAGCCATACTTCTCAAGCCAACTAAAACCAAAGTAGTAAACTGAACTTATTTGTACCCAAGTTCTAGTACCGCCCATACAGTACAACCGTTTTACTAACATCTCGCGTATGTTAATTAATTCTCAAATAACATTTCATCTATGTTATTTTTCAAGACTTCTCATTTATCTTCACTACTAAAATTACTACAATTTTCACAATTGTTGACTTTCCCACTTATGTAATTAAGTTTCGCTACTTGAATTACTAAATAGATTTTTCTCTATCTAAAGGTTCATTTCGTAATTAAGTTTCACTACTTAACTTACCAATTCAGTATGTATCTTTAAATACATAATATATCAATCTACTAATACACGGAAGTAGGATATCATCAGGTATATATATTTCACACACAATATATACTAAATATTAGTCACTGCTATTTTGCCCCTTTTATACACATAAAGGACTCTTGGTTCGGAATGATTCATCGACCCCAAGTAAGAATTGGTTCGGCATGATACATCGACCCCAATTATTTTAAAAATATATATATACACATATTCTGGTTCGGGACTCTCTCATCGCGACACCAGTTCAAAGCTTGGTTCGGTATTTCTCATCGACCCCAAACTTATAATAACTTTATGTTAGTTCGGAATGTCTCATCGACCCTAACATAATTAATTTAGGTATAATCTATCTACCTAAAAGATCACATAATTCAGTAGGTACGTCCGACCTATTAATCATAAACGTACATAATATTTTAATCTCATATATTTACCGTACAATATTCGTTTTACGATTTATCTCATTAATCGTATTTATTTGAGTATTCACACAACTCTAAGGGTCCTAGTTACCCCTTACATATAATTTCAGTAGTTATTGCTTACCCTACTGGTCTATTACTTAAATTGAATTTACTTCGCCCCGTAACTCAATTTCCGAAGTCCCCGATACTCTACTAAATCGGATTATTCTCCTCGGTCCATAATCCAAGCCCTACACCCAATGGCCTTATTGGACCTCAACAATATACCTACTGGTCTTATTCTTACTCCCATATCAGTATAATGTAAATCCTAGAATACACATTCATCCCCGAACTCAACGAAGGATTAAACACAAAATTTTCGTGAAAGCAGCTTGCGTCGATCGATCGACGACTGGGTTCGATCGATCAACATAGTCGATCGATCGATAGTTCAAGATCGATCGATCGATCGAACAGGGACAGACGCAGTCTGTCTTCTTCGTTGATCCTCTCCTCCATTAACAAATTTCCAAACTCCATTATTGTCCACCAAACTTTTACCCAATGATCCTAACATATTTCCACATATACTAGGACAGTTTCTAACGTGTCAATTACATCAAAACTCCAATTACTTTAAAGAAATAATGAATTAAAACCCAGAATTTCTTGAAACCCTAGTTATGGTGTTCTTCCCATATTATCATTCAAAATCCCGATTTTTATTCCGAAAATCATCAAGTCTAATCTGAATATTAATCCTCTACATAGTTTAAATCATTCTACATGCGATTCCTATCCCAACATGCATAATTATCATCTTTCTCCAATCAAAATATTGATTTAAACAAAACTATTTAAAAACCCTACACATGGGTATTATAACTTTATAAATTTTTGCAATAAACACTTGCCTTATGATCAGTAGGGTCTGATTTCGTGGTTCTTGTTGATGATTGATGATCTTCATCCTTCAATCCTTCTTCCCCAACAAGTTGATGGTAGAAACCCCTTTGAATCCTTCCCAAATCTTCTTTTTGCTTTAGAAAGTGGTGCCTCTCCTCTCTCTAATGGTATTGGTGTTGTCATGGGTGTTCTAACCCTAATTCATCTATCATACGGCTGATATAAAACTTTCAATTTCGTAGGTCTCCATACCCTCTTATGTTAAAAGACCAAAACGCCCCCGAACAGTCTCGGTTTAGTCCAAAATTGCCCCGGGACTCAACTAGTACCCCCGGGTATACTATTTTGACTAATTTGACCCTTCCGGACTCATTGGTGACCTCTAAATTATCATTTGAGTCACTTAAAAAATATTACTCGTTCTCACCCCAACACGGTCTACACGCGTTAAGTAACTATTTACCACTCGCACTAAGTAAATAAAATGATGCAATATATACCGGTATCTATCTTCCGATTAATATACCATACTTACAATTTTAAATAAAACTCTTTAAATTACTAGTCTTACGTAATTTAAATCAAGACGATATTTTCTCATTTAATTCTCCAATCTAATTAAATGGAATATTTGGAATATTCAGAAATACGGGGTATTACAGAATACCTAGGTGTTCATGGAAATAATAAGGAGTTAAAGTAACAGGAGTTCTCAAAAACGCTCACTGGAAAGGCATACACGTGGTACTCCCACTTGGCACCAAATAACACTCCCACCTAGGAAGAGATGCATATACAATATTCACATAAGTTATTTTTAGCGGAGGATGAGTCCATGTACGACACCTTGCACAGGAAGTAAAAAACCCTAGTGAGGAGCTAATGCCCTATATGAAATGCTTACGAGGTTCGAGGGGTTGTTGGAGGAATACAAAATCCACTTGTTCAACGTAACCAGATATGGCACACTTAGAGAGTTCACGCGAGCAGCTAGTAGGATTGCCATGATCATCAAACCCAAGCCCCAAGGGTGGAGGACCCAAGTGCCTCTAATGGAGGAAAGATTTCAAGTCTCTAGATTCCAAATAGTGAACTATATGGATGGGAACCTTAAAGGCGAGAAGGGAGTCCAAAGGTTCAAAAGAAATAGTCCGATATGAGAAGAGAAGTATGGGGATGACATCTGACCACCGCTACCCTGCAGTAAAGCTGAGGTCATGGATTACTACAACACATTAGAATGTGATGGGGTGGCAGGTCCCCCAACTCTAATGGTCAGATAACAACTGTGATAGAAAAAGAAGATGCTAAGTTTTATGATTTGCATAAAAAAATTTAGCATGCCACTAAGGACTATTTTTAATTTGCGAAGAATAATTGGCGAGAAGGTGGCCAATGGAACTTTACAAATCCCACAAGTAGATGTCAATAAAAATTCTCTGCCATCTCATCATTATGGAATATTAAACATGGTGATGGCATATGATGAGAAGGAAGTCTAGGAGCCGGAGGGATGGTGGAGTACTGAAAGAGCATGTGAGGAATGGCTAACTAACTGGATAGAGAAGAGTAGGAAAATTAATGGGAAAAGTGGATGAGTCTTCGAAGAGGAAGAGTGGATGTGTTCCTTGCTCTAAATGAAGGGGGGGGGAAACAAAGGAAGAATATGTGTGAAACTCACAAACATATGAGGTTGAACTTGATTAAGAATGTGCAACTATTGCGAGGAGCCAAAAGTTCAAGTGGTTCTTCGATCATATTGGAGTAAAGCATGATACTAGAACAATAATCACCAAGAATATCCTCGTAGCAGTCCAATAATAAGGGGATCCCTTTTTAAATTGGCATGGTCCTATATGTGGTGTTCTCAAAAGTAGACAGTCAGGTACCTTATTTCCACAAACGCCCTTTATACATGACTTCTGTAGTGAATGGAATTAGTTTTCCAGGGGCACTGATGGACGCAGTAGGGGGGTGCATCGATCAATATCATACTCATCAGTACTTTGTATGAGACTGGTCTTTCCTAAGAAAAGATTATGTCGATGCCACTACTAATTTTTAACTTTGATAGTGTCGGGAAGCAATCACTTGGGTATGTAAATATAAGAATAAAGTTAGGAAATTTTACATCTCACATCAAGTTCCACATCATCAATGATAGCACGAGTTAATATCTCTTAATAGGAGGGATATGGATGCACACACATAGGATCATGCCATCAAAGTCTTATCAGTGCGCAAAGGCAAACACCCATGGAACAAAGATTGCGATAAAGGCCAGAGAAATGTCGTTTTCACTAGAAGAAGCTCACTTGGTGGATGTAGCATTCTACACTGATCTAAATAAAGAGAGAAGACTCTCAGCCAGGAGGTTGGAGGAGCCCCGCATGGTTGGAGAAAGTTCTCAGTACAAAAGATTTGTGCGTGAAAGACTGGGTCAGCGAGTGACCCATTCAGATAAAAAAGTAAAAGGATAGAGGAAGTTTGAAGTTGAGACAAGGCCTCCTCGAACATGTAAGAAAGTTATGTTACCATATGGAAAAGTTATTTTTCATTTGTAATGGATTGCACGGGCAGAGTTTTGGGATAAAAGAGTCGACACGGTGCCAAAATGATTTGTCATAGATGAGTCCCAAAAGATTAAATATATAGAGAAGCCTGAAGAATCACCTGAGAGCATGTAAGACGGGCTAAGAGTCAAGTTTCAAGAGCTAGAAGAAATAAATTTGGGAGTAGAGGGTGAAGATGAGAGACCCATTCTAATTTATAAAGGTTTAAATTCTAAATAATGCGAGGAGATCATCAACTTACTTAGAGAATTTATAGATATGTTTGCGTAAAAGTATACGAAGATTCCCGGGATTGACTAAGAAGTGAGCTCCCACAGGCTAAATGTTCTCCCTAATGCCTTAAATGTAAGACATGCAACTTGAACCTAAAAAGTTGAGTTGGATCTAAAAATCAAAGAGAAAGTAGAGAAGCAGCTGGCAACAAGGTTCATCAAGTCAATCCAATAACCCATACAGTTTTAAGCATTATTCCCATGGCTAAGAAAGGCAAGAAGTAGATACAGATTTAATTGGATTTCAGAAACGTAAATAGTGCCATTCGAAAATATGCATTCCCACTACCTAACATCGATAGTTTGGTATATGTCACGATGGGGCATGAAATGTATAGTTTCATAGATGGGTGCATTGGCTATAATCAAATTAGAATGGATCCATCAGACGTTGAGAAAATAACTTTTTGGACACCCTTGGGGAATTTTCACACACAGTCGTGTTGTTTGGACTGAAGAACGCAGGTGCCACCTATCAGCGCAAGATGATGGCCATATTTCATGATTTGTTCCATGATATTGAAATTTTATGTGGATGACCTGATAACGAAGTCCAAAAGAGAAAGTAAGTTTGTTCAGGGCATGGAGCTGGTGTTCGAGAGATGTCGTAAATACAAGATGATGATTAACCCCTCAAAGTGTGCCTTTGGGGTAACAACAGGAGAGTTTCTAGGCTTCGTAGTTAACAGGCAGGGGGTGCAAGTTAATGAGGAGAAGCAGAAAGACATTTTAATGATGCCACCGCCAAAAAGTCAAAGGCAACTTAAGAGCTTCTTGGGGAAGGTATTTTATCTTAGAAGGTTCATACCAGTTTTGTTGGAGGTCACCCATCCTTTTACCCCTCTGATGAAAGAGAAATCCAATTGGATTTGGGGGGAGGATCAAAAGAAAGCCTTTGAGAAGATAAAAACAATATTGACCCACCCTTTAACAATAATACCACCAGAGGCAGGTGTGTCATTGCTACTCTATTTGACCTGAATCGAAAGGTCTATAAGACCTTTACTTACTCAAGGGAAATAAGGAATAAAGTGGTCAGTGTCTTGCCTATCACAAGTAATCTCAAATACTAATTCTAGATATACCAACGTGGAGAGGCATTGTCTAGCCTTGGTATTTGTTGCCCATAAGTTAAGACATCACTTGCTTGCTTTTACTGTGCATATTTCATGAAGTGTGATCCCATAAAATATCTCCTGGTATGAACTATCTTGGTGAGGAGAGCAGCAAGGTGGTTTATAATATTTTCTTAGTGCAATCTGAAATGTGTGTTCCCTAAGGCCATCAAGATCCAAGCATTAGAAATTTATTTGGACCACTTCCCCAGTCAAAACTTTGATACTCCTAGTGAGGAATATTTAGATGAGAATTTTCAAGCTTGCATAACGGAGGAGATGGAGGGGTGGAAGATGGAATTTTATAGATCTTGTGCTTAATTCATAAGTGGGTCTAGCATCAGCCTCTCAAATGAAAAAGAGAAGGTTTCTCTCTCTTTCAATCTAGATTTCAAATGCTCTAACAATGAGGTTGTATATGAAGATCTCATACTGGGTTTGTTAGAGGCATTAAGAAGAGGAATTAGAGTGTTATGTATATGAAAGGACTCTAACATGGTTATGACAAAAGTAAATGGGGAGTTTTCCCTCAAGCATGACAACCTGGCCCCATACAGGTCGATTATTCAAAGATTACTCAGATAGTTTCTGAAAGTGATGATAGAGAGACATGAACGGATAATGAATAAGCATCTACATGAATTAGGCATAATAGCATAAGAAATTAGAAATAGAGGAACAAGAGGACACCATCACAGTGAGGCAAAGGACAATGCCAGCAATAGTGAAATCATTATTTCTATGCGAGGAACCAGAGGATTGGAAGTGTCCGATAGTGAAGCAACTAGAAATGAGAGAGTGTGGTATGAAGATGTCAGATATAGTAAATTATTTCTTGATTTAGGGGACAACCCATTTTAAAAGACCTGGAGGATTCCCATTAAGGTGTGTAGGAGATGAAGAAGCTAGAGAAAGTTTGGTAGGAATGCATATGAGGCATTGTGAAGATACTGATATTTCCCTTTTATCAACGGTTGCAGCGGGGGGATTACTATTACACCACGATGAGAATGGAGGATTCTTGTTTGTAACAAGGTTTTTTAAAATGCCAAAAATAATTTGACCAACCTGTTGAAGCTAAATTCGTTAATAACTTTGAAGATTTGAGATAACTCCACATAGCGTACCTCAAAGATGGGGAGCTACTAGATGAGAGGGTAGATGAAATTTACTTGAAGAAAAGAGTGGCCCATTTCTACTTGGTAGAAGGAGATCTCTATAGAAGAGGATATAATAAGAAATCTCTACAATGTGTAGCTAAGGGGATGTATATAAGGTGTTAAAGGATGGTCATGATCCTTCCCACATGGAGGGTGCTAAGTTATACAACCAATTGATGGCGCTAGGGTATTATTGGCCAATGATAGAGGTTGATTCTATACACATTATAAAGAAGTGCAAGTCTTTACAAGTACATGGAAACATGGTCCCTTCCCCCTCATTAAGCTTTTAAAGCCTAGCAGCACATACCCCTTCCATACTTGGGCATTTGATTTAGTAGGTAAGATTATCCCAGTCTCCCATGGCAAGGCTTTCATTATTGTTGTTACCAAACAGTGTATTAAGTGGGCATAAGCAATCCTCTTGAGGAGGGAGACTGCTCAAGTGGTGACCTAATTTATTAGAGATTATATAATATGCAAATTTGATATTCCTAGGGTTATCCTCATAGATAATGGGAAATAGTCCGTATGCAAGAAAATGGGGCTCATGTCGGACAAGTATAAAATTGTGCATAATAGTTCAACTATCTCGTATCCTAAAAGTAATGGTCGGGAAGAGGATACAAACAAGACATCGATCAATATTTTGAAGAACATGCTCGAAGACATGCAAGGGTCTTGGGATGAAAAGTTTCCAATGGTGTTATGGGCCTATAGAACTTCAAATAGAAAGCCAACAGGATTTACTCCTTTCTCTCTGGTCTATGGGACTGAAATTGTCCTACCAATAGAATTAACAGTACCCTCATCTAGAATGGATTTGAGTAATGGACTCATAGCAGACTCTAGACATGTACAATAAGAAACCCTGGATGAGCATTGAGATACAGCCAAAGAAAATTTTAAATTTTATACCCAATAACTTTTTAGAGCTTATGAGAACCTGGATAAGCCTAGAGAGTTTCAAATAGGGAACTTGGCCTTATGAGAATCCACTCACCACTTGAGGAGCATGTTATCATCCAAGTTTAAATCGAATCGGGAAGGCCCCTTTTGGTGAGAAGAGTGGGGAAGTCATGTTATTATCAGATATCTGAACCTGAGAGTGAATGCATCCAGTCTATTAACTGTAAGTGGTTAAAAAAAGTACTATGCCTGAATTTTCCAAGTATTTTTTTATAATTACACGTAGTTACTATAGTACATATACTATTTTTGTAAAAGAAATCTTGAGCATGAAATCAATGTAAGCATCATAGACAAGCAATATCTCATAGAAGTGATGAATATAAATTATTTTGACTAGCCATACTTGAGATTTTTTTTTCTTTACTTATATGCATTTTTTTCCAATAATTTATGAGCACCCACTCACTAATAAGTTGTGAATGGATGCACCCAAATTAACCAGTTTATTATTTTTTCCTAAATATGAAAAAAGAGATATATCTTTTCTAATAAGCAAAACGAATTTTGACCCTCAAAGTTTGTGAGAGGGTCCAGAATATAAAGAACTTTACTCATTATACTTGGGGGTATGTACATACGAAAGGTAAATTATATTGAGCATAGTCCCTCAATTTATAACAATTCAAGTACCCTATGGATTAAGGGGCAGTTTTAAAGAATTAAAAATTTCTTTACTTTTATTAAGAACAAGTTTTGAAAACTGAGATGTTATTTTTACTTTTATTTTATGAATTATTTACGTGATTATTTATTAATATAGAGAGGGGGTCAACCCCTCGTCTAAGTCATTCACTAAAAGTGAAAAAATTCTAGATGAAATGTGGAACAAGTACCCCTCTAAACAAGGGGAAAATTTAAAATATAATTTGCCAAGATTTTGTGCAAATAATCCTACATAAAAACATAACATCTCACATTAAATTGATATTAGTCTAGACAGAAATAATGCAAAGAGGAGATGAAGATGGAAAAATTGAAGCGAAGTATCTGGTTTCATTAATATAGAAGACTTTCCTAAAAAAAAGAGCAATCTTTACACGTACAAGAAAAATTAAAAGTACATAGGAAAACAAAAGGTCTACATCCGAGGAAATATCAACTAGACAAAAAAAAGAGGTTCTCTCTCAAGTGCACATTAGCATATAAGGGAACAACTTCCTGAATGAACTCATCCTCCATATTAGCTAGACAAGCCTCATCCTCAGAGTCACCAACCATGACCTAGGACATCTTAGCCTAAATAACTGGATCTAGCCACGCAGTCGAGCAGCCTCAGCATGATGCTACTGAACTCTAGTTTGCCTAGATAAGTGAAGCATCATATTCTTCTTAAATGGGACACTCCTGAAATGACGAACTGCAACATTAATCCAGTCCATTGAAATTAATAAAAACTCTAAAGGTCATGGAGGGCCTACAAAAAAAAGTGAAGTTCTTGAGCTGGTGAGATCAGCAAGAGCAATAGACACAAAATCATGAACATGGGTAGTATATATATTGAGGTTATCAATGTTGATGAGGCTTTGGGACGTGAAGGTCTAAGGATGATGCTCGAGAACCAGATCCAATATCTTTCACTCATAGCTCCTGAACCTCTTTGGCTGCTCCTCACGCCATAGGTCTCCCATGAAGATCTCGGGAGCCTCCACTTCAATATCATCATAGATTATGTTTCTAGACTCAGGCTAAGAAGGAAGAAGATAAGACTCCTTGGTAGAAAACTCATCCCCATCAGAACGAGTGTCCTTAGAACTAGGTCCCACATCATCAGTTGTCCCCATAATCCCATTCGCATGATCTTAAAAATAGAACTATGAAGAATAGATGAGGAAACGAAAGGTAGTAGTTAAACAACTTCAACTAGAAAGTAAATATATAAAAAAGAGTAAGGGAATGAAAAAAAATTACCCCCAAGCCCAAATGGGTGAGCATACTGCCAGCCAACCTAAAAGGTCCCCCCATACATGTTATGCTAACCTGGCTATGGAAGAACAAGTTTATGTTAATAGACCACTTTCTCATCAGAAATTAAGACTCTAAAAAATATTTGAAGTTAAATAAGGTATGATAGTATAATACCTGAGGAGTGACCACTATAGTTCTCACAGTTTGTTCCACAGATAGGGGAACACTTGCCTCACTAACCTGAAAACAAGAAAATAGGGTGTGATGGTGAGAAATTGTAGAGTAATAGCAAGAATGGAAATAAATGGTGAGAAAACATAAAGGAGTGAATAAGGTATGATGGTATAGTACCTCACTCGGAACTATATTCCCAAGCTATTCCGCAATCATTGGAATGCTCGTAGCACTAAATCGAGAACAAACAAAGAGGGATGTGTTAGTGAGCATTTCTGGAAAAAAAAAGTTTAAAAGAAAAGATATGTTGAAATGAGTACCTGAGGATTCACCTCCATAGTGCTCGTAGCATGTCCCTAAAACAAATGGACTTCAACAGTATCATCCAAAAAGTAAAGAAAAAATAGTAAAAAAAGTAAGAAAGGTTAATTATGAATAATAGAAGTATACTTAAGAGGCCTCTGGCAGAGTGGTGCTCGAGGTTAGACTCAAAGTAAGGTCCACCGTGATAAACACCTATGAAGGAATCACCTAGGAAGGAAAAGAATATCATTACCAAGATGCCCTCAAGTAGAAAAGTCGCAAGTACATGAAACACAAGAGAAGAAAGTGAATACCTTAAGTGGAGTGACAGTTAAGCTTCTCACTTGAACTTGAGCTATAGCAATAGATGGTGGAGAATTGTTGATGCTAGCCTGAAATAAAAATGAGCAAGAAGTGAGACATAACTAAAATGAGGTCTTGAATCATAAGTTATTGAAAACTAGAAATAGTATAACTAAGTACCGGAACCTTGGGAGGGGATAAGGACTTCGCTCAACCATAGAGGTCAAATGGATTCCGATACTAACATGTCAATAACTGAACTTGTTATAGGTAAAAAAATGACAAAAAGAAGGAAAAAGGCAAAGTCTATGTGATTGAGTACCTGTGAAGAAATAAGAACATGTGAGACAGGCCCCCTTAAAGCCATAGTGAAAATGGGCTGAGCATGAAGAAGCTGGATATGGGGCCTGTTATCCATAGGAATACAAACCCTGGGTACAGATATCCTCTCAGAGGGTGACAAACCTGGAATAATGACCCCAGTGGGTAAAAGTATCCCCCCCCCCCCCCCACTAGTGGTGGAAGGGCCACTCGAAAGGGGGGCCTACAAGATAAGTCAGGCATAACAGAGATAAAATAGTGTTGATAATAAACATAAGATAAAATATGACAAAAGAAGAAGTGATAAGGACTACCTCTAAAGGTGTAGTAGTAGAAGGCCTAGCCAAAGAACTGCTCACTGAAGAGGAGGCAGGAGGCCTAACGGGGGGACTGAGGGCTATAGTCACCTATCAAAGAGACAAATTTACAAATGTAACTTCACAAGAATGAGTCAAAATCAAGTGGGTAATGAGACTCAAAGATATTTGAAAAGATTATTGAATACCTATACATAACGAGAGGATATAGAAGATCCCCTCCTGGTAGTGGTAAATACAATAGAGAGTTGTAGAATAAACAAAAGAAAAAAGTGTTAAAAATAGTTGACAAGTAAGAATAGATATAACTCTTAAAGTTTTTCAAACAAACCTCTCTAGAAAGTCCTAAAGAGGAGACAATCATAGAGTACATCTCAGTGAGGAAAGGTAACCGTGGAAGTGGGGAATGTGTAGATGAGGGGGTGGCCCTCACCTCTGAGGGACCACTCTTCCCCATAGAAGAAACCGGTTCAAAAAAAGATAAAGTTAAAGTTAGAAAATATTATTGCAAAAGTCAAGCAATAGTAAACAGAGGAAAGATAATAAAAGGCACTTATAATTTTTGGGCGAGGGGACTGCCCATAAGGTAGTTTCCCAGTGGTGGGGCTGGTGGTGGAAGGTGAGCAGATCATGGTGTCATCCTGCTTGCAGTTAGGGACTCTCGATGATGATAACAAACTACAAGTTTTAGACAAGTGACCTTGGTGAGTGTCAATAGAACCAATGTCATTTGAAGAAGAATTTTTATCATCATAGGAAGAGGTGCTTCCATAATCAACCAGTTCCTCTTCAAGTGATAAAGATGGGGAATAAGCATTTGAAACCTCATGATTGGTAGTTTCACTAAGTCAAAGACGAGAAAGTAAAGTACCTTATGCAAGATGGGTGGATGAGAGGAAATACTCCTGAGATGGAATACCTAAGGACTTATAAACCTACTCATGTACCGTATGGAATGTCTCCTCACTACTAAGTGTCAGTGTCTGACTCTTGGATTGGAATGGGCGGGGGAGCAGTGGTCTCAGCCACCTTCTTCTTCTATTTACTTTCTCGAGTCCTCACATATGAAGGAGGAGGAGGCGAAGTGGTATCTACTTGTGATGGGACAAAATTTAACATGTTTGTGTCTAGTTTCTTTCTCTTTGAGAAGGACTTAAACTGGGACTTCCCCTTTTCTTTGCCCTTGGCTAGTTGGGGCTCATGGTTTTTGGCATAAATATACCCCTCGCACAGAGGCCTCGGTTGGGCACATCCTAGGTAAAATTCAAGATAACTGAGATCTGACGTTGCCATAAGGAAAACCATGAGTGACCGAATGAGGGGAGATATCCACAAGAAGGTATAAAGAAGTCATAAAAATCAACAGTTCTTTGAAGCATCCCCTCAAAAGTAAATTGGAATATGTCTCCAAATATAATTTAGTGGGCTTAGTTCTCTAGGGGTAGATGGGGGCATAAACTCCTTGGTCATATTCAAATTGTCTTTTCACCCTCTTTGAATGATAAAATTCAACTCCCTGTCCAAGTTCAGTAAGCAAGGGGAGCAAGCATTGAAGAAACATACCCATGTTAGAAATGTGAAGACGATTTTACACTAACTCCATATTAGCAGGACAATAGAAGGTGCCAGCACAAACGGAGAAGAAGCACCACGAAATAACACCCCCTCCCCACTCATTTATGGTAGGGGAGAAATTAAAATGCATTAACATTGCCAATCAGAGGACCCAATGCTTTCTTGGGATATTTCTTGTGCCATTTGGTGATTCAAGTAGCATTGTTATATAATTGATGATCCTCCAGGACAAAGTTGGGTAACTTCTCGACCAAAAAGGACATCAAAATAAAGGAATTTTCAAAGTTGGTCACATCATAAAGACCATGGCATCATTCCATATCCATAAGAGAACGATGAAACCAAGTGTAAATGGAACCAACTATAAGTGCTGCGAGGGGAATATCCCTCCCTCGATCAACACTGACTGTGAGGAGAGATAATAACTCATGAGGGGAGTCATTTAGTCTTCCTTGTAACAAAAACCTACTCAAGAAAATGACAAAGAAATCTGCTAAATGAGAAAGAGACCTGATCTTGGGACCATCCTGGCTTGTGGGTGACCTACTCAACTGCCTTTTTTTTTAAGGGGCTCAAAGTCCTTAAACCAATATCCTTGCCACTTATCAAAGGAATGTTAAGTGGCTTGTTTTTTGTTGATGGAGGACGGTCAGATAATGCTTGATAGAGCCCCTCGTACATTTCTTTCTCCACATTGTCTTCATAGCCATCTGTGAATACATGACTTCTTAAGAAAGGGTGGCTAGTTAGCTCACAAATATCTTCCAAGGTGTAGAAAAGTCACCCCAGGTAGTGATGAAAGTGTGTGAGTCAATACTCTAGCGAGTGGCTAGGAGGTTGAGAGTGGTGGGGTACTTGGCAATAGTTCAATCCTTTAAGATGTAAAGGGTTCTTATCAAACCCAGTTGATCGATGATAGCCTTGTGAGTAGGCTCAGTTAGAACATAGTCCACCCATAGGTCCCACTTGTCAGGGGCACCACCATAGACATCCTTATTTATGTTTGAGTAGAGTAAGTAACCCCTATCAACTCGAACTCTTAAAATTCTATCAGCCAAAAAAATAGGGGATCAACAGAGTCAACAAAACCCAAGAAGGGTTTCTCTCTTATTTTGGCCATGAAATCTTACTCAAACTTCTCGAGACCTTTCATGAAGGTGTCCTTTAACCCAAAATAGGGGGCTAGGCAGTAAAATCTAAAGTCCCTTTTGAATGGTTTTCCAGGAACTCCTTTTGTGTCTTAGAGAGAATGGTGGTGGTGGAATCAGTGCCACCAGACCCATTGGTAAGAGCGACAAAAGAAATTACGATAGTGGCCATAGTGGTGATAATAGTGGCAAGGACGATGGAAACCATAACTTGAATGGGCATCAAACTAATGAGAATCTTGTTAGTAGTAATAGAGACGGCAGTAAAAGAAACTTTAAAAGAAGATTCCATTGACAAAATATATGTTTTGAAAGAAAAGTCTACAGAGGAAATGTAGTTTTGGGAGGATGAAGTCTTTCTCTCTCTAAAAGCTCTAGAAATAAAAGTTACAAATAACAAAGGTAAACTTTAATATTTTGGAAATGGGTTTTTATACTTGGGAAGGGGTCCCACGTTTGATGGCTCCAGGGAAAAAATGATTAGCCAAATGATGGGATATGTGTCATCAAGCACGCATATGTCTCCTCGAGATAATAAATGAAGGTTGGAGTGATATAAGCATTTAATACCCAATAGTCAAATGATGTGACTAAAGAAACCATTCGAATTCCAAGAAATGGGTAATGATTACTTCATGCAAAACTATTTGGTTTAACCAAAACAAACACTTTTGTACGGGGGGACTAATGTAGAGGGGTATCCACTCAACTGACCGCATGAAGACGAAATAAGGAGAGGGGGTTGCTACATGAGCAGGGCTAAACGTACCCTTAGTCAACGAAGCCTAAATGATTGATTTAGCAACAGGGTCCACAATGAGTTTCCCAATTCTAGAAAGAAACCAAAATAATTGATTTGGTGAGACGGTCCATATTGAGTGGCCCAATTCTAAAAAGAAGCCAAAATGATTGATTTGGTGAGAGGGTCCATATGGAGCAGACCCAAAATGTAGAGAAAAGATAAAATAGGAGTTTGGCAAGGGGGTTCACAACGAGCATACCCAAAATGAAGAGAAAGCCAAAATAGGATTTGTCAAGGGGGTCCACAACGAGCAGACCCAAAATGTAGAAAGAGCCAAAATAGGAGTTTGGCAAGGGGCTCTAGAGGGAGTAGAACCAAAAGAGGAAGGAAGACAAGACAAAATGATGGTCTAGAGGGATCATAGTGAGCAAGCCCAAAAGAGACAAATAAAGACTAAATGGGAAATGGCAAGGGGTGATCAACGAGTAACCCAAGACAATAGAGAAAATATACGAGGATACCCAAATGATATAAGGGGTGATCACTATCAAACAATCATTGTTTACTAACACTATTATTTTACTACACAGGTATCCTTGATTGAGAAAGCAGGGATCGAGCAAGCCAGTTAGGATCTTTAGAGAGTTTTGATTTGGTGGATGAGAGATAAGGTTTTTTTGGCACAGTTAAGGTCCAACCACTTCAATACCTAAGGAAAGAGAGAATACTAATATGAGAGACCCAGGGGGTCACTCAAGAACTCATATAGTCCACACTTAGTAAAATGGGTTAGTAGCCAAGGAGATGCTCACAAAATGTTTTAAACTAACTTTTTAGCTTGTGTCTCTCAAAGCCACTCACAAGTCTTCAAAGTTTTTTCACCAAGTTACCATTTGAAAAGATATTCACCAAATCATACCTTTTGGCACTATTCCTAACATCTTTACTTTTTAACTTTTGTAGGAACCATGTGTTGTCTGTTGGAGGGGATATACAACAAACAGATAACAGAGACAAAAGGTACATTTAAGATATTATCTCAAAAGGTATATCATTTTGGCCCCCATGTGCCACAGTAGCCCTAGTTTTTGCCTATAAATAGGACCCTTGGGCAATGTCAAGAATAACCAAAGAACTCAAGTTATCTATGTTACTTTGTCAAAATTAACATAGAAAGTATTCTCTCTATGCTCTCTCCTTAGTAGTTGAAGTGATTGTCTCTTCACTCCCTACAACCATCACTTCCATAGTGATCCCTTCTCTTTGTCATCATTGTTATTACAAAGTTATAACTAACCATTTGTCTTCTTATATAGTGTTCACAGAGACTCCATTATTACCATAAATAGATAATTTTCTTCTCCAACTGCTCTTGAGACTTCGGAAACCATGAAGGCAATATCCATTATAGTGGACCATACCTCACCCGTTTTAATTATTCATAAACCCAGTACAAACATCCTCCTACAGGTGCTCACAAAGCTCAAGGACACAACATTTTCCTCCACGAGATCACGATTAAAATTATCACATATCTTAATTTGTTTTACACGAGAATTGTGGACCGGATTACAGAATATATGAATTGCACTCGTATTATCATAGGAAATAGTCATTATGCCTTGAGAAATCCCATAATCTTTCAACATTTGTTCCATCCATAAGATTTGGGTGAAATAACTCTCGATAGCTATATGCTCGACCTCCCTCGTGGACAAAGATATGGAGTTTTTCTTCTAGGTTAATCAAGAGACAAGAGCACTTCTAAAGTAAAAACACCCACCCGAGGTGCTCCTATAACCATCAGTATCCCCGGCCCAATCAGTATCTGAATAGGAAGACAAACATTCATCGGTATCAAAGCCAAATATAATAGAAAAGAGTGCCACACATATATTTGATGATATGTTTAAGTGCGAGCACGTGAGAATCTTTCGAGGATGCTTGGTATCACGCACAAATTGTTGGAGCGAAAGTCCTAGGGTCTATTAAGAATGCGTATATATTGAACTACAAAAAAATTACACATACATGAAATCCTACAACGAATAATTAGGATTTACCTTTAGAGATATATTTTATTTGATCTCTTTTTGCACGAACATAATATGTCATGATAGTTTATCAAGAATAGAGGCTCGATGCTCCTCATAGTCGTCTATTATATTCCTAATATGAACAGTCACAAGTAAAGGGTGGGGTCTTACTTCGTGACCACCTTATTTTCTTCTCTTTCCTCTTTTTCTTCCTCTCTTTCTCACAAATCTGAATTTTGGTCTTTTGAGTATCCAATATTGATGACTAGCTTAAGAAAGAATGAGCCTTAGGTGCTTATATATAGGCTACAGTAGGGACCCTAAGGATAGATCATGATGTGGCTCCTGATGGTCCTGAGAAAACCTAATCCTTCCAAGATCCTAATCTCAGTCCCTTAATTACAATTAATAGCACTAAATAATTATAATTACAACTCCACTTTTTAACTCAAAATTATAGTATGAGATCCTCATTATTAATTACTTAATTCTCCCCGCGTTAAGGTTACAGATACCCGTTAATAAAATAAATTACTGATAATTTAAATGATTAATTTCTTTAAGTCCTTGAGCAATCCAACTTAACTTATTTGTAGTGTCGAATTAACATAATCAACCTGCAGGGTTTGACACATACAAAACTTATAACGATCTCAAGGAGTATCACCAGTCTTTATACCGAGAAGTGGATGCCATCCATAAAAGACTTTCACCATACAATAATCACCATTACCCAATCTATCATGATTATTGATCCAATAATGAATCTCACTCGAAAGGTCAAAGCAATAAATAACTAGTGCATCTATCCATCAATCATACCCGGGTTAAGAGCCTTAAGCAAACTTAATAATCACGAGGTTTACATTGTCTTATAAAATCAGTATAAAGATAATGACCTCAAGGTGACCCCATTCAATAAACATAAAGTGTACTAGCATAATAAGTCTAAACTATATAATTTCTCGTAATCAAGATAGACCTACTAAAATAGTGTACTACAGCCCTACTGATGGTGTGTTTATTTCCATCTAAAACTGTGAACAATAAAACATATATTTTACAAGAATTGGTGATCTGATCCTCTGTGTGTAAGTCGTACTCAACACACCAGAACACCTACTGAGCTAAATAAAATACATTGGCAATATATAAAATAATGCAAACAATATGTCCATACATGATTCTTATTAAAACAGGAAAAACTAATTTTATTTCAATAATAAATCCATAATAAAACTATTACATAAATCATGGTTTTAGCCTACCTCTCTAACACAAACTTCAATGCTAAGATCAAGTAAAAAAAATTATCTATCATGCTTCTATAAAGGATTTTCTTTACGTCCTTGCCTAAAATGTCTTTACTAAGCTTAGTCAATGTACTCGTAGGGGTGTGTGAGTGCTTAGTGGAGTCTGAACCAAACTTCTTCACTAGGTCCCTAATGTATTTAGATTGAGACATGAATATCCTATCTTCGAGTTAATGCACCTGGAGACCTAAGAAGAATGTAAGCTCACTAACCATGTTCATCTCAAACTCCCTCTTCATCTCCCCCTTAAACATGTGAGCATATCGGGAGAATGTGGATTCAATTGGACAACCAAGATAGCACCACTCTTTCTCCTCACAACCAATGTATTATGCACTCCCATTCTCTTGAAGCAACGAGCTAAGAGATAAGAAGTGAGCCTATCGTACCAATCACAAGGTGCTTGCTTCAAACCATACAAGGCTTTCTTAAGATAAAAAAATGTGTCCAAAGTGCTTTAGGTCTTCAAACCCCTTTGATTGTTCCATGTACACTTCCTCCTGTAGAATGACATTAAGAAAGGAACTCTTGAAATCCATTTGATATAACTTGAATCGTAGATGACATGTTATGGGGATTATTAAAAGAATGGACTCAATCCTAGTAACAGGAGTGAAAGTATCGTCAAAGTCTACATCCTCAACCTATATGTAGCCTTGACTAACCAACCTAGCCTTATTACGAACTGTCGTATCATTTTCATCCATCTTGTTATTGTAAATCCACTACGTACCAATCACATTAGTCTCTCTAGATTGGGAGAATAACTCTTAGATATCATTTTTATGAAACTGAAGAAACTCATCTTGTATAGTGGATATCCAATGCTCGTCTTTAAGGCTTCTTTCATATTGTTAGGCCCCACTAAGGAGGTGTAGCAAAGGTAGTTAACTATATTATCAAATTAACGCGATTATTAACACCTAGTGTGGGATCACCAAATATAAAGGAATAGTCGTGACTCCTTCGAACCCAGGAGAGTGGTTCCTCTAAATCAAGAGTGGGGTCTACCGGGGTAGTAGACAATATGACAGGATTGTTATCAGGGGTGCATTATCCTCACACTCGGGGTCAGTGTCAATAGATATCGGTGGCTTGTCGTCTCTAATCAAGATGTTTACTGACTCCAAAACCTTATAACTTGCAGGGTTAAACACATTCTAATCCCTACTCGATGATGAATATCCTAAAAATATACCCTCATCACTTTGGGAGTCAAACTTTCCTAAGTGCTCTACATCTCTCAATATGTAGCAAAGACTCCCAAAGACATGGAAAAATAATGGGTTAGGTTACTTCCCTGTCCACAACTCATATGGCATGTGTAATGTGTGTGGACAAAGACATCATCGATTCACTGTATAGCATGTGATATTAACCACATTTGCCCCAAAACCTCTAGGTATGTTTCTCCCAAGAAGAATGGATCCATCCATCTCTTGTATCATCCGATTCTTCCTAACAACGATCCCATTTTATTGAGGAGTACGAACAGTCAAAACTTGTGTTTAATGACCACTCCATCATAATACTACCTACTCTGACTTCTTTAAATTTAGTTACGTCATCACTACGCAACCAATAAATAGTGACATCGTATTGGCTTTGTAGGATATGAAACTTGGTTATTAGGAACTCAATTGCATCGAACTTTTCTCTAAGAAACCCCACGATAAAGTATCTTGAAAAGTCATCGACCATCACGAGATGTATCTTTTACTACATATACTCTCCGTGTGAGTTGGACCCATAAGATCCATATGTATTAACTCCAACACATAAGTGGTAATTGTATTCAACTTTCAATGGGGACTTTGAATTTGTTTTCCCTATGGGAAAGGACCACAAATCGAGAAATTTGATTTCCCAAGTGATGGTAAGCCACGAATCCGGTCTTTCTTCACTAGTCTCGCAATGTCTTTAAAGTTCACATGACCTAGCGATTGATGCCAAAGTTCCATTGAGGAGACCGTGGCATTATCGCACATAAAGGAGCATTTGGGAATGATCCTATATTAATTATTGTCGATCCTCACTCCTTGAAGTAATATATCATAGGATTAATCATATACCTTACACTTGGACTGGTAAAATTTTACCACAAAGTTTGCGTTGTAAAGTTGGGTTATTCTAATTATGTTTACTTTCAACACTTTGACGTACAACACATTGTCTAATTTAGGAAATTCAGGTATTTTAACATAACCACTTCCTGAAATACTAGACCTGCTCCCATATTTAAGGTGACTTTGCCTTCCTTGCGATCCACAAGGTCGGTAAAATATGACTTGTCACTGGTCATGTTCCTAAATCACCTACTATCAAAATACCATTGGGAAGAATTTTTAACCTTAAGAGAAATATGAATAATAAGGACTTTGTCATCTTGCTTAAGTACCTAAGTAGAGGTAAACTTTTGTTTGCCCATATCATTATTGGCTCTAGTCGTAACATTATACGCATTATTAAAAGGCATAACATCCTTTGAAATTATTACATTAAGCTTTGCGAAGATTTGATTAAGAACTCTACTTTATCTCTAAGACTAACAAAGTCATTGTCGGGGTGCACGTGAGTATGTATACATTTAGTTCTTCCTAACTTGTAGAAAAATTCCCTAAGGTGACACCTTTATTTGCAATAGGTGCAAACGTAGACTTATTTGGGTCTAATTTGGTTCACTCATTTAGTTTGAACATTCTTTTTTGCTTTCAGTCGAGGCCCAAAAGTATCTACCACAAATTTATGACTCGATTTTGATGTGGCATGAGAAGTGAACGCACCATCGTAACCTATTCCTTTCCTGTCCCTAAAACCTAAATCGGGACTGAGGAACATCTTTCTAACCTTATTTGATGTATCCTCTATAATAAACTTGACCTTCCAGGCACAATCGAGATCTTTCTCGAGTTTGGATACAAGGGCTTCAAGTTTCTCACGAGTCTCTAATAAAGATTTAAGATCTCTCGTAAGACTGGACACTTTATTGGTCAAGTCACCATTTTCCCTCTCCACTAAAATGACTCTCTCCCCCAAAGAAAATCTCACCGAAGACTCTCTCTCTCTCTCTTAAATGTGTTAACTACTACTCCAAATCTATTACCCTAAGCCCCAAACTTGTATTTTTCTTTTTCATTTTAAAGGACTCGGCATAGAGCTCTTCGTAAGAACGTTGAATGTCACTTTCTCCCTCGCTCAAAATTTCCCTCACTCTCTTCGAAAGACTAGACTCATTGTTGAGGCCATCATGTTTGGTGAATCCTTATTAGAGTGAGACATAATATACCAACATGACTAGCCATTAATGTGGAGAAATTATGCCAATGTGGTGATTTGTCCCTGAAATCCATCGACTCAACATCGCTATTACTAAGAGTGGCATTGAAGGAAGCTTTGCCCTTACCCTGTCTCTTTATCCTCATATCACACTCATGATCTTTGTGACCCTTAACCTCGTACTCATAATATCTCACTTCTTCTTTCTTAGGGTACATTCTTCTTGTTTTTTTATAACTTTTCTTACCCGACTTAAACATTTTATCCTTCTCAAAACTTTTGTTTTCTTTGGAAGTATTTTCTTTTCTTAGCTTGATAATTTTTTTGTAAAAAGGGCAAAGATCATTTTGATCAAAATCATACTCGTAGTCAGAAGAAACCTCCTCTTTCTTTTTAGATTAAACTTTCAAAGTAATTCTTTTGTTCCTTAGGCTTAATAGTTTTGGTAAATGTATGAATTTCATTGGTTTGAAGATATCCTATAAGTTCTTCTAACCTAAGAATATCTAAAATCCCCAATGAATTAAAGACATTAACTTTAGGAATAAATCGGGATGAAAGGGATCTTATAATCTTTTTCATAAGCCGCGTCTCAAGAATTATCTCACCCAAATTAAAACAAGAGTTAACGGAATCAGGCAATCATACATAAAATTCATCAAATGACTCAGTCTCTAGCATAGTAATGGTCTCAAACTATGCGATGAGATTTTGAATCTTAGAAGTTTTCACAACATTGGTACTCGTGAGTAAGTTGGAGGATATCTCATGCTTCCTTACCCGTGGTGTACATTATGATGCGACGGAACTCGCAGGGGGTGACAGCTCCAAAAATTGCACTTAAACCTCATGAGTTAACATTACTCTATTTATATTCATCATCCGTATAAGTGGTGACGAGTTTAGGACTTATGACATTGACACTAGTCATAGTGGGTGATGTCCACACTCTTTTACACACAAGCCAAACCCTCCCGTCAATTGATTTCAAAGAAGATCTCATTATAGCATTCCAATAAGCATAATAAGACTCATAGAAAATAGGTAGCCTATTATACAAATTATTCATAAAAACCCAATATAAAGATCACACAATAAATTAATGTAACTAGCTCATATACCAATTTAAAATAGCAAATGCAACAAATGCGCTATATGGAATTATTTTTATCTTAGGTTATGCACACAAAGATCAAATTTTTAACCAAATTTTATCTTGATTAATAATTAGGAGTTCATGTTAAATAAAGTCCAAATTAAATAATATCCAATCACACAATCAAGCCAAACACACAGAAGAAGAAATTGAGGAAAAATCCATTTCGGGCAAAACTTAGATTTCAGCAATGTAAAAGAGTTTAACAAAATTGGTGACTTAAAGACTACTTAGAGTCCCAGTAAGTATAATGTGAAAGAGTGGTCCCACGCGAGTGTTTTTCAAATCAAACCAATTTTCACCAAAAAAAATTATCCAACTTTTAATTAGCACCAAATCAAGTTGTGAAAAACCAATTTTTACTTTAAACCAATTTTATCTTGATTAAAGCAAGTAAAGTAAAGTAAAGTAAAGAATACTCATAACGTCGGGTGTACGAGGCAAAACCCAAGACGGGAAAAAACCTCGGACAGCCCAAGCCAGACAATCACTATGAATAAAGGTTTTACAAAGACATATTAGGCTTACTCAAGGACTCGATCCCCACGGGTATTGACTCTCCTTCTAATCTTCTACCGTTCTTCAATAGTGCCCATATAGAAATTACATCTTCCACGATACATATCCACAACACACACATCTACGTATGTCTCGGTATCCACCGAATGGCTTTGATACGTCTACAATGTCGAATAAGAAGTCCTTCTCTTTTCATCATCGCAAAACCCAGATGTTCAAGTATAAAACAAATTATCTTGGTGCAGCAAGATCACGTAAACATATAGTAATGATAACTCGGATCTTTGCAAACTCTAAGGATGTGTTTAAGTTTTGAAACCTTACAAAAAACATGTGAAAAACTCTTACTGGATTGAATATTGTTTCTCCAGATGCACACTTAAGAAACTCTGACGAAAACACGCTTTAAATAGGAATTAAACGCCGCCTCAAAAATAGTGTCGCTCAAACGAGATTGACATGTTGTTCGCGCGACATAGCCATCTCGCTCGAACGAAGGACATATGTCGTTCGAACGACGTGCGTATCTATTTGACTTTTCGTTTAAAACGTTTCTTCAAAAGAGACCCAATTAAGTCAAACTCTTTTTTGTGTTTATCAGAATAAAACAAAGTGTATAACATTTAAAACACTTTTAAAACATTTTAAAATATTTTTCTTTATAAAAATACATCCTTATCTTTTTATAAAAATAATTCCGAGCACCATTAATTATACGCATTCATACATGTGTGATCTCGAAATGCAATTAACTTGAAGACGAATAAACTTGCACCAATAAAACTTTGGCATGATCAATTCTTTGAAGCTTTGTCGCAACGTCTTCAATTTCTTCAATAGGTCATAAAACAAGTGGGATCGTGACAAAAATAAAATCTCCCTATGACATATTACGAACACAGTTTTGTTCACGGAATTAAGTCAAAATAATACAGGGACTCAATTGGAAATTTTTGTCCTTACATAATGCACAGATCTTCAAATTTTCAATAGATACGGCATAGTAATGTACCATCCACACTAAGTAGATATTCCCTCGGTATCCACCGATCAACCTCGGGGTGTAGAATCCTTTCTTCTTCAGTAGTAGAACCTCAGCTCCATAAATGAGCAGTATAGTAAATTCTACAAGGGTGTAATGTAACGTATGGAATTTGAGTTTCACAAAAACTCAACAAATCATTCTAAGGGATGTAAGATTTGGATAACAAAAGTGCTCTTATGAAATAAAAAGATGAAAAGTTTTAGTGCAGGTATAGAAATAGATTTTTGCCCGAAGTTATGTATAAAACAAGCTAAACTAATCTTTTTTTATATACAAAAACTCATTTTTTGAGGCGATAAAGTTGTTCGAACGAAATGTAACCTCCTTCGAACGAAAACACTTTTTTTTTAACGAGATCCAATCTCGTTCAAACAAAAATCTTATGTCATTGCAGTATTTTTCCAATGAGCTTCCAAGGATAGTGTGTCTACTAAACAGAGCCCCTTTCATTTGAAGTTCCTTTGAAGTCTATTCTAATGATATATGGTTCTAATGAGATACAAATCTCGTTCCAACGAATAGAAAAATAAAAAAAAAAATCAAAATCCTTTTATGAAAAAGTGCCTCGAGTAAAAATTATCCCAAAATATAATTTGACTGAGATATAATTAAAACCACAAATTTGTATACCTCTATAAAGTGTGTGTGACGATTCCAATGGCTTGAAAATCATAAATGATGATCGATCACTAACTAATCTTCAAACGATCTTGCGGATGTAGTGTTTGCTTTGTAACAAGATACGCCAAAATAACTAAGCTATGAGGAATTATAAAATCTTGGTCTTACATTAGTCTCACTAGCCCACACTTTCACATTTCTTTATCTTATGTATATATCCATGTATTTCATCACTTGCTCATATTCCCATGCCACTCTTACTTGGCATGTATACATTTATGTATAATCACATGTCTCACATTTTGTATATATCATTATGCTTTGTATAGGCTCCATGTTCTATGAACATATTCTCTAGTTTTACGCCCCATGCTACTTTTATATTCTATGATCTCCCTCGTAGTAGTACTTCTCCATCTTAGCATACATAAAACTCTTCATAAAATTCTAATTAAGACTCATTCTTTCCTACACACTATATAACTTGAGCATTACACTATTGACCAAAATTAAGTCCTGTACTGGGAGGTCACTTTGTGATGGGTAACAATCGCAGTTGACCTAAGCTACATAATTACCACCTTCCATTAGCCTAGTAACTTTGATATATATCGAATGGCTCCTCCCTCTTTGTACCTCTTGACCGAACTCATGACAGGAGGTATATAATAGAAAACTCATTCATATATGTCGAGTATATTGAATTCTCCTTCACATGTACCATCTCCACAAGGTATATCGTGAGTAAATTCATGTACACTCACGTATATCAAATGGCTTTTCCACACGTATTGATGACTGATTTCCCTTATATGCAAGAGGTCTATTGATGAAGTCATGCTAAAAGGGGAACCTTTTCACTAACCCACCAATTCATCAACCTCATATAAGTGTCTTCCCTAGGACACTCATACCTAGCGATTTTTTTTTGAGTTTCCTTACAACCTGAATTTTGCATTATTTTGCCTATTTTTAAAACAAGACTTTGTCCATGAGTCTGGAAACAAGTCAAAGCATATCTTATAGCATGTATCCTATCTCTTCTAAGACTCGGGTCCTATCTGGAATTTCACTTACACCCAAGGAGGAACATAATACAATTGGAACCTAAAAATAATAAATACACTGAGGACTTTCCTTTTCTTCCTTTTTTTCAAAAATGCCAAAAATATTTTCTCCTTTTTTCAAAAAAAATATAAAAATCATTTTTCCTCTCAGGTGCGATTAGATACCCCAGTCTTGGCCTAGCTCCCTATTGGCTCAGATCCTCCATCAGGTCACTTCAGAGATCAACTTCTTCCTTCACTACTTCTATATAATTTAATAAATCCATTCGAAGACTATTCATAGAGAACATTTCTAGAATGCAAATGTCCAGTCAGATTTGATGGCAGTTCTCCCTCAACTCAGTGACAAAATCAATAATCTTTAAGTAGAGTTCTAAAAAATGCAATAACATAAGATTTAGACTCTCGAGGCTCCCGATGCTGATAAAATCTTCCCCCATGCTATGGGTCCACAAGCTCCAAAACCATTGTGTGTTTTGAAAAGAGTTCCAACATGTCTCACATACCTCACCTGCTAATAGGTCGCACGATACCAAATCTTGCCCAGCCATTGTAATACCCCAGCCTAAAAAAAATAAGTGTTGAATAATAATTTGAGTAATTTATTGAGAAATATAATTGGATAAACAATTGCTTAAGTGATTGATCTAGAATTATACATATAATGACGCGTTGCGAGAAGTGACAAAAAAGAAAATTCCCACGTTGCATGGTCTACATTGATATTTGTGTTTAATTAGTTGGTATGAATGTATCGCTGAAGTACGACATGAAGCAATCAAAGAATGAATGAGCCCCGGATGGGAGTAAGTTCAACTTATAAATTAGCTCGTACTCAACTCGGACAAGTTTAACTTTGTGCGATTTTTTTGGGATACCCCATTGACAAGAAAAATGGTTTGACCACTTTTTAAGGGTAGTAAAGATATGGATAAAAGTTCCATGGGATCAAATTAGAAAAAAGGGAAGTTTTTGTAAGATGGTTGATCGATCAATGAAATATACTCTTGGTGGTCGATCGATCGATGTTTTCTGATCGATCGATCGACGACGAGCAGGTATGTGACTGTTTTCCTCTCTTTTGTGTTGTCACAATATAAACCTTAGGATCAATGAGTTGTCAACTTGTGGGAAACATAAGTCCTGATATGGAAACATTTGGGAGATAAGAATCTTCCCATCTATGCATTTAAAGCTTATAGTTTGGTTATATAGGAAAGAGAGAGAACCATAGGAAGCCATATACACACAAACCCATTAGATTTCTAAGTCCATTCTCTCTAGCTTGGGCTTCCATGGAGGAAAATACTTCTACCCCAGAATTTCCTAGCCACATACACCACTATCCCCACCATAAAACCACCATTAGAAGGCCACAAATCAACTTACATCACCATACAAAACCCTAGATAGATTTATTGGGTTAAAGAAGAGGGTATTCTTGGAGTTGGGTGGAGGTTTGAAGGGGGTGTTTTTAGGGAAAGAAGATGGATTTTATGCATCATTCTTGGAGTATTTTTGGAACTTCCATTGGAGCTAGTATAGGGGAGCTTTTATGACTCCCTTTAAGGCCACATTTAGAGGTAGGGGAGTCACCCATCTTCCCTACTTCCTTCCACGATTTTCAGAGGTATTTTAGGTGGGAATACTAATCTTGATGTAGGTTTATAAATGTGTATAATTTTAGCTGATTTATTTACATACATTAGGCTTTCTATATGTAGGATATATGATTGCTTGCATCCATGCGATTAGCTAGTTGATTTCTATGATTTTATGGGTAAATGGGTTTCAAAGGGATGTCTAAAATGGGTTTTGAAAAAAGACAAATTTCAGAGTAATCTTTTACACATATTGGGTGTAACATGTGTAGGATAATGGCTATGTTGAATTTATGGGTTTTGTAATTGCATCCTTAATATTTTGAATAAAAAGATGCATTTGAAAGAAGGTTTAAATGGGTTTTAAAAGTGTTGGAAATTTTAAAACACTATTCATGGACATCTTATGAAATAAAATGTGTTAAAAGTTGATTTTAATGATGGAAATGTGATTTCTATGAAAAGTAATTTTTTAACCTTATTTATGTCATTTTGTAAAATGATTATATGTTTTCCTACATTAAATAGAGATCTCATTATGTAAAGAAATGTTTTCACTTTAAGTAGGTATTTTAAAATGTGTAAATTCATAATGAGAAAATAGTATGGGATAATGTGTAAATGTTGATAAAATGGGTGTTAAGATGTAAGAACCCAAAAATAAAGTGTGTTTGCCCAATATGGGAAAAATGAGACTTTAATATATAAAATGTATGAGCTTACATATTAAAGGTGGGAAAGTGTCAAATGTGAAAGTTGAGTAAAATGTGATAATGAACAAGTGTTTTAATGGTTAAATGTGTTTAAGTGTTGAAGTCGAAACTTAAACTACTTTTTGGAACTTGGCACTTGTTAAAAGACTAATTTATAAGTTTTGGTAAATAAAGGGTAAATTGGTAATTTACTTAAAGTGGAACATTTTTATGGAATAAAAATGTTGACGAATGTTTTTACAGTGGTATGGGTGAAATTGAATTAATTCCTAAAAATGTGAATGATTTTTGGTATAAAATCAACGAGGGTGTGAATAAACGGACAATTAAGTTCGGGCTTTTGGCTTCAGTCCGTAAATATTGATTAATGTGAACATTGGAATAATGTTGAGCACATTGGAAAAATAATGGAATATTCAGATGATGTCGGAGAAATAACTAAGCAGGGCATGACGTCCCTAGTGGTGAAAGCCCCAAAAGAAAATACAGTAGCATATGGAGGCGGAGACCGATGGTGAGAGGCCACGAAGTCCGTGGTTATTATCTAAATCCCAAAGATAATGATGTAATTAGGAATATGATATGAAACGGGTTACAAGATGGAAATAACCTAACTTGTGTGAATGATAAATGTTTCAATTAATGTAATGTCGACAAGTAAATTGAGAATAATAATTAATGTCCATAAGAAAAAAGAAATGATTAAGCAAGGTGACTTAATAGGTAAATAATCTACATATGAGGTTTAAACCCATAATGACACAAGTGTGTGTTGTATAAGGATTTCAATTATTAATGAACATTTTTTAAACACGATGTGCGCGTGTGTTGAAAGGAAGTTTTAAGTAATGATTAAGCAACTCTGGTGTGAGTTAATAAACGTTGAGTAATAAACATTTGAAAGTGAATGCAAGGTTTTCCCAAAAATTGCAAATCGTTTAACTAGGTGTGTTAATGGGAAGAATATGCTAGTTTTTAGGCATAAAGATATGATTCTTTTGTAAAGATAAGGAGAATGAATGACGTCAAATAACATTTTGGAATAAAACGGTTTAATACATTAGGACAATAATAATATGCAAATATTGCGTATTTCAGGCGTTAACATACGCGTTATTAGCCCCCTCGGGTATCTTATTCCCTATATTTATTCTCGTTAACCAGACAACCTCGGATTTCTATGTTAACATGCTTTGCAGGGGTTAATTGAGCTTTTATAGGTATTTGGATGCTTAGTGTGAAGTTTGAATGCATTCCAGTGAATATTCGTACACATTCGCATGTGCACGAGCATTTTAGTAAATTCACAGTTTGGGCACCTGGCCCAACATCTACACAGAAGTTGTATCCCTCCTCGTAAGCTTCGTGTGGCCGTGAATGGTGCGCGAATCCGAGTCCGAACGAAGAAGTTATGGGATTTTTAACGGAATGGAACTATAATGAAACCAAATTAGGGGATTCTCATTTCAGACCTGCTTGATCGATCGATCGATCGATCGACCCCTAATTATTTCTGAATTCGTGGGAGACAGTGTGCATATTTTCCAACCATCGATTGATCAACCAAAGTGGTCGATCGATCGATCCCCTATTTTCTGAGATATTTTTCCTTTTCTTTTCTTTCTTCTTTTCTTTTCTCCCAACTTACTACATAAGGGATTTTTGTTGTAATATCAGATATAATTCATTTTAGGTTAGCAAAACTTCGGGTTTGGGATTGTTGAGCGCTTTTTTAGGTTAGCAAAACTTCCCCTAAAAATTTTGGGCCTTATAGACTTTGGGACAATATTTTTTACGGCTTAAAGGAATGCAAGCTAAAAGTTTTTGTCTTCACAGCCAGAGTGGCATTTCTTTAGATTTGCTAAACTCACAAGGGTAGGCTCATCATGAGCCAAACACCAAGGCATACTTGTAGTTTTTGTGAATAGGTGAGGGTATTGTTGTTCGAGCAACAATATGAAGCGCCAAAATCGTCCTAAGATGTCGTGTTCATCCTTGGTGTTGGGTTTCAAAGCAGAGATTCATCTCCTTTGTCACTTCAATTCAAATATCTTTCTTTGTTGCTAGGCATTCCAGACCTTTTCTTCTTCAGCGTCTTTTTTCTCCAGAGCTTCATCAATCTTTGTAAGTTCAGCTCTAACTTTCTTAGTTTTTCCTTTCTTAGTTTTCATTTTCTCAGTTTTCTTCTTCTTTAAATTACTCTGTAACTCTAAATAGCTCTTAGTGTTCTCATGGAAAAATTTGATAACAAGTCGATTGTTGAGTTTAGGAAGTCGTATAATATTCCTAATTGTGTGGAGATCAACAGTGCCCCATTTCCCCAAAATGTTTGTGACATTGAAGGAGGGCAGTGGATTCATACCGTTTTGATAACTCAAGGGGGTTTAACACTTCTTCCAAGCCACCTCTTTATTAGGTTCTTCATATATTTTGAAATTGTGCATGCTCAATGTGACCCATCCGTCTAGAAGATAGTTAATGGGGTACATAGAATAAATACTCTCTAGGGGATAAAATTGGTCCTTGTTGAGATTTGCTACTACTATATGTGGTCACAAACTAGTGATGGACTTTTGTATATGAAGAACATGAAGGCTGAAAGGGTCCCGGTGGTTAACTTTCCAGACTCCCATAAATATTATTGGGACCATGGTTTCATTCCCAGAAATTGGCAACGTCCTCCGGCTCGCAAGGTCGAAAGGCACTGAGGCCCTATAATTTTGGACTTTGGAGAGGACCATTGTTCATTACAAAATTTACTCCCCTATGTTGACCAATGACAAATGGACACCCGTTCTCCTACGTGGCAATCTTATAGTAATCACTTATGTGGTCGGCTCTCGAGACAGTTGGTCAGCTAATTAGTCGACCAACCTAAAGAATATTAACAATCAAGAATATAAAAAGCCATTTGTGTGGAATCACCAACAGTCATTATCTTATATTGAATATCAACAGTCATATTATTATATATAGATATAAATGCCTGAATATATAAAGGCATTCTATCTCGAAGAATCCGAACCACTATAAATACATGATCTCCCCTAGCTCAAAGGGACAAGTGAATCATTCTTAGCTACACACCCAACTGTGCTATTGTAATCACTAGAAATAAAACAAAAAATGGACGTAGGCTTTCGTCAAAGCCAAACCACTAAAAAAATATTTGTCTCTTGTGTGTTTGCATGAATTTCTTATCTTTATTTTATTTGTTGACGTCTCTAAATGATGAACAATTTTTATACATCAACAGATTGACGCAGTCTGTGAAAACTCGACATGAAAAGTTCTCTCTTTAAAAAAAGAGATAGAGATCTATGTCACAAGCTAATGATTTATACAACCTGATCAAGCTCTAAATTTTTCTTTTTTTTCCACATATAACTAATTACATGTTGTACATGCATCTTTTTGCTCCAATACGACTCTCCTACGTTTATACTCATAAACTTTGTGATAAATTCTTACTTGGAAATCTTCAAAAAGTCGATTTTAGATCATAAGCTTTATACGGGTCCTTAAAAGAGAGAAACACGCGAATAGTTCTGCAAATAAATCTAATGATTTTTTTGGAATCTTAAGTATTTAGTCCTATTTATAATGATTTATTTGTCACCACTCTCATATTTTTATTTTTTTAGTTGTTGGTCATATATGAGACAAGTGTCATTGTCTACAAAAAGAACGATGAGTGGTTACAGAAAAGTTATAGGCGATTTTTGGTGGTTATTGGACTTTTTACAATTTTAAAAATACATGAAAGTAAGATATAAATACATCTTTATTGATGGGACTAACGTCAAAAAATCTATTCTTTAAATATATTTTTCTTTATAGAAAAATACGCATTAAAGAACCGAAAAATAGGGAGTAAAATTTTAGTTTTAACGAGATGTCGGATCTTGGTTTATTCAAAAGGGGTGTTTTTATTCCCACCCAATTTTTCTTTCTACGTAACCGTAAAAAGCTTTACAAGTTTAATAGAAATGGGGTTTACAGAAAGAAACGTGGGGTTTAATTAAAAACACCCATTCAAAAGTCTCTTCTTAATATTTGGTTTATTCAGCAGCAACAGGGACGGCAAACCCTTACACAAATATGATCGTCAACCCTGTTGTAAAAAACCCAACGGATTCTGCACATCCCCAAATTTTACATATCCCAAAATTTGACCACACTGATGTTTCAAGCCTCCTACCAGGAACCTTCCTCAGCGAGAAACCTAAACGGGTCCAATCGTCCTGGCTGGCATTTATATACGACAAAAAGGTACATCGGCGGCAACACTGAGTGATCGCAGACCATCCATATAGCTGTAATCATCGACCATTCACTACCGACTCTTCATCAGAACTCCTCGGAATACTAACTCATTACTAAAGAAACGGATTTAATTCTTGGGTAGAGATGATGCACTTTTATCAAACCCAGATTTGATCCTCATCGCCGGATCTATAAACTTCTTTTGGTCGGCAGCCCAATTTCCTCCCCGACCAACGTGGTCACGGTAACGAATGGGCCTTTAGTTTAAAAAGGGATGTTTTGTATCTCTTTCTCTACATCCTAACAATTAAATATTGGGGTAAAGGGCCCCACCGGTTCTCATGGGACATTGGTTGTTGTGGGTTCACTCACCAACGAACTTTCCATGGCTTCCTTTTAGAGACGAATGGCTATCTTCCCTTGCGCGCTGGTCGGCGTACTGGTTGGCGTGGCGACTACTGTGAGACGGAAATTTACTGGTCAGCGACATCTATTACTAGCCGGCAGCACCTATTATGGCCCGAGCAGATACATATAATATATTGTTTATCCGAATAAATCAATTTCATGATGATTTCTATTTGATTTAGCCTTCCAGCAATTAATTAATTTTCATGCGTACAAAATTTAGGGCTGTTTGGTTCTCTATTCTGAAAACTCGATTTAAACGTTGTTTTTAAATACAGTTTTAAAATTCAGTTTTTCGTGGTTATAATTATTGGTGTGCGTTTGGTAAACTTGTTTTTAAATACGGTTTTTAAAAAATTTGACAAACTTGGCAAACATGTATATTTATATTATACATGTATGTATATATGCATAAACACATACATAAAACTTTCATACATACATGATACATACATACATACATACATACATCATAAATTATATACATGTACATTTAATAACATGTATTTTTAGGTATATTTAATGAGGTATGTTATGGAGTTAAATTTTATATATATATATATAAAAAAAAAAAAAAAACTTTCATAGATACATGATACATGAATGTATACATATACATACATACATACATACATACATACATACATACATACATCATAAATTATATATACGTACATTTAATATCATGTATTTTTAGGTATATTTAATGAGGTATGTTAGGGAGTTTAACTCTCTCTCTCTCTCTCTCTCTATATATATATATATATGTACATATATATTTTTTATTTATAAGAATTACACACATTAATGTATTATGTATGTATATTATATATTAAGGTATAATTGCTTTAAAATATTAAGAATGAATAATTCTGAGTTGAAAAATAAAAAAAAAACAGATGTTATAAAACACCCAAAATCTGTTTTCTGAAAAACTTGATTATAACACAGGATTATTATAATTCTGTGTTTAAAAACAGGTTGCCAAACGGAGATTTTTATCAGAATTGTATTTAAACACAGAAAACAGAATTATAGTTGCAAACCAAACAGGCCCTTAGTCTCGACAAATTCTCGAGCACGGATCGCTTGCTATATCTACTCGGCACTGTGCAATTCTGCCTCGACGGACTAGCCAAGCACTATTTATCTTATTAATGCTCCGACGAATGATCGAACACGCGACAACACTTTAAGACCAGTTATTTTTTTATAACCGACGAATGCTCAGGTGTTGGTACGTCTTCAATTTCATTATTAATTATCTGCCTCTGATTCTTAAAATTAAAGGTGGTTATGCATATTCAAGATTTACTTGACAGAGGATGGACAAAATTATTTAGTTCCAAAGACATCTACCACACTAGTTGTATTTATCTCCAACGGATGGTTGGTCGGGATAATCCTTATCTATATTCAATCCTGAAAAATAGTCGATTGTTAATCGACATTACATTTATTATTGATATGAATAGTGTGGAAATTTATTTTTCTCTAACAATGCATGATCATTCGTAATATTTACTTGGTCCCCTTAGGCATTATTTAAAGGCCCAGATAGATTGTGCCATTTAATTATCTGGATTTCTCACTACCTTCCATGGATATTGGATGCAAATTATATATTATGCGAATCATCATAATTTAGCCGCAATGGACTGTTGGGCATTACCAACTGCATGTTCATCTCTCATTATATTTGCGATTCAAGTCCCGATGCTCGGGCATGCTCATTATTTGATCGCTCTATATATAATCGACATTATATTGCAGCAAAGTCCCGACCAATGAAGCATTATTATTATACAGTCTCTTCTTCATAAGCCAGACTGGGGGGCTTTGTAGTTATATTGACCTGTTCACTTCAACATTAGTCACAATAAGCCTCAGCACATTAATGCTTCACAGACATTTGGTCGACTCTCTAATTGGAGCATTTATCTGATCAACAAATAAAATTGGCTTGCTCGGATTATCAGTCAGACAAAAGAAAATGTAAAAGAAGCACATCCTCGAAAAATTGGCCTAAAACTGAAGACATCTCAGCAAAGTACCTCAGCTAGACTGCCAAAATCAACTTCCTGTATGACCTTATCTCCGGACAGATCACGAAAAAGAAGTTCACCAAATCTAGGAAATTCGTTGCAGTGTGATGGACGACAAGATCCGACCATAATTGACTAACGCACAGATAAGATCCTAACATCAAACTTCATGTATGACTTCGTCTTTAACATGTTAAGATCAAGAAGTCCGTAAAACTTCATGTATGAACACAAGAATTTTTACCTGATCGAGTTAAAATACAGGAATAATGATACATTCCTAATACACGTGGTTGCCCCTTATAGCTAATGCCGCGACATCTATCAACAAAACTATTTACAGTTTTCTATAAGAAACAACATTAATAGAATCTAAGGGCATACAATCATACCTAACCCGACTAAAAAGTCTACACAAATTACCTAGTCGACAGGCTAATTAGAAATTAATCACAAGCTTAAATAAAGATCAACTAATTATTTCAACACCAATAGCTTCAACAAGATATTACATAAGTAGAAATTGTCATTATAAGGAAATAACGAAGCTCTTAGGAGTCATTTCATGGGGAACTTTTCCTCGGCCTTATCCTAGCAAGAGCAACATCATGGGCAGAAAGACCAGAGTACCTTAGTTTTTCAAACTATCAACAAGAACGCCTCTGAGTGAAATATTTTACAAAGCTCATTAAGTCGGCTATCGACCACCAGCATACTTAAAGACCGAGAAAGTATTCCGATCTCATACTCCATCCTTGCAATAAAGGAACACTGGGGAATTTTGTTGTGGGTTAAATTGTTCAAGCTATATAGATTAATGATGTAAGAACACCTGTCATATGCTACTAAGAAATTCCAAGTGGCACATTATGGAAATTAAAATTGATGACATCAAATGGTACCAGTTGGACCAACAACATCAGGACACTTTTCCTCCTAAGTAGACACATCAGCACTTGGTTGGCTCCAGACCTCAGCACTTCATTAACAATTGAACCAAGAAGAAGAAGAAGGGTCAAACGCATAGGAATTATTAAGAGACACTTCGCACGTGTTGTAGAAAGCTAATAACCTCATTCATCATGAACGAGTGTAACTTTTCGAAATAAATACTCCACCCTTACACTAAATCATCAGGCATGGAGCAATATGGGCTTTTGTTGGTTGAAAAATTTACTCCCCTACATTGACCAATAAGAAATGAATACATGTTCTCCTACATGGCAATCTTCATAGTGATCACTGTTGGTCGGTTAACCGAACGACCAACCTAAAGAATATGAACAATCAAGAATATCAAATGTCGTTTGTGTGAAATCACCAACCGTCATTGTACCTGTGAATATCAACGGTTATATTGAATATCAATGGTAATATATATTGTGTATAGATGTAAATGTCTGAATATATAAAGGAATTTTATCTCTTACACTCCCAAGCACTATAAATACATGAACTTTCCTACCTCAAAGGGACAAATGAATCATTCTCAAGCACTCCCAAGCACTATTGTAATCACCAGAAATAAAACAAATAGCGAGTGTAAGCTTTCGTCATAGCCGAACCACTTTAAAAATCTTTGTCTCTTGTGTGTTTTCATGAATTGTTTATCTTTATTTTATTTTTTGACGTCTCTAAATGATGAACCATTTTTAGACATCAGCAAATTGACGCCATATGTGGAAAATCGACATAAAAAGTCTTCTCTCTTTAGCAAAAGAGACAGAGATCTAAGTCACAAACTGATGATGTGTACAATCTGATCAATAGCTAAGTGTTTCTTTTTTTCCCATATAAGTAATTACAAGTTGTACGCGCATCTTTTTGCTCAAACATGATTAACCTATGTTTATACTCATAAACATTGTGATCAATTCTTATTTGGAAATCTACAAATCGATTGATTTCAAATCATAAGTTTTATACTGTCCTTAAAACGAATAAACACTAACGGTTCTGCAAATATGTTTGATTATTTTCTTCAAATATACTTTTCTTTACAGAAAAATATGGGTTAAGGAATTGAAAAATGGGAAGTAAAATTTTAGTTTTAAAGAGATGTCGGATATTGATTTATTTTTTTTATTTTTTTAGCATATCATGAGATGTTCGAGTCAGCTTACGTACATCTCGACTAATCCCCATTCGCGATTCGTGATTACTGTTGACCAAATATTATTTTGCTAGTCCATCCCCAATGGGGTTGGCTGATCTTGGTTTATTCATAAATCTCTTCTTAATATTTGGTTTATTCAGCAACAACAGGGACGGCAAACCCTTACACAAACGGGATCGTCAACCCTGGTGTAAAATTATACAATGGATTCCGCACATCCCCAAATTTTACATATCCTAAAATTTGACCACAATGATGTTTTAAGCCTCCTACCAGAAACCTTCCTCACCGAGAAACCCAAACGGGTCCGTCCAACCGTCCCGGTTGGCATTTATATACGACAAACAGGTACATTGGCGGCAACACTCACTCAGTGATGGGAGACCATCAATATAGCTGTAATCATCGACCATCCGCTACGGAATCTTTCATCAGAACTCCTCGGAATATTAACTCATTACAAAAGAAAGGGATTTAATTATTGGGTAGAGATGATACACTTTTATTAAACGCAGATTTGATCCTCATCGCAGGATCTATAAACTTCTTCTGGTCGGCGGTATGTTTGCTCCCCGTTCAACGTGGTCACGGTACCAGAATTTTTTTTCACAGGTTGGCGGATGGGCCATTAGTTTAAAACGGAGGTTTGGTTTGGGAACTCTTTCTCTACATCTTAACAATTAAATATTGGGGTAAAGGGCCCCACCAGTTCTCATGAGACATTGGTTCACTCACCAACGAACTTGCATTGGCTTCCTGTTAGAGACGAATGGCCTTCTGCCCTTGCGTGCTGCTCGGCGTCAAATAATAGAGGCGTATGCTGGTCGGTGACTACTGTGAGACATCTATTACTAGCCGGCAGCACCTATTACTAGTCGGAGACATCTATTACTAGCCGGCAGCACCACCTATTACTGGTTTTATCATTTTGACTCTACAGTTTTACAATGCCACGTCCCATTTTGACTTTATAAAAAATAGCAATTGCTTCTAACAGAACAATACGACCTACCTTTTTTTTATTCTTCACAACTTTACGTGGAAATAAATTTTCGCAACAACTTATAATTGAGAATTTGTTTGGACTTCAGATAATTTTGAAAAGAGTTTAGACTAAATAATTATGCCTTACATTTGGTATATAATTGATAAAAAAAAAAAGGGATCTTAAGTATTTAATCCTATTTATAATGATTTATTAGTCACCACTTTCATGTTTTTATTTTTTTATTTTTTTAGTTGTTGGTCCTATACGAGACAAGTGTCGTTGTCTACAAAAAGAATGATGGGTAGTTACATGGAAGTTATAGACGGTTTTGGGTAGTTACGGGACCTTTTACAATTTTGAAAATACATGGGAGTGGAGCCTAAATACATCTTTGAAGACGGGACTAAAGCCAGAAAACCTAAAAAAAAAATCTTATTTGACATGTATTTGGCACGATATATATTCGGCATAAAACTTATTATCTGCACATCTGACTAGTATTTGACATAAAATTTTTTGCTTTGAAATTTTTATAGCGCGATATTCTAGCAGATACATATCATATATTGTTCATCTGAATAAATAGATTTCATGATAATTTCTATTTAATTTAGCCTCAACAGGTGATCGGACAATTAATTAAATTCCACGGGGCAAGATTCATTTCTCACTAGTATTCGAGCACGAATTTCTCGCTATATCTACTCAGAACTGTGCAATTCTGCCTCGACGGACTAGCCATGCACTATTTATCTTATTAATGCTATTATGGATGGCCGAACACACTACAACACTTTCGTAATATCACGTACTTTTATGGATATTTAAGTTGCATAAACGGGAGTAATTTGGGATTTGAGGAATTACTGTGAATAATAATTTTTGGATTTTATGAGTGTTAGATAATTTTTTACGTGTGTTACATTTACTTTTGGGACTAAGTATATGAGTTGGATTATTTTTATTACATATAGCAGTTGGGTAAAGCGACGAATGATAATATTTTATATGAAAAACACGCGTAGTGAGATGTGTTGGGTTTAATTAGTGAATTTTAGTTAAATGACTCGGATGAAGATTTCTAGTGCACGGCTGATTTCGGAATGGCCAAGATAGTCAAAATAGAGTATCCGGGGGCAGTGCTTAGATTCCGATTTTTTTTTAGATTAGTAGGGACACTCAAACGAGTTATTTTTAGGTTTATAAGGGATACACCCTTATCCTCTCTTATAAAGGCACGAGAGAGAGAGAGAGAGAGAGAGAGAGAGAGAGAGAAAGAAAAAAGGAAGAGAGGAAAGGGATTTCCGGCCAAACTCTGCGGGATTCGACTCGAGGTCGTCGAATTTCATCCACGAGGCAAGTGTTTAACATGATTTAATGATTTAGTGTGTTTATTTCTCATATTGTAGTTGGTGTGTAAAACTATAAAGATTTTGGGTTGGATTTTCGTGAATCAAAACGAGTGTTTTGAAAGTTGAACGGATAAAAATCGGATAATATTCGATTTGAGAAACTTGGGAATTTATTTGAAATCGATTGTTTGCTATTTGGTTCTAGGGTGATTATAACCCTTTTTATATGTGAATATATTGTTGGTCGAGGCTGGATGATGATGGGAGAGAAGATAAAAAGCTTGGGGGTATGTTAATGGCCGATACAGAATCTCGGAGATGAAGCTGATCTGATCTATCGATCGATCGATGACCAGGGGTCGATCGATCGACTCTACAGAAATTTGACAGTTTCGGCTTGTTTAGTTTAAACGGGATAAATTCCAAAATTAATGAATTATAGCTTATTTATTTGAAAAAATAAATATCCAACTAGGGGAAATTATTCCTAGCCATTTAAGGGAGTTAATTGGGGTTATGAGGGTGCAATAATTGTGTGGCACTAAATGTGTAGTTTTGAGGAAAATAAATTGTGGAGTTAGACATTTGGGGTTCCTAAAAATAGTGTGGGGACTTCTAAATTATTAATTGAGTGAGATGTATACCTTGGGGGTTAGTTGAAAGTAAAATCCCAGACTTAATAATTTAGGGGTGTTCGGGACGAGTAACTCTCGAGGTATTATTTCGGTGGACGATTATATATATATTATGCGTGTTGAAAAAATATTTATGTACCGCCTATATGTTTGAGTAAATCCTAGGATGTGAGTCCGATGGAATTTAGGATAGGGGCTAGAGATGCTTGAGCGGCTATCCAGTGTCGGTTGACGACTATTATTATAGATGATGCGATACCTTTGGAATTAATATAAGTTGATAGTATACTTATTTGATTATTACGATTGGTATATTCGGGATTATATATAAATCCTTAAAAGTGATTAAGGTGCGAGTTATATATTAAGTAAGAGAATATTTATAAGTTTAGTATTGTAAGTATGCGAATACTTAGATACTATTACGAATGGGGACATTCGGGGTTATTGGCTATGGCTATAAGAGTTTGGCAATTATAGCCATATATATATATTTAAGAAGTGATATATATTATATATACGAAAGTTGTTAAAGTATATATATGAGATGATATAGAAATAAATATATCTTTGTGTGATTGGTATATTTGTACCTTAGAGATTGGTTCCACAAGCTTCCCCGGGTCTAGGGTTGGATAACCAGATTATATATTTTCTCTAGTGCAATCCAGGGAGGTTACGCGATATGGGTGAATCCCTTAGCTTGAGGAGCAGGAAGAATATATCCCCAAGTCATATCGTCCCGTATACGAGTATGATGTTTGTATTCCACTTTCAGGATGGAACATGACCGCCTCCACCGTTTTGTATTTTTACCATGACAATGAGTGAGGGGGTACTGTGGTTGAGTGAGTAAACTCGGATTCGGATAGACACTATGAGACTGCATCCTCAAGTTATAGCTCGGTGGGATGGTTATTATACTTATGATTGTAATAGGTATAATTATACTTATTGTTTATAGTATATTGCTTGTATATGAAGATGAGATATCATATAAAGTAAACTTGTATAAAGTGAAAAGAATGATAAGGTGTTATTCCCCTTCCGGTAGATTTATATCTGGAATTATATGAATATGAATCATAGGTTCTAGTGAGAACTATATATATACGAGTTTTTATATATGCGTTATGTGCTGAGAGCCTAATGAATCTCGACGATCAACATTGTCAGGTAGTAGTGTATCGAGGAGTTCTTTGTTTGGATTTCGCTTCGCGAGACACCCCACGCACGAAACGTAGCGCATTGTTGAGAATGGGGAGAAGTTTAGTCCTTAGTAATCGGGTTTTTTTAAGACTTTTAGAAGATAGGTGAAACAGATTATTTAGGCATGGTAGATTAACTAAGTTGTTTAAAAAGGTATGCGATAGGTGTGCACTATTAGAAGAGGGGTGAGGTGTATCTCATGGGAGTGCGATACCAATTTAAATATGAGAGATTTCATATTTTAAAATATGACATTTAAGCACTTGCTAAAATATTTTCAAAACTCGGGCTCTAACCCGTTTCTTTATTTTTCCTCTTTTGCTATATATGTATATATATTAGGTGTCCAGACACATGGATACTTGGATGATGATCCGTTCGAGTCAAACGTTCGCTGCAGCAACTATAGATGCATGTAGGTTTATTTTTAGACGCTTCTATTCTTGTGATCTACATAGGAAGCATTGTAGGCACATTCGGGTCGATAGTCCAATTATATCCATTTATTCTTTTAGTGCGACATTCGATTTGGTTGTATTATGTTAATCCCAGTGTTCGGTTATTTTATTTCATTTAAGTTGTTGCTTATAAACTGTGTGAATGTTTTATTTAGTTGGTTTGGTTAAAAAGATTAGTTAAATATAATTTTGATGCCAGCCTAATAGGTTATTAGTAATTAACTTGGTTTTCGACAGTGATGCTAAGAATGAACCATATGAAACTCCTGTTTTAATTTGGTATAGGATTGATCACCCGGTATTTTATTAGGCGGGGTGTCACAACTTTAAGACTCAACAAATAGTTGGACAATGTTATTTTTTATAACCGAAGAATGCCCGGGTATTGGTATGTCTTCAATTTCATTATTAATTATCTGACTTTGATTCTTAATATGAAAGATGGTTAAGCATATTCAATATTTATCTCGGTAGAGGATAGACAAAATATTTATTTAGTCCCAAAGATATCTACCACAGTAGTTGTATTTAATCTCCAACGGATAATTGGTCAGAATAATCTTTATTTTATTCAATCCCGAAAAATGGTTGAAATAGTTGATTATTAATCGACATTACATTTATTAGTGATGTAAATGGTGTGAAAATCTATTTTTCTCTATCAATGCGGGATCATGCGTAATATTTACTTGGTCCCCTCAAGCATTATCTAAAGGCACAGACAGATCGTCAACCCTTTCATTATATGGATTTCTCACTACCTTCGATGGATATTTGATGCAAATTATATATTATGAGAATTATTACAATTTGGCCCCAACGGACTGTTGGACATTGCCAACTGCATATTTATCCAGCATTATATTTGATATTCAAGTCCAGATGCTCGCACATGCTCATTATTTGATCGCTCTTTATATAATCGGCATTATATTGTAATAAAGTCCCGACTAATGGTCGAGAATTATTATTATGCAGTCTCTTTTTCATAAGCCAGACTGGGGGACTCTATAATTATGTTGACCTGTTCACTGCAGCATTAGTTACAATAAGCCTCAGTGCATTAATGCTTCACAGACCTTTGGTCAGATCTCAAACTGGACCATTTATCTGATCAACAAATAAAACTGGCTTGTACGAATTATCATTCAGACAAAAGAACATACAGAAGAAGTACATCCTAGAAAAAATTAGTCTAGAACTAAAGACATCTCAGCAAAGAACCTCAGCTGCACTGTCAAAATCAACTTCATGAATGACCTTGTCTCTGGACAGATCACGAACACAAAGTTCACTAAATCTAGGAAATCTGTCATAGCCCGATGGACGACAAGATTTGACCATACTTGACTAACATACAGAGAAGATCCTAACATCAAACTTCATGTATGATTTCATCTTTGACAAGTTAAGATCAAGAAGTCCGTAAAACTTCATGAATAAATACAAGAAGTTTTACCTAACCGAGTTAAAATACAAGAATAATTATACATTCATAATACACTTGGTTGCCACTGATAACTAATGCTATGACTTCTATCGACAAAACTATTTACATTTTTTTTTAAGAAACAACATTAGTAAAATCTAAGGGCTTATAATCATCACTAACCTGACTAACTAGTCTACACAATTTACCTAGTCGACAAGCCGATTAGAAACTAATCACAAGCTTAAATAAAGATCAACTAATTATTCCAATACCAATAGCTTCAGCAAGATATTACATAAGCACAAACAGTTATTACAAGGAAATAACGAAGCTCTTAGGAGTCATTTCATGGGGAATTTTTCCTTGGCCTTATCCTTGCAAGAGCGACATCAAGGGAAAAAAGACCGGAGAACCTTAGTTTTTCAAATTAGCCATAAGAACGCCTCCCAGTGAAATATTTTACAAAGTCCATTAAGTCGGATGTCAACCACCAGCATACTTAAAACCCAAGAAATTATTCAGATCTTATACTTCATCCTTTCAACAAAGGAGCATTAGGGGCTTTTATTGTGGGTTAAATTATTCATTCCACATGGATTAATGATGCAAGCACGCATGTCATACGCTGCTAAGAAATTCCAAGTGGCACATTATGGAAAGTAGAATTGATGACATCAAGTGGTACCATATGGACCAACAACATTAGGACACTTATCCTCCCAAGTAGACACATTAGTACTTAGTTGGCACCAGACCGCAACACTTCATCAATAATTGAACCAAGAAGAAAAAGAAGGGTCAAATGCATGGGAATTATCAAGAGACACTCCACACGTGTTATAGAAGGACAATAACCTCATTCATCATGTACGGATGTAACTTTTTGGAATAAATACTCCATCCTTTCAATGGGGTCTTTTATTGATTGAAAAATTTACTCCCCTACATTGACCAATGGGAAATGGATACCCGTTCTCCTACGTGGAAATATTCATAGTAATCACTTACGTGGTCGGCTCTCGAGACACTTGGTCGACTAACCGATCGAATAACATAAAGAATATGAACAATCAAGAATATTAGAAGCCGTTTGTGTGGAATCACCAACAGTTATTGTACCCGTGAATATCAACAGCTATATTGAATATCAATGATCATATTTATTATATATAGATGTAAATTCCTGAATATATAAAGTCATTCCATCTCTTAAACTCCCAATCAATATAAATACATGATCTCCCCTAGCTCAAAGGGATAAGTGAATCATTCTCAAGCCCACCCAACTGTGCTATTATAATAACCAGAAATAAAATAAATAGTGGACGTAGGCTTTCATCATATCCGAACTGAAGCCCTTATACTCTTGACTCACTTGAGTCTATATTGTATAAGTGTTCATCTAGTTAGGAAATTGTGATAAAATTGTGTCTATCCTAGAATACAAAGAACCCCAGAGCTTGGTTTGCTATTTCATCTTTCTTGATTGATTGATTTAGACCATATTACCAACACTCACACACAGTAGAATTGATCTCATACATTTCATATTGCATATTATTGTGTGTACATATGCTGAGTGTGTTTAAATCCCTAAAATTATTTTTTAATATTTTTTTGGGATTTTATAAACCTTTAAAATAAGTTTTATTTAATTAAAATTTGTTTTAAAAATATTTTTGGGGGTAAAACTGCAATTAAGATTTAATGGTTATATTGGCTGGAAGTTACCTTGGGTAGAATCCGAAAGAGACAGAGACTTCAGGGTGTGTTTGTAATTAATTTTAGATGTGCGTTTGATATCTTATAATTGCCCAACATCTGTTGCATTCTGATTGGTGGATTTTGTGTTTCTTTATAGAGTGTAAAACAACGATTGTTTACAACCCTTGGATCGTTTTTATCAACGATCTGCATGCGCTCTTACTTCATCCCTGTGAACCTCATATGAACCAATCAGGAGAGTTTTAATCACCGCATATCGTGAACCCTTGGATCAAAGTCAATCGACCTTGACTCAATCTGAGCCATTGATTTTGAACCTTATTCTCGAATCTTCTCAGACTCCTATAAAAGGACCCCTTCACTCAACCATCTGAGACTTTTTGCCATTTCGTCCTTTTGAGAGAAAAGAGAGAGTAGAGAGAGAAGAGAGAAAAGAGAGAGAAGAGAGAAACCAGAAAGAGAGAGAAAGAGTTAGAAACCCTAACCCTAACCCTAAATCGTAAAACCCTTTTTCAAACCTAAACCTCTTTTCAAGTCCCGTTTATACCAAACACAACCTTGAGTGTTTGAGTGTTTTGAGAGGTTGAGAGTTGGTTTGTTTAGTTGGTTTGTTGCTGTAACCTCTCCGTTCTTAGATCTTGTGTCCAACCTAAACATCTATCTTCGATCTAACTTTCTGCTTTATAGAAATTTCAGATCTAAGTACTTTATGTTACATTTCACTTAAATTTACATATTTTGTTTCTCATCTTGAGAAATATATTGTTGATTCGTTTATGTAAATGTTTTTAACTTTGAAATCAACAATAATATTTTCTGTTTCTAGTTCTCTTGAAACAAGACCTTTGACCTAGTTTGGAATCGCACTTGGTGATTTTCAATCTCAAAAATATTTTCAAAACCTGAGATTGATTAAGATCTTGATACGTCTTCTGAGCAAGATCGCCGTGGATTCTGGGATTATTTTAAAGTTCAAATAAGGATAAGTTTTGTGAGAAGAGCGAAAAAGAAAAATCACAGCATATAGTTTTATATGTAATTTGTTAGGATTGGTTGTATAAAATAAGTGTGTGTGTGTGTGTGCATGCATGTGTTAGAGAGCACCTCCACAAACACTATCACCCTACCACACTAAAAGTGTTGGTTATAAGATATTAAGAACAAGAGTCGACGTAAAGAACTGGAACAAATTGGAAGTTAGCAAACTGGGAGAACAACATCAACAATCAGAACTGCAGAGAAGTTATAAGGACACCAGAGGGTACATTCCTAAACTTATATAGGTCTGAGTTGTATGCATGTTTGTTATATAGTTTGTAACTCTTAAAATTTATTTTAGTGAAATTTTTGGTTTACTCCGTAGAGGGAGTCGTGGATGTTTCCTCAGTTGGGTGAGGTTTTACCACGTAAAAAATCCTTGTTCTTAATGTTTCTACATCTTCTCATCTCATTCTTAGTTGTGCTGAGTTTAAAGTTTTTAAACTGTTTTAATAAACCTGTTGATCAAATCTTGAACAGATCTCGTACATACTTTTGTTAAACACATCTTGTGTTCAATTAGTTTTGATTTTAAAGAAAAGAGTTTCTTCAAAAAACTATTCGGAGTTACTTAAATAGTTTAATTTTATATTAAAAGGCTTTAGTAACAGATTTTCACGAACCACTTTAAAAATATTTTTCACTTGTGTGTTTGCATGAATTGTTTATCTTTATTTTATTTATTGATGTCTCTAAATGATGAACCATTTTTAGACATCGACAGATTGGCTCCATTTGTGGGAAATTGACATGAACTGTCTTCCCTCTTTAGCAGAAGAGATAGAGATCTATGTCACAAGCTCATGATTTGTACAACATGATCAAGAGCTAAGTGTTTCTTTTTTTTCTACATTTAACTAATTATATGTTTCACACGCATCTTTTTATCCAACATGATTCTCCTACGTTTATACTCATTAACTTTGTGATTAATTCTTATTTGAAAATCTGCAAAATATTCAATTTTAGATCAAAATCTTTATACCGTCCTTAAAAGGGATAAGCACTCGAATGGTTCTGCAAATATATCTGATGATTTTCTTTACAGAAAAATACGAATTAAGGAATCGAAAAATAGGGAGTAAAATCTAAGTTTTAAAGAGACGTCGGATCTTGGTTTATTCACAATCTCTTCCTAATATTTGGTTTATTCAGCAACAACAGGGAACACAAGCCCTTACGCAAATAGGATCATCAACCCTGGTGTAAAAAATACAACTCATTCCACATATCCCCAAATGTTACATATCCCGAAATTTTACTACGTTGATGTTTCAAGCCTCTTACTAGCAACCTTCCATAGTGAGCAACCGAAACGGGTCCAACCATCCTGGTTAACATTTATATACAACAAACAGGTACGTCGGTGGCAACACTCAGTGATCAATGATCATCCATATAGCTGTAATCATCGACCATCCGCTACCAAATCTTCATCAGAATTCCTTAAAATATTAACTCATTACAAAAGAAAAGGATTTAATTCTTGGGTAGAATCGATGCACTTTTATCAAACGTAGATCTGATTCTCATCGTCGTATTTATAAAGTTCTTTTGGTCGATAGTATATTTCCCCCAATTTCCTCCCTGCCCAACGTGGTTACGGTACTGAAGATTTTTTTCACAGGTCGGAGGATGGGCCTTCAGCTTAAAAGGGAGGTTTGGTAGCTCTTTCTTTACATCCTAATAATTAAATATTGGGGTATATATGAAATGTTCCCCACCGCTTCTCATAGGACATTGGTTGTTATGAGCTCACCAATGAACTTTCCATGGCTTTCTATTAGAGAGGAATGGCATTCTTCCCTTTTGCGCTAGTCGGCGTCAAATAATAGAGGCGTATGCTGGTCGGCGACTACTATGAGACGAAAATATACAGGTCGGAGACATCTATTACTAGCCGACAACACCTATTATTGGTTTTATAATTTTGACTCTACTGAAATGAACACCTGCAGACTAAAATAAATAGTTGTTGTTTAAAGTTTTACAATGCCACATCCCATTTTGACTTTATATCAAAAATAACAATTGTTGTTAAAAGAACAATATGACCTACCTATTTTTTATTCTTCACAACTTTATGTGGAAATAAATTTTCGAAACCAACAACTTATAATTGAGGATTTGCTTGGACTTCAAACAATTTTTTAAAAAGCTTAGACTGAACAATTATGTCTTACATTTGGTACATAGTTGATAAAACTATGCTTATCTGACTTGTATTCGGAAAAAAACTTATTATCTACTCATCTGACACGTTTTCGGCATAAAATTTATTATTTTATGTATTAAAATTTTTATGGCCCGATATTCGAGCAAATACATATTATATATTGTTTATTTTAATACATTAATATCGTGATAATTTCTATTTAATTTAACCTCAACATGTGGTTGGGCAATTAATTAAATTTCATAGGTAAAAGATTCAGTCCCGACAAATGCTCGACAATAATCTTAAGTTCTTAAAAATATTATTAATGCTCCGAGAGGTGCTCGAGCACGGATCGCTCGCTATATCTACTCAACACTATCCAATTCTGCCTCGACGGACTAGCCAACCACTATTTATGATATTGATTCTCTGATGAATGGTCGAACATGTTACAACACTTTAAGACCCGAAAAATGGTTTCATTATTAACTATCTGACTCTGATTCTTAACCTGGAAGATGATTATGCATATTCAAGTTTTATCTCAACCGAGGATCGAAAAATTATTTATTTAGTCCCAAAGACATCTACCACACAAGTTGTATTTTATCTCCAACGGTCGGTTGGTCGAGATAATCCTTATGTATATTTAATCCCAAAATAATCGAAATAGTTGATTGTTAATCGACATTACATTTATTATTCATATGAATGGTGTGGAAATCTATTTTTCTCTAACAATGCGGGATCATTCATAATATTTACTCGTTCCCCTCAGACATTATTTAAAGGCCCAAACAGATGGTCGTCCCTTTCATTATCTAGATTTCTCACTAGCATCAATGGATATTCGATGCAAATTATATATCCATTGAATCATCACAATTTATCCCCAACGGACTGTTGGGCATTACTAACTGCATGTTCATCCAACATTATATTTACGATTCAAGTCCAGATGCTCAGGCATGCTCATTATTTGATCTCTCTTTATATAATCGGCATTATATTGCAATAAAGTCCAGACCAATGGTCGGGAATTATTATTATGCAGTCTCTTTTTCATAAGCCAGACTAGGGGGCTCTGTAGTTACGTTGACCTGCTCACTGCAACAATAGTCACAATAAACCTCAGTGCATTAATGCTTCACAGACCTTTGGTCGTCTCTCTAATTGGACCATTTATCTGATCAATAAATAAAATTGGCTTGCACGAATTATAAGTCAGACAAAAGAAAATGCAGAAGAAGCGCATCCTAACAAAAATTGGTCTGGAACTGATGACATCTTAGCAAAAGCACCTCAGTTGCACTACCCAAATCAACTTCCTATATGACCTTGGCTTCTGACAGATCACGAACGAGAAGTTCACCAAATCTAGGATATTCGTTGTAGTATGTGGACGATAAGATCCGACCATACTTGACTAACGCAGGTATAAGATCCTAACATCAAACTTCATGTATGACTTCATCTTTGACAAGTTAAAATTAAGAACTTCGTAAAACTTCATGTATAAATGCAAGAAGTTCGTAAAACTTCATGTATAAATACAAGAAATTTTACCTAACCGAGTTAAAATATAAGAATAATTATACATTCATAATACACTTGGTTGCCACTGATAACTAATGCTACAACTTCTATCAATAAAACTATTTACAGTTTTATTTAAGAAACAACATTAGTAGAATTTAAGGGCTTATTATCATCACTGACCTGACTAACTAGTCTACACAGATTACCTAGTTGACAAGATAATTAGAAACTATTCACAAGCTTAAATAAAGATCAACTAATTATTCCCAACACCAATAGCTTCAGCAAGATATTACATAAGAATAAACAATCATTATAAGGAAATAACGAAGCTCTTAAGAGTCAATTCATGGGGGCATTTTTTCTTGGCCTTATCCTTGCAAGAGCGACATCAAGGGCAAAAAGACCAGAGAAGCTTAGTTTTTCAAACTATCCACAAGAACGCCTCGCGGTGAAATATTTTACAAAGTCCATTAGGTCGGTTGTCGACCACTAACATACTTAAAGACCGAGAAAGTATTCAGATCTCATACTTCAACCTTTCAACAAAGGAGCATTATGGGCTTTTGTTGTGGGTTAAATTTTCCATGCCACATGGATTAATGATGAAAGAACACCTGTTATATGCTACTAAGAAATTCCAATTGGCACATTATGGAAAGTAGAATTGATGACATCAAATGGTACCAGTCGAACCAAAAGTATCCTAACAATTCTCCTTCCAAGTAGACACATCAGCACTTGGTTGGATCCATACATCAGCACTTCATCAGCAATTGAACCAAGAAGAAGAAGAAGGGTCAAGCACATGGGAATTATCAAGAAACACTCCACACATGTTGTACAAAGACAATAACCTCATTAATCATGTACGGATGTAACTTTTCCGAATAAATACTCTATCCTTTCACTAAATAATCAAGCATGGAGCATTGGGGGCTTTTGTTGATAGAAAAATTTACTCCCCTTTGTTAACCAATGATAAATGGACACTCGTTCTCCTACGTGGAAATCTTTATAGTAATCATTTACGTGGTCGACTCCCGAGATAGTTGGTTTACTAAAGGGCAGGCCAACCTAAAGAATATGAACAATCAAGAATATCAAAAGCCATTTGTGCGGAATCACCAACAGTCATATTGAATATCAACGGTTATATTTATTATATATAGATGTAAATGCCTGAATATATAAAGGCATTCCATCTCTTGGAATCCTAACCATTATAAATAAATAATCTCCCCTAGCTCAAAGGGACTAGTGAATCATTATCAAGTACACCCAACTGTGTTATTGTAATCACCAGAAATAAAATAAACAGTGGACATAGGCTTTCATCATAGCCAAACCACTTTAAAAATCTGTCTCTTGTGTGTTTGCATGAATTGTTTACCTTTATTTCATTAATCCGTTGATGTCAAATAATGGACTAACTTCAAGTTAATAATCATAGATAAAAATAAGAGAAATAACTTAAACCACACACACAAGAGACAAGGATTTTAGAGTGGTTCAGCTATAAAATAACCTATTTTCACTGTTGTTATTAGTCAGTAGGGTATACAATAGCTCCGTATGGTTTTTCTATGAGTGATTCGAGTTTTCCCTTGAGCTAAGGGATTAGTTTTTATTTATAGGGGTGAAAAACCCTAAAGATGGAGCGCATTTATATTTACAAGCATTTACATCTATGTACCATAAGTAAAACTCTTGAAATTCAGCTCTGGTTTGCATCCCTTCCTAGAAACTATTAATGTTCCTGTTGGTTGGTTAACATTCCAGCCGACTAAGTGTCAATAAAGCCGATCAAGTAGGCTGTCTGTCCACGTTGTATGACATGAGTGCATTTTGGATGACAGGAGTGCATTTATCATTGGTTTCACGTGGGATTTACATACAATAAAATCCCCCAATGCTCCATGATTGATGCTAGCGTGAAAGTGTTGAGTATGTAGACCAAAAAGTTGATCGACATTCTATTTAAGTGTTTGGTCGGCAACCGACCTCTCATACTTGTAAAAATTTATTCTGGCACTGTTTGATGATGAAATTTTTATAAATAATTTGAAATTTTTTGAACCACCAAATGACACAATTGTCTTTTGATGCTTTGGAAAATGTGCATCCCACAATAGCTATACGATTCATTTAGTTAATCATTTCTTTCCCATTTCTTGAGGAGACATATAAATAGGTACAACGTTTCCTTCTTCAGTTCTTGCCATCGTCTTTGATTCTATGTAAGCCTTATTTTCCCTTTCCTCTGTTTTATCATCTTTTCCTATTTTTTTTAACATGGTTCACATAGTTTATGAGAACTATTAAATGAGTTTAGAGAAAAAAATGAAAATCCCATATTGGGTAGACATAGAAATACCCAAGGGTCTCATTGACGTTAATTCCCTTTTTGAAGGTCACTGGATCCATGCCTTGTTTATAGTTGAGTGTGGTATCACCATTCCACCAAATCCCCTTTGTCTTTAATTTTGCTAATATTTTGATGTATTTCCTATTAGAGTAGCCCCTAACACTTGGAGGGTTATGAATGGGTTTATAAATGGAGAGCCTTTATATTTCCAAGCATTTATTCGTGTGTACAATAATTAAAACTCTTGGAATTCAGCATTGATTGGCATCCCTTTCGAAAAACTGTTGATGTTCTTGTTGGTTGGTCTTCTGAAGTTGGTAGGCATTGATAAGCACAAAAAAATGTACATTTTATACCCTGAATAGACCATTTTTAGTTGCTAATTCTCGATAATTTGGGTCTTATGCGCGTAAATGTTTAATGTGCATGCTTGATTGTAGTTGCGGTATAAAAAATATTATTTTAAGAATAATTGCATTAAGGATGGAGTTAATACCCTGTTTCGTAACCTTACCCGAGCCTAAACAAGTCCCCAAACAGTCACCCGAGCCCATGTGTTTAGTTTGTGCCTTTTTAATTTTTTTTAGATTTTTAGTTTGAGTCGTTTTTATTTTTAGAGTTTATTTTAGATTTATTTAGAATTTCTAGGTTTTATGTTCTATTTTTCTATTTTATTTTTATTAGTGTAATTTTATTTTATTTTGATTAGTTTTTATTTTATTTTATTAGGATTAGTTTTTTTTAGGAATTCATTTATTTTTATTTTTATTATATTTTACTTTTTAGGATTTTAGTTTTAGTTTAATAGATTTTTATTTTTATTTCTTTTTAATCTTATTTTTTTTATTTTGAGTCTTTATTTTATTTTTAGATTAGGATTTTTTTTTTAAATTTTAAATTTTATTAATTTTATTTTTTTAGTTAGTAAGTGTTATTTTTAGGTGTCAAAATTAAGCACACACCCATAATCCTAAACACACTCAAAACACTCACACACACCCTTTATCATACACCTTACCCAAACACCTCCCTCACCCTCACCCTCACCATTTTCTCATACACCGTCTCACACACTAACACTTAAACCTTCATCTTCTACCCCCCACCTTCTCACTCTCTCTCATCACTCCATAACCAAAACACAAACTCACACCTACCAATCTCTCTCTCCTAACCACCCATTTCACCACAAACACCCATTAACCTCTCTTTTCTCTCTTCCCCAACACCATTACAAAACCTCCCAACTCAACCCATCATCCACCTCACCTCCAACCTGCCACCACCAGCAGGTGGTGGCTTAACTAATCCGTCCAGCTACCCACCGATGAACCCGTGACCCCTTCCAAACCCGAAATCGAAACCACCACTGACCAACCTCAAAATACCCATACCTGCCACCAACCCTCTGCCTTTCCAAACTAACCAAACCCGGATGCATCCTTACCCGTTCCACTATGCCCGACCTCCTGCCTACTCGAGACCAACCCCAAACCAAATACCCAATACCCGAAATCACCAACTCAGATCGAATCCGCAACCCCCTTCTCCATAAGCTGAGACCCATTTCCCATTTTTCTTAAAGCTAACATCGATTTTCCATCTGCCAAAGCCAACTAAAGACCAAATGTCCACATGTCTTTAAAACACATACAACCAATTTAACCCCTTTTCCTATTATACCCCCAAACAACCACTTCCCACTTGCACCTTCTTTAATCCCAATACTACCCTCACCCAAATCAAATTTTTATGACCTCACACCTCTCAAACCTCATGTGCACACCCCCATTCTCTTGCACTCCCAATTACCCAAATTACCCCTTGCCCCATGTGCCTTACTATATAAGAAGGCCCAAAATCTCATTTGAAGAGGATTCTAGATAAAAAATTCTAGAGAGAGTTAGAGAGATATGTTAAAGTAGAAAATAAATTAGGGAAATAAATAGTTTTGTAAAAAGTTTTATTTTTATTTTCATTAGATATTTGTGAGGATACATTTTGTAAGAGATTTAATTGAGTGGTTATTTAATTGCAAATCACTTGGATGCTCAATTATAGGGATTGTATGCTTCAAATTGAAGGATTGGAGTTCAATTTCACTCAAAGAGATTTGGTTTGATTGTTCTCTTCTCCATTTTTATTTTAATTGCCTATTAATTGTTTGTTTATCATGTTTAATATCATGTTAGGCTAAATCCCCTTTCAAGGAGTTGTGGGAACCCTTATTTGATATTATTTTAATTTAATTAGTTTGATTACTTGAAAATTCCCTTTGAATGTTAATTTTGATCCCTCGCCCTTAAATTTACGCCTCGAGAAAGGGAAAATAATTTTCGAGAGAAAATCAAAATTATAAGTTATAATACTCATTTTAGATTCGAACTAGAGATAAGGGTTTCTTAAGTGTGGTATTATTCCTTGAATTTCAACTCTAAAATTCATTTTCTAAAATTTACATAAATTTTGATGAATCGATCCTAACGGGTGATTAATTAAAAGGAGTGTAGATCTATTTTCTAGAGTTTTTTTTTGTGGGGGGGGGGGGGGGGGTTAAACTTAATTTCCTAAAAGATTACTATTAAAATTACATTTGCAACGAGTTTTGATTTGTAATTTTGATATTAATTTGGAAAAAATCAAATAATGAAATTAATTAGTTAGAATAGCTAAAATTTATGGTGTAGTCCTACTCCTTGATTGGTTTCACATTTATTTACCTCACTTTATCTCTTATTTTTGTGCTAGACTTTGTTTTTCATTTTTGTCACTTTTTAGTTAGTTGTTTTCATCTTTCGTTTTAGTTTAAAGTTATTTCACTTCTTCTCATCCAAAATTGTTTTAATATTTGAAAAGCTTAAAAAAATTAGAAAAAGTAAAAAAAAAATAAAACTAAAATAAAATTGAATTACCAGTGTTTTCCACTTGCTTTACTCCCTTGAAGTGGATTGATACCCTTACTTACCTCTACACTTTAGTTTTTTTTTATATTTTGTTGGTATTTTAAGGTTTTGATTAATTTATTTTGCAATAACGACATAAACACAAAAACCATAGTTATCAAATGGCGTCGTTGCCATTCTTGGGAGCGTGAAGCACTTGGAGCGGATTTCATTTTGTATTTCATTTACTTTTCATATTTAGTTGTTTTTAGTACCATTTTCTTTATTTTAGAAGGATTTTATTAGATTATTTTTATTCTTGACTGGTATTGTGGTGCATAGAGACACCATTTATTTTTTATTTAAATTTATAGTAATTAATTGCGAAGAAAAGCGTGTTAGGAAAACCGGACAAGGTAAAGAGAGGGCGTTCAAGACGAGGATTTAGAAGCCTCTCTACTTTGGGTCGGTAGGACTCCCGGGGCTGACTGAGATAGGCATAATCTCTCCCCACTCAACTCAAAATTTTCATCACCCCACGGCATAAAAACTGTGGGAGGTACATTTCTAAACTCTCGCGCCTCTCCTGTCAGCGAGTAAATTTTTGTGTGACTACATGCTCTTGTGTGATTTTATTCTCGCATTTAATTTCAAATGGAGTGATGAATTAAATTACTAAGAACTACACTCGGTCATTCACGAGAAGAGATTTCATCACCCGACTCACCCGCTTACCATTTGTGTGCTACACTAGCCATCATTAAATTTAAAATTAATCAACTAGGTAGCCCACTAGGAGAATATTTTTGCAAAGGCGATCACTCAGAAAATTCCGTGATTTTTATCGCCCGCGAACTTAATTAAAATTTGACTACTCCTTTCACTAAACTTAAAGTTACACATTGGTTATGTGCTAGTTAGGAATTCTCCATGACTTGCGTGTGTACAATTCCATTCATTTTTCGGTAGTTAGTTTTAGTTAGTTCGTCCATTCAAATAGTCCTCCTATTTTTCCTCCTCTTTTCTTATAAAAAAAATTCAAAAATATTTTCTTTCTCTCATTTTTAGAAAAATCCAAAAATATTTTCTTTGCTTTTGAAAAAATTTAAAAATCAAAAAATATATTTTTTTCGTCATAGCCGAAGAACGTCCCTTATAGGACTACTTTGGTCATTTTCCATTGACACGCGATACGTGTGAGAGTGATCCCGAGCCATCTCTTTATGATATTCTTAGTGGTTTCAACTCTCTCACGAGTACCATGGGTACTCTTGAACCATCTATGCACGCACCTCCTATTCCATCACCCTCGGTGTCAAGTGTCGACGTGTCGCATATTTTGTCATGCACCCATTGTTCTTATGCTGATCACATGTCCCATGAGTTCCCTTACGTTTCATATTCTTACGAATCCACTATGGAACATGTGTATCCATATGACACTCTTTCGGAACCCACCTCGGCCTATTATCATGTTGAACCCAATCCCAAGTGGTTTGAGTACCTTAGTTATTCGTGGAGGCCTAATCACCCTTCCACGTAATCCGAATCCCAACCCGATGTTGTGGATCCTCACACGTTCCAACAGTCATCATGGCAACCTTGTGCACCTTAACCCTATCAGTTTCCTCACTACGTATCCAATGATTATCAGCCTTTTGTCTCTCACGGAGATGATTCTCCCGTGTATGCTGAACTTGGCCCCACTCCACATACTTCATTTGAGTATTCTCCATGCAGTCATGATAGTAGCGAGTTGTGTCCACCTCAACCACCACCGCCACCTGCCACCACTTCAACACCATTATCCACCTCCGCTCTCGAGGCACTCTTACAACAGTTCATCATCGAGCAAGAGCAAGCCACTCAAATTCAAACTCAAGCTCTTCAAAGGCTTGAACAACGCCTTAATAAATTTGAGTGTGCGAGAGATTCGGACATTCCCATGGATCCACCCATATTTGCAACCAAGTGTGATGATGATGTGTCCTTTTATGACACAGATTTTGAGTGTGACCAACCCTATCCCCCCGAGAATATAGCAGTTGAGACCATTCCATGGTCCGGGCCCCAAGTCGACAATTATGTTGACTTACCTTTCATTAGTGAGACTGATTTTCTCCCGTCAAATCCAAAGGAACCCGCACTTGAGGTTCCCACTCTCTAGATATCCAAAAATATACCTGAGATTTTACCTTATGCCCCAATTGCATACGTCTCTGACATGCCCATATCTTTTAGGATAGCTCCGGCTACGAGTGCTCACCAATGCCTCGAGATAGCTTCAGAGATGGTTCCCACCTCTCTTGATATGGATCCAACCCCATCATATTTGGCTCCCCTTGAGCCAAATGTTGATGTCGATTCCTCTATCTCTGATCTTGGTTCCTCGTCGTACCCACCCACCACATTCCCGATGCTAATCTTATGGAGAAGTTGATCACTCCATCTTTAGAAACCACACTCCCTTGTTCTTTTTCCTTTACTCTTCCAATGAGTGTATATCTCCCACGCTTGAGTTGGATCATCCTCCTTCACCATTTATCCCACCCGACCCACCCATTATTCCTTACACCCCACCACCTGGTTTGGATCTTGATTTTTTACATTTCAAGTTGTAAGAACATATTTTCATAGGTATGTTATCAATTTATTATGTCATACACACACTACACCGTCGAAGAGCATTCAAGAGACATCTACATCAAAGACGGATCCGACTTACTCAAGTTCTTCATCATCCAAGACTCCGCGAAGTTTACTTTGGTAAGATATTGTTTTAAAGTTACATTTACATTTCATATTAAGAGTGTTGGGATATTTTTAAAACTGTTTGTTTAAAGAGGTCTTCTAACTATTATTAAGAGAAGGTTTTGTTTTGAAAAGTTTTGTGAAAAACTGCTACTGCAGTAAACGTACCTCGGTTTCAATGCCAAGGTCGTTCAAGTGAGATTTCAATCTCGTTCGAACAACAATGGGAAGTCGCGCGTAGTCGTTCGAATGACACGCGATCTCGTTCGCGCGAGATGTCATTCTCGTTCGAGCGAGATGACTTTTTGGCTAACACGTATGACTTCATCCTTATCTTTGACCGACTTAAATTTCCTATATAAAGGAATGTCAGCCTTTGCTTTTAGACTTGGAGAACAATTTCAACTTTTAAGAGTCTTATTCTTTTGAAATTTTTGTGTATCTGCCCAGATTTAATTCAATACCTTTTGGTAGAAAATTTTTCTCCAACAATTTTAAAGGTTCAAATATTTTTGTTTTGATTCATAAAATCCTAATTACTTTTATGTGAATTGTTTTGTGGAACCCAAGAACATATTTTGCTTTGGTTTTTCTTTGTGGGGAAAACTCTACAACTGACAGCTGCGTGCTATTGTGGAGGGACTCCTTATAAAGTTCACATCTTGTGGATAAGCCGTTTCTCTTCTTCACTGTTGCCCTCCTGGAAAGGGAAAGTTCCATCCGAGACATCGGACCCAACACTTGCGGGTATTTCATATGTCACCTTATTTCATTGTAATCCGTGTAAGCCATTTTCTTACAAATTATAGTGAAATAAAAGGTTTTGCCCGGTGGGGATTTTTTCTTAAGCTTGTGTCGCATGCTTTATTTATTTTATGGTTTGACACATGCACACACGCAGTTGAATGATTTGGGGCTGATTTATTTTGGTTTAAAAATAGACACTAATTAAATAAGTGTGCCAACGTAGAAAGTTGCGAATTTAATCAATTATCACACAGTCACGTTTTCTCAAATTGGTATCAGAGCGGGTTACACTAATTTATTGCGTGATCCTGATTTTTCAAGGATTTATTTTTTATATACAATTTGACTTCTCACGTCGTGAAATTGGTATCAGAGCAGGTTGCGCTAATTTATTGCGTATTCCTATTTTTCGCAAAAAATTATGTGATATTGATTTTTTTAAAATTAGTTTTGTGAAAAATCACAATTTTTCAATGGAACGCCCATTTAATGAGGAGCCTATTTTTTAAAAAGTTCACGACCGTGCTTAAAAATTAAAAAGTTTGAATTTGAAACTTTGCAAAAGAATTAAAGTTTTGGAAAAAAAAATTCTCTCTTTAAAAGTAAGATTGAATACTTGCAAGCGTTTCAAACTCAAAGTGATATTTGTCATGAGCACTTTGGTAATTTGTGTATTGATTTTGATTCTTTGAAAATTGCCAAAAATAAGAGTGATGAGAGAGTCCTTGTTTTAGAGAAGGAATTAGAGGACTTCAAAAATTCTAGGGTTCCCGTTTGTGCCGTTGAGGATAAAAAATTAATCGATGATTTTATGGCACGTGAAAAGACTCTTAGGGATAAGTTTGTTTTAATTGAGGGTGAGCGCGATAAACTGTTAAGTTTAATTGAAAATTTGAAAAAGAAATCCCTGTCTTTGGAAGAGTCTAATTCTTTGCTTGAGTCAAAAATTTTGAATTTAAAAAATGCTTTGAGAGACTCAAGTAGGTTTGAGAGTGATGGTAATGGCTCATTTTGTTCTCATGCTTCTAGTTCTAAAGCCAAAACCATTATTTGTTTTAGAGGGTCAACCAATTTCAAGGATGTTAGAAAAGGTCAACCTATAGGTGTCGTTCCACCCGTTTGCACATGTTCATATTGTGGTAGGAAAGGTCACCTTAGGAGATTTTGTTTTGATCTTGGAAGAGGTCCTAGGAATTTGAAGTCTAGTATTTTGTTGGTTCCCAAAACCCCGTGTCGACGTGTTGCATCCACTTGGGTTAGGAAATCACTTTTGGAGTGGCTAGATTTTAGAATAGTTGATTCTCATTTGCTTGCACCTGATTCTTCTCTTGCCATATCATATAGATGATTGTGTTCGCATGTTTGTCATACACTAGTTATGGTTTCATGATATATTGCTAGTGTAATGACATGTACTTTTTGTATATATTTTTTGTTTTGAAATTTTTTGAAAAATACAAAAAGATTTTTGTTTTTTATTTGCACTGTTTATGGATGAACAATTAGGATGACCAAGTCACAACCTCATTCCATTTTTCATGTGACTATTTGATAGTGCTTTGAGACAATAGGACAATTCATCCATGTTCTTTACAATGTTTAGAATCATTGAGATGTAATTTAGTGTCACTTCCTACATGTTTGACTCATGATTTCCTTTATTTCACACATGCACGGATTTGTTTGATTATTGTTCTTGTCTTATCACATGTTGGTTGGGTGTTTTCACTTCAATACTGTCCTTTAAAATGAACCAAGCGCGATAAATGTTGATAAGGAAATTGTGCATATAAGAACCGTTTTGTGAGTTTGTGTGCTTTGTTTGAACGGGGAAGGGCTGTGAAAGGTTCATTTTGCCTTTACGAATACGAAGCCACTGTTAACTTGGACCTAAAAAAGGGAGGAATTTTATTATCGGGGGTCCAAAGAGGTTTAAAAGAGCTTAAAAAATTTAAAGGCAATAAAAAGAATTTCATGCCAATTATGGGCCATTTAGGTTTTTGCACCAATTCTCCAAAGTTTGAGAATTTAATTTATTCACCTCTAAAAGAAAATATATATGAGGGAGTTTGGTTGGAGATTTTATAACGGGTTTGCACGTCCTTGAAAATCTTGAAAAAGTGCTAAATAGTTTTGGACGTTATTGGTGTGGAAATCATTTGACTTTGATTTGTTGATTTGTATAAGACGATGTCATTTAAATTCAACAAATTTTTACACCTAAGGATACTTTTGATGTTCATTCGTTAGGGATACACATATGCATCGTGCACATATGATTGATTTAGTTTATTTACCTATCGAGTGTGTTCACACCCATATATTCCATTTCCATGACTTAGTTGTTTGAGTTTAAATCCATGGTGTGATTTTTTTTGTATCCTATTTTTGTATGAAAAATTTGAAAAATCAAAAATAGTTTGTGGATGTTTTTAGGACATACCTTTGCATGCGCGTAGCTTGATCTTTGTTTGCTATGTATTTTGTCGTGACACTCAATGCTTTGATTTTCTCTTCTTATCTGTCTATTTGGGGACATCATAAAAAGGGGGAGAAAGAATTATCAGTTATGGGGGAGTTTTTGCATTAAGGGGGAGATTTGATTATTAATGTTTTATTCTTATATCATTTCAAACTCGATGCGTCACGAAAGTTTTTTCTTTATCTCATGTGTGTAGGTACGAAGATTGAAGATCATGATGTTGTACACCCTGATGAGAAGACCTTTGAGATTTGACGAAGATGATTGAAGAACAGTTTTGAAGGCTTGCAAATTTATTCATGGGAGGGTTGATTTGTATAAGAAATTTGGTTTTTGATAATTCGGATTTTTTATGTATGTACTGGCATAGACATAGGGGAAGATTTGTAAGGACATATTTTCATAGGTCCGTTATCAATTTATTATGTCATATACCGCTACACTGTCGAAGAGCATTCAAGAGACATCTACATCAAAGACGAATCCGAATTACTCAAGTTCTTCATCATTCAAGACTCCGCGAAGTTTACTTTGTTAAGATATTGTTTTAAAGTTTCATTTACATTTCATATTAAGAGTGTTGGGATATTTTTAAAAATATTTTTTTAAAGAGGTTTTATAACTGTTATTAATAGAAATTTTTGTTTTAAAACGTTTTGTGAAAAACTGCTACTGCAGTAAACATACCTCGGTTTTGACGCCAAGGTCGTTCAAGAGAGATTTCAATCTCGTTCGAACGACAATGATAAGTCGCGCCTAGTCATTCGAACGACACGCGATCTCGTTCGCGCGATATGTCATTCTCGTTCGAGCGAGATGACTTTTTGGCTAACACGTCTGACTTCATCCTTATCTTTGACCGGCTCAAATTTCCTATATGAAGGAATGTCAGCCTTTCTTTTAGACGTGGAGAACAGTTTCAACTTTTAAGAGTCTTATTCTTTTGAAACTTTTGTGTATCTGCCCAGATTTAATTCAATACCTTTTGGCAGAAAGTTTTTCTCCAACAATTTTAAGGGTTCAAATATTTTTATTTTAATTCACAAAATCCCAATTACTTTTATGTGAATTGTTTTGTGGAACCCAAGAACATATTTTTATTTGGTTTATTCTTTGTGGGGAAAACTCTACAACCGACATCTGCGTGCTATTGTGGAGGGAGTCCTTATAAAGTTCACATCTTATGGAGAAGCCGTTTCTCTTCTTCACTGCTGCCCTCCTCGAAAGGGAAAGTTACAGTCAAGACATCGAAACCGATACCTGTAGGTATTTTGTATGTCACCTTATTTCATTATAATCCGTGTAAGCCGTTTTCTTACAAATTGTAGTGAAATAAAAGGTTTTGCCTTGCGGGGATTTTTCCTTAAGCTTGTGTCACATGCTTTACTTATTTTATGGTTTGACACACGCAGACACGCAGTTGAATGATTTGGGGCTGATTTATTTTGGTTTAAAAATAGACACTAATTAATTAAGTGTGCCAGCGTAGAAAGTTGCGAATTTAATCAATTATCACACAGTCACGTTTTTTCACAAGTTTCCATCTACATTTTTAGATCCTCACCTGAAACCATCCCCCACCACCCATGAGAGTATTTTTGGTTCTACTCTCCACTTCCATGACATCGAGCTTGTTACCTCATGCCCGCCACTCTCTTGTTGTGCCGATTTTTCTTTCCATCATCTACCTGGATTGTCACGGCTCGACCATTATCATCGCTCATTCATAGAATGGTCGTGTCATTTCTATGAACCCCACCCCATCACTATTTTCACACCATTTCTCCTTGCTCATCAATTAAAGCATCATGCTTACAGGGCCCTTGTTGACCTCACCTTCTAGCTCAATAAGTCTCGTGATCGATGCTTAATCACCCATGCATTTTTCACCATTACCTTAATACCCACCCACCCATGGTCCACCGATGCTTTGCATCGTGTGATGCACTTTTCCATATAAGTGCATTGACCCTTTTATCCTTTATCCAACAAGACTGAAGATTCAGTCTTGTTTGGGGGTGATATCATCACCTAATTTTTCTGCCGCCACGCGCTTTCATAAATATTATCTTTAGGGTGAGAGTGGTTCGGTCTGGCTGAAGACATTAAACTTAGCGCTACCGAGAGGCAGCCCGTCGTTTATTGTTTTTGAGTATGAGTCCCATCCTATTTAGGGGTGGTGTTTCACACCCCAATGCATTATCATGTTTATAGACTTGTACAATTTTTGTTATCTTTGTTATTATTCAGGTTTATTCTTGGCTTCATATGACCACTTCATTAGCGGTTGAATATGGTAATCTCTTTCCTACCTTCTTCTCTCTATTTTAAAAATCATTTTACTTAACATTGAGCACGCTGTTCCTTTTTGTTTGGGGGTGAGGAGTTTTATCAAAATCGTACCTCTTTTGATTTTTTATTTTATTTTTAAACCTGATTTTTAAAATTTTCCCGCAGTTTCTTTCATCTCATTCATTTGATGTGAATTTTCTATCATCCATCATTTAAGTCTAAATATTAAGATAGAGGATAATTTTTGTAAATAGCTTATGTAATACATAACAAGGCATTTTGCACTATGAATTTCTAGACTCAATAAAAATTTGCACACTTATCACGTCACTACGGTTTAGAGTTGAAGAGTACTACAATTCTCAAGAAAACATTAAGGATCACTAGTAGAGACTTTAGCTTGAGAGATTCGTGCCTTTCACCCTTTTTGAGTTTTTCACGCAATCTCCGATTCACAAGTTGATTCAACTTTTTTTGGGTCCGCATTTAAATCGTTGTATGATCTCATTATTCTTCATTTTTGGCTTAATCACTATGAACGACATCACTTTCGAGTTGTAAGAAATGTGTGTCTTGAAATTTGTCCCAATCACTAGGTTTTCACCCATTCACTTCACCCACTACATTCCCATGCTCTTCCATATTCCCACATATTTCCCCACATCATCCATATATCATCTCCATATCATCTTTTATTTTCAAATAAAAGAGTGTTGATTCCAAATGTTAAATGCCTTCATTGTTGGTTTGAAAAGAGAGAGGAAAAAAAGGAAAAAAGAGAAAAATAGAAAAAAAAGAGTAAAAAAAAATAGAGCAAAAGAAAAGAAGAATAAAAAAAATAAAAGAAAAAAGAGAGAAAAGAAAAGAAGGAGAGTTTGTAGTTAGTTCTTGTAAAATAAAGACATTTGTTCTTCATGTATAGAACACTCTTATCGCATCCATGTTTCATCCATTATCCATCCATCACCATCATACTTCACCTCATACCATCCTTCACATTTCATTTCCCCTCACCGATAAACATTCATTATTTCCCCTAGATGTTCGGGCAAATAAAGTCAACGTGGTGAATAACTCGATGTTCTCACTATAGTGATTAGGATTCTTTCATGAGATCATTTTCTTTCTTAATATACGTTCTTTATTATATGTGTGTGATACATTTGAACTTGATTACATTTACTCACCTCCTCACACACAAGAGCGATGCACTTACCTATATCTCGCGAGGTCGATTGAAAGAGATATATCCGTGAGATTTGAAGTTGAAATGTTGATTCTGATAAGGAAATCTAGGAATTACACTGATGATACTCGACCCGTTTTGACTGATTCACACTACATACGTTGAGTTTTAGGAAGGATATGCCTTGAGTATTCATATAGCTACAATTTTTGTACAATTCTAGATTGTATTTCTCAAAATATTTTTCTCATGATGGATTATGAGATCATTCTATGTCTTATAAGAGATTAGTTGACTTTCAATAAATCTTTTCAAGTAAAGAATTTTATGGGCATATTCCCTGCAAACCCTCACGAGACACAACTCCTCATGTAGGGCAACCTATAAGTTTAAAGGCTTGTTGCATATGCTAAGTGCAATCACAAGTACCCACAAAAGTTGTACACTTTTGGTTTCTTTTCTTTCTCTTTCTGTCTATCTTATTGCTCGAGGACTAGCAACGCTCTGTTTGGGGTGGTGTGATAAGCACCCAAAAGTGTACATTTTATACCCTGAATAGACCATTTTTTGCTGCTAATTCTCGACAATTTGGATCTTATGCACATAAATGTTTAATTTGCAGGCTTGATTGTAGTTGCGGTATCAAAAATGTTAATTCAAGGCAAATTTCATCAAGAATGGAGCTAATACTCTATCCCGTAGCCCTACCCGAGCCTAAACCAGTCCTTAAACAGTCACCCGAGCCCATGTGTGTAGTTTGTGCCTTTTTAATTTTTTTAGATTTTTAGTTTAAGTCATTTTTATTTTTAGAGTTTATTTTAGATTTATTTAGAATTTCTAGGTTTTATTTTCTATTTTATTTTTATTAGTGCAATTTTATTTTATTTTGATTAGTTTTTATTTAATTTTATATTATAAGGATTAGTTTTTTTTAGGAATTCATTTATTTTTAGTTTTAATATATTTTACTTTTTAGGATTTTAGTTTTAGTTTAATAGATTTTTATTTTTATTTCTTTTTAGTCTTATTTTTTTTGAGTCTTTATTTATTTTTAGATTAGGATTTTATTTTTACATTTTACATTTTATTAACTTAATTTTTTTAGTTAGCTAGTATTATTTTTAAGTGTCCAAATTAAACACACACACCCATAATCCTAAACATACTCAAAACACTCACACACACCCTTTATCATACACCTTACCCAAACACTTCCCTCACCCTCTCCCTTACCATTTCCTCACACACCCTCTCCCATACTAACACTTCAACCTTCATCTTCTACCCCCACCTTCTCACTCTCTCTCATCACTCCATAACCAAAACATAAACTCACAACTACTAATCTCTCTCTCTCTCTCTCTCTCTCTCTCTCTCTCTCTCTCTCTCTCTCTCATAACCACCCATTTCACCACAAACACCCATTAACCTCTCTTCTCTCTCTTCCCCAACACCATTAATAAACCTCCCAACTCAACCCGTCATCCACCTCACCTCCAACCCACCACCACCAGCAGGCTATGGCTTAACCAATCCGGCCAGCTACCCACCGACGAACCTGCGACCCCTTCCAAACCCAAAATCGAAACCACCGCTGACCAATCTAAAAATACCCATACCTGCCACCAACCCGCTGCCTTTCCCAACCAACCAAACCCGGATTCATCTTTACCCGTTCCACCATGCCTGACATCCTTCCTACTCAAGACCAGCCCCAAACCAAATACCCATTACCCGAAATCACCAACTCAGAATGAATCCATAACCCCTTCTCGACAATTCGAGACCAATTTCCCATTTTTCTCAAAGCTAACATCGATTTTCCGTCTGCCAAAGCCAACTAAAGACCAAATTTCCACATGTCTTTAAAACACATAAAACCAATTTAACCCCTTTTTCCAATTATACCCCCAAACAACCACTTCCCACACGCACCTTCTTTAATCCCAATATTGCCCTCACCCAAATCAGATTTTTATGACCTCACATCTCTCAAACCTCATGTGCCCCCCATGCTCTTGCACTCCCAATTACCCAAATTACCCCTAGCTCCATGTGCCTTACTATATTAGAAGACCTAAAAGCTCATTTGAATAGGATTCTAGATAAAAAATTCTAGAGAGAGTTAGAGAGATAGGTTAGAGTAGAAAATAAATTAGGGAGATAAATATTTTTGTAAATATTTTTGTTAGATATTTGTGAGGTTAAATTTTGTAAGATATTTAATTGAGTGGTTATTTAATTGCAAATCACTTGGATGATCAATTAAAGGGATTGTATGCTTCAAATTGAAGGATTGGAGTTCAATTTCACTAAAAGAGATTTGGTTTGATTGTTCTCTTCTCTACTTTTATTTTAATTGCCTATTAATTATTTGTTTATCATGTTTAATATCATGTTAAGCTAAATGCCCTTTCAAGGGGTGGGAGGAACCCTTATTTGATGTTATTTTATTTTAATTAGTTTGATTACTTGAAAATTCCCTTTGAATGTTAATTTTGATCCCTCACCCTTAAATTTACACCTCGAGAGAGAGTAAATGATTTTCGAGAGAAAATCAAAATTCTAAGTTATAATACCCATTTTAGATTCGAACTCGAGATAGGGGTTTCTTAAGTGTGATATTATTCCTTGAATTTCAACTCTAAAATTCATTTTCTAAGATTTACATAAATTTTGATGAGTAGATCATAGCGGGTGATTAATTAAAAGGAGTGCAGATCTATTTTCTAGAGTTGTGGGGTGGAGGGGTTAAACTTAATTTTCTAAAAGATTACTATTAAAATTACACTTGCAACGAGTGCTGATATGTAATTTTGATATTAATTTGGAAAAATTCAAATAAATAAATTAATTAGTTAGAATAGCTAAAATTTATGGTGTAGTCCTACTCCTTAATTGTTCTCACATTTATTTACCCCACTTTATCTCTTATTTTTATGTTAGATTTGTTTTTCATTTTAGTCACTTTTTAGTTAGTTGTTTTCATATTTTATTTTAGTTTAAAGTTATTTCACTTCTTCTCACCCAAAATTGTTTTAATATTTGAAAAGATTTAAAAAAAATTAGAAAAAGTTAAAAACAAACAAACAAACAAAAAGAAAATAAAATTGAATTACAAGTGTTTTCCACTCGCTTTACCCCCTTGAAGTGGATTGATACGCTTAATTACCTCTACACTTTAGTCTTGTTATATTTTGTAGGTATTTTAAGGTTTTGATTGGCTTGACTTGCAACAACGACATAAACACAAAAACCATAGTTATTAGGCATTCCAGCTTACTAAGTGTCTATGAAACCGATCTAGTATATTGACCGTCCACGTTGGATAATAAATGTGCATTCATTGGCCTTCAGTAATATTCGCCCTATCATTAGCCTTCTTTAATTCTTCTTCCCAAGACTTTTGAATTGTCTCCAAAGCTCCTCGGAACTCTACCAAAGAATTATTCAGTCCTTCAAAGGACTCTTCAACTTCTCTAGGAAAAAAAGACAGTTAGTCTTCCTTTTCTATCATCTGGTTAAAATAAACCAGGTACTGCAAATAAGAGCAAAAGGTCAGATATCATAAGGAATTCATCATCATAAAGAAAGGGACCAACAAGCAGAAGAAATTTACCAATGCCAAGTCTTGGCCAATTCTTTCAGTCAACCGGACCTGGACATAGGGACTGACGTAGCTCTGTCAGTAGGGAGTATTCCAGACTTAATCCTACCCCTGGCCAACCTAAGGTTAATAGCAATAGAGGCTGACCCAATGTCAAGGTCAGCCTTAATTTTTCTCACTAACTTCGTCGATAATCTTCTTTGTAGCTTAGGCCTATTACTCGGGTGATGTTTTCTGGACCTGTTTTGAAGGATCAGACAAACCTCTCTTTAACCTTTTCAATTGGTTCTCCTCATCCTGAAATCATCAGCACCAATTAGCCTCTTGTCATTGGCCTTAGACTTCTTTTCAACTGGCTTCTTGCTAGTATCAGTAATCTTCTTGGAAGTAGGAGATAAATGACCCATAAGGTTGGGCATCTTCCTCTTAGTCATCTCTACAAAAGGATAAAGAGGAATTTCAGAAATATCTAAAAACTCAAACGAGGAAGAAATTCCTCTAGTAATAACTTCAGCACCAGCAGACTCGTTACACCACCACCACCACCAGTTAGGCATGAAAGAAGTTATCATTCTCGTTCTTCTCACGATAGGTCATATCGTCCTGGCGCAATTTCTTCATTCTGGTAAACTGATTTCTATAATGGTGGAAATTTTTCCAAAGAAGGACCAAGTGTCTTGAAAAGGCTCAGCAAGTAGTCTTCTTTTGATTAGTTAGGCCCTCGAGTAACCAGAGGACATCATAGAGAGCAAGATCATCGTCGTGAATATCGAGAAAGTTTCACAAGATCTGGGGCCAGTATGAGGGGCTCTATGCGTGCCGAGCTAACCTCTTAGGAGGAGAGTTTAGTATATTGGCACAATAGAGCTGCTAAATGTACCTTGGATAAGTCTAAACTAGAGGAGCATTTTTGGAAGGGATCCATGCAATGATTGGAAGATCGGCTAGGAGAAATGTCCAAAGTAAAAAATCCATTGCAAAGGAGTTTTATCAAAGGATCGCCTTTCATTAAAGAAATTATTGAATACCCCACACCTTCCAAGTTCAAAAAACCAGTGGTTACCCCCATATATGATGGGAAAACTGATCCAGTTTTGCACGTAGAGTAATATCAAGTTGTTGTCGACATCAACTTAGTGCTCGACGAGATGAGATGTAAAGCATTCTCTATTTCCATCATAGGACCAACTCAGATATGGTATAACAATCTCTCGAGAGGTAAAATCTCTAGTTTTTTTTCATTTAGCTAAGTTATTCATTAATAACTTTTGTTTTGGGTGTAAGTCAATCAAGAGTGTCACTCATCTCTTGACTGTGCGACAAAATCCAGGAGAAAGCAATAGAGAATATATTACTAGTTTTAATAATGAAAAGCTAAAGGTGGTAGAATATGAGGAGAAAATAGCCATTGCAGCACTTATAAGTGGGTCACTTGCTAAAGATCTTTACTATTCCTTAGCAAAAAATCCACCCAAACTATGACAGAACTAATGGATAAAGCTAGAAAAATTATGAATGCCGAGGAAGCTATGGCAACCAAGGAAACTCTTGAGACCAAAGGTGAAGGTTAGAAAAATAATTCTAATTCTTTCAAAAAGGATCAGAAAGATAAGAAGCTATATTAGATCAAGAAGTGTGATGAATATACCACCCTCAACAAGGGTGTTCACCATATCCTATAGGAGATCAAAGGAAATAGAGATTTGAATTGGCCTGTAAAATTGAAGACACCACCCAATAAGAGGGATAAGTCTAACTACTACGACTTCCATGGGGAACATGGGCATAACACCAACAGATGCATTATTCTAAAGAATGAGATTGAAATCTTATTCGACGTCAAAAGTTGAGCAAGTTTGTTGATTCGAATGGAAATAAAAATGATAGGAAGATGTCAGAATCTCCATCTCGATCAAGGGATGATAATAATAGAGTAATAAATGATGATTTTGAAGAAGACCCATACTTGTTGAAGCAGCCTAATGAACCACAAGCGAAGGTCGTCATGATATCCTTTGGATGCCATTTTATTACAGGTGGTGATACTGGAGGATGAGATGCAATAGCAAAAAGGAAAGATTATCTGAATGAAGTGAAAGCTTGCCCAACTCTCAGATAAATTGATATGGCTGAATCCAATGATAGTCGGTCAAGGAAAGTCAACAGAGACAGGATAGTGATTGGGTTTTCCAAGAATGATTTGAGTGGGTTTCTTTGTCCTCATGATGACCCATTAGTTATCACATGCACAGTTCATCATGGCAGAGTCGTAAAGATCTTGGTTGATAATGGGAGCTTAGCTGATGTAATGTTCTAGAATAGTTTTAACAACCCAGGGCTGAAGATCAGCAAACTAGAACCGTATCATAGACCTCTCATCAAATTTACGGGTGAAAAGATACACCCATTAGGGACTATTAAACTGGAAGTCTTGGTTGACACTTAACCAACGAGAAGGAGAGAGAATTCTCTTATTTGTATTAGATAAAAATATCCCATCAGCTTAGAATATCATCCTAAGAAGAGTGGTAATCAAGAAGTTAGAAGTTATGCCATATACAATGCATCAATGCATGAAGTTTCCAATGAATTATGGAGTCAGCATCATAAATGGAAGTCAGAAAGATTCTTATACATTAGCCGACCAACAAGAGATGCCACTGAAGAACACAACCACTTTACGCATTGATACACTGGATCCTCGAGAAGAAGAATAACTGGTAAAGGGATAAGTTATGAAAGAAACATAAGTTATTGTATTAGACGAAGAGAAACTAGAAAGAACCACTCAGATCGGTTCTAAGTTATATCCTTCTCTAAAATATGAGTTAATCACGTTCCTTAGAGAAAGGAAAAATATTTTCACTTAGAGCCATGGAGATATACTAAGAATTAATCCAAACTTCATATTCCATGAGCTCAATATTTATCCAGGTTCTAAGACGATCAAGTAAAGGTGAAGAGTCCTCAATCCTGAGAAAAATGCAGCAATCCAAGAGGAAGTAGAGAAACTGCAGCGAGCACAGTTCATTAAAGATGTCAAGTACCCTAATTGGTTGGCTAATGTTGTGATGGTTAAGGAGAAAAATGATAAGTGGCATATGTGTGTAGATTTTACAGATCACAATAAAGCATGTCCAAAAGATCATTTTCTATGGCCAAGGATTGATCAATTGGTTAATGCTACAACAGTCCATGAGTTACTCAATTTTATATATGCTTATTCTTGTTACAACCAGATTTGAAAGAAGCCAGAAGACAAGGAAAACACTTCCTTAATTACTAGCCGAGGAACTTATTATTATAATGTCATGCCTTTTGGGTTAAAAAATGCTGGAGCTACCTATCAGAGACTAGTGAATAAGGTTTTTGAGGATAAGATCAGAAAAAATATGGAGGTCTATGTATATTAAAAGCTCACTAAGAGCAAATATACCACCGACTACATGGCAGACTTAGCTCAAACCTTTGATCAATTGAAGAACCACTAGATAAATCTCAATCCAAGTAAATGCATCTTCGTCATACATTAAGAGATTCTAGGGTAAAATGTTTATCAAAGGGGAATAAAAGCCAACCCTGACAATATTAAAGCCTTTCTTGAAATGCAATCCTTGACTACCAAGAAAGAAGTTCAAAAGCTGACAGGAAGAGTAGCTACATTGAACCGCTTTGTCTCCCGAGCAATTGATAAGTGTCTTCCATTATTAAAGGTGCTTCGAAAGACCTTTGAGTGGAATGATGGATGTGAAAAGGCGTTCCTGGTGGTGAAGAAGTATTTGGATTCTCCCCCACTCCTTTCTCGACCAGTTCTGGGAGAAAAACTATATTTATACTTTGTTATTTTAGAATTGGCTATTAGTTCGACAATTATCCAACATGATAATGAACTTCAGAGGCCAGTATATTATACTAGCAAGGCATTCCGAGGAGCTAAAATTCAACACTTAGAGAAGTTAGCCCTGGATTGTATTGAAGCATCTAGGAGGATGAGGCCATACTTCCAAGCCCACACTATTGTTGTCTACACGTATTTTCCTATGTGACAAGCGATGCACAAACCCAAAAAGTCTGGATGGTTTGGGTAGTGGAATTGGGAGAGTATGCAATTGTTTATGAACCTAGAGTCGAAATATAAGGACAAGAAGTGGCAGACTTTATTGCTGAATTTACATATGCAGAGGAGTAGCATAATCCATGTATGCTAGTCGAGCAGACTTCTACGGAAGAGATCTTAGCTCAAAAGCAAATGGATATTTTGGCCGATCAACTTAAGTCATCGGCTGCTCAAGAAAAATTGCAATAAAGCCAGAAGATATTTAAGCATGGAGTACTGGTCGAAGGGGAGTTCTCTGATGACATTCCAACTTGGCAGTATTTGTAGATAGGTTCTCATGTGCTAATGGAGGTGGAGCAGGCCTCATCATTTACAAGTCGGATAACTTGGATGTGAATTATGCTCTGAGATCCCAATTCAAGGCTTACGACAATGAGGTTGAATATAAAGCACTGATCACAGGACTAGAATTAGCTTTATCACTGGGCACCGACTAGGTATTGGTATACAGTGATTCCCAATAGATTGTTAATCAAATACAACATATTTATGGCGCCAGAGGAGAAATCTTGATGAGAGAACACCAAAAAGTAATGAAACTTATCTATTTGCTCAATTTAGTCAAAATAGTGAGGATTCCTATACTTGATAATGCCCAAGAAGATGCTTTTACTCGGCTTGCTTTAGTAACTCCAATAAAACTCAGACGAACAATCCTAATGGAGATTCTTGCCTATAGAAGCATTAATGGGATGAAAATCATCATCATGACTATGGAGTTATGACCTTTATGGATGGATCCAATTCGAGAATACATCGAGCGAGGAACAATTCCATTCGACCAAAAGGAATCCAGGAAGATGAGGTATAAGGCAGCCATTTATGTGCTAGAAAAAGGTTTCCTATAGAGGCGAGGATACACTGTTTCATTACTTCGCTGTGTTAATCTAAATGAAGTGAATTATTTTATCAGAGAGTTGCATGAAGGTTGATGTGGAGTACACACAACTGGGGGGGGGGGGGGGGGAGGGGGTCCTTAAGACAATAAATATCAATGCAAGGTTACTATTGGCCAACGATGAAAGTAGATTGTGTTGATTTCATCACGAAGTGTGATAAATTTCATAAGTTTTCTACCATACAAAAAATACCAGGAGCAAGCTTAATACCCATAACTTCTCCATGGACTTTCTCTATATGGGGAATTAACTTGGTCAGACCATTGCTGACCACAGAGGGAAGATTCAAGTACCTAGTTATAACCGTTGATTCTTTTACCAAATGGGTAAAGGTTGTGCCCCTAATCGACATGCTTTATCAGAGAGTGTTCCAGTTTATATGGAAATAGATCATTTGCAGATATGACATGCCTTATGACTTCATCACTCACCATTGCACTCAGTTTGATAATGAAGAATTTAAAGAGTATTGCATTTGGTCAGGCATGTAGAAACTTCATTCAGCACATGATCATTCGCAATGCAACAGTCAAACAAAGATCACCAGCAAAACCTTGGTAGAGGGTTTGAAGAAAATATTGGATAAGACTAAATGTAAATGGATTAATGAGCTCCACGGTATCCTTTAGGCATATATGACTACTCCCAGAATAGAAACAGGGGAAACTCCATACATTCTAGCTTTTGGCACTAAGGCAGTAGTTCTAGTGGAAATAGGTCTGCCCACTCACAGGGTATTGAACTTTGATTTAACCAAGAACGACCTTATGAGGCGACTATATATAGAAATGATAAAAGAAGTCTGAGAAGATGCTACTAGTCGGATGGATGCCTATCACCAAAGGACTACAGGGTTTTATAGTCGAAGGGTCAGGCCAACTAACCTAAAGCAAGGAGACTTGGCACTTAAGAAAGTAATCCAGAAGAACAACAAGCTGGACTCTAACTGGCATGGTCCATGTCATATCTCTGTCGTTATCCGACCGAGGACCTATTGATTGGAGATTTTGGAAGGCGAAGAATTCAAAAAGCCTTGAGTATTATCAGTAATTCGGTGTGAAAATCTTATCCTTAATGAAATTTCTTATTCAAGTTAATAAAGTCTCAGTTTTTCTCCATTGTAAATCATTTTTTTAAGAGTATGCTGGTTACACCTAATTATGGGTAATTTTAATTGATGAGCAATTTTAATCGGAAAAGTTCTCAAAAAAATTCCTCACCGAGAAGGGCATTGTTCAAACTTTTTCAAACTTTTCCAACTTTAGAAAAAGGTATGGTTCAAACTTTTCTGACTTCAGAAAAGTTCTCAAAAAAGTTCCTCCCCGAGAAGGTCCTAGTTCAAAAATTTCCAACTTCAGAAAAGTTATCCAAAAAGTTCCTCGTCGAGAAGGGTATGTGTCCAACTTTTTCAACATCAAAAAAGTTCAAACTTCATGTATAATTTGTCCTTAGAAATTCACGAACAAGAAGTCAGTAAAACTTCTTCATTAGAGGTTTTACATGACCAGATTAAAATAATGGAATAATTATACATTCCTATTACACTTGGTCGCCACTGATAACTAATGCTGCAACTTAGTATAATAAAGTTATTTGCAGTTCTATCTAATTTCATTAGTCGAATGTAAGTCCGTATACATGATTCAAACATGAATCAGATATTAAATATTTGAGCAGGTTATTTAGTCTAGAATCTAATTACAGTTTACCTAGTTGGCAAAAAAGATTAATAACAACCATAAGCTTAAATGAAGAGAATTCAAATTGGCTCCATTTCATTGATCACAATATATTACAATGGTAATAAATAAGGCAAGAGGAGTACAAGAAAAATATGACTTATTCTGCTGAGAATTTTCCTTAGGCCTTGTCCATCCCAACGAGAGCATCATCTAAGGTATGTGGAGAGTTTATTGAGTTAAAATCCCTCAGCATTTGCCTATTACTTCTACTTGGCCTATCAAGAAAATGAGGAGGTTGGATTATTTAATGATCATCATATAGATCATAATCCCCAAGATTCTTAGTTATCAGGCATTGAGAAATGGCATCAGGAGGAATCCATTTTGTGTCCAAATTGAATGGTGGCTTACCACAGTCCAAGAAATCTGGGTCATTCCAATGCCACAAGTTACTATTCTGATCATACTTTAGCAAAGTTAGCAAGTTGGTCCATTCCTATTTGTATCCTTTACAATTACTTTGAGAAAGATAATCATCCATGTGGGCTAAGGCCTCATTGTAGCCCTTCATCCACCTGATTTTGAAGCTTCCTAAGAACATTATCCCTGGCCTTCAGCTGAGTAGCCTGGTCGATAGTGGCATTATCTTCGACTTTCAATTGGGAACCATGGTTGTCAATGGTCTTTTTAGTTCTTTCTTCCTCAACAGTTGGTCGAATAACTACCTTTTGCCTAAAAATTTGCCCATGTTTACTTTTCTTCTTCCGCAAGACCTATAACCATGCCACCAGTCTCGCATTATCGAGACCAGTAACAGTTGATCTCTTCAAGATTTCCAGTTCGTCCCTTAAGGCATTATTCTCTTTTTTTAACGGGGAAAAAATGGACCAAGCATTATCCAAATACTACTTTACGGAAAGTTCCTTCTTGTTCAGGAATGAAGTGATATCCCTCAAGTTGGTATAAAAACCCCCACCTTTACTTAAAGGTTTATATTTGTCCTCGTAGTCAGAATGAAGTAAGGCCAAATACAACAAATGATCTTATTGCAACATAGTTGAATCATTTTATAATAGGCAGCATTGTTAGCAACAGTTCTGTCTAGAGAGTAATGGAGATGGATATATGACATATTCACTTGGTCGAATATATTTGGATCAAGCAACCCATTTAAGTCTTTTCAGACAGGGGAACATGACTGGCCTCCAAGGTATTTTTACTTCGTTTGGGCAGGTCAGATTTAACAAAAATTATAGCTTTTTTCTTAGCATCAAACTGAAAGGCTGTAAATACATGAATTTGTGAAAAATCCAAAGGATCAAACAACACAAGAATTAAAGCATCATAGTTCAACAAAAACTACAAGTCATTCTCAGGTAGGGACATCAATTAAAGATAAAAACTTGTTATTTCATTAATAGATAATTGAAGCACAAAAGAGGATACATATTCGAGAAAGAAAAGACAAAGAAAAATAAAAAAGGTAAACTTGTTAGACCTTGTCCTTGCCTTTGGATTGGTTTTGTCCAATAATTGGTTGATCGACATTGGTGTTGGTCACCATTGAAGATTCAATAGGCATAGCTGAAGATTCTCCTAACCCCTCCTCATTGTCAAACTCCTCTTCCAAGTTAGGAGGAGTTCCAAGGTAATGTCTTATGAAGTTTTCAAAGCTTTCTTTCATGTCGACCACCTTCAAATCCTCAGTCAAGCCTTCCTCTAAGGACAATTTCTCAGCATACTCAGCCTGAGTAGAGGCAACACCGATAAACTTCTCCCATCCTTTATCAAAAGAAGATTTTCCTTTAGCCTTCAAAGTAGCCACTTTACCCTCAGGAATTTGTGTCGTAGTTATGGCATTCGAGAATTTCTCATCGGTAGCTTTGGCGCTGCCTTCAACATTAGTCATCTTTTTCTCTGCAATTTCATCTCTTTCCTCGACAGCTTTTACCTGGCCTTCAGCAGTATTGACCCTATTATTGGCCTTCTTTAATTCTTCTTCCCAAGACTTTTTCTTTGCTTCCAAAGTGCATCGGGACTCTTCTAAATAATTCTTCAAACTTTAAAAGGAATCTTTAAATTCTCTAGTAGAAGAATTCAATTGGTCATCCTTCTCCATCATCTGGTTAAAATCAACTAGGAACTGCAAAATAAGGGAAAAAGGTAAGATATCATAAGAAATTCATCATCATAGAGAAATGGACCAACAAGCAGAAGAAATTTACCTGTGTTAAGTTCTAGAAAGAACTTTCAGTCAACCTAGACCTGGACATGAGGGCTGACGTATCTCTATCAGTTGGGAGTGTTCTAGACTTAATCAAAGCACTAGACACCCCAGGGTTAATATCAATAGAGGCTGACCCAATGTCACGGTCTGCCTGAATTTTTCTCATAAAATCCCATTGGTCGACGATATTCTTTGCAACTAAGACCTTCTGCTGAGTGAATATCTTTTGGACAATTTTTAAAGGATTAGGCAAACCTCTCTTTATCCTATTCAATTGGTGCTACTAAACTTGAGTATCATGAACACCAATAGGCCTCTTGTTACCCGCCTTAGACTTCTTTTCAACTGGCTTCTTGCCAGTATCAGTAACCTTCTTAGGAATAGGAGATAAATGACCCAAAAAGTTGGTCATCTTCCTTTTAGTCATCTCTATAGAAGGAGAAAGAGGAATTTCAAAAACGTCCAAAGACTCAAACGAGGAAGAATTTCCTCTTGGAATAACTTCAGCACCAACAAACTCCGTAGCTGATGAAGTTAGCACATGATCCTCTATAAGGTTGACAGTAATTGGGGGCAGAGCAACTGTAGGTCAGGATACAAAAGATGTGGTGGAACTTTTATATTCCAGCAACAATGATGCATCCATGGGAAGTTCTTCTCCAAACTTCTGGTTCAAGACCCACAAAACTTTAGATCATTGAGGTTGATTTCCCCTTCCTTGGGGCACATTTTCTTACTTTTCTTTGCATAAAAAAGAAATAGCAAAGTTAGTCGACATGTATCAGAAATACAAATCAAAAGAGGAAAAATAATTAATAGAGTGATAACCTATGCCACGTCCTGACTGGGGACATATGGGACCAGTGTAAGACACCCTAGTTGAGAGAGGAGAATATTTCCAGTTCTTAACAATAGTGCCATATTCCCAATAATCCTTATCAGAGTCAGGTAGATTTACTACTACAGACCTATTAGCTTGCCTAGTCTTCAAGTAGTAGGTACTCTATCCAATAGTGACCCACTTATAATAGAACATCAACTTCAAAACCCCAACATGGGTCCCATAAATTTTATTTAATTTATAAACCCCATTAATAACCCTCCAAGTGTTGGGGGATACTCTACTAGGAACTACACCAAAATATTGGCAAAATTGAAGAAAAAGAGGATTTTGTGAAAAGTTAATACCACACTCAGCTATAAATAAGGTTGGGATCCAGTGACCCTCAAAATGGGAATAAACATGAATGAGACCTCTGGGTATCTCCAAGTCTACCCAAGATAAGATTTTTTTTTTGTCTAAAGTCATCTAAAGAGTTCTCGTCAACGATGTGAACCATGGTGAAAAGGAGGAAAATATGATAAAACGGAGGAAAGAGAAAAGAAGGCCTATAGGGAATCAAAGACGATGACAAGAACTGAATAAGGAAACGATCGCATGGAGAAAAACTCGAAATCAAAGATATAGTTAAAGCTCAGAATATTTGAGGTAGAAAGAAAGAGGAAAACTTTGTACCTTTTTGTAGGTTTCCTCGAGAAATGAGAAATAAATGATTAACTGAACGAACCGTATAACTACTGTCAATTTCATGCTTTTCGAAACGTCAAAAGATGACTGTGTCCTTTGGTGGTTCAAAAAAGTTTAAATTATTTACAAAAATGCCATCATCAAATAATGTTGGCAGAAGTTTTTACAAGTATGAAAGGTGCCGACCAAACACTTATATAAAATGTCGAGCAACTTTCTGGGCTAAATACTCCATACTTTCATGCAAGCATCAATCATGGAGCATTGGGGGATTTTATTATATGTAAAAATCATACTCCCATGTGGACCAATGATGAATGCACACATTTCATCCAACGTGGCCGACCAACCTACTTAATCGGATTCATAGACACTTAGTCAGTTGGAATGCCGATCAACTCCAGAAGACCAACCAATAGGAACATCAATATTTTCTCGGAAGAGATGCCAACCAGGGCTGTATTCCAAGAGTTTTAATTATTTCATAGAGATGTAAATGCCTAGCAATATAAAGGCGCTCCATCTTTACAAGTTTACACCCATATGAATAAAAACAATTCCCTTGGCTTAGGGGACAACTCGAATCACTCATAGGCACACCATACTGAGCTATTTTTATTGTATGTAAAAATTATACTCCCACTGGACCAATGATGAATGCACACCTGTCATACAACATGGCTGACTAGCCTACTTGATCAGCTTCATAAACACTTAGTCAGTTGGAATGCCGACTAACTCCAGAATATCAACCAACAAGAACATCAATAGTTTCTCGAAAGGGATCCCAACCAGTGCTGGATTCCAAGAGTTTTACTTATTGTACACAGATGTAAATGCCTAGAAATATAAAGGTGCTCCATCTTTAGGGTTTTTCACCCCTATAAATAAAAATGAATCCCTTATCTCAGGTACAACTCGAATAACTCATAGGCACACCATACTGAGCTATTATAAACCCTACTGAATAACAACAATAGTGGACGTAAGCAATCTTATAGCTAAACCACTCTAAAATCCTTGTCTCTTGTGTGTGTGGTTTGAGTTATTTCTCTAATTTTTATTTGTGATTATAAACTTGGAGTTTGTCCATTTTTAGACATCAATAGATTGTCGCTGTCTGTGGTAACATTTTTCTGTCATGGTTCTCTACAATTTGTTTCGTTTCTTTATCTCTAAAGAAATGAATGGTCCTGAAAATAACGCTTGCAATGAAGGAAATAACATCATTCCATCTGCTCCTCTAAGTGCGACAGATTGATAGGGAATTCTACTCAACCTTGCTAAAGTTCAAAAAGCCATGCAACTGTTAAGAACTTGGCTCACACCATGCAAGCTAAGTCCTCTAATTCTAGAAGGGATATGCCACCACCAATACCAGTTAGGCATGAAGGTAATTATAGTAGCACCACATGTAATCAGACGGACGGGGTGGCCAACCTCCGTTTCCAAACAATATCGGGTGTTAACTAAATAACTAATCATTCTTAGCATGTGACAGATACGAGACATGTAAATTTCATTCCATAAGATAATAATTTAAAACCGATCCAATAACAATAACCATCCATGCGATAAGGAAAATCCATCACCATGCTAAAATCCAAATAATCCAATCTCCAATAATATAAAACTGAATTAAATAATCCTACATAAATAAAATTTGAATAACCGCAAACAACGGTGGAACCGAATGGCCTAACAAATTCATAAGTAATGGCTCATAATAAAAATGTAGCAGAAAAGAAACAAATCTAAACTACTAAGAAACTAATAAATAAACTCCACCTGCACCTCCAAAAGAGTTTCTAAATAAATCTTGAGCAGCTACTCCAGCGATAACCTGAAATCTTAGTCAATGTAATGGGTCAGAGTCCACCGCATGAATACCATCCACTCACCTCAAATAGGGTCCGTGAACCCAGATAGTAGCATTATACATAATAAATATCACAATAGAATATTTTAAATTAATGCAATAATTATTAATGTGCGAGTAAAATAAATTACCATCTATCCACATCTAAGTCAAACAAAGTCCAAGTCCAAGTCCAACTATTTGATTTATCAAAAGCTATCCATATAATTTAATTCAACTGATCCGATCATTTATATTCATCATTGCTATCAGTTGAGGGACTCCCACTTAAAGTTTCTTCGTTCATATTTATTTATCACATTATTATTATTGCGGTGCCATCATAGCCAACTGACCCCACTATATGTCCTGCACTTATTCGGGTTCATCTCAAGTTTTACACCACACACATTCCCCCTGTAATAGCCAGCCAACCCATATTTTGTCATCCCTGCATTTATTTTCGTGGTTCCACTCACGACACGGCATAATAGCCAGCCAATCCATTTAACTCTCATCCCGACACTTATTATTCCGTCACACACCCACACATCGCAATGGCCAACCAACTCGTTTAACTATCAGTCCTGCACTTATTAAAGACGCCAATTTATTTTAATTCCTGTTTATTATCTTAGGCATTGATTCTCAATTTCTTATTTTCTCCTCATCTTAACTTCTCTTTATTTTATGTAGCACCACCTTATTATAGAGCATAAACCTCAAACCTACCCCTAGTCCCATACCTAGAGGTCTCCAAAACACAACCGCGTCCTGTCCTATTTCATAGGATGAATTTATATAATCAATCTCATCCTAATCTCGTGCTTAGATTAACCAAAACAACGGAATGACAGCAAAAATCAACCCCACCCTGGAATCTCTAATCCGTACAATTTTAAATTAACTATTCCCATACCTAGTGTTGATACAAAAAATTACCCATTTATGTGGACCAACCAAAGATGGACATGTGTCATCTTATATGGCAAGAATTCTAGTCAGCAAGTCATAGGATCGCCGACCAAGACCCGGGAGGCCGAGCAACATGCAGAATGCCGACCAACTCCAGGAAGGCCGACCAACAATGGGAAGGTCGACCAAATTGAGCAGTAAATTGCCAACAACCACTACAAGAAAAACACCTTTTTATGACATTCGAAAAATAATTTAATGACTTTTATCACAAAAATGTCATTTAAAGGTCAATTCTATTATTAATGTGACAAATTTGGTATAAAATATCATTTTATATATATTGGTATTATTTTTTATGACACTTTAAATATAAAAATCATATTTAATTATAGATATTATGACCCTTATTTTGAATTTTTTAAAATTGGATTCATATTATGACCTTTTTTTCTGTCCCAAAATTTTATAACGCGCACTTTTCTTCCCCCTAAAAATTTATACCCGAAAAAGGAGAACCCGCTCATCTCCTCATTCGCTCATGCTTGCTCTTCACACCGACGACCCTTTGATTCTACCATATTATGCCCCTTTTAACCTAAACTGTCTCCATCGGCACCGCTCCCCTTATCCTTCCTTCCTCCCCTGCTCGCTCCAAACCATCGGTTGGTCGCAACAACACTACTCGCCCCAAACCATCATTGCTCCTCTGCCGCAGTGCCATTCCTCTCTATCGAGTTTCTCTCTCAGGTCAGCGATTCACATCGCGCAACAGCAGCAACCTTCAAGCAGGTATCGCAAAACATTTGAGACTTTCAATTAAGAAGGTTTCTCTCTGGTTGGTTTAAGACTCAAGTAGCCTGTACGTAACTTTACACTGTTAATGTTAAATTACACACCCAAATAAATAAATGTATATATTAAATACTAAATGTATTAAAAAATAATTAAATAATAAATTTATTAGGTAACACTTTATACTGTTTGTGACAACCCGAATATAGTTATGATTAAATATGCTTAAAGCATGCTTAGCTTATGTGATATGAGTAGTGTGTTATTAATATATATGATGTTAAGTCATTATGTTTAGTCTAATCCTACCTTCATAAAACATGAAATATCGAATTAGTTACAAATGTGAAATTTTGAAGTTTTCGGTAGGAATGTTCATGTTTAAGACTAGTTTTGACCTTTATGACATAACAATGGACTTGAGGTGAAAACTATATGTTTGTATATATATGATTTAGGTTTGTAACACAACAAACGGTTCATTGAATGGACATCCGAGTAGGAAGATATTTTCTTTTTACGAACAGAGGGTAAAGTAGTCATTTAGCCTTAAATGATATTTTGTTTTATATGATGCCACATGTTATAAATTGATTGGTTGGAGGTGGAGGTTGGTTTGGCCGACTTAAACCCTTGAGATATCCCCCTTTCTTCATAAAACTCAGTTTGGGAGAGTTTTAAGTTGAGGAAGAACAATTGTGAGGGTTAGGAAGAAGAAAGTGAGGAGAAACATTCAAAAAAATTCATAGAAAATTACGTAAAAGCCCCTAAGGTAATTCCAACCATGAATCTTGTTATTTTCCTTGAAATTATGATTTATATGTCATAAATCCTTTATTGTTTATTGAACTTTCATGCTTGGGTGCATATGTATGGATATATGCAAGTTTAAGTTAAGTTGAATCTATAAACCCTAAAATTGCTTTGTTTAGAAACTTTGTTTATTCAAACTTCCATATATTTTTGTATAATTACTGGAATTGATTGATTCCAATTGGAGATCAACCTGGACTCATATATGTATGACGTATCCTTAAATTATGTGAAAATACCAAGAAATGAGTCTTTGGTGAGAGTTTGAAGTTCGGGTATGAAATCTGCCTTAAGGGTGAAAGTATGCCCGCCATGTGTTCGATGTTTTGCTTGACATAGCAAATGAACTCTGAAAATTATGAAATTTTAATATTGTATTGGTCAATATGTTTACTGATGTTGGTTTAAATATCATATAAATTTATAATGTAGAAAAATTATGGAAATTCCTGGAAGTTGAATGAATGATAAAAGAGCCTATAGGGTAGATTTGCTATGTGGTAAAGAAATGGGCATATCTTGCTCTAGGAGACTTGAAATGATGTACCATCTTTTGTATTGGAATACTAATAAGACAAGGATTGAATTACCAAGAATAAATGAATTTATATTTGGTCTATGATTTGGATATGTTAAATATATTAACATGGATTTGGGTGGAACTTCACTTGTGATAAATGATTTGAATGGAATCATGTGATTCTTATGGATTGAATTATGTTTAAATCATTATTTGGATTATTGATATTCTTATGATGATACTAATATTGTAAGAATGATAGGAAGGGAAGAAGAGCTTATTGAACATATACCGAATAAAGGTAAGGGAAAAGCCAGTTAAACTGTCGAGGTGAGTGTACTTATGATTTGTTTCATATATAAATATGAATATAGCTCTAAGAGCAAGATTTGTTTGAATACTTAGGTATTCAGGATTTGTTTGGATATTAAAATATCCAGAATTTGTTTGGGTCTCATGATCCATGATTGGTTTGAATACTTCGGTATTCAGGATTTGTTTGGATATTAAAATATCCATGATTTGTTTGAGTCTTATGATCCAGGATTTGTTATCACCAATGGGCAGAATTATTTGGATCTTATGATCCATGATTTGTTATTGCTAATGGGCAGGATTATTCGGATTTTATATCCACATATTCGATATAGAATTGTTATTCTGTTGCAGGGAAGGAGTACCTCACTTAGCTTAATTTTTACGGTTTATATTTTAACAATTTCAGGTTCGTACGCTGCCAGCTAGGATACCATATGACCGATAACTTTGAGAGTTGCTCCATTGGAGAGAGAGCTGGGGTTTAAAATTGGGGATTTTATCGTTGTCACACTGAAGATTTTAATATACTCAAACATTGTATATATTGATTTAGCATGGATTGAGTTGATCATAATTAATCACAATATTGTATGTCCGCATTATTATGACTCTGATATTGAATTTTATGGTATAAGAATAATATTTTGTTCATTATGCACATTGTGCAGAAAAATATTGATGAATGAAGTATATTTTCCAATGGGCTCGAGATTATGATCCAATTATTTTAATAACAAATTATTAGTATGGATATTGGGTTTGGGGTGTGACAATTGATGGTATGAGAGCGTGGTTATTAATTCTGGACGTGTGTGACGATTAGATGGCAATATTGAGTTGATTTTATATTTATGAATTGTTTATGTACTAACCAATAGTTTAGTATCATAAAATGTTTATATTGGTTGTTAGAACTTTGTTACATTACAGATAATTCCAAATGGAACCTGGGAGTGGACAACCTAGAGAAGATGGAGTATCTTCTCTTACAGATAATACTGAAGTAGAGCAAAGTGTTGCTGGAAGGGCTAGAGTGCAGGAGTAGCCTACAGAGATGCAAATAATGGCACAGGAAATATTGAGAATGGCAGAACAACAGGAAAGAAATATGGCATTAATGGAAGAGCAACAGGCTAGATATCTAGAATCAAAGATTGTGGCCAGGATTGAGAGAGAGGCAAGGAAGGAAATGAAAGATTCCATGCATGTGAAGTTTTTGAAGTTGAGCCCTCCAGAATATTCAGGGTCAATTGAACCTACAGAAGCTGAGATGTGGGTCAGGGATATAGAAACTATATTTGTAGATATGAAGGTTCCAGATAACCACAAAGTGAATCTCTCTGTGTTTAAGCTAAAAGGAGAGGCCCAATATTGGTGGGAAGCTAGCAACCATTTGGTTCCCAGGATGGAAGGTACTGATGTTATTACTTGGGCTGAATTTATTAAAGCTTTGTATGTTAAGTATTTCCCTAAGGTTTATAGGAGGGAGAAGTTGAGGGAGTTTATAAATTTAACCCAAGGGAAAATATCTGTGAGGGAGTATGATGCTAAATTTACTGCTTTGTCTAGATTTGCTACTAAGTATGTGAAGGATGAGGAAGACAAATTTAGTAAGTTTCAAGATGGACTGATTTGGCTTATTCAAAATAGAGTGGCCACTTATGAGTTAGAAGATTATGCTTCTCTGGTAAACAAAGCCACGATAGCAGAAAGGAAAATGAATCAAGGGGTGGCGAGTAGAGAGAGTTTTAAGAAGAGTAGATTCGACGCATCTCACTCCAAGGGAGGTGATGGTGGAAGTGTTTAGATGGAACCTCATAAATTTCAGAGAGGTGGTGGAGATAGTGGTAGAGGTCAGGGGAGATTGGGCAGAGATATCAGGGGTGGAGGATCTTTTGGTTCAGCCAGAAAGTCAGGGAGAGGTGAGGCCCAAATAGGATGTGTTACATGTTTCTTTTGTAAAGAGGAAGGGCATTATAAATCTGAGTGTCCTAAGCTTAAGGGAGTGGAATGCTACCATTGTCATCAAGTGGGCCATGTTAATCATAATTGTCCACAGTTGGCAGAGACTCCAACAACACCTAGTGAAGCAGCAAGCAGAGTGTTACCTCCAGGAAGTGGAGCGAAAAGTGTGGGTAGAGGACAAGGTAGTGGTTCCAAGCCAGGTGGACGAGTCTTTATGATGACAGAAGCTCAGATTACTCCAGATGTGGTGACAGGTACACTTTCTGTTACTGATAGAAGTGCTTATGTTTTGATTGATCCTGGTTCAAGACATTCTTTTATGTCCTATGCTTTTGCTGTATACCTGAATAGACCATGTACTCATTTAGATGTGGGGTTGGGTATTTATATGCCTATGGGGAATATGGTTGTAGCTGAATATGCTTTTTGTGATTATGTTTTGACTGTGGGGTCTAGAGATACAGTTATAGATTTACTTCCATTGGATATTTCTGATTTTGATATAATTCTGGGAATGGATTGGTTATCTAAATATCATGCATCTATGGATTGTTTCTGTAAGGAAGTTGTTTTTAATATGCCCGGTGAGCCTGGATTAAAATTTGTGGGGTAAAGGAAAATTGTTCCCAGTTGCATCATTTCTGCTATTCCGACGATGAAATTATTGAGTAAGGGTTGTGAGGGTTTTATTGCATATGTTCTTGACACTAGGAAGGGGGCTTTACAATTAGTCGATGTTCCTATTGTACGGGATTTTCTTGAAGTGTTTCCTAGTGAGTTGCCAGGGTTACCTCCAGAAAGAGAAGCTGAATTTAGTATTGAATTAGCACCGGGGACAACACCTATTTCTATGGCACCGTATATAATGGCACCTGCTGAGTTGAAAGAACTCAAGATTCAGTTACACGATTTACTTGATAGGGGGATCATACAGCCTAGTGTATCTCCATGGGGTGCACCAGTTTTATTTGTGAAGATGAAAGATGGTACCATGCATTTGTGTATTGATTATATGCAACTGAATTAATCTACAATTAAGAACAAATACCCTTTACCTCATACAGATGATTTGTTTGATCAGTTACAGGGTGCTAAAGTATTTTTAAACATAGACTTACGATCGGGTTATCATCAGTTGAGGGTGAAGGAGAGTGATATTTCTAAAACTGCTTTTCGTACTCGGTATGATCATTTTGAATTTCTGGTGATGCCTTTTGGGGTGACTAATTCTCCAGCTGTATTTATGGATCTTATGAATCGGGTACTGCATCCTTTTGTTGATTCATTTGTGATAGTTTTTATTGATGACATTTTGATTTATTCACGTGATATGGTTGAACATGAAAAGCATCTCTGAACTATTTTGAATGTGTTGAAAGATAAGAAATTGTATGCTAAGTTTAACAAATGTGAATTTTGGCTATCAAAAGTTGTATTCTTAGGCCATGTTATTTCTGGAGATGGTATATGTGTTGATCCTAAGAAGGTGGAAGCTATTATAAATTGGGAGAGGCCCAATAATGTGACTGAGGTGAGGAGTTTTCTGGGTTTAGCTGGGTATTATAGAAGGTTTATTAAGGGATTTTCTTCAATAGCCTTGTCGATGACTAAATTAACTTGGAAAGATGTTAAGTTTGAATGGAATTTTGATTGCGAAAATAGTTTTGATGAATTGAAAAAGAGGTTGGTAACTGCACCTGTTCTTACTATTCCACATGGTGGAGATGGTTTTGTTATTTATAATGATGCTTCACACCAGGGGTTGGGTTGTGTTTTTATGCAGCATGGTAGAGTTATTGCTTATGCTTCTAGGCAGTTGCGTACACATGAATGTAATTATCCTACACATGATTTGGAACTTGCTGCTATTGTGTTTGCTTTGAAATTGTGGCGTCATTATCTATATGGCGAGGTATGTGATTTTTTTACTGACCATCAAAGCCTTAAGTATTTATTTACTCAGAAGGAGTGGAATTTGAGGCAGAGGCGGTGGATGGAGTTAATTAAAGATTATGATTGTACAATTCATTACCATCCACGGAAGGCAAATGTAGTTGCAGATGCTCTGAGTAGAAAGGCTTTGGGCAAGTTATCTTGTATTCGATGTGCTAGAGTTTCCCACATCATGGAGTTGAGATTGATGGGAGCAGAATTGAAGCTATCTGATGGGGACAGGTTCTTTGCTCATGTAAGCGTGAGGCCTTTGTTAGCTACCCGTATTCGTGATTTGCAAAGCCAAGATCCTTTTCTTGAGAAGAAACGGCGAGATGCCCAAGATGGAAAGTCTAAAGATTTTTGTATTGTGAATGATGGCACTTTATTGTATAAGAAACGATTATGTGTGCCTAATGTGGATGGATTGAAAGAGGAAATTTTAGATGAGTATCATAATTCCATTACTATGCATCTCGGTAGTACTAAAATGTATATGGATTTAAAGGAGAATTATTAGTGGAATAATATGAAGAAGGAAATAGCTGATTTTTTTGTTAGGTGCCTTATATGTCAGCAAGTGAAAGTGGAGCATCAGAAACCTACTGGTCTGCTTCAGCCATTGCTAATACCGGAATGGAAATGGGATCATGTAACTTTGGATTTTGTAGTTAGGCTTCCTCGATCTCAGAAGGGGTCAGATTCGATTTAGGTAGTGGTGGACAGATTGACCATGTCTGCTCATTTTCTAGCAGTCAAGACTACGTATACAGTTGATACGTATGCTAGACTGTATGTTAATGAAATTATTCGATTGCATGGAGCACCGATATCGATTGTTTCAGATAGGGACCCTACTTTTACATCCATATTTTGGGGTAGCTTGCAGTATGCTATGGGTACTAACTTGAAGTTTAGTACGGCTTTTCATACTCAGACAGATGGGAAGTATGAAAGGACAATACGAATTCTGGAAGATATGCTTAGAGCTTGTGTGCTTGATTTCAAAGGTAATTGGGAAGAATATTTGCCTTTGATAGAATTTGCATATAACAATAGTTTTTAGTCTACTACTGGTATGGCTCCATATGAAGCATTGTACGATAGACGATGTCGTACACCGATATGTTGGGGTGAAGTTGGTGAAAGGAAGATAGAGGGCCTGGAATTGATTGAAGTCACCACTAAAAAAATGAAGATTATTCAAGATAGAATGAGAACAACTCAAAGCAGACAAAAGAGTTATGCGGATAAGCGACGAAAAGATTTAGAATTTTAGAAAGGGCATTACGTGTTTCTTTGAATATCTCCATGGAAAGGAGTTATGAGGTTTGGAAAGAAAGGGAAATTATGTCCACGCTATATTGGACCTTATGAAATTCTCAAAAAAGTCGGGATGGTTGCCTATAAGTTAGCGTTACCACCAGAGTTAGATCGATTACATGATGTTTTTCATGTTTCTATGTTAAGAAAGTATGTAGCGGATCCTTCACATGTATTGGTGGAATGACCTATTGCGTTGAAAGAAGATTTGAGCTATGTGGAAGAACCACTTGCAATCGTCGGTAAGAAAGAACAAATATTGAGATCAAAAGTGATCCCACTTGTGAAGGTTATGTGTAGAAGGAATTCCATGGAATAATCTACATGTGAGAGTGAGGATAGCATGAAGATGCGTTATCTGTATTTATTTGATTCAGACAACCAAGGTATGCCAATTTCGGGGAAGAAATTTCCTAACTGGGGGAGAATTGTGACAATCCGAATATAATTATGATTAAATATGCTTAAAACATGCTTAGCTTATGTGATATGAGTAGTGTGTTATTAATATATATGATGTTAAGTCATTATGTTTAGTATAATCCTACCTTCATAAAACATGAAATATCGAATTAGTTACAAATGGGAAATTTTGAAGTTTTCGGTAGGAATGTTCATGTTTAAGACTAGTTTTGACCTTTATGACATAACAATGGACTTGAGGTGAAAACTATATGTTTTTAGATATATGAGTTAGGTTTGTAACACAACAAACAGTTCATCGAACGGACATCCGAGTAGGAAGATATTGTCTTTTTACGAACAGAGGGTAAAGTAGTAATTTAGCCTTAAATGATATTTTGTTTTATATGATGCCACATGTTATAAATTGATTGGTTGGAGGTGGAGGTTGGTTTGTCCGACTTAAAACCTTGAGATATCCCCCTTTCTTCAGAAAACTCAGTTTGGGAGAGTTTTAAGTTGAGGAAGAACAATTGTGAGGGTTAGGAAGAAGAAAGTGAGGAGAAACATTCAAAAAAATTCATAAAAATTACGTAAAAGCCCCTAAGGTAATTCCAACCATGAATCTTGTTATTTTTCTTTCAATTATGATTTATATGACATAAATCCTTGATTATTTATTGAACTTTCATGCTTGGGTGCATATGTATGGATATATGCAAGTTTAAGTTAAGTTGAATGTACAAACCCTAAAATTGCTTTGTTTAGAAACTTTATTTATTCAAACTTCCATATATTTTGTATAATTAATGGAATTGATTGATTACAATTGGAGATAAACCTGGACTCATATATGTATGACATATCCTAAAATTATGTGAAATTACCAAGAAATGAGTCTTTGGTGAGAGTTTGAAGTTCGGGTATGAAATCTGCCCTAAGGGTGAAAGTATGCCTGCCATGTGTTCGATGTTTTGCTTGACATAGCAAATGAACTCTGAAAATTATGAAATTTTAATATTGTATTGTTCAATATGTTTAATGATTTTGGTTTAAATATCATATAAATTTATAATGTAAAAAAATTATGGAAATTCCTGGAAGTTGAATGAATGATAAAAGAGCCTATAGGGTAGATTTGCTATGTGGTAAAGAAATGGGCATATCTTGCTCTAGGAGACTTGAAATGATGTACCATCTTTTGTATTGGAATACTAATAAGACAAGGATTGAATTACCAAGAATAAATGAATTTATATTTGGTCTATGATTTGGATATGTTAAATATATTAACATGGATTTGGGTGGAACTTCACTTGTGATAAATGATTTGAATGGAATCATGTGATGCTTATGGATTGAATTACATTTAAATCATTATTTGGATTGTTGATATTCTTATGATGATACTAATATTGTAAGAATGATAGGAAGGGAAGAAGAGCTGATTGAACAAATACCGAATAAAGGCAAGGAAAAAGCCAGTTAAACTGTCGAGGTGAGTGTACTTATGATTTGTTTCATATATAAATAAGAATATAGCTCTAAGAGAGGGATTTGTTTGAATACTTCGGTATTCAGGATTTGTTTGGATATTAAAATATCCAGAATTTGTTTGGGTCTTATGATCCAGGATTTGTTATCGCCAATGGGCAGAATTATTTGGATCTTATGATCCATGATTTGTTATTGCTAATGGGCAGGATTGTTCGGATTTTTTATCCACATATTCTATATAGAATTGTTATTCGGTTGCAGGGAAGGAGTACCTCACTAAGATTAATGTTTACGGTTTATATTTTAACGATTTCAGGTTCGTACGCTACCAGCTAGGATACCATATGACCGATAAGTTTGAGAGTTGCACCGTTGGAGAGAGATCTGGGGTTTAAAAATGGGGATTTTATCGTTGTCACACTGAAGATTTTAATATACTCAAACATTGTATATATTGATTTAGCATGGATTGAGTTGATCATAGTTAATCACAATATTGTATGTCCGCTTAATTATGACTCTGATATTGAATTTTATGGTATAAGAATAATATTTTGTTCATTATGCACATTGTGCAGAAAAATATTGATAAATGAAGTATATTTTCCAATGGGCTCGAGATTATGATCCAATTATTTTAATAACAAATTATTAGTATGGATATTGGGTTTGGGGTGTGACACTGTTAGTCAGTTTAAAAGTTTTTTAGTTTAAATTAGTAAATTGTTAAAATCCAATGAGTAATTGTTATAATACAACTTGAAAAAATATTTTTCATTCACTTAATATATATTTGGCTAAATTATTGCAAAAAATATATATAAATCCTAAAAAAATCACGTCGGGGGCTCCCGCCACTGCTTGTCAATTTACACTCTCCCCCATATATATCTCAAATGTCCTTCTCCTTCTTTCTCTCGACCTAGCTAGTACGTTTTTCTCATTTGGTTTTCTTTTTTATTTCGGGGTTTTTGTAATCATCACTTTTCATACGCTTTCTTTCAATTAATATGGTTATCTTCGAAGCAAAAATTTTAGAAATTTTAATATTTTAAAAATAATGTGGTCAAACTCGGTGACTCATAAAAATATGTGTATGAATCTATTAGTAAAAGAGTAAAAAACATTTGTGACAGCAGCCTCTACATTCTTGATGTATTGAATCTTCGGACTCGATTGTATCTGGAACACCGTGGCCATCAATATCAAACATCATAAGGTATATAGCTTACCTCTATCCTCATCGTTATATCTTGAGTAATATATTACAAAAATGAATAATCACCATTCAATCAATACATTTATCTATTATGTATAATATTGAAGAAATTATATGTATCTATTATGTAAAATATTGGATTGGCATAATCCGATTTATAGTTTGTCTAATCTATTGATTAACTTTATAATCAATTGTATTATTTTGATTTTTCATATTTAGATTTTTTATTTTCATCATTTTATAGATTTCGGTTTAGAGTTTTCTTCTTAAGCAATCGTATTATTATTCTGGTTTAATTTGTGCATCTATACATTTAATTCATGTGTCATTGTATGTATATTTATGTGGAAATAAGACTTTTAATTTATGTGTATATATATATATATGTGTGTGTGTGTGTGTGTGTGTGTGTGTGTGTGTGTGAAAATAAGATTCTTATTTTACCATATTAGGGTGTTATTTGGATTTTTATGCTACAAGCCCATATTTTAACTTTTGGGGATCGAGATGATGGCTGAATTTCATGTATATTAGATGCTAACTGTTTAATTGTGAAATAGTTAATATTTACCTAATGCCTTTATTATTACTTTGTATAGTTGGTTAAGTTCGTAAAATAGTGACATGTCTATCATTCAACCCTAACGATTCTTTACCAAACTCATCAAGAATAGGTTTTCTTTATCATAGCAATATCTCCATAGTTCTCACATTGTTACACTTCATGATTTTCGAATTAGAAACTGAAAGATAGTTCCCAACTTATAATATGTTTGAAGATAATAAAGTGTATATTTTTATTTTATTGAAATGAAAAACATATAATATATATCAATGGACGAAAAACAATTGAATTCTCTTATTCACACCTGAAAACTATAATGTTGTTATGTTTAACTCAATTTTATATTCGACTTTGGAAGTTATGGTTGTTGATACTTTTATATATATTCCAGTATGATTAATATGACTTGAGGATTGTGTTATTATTTTGTACGATAATCACATTCATACAATTAATATTTACAATCTTAATATATGTAAATTGTGAGAAATGGGAACAGGCAAGTCGGGGAGATTTATGCATAGATTATCAAACGAGAACTTGCAAGGGTTTGAATATTTTCTTAAAGTTACAGAAAGAATGATGTAAATAGTAAATTTGTACGGTGTCCATGTGTATCATGTATAAATTGCTTTAAATGGAGTTTAAAAGAAATTAAAGGCCATTTTTATGCGAACTGTAGGGACCAAAGTTATTGTATATGAATATGGCACAGAAAAGTAGCTCCAAATTCAACTTTCTCACATTTCAACATGGGTGACCAAATCCATCACGCTAATTTGACGAAATATCCAACCGATGTTCACTCTCCTAAAGCTAATCTTCCTGTATCGGTACCTAATGTAGACATGTATGTTGTTAAAGATGCACACAATTCACATGTTGCTTGGCCTAAAGAGTTTGTGTTCTCGTGTGTTGAGGTACTTCCCTTACTTTTATTACATTCCATGCCAGATTTAACAACTCGAGTTCATTATCAAATCAATGTTTCATTCTAAACTATACATTAGCTCCACTCTTCGCTGCCCACTGTTACGCTTGAGTTCAGTATCAAATCCTAACAACTTGGTGAACCATGTAATTTTGTTACCCTTTGCTCCAAAAAGTATATTAAAATTTGATAAATAGGGTTCAAATTTCTCCAATAGACATGCTACGCTAGGACGTTATGTATAAGAAGATGAACTTTTTCTAAGTGATGTGTTGAGGTCATTTTCAGATCCATATCTGGTTACTTTAATCTTGTCTTCAACACTTTTAAACTTTCTATGAGTTTTCCTTCATTTAGATTCAAGGCTATATGAACTAGTCACCCTTATTTTAAGAATATGGTTTCTAGTGCTTAGGAGATATTTCAAGCAAAGTGACTAGACATGGATCACGCGGTCGGTCCTCTTATTTTCGTGAAATAACATCTATCACCCTATTGTCTACTCCTTTCTTGTAATGAGTTTTTCAATCAACTCCCAGCATTTTAGTAAGTCATTTATGTTTAGATATTAGTAGTCACCCTTTAACACCTTGAAGTGATATGTACAAATAATAAAATAATGTCCCAATAGATAATCCTTCCACTTATTAATGTCCATCTTAGTGGCAATTATTTCTTCCTCATATAAGAGTCCAAAGAGCATAATCTTGAACTCATAATTCCCACCATGATTTCTGAAAGCAGTCTTTTGAATATCCCCTCTTTCGTTTTGTTTTGATGGTACCATGATCTCAAATCCAATTTAAAAATACAAATTTGGCACTAAACAACTCCTCCAAAAGTTTCTTAATGGTAGGTATAGGAAATTTATCTTTGATTATGGCCCCATATAATTTCATGTAATTAACACATAACCTCCATTTACCATACTTCTTCTTAACTAGAAAAATCGGGGAAGCAAATGGACTATGCTTTTCTTGAAGGATACCAGAGTTTATCATTTCCTTCACCAATCTTTTAATTTAAGTTTTAGGTAAGAGGAACTCTATGTGGTCTCTGGTTTATAGGAACTTATCCCTCTTTAAAATTAATTTGATGATTATGAGACCTTTTAGCGTACCGGTTGGCTAGACTCCTGATAGCTTTTAACTGAAGCATCGAAGCTAGCCTTAAAACGTCTTCCATTGAAAGTTTATTTGTTCAGCCTTCAATTCGACCTTATATTGCTTCCACCATTTACTCTATCATTTCCACATATTCCATCATCTTTCCACAAGCTAACTGAATTCTTACAATAAATTTGCTAGGTTTTTTTACTTAGGTTTCAATTTTTTTGGGGGTACATTATTTGACAATCTGTTATAAAAAAGAAATCTAACTGTGATTGTTTTTTGTTATTGTTTACGTTAATTTGAAGACAACTATTAGTTCCAGTGCAATTTCTTTTGTATGTTTTTCTTTTTCTATAATTGTCTAGGCTATTTCTGCTTCTAAAATTGCCACTTAAATGCAAATGTTGAATTTTTTTTTATTGATACTGTTTATATGTAGTCAATCTAGTGTATGGTGTTTAAAGGCAGGTTATTTATGTAATACATGAACAATATGTAATCAAACATATTCTAAATAGCAGTCCTAAAATTTGACTGAAAAGACCGTTGTTTTGCTTGAATGGATGATAAATTCTTTAAAGAGACTCTAGGTGAATTTGATAATCTCACCCTCGAAGATCATTGTTCTTTTATATAATCATAACTAATGTTAACATTTGCGTCAAAGTATAATTTTTCTAGTATGTGATTGGGTTGATTCTTGGATTCATACATTACACTCTGGAATATAATAAGTACATGAATGGTATTTTGGAAAATCCATTAGAAGATAATCTATTCTACTTATCTATCTTTTCCTACTTACTGCATTTATAGGAAGTTCTTGATGAATGCTCATTGTCCGTAATTTGTCCTTATTTACCCATCTTTTCTATCTTTTTTACAGTAAATTATAATGATTTTATTGATATGGAAAAGGAATTGTTACAAAAGAATGGGAATATTACATTCAAAAGAATACATAAAAGGGAAAAACTTTGCAAAGATGTATAATTTCAAGGAATCAAATCTCTATAAATAGAGGTAGGTGGATGTATCAACTGCATTTTTTGTATCCCAATAAAGAATGGATCGAGCTTCAATTATTGAATATGTGTTGATTATGAATCTCGATGTCTGCTTGGATTTCATTGCTTATGTTAATGCATAGGTTCTTCATCTTCAAGTATGTTATGGTGATTGTAATAGAATCCATAAGAAATCCCTGAATTACTATCCACAAACTCATATGTCTCCAACATGTGTTTTCTAAATCTTTTTGTCGTTTCTGTCTGTATATAGTTTCTCAATAATTCGACACCTTCTGTTTGCTGACAAGGTGCCGTTCCTTCTGTTTCTTCAAGTTCTTCTTTATGTTCCCTTTCCTTTATTTCAATTTTTGGAACCTGTGTTTTGCTATCATAAAAAACTTCTTCACTACCAAAATATCCCAGAATTATTTTTTAGGCATGTGTATCTCGTACAGATTTTGGTCTACGAAATTTTAATTTGCCTTTTTTTTGGTGGTTTGGCATTTTAGTGCGTTGTAGAGGGTGCTTAGAGTTTGTTTTTGGATAGGGGTCTCTATTATCCCCGTTTCTAAAGTTATTTTTTCCCGGTTTTATTATGTTATATTATGTGGACATCTTGTCCCCTTGTTATTTTTTATTATTTCAATGATATATTGTTTCTATTAAAAAATAATGCATGTGTGCATATCATGAATGATGATACATATTATTTATTTATTTATTAATGGTTTTATTAAATATATGTGTTTTTATGTATTTATTTATAGGAGGGTATGTGATTTGGGAATGTTGTTGAGAAAAGTCCACGGTCCTTATGGATTGTCAATAGCCTTTTTAAAGAATGTTGGGAGGTGATGAGATTGAATCTCACTAATTATTTTTATGAATTACGATATTGGAGTTGCCAACGAGTGTGTGCTTGATACTTTAATTTGCTTTGTTCCCCAAAAGAGCTACTCATTGAAAATTAAGGATTATAGGCCAACCAGTTTGATTACTAGGTCTTGTAAATTTTGGCAAAAGTTCTCTTAATTAAACTTGTACAGGTCTTGAGTGAGACAATTGCACAGAATCAAGGAGCATTTATGAGGGAAAGATAAATTCTTAACTCTACTTAAATAGTGATTGAGATTGTAAATGAGTATAGGATCAAAAGGAAAGAAGGTGTGGTGTTCAAAAGCGACTTCAAAAGGCACGTGATCTCGTTGTTTGAGAAGGCTTAGGATGTCGACTTTAAGAAGGCATTAGATTTAAGATTCAGATTGATTTAGAGTTCAGATTCAGAGGCAATTCTGCCCTTTAATGAATTAGAGGAAAAAATAAGCGTTAGCCTCTTAATTTAGAAAAAAACAAACACTATTTGGTACCTCTCAAAGCTGAGTAGTTCATATTCAAACTTAAAGAGGCAAAAACAAACAACTCCTAAATATAAAAATTAAGAGAAACAAAAACAAAAGTTAAATATAAATTACTAGTTGGATCCGTTTTACTCTGGTTTAACTTTAAGAAACCAAAACTGATCTAATTAAGTCAATATTTTAAATTTCAAGTCCATTCTAATCCAATTAAAATGGATTGGATTTGTGAGATTGGTTTGGATTCTAAAATCACCTATCAATAGAGGATAAAGCTGTCTGGGTTGTGTGAAGACATTATCTCTACTGAAAAAAATACTATTACAGATGATGTTATGCTTTGGCATTATATTTAATTGTTTCTTATTTCCTACTTCCCTTCTATAATTGGATTTTTCTAACAAGATGCTTTGTCATCTAGCTTGGCAACAATTTTTTCTCAGGCCAATGGTAAAAGTTACCCTGCTATTCTGTTTTACCATCATAAACTCATTATGAAATTTACCAACTAATGACTCTAGGTACAACATAATAAGCTTGTTAATTACATCTCTCTAGACATTCTTTGAGGAAATATCTGTTCTTTTACTACTACTATGAGGAACTCATTAGATTGAACTTGAACAATTCAAGCAATAGGAGAATATTTCTAGATTGTGCTTAATATGTAATTGATAAAAATATATTATTAGAAGTGCTAAACTTGAAAAACGTTTCCATTTTCATATGTTACAAACTGTTATATCTGATGGCAATTACTGAAATCATCGTGTTTTGTGATACATGAGTGGGAGTGCATTCCAGGGAAAGAAGTATCGTGTAATATTTTGTTGTTGTGTACAACATCTGGAATGTTGTGTCTTGAAATAAGCTTGATGGCGTTTCTACTCGAAGGAAATTATGCGAGTGGTTTGGTAGCTTTAGCATGTACATTTGTCATCTCAGGACTCGTTGTTACTTTCGATATGCTTCTCAAGGTGTTGTTTACTTCTCTATTTAAATATTTCTCCTTTTGCTTGTGAGAAATTATGTCATTGAAATGGATGACCTAATAGACCAAACACGATACTTCCCATGAAATCATAAATTACAATAGGACCTTGAATGCAGGCCGAATATTACCTTATATATTGTACTGCAATAATTGTTTTAAGGCCCTGTCTCATTTTCTACCTACATTTATCGTGGAGGGGGGGGGGGGGGGGGGGGGGAGAACATTTAAATTAAGAACAAAAAATGGAAATGACTTTGGAATTTATCATGTGTCCACATTCATATTCTTGTTGTGTTGACATCAATTTGTAAAGACCTCCCTAGTATTTCAATAACGGATAAACTATGGAAAAATTTCCCATGCACTTATCAAACCGTAGAGCACGGTGTTTTCTTATCGAAAAGCGAGACATAAGTAAGACCTAAGAATTTTGTGCATTGGATTATTTTAACACAACATAGAATAAAACATTCATGCAAACATTTCGAAAAGGAGACTAGTGCAACAAAACATTATAAAACAAATTTTACAAAGAAGACGACTCATTAACAAATTGTTTCAACATAATATTGTGAAACAATAATATGCAAGTGAATGGAACTACAGTGCTTTATCCTTGGTTCAGGTTCTTTTTAGTGTATGGAACAACAGAGTTAATTGGAATCATCCTCTTTTTTGTGTATATTATCTGGGAGGTTTCAGTTTATACAATGTCTTAGATGACTCAAAACTACTATAAGATATTCCAAAACTAAATGAATGTCCAAACTGTCCTTAGGTTCTTGAAAATATGAAAACGAGAGCGGGGGTTAAGCCGTTGAGTGAAAAATACGGTAAGATGCAGATATTTGATTTATGATAATCTGAAAGAAGTGAAATTAAGAAGAAATAAGATATATTATCCGTTGTGTCTCGCTACAAGCTTCTGTGAACAATAATTGTGGAAGAGGGACCGTTTCATTTAGGTTTAGAGTTTTTTAACCAAGAACTCCAACTGTTGGGCTTGGGTTACCTTTGATAGAAAGTCTAACACTTAATTGATGAGGATATTCATAGAATTTTATGGAACAGAAATCAACCAATATTCTTCAAGGTGAGGTGCGACATTTGAGCCTTAAGACGAAGCGAGAGCCTAGGTGTGTCATTGAGAACTATGGGCAGAGACATAGGTGGTGTCGCTTGACTATGGGTGGCGGGGCCGTAGTTTGGAGGCATGTTCTATTGGTGATTACTCCAAGCCTTATCCATGGCCTTACAACAACAGCTGCGTGGACCATATCAAGCCATTTTCATACCAAATAATGGAAATTAATCATGAACAACAATAAGATTTTAGGTATTAAGGTGTTCTCTCATTCTTTCATCTCTAAAAGTAAAAGTTATTACAACGGTTGGCCAAAGACTTTATTGGTAGTATATGTTATCAAGATATAAAAAGATCGAAGAGTTAGGTAATATATATATACACACACACATACTAGGGTATGCCCGTGCCTGAAAGCATGCATATAATTTTGAAAAGTATAAAATCGTGTAATTTTGAAAAGTATAGAATCGTGTATAATGTAAATAATAAATAAATTTTATATTATAAATATAATTTTTCAATGTATTGAATCTTGTAAATTTAAGTACGGTTGAATCTTTCATTATTAAGTCAAAAAGTTGCTTTACAACACATAAGTGTAAACAATTTAAACTTTGTTTATAGGACTATACACCCCGTTTAAGAAAAAAAAAGTCCAACAATACTAATAGTTTGTCCCGGATCTGTAATAGTTGCGAAGTATTATATAACATAAATAATTATCAACAAATGAAAAATAATTGGGCAAAATCTCCATTTTTATAGGGCAATTTACACTGTTTATGAAATAAAAAATTGTCCACAAACAATAATGCAAATAGTTCATCTTATACCCGCATAAACAACATCGTAGTCATTAATTTTTACCACTCCAATGAGTATACTTTTTAGAAAATTTGGGACGAGTTCTCTTTGTTTATAGGACTATCCATTAGATTTAGAAATAAAAAATGGCCCACCAATACTATCAAAATCATACAATTATGATGAAAAATTTCAAATGAACATTTAGTTAAGAAGCACTATATTTGTGATCAATGTTATCTTCGAGGGGTCCAAGGAAATTTCCGTTGCGACATAACGTCAAGTATAGCAAGTCCTACCATAACTGGCAACAAAAATAAACATCATCTTTGATCAGTTTGGATATGAAACCATTGCAAAGATATCACTTCATATGGCAAGATAACTAACACATGAGCGCAAGGCCAAATAAGATTAGATTACTTCTATATAAAAAAATACTTTAAGATGAGTGTATTATTTCATATTTCCATGGAAAGATAACTACCATATGTGTTGTATGTAAAATTTGCATAATGTTGGCAACAACTTTGATAGTAAGAAGACATAGATGTTATAAGTGAGACATAAACAAAAATAATGATAACCAACCTTACCGAATTTTTTCATACGAAGACGCATTCACATTGAATCAATTGAACCCTATTAACTTTATAAATATATGTAGTGTCTCAACCTCGGTGATTTTATAATTTCAATGTGAGGACCTATCAATAATCCATAGTTTAAATGTCAATACATGTCAATGAAAATAAATAAAAAATTAATGAACCCAAACAAATAATACCTAAAGATATTAGACTTTAAAGATCAAAAGAGGATCTTTAAACAATTTAATTCTAAAATCTCATCAAAATAGGCGTATTCACATCATTTTTAAAATACACAAAAGAAGGAATGAACATTGTATTTAAAATCACTACCTCTCACTGTGCATATCCCATGACCTTTAACACTTAAGCTTGAAGCTACAAATTAACATAAACAATAAAGAGATATATGAGAGGTATAACCAAAAGTGATACATTTGAAAATAGAACAACATGTTGCCAATTGAAATAAAAAGTTACAAATCATTGGATCTACAAAGAAAATGACTAAAATAACATTCAGGGTAATTGAACATGGATAAACCTACTGTCATAGAGACAAAGATATGTATGTGAGCTACCTGAGTATGCTGATGTACTTGGCACAATTATGCTTATCTTGTAATAAGAATGATTTTCAAGTCTGAGCAACAAACATATCGAAAGATTTAAAGTTGGATGTATAATTATGGTAATCAACACATTGTTTTTCGTTTTAGTTTATTTCATTTATTTTGCTTGCACTGCAGCAATGTTTTTGTTACATGTATTGTAGGAACGAGCTTGATATGAAAGAATTGAGGATTCAAGTCAGATGCATAAGGCTCATCCTTCTTGTTCTGAAAGTCTTATCTTTGTAAGTTTAATTTTCGTACAAATTTGACAGTGTCATTCTTGTTTACCCCCATTTTTAGTTCCTGTTTGACAAAATGCATGTGAAACTTTAAAATGGACCACTTTGAAAAGTTGGGTTTCCGTACATGTGCATCCTTACCTTCTATATATACGCTTTCACTACTCAGTAAGGTTAAATTGGTTATCGCAATACTACCTTCTTTGTTTTTTCATACGAGAACCAAATATTGTTAAATTACTAAGCACAAAGAAATGCATGTTCCGCATAACTCATAATTTTGAATGCTAACGACATAAATCAATAGGTCTAGTGACTCTCGCCACCTAACAAGAGAGGGATGGAAGAAACAATGGAAAGTCTTATTATGGTTGTCTAAAAGAAAGGATGAAATCAATTATTTTAAGGGTTGAGCATCAATTACTAGAAGGTGAGGATAATATTATTTGACTCTTTTTAATGTGAAACGCAGTAAAAATATCAACACGTCAATGGTTTATTTTCCCTATTAGTGAATGAAATAATATCTGGATTTCTTTGATAAAAATTGGGTCTCTTTGAAAATTGTTGAAGTTTTTTTATTTATATCTTAAACATGGTAGATAGTCCTATAAACAAAGGAAACTTTACCCAATTTTTAAAAATTATTTACAATATTTGTGTTATATAAAAAATCTTTTCGACTTACATCATACACGAGGTAGTACTTTGAAAAAACTGGAATTTATATGTTATGTTTTATGTTGCATTAGAGATTTTTATATGTTTTGAACTTATGCATGAGCATTTAATTAGAGGCATGTGAAAGGCGTATCATTGCTAAATTAGAGGCATGTGGCTGAATTATTGTATTATTTGTAGAGTATACAACCATAATCAATTCATTGTGGGGATTTTGTGTTGTGTGCTTAATTTCTTATATTTTATTTTATAATTAGGACAAAAAAAGATACATGGAGATGCATTTGATGAGGATGATAGGTCTTTAATATGGATAAACTACCGAAAATCGAGAAATAGAGAGTATCAAGAAAATGTGACTAAGGAAGTTGGTGAAAAAATTGTGAGTTTCTTTCAAAAGTTAAGAAAACATATTTTTTTATATAATCTTTATAAATTTGGACATATGCTACATAAGAGGATTGAAAGGAAAATGATTTAACAACACTCTTAATAATTCGCTTTATTGTAGGACGCTTTGAAGAAGCAAGTTCATGATGCTAGCTTATTGATAATTATATTATATGATTTGGATGTTTTGAGGAGTCAATACAATTTCGCGAAAGTTAAAGGAAGACTGATGCATTTATGCATGATTTTTGGATGTAAATTTTTTTGCAGACATTTTTTTAATGATGTACATAGTGGCTATATCTAGTTATGATACATGTAGTGGGCCTTTATTTTTTTTTATTAATGTAGATGGTGGGTATATCTATTTGTGTCCCACTATTTTTTTATATGGACAAATGGCTTGGTTTTATGCATTTTAGATATACGTGACTTCGAATAAAAAAATTCAAGGTTATTTTAATATTACTATTAAGAAGAGTGCGCGTATGTTCAAATACGGAAGTTATTTAATTAAACTCAGTTTTTATCAATTAAGTCCTAACCATGCATCTAGGTGTGATAGATGACGATAAAATCAAGCAAGAATATTCAAACACACACAAATGAGGAAAAATCCCCCAAAGGGACAAAACCTTTTATTTTCACTATAATTTTGTAAGAAAATGGCTTACACGGATTACAGTGAAAATATGTGACACAGAAATACCCTCGGGTGTCGGTTCTGATGTCGTCGGCTGGAACTATCCCTTTCTAGTAGGGCAGCAATGAAGAAGAGAACGACTTCCTCACAAATTACTCCAGATGAGTAAATGATCCTCTTGAAGGTTTAAAGATTCACACACATATGTGGGAATGTTTTTGTGAATAAAAAAGGTTTATAAAACCTTAAAAAGATGAAGCCTTATTCTTGACTGTTTTCACATAATTTTGAGATTGCAGAAAGACATAAAAATCGTGTAGAAGGTGTACATGTATTTATACAAAAATCGAGGCGGTGGTTCGTTCGAACGAGATAGTCATGTCGCTCGAACGAAGGACATATGTCGTTCGAACGAGATCGTGCGACATGCCTATCTTGCGCGAACGACAGTCAAAGTCGTTTGATCGAGCTCGTCGTTCAAGGCACTTCGCTTCTATACTTAGAAAAATTATGCATTTGATAAAAATTAATCCAGACTTCAAAAATAATTTTTAAAAAAAATTCCCAAATATTTATGCAAATATTAAAGCTCCAATAAACAATTTTACTGATAATGCGTAGTGGAGTAGTGGGAATGAGCTGAGCATCACGTCGCATGAAGCATGATGCACGTGAAGATAATGGATGCATTGAATTCGGATAAAAGGCCGTCGAGGATGATCGAGTTGACGTGCCGAATGTAGCAGTATCAAACATACAAACTGTGATCAAGGGAAAAATAAAAAATTCCAAGATTCTACCCCGGACATTTATAAAATTATGTCCTTACAAATCTCCCCCTATGTCTATGCCGGTACATACATAAAAAATCCGAATTATGAAATCGAATGACATACAAGATAATATCCCCATTAAACCCTCAAACTGATAATAGTAAATGACATGTCTTCCAACTCTTCAGCTCTTCAAAAACTTCCAAAGCTTTTCTCATCAGGGTGTGTAATCAAATAATGAGCAATGTTGTACCTACACACATGAGATAAAGCAAATACCCGTGACAAGAAACAGTTTGAAATATAATGATATGCAAAAATTGATGATCAATTAAGCTTAAGAAAATCATTCATAAATCAACCAAACACCAAAACAATTCTCCCCCATAATTTTTCTCCCCCTTTTTATGATGTCCCCAAATAGACAGATATGAGAAGCAAAAATGAATGCACATGGAGAATGACACACGGGAATAAACTATTATTTTTGTATTTTTCAAATTTTTTCAAACATAATATACAATAAAGAATCACACCATGAAAGAACACAAAAACAACCAAGTAGATGATATCGTAAATGTAGGAGTGTGATCAAATTTGATAGGAAAATGAATGCATATAAACATGACATATGTGCACGATGAATATCAGATACCCTTAACTAATGAACTCAAAATCTTCCTTTGGTGTAAAAAGGTGGTAATATGAGACATTGACTCAATCAAATCAACAATTCAAAGCTCAAAGTGATTTCCACACCAATAACGTCCAAAACTATTTCAAACCTTTTCAGGACTTTCAAGGAAGTGCAAACCCGTTTATATTCTCCAACCAAACTCCCTCAGATTTATATTTTGAATAGAGGCATTCTAAATTCTCAAACTTTAGAGAATTGATGGTGAAACCTAATGGCCCATTTTTGGCATATATTCTTTTTATTGCCTTTAATTTTTTTCGGGCTCTTTTAACCTCTTTGGACCCCGGATAATAAAATTCCTCAATTTTTAGGTCCTTTTTAACGGTGGCTTGGAATCGCAAAGTCTAAATGAACCTTTCGCAGCCCTTCCCCGTTTTCAAATAAACACACAGTCTCACCAAAACGGTTTTTACATATATTACAATCTTGTCATGTTTTATCGCATTTTATTAGTTGTATAGACAAAATTGAGACGGAAACACTCAAGCCAATATGTGATAGACAAGTACAATAATCAAATAAAGTCGTGCATGTGTGAAATAAAGGAGATATGAGTCAAACATGTAGAAAGATATCACTAATCACATCTCAAAGACTCCAAACAATGTAAAGAACATGGATGAAATGATGTAGCGTCTCAAATGTCTATTAAACAGTCACATGGATAAATGGAATGAAATTGTGACTGGGCTATCTTAAATGCTCATCCATAAAAGGTGCAAATAAAATACAAAAATATTTTTGTGTTTTTCTAAAATTTTTATAAAACAAAAATCTTTTTGGATTTTTCAAAAAATAAAAAAATAATACAAATTAATGGTACATGCTAGCAATAGGCAAAAGAGACATCATGAAAACCACCCTATGCTAGCAGACATGTCAAGACCTCAATCGGGAAGAGCGGTGGGGTTTTCCAAAGCTGGTGACATATTTTGGACCAACTCCATAAGATCATGTGTGGTCTTGATAAAAAACTTCACTTGCTCGCGAATGTGTGCAAACTCTCTATCATTATGTGAAAGCAAGGTATCATGAGTGGGTGCATGTGCATGAATGTGTGAAGTGGAATGATGTGACATAAAACCCAAATTAGAACAAAACTCCCTAAGATGTCCTCGTTTCTTGCAATGGGAGAAAACATAAACCGATCTAGGAACTAATTTATCAAAAATTTTGAAATGAACTATCCTAGACGGACACCCATGAGAATCACTCACCAAAGTGGAGATAGGCTCGAGCCCATTAGAAGTAGTGAATGCACCGTCATGACCTTTTACAACATACTCACCATTATTCAAATCGGGATAGGTAACCATCTTATCAAGCTTCTCAGATGCGTTCTCTAATGAGACTTGGACCTCCCGTGCTTGTATGAGATCGTCCTCAAGATGGGATACACGCGTCGTCAGACTATACATCGTGTTGGTCAAGTCACATTTTTCCCTTTTTAGCTCAACATTCTCTTCCTTTAACTCACATATCCGAAGACCTAGAATTCTATTTGACCTTTTTGTTTCCATGGTCTCGATAAACAACTTTCTAAAAACTTTTTGGATCACACTTTCATCACCCTTCTCATCCTCACTATCGCTTAGGGTAGTGGGCATGGCAACTTTCTTGCCCACTCTCCTAAGTATGGTGGGACACTAAAATTTCTTGTGCCCTGTCCCATCACACTCAAAAAATCTTATTTTCTCAAGGTTTTCCTTTCTCTCTTTTTCTTTCTCACAAAAACTTTCTTTTTCTCCAAATAATCTTAACTCTTTCTCTAAAGCGGTGATCCTAAGAACTAACGCTTTGTTACGCTTTTTAGCTTTAAATGACTCATAATATATCTTGGCGTAGGGGCATTGAAGATCACTCTCGCTCTCACTTTCATCATCCTCCCCCTCACTTACATTGATCTCACTGCTGATGTGTCCCTGTGAAGCAATATCCTCATCGTCGTGAGGAGCACTAGAAGAGTTCTCGAGTCTAGCCATGAATGCGGTGAAGTTACACTCATGCAGTGACTCGTCTCCAGAATCCACTGACTCGAACTCACTGTCGTCACTAAGGGTAGCATTAAGGACAACTCTGCCCTTTTCTCTGTTCAGCCTAGTAGCGTACTCGAAAGCTCTATGACCCCTACCGTCGCACTCAAAGCATCTCTCACTTTCCTTTTTAGGAGGATCTTTAAAATCTCTTTCATTTTTCTTTTCAAACTTATTTTTCTCAAACTTCTTTTTATCTTTAAAATTACCATTTTTCTTGAATTTGAGAATTCTCTTGAAATTTTTAGCAAATAGGGCCAAATCATCTAAGTCAAAATCACACTCAGAATCTGATGTATCTGTCTCTCTTTTTCTAGATGACTCTCCCCTCTTTCTTGCCGACCCCTCACTCTTTCTCTCCTGAGAATTAAGTGCAATTCCCTTATCTTTAGACTTGACAGATTTAGGAAACATATCAATTTCATACGTTTGCAAGTCTCCTACAAGTTCTTCCAATTTAAGCGTATTTGAATTACCCATAGAATTTAACACAGTGACTTTAGGGATAAAATGCTTAGGCAGTGATCTAAGAATCTTTTTAACAAATCTAGCATTAGGAATGTGTTCACCAAGATTAAAGATAGTGTTAACAATATCAGACAGTCTAGCATAAAATTCATCAAAACATTCAGATTCAAGCATGGTGATTGTTTCAAACTGAGTTGTTAAATTTTGCAGTTTAGACTCTTTCACATCATTAGTTCCTTCGTGGGTAAGTAGCAAAACATCCCATGCCTGTTTTGACGTGGTGCACATCATTATGCGTTTGAACTCATCAGGTGTGACAGACCCAGAAATAGCACTTAAATCCTTATAATTAAAAGATGACCATTTAAATTCTTCTTCAGTCCATGTAGTAACATGTTTTAAATTGGTCACATTTTCAAGAGTGACGGAGGGAGGCGTCCACCCTCTTTCAACCAAAATCCAGACACGTTCATCAATGGATTTTAATGCAAATTTCATGCAGGCTTTCCAATATGCATAGTTTTTTCCCGTCAAAAACTGGCATTTTATTATATAACTTCTCCATTATGAACAAAATCGTTTTAAAAAAACAAAATTCAGAAAATTGATATCTTAGAAAAATTTTGCAAAAAATTACATGGTAAAATTGTGTAACTAGCTCTGATACCAATTTGAGAAGAGTGTGCGTATGTTCAAATAAGGAAGTTATTTAATTAAACTCATTTTTTATCAATTAAGTCCTAAACATGCAATTAGGTGTGATTGATGATGATAAAATCAAGCAAGAACATTCAAACACACACAAATGAGGAAAAATCCCTCAACGGGGCAAAAACTTTTATTTTCACTATAATTTTGTAAGAAAACGGCTTACACGGATTACAATGAAAATATGTGACACAAAAATACCCTCGGGTGTCGGTTCTAATGTCGTCAGCTAGAACTATCCCTTTCTAGTAAGGCAACAATGTAGAAGATAACGACTTCCTCACAAATTACTCTAGATGAGTAAATGATCCCCTTGAAGGTTTAAAGATTCACACACATATATGGGAATGGTTTTGTGAATCAAAAAGGTTTATAAAACCTTAAAAGATGAAGTCTTATTCTGGACTATTTTCACAGAATTTTGAGATTGCAGAAAGACTTAAAAATCGTGTAGAAGGTGTACAAGTATTTATATGAAAATCGAGGCGGTAGCCATGTTGCTCGAACGATGGACAGATGTCGATCGAACGAGATCGCGCGACATGCCTATCTCGCACGAACGACAACCAAATTCGTTTAAGCGAGCTCGTCGTTTAAGGCACTTTGCTTCTACACTTAGAATTTTTTTTTGCTTTTGATAAAAATTAATCCAGACTTCAAAAATAATTTTCTAAAAATTTCCCAAATATTTATGCAAATATTAAAGCTCCAATAAACCATTTTATCGATAATGCGTTGTGGAGTAGTGGGAATGAGCTGAGCAGGACGTCGCATGAAACATGATGCACGTGAAGATAATGGATGCATTGAATTCAGATAAAGGCTATCGAGGATGATCGAGTTGACGTGCCAAATGTAGCGGTATTAGACATACAAACTGTGATCTAGGGAAAAACAGAAAATTCCTAGATTCTACCCTGGACATTTGTAAAATTATGTCCTTACAACTATGAATTTCGATTTGTGTTTTGATTTATTTGTCAACTACGACATTAATATTGGTTATTGTTTTTTTATTATATGTTTAATTTGTAACTGTTTATATTAACGTTCATATGATGAAATATTTTATATGACCTTTTAAATATTTGAAAATTGTTGATCATGACACTTTTTAAATCAAATACGACATTTTATAGAGTATATTATGACCTTTTTTTGTAGCAGATATGACAGTTTTGAAAAAAAGTCATATATAATCGTTATCTAATATGACACTTTTTATGAGCATCAATTATGACACCCAAAGTTATGACGCTTTTTATTAAAAAAATAAAGTGTCATAAAATGTGTTTTATGACACTTAAAAACGTCATAAAAAACTTTTTTTTTCTTGTACTGAACCGAGAGAATTATAGACGTTATGTACTGATGTAGATGCCTAATTTATAAAGGCATTCCATCCATTAATATTCCATCTCTCCATCTACTTACTTTGCTATAAATACATTTTAATCCCTTCATCAATGGCACGTTCAAGTCATTCAAAACACAAGAGGCTAGACAAAATATATGGCAATAAGAAACACAGTGGACGTAGGATTTCCTTTATAGCCGAACCACTTTAAAAGCCTTTTGTCGCTCTTTTATTTACATATATTTATATGTGATTAAACAATTAAACCTTTTCTAGTTTTTTACATTAATAGATTGGCACTGTCTGTGGAGACGTATTTCTAAACGTTTTCACTCTTATTCACTTACGATAACTCAAAGATGACTGACATTCCCGAGTCCAGTGCTAGAAACGATGGAAATCTTCCTATTTCATCTTCTCCCCCAAAAATAATGATCTAACTGGAATCTTGGCTAGTATTTTGTAATATCCCGTATTTTCGTGATATTTATTTTTGGGGATTAATTGAATTAAATGTGTATTAATTGAAAATTAATCCGGATAAAATATTAACGAGATATGAGTTAGTATTTGATTATAGTGTGTATATATGGCAATATACGAATATTGTAACTATTGAAATTATCGCGAGATTGAAATACGACAATTTGGGAAATTTTGTTGGGACGCGCGTGACAGTCACGTCAGGAATATAGTTATTTGAATTAAAAAGTGAATTGTATTTCTATTAACCGTATGGTCATTTTGAGTGCGCCAACGTGTCCGAAAGGGTCGAAATAGTCAGAAAACACTAGCCGGGGGTTAAGTTTGGATCCCGGGGCATTATTGGGCCATATCGGTAACTTAAAAGGGCATTTTGGTAATTTCAGAAATTTGGGAATTAAAACCCACGAAAATTAGAAACAAAAATCTGACTTATTCTTTATCCACTAAACCCACTAACTACACTAAGGGGCTTAATGGGATACGAGAGAAGTTAAGATATAGTTCCAACTTGTCAAAAACCAACCACACCTCCATTGTCATCATCCTTAGAGAAAAACTTGTAGAGAGAGAGAGAGAGAAGAGAATTCTGCAGAAAGAGAGAGGGAGAATAACTCAGCCTTCAAGATTCAACATCAAATTCAGAGAAAGATTAAGGCAAGTGGTTTAATTCCAATTGATTTAATGCTATGCTTTTCCATATTTAGGAAATTATCAAATTTATCTTGGAAGATTGATTAGACCAATGAATTTGAAGATGTAAAACTATGAACTATATTAGGGACTGCATGTAGAAACATTTTGGACGAATTATGAACTCAGAATTATTACCCTTGATGATTTAAAAACGGATTTTAGAAGAAGTTTATTAATGTTCTTGAAAGAAATAGAAAACTGGAATTCTTGATGAAGATTTGATCCATACAAAGCCCTTGAATGATGAATTATTGGTTTTAGAATGTTAACATTGTTGTAGGATGGTTGTATGATGATATTATAACGTTATCTTAGAGTTTCATACTTGTTAATGGTGTTTTGGATTGATTTGAAAACTGCAAAATGAAGAAGTCCGCAGCCTACCTGGTGCAATCGATCGATCGACATTCATCAGTCGATCGATCGACCACTATCGATCGATCGAAGGTCAAGGTCGATCGATCAACCTTCCCAGAAAGAGTAAAATTTCCCTAGTTAAATTTTAATGATGTTAACCCTTGGAAAATATTATTGGAGACCTTATGAATATCCTTAGACTTAAGGAAGACCAGTAGGTATGGTTATAAAGTTCGGACCTTAACTAGAATTTAATTTGAGGAATTATTCTAAAAGCTATTGAAGCTCGATAAGTGAGATGATATTAGGATTAATAGAGTAATTTTGAATAATTTGAGGAATTGAGGTTTGGGGCAGAAGTAAGGACCTTTAGAATAATGATGTAAAATGTGGGAATATTAGGAAACTTAATAACCCCTTTGAGATAGGTTTTAAGTATAAGAATCTATGACGTGAGATGTGTCGACAGTCTACATTATATATTATCGGAAGACTAAAAATGTAGACAATTGGAACAATGGTATAAGAATGTAGAAAATACCTTTATTAATATTGAGATATCTAAGATGTGTGCATGCTTAGTATAAAATCTTAGGTGTATGACATACCTACCATACTTGCTATCACATGAGGTTTACGTTCGCTTAGGGCCTTCTAATCCTTGTGTGCCCGGATTTAGTTTGGTACTTAGAGGACATAGTTCAAGGGAATGACTTAATTGTGAGTTATTAAGCCAGCTGACTATGGAGCGTAGGTATGTACGTGACCATGGATATGTTGAATTATGTTCGCCTCCATTTTGTGTGTGGTGTTTATTCTAACAATTCCTGAGAGATTCGGAATTTGTAATCCTTATGTACGTGATGTATCGGGATGGATAGCAGAGTATGTGTGCGCCGCAGCTTAGCCTCGGGGTGCTTGTATTGTATATTTATGATGTGAATAATATACGGTGGAATCAAAAGGAATTGTGATGTTTATTTATGAGAACCATTTATAGTAACTCCATTAGAAGATAAATAAGGGGATAACCTCCAGTAAACGGTAATGCTAACAATTAAGAATCCGAGTTCAAGTAAAGCTATCTATTTAAGTAATAACATTGGGAATTCATATTGTGAATCGAGTAGTTGGGTTAGAACTTATGATGGTTTAGTTAGATAAATAACACATGTATGGGTACAGGAACGTTAGGAGTGCACTGTTAGACGAGAGGCGAGTATTTCATGTGAGAGCACATTCTAACATGTATCTTGCATTCATTATTTTAATTGTTATTAAAGTACTTGTTGTTTTTAAAATACTCTCCACATTCGGGCTCTGACCCCTTTGCTTTCAAATCTATCTTTTTGTAAAAACCATTTTTAGGTGCCTAGCCACAAGGACACCATGCATAGTATTTCCAGTCAGGTGACGAGCTGTAGCGATTGTGGATGTTACAGGGCCTTGCTATTAGACGCTTCATTTTCCTTAACTCTATATTCAGATTTCATCAGTTGTAGGGCATGTCGCCCATTTCTTTTAGAGACATTTCATTTTATATTTCAGTTATTCAGACTTTGGTTTGTAATTAATTCAGGATGCAGACTTGTTTTATTTCGTTTCATATTGGGATTGTTGTGAGGAGTATTTCCTCGAGACTCATCTTTACTTGTCGATTCATTATAGTAGGATTTTATCGTGAATGGTTGTGTTACATTTTTATATTTCATTTGTTGCATGTTAATCAGATTTAATTTAAAATTTTACAACTCACTTTTTAAATACTAGGTGGTTTGTAATCATTAAAAATGTTTTCGACAGTGATGCTATTAACTGGACCAACTTGGCATTTTGTATTGATTTAATAAAGGAGTAGCTACCCGGTATTTAATTAGTCGGGGTGTCACAGGTGGTATTAGAGCATCAGGTTCTAGTGTCCTTTAGGATCTGTACGGCTTATTATGTTTCCGCTGAGCTTTCTTTGATGTAGAGCCCTATATTTTAGGACTGTTGTATTCTTTTGTATATGCTACGTTCTTCAGCTATTTTAAGTTTATAACTGCAAACTTATAAACTTTATTCTCATTTCAGATGCCTCCACGACGTGCGCAGCGAGTTCCCAGGGATGCAACGCCAGAACCACAGCCTGCACCAATTCAGGGCACGATGAATGCCGTCGAGGTAGCAGCCATTGTGGCCCAGGCGGTAACTGCCACACTAGCAGTAGTTCAACAAGCACCACCTCAGGCGTCGGTAGCCGCGCCAGTTCAGGCATATGCATTCCCGTCTGCTTGGGAACGAGTTTGAGATGCTTTTCAGAAAGCACACCCTCCGGAGTTCGCAGGTAGCTCCGATGTTGTGGTATCTAGTCAGTGGAGGAAGAATATTCAGAGGCACTTGAGGATGTATGAGTTCATCGATGTTCGGAGGCATATACTAGCTACTTTCAAGCTAGTGGGAGCTGCATTGCAGTGGTGGGAGTCTATTACCACCGCAGAGGAGAGAGATACTCTCACTATACAGGAGTTCTGGGTGCGGTTCGACCGCAAATATTTTCCATCAGCTGTTCACACGAAAATGAGGAGGAAGTTGATGAGCCTTAGACAGGAGGGTAAGACTGTGGCCGAGTATGAGGCCGAATTCACAAATTTGCTGAACATTGTACCGAATGAGATACCGACGAAAGAGAAGAAGATTCAGAAATTCATAGATGGATTGACTTGGAGGATCCGTCAGCATTTATTGGGAAACCTCTCGTTGGCCACTTATTCTGACGTGGTTAATGATGCATTGCTCCATTGCCAGGACCACCTCTTTCACTTAACAGAGGGGAAGCGATCAGGAGAGTCCATCCATCAGGGCAGGACGGGGGGAAATGGTGCCAGCGGGGCAAAATCAGCTCAGGGTCAGTATAGGCAGAGTGATCAGGGTTCCCAGCAGGGCGATCATAAGAGGTTCCAATCAGGGGGTTTCAGGAATGGTCAGGGAGGATTCCGGAATGGCCAACAGGGTCATAACGTCCATCAGGGCCAGCAGGGTCAAAATGGTCAACAACAGCAGTTTCACCAGGGCCAGCAAGGCCAGGGCATAAATGGTAACGGCCACCAGGGCCGAGGGCAGCAGGGACAACAAGGGGTCAAATTCCCGGGGAAGTGTTTAATTTGTGGTAAGATTGGCCACAAACGTTAGGATTGTCCTGATAAGGGCAGGGCCCACAGCAGCAGCAGCAGCAGGGTGCTCGACACGAGCCACAGAGGCCTATATTTCCCATCGCCCTCCCAGCACCACCACATATGGCAGCATTACCACCCATTCCAGCGGTCCCCGTTCAGCAGGGACAACTTCAGTATGGGAGAGTGTATCAACTTCAGCAGGCCGCAGCCCCACAGAATCCGCCAGCTATTGAGGTTATGTTTCCTATCCATGGTACTATGGGTCGGGTTTTGTTTGATACGGGGGCAACACATTGTTTTATAGCTACACATTTTGCCAAAGCCTTAGGGTTGTTAGCAACAGCAGAGAGCACAGTGACGTGTGTAGACTCACCATTGGGGAGTGGGTCACTCATTTTCTTTATATGCCGGGGAGTGGGGGTAGAGATTGGTAGTCTGGTATTACCTGTAGACATGTTGGTATTAGATATGCATGTACACGATGTGATTATCGGTATGGATTGGCTCGCTGATTATAGAGCCATGATTGATTTCTTCGGTGGGAGTATTATTTTTGCCATTCCGGGGTAAGAGATGTTTGTAGTGGCGATGCCTCGCCCAGAGGGAGGTTCGACCGTTCATTTGTATTACATAGAGGAGGATACCTCTAAGGAGGTTGTGATTCCTTTATATTCTATCCCAGTTGTTAGGGAGTACTCAGATGTGTTTCAGGAGATACCAGGCCTACCCCCCAGTCGAGAGATAGACTTTGTCATAGACTTATTGCCAGATACAAGACCTATAGCATGAGCACCGTACTGTATGGCTCCGGCAGAGATACGAGAGTTACGAGATCAGATTGAGCAGTTGTTGAGTCAGGGGTTTATACGGAGGAGTACTTCTCCGTGGGGTGCCCCTGTGTTGTTTGTGAAGAAGAGAGATGGTTCAATGAGATTTTGTGTGGACTACCGAGAGTGGAACAATGTCACGATACGGAATAAGTATCCGTTGCCTCGAATCGATGACCTATTCGACCAGTTAAGAGGAGCTTCTTTCTTCTCGAAGATTGATTTGCGATCGGGATACCATCAGTTGCGTATCAGGGAAGAGGATGTCTCGAAGACTGCGTTCTTATCGAGATATGGATCTTACGAGTTTCGGGTTATGCCTTTTGGTTTGACCAATGCTCCAGCCATGTTTATGGACTTAATGAATAGGGTGTTCAGAGATTTCCTAGATCAGTTTGTCATTGTATTCATTGATGATATTCTGGTTTACTCCCAGACAGAGGAGGAGCACGCCGAGCATTTGAGGCAAGTTTTGCAGACACTACGTCAGAACGAGCTGTATGCAAAATATGAGAAGTGCGGGTTTTAGCTGAAGGAGGTCCAGTTTTTGGGACACATTATTTCCGACCGGGGAATATCTGTTGATCCATAGAAAGTATCCGCGGTGAGGGAGTGGGGACAGCCCACAACACCGACGGAGATCCGTAGTTTCTTAGGCCTAGCAGGTTACTATAGGAGGTTCATTCGGGGATTTTCGGAGATAGCAGGCCCTTTGACACATCTGACTCGTAAAGGTGTGCCGTTTATTTGGAGTGATGCCTATCAGTTGGCATTCGATAAGTTGAAGGACAAGTTGACCTCAGCACCTGTGTTATCATTGCCAAGACCGGGAGTTGAGTATCTAGTCTACACCGATACGTCCTTGCAAGGACTTGGAGTTGTATTACATCAGGAGAGTCAGTCCATTGCTTATGCATCCCATAATCTAAAGCCTCACGAGAAGAATTACCCCACTCATGACTTGGAGTTAGCGGCAGTTGTATTTGCCCTTCGGATTTGGATACACAACCTTTTGGGGGAGAAGTTTCGATTATTCACAGACCACAATTCCCTACAGTACCTATTCACACAGAAGGAGATGAATATGAGGCAGTGAAGGTGGCTTGAGTTTGTGAAGGACTATCAATTTGATATCCAATATCACCCGGGGAAGGCTAACGTGGTAGCAGACGCGTTGAGCCGTAGTCCCGTAGATGAGGTGGTAGGGGTGTGGAAGGTAAAGTGGAAGGAGTTGGGACACCAGGATGCAGTGGCCCGATCATTCATGTCAGTGATGACTGTTGCACCGTAGATTGTCATGAAAGTAGTAAAGGAACAAGCAGATGACTCGTTCTGTCAGGAGCTAATAGTTCAATTACTAGCAGAGGGAGCCGAATCCTATACCGTTATCTCAGACGGGGGATTACGCTTCAATGGGAGATTAGTAGTTCCAGAAGGGGAGGAATTGCGGCACGAGGTGATGGCAGAGTCGCACGGCTCATGATTCGCGGTACATCCCGGTGGGGATAAAATGTACCAAGACATGAGACGACAGTATTGGTGGAGCGGGATGAAGAGAGATATTGCCGTGTTTGTTTCTAAATGCGCCACTTGTCAGCTTGTAAAAGTGGATCATCAGAGACCGACAGGACTTCTACAGCCATTGGAGGTCCCGATGTGGATATGGGAGAGCATCTCCATGGACTTTATCACGGGGTTACCTACCTCACAGAAAGGTCACGACTCCATTTGGGTAATTGTGGACAGGTGACCAAAGTTTCTCATTTTCTACCCATAAGGACAGACTACGCTACGGGACAGTATGCCCAACTCTTTATTGCAGAGATAGTGAGACTTCACGGTGTGCCATTAAATATCGTGTCTGACCGAGACAAGATATTTGTTTCACGGTTTTGGGAAATTTTTCAGGAGGCCATGGGCACGGAATTGCGGTTGAGTACGGCTTATCATCCACAAACCGATGGGAAAACCGAGTGTACAAATCAAATGTTGGAAGACATGTTGCGGATGTGCATCATTGACTTCGGGGGTGGATGGGAGCAGTATCTTCCACTGGTGGAGTTTGCTTACAACAACTCCTACCAGTTCACCATTGGCATGGCTCCATTTGAGGCATTGTACGGTAGACCTTGTCGTTCCCCAGCATGTTGGTTGGAGGTGGGGGACAACAAACTACTTGGGCCGAAAGTGATTCAGGATACTTCGGCAAGGATAGAGCTGATGCGAAGTCGCATTCGAGTAGCTCAGGATCGACAGAAGAGCTATGTTGATGCGAAGAGGTTCTTCAGGGAGTTCCAAGTGGGGGACCAGGTTTTGCTCAGAGTATCTCCTATGAAGGGGATTATGTGTTTCGGGAAGAAAGGGAAGTTGGCACCGAGATATGTGGGACCATTTCCTATTATTGAGCGAATTGGACCGGTTGCGTATAGACTTGGGTTACCGGAGCATTTGCAACGGATTCACGATGTATTTCATATTTCCTCGCTAAGGAAATATCTTAGAGACGATTTGGCTCATTCTCATATTGCTTTGGAGGACATTGATCTCCAGCCTGATAGCTCCTACGAGGAGGGGCCGATTGCTATTTTGGACCGAAGTAAGCGAAAACTGCGATCAAAGATAGTTCCGTTAATACGTGTTCAATGACGACATCATAATGTCGAGGAGTCCACATGGGAGCGCGAGGATGAGATGCGCGAACTCTATCCAAAATGTTCTTACCAGGTACTTTCTAGTTCCGAATTTCGGGAAGAAATTCAGTTATTAGGGGGGAAGTATGAAATACCCCGTATTTTCGTGATATTTATTTTTGGGGATTAATTGAATTAAATGTGTATTAATTGACAATTAATCCGGATAAAATATTAACGAGATATGAGTTAGTATTTGATTATAATGTGTATATATGGCAATATACGAATATTGTAACTATTGAAATTGTCGCGAGATTGAAATACGGCAATTTGGGAAATTTTGTTGGGACGCGCGTGACAGTCGCGTCAGGATTATAATTATTTGAATTAAAAAGTGAATTTTATTTCTATTAACCATATGGCCATTTTGAGTGCGCCAACGTGTCCGGAAGGGTCGAAATAGTTAGAAAACACTAGCCGGGGGTTAAGTTTGGATCCCGGGGCATTATTGGGCCATACCAGTAACTTAAAAGGGCATATTGGTAATTTCGAAAATTTGGGAATTAAAACCCACGAAAATTAGAAAAAAAATCTGACTTATTCTTTATCCACTAAACCCACTAACTACACTAAGGGACTTAATGGGCTACGGAAGAAGTTAAGATATAGTTCCAACTTGCCAAAAACCAACCACACCTCCATTGTCATCATCCTTAGAGAAAAACTTGTAGAGAGAGAGAGAGAGAAGAGAATTCTGCAGAAAGAGAGAGGGAGAACAACTCAGCCTTCAAGATTCAACATCAAATTCAAAGAAAGATTAAGGCAAGTGGTTTAATTCCAATTGATTTAATGCTATGCTTTTCCATATTTAGGAAATTATCAAATTTATCTTGGAAGATTGATTAGACCCATGAATTTGAAGACGTGAAACTATGAACTATGTTAGGGACTGCATGTAGAAACATTTTGGTCGAATTATGAACTCAGAATTATGACCCTTGATGATTTAAAAACGGATTTTTGAAGAATTTTATTAATATTCTTGAAAGAAATAGAAAACTAGAATTCTTGATGAAGATTTGATCCATACAAAGCCCTTGAATGATGAATTATTGGTTTTAGAACGTTAACACTGTTGTAGGATGGTTGTATGATGATATTATAACGTTATCTTAGAGTTTCATGCTTGTTAATGGTGTTTTGGGTTGATTTGAAAACTGCAAAACGAAGCAGTCCGCAGCCTACCTGGTGCGATCGATCGATCGACATTCATCAGTCGATCGATTGACCACCATCGATCGATCGAAGGTCAAGGTCGATCGATCGACCTTCCCAGAAAGAGTAAAATTTCCCTAGTTAAATTTTAATGATGTTAACCCTTGGAAAATATTATTGGAGACCTTATGAATATCCTTAGACTTAAGGAAGACCAGTAGGTATGGTTATAAAGTTCGGACCTTAACTAGAATTTAATTTGAGGAATTATTCTAAAAGCTATTGAAGCTCGATAAGTGAGATGATATTAGGATCAATAGAGTAATTTTGAATAAGTTGAGGAATTGAGGTTTGGGGCAGAAGTAAGGACCTTTAGAATAATGATGTAAAATGTGGGAATATTAGGAAACTTAATAACCCCTTTGAGATAGGTTTTAAGTATAAGAATCTATGACGTGAGATGTGTCGACAGTCTACATTATATATTATCGGAAGACTAAAAATGTAGACAATTGGAACAATGGTATAAGAATGTAGAAAATACCTTTATTAATATTGAGATATCTAAGATGTGTGCATGCTTAGTATAAAATCTTATGTGTATGACATACCTACCATACTTGCTATCACGGGAGGTTTACGTTCGCTTAGGGCCTTCTAATCCTTGTGTGCCCGGATTTAGTTTGGTACCTAGAGGACATAGTTCAAGGGAATGACTTAATTGTGAGTTATTAAGCCAACTGACTATGGAGCGTAGGTATGTACATGACCATGGATATGTTGATTTGTATTTGCCTCCATTTTGTGTGTGGAGTTTATTCTAACAATTCCTGAGAGATTCGGAATTTGTAATCCGTATGTACGTGATGTACCGGGATGGATAGCAGAGTATGTGTGCGACGGAGCTTAGCCTCGGGGTGCTTATATTGTATATTTATGATGTGAATAATATACGGTGGAATGAAAAGGAATTATGATGTTTATTTATGAGAATCATTTATAGTAACTCCATGAGAAGATAAATAAGGGGATAACCTCCAGTAAACGGTAATGCTAACAATTGAGAATCCGAGTTCAAGTAAAGCTATCTATTTATGTAATAACATTGGGAATTCATATTGTGAATCGAGTAGTTGGGTTAGAACTTATGATGGTTTAGTTAGATAAATAACACATGTATGGGTACAGGAACGTTAGGAGTGCACTGTTAGACAAGAGGCGAGTATTTCATGTGAGAGCACGTCCTAACATGTATCTTGCATTCATTGTTTTAATTGTTATTAAAGCACTTGCTGTTTTTAAAATACTCTCCACATTCGGGCTCTGACCCGTTTGCTTTCAAATCTATCTTTTTGTAAAAACCATTTTTAGGTGCCTAGCCACAAGGACACCATGCATAGTATTTCCAGTCAGGTGACGAGCTGTAGTTGTTGTGGAAGTTACAGGGCCTTGCTATTAGAAGCTTCATTTTCCTTGACTCTATATTCAGATTTCATCAGTTGTAGGGCATGCCGCCCATTTCTTTTAGAGACATTTCATTTTATATTTCAGTTATTCAGACTTTGGTTTGTAATTAATTCAGGATGCAGACTTGTTTTATTTCGTTTCGTATTGGGATTGTTGTGAGGAGTATTTCCTCGAGACTCATCTTTACTTGTCGATTCATTATAGTAAGATTTTATCGTGAATGGTTGTGTTACATTTCTATATTTCATTTATTGCATGTTAATCAGATTTAATTTAAAATTTGATAACTCACTTTTTAAATACTAGGTGGTTAGTAATCATTAAAAATGTTTTCGACAGTAATGCTATTAACTGGACCAACTTGGCATTTTGTATTGATTTAATAAAAAAGTAGCTACCCGGTATTTAATTAGTCGGGGTGTCACATATTTCTAGTAGACAAGAGACCATGCAAGATATGATCAAGAAATTGGCCCAAACACTACAAGTCGAATCTTCTATCTTGTCTGTTCATATAAACATGCCATCGTCGCATATAAGAACCAGTAGGCATAATCACTCCCGGACTTCCAGAGACACACCCTATCGTCCAGAAGCAAGTTATTCCCTCAGGACTTCAAAACCTTATGATGTGTAGTCTTTTTCTCCTGAAAGGGTAAGTGTCGTAGAAAGGCCCAGAGGTAATAAAAATGTTACCAGGACATTGTCGAGGCATACTCGATGACCACCCGACCAACATAAGGCCTCATCCTAATCCAGATCATATGCCCAACGATCTGTCCATGTTGAGCAGACCTCTTAGGAGGAGAGCTCAGTAGAGACAATTGGTCGGAACAGCCAAGTTGCATCGCATAAATCTAATCCAGGTAATCATGCATGGAAAGGCTCAATCTAGAGGTTGGAAGACAGGTTGGAAGAAATGGTGAAGGCGAAGAACCATTTGCAACGAATCTTTGTGAAAGGGTTTCCTTTTGTTCAAGCTATTATGGATTTTACTACTCCTTCAAAGTTTAAAACTCCTACTGTTACTTTTAAGTATGATGAGAGAACTGACAATGTTCTTCATATAGAACAATACCAAGCAGTAGTAGACATTTACGCTGTCCTCGATGAGATGAGATATAGGGCATTCTCACGTACCATAACAAGTCCTACCCAAGTATGGTACAATGGCCTACCTTGAGGAAAAAACACTGATTTTAACCAACTAGCCGAGATATTTATTGGTAAGTTCTGCTTTAGGGTCAAGCTGATAAAGAGAGTATCTCATATACTAAGCATGAGATAAAGAGTAGGAGAAAGCACCAAGGACTACATCACTCGCTTAAGCAATGAGACGTTGGAGGTGGTTGATTATGAGGAGAAGACGACCATCACAACTCTTATGAGTGGATTACTTCTCGAGAAGATTTATTACACTCTTGCCAAAGATCCTCCCAAGACTATGATTGAATTAATGGCCAAAGCAGCCAAGATAATGAATTCCGAGGAAGCAATGGCAGCGAAGCAGAGCTCGATCACAAAGCTTGAGGTCAAAATTGATAAGAAGAATCAAAAGGAGCGGAAGGAATCAAATAAAATGAAAGATGACAGGTTCAGAAAGTATAATAATTACACTCCATTAAATATGGGTATTCAACATGTCTTAGAGGAAATCAAGCAAAGTAAGGAGATACGATGACCTGAGAAGTTAAGAGCACCTGTTGGGAAGATGGACATGTCCAAGCACTGCGAGTTTCATAAAGACCATGAACATATGAAAGTTCATTATACTTCTCTACTGAACGAGATAAAAACTCTCATCCGTTAAGGAAAACTGGACAAGTTCATTGATCGACAGGACGACAGAAGAGCTCGACGAAGGTCAAAATCTCCATGCAAGCCCAGAGATAAGAAAAAGATAACTCATGAAGATGATCCCGATCTACCCAAGAAACCCAGACAACAGAACGTGGCGTGTTTTTTCTTTGTTTTGGTTCCTTTGACTGTCAGATGATTAAATGTAGAGACGCTGGAGGGGGAGATCATATCGCTGAAAGAAAAGCTTACCTTAACGAGGCTCAAGCTTGTTATTATATCCAAAGGATCAATTTAGCCGAGGAAGATCAGCCAAGGAAGGTCAATAAGGATAAGTAAGTGATCGTCTTTTCCAAGAATGACCTCTTCGGAGTACTTCATCCCCATGACGATCCCCTAATAGTTATGGTCAAAATGTAAGAAGTAATTATCTCCAGGGTACATATTGACAACAAGAGCAGTTCGGGGGACATCACATTATACTCTTATTTTTAAAAATTGGACTTGAAGCTTAGCCAATTAGATCCTTATCACAGGCCCCTGATCAGCTTCTCTGGTGAAAAAGTATATCCCTTAGGCACAATCAAGTTAGAAGTGTTACTCAGTACTAGCCAACAAGTCGGACAGAGACAGTACATTTTTTTAGTGATGGATAAGAATGTTTAATCCCCTTAGAATATGATCATGGGCAGAGTAAGATTAAAAAAGTTCAAAGTTGTGCCCTCCATAGTCCATCAGTGCTTCAAGTTCCCAACTAACTTTGGTATATGTGTTGTACAGGGTGAAAGGTAGCTAGAGAATGTTATTACTTCCTGCTGAGCAAGACAATCTGGAAGAATTGAAGAATAAAACCACTACTTAGCAAGTGGATACTACTGAGCCCAATAGTGAATCTGAGGTTGAAATCTTAGATCCAAGAGAGGAAACATAGCTGGCTAAAGGCCAAATTCACTACACTAAAAATAGGAATCTGGCACGGTTTAAAACTATGTCAGATCAAATCTGGCATTGTTTTGAACCGTGCCAAAATCAAGTGTTCCAAAATGGCCAGTTTTTTTTGGCACGACTCAAAAGTGTGCCAGATTTGACCAAACAGGAATACTTCTGGCACACTTATAAACCGTGCCAGAATTTGATATTTCTGGCACACTTTTGGCACACTTTTGAGCTGTGCCAGATTGAGCTCATTTTGATAAACTTTTGGCACAATTCAAAACCGTGCCAAAATTTGATACACTGTTGGCACGATTTTGAACTGTGCCAAATTTTTGGATAAAAGAAAAAAATTAATTATTTGAAAATCAGAAAATTCATAAATTGCAAATCTCGAAAGTTGTTGATAAACTAATGTGCATACAAACTTCAAAATATTACAAATAATAATAGTTCACAGACCAAAACAATTGGGCAGAGTTTCCTCTATTTTTTGGACATTCTAAAACCAGTTAATATAATACCTGCATAAGGTAAAGCCCACACGTCCATAAAATATAACAATAAAATTACAAAAGCCCGCACAGACATAAAAGCTACCAATAAAACTACAAAAGTCGGCATGGACATAACGCAAAAAATATAATCCGAAATATTAATGACATTATGTAAATAATCCTCTTGTTGTAGACCATTGACTTCACGCATTCCACATGGATAAAAGCTAATGGCAAAATGTTATCCTGCAAAAAATAAGATACAAAAGGAGATGATGTTAGTAACCGAGTAATTTAAAAAAATCTTATTCAAGCTGAAAATTTGCATATACGAATAAAAATTATCATTGTATTCACAAATCGATATTGTTCTGACAACGTGCTCATCTCCTACATGTTACATTAGTCCCGTGTGAGGTCTTAGTACATCTTACTGGTCCATTTAGGGAATAATTTAAGTTTTCACCCTCAAACGGCATGTTTTTAAACCTAATCTAGATATTTTCAAATTATAGTCATATTCTCAAATCGGGAGATAAGTGACTACACGATCAGTTCCTACAAGTTACATTGGTCCCGTGCAAGATGTCCGTGCCTCTTACGGGACCATTTGGGAGCTGGTTTGGGCTTTCACCCTCAAACGACATGTTTTTAAGCCTAATCTAAATATATTCATATTATCGTCGTATTCTCAAATCGGGAGAATCGTGACTATGCGGTCAGTTCCTATAAATTACATTCGTCCTGTGAGAGGTGTTCATGCCTCTTACGGTGGCGTTTGGAGGTTGGTTTAGGTTTTCACCCTTTAACGACTTGTTTTTAAGTCTAAGTATTGAGTTTTGCAAATTATCGTCATATTCTCAAACCTAGAGACCCGTGACTACATGGTCAGTTCCTACAAGTTACGTTGGTCCCGTGCGAGGTGTCCGTGCCTCTTACGGGGACGTTTGGAGTTTGATTTAGGTTTTCACCCTTTAAGGTCTTATTTTTAAGTCTAAGTGTTGATTTTTGCAAATTAACGTCATATTCTCAAATCGAGAGACCCGTGACTACGCAGTATGTTCCTGCAAGTTACATTGGTCCCGTGCGAGGTTCTTGTTCCTCTTACGGGGACGTTTGGGGGATGGTTTAGGTTTTCACCCTTTAACGGCTTGTTTTTAAGTCTAAGTGTTGATTTTTACAAATTATCATCATATTCTCAAATTCGAAGTCCCGTGAGTACGCGGTCAGTTTCTACAAGTTACAATGGTCCCGTGCAAAGTGTTTGTACCTATTATGGGTTCGTTTGGGGGCTAGTTTGGGTTTTCACCCTTTAACATCTTGTTTTTAAGCCTAATCTAGATATTTTCCAATTATCACCATATTCTCAAACTGGGAGACCCGTGATTATGCGGGCAGTTGATAAAAGTTAGATTGGTCCGTATGAGGTGTTCGTGCCTCTTACGGGGTCATTTGGGGGGTTGGTTTAGGTTTTCACCCTTTAACGACTTATTTTTAAATCTAATTATTGGTTTTTTAAATTATCATCATATTCTCAAATCGGGAGTCCCATGACTATGCGATCAGTTCCTACATGTTACATTGGTCCTATGAGAGGTGTTCGTTCCTCTTACGGTGACGTTTGGGTGTTGGTTTAGGTTTTCACCCTTTAACGGCTTATTTTTAAGCTTAATCTAGATATTTTCAAATTATCATTATATTCTTAAACCGGGAGACCCGTGACTACGCAGTCAGTTCCTACAAGTTACATTGGTCCCATGCGAGGTGTTCATGCCTCTTACGGGGCCGTCTGGGAGTTGGTTTGGATTTTCACCCTTTAATAGGCTGGTTTAGATTTTCACCCTCAAATGGTATGTTCTTAAGAATAATCTGAATATTCTTAAATTATCATCATATTCTCGAACTAGTTAACCCATGACTACACGGTCAGTTCCTATAAGCTACATTAGTCCCATGCAAGGTGTTCGTGCCTCTTGCATTGGAGTGTATTAGAAAATTCTTCCCAAAGCACCCTTCATTGGACATAATCAGTGCTGGTATAAACCATCACTAGGCGGTGAGTTCCTATGTGTTACATTGATCCCGTACGAGGTGTTCGTGCCTCTTTGGGATTGTTTGGAGGTTGTTTTGGGTTTTCACCCTCTAACGGTATGTTTTTAATCAATTCATAACGTTTATTGATTTTAGAAAATTTTGGCACAGTTTCATTTGTTTATTCATTAAATCCAACATGTTTTAACATTTAAAATAAACTCAACAGCAACAACAAATTCCAAAACCAAACCACCGACAAATCCCTTCCACTAATTTAACAAAATAAGCTCATAATGTAAGCCATTTTACGTTTGGCTACTTGTTGCCGCTATTTCAGGCCATTTTTTTTATTTAATGCTGCAACATTTAAAGATAATTTGAGACTTACAAGACTTCATTTGTATTTTGATAGCCATCCGATGAACTCTTCGCGCCATAGCTTCTCGAAAGTATCCCATTTGGTCCAAAAATGTCTGCATATTCTGAAATCTTCTATTTTGAGCGGCATTTAGTTATTCATTGGACGATATCTTATCTTTCAAGTTTCTCAGCTCTTCATTATGAGATGGAGATTGTGCTATGACTGTTGACGTGTTAGAAGACATATATTAGAATGTTTGTCTTATAAAATATAAAAAGGATAAAAGGGGGAAATAAATGAATATTGCACTTATCATTCATCAAATCATCCTTTATTTTACTCCAATACGATGTGTTGAAGAATTCTACGATTCTAGGTTTCACGTCAGTTTCATGCTCCTGAATTCAAAATCAATGCATGAAAGAATAAAACCAAACTTGTTGATGATACGGGTGAAACATGTTTAATATGCACAATGTCAAGAATATTATTGTGACACATAAATTGAAATCAAATTTAGTAAGGGTAAAATCAATTTGTACCTTTCCTTCTTGAACTGAACCTTTCACCTTTTTTTTGCATAGGATATGTCATTTAGGTTTGTGTTGATTTTTTCCCCTACCATTTCACCTTTAAACATTTTTTTACCATTTAAAAAACACCCAAATCTCTTGAAAATTTAAAAATTGTGTTGTGCAATCCCCAAACATAATAACATCGATATCAATCACATTAAAAGTTCAACTTAAGCTACGTGGAAAATAATTTTAATGATTTAGACACCAAGTTAATTTTAATATTGTAAGCCATTTTGGCTCTAAAAATATGTAACTACTCCAAACTTCATTTTTCTTACACCAATTGCCCAAATCAATTAAAACAACCTCTCGAGTACAAAAATGAAATATATACGTGCAGAGAGAAGTGGAGCAACAAAACTTTATTATTACCCACCTATGTATTATGGTTGCTAATAAAACCTAAAAATAAAACTCCTAAAATACCTTTTAACTATTGTCCACCCAAATATTACACATTCAACTATTGTACCAGTAACTCGTTAAATTTAAGAGTCGTTCGAAATTGAGTATGGAGTCTAATCAACAAACTCCTAAAATACCTTTTAACCTTATTGTAAATTCAAAAGTGGCCATAAAACTTTGAAAACCCTAATTTAAATTTTAAAACACAAATCTCAAATATGACTTACGATAGAACAATCTAATTCTAAACAATATATGAGAACAAAGTCGATGAGAACAAAGAGTTCATAACAGTTTGAGCATCATAGCAGAAGTTTAATGAATCGAAATAGTTGAATGGTGGAATCATTTGCTATATTGGGTTTCTAATATATAGATTGGGTTTCATATTATGGACTTAGAATGTAAAAAATTATATTCATGGGAGGGTCGATAGGCACCTTCTCTTCGACAGGGAAGAGGGACAGGTTGAGCAATGTAGGTGGGATAGTGTTCGCCTGACATCAACAGTCTAAAAACAATCACATAGGTCGATGATACCTGTAGCAAAGATGATCATGTCAACATCAGTTCAAATTATTCATATGAACTAATTAGAGAATTTATATTTTGTAACTTTCATAAGATATTTATTTCCCTAGTTCTCTCCACAAATTTAGAAAGAATTCCTACGCGGAAAACCACAGTAAATTCATTCTTTGTACCCTTTGTGTTTGCTTCCACATCTAAGACAACTTTTTAAATTCAATCAGTGTCTCTTCACTAAAAGATACACACACACACACACACACACACACACACACATACACATATACATGTGTATAAATGTAAAGATATAACTAGGTATTCAATAAGCTACTTGTAGGGTTATCACCTAAACTTTTAATTTTAGCAATATTTTCCCTGAACTTTCATTATTATCACGACACAATCGTAGTGGCACTATTAGCTCTCACGTATAGCGCCTATGTCGCGGAAAAATTAACATTGTATCTAACATGGATTGTTTAATGATAATAATAATAATAATAATAATAATAATAATAATAATAATAATAATAATACTTCAGGGTATATATTACTAAAATTAAAAGTTTAGGCAAATTGTTACAGGGGTGAAATTAAAAGTAAATGGAGATGAAGAACCTGATTTTAAAATGAAGTTTTTTTTCTTGATGAGCATGGCCGTAGACGGAGACAACGCTAATGGGCTCTTTGATGAGTTAAAGAACTGCGTCGGCTTCCGGATCCATCGGGAACTTTCCTTTGACCGTACAGTAAACGAGGCAGATCGATAAAGTAGGGCCGAATGAAGAAATTTTGGTTACCAAGACTGCGATGGGCTCTTTGACGAGTTGAAGAACTACATGGTCGCAGTAAACGAGGCGGATCAGGCAAGCAAGGTCAACTGAGATGGCAGATGAGGCGTAGGAAGAGGGATGAGGTGGTGGCTCAGGGGATGGAGTGTCCGAATGAGGAAAAGAGAAGGCGGTGGCTCTAGGCGTTACTTGTCACTTAGATCAATCCACCGATCAAAGTGAGACTTGGAGCGTAGATCTGGTCTGAGGAGAAGAAGAAGTGGAGTATTTATATTTTAGGTCTTGGGGGGAACTTTGAGAGAGAGAGAGAGTGTGCGACTAAGAAATGGGGGAAAGCTATGGGAAAAAATTGTGGAAAAAATAAAACCTAAAGGTATTTATATTTTGGAAGTGTTCTGAATTTTGGCACACTTAGAAACAGTGCCAAATTTTGGCACGGTTTTAAAGTGTGCCAGAATGTTATTAAGCCGTGCCAGAATTTGACACAATTTTAAACTGTGCCAGGTTTTTAATATCAGGGTGTGTCAAATTACTGTTTTTGGTGTAGTGATTACGAAAGCTACTAAGAGTATCATACTGGATGACGACAAGCCATAAAGGACTACACAGATAGGATGAACACTAGATCCTGTTCTTAAACAAGAACTAGTGACGTTCCTAAGGAAGAAAAATAATGTGTTCGCTTGGAGATATGAGGATATGCCTGGTACAGGTCCCAACTTCCTCTGTCATGAGCTCAATGTCAATAAAGATGCCAAGTCGATCAAATAGAGACGTAGAGTGTTTAGTCCCAAGAAGATCAAACTATCCAGGAGGAGGTAGAGAAGCTTCAAAAAGATTCTTGCATTGAAGATGTGAAGTATCCACAGTGGTTGTCCAATGTCGTTATGGTCAAAAGGAAGACTAATAAGTGGAGAATGTGTGTAGATTTCACAGACCTGAATAAAGCTTGCCCAAAGGATCATTTTCCTTTGCCTAGGATTGATCAACTGGTGAATGCTACAATGGGGAATGAGCTTTTAAGCTTCATGGATGCCTATTCTGGTTATAACCAGATCAAAATCAAGCCTAAACACAGGGAAAGTACAACTTTCCTTGCTCTACGAGGAACTTATTGTTATAATGTGATGCCTTTTGGTATTAAAAATGCAGGTGCAACATATCATAGGCTTTGAAGATCAAATAGGAAAAAATATGGAGGTATATGTAGATGATATGCTGACGAAGAGAAAGAAAGCTTCCTATCACATTTCCGACCTAAGCCAAGCTTTTGACTAGTTGGAAAAGCATCAAATGAAGTTGTATCCGACCAAGTGCATGTTCGGTGTGCAAGAAGGGATGTTCCTCGGCTACATAGTCAATCATAGGGTAATTGAGGCTAATCTGGATAAAATAAAGGATTTAATTGAAATGCAGTCCCCCACTATCAAGAAGGAAGTTCAAGGCTCACTGAGCGAGTAGCTTCTTTGAACAAATTTGTGTCCTGAGAAACAGACAAATGTCTTCCATTCTTCAAGGTACTGAGGAAGACCTTCGAATGGAATGAAGAATGCGAGAAAGATTTTTAGGAGTTAAAGAAGTATTTGGGATTACCCCCATTGATCTCCTGACCAGTTTTGGGGGTGAAATTATATTTGTACTTAGTTGTTTCTGAGTCGACTATGATCTCAGCTTTAATATGACAAGATAACAGAGTCCATAAGCCAATCTACTACATCAGTAATGCCTTTTGAGGAGCTAAAATAAGATATCCACGCTTGGAAAAATTAGACTTAACACTTATTGAGGCATCCAGATGTATGACCCCTTATTTCCAAGAACATACCATAGTGGTGTATACTAACATGCCACTTCGGCAAGCCCTCCATAAACCTGAGAAGTTGGGAAAACTATTGTACTGGGCAGTAGAGCTGGAAGAATACGATATTATATATGAGTCGAGGACCTCATTAAAGGGCCAAGATGTAGTTGATTTTATTACAGAATTTTCTTATCCAGAGGTTCCCGAGCAACAAGGCTTTCAGGCAGAGCAGACCCCAATAGGGGAGAGCTCAGCCAAAATTGCAGCCGACTAATCAGAATCGTCTAGGATATAGAAGATGCCCCAAAGATATGAGGAGACAAGCCATAAGGTATTCAATTATGGGACATTGAAAGACCAAGGTTTCGACAACAACATACCAATATGGAATCTATATGTGGATGGATCTGTACTACCTTGTATTTTTATGACCTTTAATTATGGGATTAATTAAATTAAATTGGGATAAATTAATTTAATATTAATTCGGATTTTTTTAAATTGAATATTTACTAGCGTGACAAGAGTTAGTAATTATATGTTGAATATTACTGAATGAGTAAAGTACTATATGAGATTGAAGTTGTAAAAAAATTTCGCAAGTGAATAATATGACAATCATAGAAATTAAGTCGGGATGCCACTACACCAAAACTATCATGGCCAAAATCCCTGACTAAGACTGTGGGTCGTGAACTTGGGCCATGACCATTTCGGTCGTGTTAAATTTCGTGGAGCACGGCCCAAGTTTGTGACCAAAAAATGGTCACGGCCCGCAGGGGTCACGACAGATGGTTGTGGACTTGGGTCGTGACCCATACCACGATGAGAAAAAAATGGTTGCGACCTTAGTCTGTGACCCACAACCGTGACAAAAATTGATCGCGGCCAAAGTCCGTGACCCACATCGCGACGAATAAAAGGAAAAAAATTTGTCGCGGCCTTAGTACGTGACCCACACTGCGACGAAAAAAAAAGAAAAAATGGTCGCGACCAAAGTCCATGACCCACACTGTGACCAAAAAAAGGGAAAAAAATGGTCGCGGACTTTGGCCGTGGCCATTTTTCGCCACGGTTGGGGGTCACGGACTTTGGCCACGACCATTTTTATGCGCAATGGAAAAAATAAAAATGGTCATGGACAAAGTCCATGACCATATTAAACTATAATTTAAAAACAATGTCTTTTTTTGGTCTAATCCAAAAATTGGGGGGCCTGTGACTGCACAGTCGGTTGCTACGTGTAACATTGGATGTGTACGAGGTGTTACAAATATTTATTATTGGCAAAAAAATAAAAAAATCACAAAGTGCGAATCGGGAACATTGTTAATAAACTAATATATATACAAATTAAAAAATATTACACGTCTTAATAATTCACAGACCCAAAAAATATTGGGTAGAGTTTCCTCTATATTCTGGACATTCCAAACCCAGTAAATATAAAACGTGCTTATTATAAAGCCCGCATGGCCATAAAACTAAACCATAAAACAATAAAATCTCACACGGTTGTAACACATAAAAAACATAATCCTGAATGTCCACAACATTATATAAACAATCTTCATGTTGAAAACTATTGCCTCCTTCATTTGTTCCACGTGAAAAAAGCAAACGATACAATGTTATCCTGCAAATGATAGGATACCAAAAAAATGATATCAGTAACAAAGTAGTTTTACAAATATTTTATTCAAGTTGAATAATTGCATATATGAGTTATAATTATCAACATATCAATTCCTACGACTTACATTAGTCCCGTGTGAGGTGTTAGCGCCACTCTCGGGGCCATTCGGGGGCTGTTTTGGGTTTTCACCTACCAATATCATGTTTTTAAGCCTAAGTCTATAAAATATGCAAATTATCATCGTATTATCAAATAGGGATCCCCATAATCGTGCAACCAGTTCCTACGAGTTACATTGGTCCCGTGCGAGGAGTTGGTGCCACTCACGGGGCCGTTTGGAGGCCGTGTCGAGTTTTTACCTTTTAACACCATATTTTTAAGCTTAAGTTTAGAAATATGCAAATTATCGTTGTATTCTCAGACCGGGAGTCCCGTGATTGCGAGGTAAGTTCCTACGAGTTACATTGGTCCCATGCGAGGTGTTGGTGCCACTCACGGGGCCGTTTGGGAAATGTTTTAGCTTTCCACCCACTAACGCCATGTTTATAAGCCTAAGTCTAAAAATATGTAAATTACTGTCGTATTCTATTACTGGGAGTCCCATGATCACGCGGTTAGTTCCTACGAGTTACATTGGTCCCGTGCGAGGTGTTGGTGCCACTTACGGGGCTGTTCGGGTTTTCACCCACTAATGCCATGTTTCCGACCATAAGTCTAGAAATATGCAAATTATTATTGTATTCTCAAACTGAGAGTCTCGTGATTGTACGGTAAGTTCCGACAACTTACATTGTCCCGTGCGAGGTGTTAGCACCACTCACTGGGCCGTTCGGGACTGTTTTGGGTTTTCTCTCTCTAACGCCATGTTTTCAACCCTAAGGCTAGAAATTTTCAAATTATCATTTTATTCTCAAATAGGGATTCCCGTGATCGTACGGTTAGTTCCTACGAGTTACATTGGTCTTGTGCGAGGTGCTGGAGCCTCTTACGGGTCTGTTCATGGGTTGTCCTGATTTTTCGCCCTCTAACACCATGTTTTTATGCATTGGTCTAGAAATGTGCAAATTTTCATCGTATTCTCAAACTGGGAGTCTCGTGATGAGTTCCTACGAGTTACTTTGGTCCCATTCGAGGAGTTGGCGCCACTCATGGGACCGTTCGGAGGCTGTGTCGGGTTTTTGCCTTCTAACGCCATGTTTTTAAGCCTAAGTCTAGAAATATGAAAATTATTATTTTATTCTCAGATTGGGAGTGCCGTGATCGCATGGTAAGTTCGTACGAGTAACATTGGTCCCATGCGAGATGTTGGTGTCACTTACGGAGTCGTTCGGGGGTTATTTCAGGTTTTCACCCACTAATGCCATGTTTTGTTTAATTCTAGAATTTTTTGAATTATCATCGTATTCTCAAATCAAGAATCCTATGATCTTGCGGTCAGTTCCAATGAGTTACATTGATCCCGTGCGAGGTGTTGGTGCCACTAACGGGATCGTTTGGGGGCTATTTTGGGTTTTCACCCACTAACGCCATGTTTATAAGCCTAAGTTTAGAAATATGCAAATTACTATCGTATTCTCAAACCGAGCGTCTCGTGACTGTGCGTTCAGTTCCTATGAGTTACATTGGTCCCATGCGAGGTGTTGGGGTCATTCACGGGACCGTTCGGGGGCTATTTCGGGTTTCCACCCACTAACGCCATATTTTTAATCCTAAGTCTAGAAATATGAAAATTATCATTGTATTCTCAAATCGAGAGTCCCGTGATTGTAGAGTAAGATCCTACGCATTATATTGGTCCCGTGCTAGGTGTTGGCACCACTTACGGGGCCGTTCGGGGGCTGTTTCGGGTTTTTACCCTCTAACACCATATTTTTAAACCTAAGCCAAGAAATTTTCAAATTAACCTTTTATTCTTAAATCGAGAGTCCCGTGATTGTGCAGTCAGTTCGTACGATTAACATTGGTCCTGTACGAGGTGGTGGTGCCTCTCACGGGGCCGTTCAGGGGTTATCTCGAGTGTTTGACCTCTAATGCCATGTTTTTAAGCCTAGGTCTAAAAATGTGCAAATTATCATCGTATTCTAAATTTGGGAGTCCTGTGATCGCACGATCAGTTCCTACGAGTTACTTAGGTCCCGTAGGAGGTGTTGGTGCCAATCACTATTCCGTTCAGGGGCTATTTCGAGTTTTTGCCTTCTAACGCCATGTTTTTAAGCCTAAGTCTAGAAATATGCAAATTATCATCGTATTCTCAAATTGTAAGTCCCGTAATCATGCAGTCAGTTCCTATGAGTTACAATGGTCCCGTGCGAGGTGTTTGTGCCACTCACGGGGCCGTTCGGTGGCTGTTTTGGGTTTTCACCCACTACTGCCATGTTTTGCTTAAGTTCTGATATTTTTTAGTTATCACCGTATTCTCAAACCCGGAGTCCCGTGATCACACGGTCAGTTTTTACGAGTTACATTGGTCCCTTACTAGGTGTTGGTGCCACTCATAGAGCCGTTCGGGGGTTTTGTTGGGCTCTTTCCTTCTAACGCCATTTTTTTAAGCCTAAGTCTAGATATTTTCAAATTATAATTGTATTCTAAAATTATGAGTTCGGTGATCACACGGTCAGTTCCTATGGATTACATTGTTCCCGTGGGAGGTGTTGGTCCCTCTCACGGGACCGTTCGGGGGATGTTTTGGGTTTTTGCCCTCTAACGCCATTTTTTCAGCCTAAGTGTAGAAAATTTCAAAGTATCCTTGTATTATAAAACTGGGAGTCCCGTGATAGTGCGGTCCATTCCTATGGGTTACATTGGTCTTGTGCGAGGTGTTGGTGCCTTTCACGGAGCCGTTCGGGGATCGTGTCGAGTTTTTTTATTTCTAATACGATGTTTTTAAGCCCAATTCTAGAAATATGAAAATTACGATCGTATTCTCAAATGGATAGTCCCATGATCTCGCGGTCAATATGTACGAGTTACATTGGTCCCGTACGAGGTGTTGGTTCTACTCACAGGGCTGTTCGGGGTTGTTTTGGGTTTTCGCCCACTAACGCCATTTTTAAGACTAAGTCCAAAAATTTTCAAATTATCCTTGTATTCTCAAATTGGGAGTCCCGTGATCGCATGGTTAGTTCCTACTAGTTATATTGGTCCCTTGAGAGGTGCTGGTGCCTCTCACTGTGACGTTTGGAGGATGTTTCGGGTTTTCCCCCTTCAACGCCATGTTTTTATGCCTAAGTCTTGAAATATGAAAATTATCGTGTATTCTCAAATCGAGAGTCCCATGATCACGCGGTCCATTCCTACGGGTTACATTGGTCCGATACGAGGTGTTGGTGCTTCACACGGGGCTGTTTGGGAGCTGTGTCTGATTTTTGCCTTCTAACACAATGTTTATAAGCCTAATTCTAGAAATATTCAAATTATAGTAGTATTATCAAAACAGGGAGTCTCTTGATCACGCGGTCAGTTCCTACTAGTTACATTGGTCCCGTTCGAGGTGTTAGTGCAACTCACGGGGCCGTTCGGGGACCAATTTGGGTTTTCACCCACTAACGCCATTTTTTAAGCCTAAATCTAGAAATTTTCAAATTATGCTTATTTTCTCAAACTGGGAGTCCAGTGATCGCACGATTAGTTCTTACTAGTTACAGTGGTCCCTTGCGAGTTGTTGGTGCCTCTCATCGGGCCGTTTGGAGGCTGTTTTGGGTTTTCTCCCTCCAACGTCATGTTTTTATGCCTAAGTCTAGAAATATGAAAATTATCATGTATTCTCAAATTGAGAGACCCGTGATTGCACGGTTAGTTCCTAAGAGTTACAATGGTCTGGTGCGAGGTTTTGGTGCCATTTACGGGGCCGTTTGGGGACGGTTTCGGGTTTTCGCCTTCTAACGCCATGTTTTTAAGCCTAAGTCAAGAATTTCTTAAATTATCTCCGTATTCTCAAATCAGGAGTCCCAGGATCACGCGGTCAGTTCCTACAAGTTACATTGGTCTCGTACGAGGTGTTCGTGCCATTCACGGGGTCGTTCGGGGTTATTTCCGGTTTTCACCCACTAATGATATATTTATAAGAATAAGTCCAGAAATATGCAAATTACCATCGTATTCTTAAATTGGGAGTCTCGTGATTGCGCGGTCAGTTCCTACGAGTTACATTGGTCCCGTGTGAGGTGTTGGTACCACTCACGGGACCGTTTGGGGGAAGTTTTGAGTTTTCACTCACCAACACCATGTTTTTAACCTTAAGTTTAGAAATATCCCGTGATCCCGCTGTAAGTTCCTACGAGTTACATTGGTCTCGTATGAGGTGTTAGCACCACTCACGGGGCTGTTCGGGGGTTGTTTCGGGTTTTCACCCTCTAACACCATGTTTTTAACCCAAAGTCTAGAAATTTTCAAATTGTCCATTTATTCTCAAACCAGGAGTCTCGTGATCATGCAGTCAGTTCCTAAGAGTTACATTGGTCCCGTAAGAGGTGGTGGTGCTTCTCCCGGGGTCGTTCGTGGGTTGTCTCGAGTTTTTGCCCTCTAACGCTATGTTTCTAATCCTAGGTCTTGAAATGTGCAAATTATCATCGTATTCTCAAACCAGGAGTCTCGTGATCATGTGATCAGTTCCTACGAGTTACATTGGTTCCGTGTGAGGTGTTAGTGCCACTCATGGGGCCGTTCGGGGGCTGTTTTGGGTTTTTACCTTCTAACGCCATATTTTTAACCTTAAGTATAGGAATATAGAAATTATTGTCATATTCTCAAATCGGGAGTCATGTGATCGTGCAGTCAGTTCCTACGAGTTGCATTGGTCACATGCGAGGTGTTGGTGCCACTCACTGGGCCGTTTGAGGGCTATTTTGGGTTTTCACCCACTAACGCCATGTTTTGCTTAAGTCCTGATATTTTCAAATTATCATCGTATTCTCAAACTGGTAGTTTCATGATCACGCAGTCAGTTCCTACAAGTTACATTGGTCCCGTACGAGGTGATGGTGCCACTCACAGAGCCGTTCGGGGGTTTTGTCAGGCTCTTGCCTTCTAACGCCATCTTTTTAAGCCTAAGTCTAGATATTTTAAAATTATAATTGTATTCTCAAATTGAGAGTCCCGTGATTATGTGTTCAATTCCTACGGGTTACATTGGTCCTGTAGGAGGTGTTGGTGCCTCTCACGAGACCATTTGGGGGCTATTTTTAATGCCATTTTTTTGATCCCAAGTCTAGAAATTTTCAAACTATCCTTTTATTCTCAAATCGGGTGTCCCATTATCATGTAGTCAATTCCTACGGGTTACATTGGTCCTGTGCGAGGTGTGAGTGCCTCTCACGGGGCCGTTCGGGGCTTAGGTCGAGTTTTTGCCTTCTAATACCATGTTTGTAACACCAATTCTAGAAATATGCAAATTATCATCATATTCTTAAATCTAGAGTCCCATGATGGCGCGGTCAGTTCCGATGAGTTACATTGATCCCATGCAAGGTGTTAGTGATACTCACGTGGCCATTCGGGGGCTATTTTTTGTTTTTACCTACTACCACCGTGTTTTAAGCCTAACTCTAGAAAATTTTCAAAATATCCTTGTATTCTCAAACCAGGAGTCCCATGATCGTACGGTCAGTTCCTACTAGTTACATTGGTCCCTTGCGAGGTGTTGGTGCCTCTCACTGGGCCATTTGGAGGATGTTTCGGGTGTTCACCCTTCAAAGCCATCTTTGTAAGCCTAAGTGTAGACATGTACAAATTATTGTGTATTCTCAAATCGAGAGTCCCGTGATTGTACGATCAGTTCCTAAGAGTTACAAGGGTCCCGTGCAAGGTTTTAGTCCCACTTACAGGGCCATTCGGGGGCTGTTTCAGGTTTTCACCCGCTATTGCCATTTTTTTAAGCCTAAGTCTAGAAATTTTCAAATTATCCTTGTATTATCAAACTGAGAGTCCCATGATGGCGCAGTAAGTTCCTACGGTTTACATTGGTCCCATACGAGGTGTTGGTGCCTCTCACGGTGCCATTCAAAGGCTGTGTCGAGTTTTTGCCTTCTAACGCCATGTTTTTTAGCCTAAGTCTAGAAATATGCAAATTATCATCATATTCTCAAACCGAGAGTCTTATGATTGTGTGGTCAGTTCCTACAAGTTACATTGGTCCCGTTCAAGGTGTTGGCGCCACTCACATGGACGTTCGGAGGCAGTGTTGGGTTTTTGCCTTCTAACGCCATCTTTTTAAGCCTAAGTCTAGAATTATGGAAATTATCATTGTATTCTCAGACCGAGAGTCCTGCGATTATGCGATAAGTTCCTATGAGTGGCATTGGTCCCGTGCGAGGTGTTGGTGCCACTCATGGGGTCGTTCGGTGGCTATTTTGAGTTTTCACCCACTAACACCAAGTTTTGCTTAAGTCTTAATAATTTTAAATTATCATCCTATTCTCAAATCGGGAGTTAGGGCGGTCAGTTCCAATGAGTTACATTAGTCCCGTGTGAGGTGTTGGTGCCACTCACAGGGCTGTTCAGGGGTTGTTTTAGGGGCTATTTTGGGTTTTCCCTCACTAACACCATTTTTGAAACCTAAGTCTAGAAATTTTCAAATTTTCCTTGTATTCTAAAATAGAGATTCTCATGATTATGTAATCAGTTCCTATGAGTTACATTGATCCCGTGCGAGGTGTTGGTGCCACTCATAGAGCCGTTTGGGGGGTTTCACTGGGCGCTTTCCTTCTAATGCCATTTTTTAAGCCTTAGTATAGATATTTTAAAATTATAATTGTATTCTAAAATCGGGATTCCCATAATTGCGCGGTCAGTTCCTACAGGTTATATCGATCCCGTGTGAGGTGTTGGTGCTACTCATAGGGCCGTTCAGGGGCTATTTTGGGTTTTCGCCCACTAACGCTATTTTTTAAGCCACAGTCTAGAAGTTTTCAAATTATCCTTGTATTCTCAAATCGGGAGTGCCGTGATCGCGCGAATAGTTCTGGTGAGTAACATTGGTCCCATGCGACCGAGAGTCCCGTGATCGGGTGATCAGTTCCTATGAGTTACATTGGTCCCGTGCAAGGTGTTGGTGGCACTCATGGGGCCGTTTAAAGGCTGCTTCGGGTTCTCTCCCTCTAACGCCATTTTTTAAGCCTGTTTAGAAATTTTAAAATTTCCATTGTATTCTTAAACTGGGATTCCTACGGGTCAGTTCCTACGGGTTCCAACGATTATATGGTCAGTTCCTATGGGTTACATTGGTACCGTACGAGGTGTTTTTGCCTCTCACGGGGCCGTTCGGGGGCTGTGTCGGGTTTTTTCCTTCTAACGTCATGTTTTTAAGCCTAATTCTATAAATCTACAAATTATCGTATTATTATCAAACAGGGAGTCATGTGATCGTGTGGTATGTTGCTACGAGTTACATTGGTCCCGTGCGAGGTGCTAGTTCCACTTACGGGGTCGTTAGGGGGGTTATTTCTAGGTTTCATCGACTAATGCCATGTTTTGCTTTAGTCCTGATATTTTTAAATTATCATTTTATTCTCAAACCGGGAGTCGCGTGATCATGCGGTCAGTTCCTACGAGTTACATTAGTCGAATGCGAGGTGTTGCTTCCACACACGGAGCCGTTTAGGGATTGTTTCGGGTTTTCACTCACTAACGCCATGATTGTAAACCTAAGTCTAAAAATATACAAATTACCATCATATTCTCAAATCGAGAGTCCAGTGATCGCGCGGTCAGTTCCTACGAGTTACATTGGTCTCGTGCGAGGTGTTGGTGGCACTCACAGGGCCGTTCGAGGACTATTTTGGGTTTTCGCTCACTAACGCCATTTTTTAAATCTAATTCTAGAAAATTTCAAATTATCGTTGTATTCTCAAATTAGGAGTCCCGTGATCGCATGATCAGTTCCTACGAGTTACGTTGGTCCTGTGTGAGGTGTTGGTGCCCCTCACAGAGCCGTTCGGGGGGTTTTGCCGGGCTCTTCCCTTCAAACGCCATTTTTTAAGCCTCTGTCCTGATATTTTAAAATTATAATTGTATTCTCAAATCGGGAGTTTCATGATCATGCGGTCAGTTCCTACAAGTTATATTGGTCCCGTGTGAGGTGTTGGTGCTACTCACTAGGCCGTTCGGGGGTTGTTTTGGATTTTCACCCACTAACGCCATTTTTTAAGCCTCAATCTAGAAATCTTCAAATTATCCTTGTATTCTCAAATCGGCAGTTTCGTAATCGCGTGATAAGTTTCGACGAGTTACATTGGCCTCGTGCGAGGTGTTAGTGCAACTCACGAGGCCGTTCGGGGGCTGTGTAATGTTTTCTCCTTCTAACGCCATGTTTTTAAGCCTAAGTCTTGAAATATTCAAATTATCATTGTATTCTTAAATTGAGAGTCTCGTGATTGCGCCGTCAGTCCCTACGAGTTACATTGGTCCCATGCGAGGTGTTGGGGGCACTCACGGGTTCGTTTGAGGGCTATTTTGGGTTTTTGCTCACTAACCTCATTTTTAAGCCTCAGTCTAGAAATTTTCAAATTATCCTTGTATTCTCAAACCGGGAGTCCTGTGATCGCGTGATCAGTTCCTACGAGTTACATTGGTTCCGTGAGAGGTGTTGGTGCCACTCATAGAGCCGTTCAGGGGTTTTGCTGGTCTCTTGCCTTCTAACGCCATTTTTTAAGCCTTAGTCTAGATATTTTAAAATTATAATTGTATTCTCAAAGTGGGAGTCCCATGATCGTGGGGTCAGTTCCTACGAGTTACGTTGGTCCCGTTTGAGGTGTTGGTGCTACTCACTGAGCCGTTCGGAGGCTATTTTAGATTTTCGCCCACTAATGCCATTTTTTAAGCCTCATTCTTGAAAATTTCAAATAATGATTGTATTCTCAAACCGATGAAACAACCTAAATGTTTGACTTACTTGAGTCTACGTTATTTAGGTGTTTCAACTTATTTGGATATTGTGCCAAATCATTTGTTTTAGTACGAGTCTTCTCCTTGGTACATCTTACAACATTACTCAATGACATATCCGAGTAAAGGTATTCACGTGTATTGCACATTTGAACTTGACGCATTAGGCACACATGCATATTTCTTGATCTATGGTTTTTAATTGTGTGACTCTAAAAAGAAAAATTATATTATTTTTTTTCTGGGAAATATTTTTTTAGTAAAATTGGTTCAAGTTTGTTTAAAATGATTTTCTTATTTTAAAATAATTTTTGGAATTATTTTTCAAATTAAAATGAATTTTAAAACAGTTTTTTTTAATAAAATGCCATGTTTATAAACTTATGTTAGGAGTGTTTTCTTACTAGATTTCATACTGAGTCATGTATGGTGTAACAGTTTAGAACCCTTGATTTTAACTATTAGTTGTTATGCTTAGTAGTGTGAGTGAACCTGAGGTTGCTGTGAACCTTTAGTCACTTTTGCAATTCACCGAATAAGAATCCCATAGCCTTTCGCCTTTGTCCCATTAGGACGCTATCTGGTTTGACCATCTAGAACGAACATCATTTAATTGATAGGATTTTTAGGTTTATTTTTTAGACCTTAGGACTCTATCCACGTAACTTTCGGCCATACCCTTACAGTACATTATTTTGTCCATTCCTATAGCCTGACTGATGTGATCGAATAGAACCTTGTCAAATATAGGTAATTTCTGAGTTCTTTAAACCATCAGTACATTTGATGTAGCTCCCAACTTTTCATTAGGCCGATTAGTATCTTTAGGATGTTTACATTTTGTTTAAACCATATTACCTGATATGTAATTAGGAGTTGGCTATTTGATGTTGACCCCATTAGAACTTTCCAGCTACACACTTTTTAGTATACCTTTTAACGATCAGTTATCCATTAGACTTGATTGGTTTGGATTATATGCCAGCTGTCATTCTTATATCCATTGGAGGAGTTTGTTACCTAAACCACTTACCTGTATTGTTTATATATTGTATGGTTTTAGGTTTTCAACATAATGGTTTTCAAGAGAATGGTTTTAAGTTGTTTTTATAACATTCTTAACTTGTTAAAACTGAATTTGTTAAGTTGTTAAAATCTGTTAAGTAGTTTTAACTCGAATTAATCACAACCTTTGATTAATAACTTCTAATCTAAACCCTTGATTTTAGAGTTTCTAGAATATTGTTTTCTCTACTATATAAACAACATTTGAGAGTTTATTTGTGTTAGCTATTCAGAATATATTTTCTAGAGTGAGAAACACAAGTGGGTTTAATATTTTTAGAGAGAAAAATATAGAGAATTAGAGAGAATATCTAAGAGAGAAGAAAGTATTATTTTCACACATTGTGTTATTTCTGCTTTATCTCATTTCTGTTTTGAATTCTCAATCATCTTGCACATCATCGCACAACTTTAGAGATTGAAATATTGTGTTATTGGAGAGAGAATTTATGTGCTTTCATGATGAAATAATTTTTTACAAAAATTGGAATTCCTTAGATTTTTAGATCCAAATTTTATTGATTATTTTTATGATCTAAATATTCTGATTTTATGATTAGATGCTATATGATGTTTAAATCCGAATTTCTCCGGATCTTGCATGTTTATTGAAAATCTTTAAAAGATCTGTTTTCTCATATTTGTGAAATAAATTCAAAAACACTTTCCTCATAAAATTGAATGTTATATTTTTGAGAGATTGAGAACACATATTTCTTAAATGATTGAATAATCTTTTTGTGTCTCCATGATGGGTGTTGTATGTATTTCTTATAAAGAATGTTTAAAAGATTTATGATTGAAAATTTATTTTGTAAGTTTTTGTAGAAAACTTAATTGATTGTTAATTGAAAATTTATTTTTCTCAAGTTTTTAGAGAAAACTTATTTGCTTGATTACAAATATATTTTTGTTAAGTTTTTGAAGAAAACTTATATGCTTGGGTTAAGAATTAAGTTCTTGCATGGTTTGCATTTAGAATATATTCACTTGCACATTTTCCACAACTAGTATGTTGTTGAGAGATCAGTTTTGACTGAGTTGGAATTCGGTAAACAAGAAGCCAGGAGTTAATAAGTTGAGAGAATAACTACAACATAAGAACTGCAGAGAAGTTAGAATCAATCAAGTGGGTATATAATCTAAACTTGTGTAGGTCTGTTTGTGTGTTTAGTTTATTATATAGCTTATAATCTATATTCTTTTTTTAGTGGAATTTTTGGTTCCCTCCGTAGAGGGAGTCGTGGATGTTTTCCCCAGTTTGGGTTTTTACCACGTTAAAAATCATACTTGTTATTCTTCTTATCCTCTTCTTATTCTTCGTTTGATTTAGAATTAAAATTGTTACATGATTTAATTTCTAGAATTTGAATAATTCTTCATATTTATATATTGGATTATAGAGTAATAAATAAGATTGTTATTAATTTGACTTTAGAATAAATAAGATTTAATTGATTTTAATTTCAGCACGTATTAAAATCTGATTAGTTAAATACAAAAGTTTTCCTTGATTAAATACATGTTATTAGAAAAACATGCATGAAATCAGAGTATGTTTATATGTGCTTATATAAAATTGTTTCATGGGCACATCTCAAGAAATGTTCCCATTCCGAGAAATTTCAATCGGGAGTTTCGTGATCTCGCAGTAAGTTTTGACGAGTTACATTGGTCCCGTACGAGGTGTTGGTGCCACTCACGGGGCCGTTCGGGGGCTGTGTCGGGTTTTGGCCTTCTAATGCCTTGTTTTTAAGCCTATGTCTAGAAAAATGCAAATTATTATCATATTCTTAAATCGAGAGTCCCGTGATCGTTCAGTCAATTCCTAAGAGTTACATTGGTCCCCTGCGAGGTGTTGGTGGCACTCACGGCGTCGTTCGAGGGCTGATTCGGGTTTTTTCTCTTTAACGCCATTTTTTAAGCCTCTGTCTAGAAAATTTTGAATTATCCTTGTATTCTTAAAATAGGATTCTCACGATCGCACGGTCAGTTCCTACGAGTTACATTTGTCCCGTACGAGGTGTTGGCGCCTCTAACGGGGCCATTCGAGGGTTGTGTTGGGTTTCTGCCTTCTAACGCCATGTTTTAAGCCTAATTCTAGAAATATGCAAAGTATCATAGTATTCTCAAACCGAGAGTCCCGTGATCGCGTAATAATTTCCTATGAGTTACATTGGTCTCGTCCGATGCATGGTGTAACTCACGGGGCCGTTCGGGGACTGGTTTGGGTTTTCATCCACAAATGCCATTTTTTAAGCATAAGTCTAGAAATTCTCAAATTTTCCTTGTATTCTCAAACCGAGAGTCCCGTGATCACATGGCCAGTTCTTACTAGATATATTCGTCCCCTATGAGGTGTCGGTGCCTCTCACCGAGCCGTTGGAAGGAAGTTTCGGGTTTTTGACCTCCAACGCCATGTTTTTAAGCCTAAGAGCATGTGTACTAGTGAAGGCTACCGAAAGGTAGATTTACAAAATGAAAAGGAGGTTTACCTTTCATTATGAAAAGGCATTTACAATGGAGAAATCTTCAAAATTTGTAAAATAGTTCCTACGAACTTTTATTGTTCGTAGGAAACAAAATAATATTTCTTAAGAACAACAAAAGTTCGTTAGAATTCTTACGGACTTTTGTTGTTCGTAGGAACCCACAAATATGATAAAAACGAGTATTTTTATTTCCTACAAACTTTATTTATTCGTAGAAATTTCTACGAACAAATGAAGTTCGTAGGAACCTTTGGAAATTCTGTTTCGAATTTGTATCTTTGTAGAACCCCTACAAATCGAACTAATGAATTTGTTCAGTTTCACCCACCAGTGTAGACAACTCATTTAGTAAACTTACAAATTTTGTTGGCTTTTTCTCCCATCATTAGAGATGCTCTAAGTATAGAAATATGCAAATTATCATGTATTCTCAAACCGAGAGTCCCGTGATCACATAGTCAGTTCCTACGGGTTAGATTGATTTGGTACGAGGTGTTTGTGCCCTTACGGGGCCGTTCGGGGGCTGTGTTGGGTTTTTGCCTTCTAGCCATGTTTTTACACCTAATTCTAGAAATATGCATATTATCATTGTATTCTCAAACCGGGAGTCCCATGATCGTGCAGTCAGTTCTTATGAGTTACATTGGTCCCGTGTGAGGTGTTGGTGCCACTCAAGGGGCCATTCGCGGGCTATTTCGAGTTTTCATACACTTATGCTATGTTTATAAGTCTAAGTCTAGAAATATGTAAATTACTATCTTATTCTCAAATCGGGAGTCCCGTGATCATGCGTCCAGTTCTTACGAGTTACATTGGTCCTCTACGAGGTATTGGTGCCACTCACGAGGCCATTCGGGGGCTGTTACGGGCTTTCACCAACTAACGCCAGGTTTTTAAACCTAAGTTTAGAAATTTTCAAAGGATCCTTTTATTCAAAAATCACGAGTCCCGTGATCGCGCGATCAGTTCTTACGAGTTACATTGGCCTCATACGTGGTGTTGGTGGCACTCTCGGGGCCGTTCGAGGGTTGTTTTGAGTTTTTGCCCTCTAATGCCATGTTTTTAAGACTAGGTCTATAAATGTGCAAATTATCGTCGTATCTCAAACTGGGAGTCCCGTGATCGCGCGGTCAGTTCTTATGAGTTACATTGGTCCCGTGCGAGGTGTTGGTGCCACTGACGTGGCCGTTCGCGGGCTGTTTATGGTTTTCACCCACTAACGCTTTATTTTTTAGCCTAAGTCTAGAAATATTGTAAATTATCATCGTATTCTTAAAACTGAGAGCCCCTTGATCACGCGATCAGTTCCTACAAGTTACATTGGTCCCGCGCGAGGTGTTGGTGGCACTCACGGGGTCGATCGAGGTCTGTTTCGGGCTTTCGCCCTCTAATGCCATTTTTTAAGCCTATGTCTAGAAATTTTCAAATTATCCTTGTTTTCTCAAACTGGGATTCTCGTGATCGAACGGTCAGTTTTACAGGTTACTTTGGTCCCAGACGAGGTGTTTCTGCCTCTCATGGGGCCGTTCGGGGGATGTGTCGGGTTTTTTGCTTCTAACGTCATGTTTTTACGTCTAATTCTATAAATATATAAATTATCATCATATTCTCAAACCGGGAATTCCGTGATCCCGCGGTTAGTTCCTACGAGTTACATTGGTCCAGTGTGAGGTGTTGGTGCCACTCACAGAGCCGTTCGGGGGTTTTGTCGGGCTCTTGGCTTCTAATGCCATTTTTTAAGCCTAAGTCTAGATATTTTCAAATTATAATTATATTCTAAGTTTGGGAGTCCCGCGATCACGCAGTCTGTTCCTACGGGTTACATTGGTCCCGTGGGAGGTGTTGGTGCCACTCATAGGGCCGTTCGGGGGTTGTTTCGAGTTTTCTCCGTCTAGCGCCATTTTTATAATCCTAACTCTAGAAAATTTCAAATTATCCTTAGATTATCAAACTGGGAGTCCTGTGATTTCACGGTCAATTCCTACCGGTTACATTGGTCCCGTTCGAGGTGTTGGTGCCTCTCATGAGGCCGTGCGGGGCCCGTGTTGAGTTTTAGCCTTCTAATACCATGTTTTTAACACCAATTCTAGAAATATGAAAATTATCATCGTATTCTCAAACTGATAGTCCTGTGATTGTGTGGTCAGTTCCTAAGAGTTACATTGGTCCTATGCGAGGTGTTGGTGCTACTAACAGGGCTGTTCGGGGGCTATCTTGGGTTTTCACCCACTACCGCCATTTTTTAAGCCTGAGTCTAGAAATTTTCAAATTATCCTTGTATTCTTAATCCAGGAGTCCGGCGATTGCACGATCAGTTCCTACTAGTTACATTGGTTCCTTGTGAGGTGTTGGTGCCTCTCACCATACCGTTTGGTGGCTATTTCGGGTGTTCACCCTCCAACGCCATGTTTTTAAGCCAAAGTCTAGAAATGTGCAAATGATCGTGTATTCTCAAATCGAGAGTCCCGTGATCATGCGATCAGTTTCTAAGAGTTACAATGGTCCCGTGCGAGGTTTTGATGCCACTTACTAGGTCGTTCGAGGCCTATTTTGGGTTTTCACCCCCTAACGCCATGTTTTTAAGCCTAAGTCTAGAAATTTTCAAATTATTCTTGTATTCTCAAACCGAGAGTCCCGTGATCGCGTGATCAGTCCCTACGAGTTACATTGGTCCCGTACAATGAGTTGGTGCCTCTCACATGGTCGTTCAGAGGTTGTGTCGGGTTTTTTCCTTATAACGCTATGTTTTTTCTAGAAATATGCAAATTATCATCATACTCTCAAACCGGGAGTCCCGTGATTGCGCGGTCAGTTCCTACGAGTTACATTGGTTCCATTCGAGGTGTTGGTGCCACTCATGGGGACGTTTAGAGGCGGTGTTGAATTTTTGCCTTCTAACACCTTGTTTTTAAGCCTAAGTCTAGAAATATGCAAATTATCATTGTATTCTCTGACCGAGAGTCCTGTGATCATGCAGTAAGTTCCTACAAGTTACATTGGTCCTGTGCGAGGTGCTAGAGCAACTCACAGGGTCATTCGGTGGATGTTTTGAGTTTTCACCCACTAACGCCATATTTTGCTCAAGTCCTCATATTTTTAAATTATCATCCTATTCTCAAACCGAGAGTCCCGTGATCACGCGGTCAATTCCTATGAGTTACATTGGTCCCGTGCGAGGTGTTAGTTCTACTCACAGGGCCGTTCAGGGGCTGTTTGGGTTTTCGACCACTAACGTCATTTTTTAAGCCTCAGTCTATAAAATTATCCTTGTATTCTCAAATCGGGTGTCTCGTGATCACGCAGTCAGTTCGTAGGAGTTACATTGGTCTCGTGCGAGGTGTTGGTGCTACTCACGTGGCTGTTCGGGGGCTGTTTCCGGTTTACGTTCACTAACACCATTTTTGAAGCCTAAGTCTAGAAATTTTCAAATTACCCTTGTATTCTTAAACTAGGAGTCTCATGATCATGTGATCAATTCGTATGAGTTACATTGGTCCCGTGTGAGGTGTTGGTGCCACTCACAGAGCCATTTAGGGGTTTTACTGGGCTCTTGCCTTCTAATGCCATTTTTTAAGCCTTAGTCTAGATATTTTAAAATTATAATTGTATTCTCAAATCGGGAGTCCCACCATCGGCGGGTCAGTTCCTATAAGTTACATTGGTCCCGTGCGAGGTGTTGGTGCTACTCACTGGGCCGTTCGGGGGTTGTTTTAGGTTTTTGCCCACTAACGCCATTTTTTAAGCCTCATTCATGAAAATTTCAAATTATCGTTGTATTCTCAAACCAGGAGTCCCATGATTGCGCGATAACTTTTGACGAGTTACACTGGTCTCGTGCAACCGAGTGTCCCATGATCGTGTGATCAGTTCCTATAAATTACATTGGTCCCATGCGAGGTGTTGGTGGCACTCACCGGGATGTTTGAGGGTAGTTTTGGATTTTTTCCCTTTAATGCCATTTTTTAGGCCTATGTCTAGAAATTTTCAAATTATCCTTGTATTCTCAAATCGAGATTCCCATGACCGCACGGTCAGTTTCTACTAGTTATATTGGTCATGTATGAGCTGTTAGTGCCTCTCACGAGGTCTTTCAGGGGCTGTGTTGAGTTTTTTCCTTCTAACGCCATGTTTTTATTCCTAATTCTAGAAATATGCAAATTATCATAGTATTCTAAAATTGGGAGTCCCATGATTGGGCGATAAGTTCCTACGAGTTACATTGGTCACGTGCGAGGTGCTGGTGCCACTCACGAGGTCGTTCGGGGGGACTATTTCGAGTTTTCACCGACTAACTCCATGTTTTGCTTTAGTCCTGATATTTTTAAATTATTATCGTATTCTCAAACTGGGAGTCCCGTGATCACGTGGTCAGTTCCTACGAGTTACATTGGTCCCGTGCTAGGTGTTAGTCCCACTCACGGGACCATTTGGGGGCTGTTCCGAGTTTTTACCCCAAACGCCATGGTTATAAAGCTAAGTCTAGAAATATGAAAATTATCATCATATTCTCAAATTGAGAGTCCCGTGATCACATGGTCAGTTCTTACGAGTTACATTGATCTTGTGCGAGGTGTTTGTGCTACTCACGGGGTCGTTCTGGGGTTGTTTTGGGTTTTCGCTCACTAACGTCATTTTTTAAGCCTAAGTCTTGAAATTTTCAAATTATCCTTGTATTCTCAAACTGAGAGTTCCGTGATTGCGTGATCAGTTCCTACGAGTCACATTGGTCCGGTGCGAGGTGTTCGTGCCACTCACAGAGCCGTTCGGGGGTGTTATCGGGCTCTTGCCTTAAAATGCCATTTTTTAAGCCTAAGTCTAGATATTTTAAAATTATAGTTATATTCTCAAACCGGGTGTTCCGTGATCGTCCGGTCAACTGCTGTGAGTTACATTGGTCCCGTGCGAGGCGTTGGTGCTACTTAGTGGGCTGTTCGTGGGCTATTTTGGGTTTTTATCCACTAACGCCATTTTTTAGGCCCCAGTTAAGAAAATTTGAAATTATACCTGTATTCTCAAACTGGGAGTCCAGTGATCGCACGATAAATTTTGACGAGTTACATTGGTCCCATGCGAGGTGTTGGTGCAACTCACGGGGCCGTTCAGGGAGCTGTGTCGGGTTTTTGCCTTCTAACTCCATGTTTTTAACCCTATGTGTATAAATATGCATATTATCATCATATTCTTCAATCGAGAATCCCGTGATCACACGGTCAGTTCCTACGAGTTACATTGGTTCCGTGCGAGGTGTTGGTGGCACTCACGGGGCCGTTCGAGGGCTGATTTGGGTTTTTGCTCACTAATGCCATTTTTTAGCCTAAGTCCAAAATTTTTCAAATTATCCTTATATTCTGAAACTGGGAGTCCCATGATCGTGGAATCAGTTCCTACGAGTTACATTGGTCCCGTGCGAGGTGTTGGTGCTACTCACTGGGCCGTTCGGGGGCTGTTTAAGGTTTTCACCCACAATGCCATTTTTAAGCCTCAGTATTCAAAATTTCAAATCATCCTTGTATTCTTAAACTGGAAGTCCCATGATCGCGCGATAAGTTTCGACGAGTTACATTGGTCCCGTGCGAGGTGTTGGTGCCACTCAAGGGGCCTTTCGGCGGCTGTGTCGGGTTTTTTCATTCTTAGGCCATGTTTTTATGCCCAAGTCTAGAAAAATTCAAAATTTTGTCGTATTCTTAAATTGAGAGTCCCGTGATCATGCGATCAGTCCCTTAGAGTTACATTGGTCCCGTGGGAGGTGTTGGTGGCACTCACGGTGTCGTTCAAGGCCTGATTCCGGTTTTCGCCCTCTAACGCCATTTTTTAAGCCTATATCTAGAAATTTTCAATTATCCTTGTATTCTAAAACCAGGATTCCCGTGATCACACGGTCTTAGTCCTGTACTTGGTGTTGGCGCCTCTCACGGGGCCATTCGAGGGCTGTGTCGGGTTACTGCCTTCTAACGCCTTATTTTTAAGCCTAATTCTAAAAATATGCAAATTATCATAGTATTCTCAAACCGAGAGTCCCGTGATCAAGTGGTCAATTCCTATGAGTTACATTGGTCCCGTCCAAGGTGTTGATGAAGCTCACAGGGCCGTTCGGGGGCTGTTTTGGATTTTTACCCACTAACGCCATTTTTTAAGCCTAAGTCTAGAAATTTTCAAAATTTTCCTGTATTCTGAAATCGGGTATTCCGTGATCGTACATTCAGTTGCTACTAGATTCAATCGTCCCTTGCGAGGTCTTGGTGCCTTTCATCGGGCCGTTAAGAGTCTTTTTTTGGGTTTTCGCCCTCCAATGCCATATTTTTAAGCCTAAGTCTAGAAATATGCAAATTATCGTGTATTCTCAAATCTAGAGTCTCATGATCACGCGGTGAGTTCCTATGGGTTACATTGGTCCGGTACGAGGTGTTGGTGCCTCACACGGGGCCATTCGGGGGCTATTTTGCATTTCCACACACTAATGCCATGTTTTGCTTAAGTCTTGCTATTTTTAAATCATCATCGTATTCTCAAACCTGGTGTCCCGTGATCACGCGATTAGTTCCTACGAGTTACATTTTTCCCGTACGAGGTGTTGGTGCCACTCATAGAGATGTTCGAGGGTTTTATCAGGCTCTTGGCTTCTAACGCCATTTTTTAAGCCTAAGTCTAAATATTTTCAAATTATAATAATATTCTCAAATTGGGAGTCCCGTGATCGCGCGGTCACTTCCTACGGGTTGCATTGGTCCCATTCGAGGTCTTGGTGCCTCTCACGGGGCCTTTTGGGTCCCGTGTCGGGTTTTTGCCTTCTAATACCATGTTGTTAAGCCCAATTCTAAAAATATGCAAAGTCTCATTGTATTCTCAAACCGAGAGTCCCATGATCTTGCGATCAGTTCCTGTTAGTTACATTGGTCCCGTGCGAGCTGTTTTTGAGCCTAAGTCTAGATATATGAAAATTATCATTGTATGCTCAAAACTGAGAGCACCGCGATCCCGTCGTCAGTTCCTACGAGTTACATTGATCCCGCAAAGGTATTGGTGGCACTCATGGGGCCGTTCGAGGGCTTTTTCCAGTTTTTTCCCTCTAACGTCATTTTTTAAGCATATGAGTAGAAATTTTCAAATTATCCTTGTATTCTAAAATCATGATTTCCCTGATCGCATGGTCAGTTCTACGGGGTACTTTGGTCCCGTATGAGGTCTTGGTGCCTCTCATGGGGCCGTTTAGGGGTTGTGTCGGGTTTTTTCCTTTTAACGCCATATTTTTACGCCTAATTCTAGAAATATGCAAATTATCGTCGTATTCTCAAACCAAGAATCTCATGATCGCGCGTCCTAAGAGTTACATTGGTGCCGTGCGAGGTGTTGGTGCCACTAACGGGGTCGTTCGGGGGATATTTTTCATTTTCACCCACTAACGCCATGTTTTGCTTAAGTCCTAATATTTTTAAATTATCATCGTATTATCAAACCGAGAGTCCCGTGATCACACGGTCAGTTCCTAGGAGTTAAATTGGTCCCATACGAGGTGTTGGTGCCACTAATAGAGCCGTTTGGGGATTTTGTCGGGCTGTTGGCTTCTAAGGCCATTTTTTATGCCTAAGTCGGGATATTTACAAATTATCCTTCTATTCTCAAACCGGGAGTCCCGTGATCTTGCGGTCAATTCCTACGGGTTACATTGGTCCCATGCGAGGTGTTGGTTCCTCTCACAGGGACGTTCAGGGCTCGAGTTAGGTTTTTTCCTTCAAACACCATGTTGTTAAACCCAATTCTAGAAATATGCAAATTATCATCGTATTCTCAAACTGAGAGTCCCATAATCTCGTGGTTAGTTCCTATGAGTTATATTGGTCCCGTAGGAGATCTTGGTGCTAATCACGGGGACGTTTGGGGGATGTTTTGGGTTTTTTCCCACTAATGCCATTTTTTAGGCCTTAGTCTAGATATTTTCAAATTACCCTTGTATTCTCAAATTAGGAGTCCCATAATCACGTGATTAATTCCGACTAGTTACATTGGTCCCCTTCGAGGTTTTGGTGCCACTCACGGGGCCGTTCAGGGGTTGTGTTGGGTTTTTGGTTTCTAATGCCATGTTTTTTAGCCTAAGTCTAGAAGTATGGAAATTATCGTCGTATTCTCAAACCGAGAGTCCCGTGATCACGCGGTCAGTTCCTATGAGTTACATTGATCCCGTGTGAAGTGTTTGTGGTACTCACGGGGCCGTTCAAGGGCTATTTTATTTTTTCACCCTCTAACGCCATTTTTTAAGCCTATGTCTAGAAATTTTCAAATTATCATTGTATATTCAAACTCGAATTTCCGTGATCGCACGGTCAGTTTTTACTGGTTATATTGGTCCCATGCGAGGTGTTGGTGTCACTCACGGTGTCGTTCGGGGGCTTTTTCAGGTTTTCACCGACTAACGCAATGTTTTGCAAAAAATTAATATTTTTAAATTGTCGTCATATTCTCAAACCGTGGGTCCCGTGATCACGCGGTCAGTTCCTACGAGTTACATTGGTCCCGCGCGAGGTGTTGGTGCCACTCATGGGGCAGTTTGGGGGTTGTTTTGAGTTTTCACCCACTAACGCCATGTTTGTAAACCTAAGTCTAGAAATATTCAAATTAGCATCATATTCTCAAAGTCCCGTGATAGCCCGGTCAATTCCTACGAGTTACATTGGTCCTGTGTGAGGTCTATGTGCTACTCCCGGGGTCGCTCGGGGGCTATTTTGGGTTTTCTTTCACAAGCACCATTTTTTAAGCCTAAGTCTAAAAATTTTCAAATTATCCTTGTATTCTCAAATCGGGAGTCCCGTGATCGCGTGATCTATCCCTACGAGTGATATTGGACCCGTGCAAGGTGTTAGTGCCACTCACAGATTCGTTCGGGGGTTTTACCGAGCTCTTGCCCTCTAATGCCATTTTTTTACACCTTCGTTTAGATATTTTAAAATTATAATTGGATTCTCAAATCGGGAGTCCCATGACTATTCGGTCAGGTTCTACGAGTTATATTTGTCCCTTGCGAGGTGTTGGTACTACTCACTGGGCTGTTCGGGTTTTCACACACCAATGCCATCTTTAAGACTTGGTCTAGATATTTTCAAATTATCCTTGCATTCTCAAACCAAAAGTCCCGTGATTTCATGGTCACTTCCTATAGGTTACATTGTTCCTGTGCGAGGTGTTAGTGCCTCTCACGGGGCCCTTTAGGGCCCGTGTCGTGTTTTTGCCTTCTAACAACATTTTTTTAGCCCAATTGTAGAAATATTCAAATTATCATCGTATTCTCAAATCGAGAGTTTCATGATCTTGCGGTCAGTTCCTACGAGTTACATTGGTCTCGTGTGAGGTGTGGGTTCTACTCACGGGGCCGTTCAGGGGCTATTTTGGGTTTTCACCCACTAACGCCATTTTTTAAGCCTAAGTCTAAGAATTTTTAACTTATCTTTGTATTCTAAAATTGAGAGACCCGTGATTGCATGATCAGTTCCATTGAGTTACATTGGTCCCGTGCGAGGTGTTGGTGCCACTCACAGAGATTTTTTGTGGCTGTTTCGAGTTTTCACCCACTAACGCCATGTTTTATTTAAGCCCAGATATTTTTAAATTATCATCCTATTCTCAAACCGGGAGTATCGTGATCGTGCGATCAGTTCCTACGAGTTACAGTGGTCCCGTGCGAGGTGTTCGTGCCACTCACGGGGCCGTTCGGGGGATATTTTGGGTTTTCACCCACTAATGCCATGTTTATAAACGTAAGTGGAGAAATATACAAATTATCATCGTATTCTCAAACTGAGAGTCCCGTGATCACGCAATCAGTTCGTACGAGTTACATTGATCCCGTTCGAGGTGTTGGTGCTACTCACGGAGCTGTTCGGGGGCTGTTTTAGCTTTTTGCTCACTAATGCCATTTTTGAAGCCTAAGTCTAGAAATTTTCAAATTATACTTATATTCCCAAATAGGGAGTCTCGTGATCGTGTGATCAGTTCCTACAAGTTAATTTGGTCCCGTGCGAGGTGTTGGTGCCACTCACAGAGCCATTCAGGGGGTTTTGCTGGGCTCCTTCCTTCTAACGCCATTTTTTAAGCCCTATATAGATATTTTAAAATTATAATTGTATTCTCAAATCGATAGTCCGGTGATCGCGCGATCACTTCCTACTAGTTACATTGGTCCCGTGCGAGGTGTTGGTGCTACTTACGGGGCCGTTCGGGGGATATTTTGGGTTTTCGCTCACTAATGCCATATTTTAAGCCTAAGTCTAGAATTACATTGGTCCCGTGATCGTGATTAGTTCCTACGAGTTACATTGGTCCCGTGCGAGGTGTTGGTGCCACTCACAGAGTCGTTCTGGGATTTTATCGAGCGCTTGCCTTCAAACACCATTTTTTAATTCGTAGTCTAGATATTTTAAAACTATAATTGTATTCTCAAACTGGGAGTCCCATAATCGTGCAGTCAGTTCCTACGAGTTACATTTGTTCCGTTCGAGGTATTGGGGCTACTCAGTGGGCTGTTCAGGGGCTGTTTTGGGTTTTCTCCCACTAAAGCCATTTTTTAAACCTCAGACTTGAAATTTTCAAATTATAATTGTATTCTCAAACTGGGAGTCCCGTGATCGCCCGATAATTTTCGACGAGTTACATTGGCCCCATGCGAGGTGTTGGTGCCACTCAGGGGTCCATTCGGGGGCTGTGTTAGGTTTTTGCCTTGTATCTCCAAGTTTTTAACCCTCAGTATAGAACTATGAAAATTATCATCGTATTGTTAAATCGAGAATCCCGTGATCGCGCGATCAGTTCCTACAAGTTATGTTTGTCCCGTGCGAGGGTTGGTGGCACTCACAGGGCTGTTCGAGGGATATTTTGGGGTTTTGCTCACTAACGCCTTTTTTAAGCCTAAGTCTAGAAATTTTAAAATTATCCTTGTATTCTCAGATCGGGAGTCCCGTTATCGCATGATCAGTTCCTACTAGTTGCATTGGTCCCCTGCAAGGTGTTGGTGCCACTCACAGAGTCGTTCAGGGGTTTTGTCGGGCCCTTACCTTCTAATTCCATTTTTTAATCGTTAGTCTCGATATTTTAAAATTATAATTATATTCTCAAACTGGGATTCCCATGATTGTGTAGTCAGTTCCTACGAGTTACATTGGTCTCGTGCGTGGTGTTGGTGCTACTCACTGGGCAGTTCGGGGGCTATTTTTGGTTTTTTCCCATCAACGCCATTTTTAAGCCTTGGTCTAGAAAATTTCAAATTATCTTATATTCTCAAATTGGTAGTCCCGTGATCTCGCGATAAGTTTTGATAAGTTACATTGGTCCCGTGCGAGGTGTTGGTGCTACTCACGGGGCCGTTCGGCGGCTGTGTCGGTTTTTTGCTTTCTAACGCCATGTTTTTATGCCTAAGTCTAGAAAAATGCAAATTATCATCGTATTCTTATATCGAGAGTCCCGTGATCGATCGATCAATTCCTATGAGTTACATTGGTCCCGTACGCGGTATTGGTGGCACTCACGGCACCGTTCGAGGGATGATTCGGGTTTTCATCCTCTAACGCCATTTTTTAAGCCTGCCTAGAAATTTTCAAATTATCCTTGTATTCTTGAACCAGGATTCCCGTGATCGGATGGTCAGTTCCTACCTGTTACATTGGTCATGTACGAGGTGTTGGCGCCTCTCACGGGGCCGTTCGAGGGTTGTGTCGGTTTTCTACCTTCTAACGCCATGTTTTTAAGCCTAATTCTAGAAATATAAAAATTATCATAGTACTCTCAAACCGAGAGTCCCATGATTGCGCGGTGAATTCCAATGAGTTAAATTGGTCCCGTCCGAGGTGTTGGTGAAACTAATGGGGCCGTTCGGGGGCTGTTTTGAGTTTTCATGCACTAACTCCATTTTTTAAGCCTAAGTCTGGAAATTTTCAAATTTTCCCTGTATTCTCAAACTGGGTGTCCCATGATTGCACAATCAGTTCCTACTAGATACATTCGTCCATTGTGAGGTGTTGGTTGCTCTCATGGGGCCATTCGGGGGCTATTTTGGGTTTTCGCACTCCAACGCCATATTTTTAAGCCTAACTCAAGGAATTTGAAAATTATCTTGTATTCTCAAATCGAGAGTCCCATGATCGCATGGTCAGTTCCTATGGGTTATATTGGTCCAATACGAGGTGTTGGTACCTCTCACGGGGCCATTCGGGGATGTGTTGAGTTTTTTCCTTCTAACGATATGTTTTTACGCATAATTCTAGAAATTTGAAAATTATCATCGTATTCTCAAATCGAGAGTCTCATGATCGTGCAGTCAGTTCCTACGAGTTACATTGATCTCGTGCGAGGTGTGGTGCCACTCATAGGGTCGTTCGGGGAATATTTCAAGTTTTGACCCACTAATGCTATGTTTATATGTCTAAGTCTAGAAATATTTAAATTATCGTCGTATTCTCAAATCGAGAGTCCCGTGATCACGCGACCAGTTCTTACGAGCTACAAGTGTCTTGTGTGAGGTGTTGGTGCCACTCACGGGGCCGTTTGGGGCCTGTTTTGGTTTTTCACCCACTAACGGCTTGTTTTTAACCCTATGTCCAGAAATTTTCAAATTATCCTTTCATTCTCAAATTAGGAGTCCCATGATCACGCGGTCAGTTCCTACGAGTTACATTGGTGTCGTGAGAGTTGGCGGTGCCTCTCACGGTGCCGTTCAGGGGTTATCTCGAGTTTTCGCCTTCTAAAGCCATGTTTTTAAGCCTAGGTCTAGAAATGTTCAAATTATCATCGAATTATCAAACCGGGAGTCATGTGATCGCGCGGTTAGTTCCTATGAGTTACATTGGTCCAATGTGAGGTGTTGGTGCCACTCACTGGGCCGTTTGGGGGCTGGTTCAGGTTTTTTCCTTCTAACGCCATGTTTTTAAGCCTAAGTCTAGAAATATGTAAATTATCATTGTATTCTCGAATCGAGAGTCCCGTGATCGCACGGTCAATTCCTATGAGTTACATTGATCCCATACGAGGTGTTGGTGCCACTCACGGGGCCATTCGGGGGCTGTTTTACGTTTTCACACACTAACGCCATATTTTTCTTAAGTCTTAATATCTATAAATTATCGTCGTATTCTTAAACCAGGATTCCCGTGATCACGCGGTCAGTTCCTATGAGTTACATTTTTCCCGTACGAGGTGTTAATGCCACTCATAGAGCCGTTCGGGGTTTTATTGGGGTCTTGACTTCTAACGCCATTTTTTAAAGCTTAAGTCTAGATATTTTAAAATTATAATTATATTCTCAAATCGGGAGTCCTCTGATCATGCGATCACTTCCTACGGGTTACATTGGTCCCATTGGAGGTGTTGGTGCCTCTCATGGGGCCATTCGGGTCCCGTGTCAGGTTTTTGCCTTCTAATACCATGTTGTTAAGCCCAATTCTAGAAATAAGCAAATTATCATCGTATTTTCAAACCGAGAGTCCCATGATCTGGCAATACATTCCTACCAGTTACATTGGTCCCTTGCGAGGTGTGTGTGTTACTCACAAGGCCGTTTAGGGGCTGTTGTAGGTTTTTGCCCACTAACGCCATTTTTTAAGCCTAAGTCTAGGAATTTTCAAATTATCCATGTATTCTCAAACTGGGAGTCCCATGATCACGTGATCAGTTCCTACAAGATACATTTGTCCCATACGTGGTGTTGGTGCCACTCATAGAGCCGTTTGGGGGTTTGGTCGGGCTCTTGCCTTCTAACGCCATTTTTTTAAGCTTTAGTCTTGATATTTTAAAATTATTATTGTTTTCTCAAATTGGCAGTCTCATGATCACGCGATCAGTTCCTACGAGTTACATTAGTCCCGTGTGATGTGTTGGTGCTACTCACGGGGACGTTCGGGGGCTATTATGGGTTTTCGACCACTAACACCATTTTCTAAGCCTCAGTCTAGAAATTTTCAAATTATCCTTGTATTCTTAAATAGGGAGTCCCATGATCACGATATTTTTTCGACGAGTTACACTCGTCCCATGCGAGGTGTTGGTGCCCCTCATGGGGCCGTTCGAGGGCTGTGTCGAGTTTTTCCCTTCTAGCGCCATATTTTTTAGCCTAAGTCTAGAAATATGCAAATTATCTTCGTATTCTCAAAATCGAGAGTCCCGTGATCGCGCGGTCATTTCTTATGAGTTACATTGTCCCGTGCGAGGTGTTCGTGGCACTCACGGGACTGTCCGAGGGCTGTTTCGAGTTTTCGCCCTCTAATGCTATTTTTTAAGCCTATGTCTAGAAAGGTTCAAATTATCTTTTATTCTCAAACCGGGATTCCCGTGATCGCACGGTTAGTACTATCGGTTACTTCTGTCACGTACGAGCTGTTGGTGTCTCTCACGGGGATGTTCGGGGCTGTGTCGGGTTTTTGCCTTCTAACACAATGTTTTTACGCCTAATTCTATAAATATATAAATTATCATCGTATTATCAAATTGGGGGTTCCGTGATCACGCAGTCAGTTCCTATGACTTACATATGTCCGTGCGAGGTGTTGGTGCCACTCACCTGGGCCGTTCGGGGGCTATTTTGCATTTTCACCCACTAACGCCATATTTTTCATAACTCTCAATTTTTTTAAATTATCATCGTATTCTCAAATCGGGAGTCCCGTGATCGCGCGGTCAGTTCCTACAAGTTGCATTTGTCCCGTACGAGGTGTCGGTACCACTCACAGAGCCGTTTGGGGGTTTTATCGGGCTGTTGGCTTCTAACGCCATATTTTAAGCCTAAGACTAGATATTTTAATATTATAGTTGTATTCTCAAATCAGGAGTCTCGTGATCCTGCAGTCAGTTCCTATGGGTTACATTGTTCTTGTGGGAGGTGTTGGTGCTACTCACGGGGCCGTTCGGGGGCTGTTTCGAGTTTTCACCGTCTAGGCCATTTTGATAAGCCTAATTCTAGAAATTTTCATATTACCTTGTATTCTTAAACCGGGAGTCCCGTTATTGCGCGGTCAATTCCAACAGGTTATATTGGTCCGGTGCGAGGTGTTGGTACCTCTCACGGGGCTGTTCAGGGTCCCTGTCGGGTTTTTACCTTTTAATACGATGTTGCTAAGGCCAATTATATAAATATGCAAATTCTCATCATATTCTCAAACCGAGAGTCCCGTGATCTTACAGCCAGTTCCTACAAGTCACATTGGTCCCGTGCGAAGTGTGGGTGCTATTCATGGGGCGGCCGTTCGAGGGCTATTTTGGGTTTTTCCCACTGACGTCATTTATTAATCCTAAGTCAAAGAATTTTCAAATTATACTTGTATTCTTAAATTAGGAGTCCCGTGATCGCGTGATCAGCTCCTACGAGTTACAATGGTCCTGTGTGAGGTGTGGGTGCCACTCACAGAGCCGTTCAGAGGTTTTACCGGTTTCTTGCCTTCTAACGCCATTTTTTAAGCCTTAGTCGAGATGTTTTAATATTATAATAATATTCTCAAACCAGGAGTCCCGTGATCGCGCGGTCAGTTCCTATAAGTTCCATTGGTCCCCTGCGAGGTGTTGGTGCTACTCACAGGGCCGCTCGGGGGCTATTTTGGGTTTTTGTCGACTAACGCCATTTTTTAATCCACGGTCTAGAAAATTTTGAATTATCCTTGTATTCTTAAATAGTGAGTCACCTAATTATGCGATTAGTTCTGAAGAGTTACACTGGTCCTGTGCGAGGTGTTGGTGCCACGCACGGGGCCGTTCGAGGGTTATGACGGGTTTTTGCCTTCTAACGCCATGTTTTTTAGCCTAAGTCTAGAAATATGCAAATTATCATCGTATTCTCAAAACTGAGAGTCTCGTGATCACGGGGTCAGTTCCTATGAGTTACATTGGTCCCGTAAAGGTATTGGTGGCCCTCACAGGGCCGTTCGAGGGCTGTTTCGAGTTTTCACTCTCTAACATCACTTTTTAAGCTTATGACTAGAAATTTTAAAATTATCCTTGTATTCTCAGATCGGGATTCCCGTGATCGCACTGTCTGTTTTACGGGTTACTTTTATCCCGTACGAGGTGTTGGTGCCTCTCACGGGGCCGCTCAGGGGCTGTGTTAGGTTTTTGCCTTCTAACGCCGTGTTTTTTTGCCTAATTTTAGAAATATACAAACTATCATCGTATTCTCAAACTTGGAGTCCCATGATCGTGCAGTCAGTTCCTACGAGTTACATTGGTCCCGTGCGAGGCGTGGGTGCTACTCACAGGGCCATTCGAGGACTTTTTTAGGTTTTTTCCCACTAACGCCATTTTTAAGCCTAAGTCTAGGAATTTTTAAATTGCGTGATTAGTTTCGTGATTGCATGATCAGTTCTTATGAGTTACATTGGTTCCGTGCGAGTTGTTGGTGCCAATCAAAGAGCTATTCGGGGGTTTTGCCAGACACTTGCCTTCTAACACCAATTCTTAAGCCTTTGTCTGATATTTTAAAATTATAATTGTATTCTCAAATTAGGAGTCCCATGATCACGCGATCAGTTTCTACGAGTTGCATTGGTCTTGTGCGAGGTGTTGGTGCTACTCACGGGGCCGTTTGGGGGATGTTTTTGGTTTTCGCCCACTAACACCATTTTTGAAGCCTCAGTTTATAAATTTTCAAATTATCTTTATATTCTCAAATCAGAAGTCCCATGATCGCATGATTAGTTTCGACGAGTTACATTGGTCCCGTGCGAGGTGTTAGTGGCCCTCACGAGGCCGTTCAGGGATGTGTCGGGTTTTTACTTTCTAACTCCATGTTTTGAAGCCTAAGTCTAGAAATATGCAAATTATCATCATATTCTCAAACGGAGAGTGCCGTGATCGTACGGTTAGTTCCTACGAGTTACATTGGTCCCGTTCGAGGTGTTGGTGCCACTCACGGAGACGTTTAGAGGCTGTGTCGGGTTTTTTCCTTCTAACACCATTTTGTAAGCCTAAGTCTAGAAATATGCAAATTATCGCTGTATTCTCAGACCGGGAGTCCTATGATCGCGCGATAAGTTCCAATGAGTAACATTGGTCCTATACGAAGTGTTCTAGCCACTCATGGGGTCGTTCTGTGGCTATTTCGAGTTTTCACCCACTAATGACATGTTTTACTTAAGTCCTGATATTTTTAAATTATCATCATATTCTGAAACCGGGAGTTCCATGATCACGCGATCAGTTCTTACGAGTTACATTGGTCCCGTGCGAGGTGTTGGTGCCACTTATGAGGCCGTTCGGGGGCTATTTTCGATTTTCACCCACTAACGCCATGTTTATAAACCTAAGTATAGAAATATATAAATTATCCTCGTATTCTCAAATTGAGAGTCCCATGATCACACAGTCAGTTCGTACTAGTTACATTGGTCCCGTGTGAGGTGTTGGTGCTACTCATGGGGCTGTTCGGGGGCTGTTTTGGGTTTTCGCTCACTAATGCCATTTCTGAAGCTTAAGTCTAGAAATTTTCAAATTATCCTTTTATTCTCAAACCAGGAGTCTTGTGATCGTGTGATCAGTTCCTACGAGTTACATTGGTCTAGTGCGAGGTGTTGGTGCCAATCACAGAGCCGTTCGGGGGGTTTTGCTAGGTTATTTCCTTCTAACGCCATTTTTTTAAGCCTTAGTATAGATATTTGTAAATTGTAATTGTATTCTCAAATTAGGAGTCCCGTGATCATGCAGTCAGTTCCTACCAGTTACATTGGTCCCGTGCAAGGTGTTGGTGCTACTCATGGGGTCGTTCGGGGGCTGTTTTGGGTTTTCGACTACTAACGCCATTTTTTAAGCCCCAGTCTAGAAATTTTCTAATTATCCTTGTATTCTCAAATTAGGAGTCCCATGACTGCGGGATTAGTTCTGACTAGTTACATTGGTCCAGTAGGACCGAGTGTCCCATGATCGTGTGATCAGTTCCTATATGTTACATTGGTCCCATGCGAAGTGTTGGTGGCACTTACAGGGACGTTTGAGGGCTGTTTCAGGTTTTCACCCCCTAATGCCATTTTTTAAGCCTATGTCTAGAAATTTTCAAATAATCCTTGTATTCTCAAATCGAGATTCCTGTGATCGCACGGTCAGTTCCTAGGGGTTACATTGGGACGATACGAGGTGTTAGTGCCTCTCATGGGGTCGTTTGGGGGCACTGTCAGGTTTTTTCCTTCTAACGCCATGTTTTTAAGCATAATTCAAGAAATATGCAAATTATCGTAGTATTCTCAAACTGGGAGTCCCGTAATCGCGCAATAAGTTCCTACGAGTTACATTAGTCCCGGCGAGGTAATGGTGCCACTTACGGGGTCATTCAGGGGGATATTTCGGGTTTTCACCGACAAACTCCATGTTTTGCTTTAGCCCTGATATTTTTAAATTATTTTTGTATTCTCAAACTGGGAGTCCCAAGATCACGCGGTCAGTTCCTACGAGTTTCATTGGTCCTGTGCGAGGTGTTTGTGTTACTCATGGGGCTGTTTTATGTTTTCTCTCACTAATGCCATTTTTTAAGCGTAAGTCTAGAAATTTTCAAATTATCCTTGTATTCTCAAACCGAGAGTTCCGTGATCGCGTGATCAGTTCCTACGAGTTACATTGGTCCCGTGTGAGGTGTTGGTGCCACTCACAGAGCCATTCGGGGGTGTTGCCGGGATCTTGCCTTCAAACGCCATTTTTTTAAGCCTCAGTCTAGATATTTTAAAATTATAATTGTATTCTCAAACTGGGAGTCCCGTGATCGTACGGTCAGTTCCTACGAATTACATTGGTCCCGTGCGAGGTGTTGGTGCTACTCACTGGGCCGTTCGGGGGAAGTTTTGGGTTTTCGCCAACTATTTTTTAAGCCTCAATCTAAAAATTTTCAAACTATAGTTGTATTATCAAATTGGGAGTCCCGTGATTGCGCGATAAGTTCTTGCGAGTTACATTGCTCTCGTGCGAGGTTTTGGTGCAACTCACGAGGTCGTTCGGGGGCTGTGTCGAGTTTTTGCCTTTTAACTCCATGTTTTTAATCCTAAGTCTAAAAATACGCAAATTGTCATCGTATTCTTAAATTGATAATCCCATGATCGCGTGGTCAGTTCCTACGAGTTACATTGGTCTTGTGCGAGGTGTTGGTGGCACTCATTGGGCCGTTCGAGGGATATTTTGAGTTTTTACTCACTAATGCCATTTTTCATGCATAAGTCTAGAAATTTTCAAATTATCCTTATATTCTCAAGTCAGCAGTCCTGTGATCGAGCGATCAGTTCCTACGAGTTATATTGGTCCCGTGAGAGGTGTTGGTGCTACTCACGGGGCCGTTCGAGGGGTTATTTTTGGTTTTTTTCCACTAACGCCCATTTTTTAAGCCTCGGTCTAGAAATTTTCAAATTATAGTTGTATTATCAAGCTGGTAGTCCCGTGATCGTGCGATAAGTTTCGACGAGTTAAACTGGTCCCGTGCGAGGCGTTGGTTCCGCTTACGGGGCCGTTCGAGGGCTATTTTGGGTTTTCACTCACGAGTCGTTCGAGGGCTATCTTTCCTTCAAACGCCATTTTTTAAGCCTTAGTCTGCATATTTTAAAATTATAATTGTATTCTCAAACTGGACTCTCGTGATCGTGCGGTCAGTTCCTATGATTTACAATGGTCTCGTGCGAGGTGTTGGTGCTACTCACTGGGACGTTTAAGGGAAGCTTTGGTTTTTCTCCCACTAACGCCATTTTTTAAGACTCAGTGTAGAAAATTTCAAATTATAGTTGTATTGTCAAACTGGGAGTCCCATGATCACCCAATAAGTTCCGACGAGTTACATTGGTCCCGTGCGAGGTGTTGGTGCCACTCACGGAGCCTTTCGGGGGCTGTCTTAGATTTTTTCCTTTTACTCCATATTTTTAACCCTAAGTCCAGAAATATGCAAACTATCATCATATTCTTAAATTGAGAATCCCGTGATCGTGTGGTCAGTTCCTACGAGTTACATTGGTCCAGTGCGAGGTGTTGGTGGCACTCACGGGGCCGTTCAAGGGCTATTTTGGGTTTTTGCTTACTAACGCCATTTTTTAAGCCTAGGTCTAGAAATTTTCAAATTATCCTTGTATTCTCAAATTGGGAGTCCTATGATTGCGTGATCAGTTCTTACGAATTACATTTGTCCCCTGCGAGGTGTTGGTGCCACTTATAGAGTCGTTCGAGGGTTTTATCGAGCCCTTGCCTTATAATACCATTTTTTAATCCTTAGTCTAGATATTTTAAAATTATAATTGTATTCTCAAACTGGGAGTCCCATGATTATGCAGTCAGTTCCTACGAGTTACATTGGTCCCGTGCGAGGTGTTGGTGGCACTCACTGGGCCGTTTAGGGGCAGTTTTGGGTTTTCACCCATCAACGCCATTTTTATGCCTCAGTCTATAAAATTTCAAATTATCCTTGTATTCTCAAACCGGGAGTCCCATGATCGCGTGATAAGTTTTGACGAGTTACATTGGTCCCGTGCGAGGTGTTGGCGCCACTCACGGGACCGTTCGGCGGTTGTGTCGGCTTTTTGCCTTCTAACGCCATGTTGTTATGTCTAAGTCTAGAAAAATGCAAATTATCATTGTATTCTTAAATAGAGAGTCCCGTCATCGTGAGGTCAGTTCCTATGAGTTACATTGGTCCCGTTCGAGGTGTTGGTGGCACTCACAACGTCGTTCGAGGGTTGATTCGGGTTTTCGCCCTTTAACGCCATATTTTAAACCTATGTCTAGAAATTTTAAAATTTCCCTTGTACTATTAAACCCGAATTCTCGTGATCGCACGATGAGTTACTACGGGTTACATTGGTCCCGTATGAGGTATTGGCGCCTCTCACGAGGCCGTTCGAGGGTTGTGTGGGGTTTCTGACTTCTAACGCCTTGTTTTAAGCCTAATTCTAGAAATATATGAATTATTATAGTATTCTCAAATCGGGAGTCCCGTGATCACGCGGTCAATTCCTACGAGTTACATTGGTCCCGTCCGAGGTGTTGGTGAAACTCACGGGGCTGTTCGGGGGCTGTTTTGGGTTTTCACCCGCTAATGCCATTTTTTAATCCTAAGTCTAGAATTCTTCAAATTTTCCCTTTATTGTGAAACCGGGTGTCCCGTGATCGCACAATCAGTTCCTACTAGATACATTCATCCCTTGCGAGGTGTTGGTGCCTCACACGAGCTGTTTCGGGTTTTCGCCTGCCAATGCCATATTTTTAATTCTAAGTCAAGAAATATGCAAATTATCATGTATTCTCAAACCGATAGTCCCGTGATCGCACGGTCAGTTCCTACAGGTTACATTGGTCCGGTACGAGGTGTTGGTGCCTCCCACAGGGATGTTCAGGGGTTGTCTAGTGTTTTTGCCTTCGAATGCCATGATTTTACGCCTAATTATAGAAATATGCAAATTATAATCATATTCTCAAACCGAGAGTCCCACGATCGTGCCGTCAGTTCCTACGAGTTACATTGGTCCCGTGCAAGGTGTTGGTGCCGCTCAAGGGGCCGTTCAGGGGATGTTTTGAGTTTTCACCCACTAACACTATGTTTATATGTCTAAGTCTAGAAATATATAAATTACCATTGTATTATCAAATCAGGAGTCCCGTGAACACGCGGCTAGTTCTTACGAGTTACATTGGTCCTCGGCGAGATGTTGGTGCCACTCACAAGGTCGTTTGGGGCCTGATTCGGGTTTTCACCCACTAACGCCATGGTTTTAACCCTAAGTTCAGAAATTTTAAAATTATCATTTTATTCTCAAATCGAGAGTCCCGTGATCACTCGGTCAGTTCCTACGAGTTACATTGGTACTGTGCGAGGTGGTGGTCCCTCTCAAGGGGTTGTCTCGATTTTTCGCCCTCTAACGCCTTGTTTTTAAGCCTAGGTCTAGAAATGTGCAAATTATCATCGTATTATCGAACCGGGAATCCTGTGATCCCGTGGCCATTTCCTACGAGTTACATTGGTTCCGTGTAGGGTTTGGTGCCACTAACGGGGCCGTTCGGGGGTTGGTTTGAGTTTTTACCTTATAACGCCATGTTTTTAAGCCTAAGTCTATAAATATGCAAATTATCATCATATTACCAAACCGAGAGTCCCATGATTACACAACCAGTTCCTACGAGTTACATTGGTCCTGTGCGAGGTGTTGGTGCCACTTACGGGGCCGTTCGTGGGATATTTTACATTTTATCACACTAATGCCATGTGTTGCTTAAGTCATTTTATTTTTCAATTATCATCGTATTTTCAAACTGAGAGTCCCGTGAACACTTGTTCAATTCCCACGAGTTACATTTGTCCCGTACGAGGTGTTGGTGCCACTCACAGAGCTGTTCGAGTGTTTTATCGGGCTATTGGTTTCTAATGCCATTTTTTAAGACTAAGTCTAGATATTTTCAAATTATAATTGTACTCTCAAATCGGGAGTCCCGTGATTGCACGATCACTTCCTACGGTTTACATTGGTCCCATTGGAGGCTTTGGTGCCTCTCACGGGGTCGTTCGGGTCCCATGTCGGGTTTTTGCCTTCTAATACCATGTTGTTAAGCCTAATTTGAGAAATATGAAAATTATCATCGTATTCTCAAATCGCGAGTCTCGTGATCTTGCGATCAATTTCTACCAATTACATTGGTCCCGTGCGAGGTGTGGGTGTTACTAACGGCGCCGTTTGGGGGCTGTTTAGAGTTTTTGCCCACTAACGCCATTTTTTAAGCCTAAGTCTAGGAATTTTTAAATTACTTTGTATTCTCAAATTGGGAGTCCCGTGATCGCGTTATCAGGTCCTACGAGTTGCATTGGTCCCGAATGAGGAGTTAGTTCCACTCACATAGCCGTTTGGGGGGTTTTGCCGGGCTCTTGCATTATAACGCCATTTTTAAGCCTTAGTCTAGATATTTTAAAATTATAATTGTTTTCTCAAATCAGGACTCATGCGATCAGTTCCTACTAGTTACATTGGTCCCGTGTAATGTGTTGGTGCTACTCATGGGGCCGTTCGGGAGCTATTTTGGGTTTCGACCACTAACACCATTTATTAAGACTCAGTCTAGAAATTTTCAAATTATCCTTGTATTCTTAAACAGGGAGTCTTGTGGTCACGAGATTAGTTCTGACGAGTTACAATGGTCCCGTGCGAGGTGTTCGTGCCACTCACGGGGCTGTTCGAGGGCAGTATTGGGTTTTTAGCTTCTAACACCATATTTTTTAGGGGAAGTCTAGATATATGCAAATTATGATCGTATTCTCAAAACCGAGAGTCCTGTGATCACGCGATCATTTCCTACGAGTTACATTGGTCCCGTGCGAGATGTTGGTGGCACTCACGGGGCCGTTCGAGGGCGCTTTGGAGTTTTTGCCCTCTAATGCTATTTTTTAAGCCTATGTCAAGAAAATTTTAAATTATCCTTGTATTCTCAAACCGGGATTCCCGTGATCACACGATCAGTTCCACGGGTTACTTCTGTAACGTACGAGTTGTTGGTGTCTCTCATGGGACGTTCAGGGGCTGTGTCAGGTTTTTGCCTTCTAATGCCATGTTCTTACGCCTAATTCTAGAAATATGCAAATTATCATCATATTATCAAATCGGGGGTCCCGTGATCGCTCGATCAATTCCTACGAGTTACATTGGTCTCGTGCAAAGTGTAGGTGCCACTCACGTGGGCCGTTCGCGGGCTGTTTTGCATTTTCACCCACTAATACCATGTTTTTCTCAAGTCTCGATATTTTTAAATTATCATCATATTCTCAAACCGGGAGTCCTGTGATCGTGTGGTCAGTTCCTACAAATTATATTTGTCCCGTACGATGTGTTGGTGCCACTCATAGAGCCGTTCGGGGGTTTTATTAGGACCTTGCCTTCTAATGCAATTTTTTAAGCCTCTGTCTAAATATTTTAAAATTATATTTGTATTCTCAAACCGAGAGTCCCGTGATTGTGCGGTCAGTTCCTACAAGTTATATTGGTCCCGTGGAAGGTGTTGGTGCCACTCACGGGGCCGTTCGGGGGCTTTTTTGAGTTTTCACCATCAAGCACCATTTTTATCTTCCTAATTCTAGAAATTTTCAAATTATCCCCGTTTTCTCAAATCGGGAGTCCCGTTATTGCGCGATAAATTACTATGGGTTACATTGGTTCCGCGCGAGGTGTTGGTGCCTCTCATGGGGCCGTTCGGGGCTCGTGCCGAGTTTTTGCCTTTTAATACCATGTTGTTAAGCCCAATTCTAGAAATATGAAAATTCTCATCGTATCTCAAACCGAAAGTCCCGTAATCTTGCGGTCAATTCCTACGAGTTACATTAATCCTGTGCGAGATGTGGGTGCTACTCATGGGGACGTTCGGGGGATGTTTTGGGATTTTTCCCACTAACGCCATTTTTTAACCCCAAGTCTAGGAATTTTCAAATTATACTTGTATTCTTAAATCGGGAGTCCCGTGATCGTGTGATTAGTTCCTACGAGTTACATTCGTCCCGTGCGAGGAGGTTGTGCCACTCACAGAGCCATTTGGGGGGTTTTGTCGGTCCCTTGCCTTCTAATGCCATTTTTTAAGCCTTAGTACAGATATTTTAAAATTATAGTTGTATTCTCAAGTTGGGAGCCCCATGATCGCGCGATCAATTTCTACGAGTTACATTGGTCCCGTGCGAGGTGTTGGTGCCACTCATTGGGCCGTTCGGGGGCTGTTTTGGGTTTTCGCCCACCAGCGCCATGTTTAAGCCTCAGTCTAGAAAATTTCAAATTATCCTTATATTCTCAAACCGATACTCCCGTGATCATGCGATAAGTTTTTACGAGTTACATTGGTCCCGTGCGAGGTGTTGGTGCCACTCACGGGGCCGTTCGGCGGCTGTGTCGGGTTTTTGCCTTTTAACGCCATGTTTTTTTGCCTAAGTCAAGAAAAATACAAATTATCATCGTATTCTTTGATCGAGAGTCCCGTGATCATGCGATCAGTTCCTACGAGTTACATTGGTCTGGTGCAAGGTGTTGGTGGCACTCACGGCGCCATTCGAGGGCTAATTTGGGTTTTCGCCGTCTAATGCCATTTTTAAGCATATGTCTAGAAATTTTCAAATTATCCTTATATTCTCAAACAAGGATTCCCGTGATCGTACGGTCAGTTCCTACGAGTTACATTGGTCCCGTACGAGGTGTTGGCGCCTATCACGAGGCCGTTCGAGGGCTGTGTGGGGTTTCTGACTTATAACGCAATGTTTTTAAGCCTAATTCTAGAAATATGAAATTATCATAGTATTCTCAAACTGGGAGTCCCGTGATCGTGCGATCAATTCCTACGAGTTACATTAGTTCCGTTCGAGGTGTTGGTGAAACTCACGGGGTCGTTCGGGGGCTGTTTTGGATTTTCACCCGCTAATGCCATTTTTTAAGCCTAAGTCTAGAAATTTTAAAAATTTTCCTTTATTCTCAAATTGGGTGTCCCGTGATTGTACAGTCAGTTCCTACTAGATACATCATCCCTTGCGAGGTGTTGGTGCCTCTCACGGGGCCGTTCGGGGGCTGTTTCAGGTTTTCACCCTCCAACGCCATATTTTTAATCCAAAGTCTAGAAATATGAAAATTATTGTGTATTCTCAAACCAATAGTCTCATGAACGCACAGTCAGTTCCTACGGGTTACACTGGTCCGTTACAAGGTGTTGGTACCTCTCACAGGGCCGTTCGGGGGTTGTGTCGGGCTTTTGCCTTCAAACGCCATGTTTTTATGCCCAATTCTAGAAATATGCAAATTATAATCATATTCTCAAATCAAGAGTCCCATGACCGTGCAGTCAGTTCCTACGAGTTACATTAGTCCCGTGGGAGGTGTTAGTGCCACTCATGGAGCCGTTCGGGGGTTATTTTGGGTTTTCACCCACTAACGCGTTATTTATTTGTCTAAGTCCAAAAATACGTAAATTACCATCCTATTCTCAAACCAGGAGTCCCGTGATCATGCGTCCAGTTCTTACGAGTTACATTGGTCCTCTGCGAGCTGTTGGTGCCACTCACGGTGCTGTTGGGGGCCTATTTTGAGTTCTCACCCACTAACGCGGTTTTAACCCTAAGTCCATAATTTTTCAAATTATCATAGTATTCTCAAACTGTGAGTCCCATGATCGCCCGATAAGGTCCAACGAGTTACATTGGTACCGTGCGAGGTGGTGGTGCCCCTCACGGGGCCGTTCGGGGGTTATCTCGAGTTTTTGCCCTCTAACTCCATGTTTTAAGCCTAGGTCTAGAAATGTGAAAATCATTGTCATATTCTCGAATCGGGTGTCCTGTGATCGTGCATTCATTTCCTATGAGTTACATTGGTCCCGTGGAGGTGTTGGTGACACTCACGGGGCCGTTCGGAGGTTGGTTCCGATTTTTTCCTTATAACCCCATGTTTTTAAGATTAAGTCTAAAAATATGGAAATTATCGTCATATTATCAAACCGAGAGTCCCGTGATCGCTCAGTCAGTTCCTACGAGTTACATTGGTCCCTTGCGAGGTGTTGGTGTCACTTACGGGACCGTTCGGGGGTTGTTTTACATTTTCACACACTAATGCCATGTGTTGCTTAAGTCTTGATATTTTTAAATTATCATCATATTCACAAACTGAGAGTTCCTTGATGATGCGGTCAGTTCCTACGAGTTACATTTATCCCGTACAAGGTGTTGGTGCCACTCACAGAGCCGTTCGGGGGATTTATCGGGCAATTGGCTTCTAACGCCATCTTTAAAGCCAAAGTCTAGATATTTTCAAATTATAATTGTATTCTCAAATCGGGAGTTCCGTGATCGCGTGGTCACTTCCTACGGGTTACATTCTTCCTGTTAGAGGTTTTGGTGCCTCTCACGGGGCCATTCAAGTCTCGTGTCGGGTTTTTGCCTTCTAATACCATGTTGTTAAGCCCAATTCGAAAAATATGAAAATTATCATCGTATTCTCAAACTGGGAGTCCTGTGATCTTGCGGTTAGTTCCTACCAGTTACTTTGGTCCCGTGCGAGGTGTGGGTGTTACTCACGGGACCATTCGGGGGAAATTTTTGGTTTTTACCCACTAAAGCCATTTTTTAAGTCTAAGTCTAGTAATTTTTAAATTATCCTTGTATTCTCAAATCGGGAGTCTCGTGATCGCGTGATCAGTTCCTACGAGTTACATTGGTCCCGTACGAGGAGTTAGGGCCACTCAAAGAGCCGTTTGGGGGTTTTGCCGGGCTCTTGCCTTTTAACTCCATTTTTTAAGCCTTAGTCTAGATATTTTAATGTTATAATTTTTTTTTCAAATCCGGAGTCTCGTGATCATGCGATCAGTTCCTATGAGTTACATTAGTCTCGTGTAGTGTGTTGGTGCTACTTATGGGGCCGTTCGGGGGCTATTTTGGGTTTTCTACCACTAACACCATTTATTAAGACTCGATCTAGAAATTTTTAAATTATCCTTGTATTTTTAAACAGGGAGTCCTGGGGTTACGAGATTAGTTCTGACAAGTTACAATGGTCCTGTGCGAGGTGTTCGTGCCACTCAGTGGGCTGTTCGTGGGCAGTGTTGGGTTTTTACCTTCTAACATCATATTTTTTAGGGGAAGTCTAGATATATGCAAATTATCGTCGTATTCTCAAAATCGAGAGTCCTGTGATCGCGCGATCATTTCCTACGATTTACATTGGTCCCGTGCGAGATGTTGGTGTCACTCACGGGGCCGTTCGAGGGCGCTTTGGAGTTTTTGCCCTCTAATGCTATTTTTTAAGCCTATGTCAAGAAAATTTTAAATTATCCTTGTATTCTCAAACCGGGATTCCCGTGATCACACGATCAGTTCCACGGGTTACTTCTGTCACGTATGAGCTGTTGGTGTCTCTCACGGGCCGTTCAGGGGCTGTGTCGGGTTTTTCCCTTCTAATGCCATGTTCTTACGCCAAATTCTAGAAATATGCAAATTATCATCATATTATCAAATCGGGGGTCCCGTGATCACTCGGCCAATTCCTACGAGTTACATTGGTCTCGTGCAAGGTGTAGGTGCAACTCACGTGGGCCGTTCGGGGGTTGTTTTGCGTTTTCACCCACTAATGCAATGTTTTGCTTAAGTCTCAATTTTTAAATTATCATTATATTCTCAAATCGGGAGTCCCGTGATCGCATGGTCAGTTCCTACAAGTTGCATTTGTCTTGTACGATATGTTGGTGCCACTCACAGAGTCGTTCAGAGGTTTTTTTGGGTTCTTGGCTTCTAACGCCATTTTTTAAGCCAAAGTCTAGATATTTTCAAATTATAGTTGTATTCTCAAATCAGGAGTCCCGTGATCATGCAGTCAGTTCCTACGGGTTATATTTAACCCATGAAAGGTTTTGGTGCCACTCACGGGGCCGTTCGGGGGCTGCTTCGAGTTTTTGCCATCAAGAGCCATTTTTATATGCCTAATTCTAGAAAATTTTGAATTATCCTTATATTCTCAAACCGAGAGTCCCGTTATTATGTGATCAACTACTACGGGTTACATTGTTCCCATGTGAGGTGTTGGGGCCTTTCATGGGGTCGTTCGGGGCCCGTGTCGGATTTTTGCCTTTTAATACCATGTTGTTAAGCGGAATTATAATAATATGCAAATTCTCATCGTATTCTCAAACCGAGAGTCCCGTAATCTTGCGATCAGTTCCTACGAGTTACATTGGTCCTGTGCAAGGTGTGGGTGCTACTCACGGGGACGTTCGGGGGTCATTTTGGGTTTTCTCCCACAAATGCCATTTTTTAACCCCAAGTCTAGAAATTTTCAAATTATACTTTTATTCTTAAATCGGGAGTCCCGTGATCGTGTGATTAGTTCCTATGAGGTACATTGGTCCCATGCGAGGAGGTTGTGCCACTCACAGAGCCGTTCGGGGGTTTTGCTGGGCCCTTGCCTTCTAATGCCATTTTTTAAGCCTTAGTTTAGATATTTTAAAATTATAATTGTATTCTCAAACTAGGAGTCCCATGATTGCGCGATCAGTTTCTACGAGTTACATTAGTACTGTGCGAGGTTTTGGTGCTACTCATTGGGCCGTTCGGGGGCTGTTTTGGGTTTTCGCCCACCAGCGCCATTTTTAAGACTCAGTCTAGAAAATTTCAAAATTATCCTTCTATTCTCAAATTGGGAGTCCCGTGATCATGCGATAAGTTTTGACGAGTTACATTGGTCCCGTGCAAGGTGTTTGTGCCACTCACGGGGCCGTTCGGCGGTTGTGTCGGGGTTTTTACTTTTAACGCCATGTTTTTTTGACTAAGTTTAGAAAAATGTTAATTATTATCGTATTCTTAAATTGAGAGTCTCGTGATTATGTGGTCATTTCCTACGAGTTACATTGATCCAGTGCGAGGTGTTGGTGGCACTCACGGCACCGCTCGAGGGTTGATTCAGGTTTTCACCCTCTAATGCCATTTTTAAGTCTATGTCTAGAAATTTTCAAATTATCCTTGTATTCTCATACCAAGATTCCCATGATGGCACGGTCAGTTCCTACGGGTTACATTTATCCCGTACAAGGAGTTGACGCCTCTCACGGGGTCGTTCGAGGTCAATGTGGGGTTTCTGACTTCTAATACCATGTTTTTAAGCCTAAATCTAGAAATATGCAAATTATTATAGTATTCTCAAACCGAGAGTCCCGTGATCGTGTGGTCAATTCCTATGAGTTACATTGGTCCCGTCCGAGGTGTAAGTGAAACTCACAGGGCCGTTTGGGGGCTGTTTTGGGTTTTCACCCGCTAACGCCATTTTTTGAGCCTAAGTCTAGAAATTTCAAATTTTCCCTTTATTATCAAACTGGGTGTCCCGTGATCGCACAGTCAGTTCCTACTAGATGCATTCTTCCCTTGCGAATTGCTGGTGCCTCTCACGGGGCCGTTTGAGGGATATTTCGGGTTTTCGTCCTCCAACGCCATATTTTTAATCCTAAGTCTAGAAATATGCAAATTATCGTGTATTTTCAAAGTGATAGTCCCATGATCACACGATCAGTTCCTACGAGTTACATTGGTTCGATACGAGGTGTTGGCACCTCTCAAAGGGCCGTTCGGGGCCTGTTTTGGGTTTTCACCAACTAACGCCATGGTTTTAACCCTAAGTCCAGTAATTTTCAAATTATCATAGTATTCTCAAACTGGGAGTCCCATGATCGCGCGGTCAGTTACTACGAGTTACATTGTCACCGTGCGAGGTGGTGGTGCCACTCACGGGGCCATTCCAAGGTTATCTGGACTATGTTTTTAAGTCTAGTTCTAGAAATGTGCAAATTATTGTCGTATTCTAAAATCGGGAGTCCTGTGATCGCGCAGTCATTTCCTACGAGTTACATTGGTCCCATGTGAGGTGTTGGTGCCACTCACGGGGCCGTTCGGGGGCTGGTTCGGGTTTTTGCCTTATAACACCGTGTTTTTAAGCCTAAGTCTAGAAATATGAAAATTATCATCATATTATCAAACCGAGAGTCCCGTGATCATCCTGTCAGTTCCTACGAGTTACATTGGTCCCGTGCGAGGTGTTGGTGCCACTTACGGGGCCGTTCGGGGGCTATTTTGCATTTTCACACACTAACGCCATGTGTTACTTAAGTCTTGCTATTTTTAAATTATCATCTTCTTCTCCAACCGAGAGTCCCATGATCACGCGGTCAGTTCCTACGAGTTACATTTGTCCTGTACGAGGTGTTGGTGCCACTCATAGAGCCGTTTGGGGATTTTATCGGGCTATTGGCTTCTAACACCATTTTTTTAAGCCCAAGTCTAGTTATTTTTAAATTATAATTGTATTCTCAAATCAAGAGTCTCGTGATCATGCGATCACTTCCTACGGGTTACATTGATCCCGTTGGAGGTTTTAGTGCCTCTCACGGGGTCATTCGGTGCCGTGTCGAGTTTTTGCCTTCTAATACCATGTTGTTAAGCCCAATTCGAGAATTATGGAGATTATCATCGTATTCTCAAATTGTGAGTCCCGTGATCTTGCGATCATTTCCTATCAGTTTTATTGGTCCCATGCGAGGTGTGGGTGTTACTCACGGGGCCCTTCGGGGGCTGTTTTGGGTTTTCGCCCACTAACGCCATTTTTTAAGCATAAGTCTAGGAATTTTCAAATTATCCTCATATTCAAAAATCGGGAGTCCGGTGATCGCGTGATCAGTTCCTACGAGTTACATTGGTCCCGTACGAGGAGTTAGTGCCACTCACAGAGCCGTTTGAGGGTTTTGTCAGGCTCTTGCCTTCAAACGCCATTTTTTAAACCTTAGGCTAGATATTTTAAAATTATAATTGTTTTCTCAAATCAGGAGTCTCGTGATGATGCGATCATTTCCTACGAGTTACATTGGTCTCGTGTAATGTGTTGGTGCTACTCATGGGGCAATTCGGGGGCTATTTCGAGTTTTCGACCACTAATACCATTTTTTAAGACTCAGTCTAGAAATTTTCAAATTATCCTTGTATTCTAAAATAGAGAGTCCTATGATCGAGAGATTAGTTTCGACGAGTTACAATGGTCCCGTACGAGATGTTCGTGCCACTCACGGGGCCGTTCGAGGGCAGTGTTGGGTTTTTACCTTCTAACGCCATATTTTTTAGTGTAGGTCTAGATATTTGCAAATTGTCATCGTATTTTCAAAACCGAGAGTCCTGAGATCGCGCCATCATTTCCTACGAGTTACGTTGGTCCCATGCGAAGTGTTGGTGGCACTCACGGGGGCCATTCGAGGGCACTTTGGAGTTTTCGCCCTCTAATGCTATTTTTTAAGACTATGTCTAGAAATTTTCAAATTATCCTTGTATTCTCAAATCGGCATTCCCGTGATTGCACGGTAAGTTCTATGGGTTACTTCTGTCACGTAAAAGCTGTTGGTGTCTCTCACGGGGCCGTTCGGTGGCTCTGTCGGCTTTTTGCCTTCTAATGCCATGTTTTTACGCCTAATTCTAGAAATATGCAAATTATCATCGTACTATCCGATCGAGGGTCCCGTGATCACGCAGTTAGTTCCTACGAGTTACATTGGTCTCGTGCGTGGCGTAGGTGCCACTCGCATGGGCCGTTCGGGGGCTGTTTTGCGTTTTCACCCACTAACGCCATGTTTTGCTTAAGTCTTGATATTTTAAAATTATCATCATATTCTCAAATCGGAAGTCCCATGATCGCGCGGTCAGTTACTAGAAGTTACATTTGTCCTGTATGATGTGTTGGTGCCACTCACAGAGCCATTCGAGGGTTTTGTCGGGCTCTTGGCTTCTAATGCCATTTTTGAAGCCAAAGTCTAGATATTTTCAAATTATAGTTGTATTCTCAAATTAGGAGTCCCATGATCATGCGGTCAGTTCCGTGGTGTTGGTGAAATTCACAGGGCCGTTCGGGAGCAATTTTGGGTTTTCACCTGCTAATGCCATTTTTTAAGCTTAAGTCTAGAAATTTTCAGATTTTCCCTTTATTCTCAAACTGGGTGTCCCGTGATCGCACACTCAGTTCCTACTAGATACATTCGTCCCTTGCGAGGTGTTGGTGCCTCTCATGGGGCCGTTCTGGGCCCGTGTTGGGGTTTTGCCTTTTAATAGTATGTTGTTAAGCGCGATTCTAAAAATATGCAAAATTCTCTTCATATTCTCTAATCGAGAGTCCCATAATCTTGCGGTCAGTTCCTACGAGTTACATTGGTCCCGTGCGAGGTGTGGGCGCTACTCACGGGGATGTTCGGGGGCTGTTTTGGGTTTTTGCCCACTAACGCCATTTTTTAAGTCCAAGTCTTGGAATTTTCAAATTATACTTGTCTTCTTAAATTGGGAGTCTCGTGATCGTGTGATTAGTTCCTACGAGTTACCTTGGTTCCGTACGAGGAGGTTGTTCCACTCATAGAGACCTTCAGGGGTTTTACCGGGCCCTTGCCTTCTAATGCCATCTTTAAAGCCTTAGTCTAGATATTTTAAAATTATAATTGTATTCTAAAATTTGGAGTCCCAAGATTGCGCAGTCAGTTTCTACGAGTTAAATTGGTCCCATGTGAGGTGTTGGTGCAACTCACTGGTCTATTTGAGGGCTGTTTTGGATTTTCTCCCACCAGCGCCATTTTTAAGCCCTAGTCTAGAAAATTTCAAATTATTCGTGTATTCTCAAATTGAGAGTCCCGTGATCGCATGATAAGTTTTGAGCAGTTAGATTGGTCCCGTGCGAGTTGTTGGTGCCACTCACGGGGCCGTTCGGTGGTTGTGTCTGGTTTTTGCCTTCTAACGCCATGTTTTTATGGCTAAGTCTAGAAAAATGTAAATTATCATTGTATTCTTAAATCGAGAGTCCTGTGATCATGTGGTCAGTTCCTATGAGTTACATTGGTCCCGTACGAGGTGTTGGTGGAACTCACGACACCGATAGAGGGATGATTCAGGTTTTCGCCATCTAACGCCATTTTTTAAGACTATGTCTAGATATTTTCAAAATATCCTTGTATTCTCATACCAGGATTCCCATGATCGCCCGGGTAGTTCCTACGGGTTATATTGGTCTCGTACGAGGTGTTAGCGCCTCTCACGGGCCATTTGAGGGCTGCGTCGGGTTTCTGACTTCTAACGCCATATTTTTAAGCCTAATTCTATAAATATTCAAATTATGATAGTATTCTCAAACCGGGAGTCTCGTGATCACACGATCAATTCCTATGAGTTACATTGGTCCCTTTTGAGGTGTTGGTGAAACTCACGGGGCCGTTCGGGGGATATTTTGGGTTTTCACCCACTAACGCCATGTTTTGCCTAATTCCTGATATTTTTTAAGTCCCGTAATCGCGCGGTCTATTCCGAGGAGTAACATTTGTCCCGTATGAGGTGTTGGTGCCACTCACAGAGCCATTCGTGCATTTTGTCGGGCTCACTACACCAAAAACAGGAAATTGGCACGGTTTAAAACCGTGCCAGACGCAATCTGGCACGGTTCAAAACCGTGCCAGAATCAGGCATGCCAGATTTTCTGGCATGGTTTAAAACCGTGCCAGATTTTCCAATCTGGCACGCTTTTGGCACGCTTTTAAACTGTGTCAGTTTTTTAATCTGGCACGCTTTTGGCACGCTTTTAAACAGTGTCAGATGTTAAATCTGGCACGCTTTTGGCACACGCCAAAACCGTGCCAAATTATCGATTTTCTGGAACGCTTTTGGCACGGTTATAAAGCGTGCCAGATTGTTTTATAAGCGTTCTCATTTTTATGCATTGGCACGGTTTTGGCACGGTTTAAAACCGTGCCAGATTTTTCAGTTGATTAAAAAAAATAATAATAGGAACCAAATCTGGAAAATTTGCAAATTCCAAATTCGGTAGGAAAAATATTTATTATTTGCAAAAACAAAATCAAGAAAATTCACAAATTATGAATATCGCAGGTTGTTGATGAACTAATGTGCATACAAACTTCAAAAAATTACAAGAGATAATACCAATATAAACCAACACATGACCATAAAAGTCGACAATAACTTCAAAAAATTACAAGAGTTAATAGTTCTCATATCAAAAAAAAATTGGGCAGAGTTTCCTCTATTTTTTGAGCATTCCAAAACCTGCTAACATAAAATCTGCCCATATAAAGCCCGCACGGCCATAAAAGTCAACAATAAAACTACTATAGCCAGCACGACCATAAAAATAAACCATAAAAATACGGAAGCCTGCTCGGCCATAACACAAAAAATAGAATCCTGAATATTAACGACACTAAATACACAATCCCCCTATTGTAAAGCATGGACTTCCTCGTGCGTTCCAAGTGGATAAAAGCTAACGATTGAATGTCATCCTACAAAAAAAATAAGACACAAAAAAGATACAATATTAGTAACCAAGTCATTTTTAAAAAAATATTCAAGCAAAAAAATTGCATATACAAGAAGAAAAATTGCATATACGACTACGCGGTCAGTTCCTACAAGTTACATTGATCCCGTGCAAGGTGTTTGTGCCTCTTACGGGGTCGTTTGGGGGCAGGTTCGGGTTTTCACCCCTTAACGGCCTGTTTTAAAGTCTAAGAGTGATTTTTGCAAATTATCGTCATACTCTCAAACCGGAAGTCCCGGGACTACCCGGTCAGTTCCTACGAGTTACATTGGTCCCGTGCGAGGTGTTCGTGCCTCCTACGGGGTCGTTTGGGGGCTGGTTTAGGTTTTCACCCCTTAACGGCCTGTTTTCAAGTCTAAGTGTGATTTTTGCAAATTATCGTCATACTCTCAAACCGGGAGTCCCGGGACTACGCGGTCAGTCCCTACAAGTTACATTGGTCCCGTGCGAGGTGTTCGTGCCTCCTACGGGATCGTTTGGGGGCTGGTTGGGGTTTTCATCCCTTAACGGCCTGTTTTCAAGTCTAAGTGTGATTTTTGCAAATTATCGTGATACTCTAAAACCGGGAGTCCCGGGACTACGCGATCAGTCCCTACAAGTTACATTGGTCCCGTGCGAGGTGTTCGTGCCTCCTACGGGGTCGTTTGGTGGCTGGTTTGGGTTTTCACCCCTTAACGGCCTATTTTCAAGTCTAAGTGTGATTTTTGCAAATTATCGTCATATTGTCAAACAAGGAGACCCGAGACTACGCGGTCAGTTCCTACGAGTTACATTGGTCCCGTACGAGGTGTGCGTGCCTCTTACGGGGTCGTTTAGGGGCTGGTTCGGGTTTTCACCCCTTAACGACCCATTTTTAAGTCTATGTGTGATTTTTACAAATTATCGTCATACTCTTAAACCGGGAGTCCCGGGACTACGCGGTCAGTTCCTACAAGTTACATTAGTCCCGTGTGAGGTGTTCGTGCCTCCTACGGGGTCGTTTGGGGGATGGTTCGGGTTTTCACCCCTTAACGACCTGTTTTCAACTCTAAGTGTGATTTTTGCAAATTCGGGTCATACTCTCAAATCGAGAGTCCCGGGACTACGTGGTCAGTTGCTACAAGTTACATTGGTCCCGTGCGAGGTGTTCGTGCCTCCTACGGGGTCGTTTGGGGGCATGTTTGGGTTTTCACCCTCTAACGGCTTGTTTTTAAGTTTAAGTGTGAATTTTGCAAATTATTATCATATTCTTAAATCGGGAGACCCGAGACTACGTGCTCAGTTCCTACAAGTTACATTGGTGCCGTGCGAGGTGTTCGTGCCTCCTACGAGGTCGTTTGGGGGCTGGTTTGGGTTTTCACCCTTTAACGGCTTGTTTTTAAGTCTAAGAGTTTTTTTTATTCTCAAACGGGGAGACCCAGGACTATGCGGTCAGTTCCTACAAGTTACATTGGTCCCGTGCGAGGTGTTCTTACCTCCTATGGGATCGTTTGGGGGTTGGTTTGGGTTTTCACCCTCAAACGGCTTGTTTTTAAGTTTAGGTGTGATTTTTGCAAATTATCATCATATTCTCAAACCGGGAGACCCAAGACTACGCGGTCAGTTCCTACAAGTTACATTGGTCCCGTCCGAGGTGTTCCTGCCTCCAATGGGGTCGTTTGGGGGCTGGTTTGGGTTTTCACCCTTTAACGGCTTTTTTTTAAGTCTAAGCATGATTTTTGCAAATTATCGACATATTCTCAAATCAGAAGACCCGAGACTACGCGATCAGTTCCTACAAGTTACATTGGTCCCGTACGAGGTGTTCGTGCCTCCTACGGGGTCGTTTTGGGGCTGCTTTGGGTTTTCACCCTCTAACTGCTTGTTTTTAAGTTTAAGTGTTGATTTTTATTCTCAAACCGGAAGACCTATGACTATGCGATCAGTTTCTACAAGTTACATTGATCCCGTGCGAGATGCTTTTGAGCCTAATCTAGATATTTTCAAGTTTGCATTACAATTATTAGCATTTTCATTTGTCTAAAAAAGGAAATGATTTTTTTTATTAAACATGTATGTTCTCTAATCTTTCTAGCTCTTTTAATCAGATAACTATAACCACAAAATTAATCAACCGAACATAAAAATTAAGAAATTTACAAACCTGTAGAATCGGTGTGTCGATTTCAATAAAGCCTAGAGACTCTAACGACACGTCAACAACTTCAAACTCTTCCTCTTTGTAGCTCAGGTCGCAACATACATACATCCCCCTGTAAGTAAGGCGAAAAAAATTATTCATATTGATAAGGCTACTTGTAACACAAATCATTCCATATGAAATTCTTAAACTCACGAGTAATAACCTGGCTTAAACTCTGGAAATTCTTAAATCATTTTGATCATAGCTACATGTAATATACACAATCAATAACGATCAATGGCTACACAATCAATGGCTATGATAAAAATGAATGTGTATATTAAACGAAACAAATAGATTTTGATGTTGCTATCACCTCTAGGCCTATTTGTGGCATGAGTTTAGCATCGTTAGGCTCGCTGCTGGGCATGTGATCCATGTGTAAGGACTGAGTAAAAAAAATCAGCGTCTGGATCGCGTGGAAGTTGTTGTTCATGTTTATCTGAAGATTAATTAGAGAACCTCTAAAATTTTAAGAGATTTTAAAATCAACATTAAGTTCCCACTTGCATTGGTGAAAGGCAAAACCTTCCTTAATTTTACAAAAGGTGTGTAGTAGGGGTCCCACGTTCATACCATCTTCCAAGCCGGAACTCAATCACTATCCTCCTGACTAATGTAGGAGGTATATGTCAGGTGTCCCACATCTTTGTTAAACTAATCCCAAATTTTGAGTGAAGGGTAAGTGGCAGAGGGCTACGTCCCACGTTATCTTTCCCATCAACTTATAAGGAATTACAACATTAACATACAAAGAATACAACAACTTATAAGGAATGAAAAGTTTGCATGTCAACTTACAAAAAAATTTCCCATCGCTTCCAGATTCCAATTTTTGTAGCCCGATTTAGAACAATTATAACCACATGCACTCATCCCCTGCATAAGAAAGAAAGTGATATCATATCAACAGTTTCATTGCAGATTCTCGATGTTAATATCATATCAACAGTATTATGTCAAACCAAGAAAAGAAATTAGAGCTTCACAAAATGACCGTTTTCTTATTGGCAGATCCAGTATCACGGTATGTCAAGCTAAAATTTCTTTCCAACAACATGGTGTTTGCTTACATTTTGTGGTTATAGTGATATTGGTAAACAAAATGTCCTTAAAAAGAAAATGTAAATCACTTGGCAGTAATCTTAGAACCTATTTTTCAATGAAATAACAAAACCAATACCTAAACATCACTGGACAGTAATCTTTCCATCACAACTCTCCTGATTGATGATGCGGTGTAACCCTGGATCCCAAACTCATCAGGAGGTTTCTCCTAAATTTTATATTTAAACAATCAATTCAAAAATTACTCACAGAATTTGACATGGACTTCCATATATATCCACTAGCTTTACCGACCTAATCAATTCAAACACAATTACCATTACATGTACAGAAGAAATAAAAAAAATTATACTATAAATCCACAAAATTTTGTTAAAGTATCCAAGTAAGAATAGATTGTTACCTTTCTTTCATGGAGACCTAAAGTTTGTTGGTAGTAAACTAAAATAAGAAAAGTAGACAAAAATGTAAATTGCAAAAAAAATAACAAAATGTAATTAACCAAACCTCAATTGAGCTCCCACACCTGTTGTGTGAGTTCAGCCATACATGTTGCAAGTTCAAGTTCAGGCATACCTGTTGCAAGCTCATACAAAAATATAATGTGAGTAACTCAAAAAAATCAACCATCTTTAAAAATAAAAAACACCCAAATTCATTTTTAAAAAAAACAAACCTAAAAATCTTCAGATATGTGGACGTGTGCGAGAAACTCTTAGTGTGTGAGTGAGTGTGTGTGTGTGTGGGGGGGGGGGCGTGTGTTGTGCGTGTGTGAAAAAATTTAGATCTGAGGGAGACTGGCGAGGGTAGCGAGGGAGGGGGAAGAAGTAAGAGGCAACGGGGGAGTGGAGGCGTTTAGGGTTAAGGAGAGGGGAGGCGGCGGGGTGAGGGGGGGAGAGGGGGAGGGGGAGGCGCGCGATGGAGGGCGATGGATATGAGCAGTAGCAGCGACGAGGAGCAGTAGAAGAGACGAGGAGGGAGAGCGATCCGGGAAGGAGATGAGTTGTAGCAGCGACGAGGAGGGAGAGCGAGCCGGGATGGAGAGCGATGAGGAAGCCGGGAGGGAGAGCGAGCGGGAGAGAGAGACAGAGAGATAGAGAGAGAGAGAGAGAGAGAGAGAGAGGGGGATTGGAATGTCTTGAAAATTTGGTCCCCACTCCAAATTTTGGGGGGTTATTTTTTTAACAAAGCGTACCCATATTTTGCACAGTTAAAAACCGTGCCAAATTTTGGCACTATTTCAAACCGTGCCAGATTATGATAAAACCGTGCCAGAATCTGGCATGGTTTTAAACAGTGCCAGAATCTCCTTGCCTAAGCATGCCAGATTGGCATTTTTGGTGTAGTGTCTTGGCTTCTGAAGCCATTTTTTTAGCCTAATTCCAGATATTTTCAAATTATAATTTTATTCTCAAATCGGGAGTCCCTTTATCACGCAGTCAATTCCTATGAGTTACACTGGTCCCGTGGGAGGTGTTGGTGCCTCTCACGGGGCCGTTCGTTGGTTGTTTCAAGTTTTTTCCCTCTAACGCCATTTTTTTAAGCCTAACTCTAGAAATTTTCAAAATATCCTTGTATTCTCAAATCGGGAGTCTTGTGATTGCGCGGTCAATTCTTACGAGTTACATTGGTTCCGTGCGAGGTGTTGGTTCCTCTCACTGGGCCGTTCGGGGTCCGAGTCAGGTTTTTTCCTTTTAATACAATGTTGTTAAGCCCAATTCTAGAAATTTACAAATTAACATCGTATTCTTAAATCTTGAGTCTCTTGATCTTGCGGTTAGTTCGTACGAGTTACATTGGTCCCGTGCAAGATGTTAGTGCTAATCATGGGGCCGTTCGGGGGATATTTTGGGATTTTTCCCAGTAACGCCATTTTATAAGCCTATGTCTAGATATTTTCAAATTACCCATGTATTCTCAAATCAAGAGTCCCGTGATCGCATGATTAATTCCGACTAGTTACATTGGTCCCCTACGAGGTGTTGGTGCCACTCACGGGGCCGTTCGGGGGTTGTGTTGGGTTTTTGGTTTCTAACTCCATGTTTTTTAGCCTATTTCTCGAAATATGCAAATTATCATTGTATTCTCAAACTGAGAGTCCCGTGATCACGCGGTCAGTTCCTATGAGTTACATTGGTCCCGTGCGAGGTGTTGGTGGCACTCACGGGGCCATTCAAGGGCTGTTTCAATTTTTTGCCCTCTAATGCCATTTTTTAAGCATATGTCTAGAAATTTTCAAATTATCATTATATTCTCAAACCCAAATTTCCGTTATCGCACGGTCAGTTACTTTGGGTTACATTGGGATAAGTCACGGTGTTAGTGCCTCTCACGGGGCTGTTCGGGGGCTGTGTCTAGTTTTTGACTTCTAATGCCATATTTTTTTGCCTAATTTTAGAAATATGCTAAGTATCGAAGTATTCCTAAACCGGGAGTCCCGTGATCGCGCAGTAAGTTCCTAGGAGTTACATTGGTCCCATGTGAGGTGTTGGTGCCACTCACGGGGTCGTTTGGGGGCTTTTTCAGGTTTTCTCCCACAAACGCCATATTTTACAAAAGTTCTGATATTTTTAAATTGTCATCGTATTCTTAAATTGAAGGTCCCGTGATCACGCGATCAGTTCCTACGAGTTACATTTGTCCCGTGTGTGGTGTTGGTGGCACTCACGGGGGCCGTTTGGGGGTTGTTTCGTGTTTTCACCCACTAATGCCTTATTTATAAACTTAAGTCCAGAAATTTATCAATTACCATCATATTCTCAAACTGAGAGTCCCGGGATCACGCAGTCAATTCCTACGAGTTACATTGGTCCTGTGTGAGGTCTTTGTTCTACTCATAGGGCCGTTTGGGGGCTATTTTGGGTTTTCGCTCACGAACTCCATTTATTAAGAGTAAGTCTAGAAATTTTCAAATTATCCTTATATTCTCAAATTGGGAGTCCCATAATCATGTGATCTGTTCCTATGAGTGACATTGGACCTGAGTGAGATTTTGGTGCCACTTATAGAGCCGTTCGGGGGTTTTGACAGGCTCTTGCCTTCTAACGCCATTTTTTTAAGACTTAGTCTAGATATTTTAAAACTATAATTGTATTCTCAAGCCGGGAGTCCTGTGACCGTGCGATCAGTTCCAACAAATTACATTGGTCCCGTGCGAGGTGTGGTGCTACTCACTTGGCTGTTTGGGGGTTGTTTTGGGTTTTTACCCACTAACGCCATTTTTAAGCCTTATTTTAAATTTTTTCAAATTATCCTTGTATTCTCAAATCATAAGTCCCATGATTTTACTGTCAATTCCTACAGGTTACATTGGTCCCGTGCAAGGTGTTGGTGCCTCTCATGGGGCTGTTCGCGGCCCGTGTCATTTTTTTGTCTTCTAACGCCATTTTGTTTAGCCGAAATCTAGAAATATGCAAATTATCATCATCTTCTCAAATCGATAGTCCCGTGATCATGCGGTCAGTTCCTACGAGTTACATTGATCCCATGCGAGGTGTGGGTGCTACTCATGGGGTCGTTTGGGGGGTGTTTTGGGTTTTCACCCACTAATGCCAATTTTTAAGCCTAAGTCTAGTACTTTTCAAATTATCCTTGTGATTGCCTGATCAATTCCTATGTGTTGCATTGAACCTGTGCGAGGTGTTGGTGCCACTCATAGATCCGTTTGGGGGTATTGTCGAGCACTTGCCTTCTAACGCTATTTTTAAGCCTTTGTTTAGATATTTTAATATTATAATTGTATTCTCAAATTGGGTGTCCTGTGATCGTGCGATCAGTTTCTACGAGTTACATTGGTCCCGTGGGAGGTGTTGAGACTACTTACGGGGTCATTTGGGAGGCTATTTTGGGTTTTCGCCCACTAACGCCATTTTTGAAGCCTCAGTGTAGAAATTTTCAAATTATCCTTGTATTCTCAAATTGGGAGTCCCATGATCGTTCGATTAGTTTCGACGAGTTACATTGGTCCCGTGCGAGGTGTTGGTGCCCCTCACGAGGCCGTTCGGGGGTTGTGTTGGGTTTTTACTTTCTAATGCCATGTTTTTAAACAAAGTATAGAAATATGAAAATTATCATCATATTCTCAAACCGAGAGTCCCGTGATCGCGCTGTCAGTCCTTATGAGTTATATTGGTCATGTGCGAGGTGTTGGTGGCAGTCACGGAGCCGTTCAAGGGTTGTTTCGGTTTTTCGCCCTCGAACTCCATTTTTTAAGCCTATGTCTAGAAATTTTCAAATTATCATTGCATTCCAAAACCAAGATTCCCTTGATCATGCGGTCAGTTCCTACGGGTTACATTGGTACAGTACGAGGTGTTAGTGCCTCTCACGGGGTCGTTCGGGGACTGTGTCGGGTTTTTGCCTTCTAACGCCATATTTTTGCCTTCTAACGCCATGTTTTTAAGCCTAATTCTAGAAATATGCAAAGTATCTAAGTATTCATAAATAAAGAGTCCCATGATCACGCGGTAAGTTCCTATGAGTTACATTGGTCTGATGCGAGGTGTTGGCACGACTCACGGGGTCGTTCAGGGCCTTTTTCAGATTTTCACCCATTAACACCAAGTTTTGCAAGAGTCCTGATATTTTGAAATTATCATAGTATTCTCGAACCGAGAGTCTTGTGATCATGAGGTAAGTTCCTACAAGTTACATTGGTCCCGTGCTAGGTGTTCGTGCCACTCATAGGGTCGTTCGGGGGTTGTTTTGTGTTTTCACCCACTAACGCCATGTTTTGCTTAAGTCCTCATATTTTGAAATTATAGTCATTTTGTCAAATCGGGAGTCTCGTGATCACGCGGTCAGTTCTTAAGAGTTACATTGGTCCCATAGGAGGTGTTGGTGCAACTTATGCAGCCGTTTGGGGATGTTTTGGGTTTTCACCCACTAACGCCATGTTTATAAACCTAAGTGTAGAAATATGAAAATTACCATCATATTCTTAAACTGAGAGTCCCGTGATCATGCGGTCCGTTCCTACGCGTTACATTGGTCATGTGCGAGGTGTTTATGCTACTCACGGGGCCGTTCGGGGGATGTTTTGGGTTTTCGAACACTAACGCCATTTTTTAAGTCTAAGTCCAGAAAATTTAAAATTATCCTTGAATTCTCAAATCGGGAGTCCCGTGATTGTGTGATCAATTCCTACGAGTTACATTGGTTCGGTGCGAGGTGTTGGTGCCACTCACAGAGCTGTTCGGGTTTTTTTTGGGCTCTTGCCTTCTAACGCCATTTTATTAAGCCTTAGTCTAAATATTTTAAAATTATAATTGTATTCTCAAAATGGGAGTCACGTGATCATGCGATCAGTTCCTTTGAGTTACATTATCCTCGTGCGAGGTGTTGATGCTACTCACTGGGCCGTTCGAGGGCTATGTTGGGTTTTCACCCACTAATGCCAATTTTTAAGCCTCGGTCTAGAAATTTTCAAATTATCCTTATATTCTCACATCAGGAGTCTCGTGATCGCGTGATAAGTTCTGACGAGTTACATTAGTCCCATACGAGGAGTTGGAGCGACTTACGGGGTCGTTCGGGGGCTGTGTTGGGTTTTTGCCTTTTAACGCCATGTTTTTAAGCCTAAGTATAGAAATATGAAAATTATCATTGTATTCTTTAATCGATAGTCACATGGTCGCGTGGTGTGCCCCTACGAGTTACATTGGTCCCATGCGAGGTGCTAGTGGCAGTCATGGGGCCGTTCGAGGGCTGTTTTGGGTTTTTTCTCACTAACACCATTTTTTATGCCTAATTCTAGAAATTTTCAAATTATCCTTGTATTCTTAAATCGGGAGTCCCATTATGGCGCGACTAGTTTATACAAGGTACATTGGTCCCGTGAGAGGTGTTGGTGCTATTCACGATGCCGTTTGGGGGCTGTTTTTGGTTTTCGCCTACTAACGCCATTTTTGAAGCCTTAGTCTAGAAATTTTCATATTATCCTTGTATTCTCAAATTGGGAGTCCCGTGATCACCTGATTAGTTTCGACGAGTTACATTGGTCCTGTGCAAGGTGTTGGTGCCCCTCACGGGGCCGTTCGGGGGCTATGTCGGGTTTTTGCTCTCTAATGCCATGTTTTTAAACCTAAGTCTAAAAATATGTAAATTATCATCATATTCACAAACTGAGAGTCCCGTGATCGCCCGGTGAGTTTCTATGAGTTACATTGGTCTCGTGTGAGGTGTTTGTGGCACACACGGGGCTATTCGAGCGTTGTTTCTTATTTTTTCCCTCTAACGCCATTTTTTAAGCCTATATATAGAAACTTTAAAATTATCCTTGTATTTTCAAACCAATATTCTCATGATCGCACGATCAGTTCCTTCAGGTTACATTGGTACCGTACGAAGTGTTGGTGCCTCTCACGGGGTCGTTCGGGGATGTGTCATGTTTTTGCCTTCTAACACCATTATTTTAAGCCTAATTCCAGAAGTATGCAAATTATCATAGTATTATCAAACTGGGAGTCTTGTGATCATGAGTTAAGTTCCTACGAGTTACATTGGTCCCGTGTGAGGTGTTGGTGCCACTCACAGGGTCGCTCTGGGGATGTTTTGTGTTTTCACCCACTAACGTCATGTTTTTCTTAAGTCCTGATATTTTTAAATTATAGTTATATTCTCAAATCGGGAGTCCTATGATCACGCGGTCAGTTCCTACGAGTTACATTGGTCCCATGCGAGGTGTTGGTGCCAATCACAGGGCCGCTTGGGGCTGTTTCGAGTTTTCACCCACTAACGCCATGTTTATAAACCTAAATCTATAAATATGTAAATTATCACTATATTCTCATACCGAGAGTCCCATGATCGCGCGGTCCGTTCCTATGAGTTACAATGGTCCTGTGCGAGGTTTTTGTGCTAGTAACAAGGCCGTTCGGGGGCTGTTTTGGGTTTTCGCACACTAACGCAATTTCTTAAGCCTCAGTCTAGAGATTTTCATATTTTCCTTGAATTTTCAAACTGGGAGTCATGTGATCGCACGATAAGTTCCAACGAGTTAAATTGGTCCCGTGCGAGGTGTTGGTCCCACTAACGGGGCCGTTTGGAGGTTGTGTCCGGTTTTTACCATCTAATGCCATGTTTTTAAGCCCAAGTCTAGAAATATGCAAATTATCATCGTATTCTTATATTGAGAGTCCCGTGATCGTGTGGTCAGTTTCTACGAGTAACATTGGTCCCATGCGAGGTGTTAGTGGCACTCACGGCGCCGTTCGTGGGCTATTTTGAGTTTTTGCCCTTAACGCCATTTTTTAAACCTATGTCTAGAAATTTTCAAATTATCCTTGTATTCTTAAATCGGAATTCCCGTGATTATACGTCCAGTTTCTATGAGTTATATTGGTCCCGTACGAGGTGTTGGCGCCTCTCACGGGCCCGTTCAGGCCTCTGTCCGGTTTTCGCCTTCTAATGCCATATTTTTAAGCCTAATTCTACAAATATGCTAACAACCATAGTATTCTCAAACCGTGAGTCTCGTGATTGTGCGGTCAATTCCTACGAGTTACATTGGTCCTACCCGAGGTGTTGGTGCAACTCACGGGGCTGTTCGGGGGCAGTTTTAGGTTTTCACCCACTAACATGATTTTTTAAGCCTAAGTCTAAAAATTTTCAAATTATGCTTGTATTCTCAAGCCTAGAGTCTAGTGATCACACAGTCGATTCCTCCTAGATACATTCGTCCTTTGCAAGGTGTTGGAGCCTCTCACCGGGCCGTTCTAAGGCTATTTAGGGTTTTTGCCCTCAAAATCCATGTTTTTAAGCCTAAGTCTAGAAATATGCAAAGTATCGTGTATTCTCAAACTGAGAGTCCCATGATCACGCGGTTAGTTCCTAAGAGTTACAATGGTCCCCTATGAGAATTTGGTGCCACTTAAGGGGCCGTTCGAGGGCAGTTTTGGGTTTTCGCCCTATAACGCCATTTTTTAAGCCTAAGTATTGAAAATTTTGAATTATCCTTGTATTCTCAAACCAAGAGTCCACTCATTGCACGATCAGTTCTTACGGGTTACATTGGTCCCATACGAGGCATTGGTACCTCTCATGGGGCCGTTCGGAGGTTATGTCGGGTTTTGCCTTCTAACGCCATGTTTTTAAGCCTAAGTCTAGAATTTTAAATTATCATCTTATTCTAAAGTCGAGAGTCCCGTGATCGTGCGGTCAATTCCTATGAGTTACTTTGGTCCCGTCCGAGGTGTTGGTGCAACTCACGGAGTCGTTCGGGGGCTATTTTGGGTTTTCACCCACTAACGTCATTTTTGAAGCCTAATTCCATAAATTTCCAAATTATTCTTGTATTCCCAAGTCCAGAGTCCAGTGATCGCACAGTCAGTTCCTAATATATGCATTTATCCCGTGCGAGGTGTTAGTGCTTCTCACCGGGCTGTTCGAATGCTGTTTCTGGTTTTTGACCTCCAACGCCATGTTTTTAAGCCTAAATCTATAAATATGCAAAGTATCATGTATTCTAAAATCGAGAGTCTCATGATCACGTGGTTAGTTTCTAAGATTTACAAAGGTCCCATGTGAGGTTTTGCTGCCACTTATGGGGCCGTTCGGGGGCTATATCGGGTTTTCTTCTCTAACGCCATTTTTTTAAGCCTAAGTATAAATTTTTTCAAATTATCGATGTATTCTCAAACTGGGTGTCCCGTGACTGCCTGGTTAGTTCTTATGGGTTACATTGGTCACGTACGAGGCGTTGGTACCTCTCACGGGGCCGTTGGGAGGCTGTGTTGTGTTTTTGCGTTCTAACGCCATGTTTTTAAGCCTAAGTCTAGAAATATGCAAATTATCATCGTATTCTAAAACCGAGAGTCTCGTGATCACGGGGTCAGTTCCTATGAGTTACATTGGTCTCTACAAGGTGTTGGTGGCACTTACGGGGCCGTTCGAGGGATGTTTTGGGTTTTCGCTCACTAACCCCATTTTTTATGCCTAATTTTAGAAAATTTAAAATTATCCATGTATTCTCAAACTGAAAGTGTGGTGATCGCATGATCAGTTCCTACGTGTTACATTGGTCCCATGCAAATTATTAGTGCCACTCATAGAGCCGTTCGGGGGTTTTGTCGAGCTCTTGCCTTCTAACGCCATTTTTTTAAGCCTTTGTCTAGATTTTTTAAAATTATAATTGTATTCTCAAACCGGTAGTCCCAAGATCGTGAAGTCAGTTCCTCTGAGTTACATTGGTCTCGTGCGAGGTGTTGGTGCTACTCACTGGGCTGTTTAGGGGTTGTATTGGGTTTTCGCCCACTAACGCAATTTCTTAAGCCTCAGTCTAGAGATTTTCATATTTTCCTTGGTTTTTCAAACTGGGAGTCATGTGATCGCATGATAAGTTCCAATGAGTTACATTGGTCCCGTGCGAGGTGTTGGTGCCACTAACGGGGCCGTTCGGAGGTTATGTCCGGTTTTTACCATCTAATGCCATGTTTTTAAGCCTAAGTTTAGAAATATGCAAATTATCATCGTATTCTTATATTGAGAGTCCCGTGATCGTGTGGTCAGTTTCTATGAGTTACATTGGTCCCGTGCGAGGTGTTAGTGGCACTCACGGCGCCGTTCGTGGGCTATTTCGAGTTTTTCCCCTTAACGCCATTTTTTAAACCTATGTCTAGAAAATTTCAAATTATCCTTGTATTCTTAAATCGGAATTCCTGTGATTATACGTCCAGTTTCTACGAGTTATATTGGTCCCGTACGAGGTGTTGGCGCCTCTCACGGGCCCGTTCAGGCCTGTGTCCGGTTTTTGCCTTCTAATGCCATATTTTTAAGCCTAATTCTACAAATATGCTAACTATCATAGTATTCTCAAACCGAGAGTCTCGTGATTGTGCGGTCAATTCCTACGAGTTACATTGGTCCTACCCGAGGTGTTGGTGCAACTCACGGGGCCGTTCGGGGGTAGTTTTAGGTTTTCACCCACTAACATGATTTTCTAAGCCTAAGTCTAAAATTTTTCAAATTATGCTTGTATTCTCAAGCCTAGAGTCTAGTGATCACACAATCGATTCCTCCTAGATACATTCGTCCTTTGCAAGGTGTTGGAGCCTCACACCGGGACGTTCTAAGGCTATTTCGGGTTTTTGCCCTCAAAAGCCATGTTTTTAAGCCTAAGTCTAGAAATATGCAAAGTATCGTGTATTCTCAAACTGAGAGTCCCATGATCACGCGGTTAGTTCCTACGAGTTACAATGGTCCCCTATGAGATTTTGGTGCCACTTAAGGGGCCGTTCGAGGGCAGTTTTGGGTTTTCGCCCTATAACGCCATTTTTTAAGCCTAAGTATTGAAAATTTTGAATTATCCTTGTATTCTCAAATCGAGAGTCCACTCATTGCACGATCAGTTCTTACGGGTTACATTGGTCCCATACGAGGCATTGGTACCTCTCATGGGGCCGTTCGGAGGTTATGTCGGGTTTTGCCTTCTAACGCCATGTTTTTAAGCCTAAGTCTAGAATTTTAAATTATCATCTTATTCTAAAGTCGAGAGTCCCGTGATCGTGCGGTCAGTTCCTATGAGTTACTTTGGTCCCGTCCGAGGTGTTGGTGCAACTCACGGAGTCGTTCGGGGGCTATTTTGGGTTTTCACCCTCTAACGTCATTTTTGAAGCCTAATTCCATAAATTTCCAAATTATCCTTGTATTCCCAAGTCCAGAGTCCAGTGATCGCACAGTCAGTTCCTAATATAAACATTTATCCCTTGCGAGGTGTTGATGCTTCTCACCGGGCTGTTCGAATGCTGTTTCGGGTTTTTGACCTCCAACGCCATGTTTTTAAGCCTAAATCTATAAATATGCAAAGTATCTTGTATTCTAAAATCGAGAGTCTCATGATCACGTGGTTAGTTTCTAAGAGTTACAAAGGTCCCGTGTGAGGTTTTGCTGCCACTTATGGGGCCGTTCGGGGGCTATATCGGGTTTTCTTCTCTAACACCATTTTTTTTAACCTAAGTATAAATTTTTTCAAATTATCGATGTATTCTCAAACTGGGTGTCCCGTGACTGCCTGGTTAGTTCTTATGGGTTACATTGGTCACGTACGAGGCGTTGGTACCTCTCACGGGGCCGTTGGGAGGCTGTGTTGTGTTTTTGCGTTCTAACGCCATGTTTTTAAGCCTAAGTCTAGAAATATGCAAATTATCATCGTATTCTAAAACCGAGAGTCTCGTGATCACGGGGTCAGTTCCTATGAGTTACATTGGTCTCTACAAGGTGTTGGTGGCACTTACGGGGCCGTTCGAGGGATGTTTTGGGTTTTCGCTCACTAACCCCATTTTTTATGCCTAATTTTAGAAAATTTAAAATTATCCATGTATTCTCAAACTGAAAGTCTGGTGATCGCATGATCAGTTCCTACGTGTTACATTGGTCCCATGCAAATTATTAGTGCCACTCATAGAGTCGTTCGGGGGTTTTGTCGAGCTCTTGCCTTCTAACGCCATTTTTTTAAGCCTTTGTCTAGATATTTAAAAATTATAATTGTATTCTCAAACCGGTAGTCCCAAGATCGTGAAGTCAGTTCCTCTGAGTTACATTGGTCTCATGCGAGGTGTTGGTGCTACTCACTGGGCTGTTCAGGGGTTGTATTGGGTTTTCGCCCACTAACGCAATTTCTTAAGCCTCAGTCTAGAGATTTTCATATTTTCCTTGGTTTTTCAAACTGGGAGTCATGTGATCGCATGATAAGTTCCAATGAGTTACATTGGTCCCGTGCGAGGTGTTGGTGCCACTAACGGGGCCGTTCGGAGGTTGTGTCCGGTTTTTACCATCTAATGTCATGTTTTTAAGCCTAAGTCTAGAAATATGCAAATTATAATCGTATTCTTATATTGAGAGTCCCGTTATCGTGTGGTCAGTTTCTACGAGTTACATTGGTCCCGTGCGAGGTGTTAGTGGCACTCACAGCGCCGTTCGAGGGCTATTTCGAGTTTTTTCCCTTAACGCCATTTTTAAGCCTATGTCTAGAAATTTTCAAATTATCCTTGTATTCTTAAATCAGAATTCCCGTGATTATACGACCAGTTTCTACGGGTTATATTGGTCCCGTACAAGGTGTTGGCGCCTCTCACAGGCCCGTTCAGGGCTGTGTCCGGTTTTCTCCTTCTAATGCCATGTTTTTAAGCCTAATTCTACAAATATGCTAACTATCATAGTATTCTCAAATCGAGAGTCCCGTGATTGTGCGGTCAATTCCTATGAGTTACATTGGTCCCACCCGAGGTGTTGGTGCAACTCACGGGGCCGTTCGGGGGCAGTTTTAGGTTTTCACCCACTAACGCGATTTTTTAAGCCTAAGTCTAAAAATTTTCAAATTATCCTTGTATTATCAAGCCTAGAGTCTAGTGATCGAACAGTCGACTCCTACTAGATACACTTGTCCTTTGCAAGGTGTTGGTGCCTCTCACTGGGCCGTTCGAAGGCTATTTCTGGTTTTCGCCCTCCAAAGCCTTGTTTTTAAGCCTGTCTAGAAATATGCAAAGTATCATGTATTCTCAAACTGAGAGTCCCATGATCACACAATTAGTTCCTAAGAGTTACAATGGTCCCCTATGAGATTTTGGTGCCACTTAAGGGGCCGTTCGAGGGCAGTTTTGGGTTTTCGCCCTATAACGCCATTTTTTTAAGCCTAAGTATTGAAAATTTTGAATTATCCTTATATTCTCAAACCGAGAGTCCCGTCATTGCATGATCAGTTCTTACGGGTTACATTGGTCCCGTACGAGGCATTGGTACCTCTCATGGGGCCGTTTGGAGGTTATGTCGGGTTTTGCCTTCTAACGCCATGTTTTTAAACCTAAGTCTAGAATTTTAAATTATCATCTTATTCTAAAACCGAGAGTCCCGTGATCGTGCGGTCAATTCCTATGAGTTACTTTGGTCCCGTCCGAGGTGTTGGTGCAACTCAAGGGGTCGTTCGGGGGATATTTTGGGTTTTCACCCACTAACGTCATTTTTGAAGCCTAATTCCATAAATTTTCAAATTATCCTTGTATTCCTAAGTCCAGAGTCCAGTGATCGCATAGTCAGTTCCTCCTATATACATTTATCCCTTGCGAGGTGTTGGTGCTTATCACCGGGCTGTTCTAATGCTGTTTCGGGTTTTTGACCTCCAACGCCATGTTTTTAAGCCTAAATCTATAATTATGCAAAGTATCATGTATTCTAAAATCGAGAGTCCCATGATCACGTGGTTAGTTTTTAAGAGTTACAAAGGTCCCGTGTGAGGTTTTGCTACCTTTTCTTCTCTAACCCCATTTTTTTAAGCCTAAGTATAGAAATCTTCAAATTATCCATGTATTCTCAAACTGGGTGTCCCGTGACTGCGTGGTTAGTTCTTATGGGTTACATTGGTCCCGTACGAGGCGTTGGTACCTCTCACGGGGCCGTTCGGAGGCTGTGTTGTGTTTTAGTTCTAACGCCATGTTTTTAAGCCTAAGTTTAGAAATATGCAAATTATCATCGTATTCTTAAACCCAGAGTCTCGTGATCACGGGGTCAGTTACTATGAGTTACATTGGTCTCATACAAGGTGTTGGTGGCACTTACGGGGCCGTTCGAGGGATGTTTTGGGTTTTCGCTCACTAACCTCATTTTTTATGCCTAGTTTTAGAAAATTTAAAATTATCCTTGTATTCTCAAACTGAGAGTCCCGTGATCGCGTGATCAGTTCCTACCAGTTACATTGGTCCCATGCGAATTGTTAGTGCCACTCATAGAGCCGTTCGGGGGTTTTGTCGAGCTCTTGCCTTCTAACGCCATTTTTTAAGCCTTTGTCTAGATATTTTAAAATTATAATTCTATTCTCGAACAGGTAGTCCCAAGATCGTGCAGTCAGTTCCTATGAGTTACATTGGTCTTGTGCGAGGTGTTGGTGCTACTCACTGGGCCGTTCGAGGGTTGTATTGGGTTTTCGCCCACTAACGTAATTTCTTAAGCCTCAGTCTAGAGATTTTCATATTTTCCTTGAGTTTACAAACTGGGAGTTCTGTGATCACACGGTAAGTTCCAACGAGTTACATTGGTCCCGTGCGAGGTGTTGGTGCCACTCACGGTGCCGTTCGGGGGTTGTGTCGGGTTTTTACAATCTAACGCCATGTTTTTAAGCCTAAGTCTAGAAATATGCAAATTATCATCGTATGCTTATATTGAGAGTCCCGTGATCGTGCGGTAAGTTCTTACGAGTTACATTGGTCCCGTGCGAGGTGTTAGTGGCACTCACGGCGTCATTCGAGGGCTATTTCGAGTTTTTGCCCTTAACACCATTTTTTAAGCCTATGTCTAGAAATTTTCAAATTATCCTTGTATTCTTAAACCAAAATTCCCGTGATTATACGACCAGTTTCTACGAGTTATATTGGTCCCGTACGAGGTGTTGGCGCCTCTCACGGGCCCGTTCAGGCCTGTGTCCGATTTTCGCCTTCTAATGCTATGTTTTTAAGTCTAATTCTACAAATATGCTAGTTATCATAGTATTCTCAAATCGAGAGTCCCGTGATTGTGCGGTCAATTCCTACGAATTACATTGGTCCCGCCCAAGGTTTTGGTGCAACTCACGGGGCCGTTCGGGGGTTGTTTTAGGTTTTCACCCACTAACGCGATTTGTTAAACCTAAGTCTAAAATTTTTCAAATTATCCTTGTATTCTCAAGCCTAGAGTCTAGTGATCGCACAGTCGATTCGTACTAGATACATTCGTCCTTTGCAAGGTGTTGGTGCCTCTTACCGGGACGTTCGAAGGCTATTTTGAGTTTTTGCCCTCCAAAGCCATGTTTTTAAGCCTAAGTCTAGAAATATGCAAAGTATCGTGTATTCTCAAACTGAGAGTCCCATGATCACGCGGTTAGTTCCTAAGAGTTACAATGGTCCCCTATGAGATTTTGGTGCCACTTAAGGGGCCGTTCGAAGGCAGTTTTGGGTTTTCACTCTACAACGCCATTTTTTAAGCCTAAGTATAGAAAATTTTAAATTATCCTTGTATTCTCAAATTGAGAGTCCCGTCATTGAACGATCAGTTCTTACGGGTTACATTGGTCCCGTACGAGGCGTTGGTACCTCTCATGGGGCCATTCGGAGGTTGTGTCGGGTTTTTCCTTCTAACGCCATGTTTTTAAGCCTAAGTCTAGAATTTTAAATTATAGTCTTATTCTAAAACCGAGAGTCCTGTGATAGTGCGATCAGTTCCTATGAGTTACTTTGGTCCCGTGCAAGTTGTTCGTGCCACTCACGGGGCCATTCGGGGGCTGTTTCGAGTTTTCACCCACTAACGCTATGTTTAAAAGATTAAGTCCAGAAATACACAAATTACCATCATATTGCCAAACCGGGAGTCCTGTGATCATGCGACCAGTTCTTACAAGTTACATTGGTCCCGTGCAAGGTGTTAATGCCTCTCACGGGGCCGTTCGCGACCCATGCTGAGTTTTTTTCCTTCTAATACCATGTTTTTAAGGCCAATTCTCGAGATATGCAAATTATCATCGTATTCTCAAACCATGAGTCCCGTGATCATATAGTCTATTCCAACGAGTTACATTGGTCCTGTGCGAGAGGTTGGTGCCTCTCATGGTGCCGTTCAGGGGTTGTATCTAGTTTTTGCCCTCTAACGCCATTTTTAAGCCTAGGTCTAGAAATGTGCAAATCATCATCGTAGTCTCTAACCAGGAGTCCTGTGATCACGCGGTCAGTTCCTACGAGTTACATTAGTACAGTGTGAGGTGTTGATGCCACTCATGGGGCCGTTCGGGGGACATTTAGAGTTTTTGCCTTCTAAAGCCTTATTTTTAAGCCTAAACCTTGAAATATACAAATTATCGTTGTATTCTCAAACTGGGAGTCCCATGATCGCGCGATCAATTCCTATGAGTTACATTGGTCCCGTGCGAGTTGTTGGTGCCTCTCACAAGGCCGTTCAGGGGCTGTTTTGCGTTTTCACCCACTAATGCCATTTTTTGCTAAAGTCCTGATATTTTTAAATTATCATCGTATTCTCAAACCTAGAGTCTCGTGATCGCGCGATCAGTTCCTATGAGTTATATTTGTCCGTACAAGGTGTTGGTGTCACTCATAAGCCGTTCGGTGGTTTTGTCGGGCTCCTGGCTTCTAATGCCATTTTTTAAGCCTAAGTCTAAATATTTTCAAATTACAATTGTATTCTCAAATCAGGAGTCCCGTGATCGCGCGATCAGTTCCTACGGGTTACATTATTCCCACGAAAGGTGTTGGTGCCTCTCACGGGGCCATTCGGGGGCTGTTTCGAGTTTTCGCCCACTAACGCCATTTTTTTAAACCTAACTCTATAAATTTTCCAATTATCCTTGTATTCTCAAATTGGGAGTCATGTGATCGTACGGTCAATTTCTATGGGTTACATTGGTCACCTGTGAGGTGTTAGTGCCTCTCACGGGGCCATTCGGGGCTCGTGTTGGGTTCTTGCCTTTAATACCATGTTGTTAAGCCTAATTCTATAAATATACAAATTATTATTGTATTATCAAATCGAGAGTCCCGTGATCTTGTGATCAGTTCCTACGAGTTACATTGGTGCCGTGAGAGGTGCAGGTGCTACTCACGGGGCTATTTTGGGTTTTCATCCACTAAAGCCATTTTTTTTGCCAAAGTCTAGGAATTTTCAAATTATCCTTATATTCTCAAATCGAGAGTCCCCTGATCGCGCAGTCAGTTCCTACGAGTTATATTTGTCCCATGCAAGGTGTTGATGCTACTCACGGGGCCATGCAGGTATTGTTTTGGATTTTTGACCACTGACGCCATTTTTTAAACCTCAGTCTAGAATTTTTCAAATTATCCTTGTATTCTTAAAGAGGGAGTCTCTTGATCGCGCGATTAGTTCCAGGGAGTTATATTAGTACCGTGTGAGGTGTTGGTGCCACTCCCCGGGCCATTCGTAGGCTGTGTCGGGTTTTATCCTTATAATGCCATGCTTGTTATCCTAAGTCTAGAAATAAGCAAATTATCATCGTATTCTCAAAATCGAGAGTCCCGCGGTCAGTTCCTACCGGTTCCTTTGGTCCCGTACGAGGTGTTGGTTCCTCTCAGGGGCCGTTCGGGGGCTGTGTCGGGTTTTTGCCTTCTAACGCAATGTTTTTAGATCTAATTCTAAAAATATGTAAATTATCATCGTATTCTCAAACCAGGAGTCCCGTGATCGCGAGGTCAGTTCTTACGAGTTACATTGGTCCCGTGCGAGGTGCTAGTGCCACTCACAGGGCCGTTCGGGGGATGTTTTTCATTTTCACCCACTAATGCCATGTTTTGTTAAAGTCCTGATATTTTTAACTTATCATCGTATTCTCAAACCGAGAGTACGTGATCATGTGGTCAGTTCCTATGAGTTATATTTGTCCGTACGAGGTGTTGGTGTCACTCACAGAGCCGTTCGGGGGTTTTATCAGGCTCTTGGCTTCTAACGCCATTTTTTTAAGCCTAAGTCCAGATATTTTCAAATTACAATTGTATTCTCAAATCAGGAGTCCCGTGATCGCGCCATCAGTTCCTACGGGTTACATTATTCCCGCGGGAGGTGTTGGTGCCTCTCACGGGGCCATTCGGGGGCTGTTTTGAGTTTTCTCCCTCTAACGCCATTTTTTTAAGCCTAACTCTATAAATTTTCCAATTATCCTTGTATTCTCAAATTGAGTGTCCGGTGATCGCGCGATCAATTTCTAGGGGTTACATTTGTCCCATGTGAGGCCGTTGGCGCCTCTCACGAGGCCGTTAGCGCCCGTGTTGGGTTCTTGCCTTTAATACCATGTTGTTAAGACCAATTCTATGAATATACAAATTATCATTGTATTCTCAAATCGAGAGTCCTGTGATCTTGCAGTTAGTTCTAATGAGTTACACTGGTGCCGTGCGAGGTGCGGGTGCTACTCACAGGGCCGTTCGGGGGCTGTTTTAGGTTTTCGTCCACGAACGCCATTTTTTTATCCAAAGTCTAGGAATTTTCAAATTATCCTTGTATTGTCAAACTGAGAGTCCCGTGATCGTGCGATCAGTTCCTACGAGTTATATTTTTCCTGTGCGAGGTGTTGATGCTACTCACGGGGCCATTTAGATATTGTTTTGGATTTTCACCCACTGATGCCGTTTTTAAGTCTCAGTCTAGAATTTTTCAAATTATCCTTGTATTATTAAAGAGGGAGTCTCGTGATCGCGCGATTAGTTCAAATGAGTTACATTAGTCCCGTGTGAGGTGTTGGCGCCACTCCCCGGGCCGTTCGTAGGTTGTGTGGGGTTTTTGCCTCCTAACGCCATGTTTGTTATCCTAAATCTAGAAATATGAAAATTATCGTCGTATTCTCAAAATCGAGAGTCCCGCGGTCAATTCCTATAGGTTCCTTTGGTCCCGTACGAGGTGTTGGTTCCTCTCAGGGGCCGTTCGAGGGCTGTGTCGGGTTTTTGCCTTCTAACGCAATGTTTTTAGATCTAATTCTAGAAATATGCAAATTATCATAGTATTCTCAAACTAGGAGTCCCATGATCGCGGGGTCAGTTCCTACGAGTTACATTGGTCCCGTGCGAGGTGCTAGTGCCATTCATGGGGCCGTTTGGGGGTTGTTTAGCATTTTCACTCACTAACGCCATGTTTTGCTTAAGTCCTAATATTTTTTAATTATCATCGTATTCTCAAACCGAGAGTCATGTGATCGCGCAGTCAGTTCCTATGAGTTACATTCTTTCCCTACGAGGTGTTGGTGCCACTCACAGAGTCGTTTGGGGGTTTTGTCAGGCTCTTGGATTCTAACACTATTTTTTAAGCCTAAGTCTAGATATTTTCAAATTATAATTGTATTCTTAAATCGGGAGTCCCATGATTTCTACGATCAGTTCCAACGGGTTACATTGGTCCCGTGGGAGGTGTTGGTGCCTCTCACGAGGCCGTTTCGGGGCCTAAGGAATTTTCTAATTATCCTTCTATTCTATAATTGGAAGTCCCGTGATCGCATGATCTATTCTTATGAGTTACATTGGTCCCGTACAAGGTGTTGGTGTCATTTATAGAGCCGTTCAGGGGTTTTGTCGGGCTCTTGTCTTATAACCCCATTTTTAACGCCTTAGTCTAGATATTTTAAAATTATAATTGTATTCTCAAACCAGGATTCCCATTATCGTGCAGTCAGTTCCTACGAGTTACATTGGTTCTATGCGAGGTGTTGGTGATACTCATGGGGCCGTTCGGGGGCTGTTTTGGGTTTTCGCCCAATAACGCCATTTTTTAATCCTCGGTCTGGAAATTTTCAAATTATCCTTGTATTCTTATATAGGGAGTCCCATGATCACGCAATTAGTTTTGACGGGTTACATTAATCCCGTGCGAGGTGCTCGTGCCACTCATAGGGCCGTTTGGGGGCTATGTCGGGTTTTTACCTTCTAACGCCATATTTTTTAGCCTAAGTCAAGAAAGATGAAAATTATCATCGTATTCCCAAAACTGAGTGTCCTATGATTGCGCGGTTAGTTCTTACGAGTTACATTGGTCCCGTACAAGGTGTTGGTGGCACTCACGGGGCCGTTCGAGGGATGTTTCGAGTTTTTGCCCTCTAACGGCATTTTTAAGCCTATATCTTGAAATTTTCAAATTATCATTGTATTCTCAAACTGGGATTCCCGTGATCGCATGGTCAGTTTCCACGGGTTAGTTTGGTCTTGTACGAGGTGTTGGTGCCTCTCACAGGGCCGTTCGCGGGCTATTTCGGGTTTTGCCTTTTAACGCCATATTTTTATGCCTAATTCAAGAAATACGCAAATTATCGTAGTAGTCTACAATTGGGTGTCCCGTGATCACGCGATCATTTCCTATGAGTTACATTGGCCCCGTGCAAGGTGTTGGTGCAACTCACGGGGCTGTTCGGGGGCTGTTTTAGGTTTTCACCCCCTAACGCCATTTTTTTGTCTAAGTCTAGAAATTTTCAAATTATCCTTGTATTCTTAAACGAAGAGTCTCGTGATCACACAGTGAATTCCTACTAGTTACATTGGTCCCTTGCAAGGTGTTGGTGCCTCTCACTGGGTCGTTTGGAGGCTATTTCGAGTTTTTTCCCTCCAACGCCATGTTTTTAAGCCCAAGTATAGAAATATGAAAACTACGTGTATTCTCTAACCGAGAGTCCCGTGATCGCGCATTCAGTTCCTAAGAGTTACAATGGTCCCGCACGAGGTTTTGGTGCCACTTAAGGGGTCGTTCTTGGGTTATTTTGGGTTTTTTCCCTTTAACGCCATTGTTTGAATCTTAAGTCTAGTAATTTTTAATTTATCCTTGTATTCTCAAACCGAGAGTCCCGTGATCACGTAGTTAATTCCTACGAGTTACATATGTCCCATGCGAGGTATTGGTGCCTCTCACCGGGACGTTCGGAGTCTGTGTCGGTTTTTTGCCTTTCAACGCCATATTTTTAAGCTTAATTCTAGAAATATGCAAATTATCGTTGTATTCTCAAACCGAGAGTCCCTTGATCGTGCGGTTAGATCCTACGAGTTACATTGGTCATGTGCAAGGTGTTGGTACAAGTCACGGGGCCGTTCGGGGGCTATTTTTGGGTGCTCACCCACTAATGCCATTTTTCAAATTATCCTTGTATTCTGAAACCAAGAGTCCCGTGATCGCTCGGTCAGTTCCTACTAGTTACGTTGGTCCTTTAAGAGGTATTGATGCCTCTCACTGGGCCGTTCGGGCGCTGTTTTGGGCTTTCACCCTCTAACGCCATTTTTTTAAGCCTAAGTGTAGAAATTTTCAAATTATCCCCATATTCTCAAACCGGGTGTCCCATGATCGCGCGATGAGTTTCTATGGGTTACATTGGTCTCGTACGAGGTGTTGGTGCCTCTCACGGGATCGTTCGGGGGCTGTTTCGGGTTTTTTCCTTCTAACACTATATTTTTAAACCTAAGGTTACATTGGTCCCATGATCGTATTCTGTAACCAGGAGTCCCTTGATCGCGTGACCATTTCCTATAGGTTACATTAGTCTTGTGCAAGGTGTTAGTGCCACTCCTAGGGCCGTTCGGGGTATGTGTCGAGTTTTTGCCTTCTAACACCATGTTTTTAAGCCTAATTATTGAAATATACAAATTATCTTCGTATTCTCAAATCGGGAGTCCCGTGATCATGCGGTCAGTTCCTATGAGTTACATTGGTCCCGTACGAGGTGTGGGTGCAACTCACGGGGCTGTTAGAGGGCTGTGTCGAGTTTTCGCCCACTAATGTCATTTTTTAACCCTAAGCCTAAAAATTTTCAAATTATCCTTGTATTCTGAAGCAGGGAGTCCCGTGATCACGTGATCAATTCCTATCAGTTACATTGGTCCCGTGCGAGGTGTTGGTGCCACTCACGGGTCGTTCGAGGGTTGTGTCATGTTTTTTTTTCCTTCTAGCGGCATTTTGTTTAGTCCAATTCTAGAAATATGAAAATTATCATCGTTTTATCAAACCGAGAGTCCCGTATATTAAATTAGAATTGAGGAACCTAATCTTTAAAATGAATTGTTTTGACACTTAGCTTAATTATTTATTAGGTGATTAATAAAGAAAATTGTTTTTGACAGCGATGCTAAGAATGAACCAACCGGATACTTTGATTTAATTTAATAAAGGACTGATCACCTCGTATTTAATTAGGCGGGGTGTCACAAGTGGTATCATAGTGTTAGATTCTAGTATCCTTCGGATCTGTGCGGCTTATTATGCTTCCAACATTTCTTTGTTTGATATAGAGCCCTATGTTTAGGATTGTTGATTTATATGGTGAGATTTCGTTCTCCTGCTATAACGTATATATATTAATGAATTTTATTTGCGTTTAGTCGTGTTTGAACAATGAAGAATAGCAGGCAAGGGCCGTTGGGCGGACAAAAGGAGGCAGGGCTTTGTTGAGGTTGTAGAGTATATTCGAGGATGATGACCATAGTCGAGGTCACCCCTATTATTGCAGGAGAATCCATGGCTATAAAGATGGCTAGGGAGCAACATATGATTTCCAAATGCTTCTATAGTCGGAAGTGGTGCCAAATTAGACTCACCCAACGTGGTAGGACTGGGAGAGAGTAAAACAGAGCAATGAGGGGAACCATCAGTGGAAGTTCTAGAAATGCGAGAATTATGTGTGTTAACCAACGAAGGTAATATATCCAAAGGCTTGGGCATATGGCGGAGTGTGGTTAACCGGAAGTGAAAATTTGGGGTAAAATTTTTCTTGACTCATCGGAGCAAAGTTATAATGGTAGAAGTCAACCACCACATTTAGAAGTGGAATATTGTGTCAATGGAAGGATCTTAAGCACGGTTTACAGTTTGATCACGAGTTCCTTCATCAGATGTCCAGGTTAAGATGTGAATGTTGTTTTGAACTCATCACAGGAAGGCTGGACAGAGGTCTATGTGTGAAAATGAATTTAATTATTTAGCGAATCTTGTGTCGGATGAAGTAGATACAAATGGAGAAGAGGATTTCAAGTGGGAAATTGACTCGTAAGGAAAATTGACAACACTTAAAGGGAATTCTGGTGAATAGTCGATCCATATGGTGACAATGTCATGCATTGTCCGTAGAGATGTTAACGCTTCTTTGTGAAGGGATCTAGAGGAATCGAAAGACTTAGATGGGGAGTAAGACTGGATGGAATGCAATTAGCAAAATGCCGCAAGGGGGAGAAACATCAGGGTCCCATTTAAATGATTCGAGTAGCTGAATCCTTACCGAGCGATGGTGAATTCAGTTAGATCTTTCAAAGACAATAGTGTGTTCCTTAGGGCCAATAAAGCTAAGGGAACAATGGGGGTATCCATCAGGAATCGAGCCTACCAAAGTTCGAGAGAATGGAAAACCTAATATGGTCATTATGACCAGTGATAAGTGGATTATGCATAGAGATATTTTGTGGAGAGTGAAATCACATGCGTTAATTTTTCCAAAGCGAGTAAAGGGACAAGAATAGGGTGCCTAGTAAAGGGCAATGATCAAAGTAGTTTTTATTTTGGTTGAGATGGGCGTGTTATGTTCGAAAATCATTTGAGCAGCTAGGGTGATTGTCAATGTAGAAGTATGCGTCTTACCTTGGAGGATGAGGCGTGTTTTATGTGAGATGATTGAGTCATTATATTTTGATTATTACTAGATTCACAAGTGAGACGAGTTTAATGCGTATATCGATAATGTTACTATTATATGAATGCTTTCCTTGGTATAGCGGGGTTATCTTTAGTGCTATCGGCGGAGGGTGAGTGGGTGTATTGATAGTGGAAAATACCTTATTAAGGTTACTCATTTTAGTGATGTGTTATAAGAGTATGATATTATCCTGATTATGGTTTTATAGTAATGATTATACCGACAGTGGGCGGATATCACGAGTCTATCGGGGTTACTTCTCTAGTGCAGGATGTTGTGGTCTAACGAAGCCTTACCTGTGAGAGGGTCGGGCTCGCATTTATATCATATATTATAGAGACGTTAAAGGGTATAGTGATATCAAAATGTTTAATCCCGGGGTGTGTAGGGACTTTATTGTTATGATTCAGTGTGTATTGGGCTTACTGTTGAGCAAAAAGATTAAACCCATTATTATATTTAACGCTCAGGACTTAGTGATAGGAAGAGTGCATTGTAATATCTATCCTTTAGAGATGCAGGAGTTAAGATTTATATTCATATGTTTGGGACATGATTTCGAGAGTCCCGATTGTATGTGTACGAGGTTTATGGAATGTGATTACCACCAATGATGAGCAATAGTGCAGTTGGCAAAAAATTCTTTGCTTAAATGTAATTGTGAAAGGAGATATGACTTTTATGTCGAGAGACGGGAATATGGGGGTATATGTTATGGACTGAGGGTAAAAGATTTCAATAACCGACAATATTACGTAGTAGTGTATCGGGGGGTTCCTTGTTTGGATTTCCCTTTGCGAGACATCCCACACATGAAACTTAGTGTAAGGATAGAAGTAGGGAGATATTTGGTAATTCGTCCATGAGTCTGGTACCTCGGTTGTTATAAAAAGTATGTAGTTATAACTATAAGTTAAAGGTTTAATTACGATATGAGCCTATTGTGAGGTGAGGAGGCATTGAAAATTTTATCTAATCACCACGAGTTAAAGGGTGGAGCGATGTTGATGAGGGTTTTTAATTTCAATTTCTATGGTAATTAATAGTACCCAAGTGTTGTAGCCACATTTTGACTATAAGGGTAATAAAAAATTGGGTGTTATGTGTGAAGTGTATGTGATTCTTACAGTAGTATGCACGATTTATAGGGTGTGTGGGGACCCTGGTTAGCTGATGTCAGAATCGTCCGGGTTAAAGGAATGTGGGAAAATATGTGTGAAGTATATTTCTCTGGGACTAATATAATGAACTGGAATTGGTAGAGTGTATTAAGCATCATGATAGAGGGACGATAATCCATATTAATGTGTGAGATTAGAGTAGCACACCCGAACTTGGTGGAAAGGTTGTGGGAAGCCATTTAAAAGGGGGTATCCCTTAAGAAGACTAAAATGTAACTACTATGGAAAATTGGGAGCGGAATTCTACCCAGTCGAATGTTGAGAGAGACTTGCGCATAGGTACAATGATGATGTTAGTAAGGTATAAAAGGTCCAGAAGTGCACATCATGGAGAAAAGTGCACGGGTTGGAACTTTTGGTATAAGCAGAGGAAAGAAGAGGAGTATTAAATGCCACTTAATGTGAGACATTACAAGTAGAATTCGATGTTGAGCAGGACATAGTGCGTAGTCTCTACATGCACCAGTCATAGATACAAATCGGTTGGAGAAATAGGATCCACCAGATAATTTTGTAGCAAGATGACGATCCCTGTTGGAAGAGGGAAATTAATTTGGTAAATTTCTTTCATGGGTTGCCAACCTCAAGTTAAGATGACGAGTTCCTTTGAATGTGTGGAATAAGTTGATCCAAAAGAAAGTAATTGTCATTATTTTTGGATGATTTACACTACTAGACTGTTTTTTGCAGTCTTCTTTGAAAATAAGTATCAAGCCGGAAAGTTGGTCCTGTCCGATATTGTTCTGAACTAGGATGAGATCCTTAAACAGGATTTTAGGAAACAGTGGGGATGACGTTTCATTTTGAGCAAGTTGTATCACCTATAGCCCGAGGAGTAGGCAAAAGGTGATAGACGACTAGTGGAGTTGTAGGAATGTAATTTGGACTAATTGTGATCATTTTAATTCCGCAACAATTATAGCTGGTAAGTGAAGTGTAGTACGGTGATTGGGAGAAGATATTACCAACTGGTAGAGTTATGTGTAAGCACTCATACATGTTTATTCTGGACAAGGTTCTTATTGAGGTTTTGTGTGAAGAACAATAATTATTCTCCCTCTGGTTGTTTAAAGGTGAGTGGATAATAAAAAATTTTGATTGGTCGAGTTAGATTTCGATGACTATGGTGGAATTACCACATACTATTTTATGTGGATTTTGAGTTACATCGCTGAAAATCGAGATTCGAAGAACTGACAAGAGTGGTCAAATGATCATATGGTTTCTCTAAGGATAGGAGTTTTGTGTTTAGATAAATACGAAAAGTTGATATGTAGTGAGGTGCGTCCTCCCAATAATATTGAGATAATGGGGGAAAATGATGTATAGGCTCGTCTTATTCGAATGTCATTGGGTAGGAGAAAATTAAAGTGTCGTTATTGAGGTGTGACCCTATAACTGATAAAGCGTCGAGAGTGTTAAACTAGCTTGCTATGAGGCGAGGGCTATAGTGATCGAGTCTTACTCTGAAGTTGGTTTTGTTTACTGATAAAGTTTCCAAAATTGTTTTACCAGGTAGGACATATTTTTCAAATTTCGGGACGAAATTCCATTATTAGGGGGAAGTATGTAATATCCCGTAATTTTATGGCCATTAATTATGGGATTAATTAAATTAAATTGGGATAAATTAATTTAATATTAATTCGTATTTTTTAAATTGAATATTTACTAGTGTGATGAGAGTTAGTAATTATATGTTGAATATTACTAGATGAGTAAAGTAATATATGAGATTGAAGTTATTAAAAATTTTCGCGAGTGAATAATACGACAATCGTAGAAATTAAGTCGGGATGCGCACGTGTCTTGTCGGGACTAAATTAATGGAATAAAAATTAATTTTATTATAAGTCATCTGTATGGTCATTTTGAGTGCGCCATTGTGTCCGAAAGAATTGAGATAGTTAGAAAAGTGTACCCAAGGATTTAGTTTGGGTCTCGGGACGTTTTTAGGCCTAAACGATAACTCGAGAGTGCATTTTGGTAATTTTCCATTTTTAGCTTTAATTAATGATGAAAATAGAGAGTTTATATCTATGGGATGAGAGATTATTCGAGGGTTAGAAACTTTGGAGTGGCAGAGAAGATAAGGAAGAGAGAAGAGAGAAGGCTTCCAATCATCTTCAACAATTCCACCACCAACGCGTAGATCAGGGAACGAGGAACGAAACCATACCCATTATCATCAACGATTCAGATTTGATCTCTAAGGCAAGTATCTAACTTTTTGTTCTTTAGTTTATAACACATCCATGCTAGTGTATTAATTAATTTACTTATGTTTACGAGAAAATAAAATGTTGTTTGGGAGATTTTATTGCAAATTTGGAGTAGAAACTATGTTAGGATGGATATCTCTCATATGTAGAATATTATCCAAGAAATTGATGCCCACTAGAGATAGAAATCTAGAAATTAAATGAATTCTTGAGAAAATTAGATGAACTAGGGCTAAATGATAATTTCTTGAATTAACCCTCTATGATGATGATTCTTGACGAATTTGTAAATGTTTTACGTTAGAAATCTTCTATATTGGTTTATATAACGTTCATAATGTTTGCTTGGGAGTTTGGGATATATTAATGGAGGTTTGAAGATTTATATTGGATGAAAACCGTAGCTTAGAATTGAAGAAACTGGGCCAACACTTGCTTGATAGATCGATCGACTCAAGAATGTCGATCGATCGATCGACCCCTTTTCATCGATCGATCGACTCCTATAGGAAACTGAAACTTCTTGCCCTTTTTATGTTAATCAAATTTCAAATTTGTAAGGACTCTTGGTCACAATCAAAATATCATAATGGGACATGAGAAGGACCAGTAGGGCATAAGTAGGGTCTGGGTAAGATGAGTTATGTGAGATTTAACCGGGGGATCTCGGGGATATAAATTGGAGTGGAAATCATGCGTATGTTAAATTATGTCTTGTGAAAATTGAGAAGGACTTAGACCAGTAGGGTAGTGAGTGTACACCTACTGATTTTATATCTATAGAGAGGATACACTTCGAGAGTCGAGAAGTACTTAAGGATTTGCGATAATTGACAAAATAAAAAGAATGTTTTACTTATACGTAGAACTCGGGGCTTATGTGCCACTTTTGGTTAAAGTATTATGGGTCATGGGCGTACCTAGCTAAATAATGTGAATATATAGATGGGTGCATGTATGTATATATATATATATATATATATATATATATAGTATGTAAATATCTATGTGTAATCATACCCACGCTACTTGCTATCACGGAGATTTTCGCTCCAGGACAGTCTTATCTCGATTGGACCTTTATGAGGGATATTGATTTGTATCTTAGAACATAGGCAGACTATCTGAGAACGATAGTCAAATGGTCCTTAGTGATGTGAGGGTATGTGTTGACCTCTTGGTGACTATGAACTATGTTTCGCCTCCAATATGTGTGTTTTTTGTTAATACAGTTCGAGAGTGATTTCAGCCTAGTATTTCATTTTGTACGAGAGATACGGGGACTTGATAGCTGAGTATGCAGACACCATAGATTTATTTGGGGTGCCCTATGAGTTACATTGGTCCCTTTTGAGGTGTTGGTGAAACTCACGGGGCCGTTCGGGGGATATTTTGGGTTTTCACCCACTAACGCCATGTTTTGCCTAATTCCTGATATTTTTTAAGTCCCGTAATCGCGCGGTCTATTCCGAGGAGTAACATTTGTCCCGTATGAGGTGTTGGTGCCACTCACAGAGCCATTCGTGCATTTTGTCGGGCTCACTACACCAAAAACAGGAAATTGGCACGGTTTAAAACCGTGCCAGACGCAATCTGGCACGGTTCAAAACCGTGCCAGAATCAGGCATGCCAGATTTTCTGGCATGGTTTAAAACCGTGCCAGATTTTCCAATCTGGCACGCTTTTGGCACGCTTTTAAACTGTGTCAGTTTTTTAATCTGGCACGCTTTTGGCACGCTTTTAAACAGTGTCAGATGTTAAATCTGGCACGCTTTTGGCACACGCCAAAACCGTGCCAAATTATCGATTTTCTGGAACGCTTTTGGCACGGTTATAAAGCGTGCCAGATTGTTTTATAAGCGTTCTCATTTTTATGCATTGGCACGGTTTTGGCACGGTTTAAAACCGTGCCAGATTTTTCAGTTGATTAAAAAAAATAATAATAGGAACCAAATCTGGAAAATTTGCAAATTCCAAATTCGGTAGGAAAAATATTTATTATTTGCAAAAACAAAATCAAGAAAATTCACAAATTATGAATATCGCAGGTTGTTGATGAACTAATGTGCATACAAACTTCAAAAAATTACAAGAGATAATACCAATATAAACCAACACATGACCATAAAAGTCGACAATAACTTCAAAAAATTACAAGAGTTAATAGTTCTCATATCAAAAAAAAATTGGGCAGAGTTTCCTCTATTTTTTGAGCATTCCAAAACCTGCTAACATAAAATCTGCCCATATAAAGCCCGCACGGCCATAAATTGGTCCTACCCGAGGTGTTGGTGCAACTCACGGGGCCGTTCGGGGGTAGTTTTTCGGTTTTCACCCACTAACATGATTTTCTAAGCCTAAGTCTAAAATTTTTCAAATTATGCTTGTATTCTCAAGCCTAGAGTCTAGTGATCACACAATCGATTCCTCCTAGATACATTCGTCCTTTGCAAGGTGTTGGAGCCTCACACCGGGACGTTCTAAGGCTATTTCGGGTTTTTGCCCTCAAAAGCCATGTTTTTAAGCCTAAGTCTAGAAATATGCAAAGTATCGTGTATTCTCAAACTGAGAGTCCCATGATCACGCGGTTAGTTCCTACGAGTTACAATGGTCCCCTATGAGATTTTGGTGCCACTTAAGGGGCCGTTCGAGGGCAGTTTTGGGTTTTCGCCCTATAACGCCATTTTTTAAGCCTAAGTATTGAAAATTTTGAATTATCCTTGTATTCTCAAATCGAGAGTCCACTCATTGCACGATCAGTTCTTACGGGTTACATTGGTCCCATACGAGGCATTGGTACCTCTCATGGGGCCGTTCGGAGGTTATGTCGGGTTTTGCCTTCTAACGCCATGTTTTTAAGCCTAAGTCTAGAATTTTAAATTATCATCTTATTCTAAAGTCGAGAGTCCCGTGATCGTGCGGTCAGTTCCTATGAGTTACTTTGGTCCCGTCCGAGGTGTTGGTGCAACTCACGGAGTCGTTCGGGGGCTATTTTGGGTTTTCACCCTCTAACGTCATTTTTGAAGCCTAATTCCATAAATTTCCAAATTATCCTTGTATTCCCAAGTCCAGAGTCCAGTGATCGCACAGTCAGTTCCTAATATAAACATTTATCCCTTGCGAGGTGTTGATGCTTCTCACCGGGCTGTTCGAATGCTGTTTCGGGTTTTTGACCTCCAACGCCATGTTTTTAAGCCTAAATCTATAAATATGCAAAGTATCTTGTATTCTAAAATCGAGAGTCTCATGATCACGTGGTTAGTTTCTAAGAGTTACAAAGGTCCCGTGTGAGGTTTTGCTGCCACTTATGGGGCCGTTCGGGGGCTATATCGGGTTTTCTTCTCTAACACCATTTTTTTTAACCTAAGTATAAATTTTTTCAAATTATCGATGTATTCTCAAACTGGGTGTCCCGTGACTGCCTGGTTAGTTCTTATGGGTTACATTGGTCACGTACGAGGCGTTGGTACCTCTCACGGGGCCGTTGGGAGGCTGTGTTGTGTTTTTGCGTTCTAACGCCATGTTTTTAAGCCTAAGTCTAGAAATATGCAAATTATCATCGTATTCTAAAACCGAGAGTCTCGTGATCACGGGGTCAGTTCCTATGAGTTACATTGGTCTCTACAAGGTGTTGGTGGCACTTACGGGGCCGTTCGAGGGATGTTTTGGGTTTTCGCTCACTAACCCCATTTTTTATGCCTAATTTTAGAAAATTTAAAATTATCCATGTATTCTCAAACTGAAAGTTTGGTGATCGCATGATCAGTTCCTACGTGTTACATTGGTCCCATGCAAATTATTAGTGCCACTCATAGAGCCGTTCGGGGGTTTTGTCGAGCTCTTGCCTTCTAACGCCATTTTTTTAAGCCTTTGTCTAGATTTTTTAAAATTATAATTGTATTCTCAAACCGGTAGTCCCAAGATCGTGAAGTCAGTTCCTCTGAGTTACATTGGTCTCGTGCGAGGTGTTGGTGCTACTCACTGGGCTGTTTAGGGGTTGTATTGGGTTTTCGCCCACTAACGCAATTTCTTAAGCCTCAGTCTAGAGATTTTCATATTTTCCTTGGTTTTTCAAACTGGGAGTCATGTGATCGCATGATAAGTTCCAATGAGTTACATTGGTCCCGTGCGAGGTGTTGGTGCCACTAACGGGGCCGTTCGGAGGTTATGTCCGGTTTTTACCATCTAATGCCATGTTTTTAAGCCTAAGTTTAGAAATATGCAAATTATCATCGTATTCTTATATTGAGAGTCCCGTGATCGTGTGGTCAGTTTCTATGAGTTACATTGGTCCCGTGCGAGGTGTTAGTGGCACTCACGGCGCCGTTCGTGGGCTATTTCGAGTTTTTCCCCTTAACGCCATTTTTTAAACCTATGTCTAGAAAATTTCAAATTATCCTTGTATTCTTAAATCGGAATTCCTGTGATTATACGTCCAGTTTCTACGAGTTATATTGGTCCCGTACGAGGTGTTGGCGCCTCTCACGGGCCCGTTCAGGCCTGTGTCCGGTTTTTGCCTTCTAATGCCATATTTTTAAGCCTAATTCTACAAATATGCTAACTATCATAGTATTCTCAAACCGAGAGTCTCGTGATTGTGCGGTCAATTCCTACGAGTTACATTGGTCCTACCCGAGGTGTTGGTGCAACTCACGGGGCCGTTCGGGGGTAGTTTTAGGTTTTCACCCACTAACATGATTTTCTAAGCCTAAGTCTAAAATTTTTCAAATTATGCTTGTATTCTCAAGCCTAGAGTCTAGTGATCACACAATCGATTCCTCCTAGATACATTCGTCCTTTGCAAGGTGTTGGAGCCTCACACCGGGACGTTCTAAGGCTATTTCGGGTTTTTGCCCTCAAAAGCCATGTTTTTAAGCCTAAGTCTAGAAATATGCAAAGTATCGTGTATTCTCAAACTGAGAGTCCCATGATCACGCGGTTAGTTCCTACGAGTTACAATGGTCCCCTATGAGATTTTGGTGCCACTTAAGGGGCCGTTCGAGGGCAGTTTTGGGTTTTCGCCCTATAACGCCATTTTTTAAGCCTAAGTATTGAAAATTTTGAATTATCCTTGTATTCTCAAATCGAGAGTCCACTCATTGCACGATCAGTTCTTACGGGTTACATTGGTCCCATACGAGGCATTGGTACCTCTCATGGGGCCGTTCGGAGGTTATGTCGGGTTTTGCCTTCTAACGCCATGTTTTTAAGCCTAAGTCTAGAATTTTAAATTATCATCTTATTCTAAAGTCGAGAGTCCCGTGATCGTGCGGTCAGTTCCTATGAGTTACTTTGGTCCCGTCCGAGGTGTTGGTGCAACTCACGGAGTCGTTCGGGGGCTATTTTGGGTTTTCACCCTCTAACGTCATTTTTGAAGCCTAATTCCATAAATTTCCAAATTATCCTTGTATTCCCAAGTCCAGAGTCCAGTGATCGCACAGTCAGTTCCTAATATAAACATTTATCCCTTGCGAGGTGTTGATGCTTCTCACCGGGCTGTTCGAATGCTGTTTCGGGTTTTTGACCTCCAACGCCATGTTTTTAAGCCTAAATCTATAAATATGCAAAGTATCTTGTATTCTAAAATCGAGAGTCTCATGATCACGTGGTTAGTTTCTAAGAGTTACAAAGGTCCCGTGTGAGGTTTTGCTGCCACTTATGGGGCCGTTCGGGGGCTATATCGGGTTTTCTTCTCTAACACCATTTTTTTTAACCTAAGTATAAATTTTTTCAAATTATCGATGTATTCTCAAACTGGGTGTCCCGTGACTGCCTGGTTAGTTCTTATGGGTTACATTGGTCACGTACGAGGCGTTGGTACCTCTCACGGGGCCGTTGGGAGGCTGTGTTGTGTTTTTGCGTTCTAACGCCATGTTTTTAAGCCTAAGTCTAGAAATATGCAAATTATCATCGTATTCTAAAACCGAGAGTCTCGTGATCACGGGGTCAGTTCCTATGAGTTACATTGGTCTCTACAAGGTGTTGGTGGCACTTACGGGGCCGTTCGAGGGATGTTTTGGGTTTTCGCTCACTAACCCCATTTTTTATGCCTAATTTTAGAAAATTTAAAATTATCCATGTATTCTCAAACTGAAAGTCTGGTGATCGCATGATCAGTTCCTACGTGTTACATTGGTCCCATGCAAATTATTAGTGCCACTCATAGAGTCGTTCGGGGGTTTTGTCGAGCTCTTGCCTTCTAACGCCATTTTTTTAAGCCTTTGTCTAGATATTTAAAAATTATAATTGTATTCTCAAACCGGTAGTCCCAAGATCGTGAAGTCAGTTCCTCTGAGTTACATTGGTCTCATGCGAGGTGTTGGTGCTACTCACTGGGCTGTTCAGGGGTTGTATTGGGTTTTCGCCCACTAACGCAATTTCTTAAGCCTCAGTCTAGAGATTTTCATATTTTCCTTGGTTTTTCAAACTGGGAGTCATGTGATCGCATGATAAGTTCCAATGAGTTACATTGGTCCCGTGCGAGGTGTTGGTGCCACTAACGGGGCCGTTCGGAGGTTGTGTCCGGTTTTTACCATCTAATGTCATGTTTTTAAGCCTAAGTCTAGAAATATGCAAATTATAATCGTATTCTTATATTGAGAGTCCCGTTATCGTGTGGTCAGTTTCTACGAGTTACATTGGTCCCGTGCGAGGTGTTAGTGGCACTCACAGCGCCGTTCGAGGGCTATTTCGAGTTTTTTCCCTTAACGCCATTTTTAAGCCTATGTCTAGAAATTTTCAAATTATCCTTGTATTCTTAAATCAGAATTCCCGTGATTATACGACCAGTTTCTACGGGTTATATTGGTCCCGTACAAGGTGTTGGCGCCTCTCACAGGCCCGTTCAGGGCTGTGTCCGGTTTTCTCCTTCTAATGCCATGTTTTTAAGCCTAATTCTACAAATATGCTAACTATCATAGTATTCTCAAATCGAGAGTCCCGTGATTGTGCGGTCAATTCCTATGAGTTACATTGGTCCCACCCGAGGTGTTGGTGCAACTCACGGGGCCGTTCGGGGGCAGTTTTAGGTTTTCACCCACTAACGCGATTTTTTAAGCCTAAGTCTAAAAATTTTCAAATTATCCTTGTATTATCAAGCCTAGAGTCTAGTGATCGAACAGTCGACTCCTACTAGATACACTTGTCCTTTGCAAGGTGTTGGTGCCTCTCACTGGGCCGTTCGAAGGCTATTTCTGGTTTTCGCCCTCCAAAGCCTTGTTTTTAAGCCTGTCTAGAAATATGCAAAGTATCATGTATTCTCAAACTGAGAGTCCCATGATCACACAATTAGTTCCTAAGAGTTACAATGGTCCCCTATGAGATTTTGGTGCCACTTAAGGGGCCGTTCGAGGGCAGTTTTGGGTTTTCGCCCTATAACGCCATTTTTTTAAGCCTAAGTATTGAAAATTTTGAATTATCCTTATATTCTCAAACCGAGAGTCCCGTCATTGCATGATCAGTTCTTACGGGTTACATTGGTCCCGTACGAGGCATTGGTACCTCTCATGGGGCCGTTTGGAGGTTATGTCGGGTTTTGCCTTCTAACGCCATGTTTTTAAACCTAAGTCTAGAATTTTAAATTATCATCTTATTCTAAAACCGAGAGTCCCGTGATCGTGCGGTCAATTCCTATGAGTTACTTTGGTCCCGTCCGAGGTGTTGGTGCAACTCAAGGGGTCGTTCGGGGGATATTTTGGGTTTTCACCCACTAACGTCATTTTTGAAGCCTAATTCCATAAATTTTCAAATTATCCTTGTATTCCTAAGTCCAGAGTCCAGTGATCGCATAGTCAGTTCCTCCTATATACATTTATCCCTTGCGAGGTGTTGGTGCTTATCACCGGGCTGTTCTAATGCTGTTTCGGGTTTTTGACCTCCAACGCCATGTTTTTAAGCCTAAATCTATAATTATGCAAAGTATCATGTATTCTAAAATCGAGAGTCCCATGATCACGTGGTTAGTTTTTAAGAGTTACAAAGGTCCCGTGTGAGGTTTTGCTACCTTTTCTTCTCTAACCCCATTTTTTTAAGCCTAAGTATAGAAATCTTCAAATTATCCATGTATTCTCAAACTGGGTGTCCCGTGACTGCGTGGTTAGTTCTTATGGGTTACATTGGTCCCGTACGAGGCGTTGGTACCTCTCACGGGGCCGTTCGGAGGCTGTGTTGTGTTTTAGTTCTAACGCCATGTTTTTAAGCCTAAGTTTAGAAATATGCAAATTATCATCGTATTCTTAAACCCAGAGTCTCGTGATCACGGGGTCAGTTACTATGAGTTACATTGGTCTCATACAAGGTGTTGGTGGCACTTACGGGGCCGTTCGAGGGATGTTTTGGGTTTTCGCTCACTAACCTCATTTTTTATGCCTAGTTTTAGAAAATTTAAAATTATCCTTGTATTCTCAAACTGAGAGTCCCGTGATCGCGTGATCAGTTCCTACCAGTTACATTGGTCCCATGCGAATTGTTAGTGCCACTCATAGAGCCGTTCGGGGGTTTTGTCGAGCTCTTGCCTTCTAACGCCATTTTTTAAGCCTTTGTCTAGATATTTTAAAATTATAATTCTATTCTCGAACAGGTAGTCCCAAGATCGTGCAGTCAGTTCCTATGAGTTACATTGGTCTTGTGCGAGGTGTTGGTGCTACTCACTGGGCCGTTCGAGGGTTGTATTGGGTTTTCGCCCACTAACGTAATTTCTTAAGCCTCAGTCTAGAGATTTTCATATTTTCCTTGAGTTTACAAACTGGGAGTTCTGTGATCACACGGTAAGTTCCAACGAGTTACATTGGTCCCGTGCGAGGTGTTGGTGCCACTCACGGTGCCGTTCGGGGGTTGTGTCGGGTTTTTACAATCTAACGCCATGTTTTTAAGCCTAAGTCTAGAAATATGCAAATTATCATCGTATGCTTATATTGAGAGTCCCGTGATCGTGCGGTAAGTTCTTACGAGTTACATTGGTCCCGTGCGAGGTGTTAGTGGCACTCACGGCGTCATTCGAGGGCTATTTCGAGTTTTTGCCCTTAACACCATTTTTTAAGCCTATGTCTAGAAATTTTCAAATTATCCTTGTATTCTTAAACCAAAATTCCCGTGATTATACGACCAGTTTCTACGAGTTATATTGGTCCCGTACGAGGTGTTGGCGCCTCTCACGGGCCCGTTCAGGCCTGTGTCCGATTTTCGCCTTCTAATGCTATGTTTTTAAGTCTAATTCTACAAATATGCTAGTTATCATAGTATTCTCAAATCGAGAGTCCCGTGATTGTGCGGTCAATTCCTACGAATTACATTGGTCCCGCCCAAGGTTTTGGTGCAACTCACGGGGCCGTTCGGGGGTTGTTTTAGGTTTTCACCCACTAACGCGATTTGTTAAACCTAAGTCTAAAATTTTTCAAATTATCCTTGTATTCTCAAGCCTAGAGTCTAGTGATCGCACAGTCGATTCGTACTAGATACATTCGTCCTTTGCAAGGTGTTGGTGCCTCTTACCGGGACGTTCGAAGGCTATTTTGAGTTTTTGCCCTCCAAAGCCATGTTTTTAAGCCTAAGTCTAGAAATATGCAAAGTATCGTGTATTCTCAAACTGAGAGTCCCATGATCACGCGGTTAGTTCCTAAGAGTTACAATGGTCCCCTATGAGATTTTGGTGCCACTTAAGGGGCCGTTCGAAGGCAGTTTTGGGTTTTCACTCTACAACGCCATTTTTTAAGCCTAAGTATAGAAAATTTTAAATTATCCTTGTATTCTCAAATTGAGAGTCCCGTCATTGAACGATCAGTTCTTACGGGTTACATTGGTCCCGTACGAGGCGTTGGTACCTCTCATGGGGCCATTCGGAGGTTGTGTCGGGTTTTTCCTTCTAACGCCATGTTTTTAAGCCTAAGTCTAGAATTTTAAATTATAGTCTTATTCTAAAACCGAGAGTCCTGTGATAGTGCGATCAGTTCCTATGAGTTACTTTGGTCCCGTGCAAGTTGTTCGTGCCACTCACGGGGCCATTCGGGGGCTGTTTCGAGTTTTCACCCACTAACGCTATGTTTAAAAGATTAAGTCCAGAAATACACAAATTACCATCATATTGCCAAACCGGGAGTCCTGTGATCATGCGACCAGTTCTTACAAGTTACATTGGTCCCGTGCAAGGTGTTAATGCCTCTCACGGGGCCGTTCGCGACCCATGCTGAGTTTTTTTCCTTCTAATACCATGTTTTTAAGGCCAATTCTCGAGATATGCAAATTATCATCGTATTCTCAAACCATGAGTCCCGTGATCATATAGTCTATTCCAACGAGTTACATTGGTCCTGTGCGAGAGGTTGGTGCCTCTCATGGTGCCGTTCAGGGGTTGTATCTAGTTTTTGCCCTCTAACGCCATTTTTAAGCCTAGGTCTAGAAATGTGCAAATCATCATCGTAGTCTCTAACCAGGAGTCCTGTGATCACGCGGTCAGTTCCTACGAGTTACATTAGTACAGTGTGAGGTGTTGATGCCACTCATGGGGCCGTTCGGGGGACATTTAGAGTTTTTGCCTTCTAAAGCCTTATTTTTAAGCCTAAACCTTGAAATATACAAATTATCGTTGTATTCTCAAACTGGGAGTCCCATGATCGCGCGATCAATTCCTATGAGTTACATTGGTCCCGTGCGAGTTGTTGGTGCCTCTCACAAGGCCGTTCAGGGGCTGTTTTGCGTTTTCACCCACTAATGCCATTTTTTGCTAAAGTCCTGATATTTTTAAATTATCATCGTATTCTCAAACCTAGAGTCTCGTGATCGCGCGATCAGTTCCTATGAGTTATATTTGTCCGTACAAGGTGTTGGTGTCACTCATAAGCCGTTCGGTGGTTTTGTCGGGCTCCTGGCTTCTAATGCCATTTTTTAAGCCTAAGTCTAAATATTTTCAAATTACAATTGTATTCTCAAATCAGGAGTCCCGTGATCGCGCGATCAGTTCCTACGGGTTACATTATTCCCACGAAAGGTGTTGGTGCCTCTCACGGGGCCATTCGGGGGCTGTTTCGAGTTTTCGCCCACTAACGCCATTTTTTTAAACCTAACTCTATAAATTTTCCAATTATCCTTGTATTCTCAAATTGGGAGTCATGTGATCGTACGGTCAATTTCTATGGGTTACATTGGTCACCTGTGAGGTGTTAGTGCCTCTCACGGGGCCATTCGGGGCTCGTGTTGGGTTCTTGCCTTTAATACCATGTTGTTAAGCCTAATTCTATAAATATACAAATTATTATTGTATTATCAAATCGAGAGTCCCGTGATCTTGTGATCAGTTCCTACGAGTTACATTGGTGCCGTGAGAGGTGCAGGTGCTACTCACGGGGCTATTTTGGGTTTTCATCCACTAAAGCCATTTTTTTTGCCAAAGTCTAGGAATTTTCAAATTATCCTTATATTCTCAAATCGAGAGTCCCCTGATCGCGCAGTCAGTTCCTACGAGTTATATTTGTCCCATGCAAGGTGTTGATGCTACTCACGGGGCCATGCAGGTATTGTTTTGGATTTTTGACCACTGACGCCATTTTTTAAACCTCAGTCTAGAATTTTTCAAATTATCCTTGTATTCTTAAAGAGGGAGTCTCTTGATCGCGCGATTAGTTCCAGGGAGTTATATTAGTACCGTGTGAGGTGTTGGTGCCACTCCCCGGGCCATTCGTAGGCTGTGTCGGGTTTTATCCTTATAATGCCATGCTTGTTATCCTAAGTCTAGAAATAAGCAAATTATCATCGTATTCTCAAAATCGAGAGTCCCGCGGTCAGTTCCTACCGGTTCCTTTGGTCCCGTACGAGGTGTTGGTTCCTCTCAGGGGCCGTTCGGGGGCTGTGTCGGGTTTTTGCCTTCTAACGCAATGTTTTTAGATCTAATTCTAAAAATATGTAAATTATCATCGTATTCTCAAACCAGGAGTCCCGTGATCGCGAGGTCAGTTCTTACGAGTTACATTGGTCCCGTGCGAGGTGCTAGTGCCACTCACAGGGCCGTTCGGGGGATGTTTTTCATTTTCACCCACTAATGCCATGTTTTGTTAAAGTCCTGATATTTTTAACTTATCATCGTATTCTCAAACCGAGAGTACGTGATCATGTGGTCAGTTCCTATGAGTTATATTTGTCCGTACGAGGTGTTGGTGTCACTCACAGAGCCGTTCGGGGGTTTTATCAGGCTCTTGGCTTCTAACGCCATTTTTTTAAGCCTAAGTCCAGATATTTTCAAATTACAATTGTATTCTCAAATCAGGAGTCCCGTGATCGCGCCATCAGTTCCTACGGGTTACATTATTCCCGCGGGAGGTGTTGGTGCCTCTCACGGGGCCATTCGGGGGCTGTTTTGAGTTTTCTCCCTCTAACGCCATTTTTTTAAGCCTAACTCTATAAATTTTCCAATTATCCTTGTATTCTCAAATTGAGTGTCCGGTGATCGCGCGATCAATTTCTAGGGGTTACATTTGTCCCATGTGAGGCCGTTGGCGCCTCTCACGAGGCCGTTAGCGCCCGTGTTGGGTTCTTGCCTTTAATACCATGTTGTTAAGACCAATTCTATGAATATACAAATTATCATTGTATTCTCAAATCGAGAGTCCTGTGATCTTGCAGTTAGTTCTAATGAGTTACACTGGTGCCGTGCGAGGTGCGGGTGCTACTCACAGGGCCGTTCGGGGGCTGTTTTAGGTTTTCGTCCACGAACGCCATTTTTTTATCCAAAGTCTAGGAATTTTCAAATTATCCTTGTATTGTCAAACTGAGAGTCCCGTGATCGTGCGATCAGTTCCTACGAGTTATATTTTTCCTGTGCGAGGTGTTGATGCTACTCACGGGGCCATTTAGATATTGTTTTGGATTTTCACCCACTGATGCCGTTTTTAAGTCTCAGTCTAGAATTTTTCAAATTATCCTTGTATTATTAAAGAGGGAGTCTCGTGATCGCGCGATTAGTTCAAATGAGTTACATTAGTCCCGTGTGAGGTGTTGGCGCCACTCCCCGGGCCGTTCGTAGGTTGTGTGGGGTTTTTGCCTCCTAACGCCATGTTTGTTATCCTAAATCTAGAAATATGAAAATTATCGTCGTATTCTCAAAATCGAGAGTCCCGCGGTCAATTCCTATAGGTTCCTTTGGTCCCGTACGAGGTGTTGGTTCCTCTCAGGGGCCGTTCGAGGGCTGTGTCGGGTTTTTGCCTTCTAACGCAATGTTTTTAGATCTAATTCTAGAAATATGCAAATTATCATAGTATTCTCAAACTAGGAGTCCCATGATCGCGGGGTCAGTTCCTACGAGTTACATTGGTCCCGTGCGAGGTGCTAGTGCCATTCATGGGGCCGTTTGGGGGTTGTTTAGCATTTTCACTCACTAACGCCATGTTTTGCTTAAGTCCTAATATTTTTTAATTATCATCGTATTCTCAAACCGAGAGTCATGTGATCGCGCAGTCAGTTCCTATGAGTTACATTCTTTCCCTACGAGGTGTTGGTGCCACTCACAGAGTCGTTTGGGGGTTTTGTCAGGCTCTTGGATTCTAACACTATTTTTTAAGCCTAAGTCTAGATATTTTCAAATTATAATTGTATTCTTAAATCGGGAGTCCCATGATTTCTACGATCAGTTCCAACGGGTTACATTGGTCCCGTGGGAGGTGTTGGTGCCTCTCACGAGGCCGTTTCGGGGCCTAAGGAATTTTCTAATTATCCTTCTATTCTATAATTGGAAGTCCCGTGATCGCATGATCTATTCTTATGAGTTACATTGGTCCCGTACAAGGTGTTGGTGTCATTTATAGAGCCGTTCAGGGGTTTTGTCGGGCTCTTGTCTTATAACCCCATTTTTAACGCCTTAGTCTAGATATTTTAAAATTATAATTGTATTCTCAAACCAGGATTCCCATTATCGTGCAGTCAGTTCCTACGAGTTACATTGGTTCTATGCGAGGTGTTGGTGATACTCATGGGGCCGTTCGGGGGCTGTTTTGGGTTTTCGCCCAATAACGCCATTTTTTAATCCTCGGTCTGGAAATTTTCAAATTATCCTTGTATTCTTATATAGGGAGTCCCATGATCACGCAATTAGTTTTGACGGGTTACATTAATCCCGTGCGAGGTGCTCGTGCCACTCATAGGGCCGTTTGGGGGCTATGTCGGGTTTTTACCTTCTAACGCCATATTTTTTAGCCTAAGTCAAGAAAGATGAAAATTATCATCGTATTCCCAAAACTGAGTGTCCTATGATTGCGCGGTTAGTTCTTACGAGTTACATTGGTCCCGTACAAGGTGTTGGTGGCACTCACGGGGCCGTTCGAGGGATGTTTCGAGTTTTTGCCCTCTAACGGCATTTTTAAGCCTATATCTTGAAATTTTCAAATTATCATTGTATTCTCAAACTGGGATTCCCGTGATCGCATGGTCAGTTTCCACGGGTTAGTTTGGTCTTGTACGAGGTGTTGGTGCCTCTCACAGGGCCGTTCGCGGGCTATTTCGGGTTTTGCCTTTTAACGCCATATTTTTATGCCTAATTCAAGAAATACGCAAATTATCGTAGTAGTCTACAATTGGGTGTCCCGTGATCACGCGATCATTTCCTATGAGTTACATTGGCCCCGTGCAAGGTGTTGGTGCAACTCACGGGGCTGTTCGGGGGCTGTTTTAGGTTTTCACCCCCTAACGCCATTTTTTTGTCTAAGTCTAGAAATTTTCAAATTATCCTTGTATTCTTAAACGAAGAGTCTCGTGATCACACAGTGAATTCCTACTAGTTACATTGGTCCCTTGCAAGGTGTTGGTGCCTCTCACTGGGTCGTTTGGAGGCTATTTCGAGTTTTTTCCCTCCAACGCCATGTTTTTAAGCCCAAGTATAGAAATATGAAAACTACGTGTATTCTCTAACCGAGAGTCCCGTGATCGCGCATTCAGTTCCTAAGAGTTACAATGGTCCCGCACGAGGTTTTGGTGCCACTTAAGGGGTCGTTCTTGGGTTATTTTGGGTTTTTTCCCTTTAACGCCATTGTTTGAATCTTAAGTCTAGTAATTTTTAATTTATCCTTGTATTCTCAAACCGAGAGTCCCGTGATCACGTAGTTAATTCCTACGAGTTACATATGTCCCATGCGAGGTATTGGTGCCTCTCACCGGGACGTTCGGAGTCTGTGTCGGTTTTTTGCCTTTCAACGCCATATTTTTAAGCTTAATTCTAGAAATATGCAAATTATCGTTGTATTCTCAAACCGAGAGTCCCTTGATCGTGCGGTTAGATCCTACGAGTTACATTGGTCATGTGCAAGGTGTTGGTACAAGTCACGGGGCCGTTCGGGGGCTATTTTTGGGTGCTCACCCACTAATGCCATTTTTCAAATTATCCTTGTATTCTGAAACCAAGAGTCCCGTGATCGCTCGGTCAGTTCCTACTAGTTACGTTGGTCCTTTAAGAGGTATTGATGCCTCTCACTGGGCCGTTCGGGCGCTGTTTTGGGCTTTCACCCTCTAACGCCATTTTTTTAAGCCTAAGTGTAGAAATTTTCAAATTATCCCCATATTCTCAAACCGGGTGTCCCATGATCGCGCGATGAGTTTCTATGGGTTACATTGGTCTCGTACGAGGTGTTGGTGCCTCTCACGGGATCGTTCGGGGGCTGTTTCGGGTTTTTTCCTTCTAACACTATATTTTTAAACCTAAGGTTACATTGGTCCCATGATCGTATTCTGTAACCAGGAGTCCCTTGATCGCGTGACCATTTCCTATAGGTTACATTAGTCTTGTGCAAGGTGTTAGTGCCACTCCTAGGGCCGTTCGGGGTATGTGTCGAGTTTTTGCCTTCTAACACCATGTTTTTAAGCCTAATTATTGAAATATACAAATTATCTTCGTATTCTCAAATCGGGAGTCCCGTGATCATGCGGTCAGTTCCTATGAGTTACATTGGTCCCGTACGAGGTGTGGGTGCAACTCACGGGGCTGTTAGAGGGCTGTGTCGAGTTTTCGCCCACTAATGTCATTTTTTAACCCTAAGCCTAAAAATTTTCAAATTATCCTTGTATTCTGAAGCAGGGAGTCCCGTGATCACGTGATCAATTCCTATCAGTTACATTGGTCCCGTGCGAGGTGTTGGTGCCACTCACGGGTCGTTCGAGGGTTGTGTCATGTTTTTTTTTCCTTCTAGCGGCATTTTGTTTAGTCCAATTCTAGAAATATGAAAATTATCATCGTTTTATCAAACCGAGAGTCCCGTATATTAAATTAGAATTGAGGAACCTAATCTTTAAAATGAATTGTTTTGACACTTAGCTTAATTATTTATTAGGTGATTAATAAAGAAAATTGTTTTTGACAGCGATGCTAAGAATGAACCAACCGGATACTTTGATTTAATTTAATAAAGGACTGATCACCTCGTATTTAATTAGGCGGGGTGTCACAAGTGGTATCATAGTGTTAGATTCTAGTATCCTTCGGATCTGTGCGGCTTATTATGCTTCCAACATTTCTTTGTTTGATATAGAGCCCTATGTTTAGGATTGTTGATTTATATGGTGAGATTTCGTTCTCCTGCTATAACGTATATATATTAATGAATTTTATTTGCGTTTAGTCGTGTTTGAACAATGAAGAATAGCAGGCAAGGGCCGTTGGGCGGACAAAAGGAGGCAGGGCTTTGTTGAGGTTGTAGAGTATATTCGAGGATGATGACCATAGTCGAGGTCACCCCTATTATTGCAGGAGAATCCATGGCTATAAAGATGGCTAGGGAGCAACATATGATTTCCAAATGCTTCTATAGTCGGAAGTGGTGCCAAATTAGACTCACCCAACGTGGTAGGACTGGGAGAGAGTAAAACAGAGCAATGAGGGGAACCATCAGTGGAAGTTCTAGAAATGCGAGAATTATGTGTGTTAACCAACGAAGGTAATATATCCAAAGGCTTGGGCATATGGCGGAGTGTGGTTAACCGGAAGTGAAAATTTGGGGTAAAATTTTTCTTGACTCATCGGAGCAAAGTTATAATGGTAGAAGTCAACCACCACATTTAGAAGTGGAATATTGTGTCAATGGAAGGATCTTAAGCACGGTTTACAGTTTGATCACGAGTTCCTTCATCAGATGTCCAGGTTAAGATGTGAATGTTGTTTTGAACTCATCACAGGAAGGCTGGACAGAGGTCTATGTGTGAAAATGAATTTAATTATTTAGCGAATCTTGTGTCGGATGAAGTAGATACAAATGGAGAAGAGGATTTCAAGTGGGAAATTGACTCGTAAGGAAAATTGACAACACTTAAAGGGAATTCTGGTGAATAGTCGATCCATATGGTGACAATGTCATGCATTGTCCGTAGAGATGTTAACGCTTCTTTGTGAAGGGATCTAGAGGAATCGAAAGACTTAGATGGGGAGTAAGACTGGATGGAATGCAATTAGCAAAATGCCGCAAGGGGGAGAAACATCAGGGTCCCATTTAAATGATTCGAGTAGCTGAATCCTTACCGAGCGATGGTGAATTCAGTTAGATCTTTCAAAGACAATAGTGTGTTCCTTAGGGCCAATAAAGCTAAGGGAACAATGGGGGTATCCATCAGGAATCGAGCCTACCAAAGTTCGAGAGAATGGAAAACCTAATATGGTCATTATGACCAGTGATAAGTGGATTATGCATAGAGATATTTTGTGGAGAGTGAAATCACATGCGTTAATTTTTCCAAAGCGAGTAAAGGGACAAGAATAGGGTGCCTAGTAAAGGGCAATGATCAAAGTAGTTTTTATTTTGGTTGAGATGGGCGTGTTATGTTCGAAAATCATTTGAGCAGCTAGGGTGATTGTCAATGTAGAAGTATGCGTCTTACCTTGGAGGATGAGGCGTGTTTTATGTGAGATGATTGAGTCATTATATTTTGATTATTACTAGATTCACAAGTGAGACGAGTTTAATGCGTATATCGATAATGTTACTATTATATGAATGCTTTCCTTGGTATAGCGGGGTTATCTTTAGTGCTATCGGCGGAGGGTGAGTGGGTGTATTGATAGTGGAAAATACCTTATTAAGGTTACTCATTTTAGTGATGTGTTATAAGAGTATGATATTATCCTGATTATGGTTTTATAGTAATGATTATACCGACAGTGGGCGGATATCACGAGTCTATCGGGGTTACTTCTCTAGTGCAGGATGTTGTGGTCTAACGAAGCCTTACCTGTGAGAGGGTCGGGCTCGCATTTATATCATATATTATAGAGACGTTAAAGGGTATAGTGATATCAAAATGTTTAATCCCGGGGTGTGTAGGGACTTTATTGTTATGATTCAGTGTGTATTGGGCTTACTGTTGAGCAAAAAGATTAAACCCATTATTATATTTAACGCTCAGGACTTAGTGATAGGAAGAGTGCATTGTAATATCTATCCTTTAGAGATGCAGGAGTTAAGATTTATATTCATATGTTTGGGACATGATTTCGAGAGTCCCGATTGTATGTGTACGAGGTTTATGGAATGTGATTACCACCAATGATGAGCAATAGTGCAGTTGGCAAAAAATTCTTTGCTTAAATGTAATTGTGAAAGGAGATATGACTTTTATGTCGAGAGACGGGAATATGGGGGTATATGTTATGGACTGAGGGTAAAAGATTTCAATAACCGACAATATTACGTAGTAGTGTATCGGGGGGTTCCTTGTTTGGATTTCCCTTTGCGAGACATCCCACACATGAAACTTAGTGTAAGGATAGAAGTAGGGAGATATTTGGTAATTCGTCCATGAGTCTGGTACCTCGGTTGTTATAAAAAGTATGTAGTTATAACTATAAGTTAAAGGTTTAATTACGATATGAGCCTATTGTGAGGTGAGGAGGCATTGAAAATTTTATCTAATCACCACGAGTTAAAGGGTGGAGCGATGTTGATGAGGGTTTTTAATTTCAATTTCTATGGTAATTAATAGTACCCAAGTGTTGTAGCCACATTTTGACTATAAGGGTAATAAAAAATTGGGTGTTATGTGTGAAGTGTATGTGATTCTTACAGTAGTATGCACGATTTATAGGGTGTGTGGGGACCCTGGTTAGCTGATGTCAGAATCGTCCGGGTTAAAGGAATGTGGGAAAATATGTGTGAAGTATATTTCTCTGGGACTAATATAATGAACTGGAATTGGTAGAGTGTATTAAGCATCATGATAGAGGGACGATAATCCATATTAATGTGTGAGATTAGAGTAGCACACCCGAACTTGGTGGAAAGGTTGTGGGAAGCCATTTAAAAGGGGGTATCCCTTAAGAAGACTAAAATGTAACTACTATGGAAAATTGGGAGCGGAATTCTACCCAGTCGAATGTTGAGAGAGACTTGCGCATAGGTACAATGATGATGTTAGTAAGGTATAAAAGGTCCAGAAGTGCACATCATGGAGAAAAGTGCACGGGTTGGAACTTTTGGTATAAGCAGAGGAAAGAAGAGGAGTATTAAATGCCACTTAATGTGAGACATTACAAGTAGAATTCGATGTTGAGCAGGACATAGTGCGTAGTCTCTACATGCACCAGTCATAGATACAAATCGGTTGGAGAAATAGGATCCACCAGATAATTTTGTAGCAAGATGACGATCCCTGTTGGAAGAGGGAAATTAATTTGGTAAATTTCTTTCATGGGTTGCCAACCTCAAGTTAAGATGACGAGTTCCTTTGAATGTGTGGAATAAGTTGATCCAAAAGAAAGTAATTGTCATTATTTTTGGATGATTTACACTACTAGACTGTTTTTTGCAGTCTTCTTTGAAAATAAGTATCAAGCCGGAAAGTTGGTCCTGTCCGATATTGTTCTGAACTAGGATGAGATCCTTAAACAGGATTTTAGGAAACAGTGGGGATGACGTTTCATTTTGAGCAAGTTGTATCACCTATAGCCCGAGGAGTAGGCAAAAGGTGATAGACGACTAGTGGAGTTGTAGGAATGTAATTTGGACTAATTGTGATCATTTTAATTCCGCAACAATTATAGCTGGTAAGTGAAGTGTAGTACGGTGATTGGGAGAAGATATTACCAACTGGTAGAGTTATGTGTAAGCACTCATACATGTTTATTCTGGACAAGGTTCTTATTGAGGTTTTGTGTGAAGAACAATAATTATTCTCCCTCTGGTTGTTTAAAGGTGAGTGGATAATAAAAAATTTTGATTGGTCGAGTTAGATTTCGATGACTATGGTGGAATTACCACATACTATTTTATGTGGATTTTGAGTTACATCGCTGAAAATCGAGATTCGAAGAACTGACAAGAGTGGTCAAATGATCATATGGTTTCTCTAAGGATAGGAGTTTTGTGTTTAGATAAATACGAAAAGTTGATATGTAGTGAGGTGCGTCCTCCCAATAATATTGAGATAATGGGGGAAAATGATGTATAGGCTCGTCTTATTCGAATGTCATTGGGTAGGAGAAAATTAAAGTGTCGTTATTGAGGTGTGACCCTATAACTGATAAAGCGTCGAGAGTGTTAAACTAGCTTGCTATGAGGCGAGGGCTATAGTGATCGAGTCTTACTCTGAAGTTGGTTTTGTTTACTGATAAAGTTTCCAAAATTGTTTTACCAGGTAGGACATATTTTTCAAATTTCGGGACGAAATTCCATTATTAGGGGGAAGTATGTAATATCCCGTAATTTTATGGCCATTAATTATGGGATTAATTAAATTAAATTGGGATAAATTAATTTAATATTAATTCGTATTTTTTAAATTGAATATTTACTAGTGTGATGAGAGTTAGTAATTATATGTTGAATATTACTAGATGAGTAAAGTAATATATGAGATTGAAGTTATTAAAAATTTTCGCGAGTGAATAATACGACAATCGTAGAAATTAAGTCGGGATGCGCACGTGTCTTGTCGGGACTAAATTAATGGAATAAAAATTAATTTTATTATAAGTCATCTGTATGGTCATTTTGAGTGCGCCATTGTGTCCGAAAGAATTGAGATAGTTAGAAAAGTGTACCCAAGGATTTAGTTTGGGTCTCGGGACGTTTTTAGGCCTAAACGATAACTCGAGAGTGCATTTTGGTAATTTTCCATTTTTAGCTTTAATTAATGATGAAAATAGAGAGTTTATATCTATGGGATGAGAGATTATTCGAGGGTTAGAAACTTTGGAGTGGCAGAGAAGATAAGGAAGAGAGAAGAGAGAAGGCTTCCAATCATCTTCAACAATTCCACCACCAACGCGTAGATCAGGGAACGAGGAACGAAACCATACCCATTATCATCAACGATTCAGATTTGATCTCTAAGGCAAGTATCTAACTTTTTGTTCTTTAGTTTATAACACATCCATGCTAGTGTATTAATTAATTTACTTATGTTTACGAGAAAATAAAATGTTGTTTGGGAGATTTTATTGCAAATTTGGAGTAGAAACTATGTTAGGATGGATATCTCTCATATGTAGAATATTATCCAAGAAATTGATGCCCACTAGAGATAGAAATCTAGAAATTAAATGAATTCTTGAGAAAATTAGATGAACTAGGGCTAAATGATAATTTCTTGAATTAACCCTCTATGATGATGATTCTTGACGAATTTGTAAATGTTTTACGTTAGAAATCTTCTATATTGGTTTATATAACGTTCATAATGTTTGCTTGGGAGTTTGGGATATATTAATGGAGGTTTGAAGATTTATATTGGATGAAAACCGTAGCTTAGAATTGAAGAAACTGGGCCAACACTTGCTTGATAGATCGATCGACTCAAGAATGTCGATCGATCGATCGACCCCTTTTCATCGATCGATCGACTCCTATAGGAAACTGAAACTTCTTGCCCTTTTTATGTTAATCAAATTTCAAATTTGTAAGGACTCTTGGTCACAATCAAAATATCATAATGGGACATGAGAAGGACCAGTAGGGCATAAGTAGGGTCTGGGTAAGATGAGTTATGTGAGATTTAACCGGGGGATCTCGGGGATATAAATTGGAGTGGAAATCATGCGTATGTTAAATTATGTCTTGTGAAAATTGAGAAGGACTTAGACCAGTAGGGTAGTGAGTGTACACCTACTGATTTTATATCTATAGAGAGGATACACTTCGAGAGTCGAGAAGTACTTAAGGATTTGCGATAATTGACAAAATAAAAAGAATGTTTTACTTATACGTAGAACTCGGGGCTTATGTGCCACTTTTGGTTAAAGTATTATGGGTCATGGGCGTACCTAGCTAAATAATGTGAATATATAGATGGGTGCATGTATGTATATATATATATATATATATATATATATATAGTATGTAAATATCTATGTGTAATCATACCCACGCTACTTGCTATCACGGAGATTTTCGCTCCAGGACAGTCTTATCTCGATTGGACCTTTATGAGGGATATTGATTTGTATCTTAGAACATAGGCAGACTATCTGAGAACGATAGTCAAATGGTCCTTAGTGATGTGAGGGTATGTGTTGACCTCTTGGTGACTATGAACTATGTTTCGCCTCCAATATGTGTGTTTTTTGTTAATACAGTTCGAGAGTGATTTCAGCCTAGTATTTCATTTTGTACGAGAGATACGGGGACTTGATAGCTGAGTATGCAGACACCATAGATTTATTTGGGGTGCCCTATTAGTATATCTATTATGGGTGTTAAATTTATGTACCTGTAATTAATCTATTGTTCTTGTAAGTAGATAGAATTGAGTAATCAATATTAAACGAGTTAAGTGGTTGAGAACTTAAGTGTGAATTGAGATAAATATAACAGACTTGGAAAATTCATAAGAACAGGTTATCAAATATAAACTATAGTCATGCGATCACTTGGATTAGTCTTGGTGAATGAAAATTGGGAGAGACTAGTTAATTGGGTTAGATTTAAAGGTGTTAATTCGGTAGTAAGTTAGGCGTGCACACTAGTTGAGAGGTGAGAATTCTCAAGTGAGTTTCTAAGTACTAACATGTATGTAATATCAAGTGGTAAGCATTTTAAATACTTGCTAAATTATTTTTAATGTTGTTTTACACTCGGGCTCTGACCCATTTCCTGTCATCTCTTCCTTCTCTTATGTGTGTGTGTGTATATATATATATATATATATATATATATATATATATATATATATATATATATATATATATATATATATATATATATATATATATGTATGTATGTATTGCAGGTGCCCAACCACATGGGCATCAGGCTTAGACCTGTTGTCCTGTTGACGTGCTAGAGCTAGTGTCGGAGTTGTAGGGTTCTTGCAGTAGACGACTCCATCCTTTTCTTTTCAGTATTCTATTTAGTCATCATTAGATAGGGCATGTGTCACCCTTTTCCAGTTTTATCTAGTTCAGAGAGATTTGTACTCTAAATTTATTTCAGTATTCTGTTTTAGTTAGGATTGTTTTTTATCATTACATTGTCCTGCCGGGATAATTTATTTAGATTGATATATCTAGCATGTTTCTTTCAATTGGATGGTTTGGTTTTAATATTATTATATGTGTCCATGAAAAATGATTTCGTATATTAAATTATAATCGGGGAACCTAATCTTTAAAATTAATTGTTTTGACACTTAGCTTAATTATTTATTAGGTGATTAATAAAGAAAATTATTTTCAACAGTCATGCTAAGAATGAACCAACTGAACACTTTGATTTAATTTAATAAAGGACTGATCACCCGGTATGTAATTAGGCGGGGTGTCACAAGATCTTCATGTGAAACAGGCAGTGGAGCATGTATTATACTTAATACCCCTGATGGGATTGATAATGAGTACTCTCTCGAATTCTGATTTCAGGCCTCCAACAGTGAAGTGGAGTACGAAGCCCTAATAGTGGGATTAAGTTTGGCTCATTCCTTAAGCATCAAGAAAGTGGTGGCATATAGTGATTCACAACTGGTGGTCAACCAGGTATTGAATTTGTATGGAGCCAAAGGATAATTGATGACCATGTACCTTGCTAAAGTAGTGCGGGTCATAGCTAAATTTGAAGTTGTTCGGATGAGCAAACTTCCAAGGATAGAGAATGCCCCAGCTAATACACTTGCTCGACTAGCATCATCCACCAGAATTGAACTGAGAAGGACCATCCCATTAGAAATTCTAGCTAATCAGAGCATTGATGAAGATTTGATGGTCAATTTCATTGCAATAGATTTAGGACCCTCCTCAATGGATCCCATCAGTCCATATATTAAGGAAGGAACTCTGTTAGAAGATCCTTATAATTGCTAAGAAGCTCAAGTATAAAGCAGCGAGGTACGTATTAGACAAGGGTGTTCTGTACAGAAGAGGGTTAACAGCCACTTTATAGCACTGTGTTCACCCAACAGAAGTTCAGGACTTTGATAGAGGAAGTTCATGAAGGGTTCTGTGGATCTCATATGGCAGGAAGATCATTGCTATAACAAATTAACACCCATGGATACTATTGGCCGACCATGAGGGAATGTGGCTTTTGCGAATAAGTGTGACAAGTTCCAGAGGTTCTCTAACATTCATAAAACTCCACTTGATGATCTAACTCCCATTACTTCACCTTGGCCATTTGATATATTGGGGATAGACTTAGTCGGGCCATTGCAGACCACCAGAGGAAGGTTCAAATACTTGGTCATCGTCGTGGATTATTTTACCAAATGGATTGAGGCAGAACCATTAGAGGACATGCCTTATGAGAAGGTGTACCAATTTATCTGGAAGAACATAAATTGCAAATATGGTTTACCATATGCTTTTATCACTGACCATGGCATGAAGTTCGATAATGAAGAGTTTGAAGTGTATTATGCCCATTCCAAGTTCCAGAAGCTACATTCTACTCTACTTCATCCTTAAAGCAATGGGAAGGCAGAAGTGACAAATAGAACTTTGCTCAATGGGTTGAATAAAAGACTTGATGATGCCAAGGGAAATTGGATCAATAAATTGCACTCAGTTCTATGGGCATACCGAACAACTCCAAGAGCTGCCATAGGAGAAACACCATACATGCTGGCATTTAGGACATAAGTAATGGTACCATTCGAGCTCAGCCTACCAACCCATAGAGTGTTAAATTTTAACTCCCCTATTAGTGACTTAATGCGAATGCTTGACCTTGATATGTTAGAACAGGTACGTGAAGATGCTGTTATGAGGAATGTTGCTTATCAACAAAGGACTCCACATTTTACAACAAAAGGGTGAGACCGACCAACTTGAAAGAGGGGGATTATGTCCTTAAAAGGGTGATTCAGAATAACAACAAGCTTGAAGAAAATTGGCATGGAACTTATCATATCTATGTAGTCATCCGACCAAGAACATATAGGATTGAAACTCTAGAGGGGGAAGAATTTAAAAATCCTTAGAATGCCAAGCATATCCGAAAGTACTACCGGTAATCTAACGAGCAAAAGCTATTGTAATCCTTTATTTTAATATTAATAAAGAGTTGGTTTCTTCCATTTTTTTTATTTTTTGGTGGAGTATGGTGATATGGATCCCCACAACACAAGATTTTAATCTTCAGTACTTGGTCGGCAAAGGCAATACTTGATCAGCAAAATAATCAAACCGTCAAAACAGGATTTTAGTCCTTAGTACTTGGTGAGGAAAAATCAAGGATAAAACTCTGTATAAAAATCAAGAAGTTTTATCCGAACTGAGAAAAATGGAGGAAGAATGTTATGAAAATTCCTAAATACGAATATAGACACGCATTCCACATACTCTTGGTCACCACTGGTAACTAATGCTAAACCTAAAAAATTAAATGCATTCCTATGGAAATACCATTGGTAACTACTGCTCAACTTGGATCTAAATCTAGGTGCATTAGTAGAACCTATGGTAACATCATTGGTAACTAGTACTAAATTTAGGCAAATGTCTAAGTGTATAAGTAGAATTAATGGCACAACAAGTTCATTCAGACATTCAGAAATTAACAAGATAAGAAAAAAATAATGCATTTCATTTATATAAACGATGATTACATGCAAATATTGTTTTATAAATGAAATACATGAAAATTACTCTACTGGACGTTGTCCTTCAGACTTGGAGGAAGTTGGCACTTTTTCCATGCCTGTAGGAGGATCATCAAGGGTATAAGGAGAGTTGATGAAATTGAAATCTTTAAGCATTCTCCTATTACTGCAGCTCAGCATGTCCAATAAATGTGAAGGCTGAAGTACCTCTAACTCATCATACAGTCCATAATCCCCTAAGTATTTGGATATCAGGCACTAGAAAATGGTTTCTATAGGGATCCAACTGACGTTAAGATTAAAGGAACATTTTTCACAGTCTAAGGACCCAAGATCAACCCAGTACCATAGCCTACTATTATGTTTAACCTTTATAACAGTCAAGAAATTAATCCATCCCATTTATAACCTTCACGCTGAGTTTGGATGAAGTGGTCATCAAAATGCCCAAAAGCCTCATTATATCCTTCCATCCATACCTCTCTAGGCTGATTTTGAAACTGGAAAGTCAATTTCTCATCCTGATGTTTAAGTTTCTTCAACACTCCATCTTTAGCCTGCAGTTGAGAGGATTGGTTGGAAAGTGTGTTATCTTAAGTCTTGAGCTTCTGGGATACCTCAACAATTGCTCGATTCTTGGCCTTTAGCTGGTTAGCTTGGTCGACTAAGGTTTTCTAAGTTCTAGCCTCATCAGTCATTGGTCGGTTAACATTTTATCTGGAAGAGTAGGCATGCTTAGACTTCTTCAAAGTTTCCAACTCTTTTCTCAATTTCACATTCTCACTCTCCAGGAATGATGCACCTTCGTCGGCAGCAACATCAAGAGGATTCTTTTAGGAGCTAATTTCTCTCCTCAATTTATTATTTTCTTCTTCCAATATTTTTGCAATTTCTCTTTCCTCATCAACTTCACGCTTCAACAAAAATTCTTTCTTATTAAAAGCAGACGCATATTTCTTCAATTTCTCTTGAAAACCCCAAGCTTAACTTAAAGACTTGTACTTAGCTTTAGATTCAGCATGAAGTAAATCCTTAGCCTCATTATGATCCTCTTGAAGTTCTTCAATCATTTCAATGTAAGCCATGTTACTGGCCGCAACCCGATTAAGAAGAAACTTGAGATAGATATGAATCGAGAAAGTCTGGCAATTCTTCATCAGTTAAAGTCATATGACTAGCCTTGAACAAACTGTTGCAGCGCTTAAGTAGATCATAATCATTGGAAAAAATATGTTTCATCTTGGCCATAAGTAAGAAAAATGAAGTAACTATAAATTAACAAAAGAAGAAGATATAATAGCCAAGAAATGATAAACAACATGAAGAAAAGTTATTTTATTGATATATAAAGGGAAGTTACAAGTATAGTAGAGAAGAAACAAAATAGAGGTGAAAAATACAAAGACCAAATGTCGAACAAGTTTTCACCTTTTTCTTAATAGTCTCAACATCAGGGTTTCCACCCTAGTCAGCAAAAGGGGCAACTGGATCGATTGGGGGCTTATCTTCTTTGGTGGTGGTGGGGGGGGGGGGTAGATGACTAAATAACATTTTTCCATGGTCGACAGAAGACTCAGCCACCATAGAAGACTACCCAAAACCAACATCGTCTTTAACTTCATCGTTCATGTTAGGGGGAGAGCCAGACTCATGTCTTTGTAAAAGTTCAGAGTTCTCTGTTGTTCCGACCTCCTTCAGTGCAGCCGACCACCCATCCTTGAATTTTTTTCCTTTGCGTACTCAATTTGATTGGAGGCAATAGTGATAGATTTATCCAAGTCTTTATTGAAGGAACTTTCCCTAGCCTTCTTCCTCTTGTCCTTTTCAGTAGAAAGACCCCTAGTTAAATTGGCTACCTGCTATTCTATAGCCTTTGCCCTATGCTTAACTTGAAGGACATTCATATTAGCTTTTTGTCCTGCTTCTTCAGAAATATTAATGTTCTCCTACCAAGTTTTCTTCTCTCTCTCCAAGGCTTTTTGAGAATCCAGAAAAGTTTATAGAAGACCATTAAAGGCCTCTTCCACATCATACGGTAAAGAACAAAGAGCGTCGTCCGTCTCTAACATCTGGTTGAAATCAACCAGGAACTACACAGAAGAAAATTAAAGTTTGCACAAGAATAATAAGAAGATAATGCAGAAAGAAATCACAAAGAAAGACGTCTCACCAGAGCAAAGCTTTGAGCATCCTTCTCAGATATCTTTAGTCAGGGCATAGAAGCAGCAGCACACCCATGGTCTGAAAGAGTACTGGACTTAATTAATTTCCTGGACAAGCTAGACCCATGGCCAATGAAGGGCCAACACCAGATGGAAAAATACCGACCAAGTTTTGTTGGTCAGTCTCAACAACTTCTTCAACCTACTTGGCAATAAGACCTATTCTCAGACATTTTAAAAGAGACACCTCTCCCTTATTATATGTATGCATCTTCCCAGCATCATCCTTCTTTATGGCCCCACCATCCACAGGCTTGTGGGTGCCAGCAAAAGCATCATCCCCAAGAAGATTGGGAAATTTAATTTTTCCCATGATCACTGAGAGAGGAATATTTGAATCGAAGGAAGAGGAGGGGACAATAGCAGGTTCATCACCATTAGATGTAGAGGAAGTGGACACCGGGTCTTTGTCTAATTCAATCAAAACAAATGGTACAACAGTTGAAGGTTGGGCTATAAAGAAATTGATAGAGATTTTGTACTTCATCAAGTAGGAGGCCGACCTAATATCCCCCTCACCAATTCTTTGATGGAGGACCCAAAGAAACTTGAGCTCGTCAAGTTTAATGTCACCCTCCTTAGGACACTTTCGCTTCCTCTCAAGTGGGATAAAAAAATAACATATATTACATAACATATTAGCAAGTGATTCATCAGAATGAATGTATAAAATATATTACAACCTATGATATGACCCTCTTGAGGGCATCTTGGTCCATTATATACTTCACTCCCTTTAAGAGTTACATATTGCCAACTTTTGGCAATAACACCATGTTCTAAGTAGTCCATATTGGAGTCTGAAAAATTGAAAACTAGAGCTCTATTAACAGATCTTGTCTTGAAATAATATGTACTGTCATTGGTGACCCATTTGTAACATAACATAATCTCGGGGATACCATGGGTCCCATGGATTTGATTAAGCCAATGGACACCATTAACTATTCTCCAAGTGTTGGGGGCTACTCTAGCAGGAACAATATCAAAGTATTGATAAAACTCTGAGAAAAAAAGATTTAGGGGAAAAGTGAAGCCACATTTAGCTATAAATAAGGAAGGAATCTAATGACCTTTAGACAACGAGAAAACATCTACAAGGGGACTAGGGAACTCTAAGTCTACCCAGTCTGGTGTATTCTATTCTTTCCAAACTCATATTGAGCGACAAAAATGTAAACCATGATTCAATATGAAGAAAAGAAGAAAATGAAAGGATTCTTATAAAAGATTAAGGATTCAGCAAGAACTAAAAGAAAGGAAGAATGATCGCACGAAAACTCAAGGGTAGAAGCAACATGTAGAAGGTTTGGGGTAAAGAGACGAGTGGGAAATTTATCACCTTTTATAGATTGCCTTGAAAACCAGCAAACATAATGATTAAAGTGAAGCGATGATTGAAATTATGGCGGCGATAAAGACGTATTTACCCTAAGGAGGTTCGCTGTAATTCAGGATATTTACAAAAATGCCATTGGCAACATAAATACCAATAAAATTTTACAATTGTGGGAAGTCGGCAACTGACCAAACATCATAAATATAGCTTGAGTTATGACAAAGACTAAATGCTCCATACTTTCAATCAAGCACCAAGCATGGAAAATTGGGGGCTTTTATTGATACCAAAAATTACCCACTTACATGGACCAACCAGATACGAACATATGTCATTATATATGGTAAGAATCTTAGTCAGCAAGTCATAGAATTGTCGACCAAGACCTGGGAGGCCGACCAACATGCATAATGCCGACCAACTCTAGGAAGGCTGACCAACAGTGGGAAGGACGACCATCTTGATCAGCAAAACACCAAAAACCAAGAACATTATAGACATTATGTACTAATGTAAATACCTAATTTATAAAGGCATTCCATCCATTAATATTCCATCTATTTTATCTCCTTACATGGATATAAATACATTGTAATCCCTTAATCAAGGGCACGTTCAAGTCATTTAAAACCCAAGAGGCAAGATAGAATACAAGGCAATAAGAAACATAGTGGACATAGGATTTCCCTTACAGTCGAACCACTTTAAAAAGATTTGCCTCTCTTTTATTTACATATATTTATATGTGATTAAACAATTAAACCTAGTCTAGTTTTTTACATTAACACCTAGCATATGTTAATTGCGACAAAGCATACCAACTAGTCCCATACATAGAAAGTATTCCTAAGTTTAAGGTGAGAGCACTACCCAAATCCCGTCGTCCCTGTAACGATTAATTTAATCAACACAATAAAATGCACAACAATAATTTATTAACAAACACACAATTTCTCATAAAGGTGCACTAAATCTCAATTTAAGTATATTAAATTCGTAGTCGTAACCAACACCAATATGTTTAATCAATAATTATGATCGTACCATCATGTAAATATGTAACACACAATGATAATTTATTTTATCCAAGTCTACATAATTTTCATGGTTACACGCGTCTAGTATTTAAATAAATCGACTTTAAATGGTTTATACATGCAAACCTATACCCATATACCCAAAATACAACCTCTACCCTAATCACATAAGGGTTACAAATATTAAAATCAGATTAGTATTTTTTGGAAAAATAGTCCCATTATTAACTTTCACTTTTCCTAATTAAGTTGCTAATTTATTTTAAGAAAGTCACATGAATTAATATTTAGGAGACATCTAAGACGCGTGATGCTAAAGGGAGAGAATAGATATATTCATGCATGAGATTAGTCGACTAAGAAATCTGATTAGATGGATTGGAATCCTGTTGAAAAGTTACAAAGATTGACTCTTGAACCAACTTAATAAAAATTTAATTAGGCCTTCAAATCTTGAGTTAACACTTGAAAACTTTAGGGGTAGGGTTTGTAGGAGGAAGAACATTCAAATTATAAGGGTCTACTGCTCTTAGAGGTTGTGAAAATACGTTCGAAAAGTCCTAACCCCATATTAATTTAGGTGGAGAAATATTAGAGAATTTAACTGGCATTAGAATCCTATTAAAACCAAAATAGTTCGCCTATTAGTCACACTCCAAAACCATGACAAACAGTTAGTCACGCTTTAAATCCGTGACAAATTATCTAAAGTGAGATTTTTATTTTGGCTCAATTTTTCAGCGTAGAGAGTTTTATGTTTAATGGAATCTTCTAAACGAACCAAGACTTATATATACTCATATTAGGAGTCTTTTAAGCTAGCTTTTTGAATTCAGAATTAATTAAATTAATTGCCGCATAAAATTACGGGTTGTTACAGTTATCACTCTCATTCTTCTTACGATATGTCATATCGTCCTAGCACAACTTCTTCATTTTGGTCAACTGATTTCTATGATGGTTAATATTTTTCCAAAAAAAATACCAAATGTCTTGGAAAGGCTCAACATGGAGTCTGCTTTTGATCATCTTGGCCCTCGATTAACCAAAGGCATCATATGGGCCGGATCATCGTTGCGAATATCGAGACGGTTTCACAAGATCTAAGTCGAGTATGAGGGGCTCTATGCGAGCTGAGTAGACCTCTTAGGAGGACAATTCAGCGCATATACACTACAAAGATACTATATCTACATCGGCCAAGTCTAATCCAGAGGAACATTCTTGGAAGGGAACCATGCAAATGTTGGAAGATCGGCTAAGAGAAATGGCTAAAACAAAAATTCCATCGCAAAGGCATTTCAACAAACGATCATTTTTCATTGAAGTAATTATGGAATACCCCACACCTTCCAAGTTCAAACCAACAGTGGTTAACCCCAAATATGATGGGAAAACTGATCCAGTCTTGCACATAGAGCAATATCAAGTTGTTGTTGACATCTACTCAGTGCCCGATGAGATGAGATGTAGATATTTCTCTAGTTCCATCATAGGACCAACTCATATCTGGTATTACAATATTTTGAGAGGTAAAATATCTAGTTTTCATCTATTAGCTCTATTATTCGTTTATAACTTTCATTTTGGGGCTAAGCCGATCAAGAGTGTCACTCATCTTTTGACCATGTGATAAAATCCAGGAGAAAGCACTAGAGAATATATTACTCATTTTAATATTGAAAATCTAGAGGTGGTAGACTATGAGGAGAAAACAGCCATTGCAGCACTTATGAGTGGGTTACTTACAAAAGAACTTTACTATGCTATAGAAAAAAATCCACCCAAAACTATAACAGAACTAATGGATAAAGATGGAAAAAAATATGACTGTCGAGGAAGCTATGGTAGCCAAGGAAGCTTTTAAGACCAAAGGTGAGGGTCAAAAAAATAATCCTAATTCTTTTAAGAAGGATCAGAAAGACCAGAAGTTGGATCGAATAAAGAAGTATGACGAATCTACCCCGCTCAGCAAAGGCGTTCACCATATCCTAGAGGAGATCAAAGAAAATAGAGATTTGAATTTCCTGGAAAGTTGAAGACACCCCATAACAAGAGGGATAAGTCCAAGTACAACAACTTTCATAGCGATCATGGCCACAACACCAAAAGTTTCATTGTTGTAAATAATGAGATGGAAAATCTTATTCAGAGTCAATAGTTGAGAAAGTTTATTGATCAGAATGGAAATAAAAATGATAGGAAGATGTCAAAATCTCTAGTCCGGGCAAGGGATGATAACAAGAGGGCAAGAAATGATGATTTTGAATAAGATCAAGAATTATTGACGAATCCTAATGAACCAGAAGTGGAGGTCCGCATGATATCCTTTAGATTCCATTTTATTGCAAGTAGGGATGCTGGAGGAGGAGATGCCATAGCAAAAAGGAAAACTTATCTAAATGAAGTCAAAGCCTTCCCGGTGTGAGGTTTTTTATCCTTGTGATGATCCATTAGTTAACACATGCCGAGTTCATTATGGCAGAGTTGCAAGAATCTTGGTTGACAATGGGAGCTCAGCTGATGTAATGTTCTATAATTTTTTCGACAGCCTAGGATTTACAGGATAAAAGGTATACCCATTCGGGACTATCATTCTAGAATTTTTGGTCGGCACCAGGCCGACAACTTGGAGAGAAAGAATTTTCTTCTTTGTATTAGATAAAAATGTCCCATTACCTTAAAATATCATCCTGGGAAGAGTGGGAATCAAGCAGTTAGATGATGTACCATCTACAGTGCATCAATGCATGGAGTTTCCTATGAATTATGGAGTCGGCATAGTAAATGGCAGTCCGAAATATGTCAAAGAATGTTATTATACATCAGTCGACTAATAAGAGATGTAACTAAAGAACACCACCACTTTCCACATTGATACTGTGAATCCTAGAGAAGAAGAACAACTGGTAAAGGGATAGTTAGGGAAGAAACATAAGTTGTTGTGTTAGACGAAGAGAAACTAGAAAGAACCATTCAAATAGGTTCTAAGGTATCTCCTTCTCTCAAATAGGAGTTAATCACGAACCTTAGAGAAAGAAAAAATGTTTTCTCTTGGGGCCATGAAGATATGCCAAGAACTGATCCAAACTTAATGTGTCGTGAGCTCAATAATTATCCAGGTTCTAAGCCGATGAAGCAAAGGCGAAGAGTCTTTAGTCCAGAGAATATTGTAACAATCTAGGAGGAAATAGAGAAATTGCAACAAGCACTATTCATTGAAGATTTCATGCACCCTAATTGATTGGCTAATGTGGTGATGGTCAAGAAGAAAAATGACAAGTGGTCTATGTGTGTAGATTTTACAGATCTCAATAAAGCATGTCTAAAAGCTCATTTTCCTTTTCCAAGGATTGATCAATTGGTCGATGCTATAGTAGGCTATGAGTTACTAAGTTTTATGGATGCTAATTCTCGTTACAACCTGATTAATATGAAGCCCAAAGATAAGGAAATCACTTCCTACATTACTAGCTAAGGAACTTATTGTTATATTATTACGCCTTTGGGATTAAAAAAATGCTAGAGCTACCTATCAGAGACTAGTGAACAAGATTTTTGAAGATCAGATTTGCGAAAACATGGAGGTCTATGGAGATGACATGTTCACTAAGAGAAAACATGTTGTCGACCATATAACAGACTTGGCTCAAACCTTTGATCAATTGGAGCAGCACCAGATGAAGCTCAATCATACCAAATGCATCTTTGGTGTATAGGAAGCTATAATCCTAGGGTACTTTATTAATAATGGGGAATAGAAACAAACCCCGACAAGATTAAAGCCTTGCTTAAAATGTAGTCCCTAATCAACAAGAAAGAAGTTCAAAAGTTAACAGGAAGAGTATCTTCATTGAACCACTTTGTCTCCCAAGAAACTAATAAATGTCTTCCATTATTAAAGGTGCTTCGAAAGACCTTTGAGTGGAATGACTAATGTGAAAAAACCTTCCTGGAGGTGAAGAAGTATTTATTTTCTCCCCCACTCCTTTCTCAACCAGTTTAGTGAGAAAAATTATATTTACACTTGGCTATTTCAAAATCGACTCTTAGTTTGGCACTCATATGACTTGATAATGGAGTTCAGAGGACAGTACATTATAATATCAAGGCATTTCGAGTAGCTAAAATTAGATATCCATGCCTAGAGATGTAATCCCTAGCTCTTATTAAAGCATCTAGGAGGATGAGGCGATTCTTCCAAGCCCATACTATTATTGTCTACACAGACTTGTCTCTATGACAAGCATTGCACAAACGCGAAACGTTTGGAACGTTAATGTCTTGGGAAGTGGAATTGGGAGAGTAAGAAATTATTCACGAACCTAGAGTTAAAATAAAAGTCCAAGCAGTGGAAGACTTTATTGTTGAATTCACATATGCAGAGGAGTAGCATAATCCACGTATGCCAGCTAGGTGGACTTCTACGAAAGAGAGCTTAGCTCAAAAGCATATAATAATTGTGTCTGATCAACCCGAGTCGTAGGCTACCTATGAAATATTGCAACAAATCCATAATATATTCAAGCTTGGAGTACTGGTAGAAGATGAGTTCTCTGATGACATTCCAACATGGCAGTTATTTGTACATGGGTCCTCAGGTGCTGCAGAAAGTGGAGCAGGCCTCATTATTAACATGCCGAATAACCTGGATGTGGAATATGCTTTGAGATTACAATTTAAGGCTTCCAACAATGAGTCTGAATATGAAGCACTGATCATAGGACTGGAATTAGCTTTATCACTGGGCACCGACCAGGTATTGGTATATAGTGATTTCCAATTGTTTGTTAATCAAATGCAACATATTTATGGTGTCGGGAAGAAACCATGATACGATACCACCAAAAATCAATGGAAGTTATCTCTCTGATCACTTTAGTCAAAATAATAAGGATTTCTAGACTTGAAAATGCATGAGAAGATGCTCTTGCTCATCTTGATTCAGTAACTCCAATAAAACTCATACGAACAATCCTAGTGGAGATTTTTGGCCATAGAAGCATTGATGGTATGGAAATTAATACCATGACTATGGGGTTGGGTCCTTCATGGATGGATCAAATTCGAGAATACATCGAGCAACGAACACTCCCATCTAACAAAAAATAAGCTAGGAAGATCTGGTACAAGGCAACCAGTTATGTACTAGAAAAAAATGTCCTATATAGGCGAGGATACATTGTTTCATTACTTCAATATGTTCATCCAAATGAAGTGAACGATTTGATCAGAGAGGTGAATGAAGGCTCATGTGGATTACACACAGCTAGGAGGTCACTGAGATAACGGATAGTAATGTAAGGTTATTATTAGCCGATGAGTAAATCAGATTATGTTGATTTCACCAAGAAGTGTGATAAATGATAGAAGTTTGCTACCATACACACAAGACCATGAGCAAGCCAAACACCCATAACTTCTCCATGGTGTTTCTCTATATGAGGAATTGACTTGGTCGGACCATTGTCCACTACGAAGAGAATATTCAAGTACCTAGTCGTAGCCGTTTATTATTTTTCTAAATGGGTGGAGGCTGAGCCCCCGATTGACATGACATATCATAGAGTGTTCCAGTACATATGGAAGAAAATAATTTTCATATATGGCTTGCCTTACGGCTTCATCACCAACCATGGCACTAAGTTTGATAGTAAATAATTTGAAGACTATTGTATTTGGTCAGGCATCCAAAAACGTCATTCAACACCTGGCCATACACAATGCAACGATCAAACAAAGATCACCAATGAAACCTTACTAGATGGGTTGAAGAAAATATCGAATGTGGATAAAGATAATTGGATTAATGAGTTCCACAGTGTCCTTTGGGCATACAAGACTACTCGCAGAATAGAAACAGGAGAAACTGCATACATGCTAGCTTTTAGCACTGAGTAGTCCTAGTGGAAATAGTTATGCCCACTCACAGGCTATTAAACTTTGATTCACCTAAGAGAAACCTTATGAGGTGACTATATCTGGACATGATAGAAGAAGTTCGAGAAGATGTTGTTATTTGGATGACAAACTATCAACAAAAGACTATAAAGTTTTATAATGGAAGGGTTAAGCTGACCAACCTGAAGCAAGGAGACCTGGTACTTAAGGAAGTAATCCATAGTAAGAACAAGATGGATCCTAATTGCCAGGGTCCATATCGTATCTCGACAGTTATGTCATTAGGGACTTATCGATAGGAGACTCTAGAAGGGGAAGAATTCAAAAATCCTTGGAACGCAGATCATCAACACAAGTATTATCAGTAATTCAGTGTGAAAATCTTGTCCTTAATGTAATTTCTTATTTAAGATAATGAAGTCTCAATTTTTCTCCATTATAAATCCTTTTTGTATTTTGTTTTTTAGAGTATGATGGTTACACATAATTATGAGCAATTTTAATTTATGATCAATTGTAATCAGAAAAGTTCCTCACCGAGAAGGGCATGGTTCAAAATTTTTCAAACTTTTCCAACTTCAGAAAAGTGGCATGGTTCAAAATTTTCCAACTTCAGAAAAATTCTCAAAAACGTTCCTCACCGAGAAGGGAATGGTTCAAACTTTTTCAAACTTTTCCAACTTCAGAAAAATTCTCAAAAAAGTTCCTCACTGAGAACGGAATGGTTCAAACTTTTTCAAACTTCAGAAAATTTCTCAAAAAAGTTCCTCACTAAGAAGGGCATCGTTCAAAGTTTTCCAGCTTTAGAAAATTTCACACTTTATGTATGATTTGTCCTCGACATGTCACGAATAAGAAGTCAGTAAAAATTATTCATTAAAGGTTTTAACTAACCCGGTTAAAACACTAGAATAATTATACATTCCTAATACACTTGGTCACCACTGATAACTAGTGTTGTAACTTAATATAATAAAACTATTTACAGTTTTATCTAAGTGATACATGATTCAAACATGAATCAGATATTAAATATTTGAGCAGGTTATTTAGTCTATAAGTTGATTAAGTAATAGTTATACAGTTTACCTAGTCGACAAAATAGATTAATAACAACCAAAAGTTTGAATGAGGAGAATTCAAATTAACTCCATTTCATTGATCACAATATATTACAGTGGCAATAAATAAGCAAATTTCAGTACAAGAAAAATATAAAAAAAATTTCCTAGGAGTTTTCCTTAGGCCTTGTCCATCCCCGTAGAAGGATTATTCAAGGTATGTGGAGAATTTATCGAGTTTAAATCTCTCAGCATTTTCTTATTACTGCTACTTGGCCAATTAAGAAAATGAGGAGGTGGGTTTGCTTCATGCTCATCATGGAGACCATAATCCCCTTGATACTTAGTTTTCAGACATCAGGAGGAATCCATGTTGTGTCCAACTTGAACGGAGGCTTATTAGAGTTCAAGAAACCTGGGCCATTACAATGCCACAAGTCACTGTTCTGATCGTACTTCAGTAAAGTTAGTAAGTTTTTCCATCCCCATTTGTAGCCTTGACGGTTTCTCTGAGAAAGATGATCATCCATGTTGGCCAAGGCCTCATTGTAGCCCTCGATCTAGACTTCCCTAGGCTGTTTGTGAAATTGAAATGTTAGCCTTTCCAACTGATTTTGAAGCTTCCTAAGAACATTATCCTTGGCCTTGGGCTGAGCATCCTAGTCGGCAATGGAAGTATCTTTGGCTTTCAATTGGGCAGCTTGGTCGGCAAGGGTCTTTTTAGTTCTTTCTTCCTCCACAATTGGTCGAATAACTAACCTTTGCCTAGAATTTTACTTAGGTTTAGTTTTCTTCTCCTGCAAGTGTGGCCATCCCTCCATGGATTTTTCCTCTACTCGAAGTTCAGCGCTCGTGTGCGCACTATTTAAAGAGGGATAGAAGGTCTCGCACCCTTTCTAGGAGTGCTTCTGTCGTCGTCAATGTCAGGTGTTGTAAAAAGATGGAGTCTACATCCTATTTTCCACAAAATAGGAAAAAGAACATATCACCGCCTCGAGAGAGCGGCATCAAAGGAAACTTATGCTTACGAAACCAGTAGTTCAGAGGTTTTGGGGCTAAGTTATTGAATGGGAAGGTGTTAGGCACCCAATCTGCCCTTTTGGTCTCTCATGGGCTAATGTTACTATTTTCCTTAATTTCTCCATGAAGTGTGTGTGATTGTATATATAAATGAATACCGGAATCATTCGACTCATATCATTTAAAATATAGAGTGAGGTCATCCAAACTAATGTTCCCAAAATAATAATTAGAAAATATGATGTATGTGGTAATCAAGATATTGATCATTATAATGGAACGATAATATTCGTTAGATAAAATGCAAATGTGAATCACACGTATGGTATATATGAGTAATGTATGGATAAAACAGGAGAAAGATGAAAATAAGAAAATTAGAAAGATTGAAAATTGGACTCGAGTATCGGGTTTTAGCTCGAAATGCCTACATAGACTAAAACGGCATCAAAGTCCACATAGTTTGGATGCTGAACAAGGGTGGCGTTTATCTCATAGATTAAAACTAGAGTTTATTATGTGTTTGTGTGTGTGTGTGTGTAGAAAAGATATTTAAAATTTTTGAGAAAATGTGATGAATAAGCTCGTTGGAATTTAGAGGTGTAACCCTCTTTTTCTTTATTTTGTTTTTTTATAGAAAATAAATTATGTGAAATATAACTAATAAGGATGAGATATTAATGTGTATGATCTAAAGTAAGAGCTAAATTGGGAATCTATATAACTAATACAAAAATGAAGAAATTTAAAGAAAGAAAAGGGTATTTGGACCTTCTTTGGAGACTTAAAGCTTGATCTTGATCCTTGATGAGCTTCCTTGGAAGTTGAGATGAATGTTGGATGGGAGAGAATGAGATTTTTTATAAATTGGTTATGAAAATAATTGGAATAAAAGATGGAAAGGAAATTCACTTAAGAGAACTTCATTGATTGTAGAAGAATGTTATGAGATTACTAATATTGATGGATCTGGGATTCGTCTTGGAAGTGAGCTCATTCCTTCCTTATATAGGGTAGGCGGACTGTCAATCGACATATACCTATCCCTACAAATATGTAGGTGACCCTAGACACACTACCAATTGGTAGGGAAATGAACCCGCTAATCGGTATTCTTGTGTAGATTTTTCTTGAAAAAAGGGCATACAACACAATCTGCAAATCCAAATTATGAAAAAGGAATACCATTAGAAAAGTAATTCAGATAACTTCAAGAGTTCTTTGAGATGCACCCGGGTCCGAGAGTTGACTTTGGGTAAAACGGGGCTCAAACGCGCCCATCGGTCCTCTTGACATGAGATCGTTGAATGGTAATGGATTGTTTATCCAATTCGTAAGTCAAAATCATGCATGGGGTGGACCGTTGGAAAGGTTATGAAAGGAACTTCGATGTTCTAAATAGATTTTCATAGTTCGAAGAGTTGACTTTTGTCACATAGGGACCGAAAGTGTCCGGTGACCTTTCATAGTAAAATGGTCCATTCGTCCATACTGTAAAGATAATTCATTCATGTGATAGACCATTAGAAAGGTTAAATATTCATTCAGTCTCGTTTGAGCTGAAGAGTTGACATTGGTCAAACGAAGCTCGAGAGTACTCAGTGGCCTCTAAATTAGTTTTGAAGATAAAACAGATCATTCGTTCGAACTATTATGTCATTTCATGCATGGGGTGGACCTTTGGAAAGTAATTTTAGTTCCCTTAAAAGATTTATTGGGATTTCGCTCTGATGGTGAAGTTGATTGGGTTCAAATTGGGGCCCGAAAGTGCCTAGAGGTCTTGAGATTGATTTTTGATAGTAAAATGGTCCATTGGTTCGGACCTAAAGGGTTGAGGATGATCGATTCAGAGGGTCCAGGTCAATCCTGAGGACCTAAGGTAATGCTAGGGATGGTCGATTCTAAGGGTCGAGGTTCATTCTGAAGACCTAAAGGGGAGTGACCAATTTCGAAGGTCGAGGTTAATTATGAGAACCTTAACTAGAGGTCAACCAATTCAAAGGGCCGAGGTCAATTACTAGGATCATAAGTAGATAGCGACCAATTCTGAGGGTCAAGGTCAATTCTGATGACCTTAAGTTGGGAGGGACCAATTATGAGGGTTGAGGTCAATTCTGATGACCTTAAGTTGGGAGGGACCAATTATAAGGGTCGAGGTCACTTATAAGGACTTTAAGTGGAGGTGACCAATTCTGAGGGTCGAGGTCCATTCTGAGGACCTTAAGTGGAGGTGACAAATTCTAAGGGTTGAGGACAATTCTGAGGACCTTAAGTAGATGGAAACCAATTCTGAGGGTAGGGGTCAATTATGAGGACCTTAAACGGGAGCGACCAATTCTTAGGGTCGAGGTCAATCCTGAGAACCTTAAGCGGGAGCGACCAATTCTAAGGGTTGAGGTCAATTTTAAGACCTTAAGTAGGGACGACCAATTCGGAGGGTCGAGGACAATTCTAAGGACTTTAAGTAAAGATGACCAATTTTGAGGGTCGAGGTCCATTATGAGGGAGACCATTTTGAAGGTCGAGGTTAATTTTGAGGACCTTAAGTATAGAGTGACCAATTTTTAGGGTCAAGGTCAACTCTGAGGACCTTAAGTACAAGGTGACCAATTCTTAGGGTCGAGGTAAATTCTGAGGACCTTAAGTTGGGGGCGACTAATTCTGAGGGTCGAGGTAAATTTTGAGGACATTAAGCGGGAGAGACTAATTCTGAGGGTCAAGATCAATTCTCAGGACCTTAAGTAGGGACAACCAATTCTGAGGACTGAGGTTAATTCTGAGTACATTAAGAAAGAGTGACCAATTCTAAGGGTCAAGGTCAATTCTATGGACCTTAAATGGGAGCGACCAATTCTGAGGGTCGAGGTCAATTCTGAGGACCTTAGGTATATGGGTGACCAATTTTGAGTGTTGAGGTTAATTATTAGGACCATAAGCGGAAGTGATCAATTTTGAGGGTCGGGGTTAATTTTGAGGACCTTAAGTGGGGGATAGCTCTCTTGGAGAATTTTGCATTTTCCTTTTTTAAGACTGATAGGGAAGAGACATATGTTTGGGGATTATGACATTTTTAAGAAGAGCTTAGTCTGGAAATTCCACTTAGGGAGATAGTTGATAACTTAAGGTTTTGGGATTCCAATAGGGAATGAGTTGTTGAGGAGAGATGCCTGGTTAACGCTTCTAACTCTTCTTGGGGAAATTTTAGAATTTTTAAGGAAAAACTTTAATTCGAGAATTCCTGTTAAAAAGATGGGTAGCTCTGCTGAGGAAGCATTTGATTTTTACCGAAGACGAAGTTTTTTCAAGTTTTCGCTGGGGTGTTATAGTCGACGCGTTGATTTTTAAGGTTTTAAGCTAAGATAAAATATGGTATTAATTTGGCTGGGGACTTTGGATCTTGAAAAATTATTTTCTTGGTGAAGAAATGTTCCAATATTCATTTGGAAATTTGAGAAATGTTTCGGGAATTTTTTTTATTTTTTGGCATTTTTTGTACGAAATTTTAGGGAGTTGCCAAGCAGCAGGTTGTAGGAGTTTCCAAACGGTAGTGGCAGGGTCTTTTGGAATTCCTAAGGAAGGGAAAAGGACAATGGCGATTAGTGGCTATCACGGGACTTTTGATCGGCATATCCCTTAGCCTCCTATAAAAAGGGGCGAATTCTCTTTATTTTTCACAACATATAGCTTGCTTATCTTCTGCTTCTCTCTTCTGCAATCTATTTAGAATTATTTCCTTATTTCAGTTTAGAAAATGGTGGATTTTTTAAGCAGTGAGACCCTGATGGCGTGTCTAGGTGTTGACGATTGGGTGCACTTGGAGTGGGGGGGCAAGGTGCCTTTAGCATTAGGTAACGAGAATTCTTTTGATTTTTTTGATCCTATTTCCAATGAGAGGACTCTTTTGTGCGAGCCTTCGCACTATAAATCGTCTAGGGTGAGGAACCATGAGGGTTATGTAAGTATCACATGACTTTTGGCTTTCTTTTTCATATTTTCTTATTCCTTTAAATTGTGACAAAAGGCCTCTCCTTTATTTTGACAAACTGGCATTGCTGCGACGATGGTTTCTACCAAACCTTCCTGCAGTGGTTCATTGGATGGTTTCTTCTACGAGTTTTGATAGTCCAGCATCTGCATTGGATGAGATGTCCCACTCGACAAATGTTTAATGTGTTATGAGGGAGAGGTGGTGGGATACTACCCACACCATACATTTGCATTTTGGGGAGATGACAGTGACTCCCATTGACAAACAGAAGCTGCTAGGTATTGACTACGAGGGTACGCACATAGAGGTGGATCGATCCTTAAGGGAAACACTAGAAATGATGGAGGTGGCACTACGCGATGTTGGATGGTTAGTCATGAGGAACTCGATCTGTATATCTATTCTTCGAAAGGTTTTACTGAGTTGGGAGACTGACGAGATCAGAGTGTTTTAGGTTCATCAAATGGCTCATTGTTTTCATTCTTTTGTTGTTGGGAGGATTTTTGGTGGCATCGAGCGATGACGTGGTCCACTTATGTTTTTTTACCAAACTTGAGGGTATTTTCGAATATCCCTTTCTTTGACAGGGGGATCCTGACTTTGGAGACCCTTTATTCATCTTTGGATGCTTTTACCCGGTGATACTGACATATTTTTACTAGAGCCATGTATCTTTTGGAAGTATTTTGCTTTTTGCATTTTTTGTTTATCCATTGTCTTCCATTCCTTTCTGATTTATTCTAATTATTGACACTAATCCTTTTGCAAAAGTGGTTCTACGAGGTGATAGGGCTTAATGAATATTTGATTGGTTTTCATGATGAGTAAGTGGGGGCCATCTTTAGGATGTATTGGTGTGGAAGTCCAATCGGCGGTCGAAGTCGTCTCTTTCCTTTGCTATAGTGCATCAGGTCTTGAATGTCCTGACAAGCGACCAAGTTATCTCTTCTTTTATCTTGAGTCTTTTTCTTTGGCGTTTCCTCTGTGCAAGTATTGACTTTATTCTGGAAAGATGCAAGTGACCTTATACCCCCAGGGGACGACCATCTAGCATATGGGGGTGATCGAAAGGAATGCACAGATGTGTCGACTATTGGCACACGAGTTTGGCTATTCCTAGTATCTAGGATAGAGTAGTCCGAATGATTGTGAATTACAAGGTGGAGGTCCCACCGACGATGCCCTAGAGATATACGAGGTGGGTCCGAGAGATGTGAGAGGAGGCCCGAGTGGCGGTGATGATTAGTGATCCTATTCGTCGTACACCAATACGATGGTGACTTATGACTACCTTGATTTTATGATGAGCTGGATGATGCTGTCATGCATCTATGACGTGGTAAATATGCCTCCACCTCCTGTGGATTCAGGCAGGGGTATGAGTCGGCCAATGGGGTCTGCCCACAACATTCATGGTGCAAAGACGTCAGCAGCGATGACAACGTCAAAGGTTCCATTTATCTGGCTTGATCCTCCCTCCTACAATATCAGACTGCCTAGGGGAGGGTCAGTAAGTATGAACCCGGAGGTGTTGGGGCTGACGGAGGACGTCATTTTTCCAAAGTTATTACTTTGTCCTTTGTCTTTTTGATTTCTCTTTTTGCGTTAGACTGACTGATTCACTCTTTTTATTTTTCTTGCAGCACGTCCAGGTGTCGGGTACTTAACTGAGCGACATCCGGGACTGGATGGCTTTTGCAACAGCTCATATTCAGGAATCGATCCCGATTACTTCATGTTTTATGCCATTTTCCTCGTCTAAGGGGGTATCTAGATCGGGTAGCTAAGGCTCCTCGGCTCCTCGTCAGTGGGAGCGTGCACATTGTAGGGATGGGGAACCATATATATATAGAGAAAGAGTGTGAGAGAGAGAGAAAAATAAAGTTTGGTATATTGGTTCGAATCCCGTTGTTTTAAATTTCTTCTTCCTTTTGTTGCAAAGAAATGTAATGATGGCAACACATAAATGAAGCGAATTGGATTTTATTTATTTATCTTTGCTTAAAATGACATAATCTACATGAATTTTTTACTTTGTCTATTGAGATCGTAAAAAGGATTAGAATTACTCTAAAGAAAATTATGTTAAAAATTTGATGAGTTTAAAAATATAAGGAGAGTGAAATTCTAAAAAAAATCCAGTTTCTTGATTTTGATAAAAAAGAATTTTTCTAAAAATAGGGGGATGCCGATCAGCATGCCCCTTGTCCTGCCTACCGGCAAGCCAGTTCAGTCAAATCATCTCAAAGATTTCATTGCACTTTCTTTATATACTTTGTCCTTAATGGGGTAGTGTTCTATCCAAATTTTGTAGGACCCTTGTCTTTAGCCAAGCTTTTCAAATATAAAAGAGGGTAAGGTGAGGAGGTTTTGTTCACTCATTCACATTATCTTTCTCATACTTATTTCTTGTCTTGTGTTTTGTTATTTTCCAAAATGGCCCTTCCCATAAGTGCAGAATTTGCCTCTTATCTTGAAAATGTAGAGGTTATATGTTTGTACATTGTAAACTATGACGCCCTTAACCTACGTTGGGTTTCTTTGTGGCGCAACTAACTGCTTGACTAGAACATGTTGATGGTAGTAGCACAATTTTGGCACCCCGAGCATCATGTTTTTCTTCTTGGCTTGAACAAAGTCATTTTGACTTACGAGGATTTTTTTCTATGTTGAGGGTAAATCCCAATGTGACGATGGCCATGCCTAACTTCTCTCGATATCCTCGAGCACTATTGGCAACATTTCTCCATATCTCACCCTCGGCTGCTCGTTCATTGTTCACTGGAGGAATGATCGCCCTCCTAGTTGTGTTGTATTCCATGCTATGTTAGAGTCGCCGCCTTTTGATTAACTTCTAAAATACTGTTGGTGACTGGGGACCTAACGGTGGACCCTCAAATTACTGTCATTACTGTGTGGATGTTATATTATCACAATCCTGTGGTGGTGATACTAGCAGAGACCCTTAACGATCTAGATGCTTGGCGGGAACGCCGTTTTGATTTTCTGAGAGGTATCCCAGTTATGCTATTCATGTAGCTGTCTGAGAGATTCCATTTGGCGGTACCTCCTAATTATCCTTTGACAGATGTGATGAATTTCTTTACTTGTTATTTCATCGACTTTGGACTAAACATTAAGAACTAGGTAAACTAGTTTGTGAAGCACAACACTCGATGTCTACGCTGGTCAGTTCCCAAGTGGAGGGAGTTGCAGACCATTTTGGAATTAGAGGAATACAAGTATGTTCGGTTAGTTGGCTTTCGACAGACCTCCTTCTATCTTCTCTAGCGTCTCCTGCATCAAGTTGGATGGGAGAAGATTGTGCCTTCCCGTATCTTGGACATCTTACCTATGGAAGATTTGACGTAAGGCATGGTTGGGCTGTTTGTCAGAGAGTCATCGACAATCGACCCATCCTTCTCAATTTGTTGGCAAATTTTGGCACATTTCTAGAGACTATATAAAATGGATGTGGAGGAGGGTAGTGTCTAATATGTTGGCCGAGGAGATCGGGTAGAGATGGTTTTCCATATTTGACACCTTGTAGGGAGGCGTAGTGTTTATCACTAAGTTGGTACGGGCTTATCGTTGCATGGAGCGCTTTCGGTATACTATCCATGCAAGGGAGGTTTAGGGGCCTTAAGATGTAGATGATGATGGAGCTAGATCTTCTGGTAAATGCAGGTAGGGTCTTTTGTCAAGATGGTATTTTTGTGAAGCTTTTATGATGGTTATGTGTTTGGTTATTTTTTGTAAGTGAGAATAAATTTTGGAAGGTTGTTTAGTTCGTTTATGATTACTTTGGTTTGTTTTGTTTTTGGGATACTAGGTTGGCGGGGGAAGTTGTTTGACTCCCTACACTTATAATTCGTGTAATCATGCTGGAATTTCCCAAAATGGAATAAAAGAGGAAAATAATCATATTGTTATGCCTCATAGTGAGTTTATATTTGAATTATCTATACCAATCGCTAAGGCATGGATAATCCTTTTGTTCATGAAAATGATAAAATGAACTGTTTTTCTCGGGGATAAGGAAAAAGTAGCATTTTGTGAAAAAGAAGGTGATCATGACCATGTAAATCGTATGAGTTGCCTGCGTACCTTTGGGGTTTTGAAATTTTTCTGAGTTCTATTTTGAAAGTAAAAAGAGTTTTAGAGGATCAGGCCCCATGTAGTTCTGAGTGGAGAGATATGAAGAATTGTTTTTAAAATAGAAAGGAGATGAGAGGAGTCGTAGCACGACACGATTTTGAACTAGGGGTAGAATTTCTTGAGAGGGTCCAAGTTGACTGGATGTGCCATCTCTTCTTCATCCAGGTCGGTGAGCATATCCACCAAATAAAATCTTCTACACGATGTAGGGGCCACTCTAATTTGTCTTGAATTTTACTCTGGGGTCCCAGACGGGTTCTACAATTTTTTTGAGGGCTAGATCCCTTTCTCGCACACCAGGGTCCTTAAGTATCCTATTGAAAGATGTTGTTATCCGATGATTGTGCCCTTGTATATGATATAAAGCCTTTAGTCTCCTTTCTTTTGAGAGAGACAACTCGTCAAGACGGCTCTGATGCCAATCTTCCTTGTTGATCTTGTTTTCAAGCAAGACGCGTAGTAAAGGTATTTCTAGTTCAATGGGTAGGATTACTTCCATGCCGTATAATAGGGAGTAAAGGGTAGCCCTAATAGATGCTTGGACTGAAGTGTGGTAGACCTATAGGGCATAAGGGATCTGATCGACTTAATCTCGATAACTCTTGATTATATTACTGGTGATTTCTTTGAAGTTATTTTTAGAGACATCAACTACACTGTTTGTTTGTGGTCAGTATGGAGAAGACTTGTGTCACTGAATCCTATACTCATCGACCAATTCTATGACTTTTGCCTCAAAATGTAACCCGTTGTCTGACACTAGCTTGTGCAGGACCCCATATCAGTAGATGATAGTCTTTTAGATGAACTTTTCTACATTTTTGGAATTCAGTATTGCGTAAGACTCGAATTCAACCCATTTAGTGAAGTAATCAATGGAAACCAGGAAGAACTCATGACCATTAGAATCTTTGTGTAATTTTCTATATGATATCGATACCCGATGTGGAGAATGGTTAGGGAGAGTTCTTGTTGTATAATTCCTATAGAGGTAAGTGCTGGAGATTGGAAAACTGTTGGCATATACGTCATTTTCAGACATAGGTGGTACAATCTTGAACCATGGTTTCCAATAATAACCCTGCGGGCTAATCTTCTTTGCGAGCATATGGCCATTCATGTGGGGTCTCCATTCCCCACTCTGAATCTTCTCCATTATTTTTTCAATGTTAACCCCTGTGAAGCAGTGTATATGGGTTCCATCGAAGTTTCTCTAGGAGGGTGCTTTATCCCAGATAATGTACTAGGCAGCCAACTTGTGGAGGGTTTCCCGGGCTTTCTTGTTGGCATCTTGGGGGTACATACAGTGCTTAAGGAGGTGCCAAATGTCATAATATCAACACTCAACCGTATCTAGATCATCTTCTGTTATGAGCTAAATGTGGTAACAGTGAGTCAGTTTTGCTTACTTCTAGATTAGGAAAGGGGCCATTGTTATTCCTTTGGACATGTCGACCATGGAGGATAAGGTATAAAGGGCATATGCTAAGTTGTTTCTTGCTTGGAGAAAGTAGTTGAAGGTGATATCTTGGAATTGGGAGGCCAACTCTTCTAGGTGTCCATGGAAAGGTAAGAGTTTTTTTGTATTTGACTTTCCATCTTCTAAGGACTTGGTCGATGATGAGGGTTAAATCCCCATAGACATTTAGGCATTAGATAACTGTCTTGAGGTCTACTTTGAAGCCTATTGTGCGTACCTCGTATTTGGTTATGTTATTGGTGCAGGGAAAATCTAGTTTGATCATAATGGGAGTGTGAGAGTCATCAGAGGAAATCAAGAGTATCCTAATTTCACATCCTTTCTTATTGGCGGTGCAGGTAAAGAACATTTTCCAATGGAGGTCTTCTTGAGAGGTGCAAAGCATATCCTCATCTGGGAATTCAGAGATCCAAAGATCTACTTCTTTTATGGGATAATCAGTAAGGTAGTCGGATATGGATCTCCCTTTCATGGACTTCTGCGTGACATACACAATATCCAATGCAGCTAGTAGCATTAACCATCAGGCAATTTGGCTATATTAGGAAGGTTTCTCCAGCAGGTATTTGCTACGATCCATTCGAAACACAAGTCTGATGGGAAAAATGAGCATGTATTGTCGTAATTATTTGGTGACTCGAACGAGGGCGACACATGCTTTCTCCAAGGAAGTCTAGTTGAATTCATACCTGGCCAATTTGCGACTCGGGTAGTGGATGGCCCTCTCTTTGGGGGATTATTCTATGTATTGGTCTAGCAAAGACCCTGTTGCGGTGTCTGTTATAGTCAAATATAGAAGTAGGGGAAGATCAGGATGAGGTGGCATGAATACTGGAGGTCGGGTTAGATACTGCTTGATTCAATCAAAGGCTTCCAAACAATCTTTGTTCTAGATTTTAGTTGAGCCCTTGCGGAGGAGGTTAAAGATGGGTTCACAAATGGAAGTCAGTTAGCTGATGAACTAGTTGATATATGGTAATTTTTGCAAAAATCCCAAACTTCCTTCTCCATTCGGGGTGGTGGCATTTCGAGTATGGCTTTCAGCTTGGCATGATCTGCTTCAATCCTTAAAAATACATTTATGTGGGTTAAGTCGCATCTCGTATCACCACAGTCGTTTGGAGAACTTTCAGATAGTGGGAACATGACATTCTCGAGTCTTAAACTTTATGCTCATATGGTCCATGTAGACCTCGACTTCTTTCTATATCGGATCATGCAAGATGGTTGTGGCATCCCATTGGTTGGTAGTTCCTGCATTTTTAAGATAAAATAGCACAACTGTATAATATAAGGCTCCCCAATGTGTGATGAATTCATTTTTTTTCTTGATGATTAGGGTGCATATTGATCTGATTGTATCTGGTAAAACCATCAATGAATGACTTGAGAGTGTGAGTGGTCGTGTTATCCACAATCATATCGATATTGGGTAGCAAGTAATCATCCTTCGAAGAGGTCTTGTTCAAATCTTGGTAATCAAAGCACATGGGAACTTTTCCTCCTGATTTCGACACGGGTACAATATTGGCTAACCATGTGGGATATTCTATCACTCGGATAAAGCGTACGTTCAATTGTTTAACCACCTCTTCCTTAACTTTACGTGACCATTCTGTGCGGAGCTTTCGTAATTTTTTTTACCGGTTTACATTTTAGGAGAGTTGGAATCTCATGTTGGGCGATCTTGGAATCGATATCGTCCATTTCATCGTAAGACCATATAAATACATCCACAAATTCCTTTAGTAGTTCTTCGAGTTGTGTGCACTCATGCTCGTGAAGGGTGCACCCTATTCTAATCTTGCGCATTTGGCTACTAGAATCGAGATTGATAACAACAGTTTTGTCTTTATTAATTTGAATGCAATTTTGTTGTTTGTTATTAACCTTTTTAAAATCAGTTAATAATTATTCATTTTCAAAATCATCATCATCGTCAAGAGTTTGATTATAATCAAGACAACTAATGTAAGGCAGAACGAGGTACTCAAAATATTTGTTTATTTCATTCTTGAGAAAAATAGAGTTGAGAACCTCATTAAAGGATCTCTTAATTACATTATGATCATAATAAGGAGGAATAACAAAAGAAAAGAAAATAGGATAAACATCTAGGTTAGGCTGCATTTCAGCAGGTGGAATTGGCATAGTATTCGAATTGAGGAGGAGTGCATTAGCAGCTTTAATTACGATGGGCGGATCCAATGATGTAGTGCCAGAGTGGATCATGTAGGGTATCAACCCCACTTCTAGAAGATTTAATTAGTCCTCAGAGTCACTTCCTTCAGAAACCTCGGTAAAACCTATAGTATTCTCAATGATCATTTACACATGATGATGGGAACTTTCCGCCCATGAATAACTGTCTTGGAAGAAGATGTCGATTCATGGATTCATCTTCTTGTCCACAAGATCATACCAAGGTTCAAAAAAGCCACAAAAGGAAAAATCTTCACCCTCTTTGACGATTCTCTCGTTCAAGGAATTTCCCGAGATAGCCTTGGAACTTTCTAGCCTTCTCATTAACCGAGGTTGGCGGAGCATTCTATGTTCCTCTGATGATTGTTGATAACTTAGGTCATATGGAGGAAAGACCTATTTCAGTATTATGAGTTTTAGTATTCCCTGTTGTCATCGTCCTATCCCTAGTCCGAGCGTGAAGTGCATATTATTAAACATCTGTATGACATTGACATTACCGTGAGGGTTGTGTGTAACACCCCGTGTTTTTATTAACTATTTTTATTAATTAATTGGAATTTTTGAGAAAAATAAATTTTTGAATTTAATAATTTTTATTGGCTAAATATGTTTGTTATGATTTTAGAAGAATAGAACTTCAAGTGGAATTAAAATCGGAGTTAAAATGGATTTTATATTCATTTTACAATTTTTGTCCCTTATAAATTTTTTTGGGCGAACTGTCAGATTTTGGGCATGATCGATCGATCGATGTCTGGGAGTAGATCGATCGTCCCTCCCGGAAAACGTGAGCAGTAAGCTGTTTTTGTAATTTGTATAGGATTAGGACTCCTAATCACTATATAACCTTGTTAATCCGTAGGGGGACTTCTCATAATCACTTTTTATTTAGTTTTTCACTAGAGAACACTTCCAAATATTTTTCCTCTCGCCCATAATCATCAACCTTCTTCATTATCAAGCTTTTTGTCACAAGTTTTGGGAGGCTTAATTGGGGTTTAATCAAGTTGGTTCAAGAACACTCTTTTGCTAATTTTTCGCAAGGAATCCAAATTTCTAATCAGATTTTCAACACGATCTTTACAGGCATGAATAGTCTATTCTTTTCCTGTAGTATTATGCGTTTTAAGTGTCGCCTAAACAATTAATTACATGTTTTCTTAAAAATAATTAGTAACTTAATTAGAGTAAGTGGACAATAATTATGGGGCTGTTTATTATAAAATCTTTTAATCTTAATAATATTCGTAACCCTTTGGGTACGTAAGATTCATGAGTGATTTTGGGTTTTATTGGTGTCGGTTGCATGTAGAAAAACTCTAGTTTTAAAATAAATAATTTTTGGGTGCGTATAACTCATATAATACATGTAGAGATAATGAAAATTGGTTTTTGATGAATATATGATGAAAACTTGGTATATTTAATTTAAAATAATTAAATGAGATTAATTGGGTATTGTTGATGAGGTGATAATTAAATTGAGATTAATTAGGTATCACGCGTAGTTTGGAACATTGATTTATTATGCTTGTTTGTTTGACTTATTGGTATTACTATATTGCCTTTGTGACGACGGGATTGTTGGGTAATTTTTTCTCTCCCTATATTTTATGATTTACGCCTTCTAGGTATGGGACTAGTGAGGGTAGATTATCACGGTTTTATCATGTTGGGGGTGGGCTGATTTTTATTACTTTATCATCATTACACAAGTCTAGGTACGAGACTAGGTTGAGATTTATGTTAGAAAATCCTCCTATACATAGGGTAGGACATAATGATAACTTGGGAACCCTTAGGTATGGGACTAAGGGGTATTTTGAGGATCTCACATCGATTAAAAGGGTGAGGTAATTTATAAATTGTGAAATTGAGAAATTAAGAATTAATGCCTAAGATAAAAACGGGTACTAAAATTTGTGAAGAGATAATGTGTCGGGGCCGACAGTTTAAACGGTCCTGAGAGCGATTTATGTCGTGTCTTGTGTGGAACCTTGCCATGTGTCAGGGCCGACAGTTTAGACGGGTCTGAGGGCGATTGACTAGGGGAAGTGTGACACTTTAATAAAAAGTGAGAACTATAATAAAAGCTGGTTAATTTAATTAAATTAGCATCGTGGAACTTGGAAATTTAAAACTACATTGGTGTGCCTTTATAAATGGGATTTCTGTGGGTAGTTAGTGATTTATAATTATCGCGTTTAATTTAAAATATTCTATTGTGATATTTATTGCGTATAATGCTGTTGTCTGAATTCAAGGATCCTATTTGAGGGGAGTAGTGTGTACTCTTGATCGGGGCTTTGGCTCTGACCCATGCGTTGACTAATCTGTTTCAGGATTAGAATTGGAGAATCTGCATTAGTTTATCGAAGTTATCATTTGGAGGTGCAGCTGGAGTTAATCATTTTATGGCTTAGTTTGGTTAGACTTTATTTTCCAGTCGTATTTAATTATGAGAGTTCATTTGAGTTTTATTGGGTCATTCGGTTCCAAAGTTTTTTAGAGGATTATTTTGGGAATATTTCAGATTTTAATTAATCATTATTAGAGATTGGATTTTCGAAGTTAGCATGTGATCGATCTTTTATCGCTTGGTTGTTTATGAGCATTTGAGTCATTTTACATTGTTTATCTTATGGACTGATTTATTTATGTCTCATATCCGTCCCATGCTAAGAATGGTATTTTATTTACTCACGCCCCGCTTAGTTTTAGTGGCGGCCGACGCCAGAATTAGGTGGGGTGTGACATTGTGCTCTGGATAAACTCTATCTTTAAAATCATCCCCTGATGGGAGTAGAAGTGGTTCGACTCAAAAATTAGATAGACACATATTATTCACCTCATGATGTATCTCTAGTATCGATTTACTAGTGCTCGCATTCTCAGTGTTATCATCATTTCCAACTATGGTGATGACCTTCCCCCTGGCGAAGAACTTCAATTTATGACGGAGAGAGGAGGATACCTGATCGAATTGGAAAACCAAGCGTCCGTGTAAATAAGTTAATCGTTGTTATTGGCTTCCGACCACAATACAAAAACCTAAACTTTAACTACACTCTTGCGGAGTATAGTGGCAAGTCTGGGTATCGAATCCATAGGGAACTAGGACGAGTGAACATGACGACAAAGTTAAGACTATTAACCCTAACTTGACTCTACAAAGAAATAAAAAGATGATTTGATTGGTGGAATAGCTATACTATATGAAATGTTGAAAATGAATAACTAATGAACTAAAATATGAATCGAATGCAACTATTCTAAATTCCCTAAAATAATGATGATGATTGAATTAAAGCTTAAACTATATGATGAGAGAACAGGACGGGAATACAATCCCTCAACCCTAGTGCATTGATGGTATAAAACTAATCGTAAATTTAAGTGAATAATTAGATCCAGAATTTAGTACTCCCAAGCATTACGTATATGAGGTTCAATCCCGCACCATACTTAATCAGAGGACGAGTAAATCGGTATTGCGATAGTTACACTCGAATTGCATTCTAAAGCATCCCGGTTACCATGAAGCAAACGAGATCCAAAGATCTACAATTGTCGCATTCCTACACAATACGATCGTAATAATCCATTAAATTTAGAGGATTAATTTTATACACATGCAACTACGACACCAAGTTGAGTTCATGTATCCCGACCTTCGAAAATCTATCCTACCATGATTAAAATAAAAGAAAACTTAAAACTAAAAGTGCAGGAATTCAGAACTAAATCTAGAAAATTGAGAACATGACTTGAATTAGGAATGGAAAACTAGAAAGCGACAATTAATTAAAATAACTATGAAAGCAGTAAAAACAATAAATTAAAATTACTTGCAATGGATGAATGATGAATCTTGAATATATCTTTGAATCTTGAATAGTAGCCAAACTTCAAAACTAGGGTTCGTGGATACAAGAACCCTTTTTAAACTAACTACTAGCCTCCTACTACTTGATAAAAACAACTCTCTTTTTCTTACTAGGGTTGGACCTTTTATACATCTAAAAAATGACTCTTCCCATGCCTCTCAACATTTTACAACTAATAAAAATTAATTATACAAGAAATTTCAAGAGTTGAAACTCTTCATCTTCCAGAATTAATTTCAACTTCTGACTTTCTGTCTCCAACTTTAAATAGGCATAACTTCTTCACTGTAGCTCAGATTGGGGTGCCGTTTTTTCCAATATTCTTATAATTTAGATATTTTCAACTTTATATCTTTTACCACCACCGAAATATAGATGTAAAATTACGAAAATGCCCTTGAACTCTCCATTTCCTACTTTCTTTCACTGTTTTGAGTTCTCCTTCGCACTAACTTGCATGAAATATCTATAAAGCACATGAGAAATATACAAAACATGAAATACTTGCAAAAATGGGTTAGTATCATAAATAAAATATAAATACAAGCCATTTACACTGCACGGGATCATAAAAATACCGAAATTAAGGGGATAAATGTGAAGAATATGTGCCTAATCACACCCCCTAACATAGAACTTTGCGCGTCCCGAGCAATGTAAAAGAATCTAACCAAAATCCCACTCTTGAAAAATCCTTTATTGAAAAAATTCCACTTTCACAGGCAAGCGATTGCATTGAGCATATGCAACAATCCTTTAAACCCCTCGGTTACCCTAGTAGGACGAGTTTTTGTCTCGTGAGGGTTTGCAGTGAATACACCCACAAAATTCTTTATTGACTCAAATAAATACCAAAATACTTCAAAATTGTAGAATTTAAAATTTTCAAAAAATAATCACCATAAATTCATATTCAAATGTCTCAAACCATAGTGTGTGTGTGTGTGTGCAAAGCTAGAAATTAAACCTCAAATTTCCACCGATTGAGCATTACGTTACTTTTCGAAAATTCGTTTTGATTCAAATTCTTACGGATGCACTCACAAATGAATCACTCGGATTGTGGCTATTTTCTCTTGGTCTGCATGATATAAAGAGTAAATATAATGGACATAAATTCACGCATACAAAATTGAAACGAAGGAAATATATGGTGAAAAGATCTCATCATCGGAATACGGTTATTAGGAAATGGGAAACATCATCTCTTAATCACACCATTTTAATCTTTTACTATCTTTTCATATCTTATCTATCCATGCAGTAATTAATTTTGCCATTCGGACTCGGTTAGGAATTTTCAGGTTAAAAAGAGTAAAGGGTAAAATTGAGAATAGACGGATTGTTCGGAATTGGAAAATGTCCTGATGACGTCCATTAGTGCTTTTTTTTCCAGGCATTTGCTCATTTTTCTCTTTCTTTTTCTCTTTTCATTTTTTTCTTTTCTTGCTATTTTTTGTTTTCTTGCACCTTTTTTATTAAAGCACTTTGGACTTACTTGATGAATTTCTAATTTTTCACAATTCCGGGCTATTTGGATTTTTCGGGTTATCAAACGAAAGGAAAATATTTTACTAGGCTCAAAGTGGGTTGCAAAGAGATAATTTTTTCACAACTTTATTATGGCTAATATTTTTGGGTTAAACAAAAGAGGGCCTACTTCATTGTCCAAATTTCTAATCACATTACCATATGCATCTCGAGATTAATTAAGTTTAGAGATATATTTAGCACAAATTTCGAGACAACATTTCACATATTTTCTATAACCGATCAAAACAAAGGATTGATATCATCAATGACTTATTAAAATGATGAAAAGAACTTTGAGTTAATTATAAACTCAAATTGATTTAAAAACTCATAAAAAATTGAAAGGCTCGAAATCTCACCGGGTTTTATCAATCTCCACACTTATTCGTTAAGTCGTCAATTTTCTTTCAATTTCCATCTTTGGTCAATTTCGGCTTTGTGTATTTACTTTTTACAATTTGAGACTTTAAATAGAATAAAGGTGAGATTTTTGATAAATTTAAATTCCAATTTTTATTTATTTTGAAGAAAAATATTTTTGGTTTTTTCAACTTTTTTGAAATTTGTGAAATTTTCTAAAAAAACACACTTGGAAAGAACATGTGATCGAATCAATGAATCTAAAAAATAAACGGGAAGAATATCCCACAATCCCTAACTTAAATGTTGCATTGCCCTCAATGCGAATCAAGAACACAACATAAAGAGAGGAAAAGAAAGATATTATCCAAATGGAGCGATCCCCGATGAGTGCGAGTCCATTGATTCTACAAAACATGTTATAACCAAGCATAGCAAAAAGAATAACAAAAACTTTAACTAATTACTCTAAACTATAAAAAAAAGAAAAGGAAAAAAAAAAGCTAATTATGTACAAACTAAGATTTGAACTTCTAATAAGTTATACACTAGAAGTCGAAAAATTTGTGGGTCCACCCAAAATACAATTTGACTTTGAGGGATTAATTGTGTACCCTCACTAGAAATCATGCCACCCGAAAAATAAGAATTTCGTTGGAAAAATGAAAGGCATGTGCAAAGCGGAAGAAATGAACCATCACCTATTAAAAAATTTAGGGGGATAATGAAGGATTTGGGTGCATAAGAGGACAAGTCCCATTGGGATCCAAGAAAAATATAATCACATTCCATAGATTTTTCAGGTAGTATGGGAAGTGGGGCATACAAACAGAAAGAATCCGTCTTGGAAAAAAATTCAAGCATAGATTCCTTGTCCAAAAAATCTTCTCCCCCAAAATTTTTAAAATGATCTAGTGGAGTGACACGTCTAAGTGTATAACCCGTAAGATGAAGCATCTCAGAATAACATTCCCATACAAGAATCGGATCAACATCCTCAAGACATTCATCTAGTTCTTGTGATGGATTTAAGGGTTCGATAATAGTGGGGACACAAGGAGACAAATGATCTTCAACCACAATAGGTTTTGAAATATTTATAAGAGGTTGAGATTCAAAAGTATTTGGATCACTCTTAATGATTTTGTTCTCAAAAGTATTAGGTGAAGTGAAAGTCTTAACCTTCTCTAAGTTGTCCAAATAATCATTCAACTCCTTGCATGTCGCTCTAATTTTCAACTATGTGGTAGCAAGGTTATCAGATTTCTTTTTGATAATAATCAAGAGTTCTTCCAAATTAGGCTTCCTTGGTTCTAGCACCTCAGATTCCTCATTTGGTTGAAAACATTCTTCAACTTCAAAAATATTGAAAGAAAAATCCTCATTGGATTCAAATAATGCATCTAACTCTTGCTCCTAATAACGATTTTTTCCTCGATATTCTTTTTCAAGTCTTTTTTCTTCAAGCAATTCGTTTTGATAAATTTGGATGGCCTTAGCACTGGGCTTGTATTTATGAGAGTCATATTTAGTGATATAGATCCAATGTTCATAAGTATTGAGCACCTCCTCCTCACTATTATCATAACAATTAAAGCCACCAAAAGAGTTAAAGTAAGACATTTCAAATTGGGCAATTCAAGAACGTGACACACATTTTTTTGAATTATTATTATTTTATTTTATTTTTAAGGTCAATTTTGGGATTAACCAACCTAACCTAAAGTCTAGCTAACTCCCCGGCAACGGTGCCATTTTGATCGAATCGAAAACCAAGCGTCTGTGTAAATATGCTAATCGTTGTTATTGGCTTCCGATCACAATACAAAAACATAAAATTTAACTACACTCTTGCGGAGTATAGTGGCGAGTCTGGGTATCGAATCCACAGGGAACTAGGATGAGTGAACGTGATGACAAAGGTAAGACTGTTAACTCTAACTTGACTCTACAAAGAAATAAAAAGATGATTTGATTGGTGGAATAGCTATACTATATGCAATATTGAAAATGATTAACTAATGAACTAAAATATGAATGGAATGCAACTATTCTAAATTACCTAAAATAATGATGATGATTGAATTAAAACTTAAACTATATGACGAGAGAACATGACGGGAATACAATCCCTCAACTCTAGTGTATTGATGGTATAAAACCAATCATAAATTTAAGTGATTAATTAGATCCAGAATTTATTACTCCCAAGCATTACATATATGAGGTTCAAGACCTCACCATACTTAATCAGATGATGAGTAAATCGGTATTGCGACAGTTACACTACAATTGCATTATAAAGCATCCTGGTGACCATGAAGCAAACGAGATCCAAAGATCTATAATTGTCGCATTCTTACACAATACGATCGTACTAATCCATTAAATTTAGAGGATTAATTTTATACACATGCAACTACCACATCAGGTTGAGTTCATGTATCCCGACCTTCGAAAATCTACCCTACCATGATTAAAATAAAAGAAAACTTAAAACTAAAAGTGCAGGAATTCATAACTAAATCTAGAAAATTGAGAACATGACTTGAATTAGGAATGGAAAACTAGCAAGCAACAATTAATTAAACTAACTACGAAACCAGTAGAAACAATAAATTAAAATTGCTTGCAATGGATGAATGATGAATCTTGAATATATCTTTGAATCTTGAATAGTAGCCAAACTTCAAAACTAGGGTTCTTGGATACAAGAGTCCTTTAAAAACTAACTACTAGCCTCCTACAACTTGATAAAAACAACTCTCTTTTTCCTAATAGGGTTGGCCCTTTTATACTTCTAAAAAATGACTCTTTATATGCCTCTCAACGTTTTACAACTAATAAAAAGGAATTATACAAGAAATTTCAAGAGTTGAAACTCTTTAGCTTCCAGAATTAATTTCAACTTTTGACTTTCTGACTCCAACTTTAAATGGGCATAACTTCTTCACCATAGCTCGGATTGGGGTGCCGTGTTTTCCAATATTCTTGTAATTTAGATATTTTCAACTTTATATCTTTTCCCACCACCGGAATATATATGTAAAATTACAAAAATGCCCTTGAACTCCTCATTTCTTACTTTCTTTCACTATTTTAAGTTCTCCTTCGCACCAACTTGCATGAAATACCAATAAAGCACATGAGAAATACACAAAACACGAAATAATTGCCAAAATAGGTTAGTAGCATAAATACAAGACAAATCCAAGGTATTTACACTGCACGGGATCATAAAAATACCAAAATTAAGGGGATAAATGTGAAGAATATGTGCCTAATCAGTACCCATTGATACTATGAAGCCAGGATCATCCAAGAAATAGGTTAAAATAAGACATTATCTCTATGAATTGGAATTCATTAATGGTATTTATAGGGACAGACACTACTATAAGCTTTATGGATCCCATCACCTCTCAAAGAGTATTGTCATAAGCACGCATTGCGAAAAAAGTTGGAGTAAGGTTACTTACTTTCAAACCTAAACAGTTGAGTGTTCTTAATGATCAAACAATAAGTATTAATCCATTATCTATGAGAAAAAGTGGCAATGTCATCCCCATCACCGTGACAGCGATATTGAGAGCATAGTTGTGATTTAGACTAAACTTAGGGATTTCTTCCTCAGAGAAGGAGATCATTCTAGTAGAGGTTAGAGACCCGAACAAGTTCGTGGCTTCTTTCAAAGTAGTTGAAGGAGGGACCTGGGGGCAAGTAATCAATTTAATCAAGGAATTTTAGTGCAGTTAGGAAGACAAAAAAAGTTCCCATAAAATGTTATTTGCCCGAGTTTTCTTCAATTGGTCGAGGATATTTATCTCCTCGATGGTCATTTTTTATTGGGGAGTTTGTCGAAAATAATTTCCCTTTATCCGTTGCTGCAGATTGAGGGTTTGGACTCTAATAGTGCCTCGAAGATCTAGTCTTATGGTTCACAGAAGAAGGGAAAAATAGAAACCTTATTTCTTCATCTATCTCGGGCTGTTTGGCCACTGTGTTAATCTCCCCTAATAAATCATCAAATAATATCATTCCACATACATTGATCATCGGGCTAGTCTTTTTTTGGCTTGGATTTTCATATGAACTATCAAATTCATCTCCCTATTCGGTGCCAATGATGTCATCCTTCCATGAGAAGTCCATGTATTCTATAACCTCTACGGACTCTTCATATTGATCCTCCCACTCAATGGGGAGATATAGAAGCGAAGGAACGAACCTCCCTTGTAGTTTCAAAGCATCGAGTAGCTCATACATACCGTAAATTTCATCGGTATATCGAAAACAGTTTATCATAATCTAGATGGCATCATCTAAACTGACTTTGTCGTCTAGTACCACCCAATTATCTCACTCTCGAGCCCACTTTCGGGCTTCCATGAATAATGTGTTGAACTTTTGGTAGTCCATTATCAATTCTGAGGGCAATTTCAACCCAAACTCTAAGAACTGGTTCAGTGCTACTCGCAATTCCATATTTTTCCCTCTAAAATGGGTATGAAAGGCAACACATACTCGTGTAAGAAGTGACATAGAGTGTAGGAGAAAATATAAGCAAACTTTGAGGGGTTTAGGTGAATGTATGGGTATGATGAACAATTTACTGGGTACAATCTGGGTAGACCGGTCTAATTTTGGGTCATTTTCTAGGAAGATAACATTCGCATAATTTGGGAATGGATTGTGAGAGGTGTTAGGTTTAGGATTTTTTGGTGGGTCGATAACCCAATCAATCTGCTCTTGGATTACATTACGGAGGTGGAAGCACTAATTAGTGGTATGACCAGCATTTTGATGGAAATCGTAATGGGCGTCGGGTTTGAAATTTTTGGGAAGTGGGTTTGGTAATAGACGAGGGTCTAATGGCTTGATAAGATTTTGACTCTCATTGTATTCTTGTTTGATTGGGTTTGCATGAATTTCTGCCACTCAAAAGGTAGCAGGTTGTGAGATGTTGTTAAAGGTCGGAACTGTAGCACGATTCTCATATTTTCTTGAAGTAAACTTCCATGATACTTTAATTTGCTCAGCTTTTTCCATGGCAAGACTTTTTTCAATTTCCACTTTTACTTCCCCGAGGGCTCAAATATAGCTGTAATATTGTCCTCCCTTCGTCACTCAGATATGGGGTCAGAAGGTTTTCTTCATAATACTCACTTGGCCGTCTTCAAAATGTCAGTTGGTCATGGTGATCGCTTTCTCTCTCCACCTGGATATGATATTACTAACAGTTTCCACGGGATTTCTCTTGAGAAGTTCTAAATCATGATATGTAACCTCCAACTTCTTATTAAACTTGTACTGTGACATGAATTCGTGAGAAACATTCTCCTAACTGTGAATTTTTGATTCCTCGAGGGATAGGAACCAGCGAAGAGAGCTGTCCTTCAAAGTCTGTTGGAATATTGGAGCCATTATTTACTCGAAGGCACCTAGGAGAGTCATGGATCAGTGATAACTTTTTAGATGGATAATTGGGGTCCCGTTATCCCCAAACTTCTCGATGTTGTTATCTTAAACTTTTTCGGTAGCCTTGCTTTAGGGTAGGGAGACATATGGGTGTAATCCATGTAGTTCCCGGAGATTCATACTTGGCCAAATGTCTTGGTTAACAGCTTAAGGTTCTCCTTGACCTTGTTTAACTTTTCTTCCTTCGAATCGACGATTACTAACAGGTTAACCGCTGGCTGGGCAAGATTCGTCATAGGGAGATAAGCTTGTGGTGCCCCATTAGCAATAGGGACACATGGAGCGTGCTGATTTTCTTTCAAGACCTAAATAGGTTCAGGTACGGGCAGACCCATAGCATGAGGGAAATGGAACTCATGATCTTCAGGAATAGGTGACTAATTTCTCTTCATCTCATGAACCTCGATTTAAAGGTTGTCAATCTTGGTGGTAAGTTAGACTAGGACTTGCATCAAATCAGGTGCACATTCGGTACTTGATCTGCATACTCCATGGTCAGTGGGTGAGAGTAAACTTCAGATTTGGAGGAAGTAGCTGGAGAACTGATGGAGCATCGGGGCAAGTCGAAGGAAGATTGAAGTCAATTATAACACTCCACCCCATCTAATCTTGGGTGATCAGTCCATTATTAAATTAAATAGGAATCATTAATGGTTTCATTATTAGCATCACTTTCGAAACACAAATACATTACTAATACACTAATGGCCTGGTGTCAACATTTTAATATTTGTATTAGCATGCAGGAATATAAATACTAAAGCACATTCACCATTCCAAATAACAACATAATAAATACTAGAACATCTGAATAAATAATATTTACTAAAATAAACACTCAAGACTAAAATCCAAATAAAATCATCCATAATATAAAAGAAAATCCAACACTGGAAATAAAATGGAAGTACAAAGTCTCTAAAATACCTACTAACTGAAGATGGGCGACATACCCGACTGAGATCACCAGATAATGGAAAAGAACTGATAGAAGTGTAAGAGTCTACAACCGAGGTCCTACAACTTCCACAACAGTTGTAGCACGTCAAGTGAGAATGAACTCCTAAGCTGGGCATCCATGTGGTTGGGTACCTAAAAGGTAATTAGAAAAATAGATTTGCAACGGGTTAGGGCCCGAGTAAAAAATAGTTTGAAAATATTTAAAATGTAAGAAGAGCAAATATTGTATACATGTTAATTACACATGCTCTCACTTTATATCCTCACCTCTCAACTATTTGTGCATGACTATCGTATTCTATTAAACTGGCCTAGTTATGCTACCATGCCTAACTAGTTTGAACCAAGTCTCTTCCTGCATACTAACTCGTTGTGCTCAATCGTATTGTTCATACAATACGTTACCAAATTCTTAATGTCTTTTAGCAAATTTTCAATTTCCTAATAGATATTGTGTTTCCACATACTTAGGTTATTTTATATATCACTATCTACCTCATCTACTAATGCACACACAGTCAAATAATTCACATGTATATATTTATACTCTACTCTTATCATATATACGAATGCGGAATCCCTAGGATGAGATCTGCGATGCATGCATACTCTGCTATCGAGTCTTGGTACATCACGAATAAAGGACATTTAATTCGTAATCACTCTAGAACTATAAAGTTATAATTCACATAAATTGGAGGCGAACATAGTTCTAAGGCTTTGGGAAACACACATACCTAACGCACCCAAATGACCAATGACACTATCATAAACGCTAGTAGTGCTCAATCCTTAAGTTATATGTTATGTGGTACAAGTCTAAAATCCCCAAAATGGCTCATCGGGATAAAACTGGGAACAACACGGAACCTCTCGTGATAGCAAGTAGCATAGGTATGTTCATTACACATAATAAATCAAACAATAGGTATTCACTCCACCCATATATGTATTCAGAATAGGTATACGCAAAACCTATAATATAACCCATACGTAGTACATAATTCTCGAATATGCTACGAATTAACTATTTACCATTACACCCCTTATCGTACCTTCCGGAGTAGCTTCCATTACTATAATGTAATCAAATACTCCTGAAGTTATTTGAGTAGTCACCACACGCATACCTTACTGTTCCAAGTAATAGGTCCCCTCATTTCCCCGTGACACGACATTATTCCTTGAATTAGGTTTTATTACCCAATTTTGCCTAATTAACCTTAGCTCTAAATTCTCCTCACGTGACTAAGTCTCACTCCCAATATTGGCCTACTGGTAATTAAAATATCTCCCACTATTTTTTTAAAATTACTTCAAAAGTTATCCCAATCGTTTCCCATGAGTTTTAAGAAAAAAGGGGGAAAATTGTCCAATTCTAGGAAATCGAATCGATTCGACCAAGGAGCCGAATAGATTCGATTGTAACAGGTCTTGTCTTCTCCAATTACAGTAATTACGGGATGCATCATTTTTAACCCTTAAACCTATATGATTCAATCCCAATATCCCAACCAAGTATTCTAAAAGTTATACCAACATATATACATGATTTCCAACGTAATAGAATCATCAAATTGTTAAAGAACACCTTTAAATCGAATTAATTCAAGATTAATCCATAAAAACTCTACGTTATCATTTTTATTCAAGATCCTCAATAAAATCCATATTTCTTCACATGTTAACGTTACTAATTAATCAAATTCTTTCTACATGCATAAAGATATTTAACCTATCATGATTCCTACCCAAGAACATGAATTAAAATTTCCAATTAACACCCATCTTTATGTATTCATGAATTTGTTCATCCTACACTAACATGGATGGTATATATGCTCAAATTTCGAAAGATAAATATTTTCCTTAATTTGAAGGTCTGATTTTTCATAGAATTATGGTGTGCTTGATTTACTTTCCTCTTGATCTACACTCCAGTGGTGGTGGTGGTGCAAGATGGTGTGGGAATGCCCTGTAAACTCCTCTCCTTCCTCCTCATGTGGCCTCTCTGTGAATTTATAACTTCTAACCCTAACTCTCCCACCTTACTAGATAATATAACTCTCATATTTATGTAGTTCTCTTTTCCCAAAAAATTCAAAAGACCAAAATACCACTCCAGGGTGCCGATTTGGCCTAAAAATGCCCCAGGATCGAAACTACTCTTCGAGTACTCTTTTCTGACTATCTTGACCCTTCCCGACATACTAGCTCACTCGAAATGATATTTTGAATTATTTAAAATGAAATTAAATTATATTTCATAAAATTAAGTCCCGATACTACTGACACGCACATCCTGATTAAATTTACTGTAATAGCGGTATTTCTCACTAACGACACTCATAATTTATTCTTATCAGTTTACTACTTATTCACAAAGTAATGATGAATACAAATAGATATTAACCCTTGAGTAGATAATTAATATTTATTCTAATCCGAATTAGTTTCTCATTTTAATTTATTTAATCCCAATATAAGTATCAATAAATTACGGGGTGTTACGTACTTCCCCCTAATAATGGAATTTAGTCCTAAAATTTGGAGAAAAGGAATACCTGGTAGAAATTACTATGTATATTTATTGCGCATCTCATCCTCATACTCCCAAGTAGACTCGTCACCATTATTGTGCCCCCACTGAACACGTATAAGTGGAACTACCTTCAATCTCGATCTCAATCTCCTCTCACTTTGGTCTAGGATAGAAACTCGCCTATCCTAATATGAAATATTGGGATGCAAGTCAATATCCTCCAATGCAATGTGAGTGTGGGCTAACTCGTCTTGGAGATATATCCTCAGCGAAGAATTGTGAAATACATTATGAATCTGCTGCAACTACTCTGGTAACCTGAGTCTATATGCAACTAGCCTAATTCACTCAATGATAGGGAATGGATCCACATACATTGGTTCTAGATTTACTTCCTTCCCTAACCTCATTATCCCATTCATAGGAGATACACATAGTAACACCTGGTCCCCCACATTAAACTCCAGGAAGAATCGCTTGGCATCGACATAATTCTTTTGTCTATCCTCTGCTACATCCATATGAATTTAAATCAACTCAATTTTGGTCGAAGTATCCTAAAGTATCTCTGGTCTAAGTTTCTTGTTATCCCCCACCTCTAACTAATAAGTGGATGAACGATAAGGCCTACCGTACAACTCCTCGAATGGTGCCATGCCAATAGTAAACTAATAGGAGTTATTATACGCAAACTCCACCAGTGGAAGATACGGTTACCAACCCCTTTCAAAATTAATGATGCACATTCGTAGCATATATATTCCAACATCCGATTCATCCTTTATATTTGTCTGTCCATATGCGTGTGATAAGTCATACTCAATCGCAACTCGGTACCCATGGCCTCCTAAAAACTCTCAAAAAATTGAGATATAAAAATCTTATCCCTATCAGACACAATATTGAGTGGCACCCCATGCAATCCTACTCTCTCAGTGATAAAAATTTAAGCATATTGTCTCATAGTAAAATTCGTTCGAACTGGCAGAAAGTGGGCTACCATGGTCAATCGATCCATAATCACCCAAATGGAATCATGCCCATTTGTGAAGTAGGCAACCCGATAATGAAATCCATGGAAATATTATCACATTTCCACATTGGAATCTCTAATGGCTGTAGAACCCCTACTGGCTTATGATGGTCCACCTTCACCAACTGATAAGTGGTATACCTCGAGACAAACTCGATAATGTCTTTTTTCATCCAACTCCACCAACACGATCATCTTATATCTTGGCACATCTTATCCCCTCTAGGATGTATCGTAAACTATAACCAGTGTGACTCTGCTATCACCGCGTGTCACAGGTCCTCCCCCTTCGGGATAATTAATATCTAGTTGAAGTGTAAGCCTCCATCTAAACACACTAAGTAAGACTCTACTCTCCCAGCTAGAAGCTGTCAAATCCTGTCCTAATAAAATGAATTCGATGCCTGGGCCTGTATAACCCTCGTGACAATCTGAGGTGTAACGGTCATAAGTAACATGCATGACCTGGAAACCGAATCTTGATGTCCCATCTCCTTTAATTTCACCTTCTAAGCTTTAGCTACATCCCCTACTGGCATGCGGCTCAATCCTGATGTCAAATTGATAATTGTTCACAAATTCCAGCCACCTACGTTGACGCATATTTAGCTCTTTTTGAGTGAACAATTATTGTAGTTAATTATGGTCTGTTAATAGGAGAAATCTCTCACCCAATAGGTAATGTCTCTAAATCCGTAGTGCAAACACGACTGCCACTAAGTCCAAGTCTTGGCCGGGGTAATATCTCTCGTAAGGCTTAAGATTGAGGGAAGCATAAGCTATAGCTTGATCCTCCAGTTGTAGCACACCCCCAAGTCCCTATAGGGGTGCCCCAATAAAAACAAAATACTCCACTCCCACCCTGGTGTAATACCCTGTATTTTCGAGGGATTTTATTTTAATTATAAAATTAGGATTAATTAATTTAAATGGAGAAAATTTATTTATAATTAATCCGAATTTAAATTTAGTAATTACTAGAGTGACAAGGGTTATTATTTATTGGTTATAATTATGTTAAATATTACTTAGCGATTAAAGTAATATATGATTATGAAAATATTATTATGGTCGAGAGTGAAAAATACAGCAATTGCAATACACTTAGTTGGGATGCGAGTGTGTGTCGTGTCAGTATTACTTTATTGGGTTAAAAATATAATTTATTATAAGTAACTTGTATGATCATTCTGAGTGCGCAGATGAGTCCGTAAGGGCCGAGATAGTCAGAAAACTCTACCCGAGTGTTTTATTTGAATTTTGGAACAATTTAGGTCAAATCGACACCCCAGAGGGGTATTTTGGTGTTTTGAGATTTTAGGGAATTAAAATGGACGAAAATAGACAATTAAAAGGGAAGTGTACATGAGTAGTAGTTTATCTGTCAGTTTCCAAACCTAAGTGAGTGAAATAAATAACCAAAGAGAAAGAAGAAGGATTCCATAGGTGCCCTGGGATAAGGACTTAAACTCTCACACCAAAAATCACACCAACGCGTAGAACGTGGGGAGAGGATTATCGTTGTACCAGTTTCATTCAGCGAATCAGAAGTTCACAAAAGGCAAGTGTTTAACTTGCTTAATTTAAGAGCATATAATGTCCATGTTATATTAATTGATGTTTTAATCATGATAATATGAATTTAGGACTGAAATTGGGTATTAATCTTTAATTGGGAGTATATGTTTGCATATAGTTGAATAATCATGTGTTGGGTATGATAAATATGGGTTTTATATGTTGATTTCATGAAATTAAATCCAGGTTTTAAGTTATTGCTAATAGAGGCTATATGAATTTATATCTTTTAAAGATTCGAGCAACTTATCTTAATCACTATTATAATTCAAAGGATTTTATGTTAAAAATGTGGTAAAGAGTGCCTAATCCAGTAGGGAGATGATTTAGAATCTTTAAATTGGTATTTAGATAAATTAGTATGGATGTTGTACAATGGAAGAGGGTGAAATTAGAAGTTGGGAAGGTAGAAGAAGATCTCAAAATTCTCGTTCGAAGACCTCCCCAGGTCGTTCCAACGAGAATTCCAACAAGATTACAAACAAGATTTTAGAGTTGTTCGAAATGAGATAATCATTCGAACGACATCGTTCGGATGAGAATTTACAGGTTCTAACGAGATTTAAGAAATTCTATTTTTTTCCTGGACGAGTTAAAATCCTTATAGGTTAATTCAAATGAGAGAATAGGAGTTACGTTATTTTGGAGTAACTTCATTTCATAGTCTAGTAGTGAGATAAGTTGTGTAATTACTAAGAGAATGTGTTAAAGTGAGAGAACCTTAAAGAGTATATATGATAGAGATATAAGTCGTACGTTTAAGTATTGTGAGTAGTAGAGATGATAATACTACCTATAAATTAGGGGACTTGGGTTGTATAAATACCTAATGAATATAATAAGTTGTGTATATACTTATTTATTGAACTATTACGTGAATGACATACCTTCGCTTCTTGCTATCGAGCGCGGTATGGGCGATTATGCTTTGAGGAGCCTTCAGGTGGGATTTTTATTTGTACCACTAGAGCATAGAACCTAAGTACGGGCTATCTATGAGAATGATAGTGATGACGGTCATATGGGTGCGTAGGTATGTTCATAGACCATCTATTTGGAACTATATTCGCCTCCAATATGTGTGTTTGTTTTGATGGTTCCCAAGATATTGAACCTATAGTCCTTTATGCAATGAGCCATGCACCAGGACATGATAACAGAGTATGCATGCACCGCAGCTGTATCTCGGGGTGCAGTATCGTGTATATATATAATAGAGTGTATGTATATATATACTTGTGATACTATCTACTGTGTGAATTAAGTAGACATGAATAATAATGAAATATGAAATGAATTAAGTTGGTGAACACGTTATTTATATTAAATTAAAAACGCGCTTATCCATGTTAAAAAGAAATTATTTATGGGTATTGTGTATATTGCGAGGAAATATATGGAAACGATATTGGGCTATGATTAGATGTTAGACGAGAAAGATCTAGTTAGCATTAGAATAGAAACTAGTAGGTTTTGATGCTACATTAGGTGCGCACATTAGATGAGAGGTGAGCATCTCAAGTGAGTACGATAATCTAACATGACTAATATATGTGATATTAACCCATTTTAGGCATTTTCTGACCTTTAAACTGTTTTTAACTCAGGCTCTGACCCGTTTTCTGCAAATCTCTTTTCTTGTTAAATTATTTTAGGTGCCCAGCCATAGGGACACCAAGCATAAGGATTCCATTCTCTGGACGAGCTTTAGGTACTATGGAAGTTACAAGACCTTGGCAGTAGACGCCTCTATGTCTATCATTTTTTCCTTTTGAGTTATTTCATTAGGTAGGACATGTTGCCTCTTTTCTATTCAGATAGTCAGAGATATTGGATCTAGTTATTTAATTCTTTAAGTTGTTGGTTTATTTATGTTGGATTATTGTATTTGGTATTTAGACCGAAAGTGTTTACTCCAATTCCATTTATTATTACAGTTATTTCCTACCATATGAGATTGGTGTGAATGGTGAATGTTTAATTATTTATTAAACTATTTTTATATTAATTAAAAGATAAAATTTTAATATCAACCTTTTTAAATATTAGTTGGTTAGTATTTAATAATGAAGTTTTCGACAGTGATGCATAATCTGAACCAACTGGATATTCTGATTTAATTTAATAAAGTACTGATCACCCGGTATTTAATTAGGCAGTGTGTCACAGGTGGTATCAGAGCATCAGGTTTTAGAGTCCTTAGAATCTGTGTGGCTTATTATGCTTTCCGCAAAGCTTTCTTCGATATAGAGCCCTTTATTTAGGGTTGTTGTATTCATTAATTGCGCATTCTACGTCTTAATCTATTTGAGATATTTACTATGGACTTATAAAGCTTCTCTGTTATGTCAAATGCCTCCCAGATGTGCAAAGCGAGCCAATAGGGATGCCCATCCGGAACCACAGCCAGCTCCAGCCCAGGGCACGATGAATGCTGCAAAAGTTGTCATTATTGTAGCACAGGTGGTGAATGTCGCATTAGTCGTGGTACAGCAGGCCCCACCACAGGCACCAGTAGTGGCTCCAGCACCAGTCCACGCTTTCCCTTTTGCTTAGGAGCGCGTCAGTGATGCCTTCCAAAAGGCACACCCTTCAGAGTTTGTAGGGACTTTTGATGTAGTAAAGGTGAGACAATAGTGGAAGGATATACAGAGACACCTGAGAATGTATGAGTGCATAGAGGTGCAAAAGAAGATTTTAGCTACCTTTAAGTTGGTGGGAGAAGCGTTACAATGGTGGGAGTCCACTACCACTGTGGAGGGGAGAGATAGCTTGACTATTCGAGAGTTCTGGGTGTGATTCAACCGCAAGTACTTCCCTTCTGTTGTGCAGACCGAGATGAGGTGGAAGCTGTTGAAGCTCAGACAGGAAGGGAAGGCAGTTGCAGAATATGAGGAAGATTTTATTAATCATTTGAATATAGTGCCAAATAAGATACCGACGGAGGAGAAGAAGATCCAAAGGTTTATGTATGGATTGACTTGGAGGATTCACCAGCATCTATTATGGAATCTTTCATTGGCCACTTATTATAATGTGATTAATTCTACCCTTTTACACTTCCAGACAATCTCTTCCACAAGTAAGGAAGCAAATGAGTTAAGGAGTCCAACTAGCAGGGCCAAACAGGAGGTAGTAGTGCTTGTGGGGCACCGCAGCTCAGGGACAGGTCCATCAGGGTGAGCAGAGTTCCCATCAGGGGGACCCTACTAAACAATTACATTCTGGAGATTTCAGACAAGGGCAAGGAGGTTTTAGGCATGGGCCAGCGGGGGCCATAGCGATTTCAACAGGGCACCAGGGGAGGGGTGGTAATGGCCATCAGGACCAAGGACAACAGGGGAAGAGGGGAGGAAAATTTCTCGGGAGGTTCTTTACTTATAGAAACACGAGCCACAACCGTCAGGATTGTCCTCAGAGGGGTTGAGCCCCACAGTAGCTGCAGTAGTAGGGCGTTCGTTAGGAGCCCCAACGATCGATATTTCCAGCCGCCTTCCCAGCACCACCCCAGGTACCAGATTTTCCAGCCATTCCAGCAGCTCCGGTGCAGTAGGGTCAATTACATTATAGGCGTGTCTATAACGTTCATCAGGCCGCGGTTCATCAGGCCCCGCTCGCAGTCGATGGTATGTTTTCTATCCAGGATACTTTGGGGAGGATATTATTTGACACGAAGGCTTCACATAGTTTTATTTCCACTATCTTTGCACACTCCATAAGGTTATTAGACACGGCAGATAGCATATTTACTAGTATAGACTCACCAATGGTCTATAGGTCTTTGATATTCTTTATATGTCGGGGAGTAGGCATAGAGATTGGGAGATTGATTTTACCGACTGATATGCTTTCCTTAGAGATGCACGAGTATGACACTATTATCAGGATGGATTGGCTGGTTACTTATAGGTCTATGATTGATTGCTATAGTCGTAGTATTGTGTTTGCCATATCGGGTCAGGATATGTTTTTGGTGGCGATGCCTCATCTTGAGGGAGGTTTGTTGACCCACTTATATTATATAGAGGAGGAGACCTTTAAAGGAGTGGTGATATCGCTCGATTTGATTTCGATTGTTCATGAGTTCGCTGGTGTATTTCCAGACATACCGGGATTACCACCCAGTAGGGAGATAGAGTTTGTAATCGATTTGGAACCAAGCATTTAGGTGATAGCTCGTGCACCTTATCGTATGGCTTCTGCAGAGATGAGGGAGCTATGAGATCAGATCGAGTAATTTTTAGATCAGGGTTTCATCCGTCGGAGTACCTCACCTTTGGGGGGCTCCCGTGTTGTTTGTGAAGAAGAGACATGGGTCGCTATGGTTATGTGTTGACTATCGAGAGTTAAATAAGATCACGATACGGAATAAATATACGTTGCCTCGAATTGAGGACCTATTTGATCATTTGAGGGGAGCTTTTTATTTATTGAAGATAGACTTGAGGTCGGGGTATCATCAGGTATGTATTAAGGAACAGGACATCCCTAAGACTGCTTTTCTGACAAGATATGGATCTTATGAGTTTAGGGTTATGCCATTTCGACTAACTAACACACCGGCAATCTTCACGGACTTGATGAATAGGGTGTTGAGAGAGTTCTTAGAGAAGTTTGTCATTGTCTTCATTGATGACATTCTAATTTACTCCCAGACTGGGGAGGAGCATGCTGAGCATCCGAGGATGGTTTTACAGACACTACGTGAGCACGAGTTATATGTGAAATGTGAGAAGTGTGGGTTCTAGCTGGGAGAGGTTCAGTTCTTGGGGCACATCATTTCAATAAAAGGGATATATGTAGATCCCGAGAAGCTGTCAGCAGTGAGGGAATGGGGATAACCCATAACACCGACTGAGATACGTAGTTTATTGGGACTGGCAGGATACTACAGGCGGTTTATTCAGGAATTCTCGAAAATAGCGGGTCCATTGACAAACTTGACTCGCAAGGGGTGCCATTTATATGGAATGATTCTTGCCAGTTCGTTTTTGACAAACGGAAGGACACGTTGTCTTAAGCACCAATTTTAGCACTACCCAGGCGGGGGGTGGAATACCTGGTTTACACTGAGGCGTCCTTACTCAAACTTGGGGGTGTGCTTCATCAAGAGGATAAGGTGATTGCTTATACTTCCTGTAAGCTTAAGCCTCATGAGAGGAGTTACCCCACCCATGACTTGGAGTTAGCGGTAGTCGTGTTTGTATTGCTGATATTGAGACACTATCTTTTAGGGGAGATATTTTGCTTGTTCATAGATCACAAGTCACCACTGTATCTGTTCACACAACGGGAGATGAATATGCATATACAAAGGTGGCTTGAATTTGTGAAAGATTATCAGTTCGATATCCATTACCACCCAGGGAAGGCTAACGTGGAAGCAGACGCGTTGAGCCGTAGGCCAGAAGGTGAGGTGGAAAGGTGTGGAAGACGAAATGGAAAGAACTCGAACATCAAGATGCATTTGCCTGCTTATTCATGTCAGTGATGATGGTTACACCCGAGATAGTTACCAGGGTGATACAGGCTCAGGCAGCGGACTCCTTCTATCAGGATCGGATTATCCAGCTTCTAGCTGAGGGAGCAGAGTCCTTCTCCATGAGCTCAGATGGGGGCTTACGCTTTAATGGCAAACTAGTAGTTCCAAAAGTGGAGGAGTTACGACATGCAATGATGGCAGAGTCGTACGATTCACGGTTTACGGTTTACGATACATCCTAGAGGGGATAAGATTTACCAAGATATGAGGCGATAGTATTGGTGGAATGGAATAAAGAAGGACATCGCCGTGTTCATTTTTAAGTGTGCCACTTGTCAGCTAGCTAAGACAGACCATCAGAGATCAGGAGGATTACTACAGCCATTAGATATCCCTATATGAAAATGGGAGAGCATTTCCATGGATTTCATCACAAGCCTTCCTACATCACAGAGGACTCACGATTCCATATGGGTAATTGTGTCTCAGTTGACTAAGGTAGCTCATTTTCTTCCAGTCTGGATCGATTACACTACGGGTCAGTATTCTCAGATCTTCATTATTGAGATAGTGAGTCTCCACGAGGTGCCCCTTGATAGCGTGTCCGACCAAGAAAAGATTTTTGTGTCCAGATTTTGGGAGATTTTCCAACAGGCCATGGGTATGGAGTTACGATTAACTTTGGCCTATCACTCGCAGATGGACGGGAAGACAGAACGAACGAATCATATGTTGGAGGATATGTTGCGGATGTGTATCCTTTATTTTGGAGGGGGATGGGAGCAGTACCTTCCACTAATAGAGTTTGCTTATAATAACTTCTACCAGTTTACTATTGGCATAGCTCTATTTGAGTCAGTATATGGTAGACCTTGTAATTCCTCATCATGTTGGTTTGAGGTGGGGGACAAAAAGTTACTTTGAGGTAGAGGTGATTCAAGTCACCTCGACTAAGATTGATTTGATATGGAGTCGCATTCGGGTTTCTCAGAATAGGCAAAAGAGTTACGCCGATGCCAATAGCTTCTTTAGGGAGTTCAGTGTAGGGTATCAGGTGTTATTACGAGTATCTCCTATAAAGGGGCAATGCGGTTCGGGAAGAAAGAGAAGTTGGAGCCGAGATATGTTGGGTCATTCCCTATTATTGAGCGGATTGGGCTAGTAGCTTATAGACTTGGGTTACCGGAGAACCTCCATAGGATTCATGATGTGTTCCATATTTCTTCACTGAGGAAATATCTTCAATATGACTTGGCCCACACCCATATTGCCTTAGAGGAGATTGATCTACAACCTTATATTTCCTACGAAGAGGGGCCAATTGCTATTCTAGACCGTAGTGAGAGGAAACTGAGGTCAAAGTTAGTGTCGTTAGTATGAGAGCAGTGGAGACATCATAATGTAGAGGAGTCTACCTGGGAGCATGAGGATGACATGTGGGAAAAAATATCCAGAATTATTCCTACTAGGTATACCTTTATTCAGTTCTTTTCCTAATTTCGGGATGAAATTCCGTTATTAGGGGGGAAGTATGTAATACCCCGAATTTTCGAGGGATTTTATTTTAATTATGGAATTAGGATTAATTAATTTAAATAGAGAAAATTTATTTCTAATTAATCCGAATTTAAACTTCGTAATTACTAGCGTGACAAGAGTTAGTATTTATTGGTGATAATTATGTTAAATATTACTTAGCGAGTAAAGTAATATATTATTACAAAAATATTATTATGGCCGAGAGTGAAAAATACGACAGTTGCAATACACTTAACTGGGACACGAGTGTGTGTCGTGTCGGTATTATTTTATTGGGTTAAAAAGATAATTTATTTTAAGTAACTTTTATGGTCATTTCGAGTACACCGATGTGTCTGGAAGGGCCAAGATAGTCAGAAAACTCTATCCGAGGGTTTTATTTGGATTTCGGGACAAATTAGGCCAAACAGACACCCTTGAGGGGTATTTTGGTCTTTTGAGATTTTAGGGAATTAAAATGGACGAAAATAGAAAATTAAAAGGGAAATGTATGTGAGTAGTAGGTTATCTATCAGTTTCCAAACCTAAGTGAGAGAGATATAGAACCAAAGAGAAAAAAAGGGATTCCATAGGTGCCCTGGGATAAGGACTCAAGCTCTCACACCCAAAATCACACCAACGCATAGATCGTGAGGAGAGGATCACCCCTATACCAGTTCATTCAGCGAATCAGAAGTTCACAAAAAGGAAAGTATTTATCTTTCTTGATTTTAGAGAATATCATGTACATGTTAGATTAATTGATGTTTTAATCATGATATTATGAATTTGGGACTGAAATTGGGTATTAATCTTTAATTGGAAGTATAGGTTTGCACGTAGTTGAATAATCATGTTCTGGGTATGATAAATCTGGGTTTTAAGTTGTTTTTAATGGAGGCTATATGAATTTAGAGCTTTTAATGATTCGAGGAACTTATTTTAATTCCTATTATAATTCTAAGGATTTGATGTTAAAAATGGGGTAAAGACTATTTAATCTTGTAGGGAGATGATTTAGAATCTTTAACTTGGTATTGAGATAAATTAGTATGGATGTTGGATGATGGAAGAGGGTGAAATTCGAAGTTGGGAAGGTAGAATAAGATCTCAAAATTCTCGTTCGAAGACCTGCCCCGGTCGTTCGAACGGCCTCGTTCGAACGAGAATTCCAACGATATTACAAATGAGATTTTAAAGTTTGTTCGAAATGAGATTCTCGTTCGAACGACATTGTTCGAAAATGATAATTTCCAGGTTCTAACGAGATTTAAGAAATTCTAATTTTTGTCCGGACGAGTTAAATCCTTTTAGGTTAATTCAAGTGAGAGAATAGGAACTACGCTATTCTGAAGTAACTCTGTTTCATGGTCTAGTGGTGAGATAAATTGTGTAACTACTAAGAGAATGTTTTGGAGTGAGAGAACCTTAAAGATTATATACGATAGAGATATAAGTCGTACGTTTAAGTATGGTGAATAGTAGAGACGATAATACTACCTATAAATTCGGGGACTTGGGTTGTGTGATTACCTAATGAATATAATAAGTTGTGTGTACATTTATTGATTGAACTATTATGTGTATGGCATACCTACATTGCTTTCTATCGAGTGGAGGTTGCACGTTGTGGGCGATTATGCCTTGAGGAGCCTTTGGGTGGGATTTTAATTTGTACCACTAGAGGAAAGAACCTAGGTACGGTATATCTGTGACAATGATAGTGATGACAGTCGTATGGGTGCATAGGTATGTACGTAGCCCATCGTCTTGGAACTATGTTCGCCTCCAATATGTTTGTTTGTTTTGATGGTTCACGAGAGACTGAACCTATTGTCCTTTATGCAATGAGCCATGCACCAGGACATGATAGCAGAGTATTCATGCACCACAGCTGTGTCTCGGGGTGTAGTTTTGTGTATACATATAATATAGTGTATGTATATATATATATATATATAGGACCTCTCTTGTAATAACTCCTTATGTTGCAGACCTCGGTACCTGTTATTTTTTTAAAATAGTAAAAAAAATGAATTTTTGATGAACTTCATGGATATGATCTCCACGGTGAGAAGATCATCTCCAATTTTTTCATCAAAAAATTCAATAAAAACCCTGTTGAAATGAGGTGATATGTAAAAAAATGGTATAAATATGCATTTTCGACCATTGAAATGTTGGCGATCATCTCACCCACTTATTGATTGAATTTTTTGATGAAACTTCATGGATATGATCCCGATAGTGAGGAGATCATATCCATGAAGTTTCATAAAAAAATCAATCAATAAAGCGGTTGGCGCCGACCTAACATTTCAACGGTTGAAAATGCATATTTATACCATTTTTTTACATATCACCTCATCTTAATGGTTTTTTATTGAATTTTTTGATGAAAAAAATTAATGATGATCTACTCACTATGGAGATTATATCCATAAAGTTTCAGAAAAAAATCATTTTTTTACTATTTTAAAAAAATGGTATTTATCGGGGTCTGCACCATAAGGAGTCCTTATAGGAGACTTTATGTGTCTGTGTGTGTGTGTGTGTATATATATATATATATATATACACTTGTGATACTATCTACTGTGTGAATTAAGTAGACATGAATAATAATGAAATCTAAAATGAATTAAGTTGGTGAACACTTTATTTATATTAAATTGAAAAGGCGCTTATCCATGTCAAAGAAAAATTATTTCTAGGTATTGTGTATATTGCGAGGAAATACATGGGAACGATATTGGGCTATGATTAGATGTTAGACGAGAAAGATCTAGTTAGCATTAGAATAGAAACTAGTAGGTTTTGATGCTACATTAGGTGCGCACATTAGATGAGAGGTGAGCATCTCAAGTGAGTACGATAATCTAACATGACTAATATATGTGATATTAACCCATTTTAGGCATTTTCTGACCTTTAAACTATTTTTCACTCAGGCTCTGACCCGTTTTCTGCAAATCTCTTTTCTTGTTAAATTATTTTAGGTGCCCAGCCACAGGGACACCAAGCATAAGGATTCCATTCACTGGACGAGCTTTAGGTACTGTGGAAGTTACAAGACCTTGGCAGTAGACTCCTCTATGTCTATCATTTTTTCCTTTTGAGTTATTTCATTAGGTAGGACATGTTGCCTCTTTTCTATTCAGACAGTCAGAGATGTTGGATCTAGTTATTTAATTCTTTCAGTTGTTGGTTTATTTATGTTGGATCTTTGTATTTGGTATTTAGACCGAAAGTGTTTACTCCAATTCCATTTATTATTACAGTTATTTCCTACCATATGAGATTGGTGTGAATGGTGAATGTTTAATTATTTATTAAACTAGTTTTGTATTAATTAAAAGATAAAATTTTAACATCAACCTTTTTAAATATTAGTTGGTTAGTATTTAATAATGAAGTTTTCGAGAGTGATGCATAATCTGAACCAACTGGATATTATGATTTAATTTAATAAAGGACTAATCACTCGGTATTTAAATAGGTGGGGTGTCACATCTGGGAAGTGTAATTATGGGTGTTGAAGTCAACTTGTCCTTTTGCTCATTGAAAACTAACTGACGAGCATCATCTCAAATAAATGATTCCCCTTTACAATTCAAATTGGTCAACGGACCTACAATCTTCGAAAACCCCTTAATGAACCGTCTATTGTACCTGACTAACCCCCGAAAACTATGCACCTCCATCAGTGTCGTGATCTTTCCCCGCTCCATGTCCGCTGACACCTTAATTAGATCCACAGATATCCCCATGTCAAATATAATTTGTCCCTACAACTATACCTCACACAACTAGAATCCGCATTAATAAACTTAGCGTACAACTGATGCTCACGTAAATTTTGCAAAACTCTACCCAGATGCTCTTCATGGTCCTCCTCCATCTAAGAATAAATTAGGATGTCATCAATGAAGATAATGGCAAACTGATCTAAGAACTATTTGAACACCCTATTCATTAAGTCCATAAACACAGCTGGTACATCGGTTAGCCTAAATGAAATATCCAGGAACTCATAAGGCAGTCTTAGATACATTTTGCTCCTGGATGCACAACTGGTATCATCATGACCTCAAGTATATTTTAGAGAAGTAGGCGGATCCTCTAAACTAGTTAAATAAGTCATCGATTCTTGGCAACAGATACTTATTCTATACCATGACTTTATTCAACTCCCTATAATCCACACACATGCGTAGAGATCCATCCCTCTTCTTTCCAAATAGCACTAGGGCACCCCAAGGCGAGGTACTCCTACAAATAAAATCTTGCCCCAAAAGTTTCTCGATCTAGTTTCGTAGCTCCCTCATCTACATCAGAGCCATACAATAAGGCACGCAAGCTATCAACCAAGTGCCCGGTGATAAATCAATGGCAAGCTCTATCTCATGGCTAGCCGATAACCCTAGTCTCTCTTGAAACACAAATGCGAACTCACATACAACCGAAATTAAGTCTCGGGAAATCATTATCCCCTTAGAGTTCCCATCCTCTATATAGTATAGATGAGTGAACGATCCCCCTTCGGGATGAGGCATAACCACTAAGAACATCTCCTGGCTCGAAATAACGAACATTATGCGCCTACTATAATAGTCAATTATTGCCCTATACGCTACTAGCCAATTCGTGCTAATAATGGCGTCATACTCTGACATATCTACTGCAAGCATATCGGTGGGAAAAATAAGTCTCCCAATATTTATACTCACACCTCACAAATAAATAATATAAGTGTCTCGCTACCCATTGGTGAATCTACACAAGTGGATGTGATATTGACCGTGTCTAACAACCCTACGGCTCGTGAAAATATAGTGGCTATGAATGAGTGTGAAGCCCTCGTGTTAAATAAAATGCGCCCTGATATATAACAAACGTACCCTCAACTACAGGTGGAACCTATGGAACTGTGGCCTGGTGGACGTGATATACACTCATGTACTGTAATTGCCCCTGCTGAATTGGAGCTGCTAGGAAGACTAGTACTACAATCAATGCTGGTACGGGTGCTAGTGTTGGGAGGGAGGCGGGGAAAATAAGCCTCTAGGGTCCTGGCAAGTGCCCTACTGCAGCGGAACTCTGCCTTTATTAGGGAAAGCTTGATGCTTATGGATATTCTTGCCACATATGAAACACATGCCTATGAAGTTTCCTCCCCTCTGGCCCTGCTGGCCACTACCACTTCTTCCCTAACCCTGCTAAAAACGTTTTTCGCCTAACTGACCCTAATGACCTTAATGGTTATGCCTAAATCAACCATGTCTTTTCCTATAATCTCCTGAATGAAATCACTTAGCAACATCCCCTCGATAGGAACCCTGCTGACTCTGCTTCGACTGACTCTAAGTTGATTGTGCCCCACTGGAACTGCTACCCCCTATCTTGCCCTTCTAGATGGACTCTCCTAAGAGTTTTCTTCCCTTAACATGGAAGCGGTGGTCCTAAAAGTGCAATAGAGCGACATTCAACACATCCGTATATGTCTTCAAAGCAGTATTACCCAATAAATGTTGTCGGGTCCTCAAGGTAAGACCATCCACAAATAACTATATCCTCTTCTCTTTCGTACTTACCTCTTTGGTAATAAAGTTTGCCAGCCCAGCAAATTCCTCCTCATACTCCGCGACAGTCCTCCCTTCCTGGGAAACGTCTAGGATTTTCTTCATCATATCAGTCTGAACAGCAGATGGGAAGTATTTACGATCGAATCGCTCCCAGAACACTTGAATGGTCATGGTGTCTCTCTCTTATACGATGGTAACAAAAGACCCCCACCACTGTAAGATTTCCATCACTATCTTAAACGTAGATAGTATATGTCTCTATACATCAGTGCACTCATACATCCTCAAATTCCTCTGAATATCCTTCTTCCATGGGTACACCGTAACGACATCGGAGCTCCCCTAAAACTCGAGAGGATGAGCCTTATGAAAGGCATCTCAGACTCGTTCTCGGGAAGAAATGAATGAGTGTGAAGGAGCTAGAGCCACATCCTGAGGCTGGGGTGGCACCCGTGGTGCCTTCTGAGGAAAGTTAGTTAGGCTGCATTAACAATCTGCGCAACAATAGCGATAACTTCAGCATTCATGGTCCCTGACGCCTGAGCTGGCTGTGACTCGGGCTGAGCATCAGGGGTGGATCATGGTGCACATCTGGGAGTCATCCGAAAAGAAAGGGAATTTCCATAAGTCCACAATTCAATATACCTTAAAATAGCTGAAGACGTAAATGCAAAGTCATGAATACAACAATCCTAATAGTAGGGATTTATATTAAAGAATGCCATGTTGGAAATGTAACAAGTCCATACAGATCCTATGGACACTAGAACCTAATGCTCTGATACCATCTGTGACACCCCACCCATTCTAATCTAGGGTGATCAGTCCATTATTAAATTAAATAGGAATCATTAATTGTTTCATTCTTAGAACCATAGTCAAAACATAATTATATTACAAATTCCCTTATGGCTCGGTGTCAATATTTTAATCTCTTTATTAACATGCAAGAATATAAATACTAAACCACATTCACCATTCTGAATTACTAGGACATCTGAATAAATAATAGTGACTGGAATAAACAAACTAGACTGAAATCCAAGTACAATCATCCATAATATAAAACAAAATCCAATACTAGAAATAAAAATGGAAGTACAAAGTCTCTGAAATAACTACTAGCTGAAGATAGGTGATATGCCCGACTGAGAAAACAAAATAATGGAACTTCTCCAACAGGTGTAGCACGTCAATTGAGAATGAACTCCTAAGCTAGGTATCCCTGTGGCTGGGCACCTAAAGGGCTTTTACCAAAATAGATTTGCAACTGGCCAGGGCCCGAGTAAAAATAGTTTGAAAATATTTACAAGTATTTAAAACGCAATAAGCGAAGATATTGTATACATGTTAATTCCACGTGATCTCACTCGAGATCCTCACCTCTCAACTATTTGTGCATGCCTATCGTATTCTCCTAAACTGTCCTTGTTATACTACCCTGCTAACTAGTTCGAACCAAGTCTCTTGCTACATAATAACTCGTTGTGCCCACACATATTGCCCATACAATACATTACCAAATTCCCAATGTCTTTCAGCAAATTTTGAATTTCTCAATAGATATTAAGTTTCCGCATACTTAGGTTATTTTAGATATCACTATCTATCTCCTCTACTAATGCACATAGAGTAGAACAATTCACACTTATATATTTTTACAGTACTCTTATCATATATACGAATATGTCATCCCTAGGATAAGACCTGCGATGCTTGCATACTCTGCTATCGATTCGTGATACATCACGTACTAAGTAAAGTACTTCAATTTTATAATCACTCTTGAATCGTAAAGTTATAATTCATATAAAATGGAGGTGAATATAGTTCTAAGACTTTGTTCTATGCACACACCTAACGCACCCAAATGACTGGTCACATTATCATAAACATGAGTAGTGCTCAATCCCTAAGTTCTATGTTCTGAGGTACAAGTCTAAAATCCCCCAAATGGCTCATCAGGATAAGATTGTCCACGTAGCGGAACCTCCAGTGATAGCAAGTAGCGTTGGTATGCTCACTACACATAATAAATCAAATGATAGGTATTCACACCACCTTATATATAGATATATATATATATATATTCAAGATAGATATACATGTAACATGTAACCTATAATATATCCCATGCGTAGTACATAGTTCTCGAATATCCTACGCAGCAAGCATTTATCATTATACCCTTTATCGTACCCTCCGAAGTATTTCCCATTACTCTAAGGTCATCAAGTACTCCTGAAGTTATTTCTGTAGTCACCTCACTCATACCCTACTGGTCCAAGTAATAGGTCCCCTCATATCCCCATGACACGACATTATTCCCCGAATTAGGTTTTATTACCCAATTATGCTTAATTAACCTTAGCCCTAAATTCTCATCATGTGACTAAGTCTCAATCCCAACATTGGCCTACTGGTAATTAAAATATCTCCCATTATTTTTTTTAATTTCTTCAAAAGTTAACCCGATCATTTTCCATGTATTCTAAGCAAAAAGGGGGTATATTTTCCAATTCTAGGAAACTAAATCGATTCGGCCTTAGTCTGAATCTATTGCTTTCCAAATCAATTCGGCCAAGGAGCCGAATCGATTCGATTGTAACAGGTTTCGTCTTCTCCAATTATAGCAGTTACGAGATTCATCATTTTTAACCCTTAAACCTCCATGATTCAATACCAATCTCCCAACCAAGTATTCTAAACGTTATATATATATATATATATACTTGATTTCCAACATAATAGAATCATCAAATTATTGAAGAACGCCTTTAAATCGACCTAATTCAAGATTAATCCTTAAAAACTCTAGTTTATCATTTTTATTCAAGATCCTCAATAAAACCCAGATTTATTCACATGTTAACGTTACTAATTCATCAAACTCGTTCTACATGCATAAAGAGATTTAACATATCAAGATTCTTACCCAAGAGCATGAATTAAATTTTCCCAATTAGCACCCATCATTATGTATTCATGAATGTATTCATCCTACACTAACATGGATGGTATATATGCTCAGATTTAGCAAGATAAATATTTGCCTCAATTTGAAGGTCTGATTTTCTGCAGAATTGTGGTGTGCTTGATTTCTTTTCCTCTCTATCTATGCTCCGGTAGTGGTGGTGGTGGTGCAAAATGGTGTGGGAATGCCCTAGAAACGCCTCTCCCTCCCCCTCATGTGGCGTCTCTGTGAATTTATAACTTGTAACCCCAACTCCATCACCTTACTAGATGATATAATTCTCCAATTTTCGTAGGTCTCTTTTTTGCAAAAATTCAAAAGAGAAAAATATCCCTCTGGGGTGCCACTTTGGCCTAAAAATGCCCCGGGACCCAAACTAAAACCTCGAGTTCAATTTTTTTTAACTATATTGACCCTTCTGGACACACTGGCATACTCAAAATGACCATTTGAATTATTTAAATTTTAATTATCTTATATTTCATAAAATTAAGTCCCAGCATGACTAACACACGCGTCCCGACTAAATTTATCGTAACAGCTGTATTTCTAACCCAGGACAGTCATAATATATTCTTATCAACTTATTACTTATTAACAAAGTAATATTCAATACAAATAAATATTAACCCTTGACTCGCTAATTAATATTTATTTTAACCCGGATTAATTTCTCATTTTAATTTGGTTAATCCCAATCTAAAAAACATTAAAATTACGGGGTGTTACACCTATATGGAGCCAGGCCAAGGGTCGGTTATGCAATCAACTTGGCAAGGATGATTCGAATTTATTTTTGAAAGAGAAAAGGAAGAATAGTTTTTTTTGGAAGAGAGGAAAATGTTTTTGACAAATTTTTAGGAAGGGAAGGACAAAATATATTTGGTATATTTTGATAAAAGGGGGAAAATATTTTTTGGTATTTTGAAAGGATGGGGGGGGGGGGGGGGAATGTTTTTGACACCTTTAGTGAGGAAGGAGGGAAAAACGAGAGAACAATCATAGCATTATTATTATTATTATTATTATTATTATTATTATTATTATTATTATTATTATGTTTTCGCTGTTTTCACTTGTATTGGGTTTACCTAAATGCAAAATAAATGTCGAATGGGAATGAGCCTGGGAAAAATTGGGTTTGAAAAATATGTAAAACACAGTTTGACTTGTTGCCCAACTCATGGACAAGGTCGCGTTTTGAAAAAAATGAAATCGCAAGAAATTTTGGGCTGCGTGCTAACCCATTATATCAGCAGAGTTTCGAGTAGTAATCGGCAAACTAAATATGAGTGCCCTAGATTTGATGCCTCTATGAGGGTATTCAGTTGTTGGGTTAGTGTAAAGGTTCCCCCCCCCCCCCCCCCTTTTAGCATGACTTCCACAATATACGTCTTGCTTTTGAGGGCATTCGGTACGTGTGGACAAGACATCTGATATACCTCAGTGTACGTGAATTGCCTCACTATATACCTCATGGGGATAGTATGTGAGAGCGAATTCTATATACTCATTATACGTGTACGAGTTCCTACTATATACCTACTGTCATGACTTCGGTCAAGTAGTACGATGTAGGGGGAATCGTTTGATATACATCGAAGGTACTTGGCCAATGGAAGGTAAGATTCATATTCTTGGACTAACTATGACCTGCCGAACCGACGCCCATCACAAAGTGACCCCCAGTGCGGGATAAAATTTTGGTCAATAGCCATTCTCTTTAGTGATGTAGTGTGCAAAATGCAAGATTCTTTATTAGTATATTATAGAGATCGTATTTTTATTTGGTATTATGAGCACTATACTAATAGGGAAGAATGTACAAGTACCAGGAAAAGTACATCTATCATGGATATGTGAGAGTGAGTGATGTGTGATTATCTATTACTGAGTGTATGGTAGTGAACCTATGCATGGATCATCTTCTAGTGGTGTGTGATAAGTGTGAATGGGCATGGATATATACAAGTTTTATAAGTGGAGGTGTGTGTTAGTAACACCTGAGCAAGGATATTCTAAGTTGTATGTACAATATGTGGGTATAAGTGAACTTATATAAAAGTGTAAATAGTGTGAGGTATACATGGAGATTATTTATAAGTGTGTGAAGTGAAAAGTGAGTGATATAAGCATGAGGTAGATATATATAAGAAATAATAGAGGAAAAGAAAAAGGAACATACAGGTAGGTGAATACGCACACAAGTCAAAAATGATAACACCCATGCAAACAGAGTCTAGACCTATTAAGTCAATCCCTAGCGGAGTCGCCACTGTGTCCATCCCTCCATGGTCTTTTCCTCCATCTCGGGGTTTGGAACCTGCACGCGCGTGGTTTGGAGAAGGAGAGAAGGTCTCGCGCCTTTTTCTAGGATCACTTCATTCGTCGTCGATGTGGGGTGATGTAAAGAGATAGAGTCGCCAACCTATTTTGCACAAAACAGGCAAAAGAACATGTCGTCGCCTCGAGAGAGAGGCATAAATGACAAAATGATGCATATGAAACCAATAGTTCAGGGGTCTGGGGGCTATGTTATGGAATAGGAAGGTGTTAGGCACCCATTATTACCTTTTGGTCTCTCATAGGCTTATGTTACTATTTTCCTTAACTTCTCTGTGAAGTGTGTACGCGTGTACATATAAATCGGGATCAGAATCATTTGACTCATATCATGAAAAAGATAGAGTGAAGTCATCTAAAGGAATGTTCCCAAAATAATAATTAGAAAATATAATGTATGCACTTGTCGAGATATTGATCGTTATACTAGAACTATAATATTTGTTAGATAAAACGCAAATATGAATCACAAGTATGGTATATATGAGTAATGCATGGATAAAATAGGAGAAAGATGAAAATAAGAAAATTGGAAAATTGGACTCGAATCTCGGGTTTCAGCCTGAAAGGCCTATGTAACCTATAAGGGCATCAAAGTCCACGTAATTCACATGCAGCACAGGGGTGAGGTTTATCCCATAGATTCAAATGGGAGTTTATTATGTGTGTATGTAGAAAATATATTTCAAGTTTTGAGAAAATGTGGTGAATAAGCTCGTTGGAATTTATAGGTGTAACCCTCTTTTTCTTCGTTTTGGTTTTTTTATAGAAAATAAATTGTGTGTAGTATAACTAATAAAGGATGGGATATTAATGTGTATGATGTAAAGTAAGAACTAAATTGAGAATTTATATAACTAATGTGAAATAAAGAAATTTAGAGAGTGAAAAGGGTATTTGTACCTTCTTTGGAGACTTAAAGCTTGATCTTGATCATTAATGAGATTCCTTAGCAATTGATATGAATGTTGGATGAAAGAGAAGGATATTTTTGCTAAATTGGGTATGAAAAAGATGGTAATGAAAAATGGAAATGAATTTCATACAATGGAACTTCACTGATTGTAGAAGAATGCTGTTGAGATCATCGATATTGATGGATCTGGGGTTCATCTTGAAAGTGATCACATGACCTCCTTATATAGGGTAGGGGTACTTTCGATAGGCATATCCCTATCCCTTCCAATTGGCAGGTGACCCTAGACACACTGCCATTTGGTAGGGAACTGGACATGCGAATCGGCTGTCTTATGTAGATGTTTTTTTTAAAATGATCGTAGGATGCAATCCGTAAATCCAAATTGTGCACATATAATACCATTAGAAAGGTAATACATATACCTTTAAGAGTCATTTGATATGATTTTGGGTCCGTGATTAACTATAGGTCAAACGGGGCTTAAAAGCACCCATCATTCCTTTGGACAGTAGATCATCTGACGGTAAAGGACCATTCATCCAAACCATAAGTCAGAATCACATACGGGGTAGACCATTGGAAAGTTTATATGAGGCACTTCGAAATTACAGAGATTCCCTCAGTTCGGAGACTTGACTTTAGTGAAATGGGGCTCGTAAGTTCCAGGTGACCTTTCGGAGTAAAACGGGTCATTCATTTGTATTATAAAGTTGATTCGCACATTGGGTTGACCGTTGGAATGGGTATTCAGTTCCTTTAAAAGACTCATTCAGTCTCATTCGAGATGAAGAGATTACTTTGGTCAAACGTAGCTCAGGAGCACCGGTGGCTCTAAATCAATTTTTAGGGGAAAACGGATCATTTGTCTAAACCGTTATGTCGTTTCGTGCATAAGGAGAATAGTTAGAATGGGATTTTAGTTCCCTTTGAATATTCATTCAGGTTTTTCTCTAATGGTGAAGTTGATTAGGGTTAAATTGGGGCCTAGGATCTCCCGGTGGCCTTTAGATTGATTTTCAATAGTAATATCGTATGTTCGTCCAAATCGTTATGCTGATTCATGAAAGGGGTAGGCCGTTGCAAAGGGGATTTAGATCCCTTTGAAGGTTCATTGAGCTTTCTCTCTGATGATCGAGTAGATCAGAGTCAAACGGGGATCGGGAGTGCTTAATTTCCTCTAGATCAGTACTCGGATTATGACATAGGGTTTATAGTGAATTGGGGAGGTGCTAGGGACCTAAGGAGAGACTTATGGTGTAATAAAATGTGGTTTCTGCATCAAGGCCTCCAGATCTACCACTAGTCTTGCATTTTAATTATCCAAAAAGGAATCTCCTTCATCGAGACCAGTAGCTATTGATTTCTTCAAGCTTTCCAGTTCGTCCCTCAAAGTATTATTCTCTTTTTTGAATAGGGAAGCAATCGACCTAGCATTCTCTAAATCATGTTTCAAGGAAGTTGCCTTATTGTCCAAGGCTAAAGTTATATCCCTTAACATGGTATCAAAACCCTAACCTTCCCTTAAAGCCTTATATTTGGCCTCGTAGTCTGAATAAAGTAAGGCCAAAGACAGCTTGTGATCTTGTTACGATTGCTCAATCATTTTATAATAGGCGGCTTTATTATCAACAACTCTATCTAAAAATTAATGGAGATGGATATATTATTCCTTCACTTGGTCAAATACGTATGGGCCAAGCAACCCATTCCAGTCTTCTTCAGACATAGGAACATAACCAGCCTCTAGGAGATTTTTACTCTATTTGAGCAGGTCATATTCAGTAGAAGTTATATCCATTTTCCTACCATCAAACTAAAAGGATGCAAATACATGAGTTCATGGAAATATGAAGGACCAAACAACACAAGAAATAAATCATCACAGTTTAATAAAAAATACAAGTCATTTTAAAGTAGGGACAACAATTGAAGATAAAAACTTGTTCTTTCATTACTTGGTAATTGAATTACAAAAGAGGATACATCTTTGAGAACAAAAAGACAAAGAAAAACAAAAAGTTAAACTTGTTAGACCTTCTCCTTGTCTTTGTATTGGTCTTGTCTAGCATCTGGTTGGTCGGCATTGGTTTTGGGCACCATTGAAGACTTAGTAGGCATAATAGAAGATTCTACTGACCCCTCCTCATCGTCAAACTCCTCATCCAAGTTAGTATGAGTGCCAAGTTCATGTCTTGTAAAGATTTCAGAGATTTATTTCATAGCGATCACTTTTAAAATCTCAGTTCAGCCTTCTTTGAAGCACCATTTCTTGGAATACTTAACCTGAGAAAAGGCAGCACCGATAGCCTTCTCCCATCCTTTATTAAAAGTAGATTTACCTTTCGCATACAAAGTAACCACTTTACCCTCAATAGTTTGTGCCCTAATTATGGCATTCAAGAGTTTCTCCTCGATGGCTTTGGCTCTGCCTTCAGCATCAGTCAACTTTTTTTCTGCAGCTTCAGCTCTTTCCACGATATTTTTTATCTGACCTTTAGCAATTTTATCCCTACCATTGGATTTCTTTAATTTTTCTTCCCAAGACTTTTACTTTGTCTCCAAAGCTCATTAGTACTCTCCCAAAAAATCTCTTCAGACCTTCAAAATCCTCTTCAACTTCTCAAGGAGAAGAACATATTTGTCGTCCTTCTCCATCATCTGGTTAAAATTGAGTAGGAACTGCAAATAAGGGAAAATGATCAAATATCAGAAGAAATTCATCACCATAAAGAAAGGTATCAACAACAAGAAGAAATTTATCAGTGTCAAGTTCTAGAAATCTCTTGCGGTTAACCTAGACCTGGACATGGAGGCTGACGTATCTTGATCAGCAGGGAGTGTTCTAAACTTAATCAAACCCTTAGTAGGCCCAGGATTAATAGCAAAAGAGATTGACCCAATGTCAAGGTCAGCTTAAATTTGTCTCACCAACTCCTGTTGGTTGGTGATTATCTTTTAAACTAAGGCTTATGGCTTGGCTGATGTCTTATGAACCTGTTTTGAAGGATTAGGCAAACCTCTCTTTATCCTTTTCAATTAGTGATCCTCGGATGGAATATCATCAACACCAATAGGCCTCTTGGCCTTAGACTTCTTTTCAACTCGCTTCTTTCCAGTATCAGCAACCTTCTTGGGAGTAGGAAATGATGGACCCATAAGGTTGGGCATCTTCCTCCTAGTCATCTTTAAAGAAGGAGAAAGAGTAATTTCATAAACGAACAAAGACTCAAATGAGGAAGAAGTTCCTCCTGGAATAACTAAATCACGAGACTCAGTAGCTAAAGAACTTGACATTGGATCCTCTTCAAAGTTAACAACTATCGGTCGGGCAACTATAGGTCGGGTTATAAAAGATGTGGTGGAACTTTTATATTCTGACAATTATGATGAAGCCCTGGGATGTTCTTCTCTAAACATCTGGTTCAAGCCCCACAAAGACTTGATATCATTGAGGTTGTTTTCTCCTTTATTGGGGAACATATTCTTACTTTCCTCAGCATAAACAAATAGCATAGTTAGTCGACATATATCAGAAATATAAATTAAAAGAGGAAAAACAATTAATAGAGTGATAAAATATGTCATGTCCTGATTGTGGACATATGGTACTCGTATAAGCCACCCCAGTTGGGCTAGGAACATATTGCTAACTCTTGACAATAATACCATATTCCCAATAATCCTTATTGGAGCCAATTAAATTTACTACTAAAGCCCTATTGGCTTGCCTAGTCTTTAAGTAATAGGAACTCTCTCCAACAGTGACCCACTTATAATAGAACATCAACTCCAAAATCCCAATATGGGTCCCATAAAGTTCGTTTAATTTATGAACCCCATTCATAACCCTCCAAGTGTTGGGGGCTACTCTAGTAGGAACTACGTCAAAATATTATCAAAATTGAAGAAAAAGAGGATTTGGTGGAAAGGTGATATTACACTCAGCTATAAATAAGGTTGGGATCTAGTTACCCCCAGAAAGGGAATAAACATCAATGGGACCCCTGGGTATCTCTAAGTCCATCCAAGATGGGATTTTCCTTTTTTTATAAACTCATCTAAAGAGTTCTCATCAATGATGTGAACAACGATGAAAAAGAGGAAAATATGATAAAACAGAGGAAATTGAAAAGTAGGTTGACAGTGAATCAAAGACGATGACAACAACTGAAGAAGGAAATGATTGTAGAGGGAAAAACTCGAAAGAAAAGAGATAGCTAAAGTTCATAAGATTTAATGTATAAAAAAATAGGGAAATTTCGTACCTATTTATAGGCTGCCTCGAGAAATAGGAAAAAATGATTAATTGAACGAACCATATAACTACCATTAACTGCACATTTTTCAAAGCGTCAAAAGACGAATGTGTCCTTTGGCGATAAATTTACAAGGAATTTTGCTCAACCTTGCTAAAGGTTAAGAAGTAATGCAGGAGACTATTAAGTAGTTGGCTCGCATAATACAAGATAAGTCCTCTAATTCCACAAGGGATATGCCCCCCACCACCACCAGTTAGGCATGAAAGAAGTTATCACTCTCATTCTTCTCACAATAGATCATATCGTCCTGGTGTAACTTTTTCTTTTCGGTCAACTGATTTCTATAATGGTGGATCTTTTTTACAAAGAAAGAATAATTGTCTTAAAAATGATCAGCAGGTAGTATGATTTTTATCAGGTAGGCTCTTGAGTAACTAGAGGATATTATAGGGAGCAGGATCATCTTTGGAAATATCAAGAAGGTTCCACAAGACCTAGGGTCAATATGAGGGTCTCTATACGTGCTGAGCAGACCTCTCAGGAGGATAATTCTGCACATAGGCACAACAAAGCTACTAAATCAACCTCGACTAAGTCTAAGCCAAAGAAGAATTATTAGAAGGGATCCATGCAACGGTTAGAAGATCAGCTAGGATAAATGTCCAAAAGAAAAAAAAATCCATCGCAAAGGAGTTTCATCAAAGGATTACCTTTCATCCAAGAAATTGTGAAATACCCCACACCTTCCAAGTTCAAACCACCAGTGGTTACCCCCAAATATGATGGGAAAATTGATCTAGTCTTGCACATAGAGCAATATCAAACTACTACCAACCTCTACTCTTTGCCCGGCGAGATATGATAAATAATTCATTGATAACTTTTATTTTAGGGCAAAGCCGATCAAGAGTGTCACTCGTCTCTTGACTGTGCAATAAAATCTAGGAGAAAGAACTATATAATATATTAGTCATTTTAATAATGAAAAGCTAGAGGTGGTAGACTATGAGGAGAAAATAGCCATCGCAACACTTATGAGTTGGTTACTTCCTAAAGATCTTTATTATGCCTTAGCAAGAAATTCACCCAAAACTATAACAGAACTAATGGATATAGATGGAAAAATTATGAATATAAAGGAAACTATGGAAACCAAGAAAGATCCTGAGACCAAAGTTGAAGCATAGAAAAATAATTCTAATTCTTTTAAGAAGAATCAGAAAGATGAGAAGTTGGATCGAGCTAAGAATTATGACGAATATACCCCGCTCAATAAGGATGTTCACTATATCTTAGAGGAGATTAAAGGAAATAGACTTATCGAACACAAGAAGTACAAGTACATGTACCGCGACTTCTATAGGGATCATGGGCACAACACTAACCGCTACATTGTGCTAAAGAATGTGATTGAAAATATTATTTAGCGTGGAAAGTTGGGCAAGTTTGTTGATCAGAATGGACACAGAAATGATAGGAAGAGGTAAGAATCTCATGCCCGAGCAAGGTATGATAACAAGAGAGCAAGAAATGATGATTTTAAAGAAGGTCCAGACTTGCTGAAGAAGCCTAATGAACCAGAAGTGGTGATTGACATGATATCATTTAGATTCCATTTTACTACAGGTGGTGATGCTGGAGGAGGGGATGCTATAGTAGAAAGGCAAGCCTATTTGAATGAAGTTAAAGCCTACCTAACTGTCACACAAATTGATATGGTTGAATCCAGTGATAGTCGGCCAAGGAAAGTTAACAGAGACATGATAGTGATTGGGTTTTCCAAGAATGATCTAAGTCGGGTTATTTATCCTCGTGATGATCCGTTGGTTATCACATGCAAAGTTCATCATGATAGAGTCGTAAGGATCTTAGTTGACAATGGGATCTCAACTGATGTAATGTTCTACAACTGTTTCGATAGCCTAGGGTTGAAGATCAGCAAACTAGAACCATATCATCGACCTCTCATCAGATTTACAGGTGAAAATGTATACCCCTTATGGACTATCAAGCTGGAAGTCTTGGTCGACACCTAGCCGACGAGAAGGAAAAAAATAATTTACTTCTTTGTATTAGATAAAAATGTCCAGTCATCTTACAATATCATCCTAGGAAGAGTGGGAATCAATAAATTAGAAGTTGTGGCATCTACAGTGCATCAATACATGAAGTTACCAATAAATTATGGAGTCAACATAGTAAATGGAAGTCAGAAAGATGCCAGAGATGTTATTATACATCATCTGACCAATAAGATATGCAACTGAAGAACACTACCACTTTCCAAATTGAAACTATAGATCCTTGATAAGAAGAACAGTTGGTAAAGTGATAAGTTATGGAAGAAATATAAGTTGTTATGTTAGACGACGATAAACCAAAAAGAACCACTTAGATCGATTCTAAGTTATCTTCTTCTCTCAAATAGGAGTTAATCACGTTCCTTGGAGATAAGAAAAATGTTTTCACTTGGAGCCATAAAGATATGCCAGGAATTGGTCCAAATAAAGATTAATATTTATCTAGGTTCTACATTGATCAAGCAAAGGCGAATAGTCTTTAGTCTTGAGAAGAATGGAGAAATCTAGGAGGAAATAGAGAAACTGCATTGAGTATAGTTCATTGAAGATGTCAAGTACCCTAATTGGTTAGCTAATGTGGTGATAGTCAAGAAGAAAAATGACAAGTCCCGTATGTATGTAGATTTTACAAATATCAATAAAGAATGTCCAAAATGTCATTTTCCTTTTCCAAGGATTGATCAATTGGTCGATTCTACAGCAGGCCATGAGTTACTCAATCTTATGGATGCTTATTATGGTTACAACCAGATTAAGATGAAGACCGAATATAAGGAAAAAATTACTTTATTGCCTATCGAGGAACTTATTGTTATAATTTCACGCCTTTTGGTTTAAAAATGCTGGAGCTACCTATTAGAGACTAGCGAACAAGGTTTTTGAGGATCATATCAAAAAAAACATGGAGGTCTATATAGATGACATTCTCACCAAGAGCAAACATGGTGCCAACCAAACACTTAAACAGAACACCGAGCAATTTTCTGGGAAAAATATTCCACGCTTTCGCGCAAGCATCAAGCATGGATCATGGAGGGATTTTATTGTATGTAAAAAATATACTCCCACATGGACCAATGATGAATGCACACCTGTCATCTAACGTAGCCAACTAGCCTACTTGATCGGCTTCATAGACACTTAGTCAACTGGAATGCTGACCAACTCTAGAAGAGAAACAACAGGAACATTAATAGTTTCTCGAAAGGGATTCCATTTAGTGTTGAATTCCAAGAGTTTTACTTATTGTACACTGAAATAAATGCCCGATAATATAAACCATATAGGCCGTTTCTTCTTTTCTTTCTTTAACTATGTTGTTTTATTTTTTATTTATGTCCTCTTGGATAATGTTATTCTTTTGGTATTTAGAAGTTTGCATTAAAAATTAGGATCCTAACATAAGTGATATCGATGTTAATGAGCTTTTGAAGGCTTGGAATATAAAGAAGGGCTACCTGATGGAGAACACCCAAAGTTAGTAGCCTATTTGTTAGAATAAAAGAATATAAACACTATTTTTATTTCACGTCTGGTCGATAAGGTTCCAAACTTTAAAGCTCGTGATGTTGGTTCTTTTGACCCAATTGTTCTAGAGGAGGAAGAAGAATCATAAAAGGAGGTAGAGGAAGTAGAATAAGAAGAAGAGGAAGAAGAAGAAAAAGAATTAGAAGAAGAGAAATACATGGCTCCCTTGATTAAGAGGAGGCAATTGAGGCTTAATTATGATTAAGATCATACAACCTTGTCTGATCGTCTAAAATCTTTGAAGAATTTTGAGATTAGATCCCCCAGGGCTGACAGCTCTAGACCGATTGGTAAATGGAAGAAAAAGGAGAAAGATAAAAAGAAGAGAGGATAAAGGAGAGATATAGAAAGAAAGAAAGAAGATAAAAAGAGGGGGAAGAGGACAATAAGAGTTGGTCTTGAGGCCTTATTATGTCCCCTCTAGTGTTGTTGAGTCTAAGAGGGCTAGAGTGGGTGATCGCCCCTCCCTTTCCCCCAATCTGCTAAAGGGGACGTACTAGCTACTAATTGCAATCATTCTGTGAGGTTGGGGTCATCCCATCTTGCCCTCAAGTCTACCCAGGGTATCACCCTGGTAAGTCTCTTCTTGATTTCCTATAATTTTTTGCTCTTTTGTATTTTTCCTTCTTCGTACTCACTTATTATTTTCTTTGTCCATGTAATTTTTGTCTGACTTCACCACCCTTTTGAATGATTATTCCAATAAGTCTAGATGTGACCAAGAGCTAAAAAATGCTCTGGAGAATGGGAATAAGTTATTCTCTAATGCTTGCCAGGCATGGGAGAAAGAGAGGGAGAAATTAACCAATGCCAATACTAATCTTAGGGCATCCCAGAATGTGGTGGTCATCGAGAAGGAAAAGGTATCTGAGGAAAAACAAGTCCTATCTAAAAAGTTTCTCGAGTTGGAGAAGGTGCTTCCTTAGGATAAGGACAGTTGCTACCTTAAGGGTTTCAATAAGGCCTATAATGATGCCGAGATCTAGCACTTTTATGGACGGAAGGTTGCCTTCAAGAAAGGCTGGGACCAAGCCTTAAAAGTCATGGTAACTTTTAGTGACTCTAAACTTTTTAGCCTTAATTCTCCTAGGCCCGACCCTTTTGTGGTGGATGAAGAAAATGTTGGTTGGCCAATTAACAATGCTGAGGATGTACCCTCCGAGGGTAATGCGAATAATGATCAGGAGCAAAGGGCTACTAATAAGGGGAAGGCGATCAATGAAGTCGAGTAGGTGAAGAAATAGGGCTTGGGAGTTTTTACTTTTTTATAACCTTTTAAAGCCTTGTAATTCCCTATTGCTTTGACTATAATGGCCTTTGGCCTCCTGTTTGTCTATAAATGAAAAAAAAACTTCTTTTAGTCTTCTTTGCTCATTCTGATTTACTTTCGTTTTATGTCGATGTCTTGCTTGTGTAGTTTGTAGTCTAATGATAACTACATTCCCCCTAACTCACATTTAGGAATGATTCTTGGTCACAATATCAGCATGAAAGCTCGCAAGGCATTTATTAAAGTCTACAAATCTCTGAAGGTGAGGACCAAACAATATAAGGATCAATCCGAGCTAGTTACCAAGAGGAAGGACGATCTTGAGACTATGAAAGAGACCAGGGCTTTAGTCTAAGATGAAGTATATACTCTTAGGGCCAAGATTATGGAGGCCAATTAAGTAAGCCAAGTGGGTGAAATGCTCCAGCTCAAGAATGATGCTCTAAGGAAGCAGGTCATCGATCTAAAAGCAGTTTTAGTTGGACTTCAGAGGATGTCAAAAGTTTGAGGCATTTATTTAAAATAGGACCTCAAGAATGGGGCTGTCGAAGCTGCTAATAAAAGTCTCAAGACCATTATCAGTAAAATGACCAAAATTTATAAAGACTGGGCGGAACAGACCCCATACGCCCTCTGAGGCAACGTACCTCCATCAGAACGCCCCCTAGGGTTACCCTACTCCCTCGTATATGACGTGGATTCATTCTTACCTTTCGAACTTGAAATATCTTCCTTAAGGTATATGATCAAAAGCTAGGTCAGCGAAGAATATTGGCAGCAAAGTTATTATGATGAACTTGTGCTCTAAGATGCAAGAAGATTAAAAGACATATATCATATACAAGTGTACCATCGCCATATTTCCAAATAATTCAATAAAAGAGTCAAGATAGTCTGAACTCTCATCACTCTATGACTCTTCTCACCTCCTTTCTATTCAAAAAAATACTCTCTTCTCTCTGCCCAGAACTACGTGAGACCTGATCCTCTTAAAAATCACATTTTCAAAAAAAATCACAATTTTCAAATCCTATGAGGTATGTGGGAATCCCATAAAACACTTTGGACATGGTCATTTATCTTTTATAAAATGCTATTCTTTTCTCCCACCGAGAACATTAGTGTCTCTCATCATTTAAAGAAATAGAAGTATTATATATTCCTTAACGATTGGTATAGATAATTCAAATAAAAGAAATTCTTTGAAGGGACGATAAAATATGTCGAAACCATCATCATATTTTATTGTAAAATGAAATGTGGAGATTACATGACACATCAGCGACAAGAACGAAAAACAACAAAACACCTTATAAACTCCGCAAACTTAACCTACATAACAAACACACATAACACACATATTACCAAAACTCTTCACCCCTTGTTCACTACAAGACCTACTTCAAATTCTAGACGGACCGACCTTATTATCATTTCCAGTCCCCCAAGGATCCCAAGAATCCCAATCCTAATAACGGTCTTTGTATCCGTTCCATGCGATGGTATGTCTTGATCATCTTGGATGAAATCACAACGCCATCCTCTATAGCATAAAACATCATAAGCTATCTTTTTCCAGTCTCTTCAGCACAGAACTTGATAACTACCTTTATCCATAATCATTTCAAGCAATCTCCATGTATAAACTTGGGCTCTCTAATAGGCTGAGATGGATGTATAAAAAGTCAGTGGCACTTCCACAAAGTTCCCAAGATCATCCTCAAAGATTCAATCAGATCTTCTATGGAAAAGAATTTGGTTATATGAGGAGGTACTATTTCCTCCCAGCCTACTCGATGCAGAAGTTGCTAAGGAAAATAGAAGGAAGTGTAGTAAAAACCTACAAATCGGACATACCGATAGTCACCTAGTCGTAGAACAGGATGCAAGAAAAATTAGGATAGGATCCTATAGGATCTCCCCCTTCAAAATAGGACGTGAAAGTTTCCTTCATCCGGTGAAAGTAGGTACACCAAATAGAGATAAATAAAGGAGTTCGCGCTTTCAAATTCTAGACCCCCCTCCAAAAAAAAATATCTACTCCTTACTTATTTTCCTAATGAAGACCAAGAAAGATTTCATTGATTTTGTCTTCGTTTAATTTATAGTTGCACCAGTGAAGATTCCTAGCCTCATGCTCCACAAGATGATTCACCTTCCACAAATGGATCAAAGCTAAAAAAAAGATCGGTCAAAAAAATAAGGAGCACCTACCAGAGGGTAGGAGGGAATCGCCATGCATAGTCTCTTCGATAACCACATGAACACCATTATAGGATTGCCTCGGGGAATGTTTGTCTGATCTTCCTTCCAATCATACATGCCGTTCAAAGTATCCGTTGGTATAATAGTAATAGGGTTACAGGGATGAGATATCCATGTCACAATTGTAGCCAACTAAGGATCCGACATCATATCATCAACTACTAAAAGTATTATGACAGTCAATCCCAGGGTCATTTCACTAGAGAAGCCATTATCAATATATTATCTTCGACACACTGCATTTAGTACCCCCGGGAGAACAATACTCCCTCCATGCACCAGTGTTTAAGTAGCTGAAGGAAAAATGTAAAGTAAATTGGCTAATGATGCCCGAAGGAAACAGGACAAGTCCAACATAGCTTCAACAACACTAGGATTAATGACCAAACATCACAGAAAACTCCTCGTATTGGGGGCCTACTTTGTCAAAACCAAAGAACAATGTATGGTCTTCTGAGTAATAGAACTGGAGTGTCACTTCTAAGAGAATCCAATCCAAGGAACGGTTATGCCAAAAAGTGACTAGGTGTAAGTTAAAAGCCTCATAATCGATGTTATAAAGGCACATGGCTGCCAAACCCTCAAGGTAAGCCATGAATTCTTCGATCATGGGAGCCTCCATTTCAAGATGAGAATAAAATTTGGAAAATAGAACGAAAATTGAAATGTGTGATGAACTCCCTTCCAAGCCACTTTTTATACCCAAAAATTACTCACAAAAAAATAAAGGGCCCAGCCAACTACCATGACTATTTCTCCTAAGTACTCCTAAGTGAAGAAGAAATGCAATAATGGCTAAGAAAGTGATTTGGACTTGACTAGTATGCCGATAGGCACGTCAAGGGCTATGTCGATTGGCATCCCTCGATTTTGGGAAATTTTCTTACATTATATATCTTTCCAATAAACACTTGTTTTTTCTACTTACCTATGCAAACAAATAAAAACTCAGTGAAAAATTAAAGGACATATATACTAGGTCATTTAACTAATGATAAATCAAAATAAGTTGTGTACATATTCTCTTTTTAATCACAGAGGGCTACAGCCACATTGAACATTTTGTAATTCACAAAATATTGAACTTCTAATTATACAGGGTTGCGGCCTCCTTTGTTTGCATACTGCTTTCTATACTGTGTTTTGAATGCTTGAATGTGTGCACAATTCTTCTAGACTAGAACATAGGTTGTGGCCCAAGAGGCTACGACCATAAGCTTCAAATTGCCCAACCGGTTTCTAGGATTAGAAATGTAGCACCAGTAATGTTGAATTGGTGTACTGTGGGGAACAATTTCCCTTATCGTGGAGAATAGTATCCTTGTCCCACTTTAAACTAGGATGAGAAATGTTACAGCGGCAATGATAGTACGGTGGACAATGGGGAACAATTTCCCTTACCGCAGATATTGATGTCCTTGACCCACTTTTCTTCAATTGGTTGCAGCATCTTTTCTTTATTTTTGGGCATTTTCATGTCTCCCCAGTTGAGTTGTCAATAAGCCACCCACGACTAATAGGTATTTTTAGTCCTCCCTAAGCTAGGTATTATTATCCCTCCCCAAGCTAGGTATTTTCAAGCCTCCACAGAATGGGTCGTCAATAAATCCACATGTGGATAATAATGAGTATTAAGAGCCCTCATGCTAATTGACGCATCCCGAAAGCTGAACAGGGGTATCTTGAGCCCCAAGGGTTAATAGAAGCATCCTGAAAGATGATAGGCCTTACGGACATAAGCATCCAACACGTTCATATGCTTGTGCATCGTAAGGGGCGTTATGAGACAATTAAGTCCATCACCCCCGCTCCTCCATGGATCCATCCCAAAATAAATGATCTTTCAAGATAATTTATCATTTTTCTCTTAAAATATTTTTGAGACTAAGGTCTTTCGTGAGATTATAGATGAGGAGAATCAAGAAATAAGATATAAATAAATCTCCCATTCATGTATTTTTATATATATTTTTGACTTTGTTAGTAAAATACAAAGTCTATGGGTAAAAACTATAAAGAGCTTCACAAAAACATAAACATAATTTCTTTTAAGTTAAAACTAGGCATGCGCTTTCAGTTGTAGGATGCGCCCTTTGCGAATCATTGGAGCATCCCCTGCCTGACAATCCTCTCCATTTCATCTTTCAAGGTGAATCATCTACTGGTGATGTGGCAATGCTCTTAGTGAAATTTACACAATTTGGCCCCGTCTCTCTTATGGGGAGGGGATTTTAGCTTCTCGGGCCACTTCAATAATTTGTCCTCCTTGATTATTTCAAGGACGTCCTCAACACTTGTGTTCAATGGATCATAGTTTTCGTAAGCCTTCTTTGAGTTAGGTTCTTCCTGCTTCCTCATCTTAGGGGCTTTGGCTACGGCCATGTCCTCTGTGGCATTTGGTGGTGTGGCCTTCTACATAGAGGTGAAGGTCGCAGACTCCAGATCTTCCTTCCATGACTTCTTATGTGTCAAACTTTAGGAATATATACTCTAAGATGAACTAAACAGTGGTGAAAAATCAAGGAATGTATAGAAAAAACCAAGAATAATGACAAGGCTGTAGTTCTTTGATAATTTATAAAACTACACTGCTGTGGCCGTGGCTCATTGCACACATGAAGTTACCGTCGTGGCATTACCAAGGGGAAATTCATCATAGTTAGGTTTGAGGACAATTTATCATAGGCCCCTTTTTCTCAGGTCGTGACCTAAAGGAATTAAAGCTATGCACCAACTGCAATAGAATCAATTAAACGGCCATGTCGCATCCTGCCTGAGGCAGTAGAGGGTGTGATCCTAAAATTGGACCAAAAACCTGAATTTATCACATCAAATGTACAAAATAGGCCTATTAGGAGTCTACTAAGGACAAAATAGTCCCTAGGTGCAAAAAATAACACAAATATGGTAGCAAATCCTAGATCATGGGTGCAAAGAGAAGACATGAGTAAATGGAACCCATCCCTAGTTACCCACCTTCATGAGGATAGAGCCTTTTTTGCTTTTCAACACTATCTAGCTAATAAAACATCGCCAATGTATATAAAATGGATCTGATGTCATAAAAAAGACCAATAAATAGATATGGAAAAAAACAATCCCCTCATAGGGGTTCATATGTAAAAGTATGAGTCTCGCAACCTAGATCTCAATCATGGGATAATGTCTTGGGCCCCCATAGATGAAATAAGGTGTAAAGAACCCTCAAATGTAAAAAGGAAAGTATATTTTATACAAGGGTCATAACTCATTAACGCTAAGAAGAAGTAATATAACCTATAAATGAAAAGGTAATATGACTTTACTAATTTAGATTTATATTGCCTACGTTTTAAGTTTTTGTTTGATTGCTAGCTATTCATTTACATTTTTTACCCCAAAATCAAGGGTGTCATTTATCTCTCGTGTCTTAGATTACTCCAAATAATGTGTTTGTATGTAATGTATTATTAGACTACTATTTTATATGAAGTACAATAGAATATCGCACTGAAGATTACCTGCTTACAATATTTTTTACTTGTATTAAAACTTCATTTTTCATTAATATTGTCGTTTTTCATCGAAATATATTGACAAATTATTCGCAATAATAAAAATATGGTAGGATAGTAAATGGAAGACAACGCCAAACAAAGAACCCAAATGTGCAAAAGACCAAGTAGTCAACCTCATTATTTATCTTCGTGTGTGGAAGAGAATTAAAAACCTTCTATTTCTTTTGTTCAATCATCGATCACTCTACAATTTCAATCATAGTACACAACAGAATCAGATACAAAATAATGTGATATCTAATAACCAAAGAGGAGAAGCATATAAGCAAATACCGCATCATTCAAGGCAGGTATCGAGTCTTGTTCTGTAATATGTGTTTTATACCTCGATGTGGAAAATTTTGAGGAAGGATCGAGACTTTTGAGTTCCTCAATTTAAACCCACGAACCAACTACAAAAGGCTAAATTCGAGGATGGGTTCATTTACACCCTGGGAGAATAATAATGTGTGATTGTTCTAAATGTTCATTCCCTTAATCACATGTTTAATTTTCATTAAAAGCTCACATAATTTCCATGGATGAGGAGCTTTCTTTTGTATAAACAACACCAAAGTTTGAGAATCCGACTCGGTATGAAGAATACTAATACTCGGTGTCAAAATTCCACAATACATAATTATGTTCAATGATTTATTTTCATCTTTCATCATATTATATGCTAAAAATTTGATTTTGATGGTTTCATTACTATTATAATATGTTTCTTAAGAGTTATTTTTCTTTCTTTATGGGTTCTTTCCCTCCTATGCGCCTAATGTTTTCTAAGTCTTTAAATTTTGAGGTATGATTAGAACTGTCAATAAAGGCGTTGGACTTTCGGGGGACAAAACTAGGTCAGACCATTCATCCGAGTGATTTTGGGGTAGGTCAACCCATTTTTTGATTTTGGCGATGGATTGAAAAAAGACCAAATGATACAAACTCACAAACCAAATCAGAGTATGGAGGAATAACTACCATCTTAGTTAGGAAGGGGTAAAGCTAGAGGGTATAGAGAGAGGAGAAAGATGAGGGTATAAATAATGAAGTATGATTCATTTAGTTTCTTTTAAGATTGTACAACTTTACATAATCAATGCAATGAGGAAATCAAGACAACGTCTCTCCATTAGACACATAGAAAACTCAAAACATACAGTTGATACATACTGTAGTCGGAAAAAATTTACTTGAAAGGAATCAAAGTTACTCATTGCAAAACAACCTCCGAGATGATGATTAATCAAAATTAACAGACCTCAACATATGTTGGTACTATAAGAAACATTTTGGTTAAGGCAAGATGACAAGATGGAAACAATATCTCTGTCACACAGATCATGTTCGAAACTCAACCCCTATGATTACAACTTGAAGGGGATGTCCATTCTTCTACCAGAAGGAGGCCTCATATAAATAGAAAAATCGGAGGAGAGAAGGCCAAGACACAAAATACTGTTCCCTTATATTTCCATAAGTCGAGCCAAATTATACTTAATGATACACAAATAAGATAGAGAAGATTAATGTGATTCACAAATGCACGTATGTCCACAAGTATAACATAATACACTATGATTTCAAAAAACAAGAGTAACACTCCCTTAAAACCTCACCAAACCATGCCAAGATCTGTAAACTCATCTCCTTCTGTTGTAGCAGCAGCAACTAATTAAATGCAAAATTAAAAATTAGGAATGAAATTATCCAATTAGGAGCTGATAAATCGAGACAGAAATAATATGAGAAATTCAGAACTGGACAGTCTAAAACGATGGTTGAGTCGCGGATAATGTCGCTCTCTTTAAGGTGTTTCGCGACTCTGCCCAAAGTGTGCCGACAATCTCGAAGCCCCGCCCCCCAGGATAAAACAGCCTCCGAAATCAAAAAATACGGATCGATAAAGCACAAAACTCAACCCGATCTGTGTACACCCATTCTTTATAATTGCTCGATTCTAACAATATAATTAATCTGTAAAATGAGATTAATTATTCTGGGAGAAAAACATTTCGGAACTGTATCAATGGTGGAAGATAAACTGTGTTGGAACTGTGTTGAAAACGGAGGTCTCAACCTCCTTTTATGCAAAAAAAAAATTAACGTTAGTGGGCAAAAACGTGGAGAGAAAACAGGAAACGTGGGTGGAAAAATTCAACAGTAAAAGGCCCACATTTTTTCGGAATTATTTACCGTTAAAAATTAATTTTTAAAGCCCAAAATAGTTAATTTATTTGTCCTAAAAATTATTTCTTAATGAGCCCAAGACCCAAGACCCAGAACCCGGACCCGGGCATGGGCCGAGTCGGACGGACGACGACAGAGGCGCGTGCGCATGTGTGACTTGGCTCAATAAGTCCCCCACCCATACACACAAAACATCTAATGCCCAAAGGGCTTGCCCATTAGTCCCACAAAAATTATAAAAATACCACTTCAATTTTTAGCTCCAAACCGATGTGGGACTAACCAAAACAATACTTTGCCCTTTTCAATGTTTTACACCAAAAAGTTAACAGCTTTAGAAAAGTTGTTTTGACAATCCCCCACTTGCAAAATTTGAAAACATTTTATCGAGAAATGATCGATAGAATTGTGCATAAGCAAAGGTGTCTTTCGACTTGAATCTTTACGTAGTAAAGATGATTCATAATATACTAGAGTAACCGTAGATTTGATCTCTATCGCTAACAACATCCCACACACAACCCTACTTGAATGAAATTCTAATAGCTAGCACGTTACTACCATGTTCTTCTATCCCAGTGTGACACCCCGCCTAATTAAATACCGGGCGATCACTCCTTTATTAAATTAAAATCAAGGTGAACAGTTGGTTCATTCTTAGCATCACTGTTGTTAAAATACTTTTCCGATTTAAACACCCTACATAATTAAGCTAAGTGTCAAAACCATTTTAAACCTTATTTCCATTCTATTAAATCCAATTATAAAACCTTTAACCATTTACATTTTTAAGAGTCACACATTAGGAATGAGAATAGAAATGAACATTCAAGAATTTAACCATCATTAAATAGTCCCAACATTTAAAACAATAAAGGAAAACATCCTGATAGTAATAAATCCCGAAATAAAGATGCTGAAAGTAAAAATTACAATCTCTGACAATACCAACTAATTAATATAATGATGGCGACACATGCCCCTGCTGGATAAAACTGAACCAGGAGATGAATAAAATGGATGAAGTCGTCTAAACAACAGGCCTGCAACTCCCACCTAAGCTGCAGCTCGTTCCAGCCAAAGGACCCTATGCAAGACGCCCCTGTGGCTGGGCACCTGTAATATATACATATATATATAAATACAAGAGAGAAAGAGAAATGGAAATGGGTCAGAGCCCGATAGTGTATATGATTTAAAAATTCGTTTAGCAAGTATTTAAATTGATTACAGGGCAATGCAACAACATATTAGTGCGAGACTCTCTTGAGAAATTCTCACCTCTATTCTAATGTGCACACCTATCGCACTAACCTTCCCAATGGTCTATCTCATCATATCCCACACTATCTTTCTCCCATGATTTAACTTATCTTAGGTTATTCGCAGGATTTACAACTGAACAACACAAGTATTTAAAATGTAAGATTTCAATTTGTAACCAAAGTTCTCCTTTTAACTTTATTAATCAATAAAGTTTTCCAGTGTCATATTATACTTTCTCAAAACAAGTATTTATAATTTGAGTCATCAACCATGTCCTACATATCAAATCACAGTAGGCAGTTCTAGATTTCAGAATTTCATATATATATTAACTACTCGTATAATATATATATCATAACAGCACCCCACATAAAAACTATGGTGTGGGCGTACTCTGTTATCAAATCCCCGTATCAATTACACTAAAGGGAATACAAGTTCGGAATCACTCTCGAACTGTACAAATACATACACAAACAATATTGAGGCGAAGCATAGTATCCAAGTCCAAGAGGTCAGTACATACCCTCACGTCTCTTAGGACCGTGACTACCGATTCGATAACCTGTACCTAGGATTCCTATCTTCTAGGGTACGAGTCAATATCCCCCATAAGGTACACGAGATAAGATTGTCCCAACGCGGTAACCTCAGGGATAGGAAGTAGCACGGGCATGATTTTCACAAGTATATAATATATGCATACACAATCATATAAATATACCACTTTTATTATATCAATTTAGGTTTATCCCATAACCCATATTCACAACATTTATCCTGATTTTCCCATTATTAGTTATCGCGTATAATGGTTCGTTTCTCACTTTAATTCGAAGGTTTCTCCAACCTACTACGTAGCCCTCATGGACTCTATCCTTCAAAAGGTACAATTCAGTAGGCATTCATTTATGTTCCAACATAACCCTTTTACGTGTCTCTCCCCTTTAACATATAATTACATTGTCCCTTATGTAAAATATCCCAAAAATATAGATTTCGCCTTACATCAAAGGTCTCTTATTCATTAATGAATCCTACCGGTCATCATTAACTCCCAAATTATTTTAGCAAGGATGTCTAAGGAGTTTTCTTCATTTCGAATCAATTCAACAATTTTAAAAGGGAAACTTAAGTCTGCCAGGAGGGGTCGATCGATCGAGGTCAGGGGCTCGATCGATCGAGCATTCGATCGATCGAAGCTCAAGGCTCAATCGATCGAAGCTCAAGGCTCCATCAATCGATCAAGCAGGTATTGCGAATCCTGTAGTTTTGCAGTTACGGGTTTCATCCTCTAACCTCAACCAATTCCATATTTTTCATTTCCAATCGTCCCAGAATTTATGCTACTAACATTATATCATCATATTATGTATTTTCTACGTAAAGCATATAAATTTCCATCACTAAACATGGATTAACAACCCAAAATTCACGTAAATATCAAGAACCCTAGGAATCTCTTAAATATGGTTCTAACACATATTTTCCAGAATTTCCTTCTTATAAAACATCATAAATTCGTGGTTTAATCCTCTACATGGAAAAAGGGTTTCCAGAATATCATTTAGATCATCCCTACATGCAATTTCCTATCTCAAATGGGGTTTTTCTTCCATACAACTCATCCTAATCATTCCTAAACTAATATGAGTGATGCATCAACGAAAATAAGCAAGATAAACACTTGGCTGGGATTTTTGACGTTCTGGTTTGGTGCCGAATTTGGTGTGGTTGCGTTCCCTGTCTCGCGATCTACGCGTTGGTGGTGGAGGCGGTGCAAACGGATGGATTTTAGGCCTTGGATTGCTTTGGAAGCTCTCTCCTCCCTTCTCCTATGGCTGTCACTTGTCTTTGGTTGTTCTAAACCTAGGAGACAACCTTAGACATATGATATAACCCTTGCAATTTCGTGGGTTTAATTACCCAAAAATGTAAAATGACCAAAATGCCCTCCTGGGGTACTAATTAGGTCTAAAAACGCCCCGAGATCCAAACTAAACCCCCGGGTACACTTTTCTGACTATCTCGACCCTTTCGGACGCGTTGGCGCATTCAAAATGACCATACGAACAACCTATAAAATATTCACTTTTATTAATCAACATTTAGTCCCGACACGACACAAGCGCGTCCCGACTTAATTTTCCATAATTGTCATTTTATTCACACGTGACAATATTATAAAAAATAAATCTCATATATTACTATACTCCTCCAGTAACATTCAACAAATAACAAATTTCCAATAATTACTAACTCTCGTCACGCTAGTAAATATTTAAAACAACATTCCGGATTAAAATTAAATTAATTTATCTCAATTAAATTTAATAAATCCCATAAATTTAAAAGCCATGAAAATATGGGGAATTACACCCAGTATAGTGAACGCTTTAGGAATTTACCCAAAATATACATAGGAAGCGGCCACACTTCCACATTAACATAGGTGAGTCTATCAAGAATACTCTTGTAGCTAAGTACCCCACTCAAAATAGAGCTATAGATATCATTAAGAGTTATAATAACTCATCCTTAACTCGCTTCAGGATATCATGCTCCATATGGATGGATTTGGAGTAAAACTCAACTCTATATTAATTAAATATAGCATGATTCAACCCATATCACTTGTGATTTGTTATTACCCTTTGAACATATTTCTTGGGATCTACAGTCTATATGCTGGGTTACCATCACAAATGACTCATTTATCCAAGGGCTTTAGTCCCATCCCTTTCGAGGTGTTCCACACCTTCTCCCTAGCTAGTCCTTTCGTCAAAGGATCAGCTAAGTTTGGTTCATACCGTATATGATCCACCCTCACAGAACCCGTAGAGATAAATTCTCTAACAGTATTATGCTTACGACGTATTTGTCATTTCTTACCGTTATAATAATGGTTCTCAACTTTTGCAATAGCCGCAGTACTATCATAATTAATCAAAATGGTTGGTATCGGTCTTTCCCATAATAATACATCTGATAGGAGGTTTCTTAATCATCCTGACTCTTCACTAGCAGTAGCTAGTGCTATCATCTCAGACTCTATAGTGGATTGAGCCAAAATTGTTTATTTCTTATATTTCCAAGAAACTGCACCACCAGCGATGCTAAATATATACCCACTAGTAGCCTTAGAATCATCAGATAGGGTATTCCAATTAGCATCACTAAATCCTTCAAGTACAGCGGGATGCTTATTATAGTGTATTCTGAGGTTCATCGTCCTTTTAAGGTACCGCATGACCCTCTCAATAGCATGTCAATTCTCTATACTAGTTCTATTGGTAAATCTACATAGTACTCCCACAGCATAAGCTATGTCAGGTCCAGTGCAATATGTAGCATAATGTAAGCTACCAATAATGCTTGCATAAGCATTTTGGTTTACACTGTCGCTAGTGTTCTTAAATAACTTTACACTAAGGTCAAATGGAGTACTAGAAGGTTTACAGTCAAAGTAATTGAATTTCTTTAATACTTTCTCAATGTAATGAGATTGATCCAAAGAAAGTCCCTTTTCTGACCTAGTAATATTAATTCCCAATATTACACTAGCTTCACCCAAATCCTTCATATCAAAATTGGCACAAATAATGATTTAACATTTTATAAGGCATGAATATTAGAACCAAATATAATCAAGTCATCAACACAAAGACATATGATAGTGCAAATGTTCTCCACATATTTATAATAAATGCATTTGTCACTTTCATTAATTTTAAACCCATTAGAGATGACTAAGCTATCAAATTTATCATGCCATTGTTTAGGTGCCTGTTTGAGTCCATAAAGAGATTTATCTAATTCACATACTTTATTTTCTTGACCGTGTACAATAAAACCTTCAGGTTGATCCATATAAATCTCTTCTTCTAATTCTCCATTTAAAAATGCAGTTTTAACATCCATTTGGTGTAAAATTAAATCATTTAAGGCAGTTATAGAAAATAGTACACGTATAGACGTTATTCTAGTCACGGGTGACAATGTATTGAAGAAGTCTATGTTTTCTCTTTGTCTAAAACCTTTATCAATAAGACGTGCCTTATATTTTTCCACAGTGCCAGCAGGTTTTAATTTCTTTTTAAGAATCCATTTACACCCAATTGTTTTACACCCAGGAGGAAGGTCTACTAAATGCCAAGTTTTATTTGTTTCCAATGATTCCATTTCATCATTAATAGCCTCTTTCCATAAATCGACATCTAAAGAAGATAAGGCTTCTTGAATAGTGTTAGGATCCTCCTCTAAAGTGTAAGCATAAAAGTAGGAACCAAAATCTTTTTCCACAGGAGCGCTTTTACTTTTTCGACGTTCTAAAACGAATTCATTACTTTCTTTATTTTTATTTAAAGAAATATTAGTGGATGACTAGCCCCCACTATTTCTCAATGTAAAAGGAAATTTATCTTCATAAAAATCGACCTCATTTGAATCAATAATTACTTGATTTTTCAAGTAATAAAAACGGTATACTTTGCTATTAATAGCATAGCCTATAAAAACGCACTCATATGATCTACTAGCCAATTTAGACCTTTTAGGGTCAGGTATAAGTACATAGGCTAAGCACCCCCAAATTCTAAAGTATGACACGTTGGGCTTAATAGTTTTCCAAATTTCATAAGGAGATATTTTCATTTTAGTCTTAGGATTTCTATTAAGCACGTGACACACAGTCAAAATAATTTCACCCCACCAATGTGAGGCAGCCCCCGAATTTAATAAAATAGCAACAACTAATTCAGTTAATGTCATATTTTTTCTTTCGGCTTTACCGTTCATTTTGGGCGAATAAGGGGCATTTTTTTCGTGAATAATACTGTGGATTTTATAAAATTCAATAAATGGTCCAGAATCATATTCAGTGCCTCTATCACTATGTAACCTTTTAATTTTCAGATTAAATTGATTTTCAATTTCATTTAGAAAAATTTTGAACATGTCAAACGCTTCACTTTTATTTTTCATTAAATACACAAATGAATAATCAGAACAATCATCAATAAAAGTTATAAAATAACGTTTTCCATTTCTAGTTGTGACACCATCCAATTCATAAATATCCGAATGAATTAAATCAAGTGGTTCAGATTCTCTAAAAACAGATTTATGTGGTGTCTTAGTGATTTTTGTTTGACTACACCATTCACATTTTTCAAAATCATTTAATGATAATTCTGGAATTAATCCTAAAGTGCTCATATTTTTAACAAGTCGTTTATTAACATGACAAAGCCTAGCATTCCAAACATGAAATGAACAAGTAATATAAGCAAAAGGAGAAATTTTATTCGCATCAACATTCAACTTAAACATCCCATCAGTGGCATAACCCTTGCTTACAAAAATTCTATTTTTGGTCAAAGTAAATAAATCAGCACCAATAGTTTGAGTAAAGCCAGCTTTGTTGAGAAGATAGCCCGAAACCAAATTTTTCCTTATCTCGGGAGTGTGAAGAACATCTTTGAGGATAATAGTCTTTCCCGAAGTGAACTTTAATTCCACACTTCCAGTACTAGCAACATCAGTGGAGTGAGAATCACCCAACAATACCTTTTTATCTGCAGTCACGGAATAAGTCTTAAACATAGTACGATCATAATAGATATGGCAGAAAGTGCCAGTATCCAACCACCACCCTTTAGTACCGCTAACCATGTTGATTTCTGAAATCATAGCACATAGGTCCTCTTTGGTCAAATTCGCTTGTGCTAGTGGCACATTGCGACATTTGTGAGCCATATGGCCAGGCTTACAACACTTGAAACAGAGAAACAGTCCCGAGTTGCTAGACTATCCATTTCTAGGGTTCTTATTCTGAGTCTGAGTCTGATTTTTAAAATTCTGGTTGTGGCTAATTTTCTGATTTTTCATATTTTTTCCATTTGCCTTTAAAACAACTGGAGTCTAGTTCTTTTTTTTATTTTTGTTGTTAGACACAACAAGAACTTCATCTTTATAGTCCTGTTTTCGGGATTCCTCCTCAATTCTCAATTTAGTAATAAGTGACTCTAGTGAAAATTCTTTACACTTATGCCTCAAAACATTTTTAAACTCTTTGAACAGTGGAGGCAATTTATCAATAATTACAGCCACCTGAAATTGCTCGTCAAAAGCCATGCCCTCGAAAATAATTTCATGGGCAATCATTTGCAAATCATGGGTTTGAGAAACAATAGATTTGTCATCAGTCATTTGAAATTTAAAATAACGGATGATGGCATATTTTTTAGCACCCGCCTCCTCTGTGTCATATTTTTTAAAAAGTGCATCCCAAACATCTTTTGCAATTTTATAATTGGCATAATAGTCATAAAGTTCATCACTTAGAGCATTCAAAATATAGTTCTTGCACAGAAAATAATATTCCTCCCAAGTTCTAATTGTTTTGCTTTCCTCAACCGTAGGTGGATTATTTACTACGGGTTTATCAAATTGAACACATGATGCAACTTTTTTCGTAGTTAAATAAAATAGCAATTTTTTGCTCCAACATTTAAAATGGGTGCCTTCATATTTGAAACGCTTGTTAAGGTTGTTAGAGTTAATTTCGTCCATGGCAGAATAGTTAACACCTTAAAATTGTTGTACCAGCAGCAACTAATTAAATGCAGAATTAAAAATTAGGAATTAAATAACCCAATTAGGAGCTGATAAACCAAGACATAAATAATATGAGAAATTCGAAACTAGACAATCTAAAATGATGGCTGAGTCGCAGACAATGTCGCTCTCTTTAAGGTGTTTCATGGCTCTGCCCAAAGTGTGCTGACAGTCTCGAAGCCCCGCCACCCCCAGGATAAAACAGCCTCCAAAATTAGAAAATACGAATCGATAAAGCACAAAAATCAACCCGATCTGTGTACACCTATTCTTTATAATTGCTCGATTCTAACAATATAATTAATCTGTAAAATGAGATTAATTATTCTGGGAGAAAAAAATTTCGGAACCGTATCAATGGTGGAAGATGAACTGTGTTGGAACTGTGTTGAAAACGGAGGTCTCAACCTCCTTTTATGCAAAAAAGAAATTGACGTTAGTGGGCAAAAACGTGGAGAGAAAACAGGAAACGTGGGTGGAAAAATTCAACAGTAAAAGGCCCACACTTTTTCGGAATTAATTACCGTTAAAAATTAAATTTTAAAGACCAAAACCGTTAATTTATTTGTCCAAAAAATTATTTCTTAATGAGCCCAAGACCCAGGACCCGGACACGGGCACGGGCCGGACGAACGGCGACGACGGCGCGCGCGCGTGTGTGTGTGACTTGGCGCAATAAGTACCCCACCCATACACACAAAACATATAATGCCCAAAGGGCGTTCCCATTAGTCCCAAAAAAATTGTAAAAATACCACTTCAATTTTATGCTCCAAACGGATGTGGGACTAACCAAAACAACACTTTGCCCTTTTCAATGTTTTGCACCAAAAAGTTAACAGCTTTAGAAAAGCTGTTCTGACACCTATTAACATGCCACTTAATCACTTATGATGCATAATTGCCTCATGAATATGGTCTCCAAATCAATCCCATTTAGAAATCTCTAGTTCGACAAGAAATCCATAAATATATATATGTGTGTGTGCGCATGCGCATGCACAGTAATGCTCCCGTGAGGACCTAAAATAAATACTTAAAAGTAAAGACCATTTTTTCACCATTAGAGGCATTTACGAATAAGGAAAGAGAATGCATCTAAGTGAAAACATGGTCCTTACTTTAAGTCCTTACCTCAGATCCTTCTAAGAGCATTATATATACATATATATACCTTGTCCCATAACAGCCGACCCACTAACTAATAAGTAAGAACATTTCTCAATGATTGACCTTAGCACCCACATTCAATGCATTCCAATGTAGATTTACATGCCTTAGAGATAGACAACCTAACCCAGTCACCCAAACAAACTATAAAATGCCCTAATCCACTTCATTAATTATGGTTATGGACTCTCACCAACCTATCATGCCATGACTCACAAAGAGTATACATTAAAGCTTCATGTTGTATGTTTTGTGTTTGATTGTCTACATATTTTTATTTGATATAGACCACTTGAGCCTTCCTCATGGATAACCCTGTATTCTTAACTCTCATTGTTATTTTTCTTCTAAGCTTTGAATTACGTGACAAATTACATGAGTTGGGACATTTTTTGGAGTCGAGGCATTTTTCTTGGTATGTTATGAATCTTCTATGGGACATAAAGATGTCTAATCATCCTACTTAACTAAATGCCTACGTTTAGTTTTATGTCTTAATTATTAGTGGTATTTGTTATGTATAGGTATTTATTATGTTAGAGTGGTATTTATGTGTAGAGTCACCCAAAATCTATTTTTATTGGTAATTATACAAAATTCTGTTTAATTTTCTTAGAATTCTATTTGTTGATAGTAATGTTATTGGTGATTTCTTATTGATATGGGTTTTTTACTCATGATATGATTATTACTTAACCAAGCAAATCCAAATCCAAATTCAAATCCATACTTAGCCTTAGCAGAGTCCCAATTGTGGATGAGCGTTTTCCATTGATTCTCCTTAACCCTATCGAGCTCCTTTGTAGTTTTGTATGAATTATAACCCTGGAGTTTTGCAGTCTCCTTATAATCCTTCCATCTCCTTCCAACTGACATCATTAAATTACATCTCATTTCATCAATTGCATTAGTATTTTCCTACTTAATGACATGTGAGTGAAAAAGCATTTAATTTCAAGTTGCATATATAATCATTGAGGTAGAAGTAATTATGTTCACTTAAAAATATACATTCACATGTTTCCAAATATTATGCTTCTAATGATTGGGAACATAATAACAATCATAATTAGTTAGTGGTTCCATTAGCATGTTACGTGTTACAACTCATGAATTTGAAGCAAGCCTAGATGCAATGTGTTTCCCTATAGGTTTGTTGTACTTGTTGATTCTTACCTCCAAAGACCCTCCATCTTCTACCCATCCACCATGCATCCATGTAGGCCCTCGAACCTAAGCATTGAGTTTTATCATTGAGTAGAAGATCCAATTGAGATCATAATGTGAAAAAAATAGAAAATAATGTCTCTATATGTAGTAACACATGATTAGCAATGTAACAGACTTTCAAGACATGCTCGCCATAATGTGAAGTCAATAGCTATCAAAAAATATATCCAAAAAAATTATTTAAGGGAATCCAACTCGTATACTTTCACTTTGATCTTGTTCTTGTTAACTACTGTGGAATAACGGATGGTTTGATTCTGAACTAGCGGTATTAGGTGGAACATTGAAAGGAGGATCCAAATTAGCTGCCATAGTAGTCTATAAACAATAAACACTAATTAGTACATATAAAAATTAGAGAGAAATTAGTGCAATTGTTTGGCCGACTTTTCTTTTATATATGTGAAAATCAGAATGCACGCATTATATGCTTGAAGAACATTATAATCAAAATCAGAACAAAGGTTATTACATTGGCTACGATAAAAGAATAACTGACATGGCGAATTTTTGTCTCCAAATGTGTTCCTAAACTGTGTCCACTTCAATAATTTGTTCGCTAGACACATTCTTTTTTTCGAATATATTCAACGATTCAAACTAACTTACATATTGGAAAGTAATAAACCTAAGGATAAGAAATAAATAAATAGGACTATATATTTTTCAACCACAACATGCAACTCTTCAAGCGTACCTCATCTTGCCCATAAGTAGGGTCATGCATAGCTCCTATACGGCGTTGGGTTGGATGTCCATTAGCCGTCACGGTAGTCTTTAAACAACATAACTGTATAAACCTCAAATTAGAACAAATAAAAAATAGAGCAGAATAGTCAAATAAGCACATGTAGGAACTATATATGACTAATATGCAATTGTTCATGCGCACCTCATCTCGGCATAAGTAGGTTCAGGCATAGCTCCTGTGCGGCGTTGGGTCTGATGCCCACTAGTTTTCATGCTAGTCTATAAACAATGTACTTGTAGAGAACTCAAATTCATACATACAAAAATTAGAGAGGATGTTTTAATTTTATCTGTTTTGGTGCAAAATATATATCTGTTAAGAGATAAACATGTGGTCAAGTGTTAATGGTGCACAACTTCGTCTTGATAAATCATATTACATAATAAAATATGGATATTTTATATGACCTAACATAATGAGCCTACTCAATCACAATGCTAACAAACTATCTTTTGAATTTCATCAATTCAATTTGCGAACTATGTATATGTGTATCCATGAATGCAATAGTCATATATATATATACATATATATATATATATATATATATATATATATATATATATATATATATATATATATAATCAGATAAATACGGCTACACAATATGCTGGGTCTTTAAGTCAACCCAATTGTATTATTAGTTAAAATTTCCAACGTGATAGTACAAATTGGCACAATATAATGCAATTACACCCTTTAAAAATAACATGTTAGAGTAACAGTCAAATAAGCACATGTATGAACTAGACATGAATAACATGTAATTGTTCATGTGCACCTCATCTCGCCCATGAGTAGGTTCATGCATAGCTCTTGAACAATGTTGGGTTGGATGTCCATTAGCCGTCACAATCGTCTATAAACAATATAATTCTTTAAACCTCAAATTACGGCAAAATAAAAATTAGAGAGGAACAGTCAAATAAGAATATGTATGTACTAGAGATGAATAACATGAAATTATTCATGCGCACCTCATCTCGCTCATAAGTAGTTCAGGCATAGCTCCAGTGCAGCATTAGGCTTGATGTCCACTAGCCATCATGACAGCCCATAAACAATATAATTGTATAGAATTCATCAATATACGTCACCTCGTAAACAAATGCAAATCATTTGGATCTTCCTAAACACTAGCATCTAAAAATTATGACAATAAATATCTTACAATAATCCTTACATACTGATTCTTCGTTCACCTATGAGATTTCATATATGAGAATTATTCATGTAAACAAACCGGGTAAGCATATCCTAGAGTTATTTTATTTTCTCTTAAAACCCCTCAATCTATTTGTTATTGTATATTTAACATAAATGGCATACAACTATGTATGTTCATGACAACATATTAGTGAGAAAATTGGTTCTCATCTAGCTGTGCTACTTTGACATGTACTTTCTTTTGGAACTATTGCCTTTATTATGTCACCATGAAGTTTGTATTTATTATTTTAATCCTAAGTTAACACTTAAGAACTTCTGCTACATATGCATTATTTACAAAATGCAACTAGAGATGAAGAATGATGAAAATGGGCTTGCATTGGTATCGTAAACACCTTATGGGCAACATTATATTCTATCGTTAATGTCTAGAATTCATCATTATATTTTATATAAAAAAAAATTGTTAGGAAGCCAGCGCTTCATTTTCTAGTGAAACCTACTAAATTATCACCGTAACAGTCACCACCCTAAGTATAAAGTTCACCAGAATGCATCTGAGCACATGTTTGATATTCACCACAAGCTACATATTTTATGTGGACCCCACTAAGGGAGTCTACAACTTTTGAGCAGGCAATATCCATATCGACTTTATGCCTAATCCTTCCACCCTTCCCCTCACCCTAGTAGAAAATTTCCCCATATTTAGTCATTATGGTAGAATGTTTCCCTCCTAGAAATAATTTTTGCAAATCTATCATTGTAGTGGACTCTAATAATTTAGGTAATAATGCATCTAAACGAATACCATTGTCCAAACCATTAAGAAAAAACCAAAAAAAAAATATCTACATAAAATAATTTTTTCAACTGCATAAAGGTGATTTTAATATTGTTCGTTCAGATAATAAGAGAGATGGAGGAACAAGGGTTGGCTAAGATGAAACTAATGACTTTAGTAACTGTATTATAAATATGATGCTCTTTATAACCACAATACATCAATACCAATAGCACAATGGACTATATATACTGCATTCCATCATTATTCCACAGGTATAACACAAAAGACCGATCCACTGCATTGAATTATGAACTAACTACCTCATTAATAAAAATAATGCACTAAACTGGGAAATAATGTCTCTTCATTGTGAAAATCAACTTTTATATAAATAATTCCAAAAGTATATAAATTAATAAATGCCTAGCCAAATAATGTTTTTTTTTAATAAAAAGAAATGTCGTGGAAGTAATATTTTTAAAATCTTCAGGCATCTTGTCATTTGTTCCCCTTTTATTTAGTATCATCCTTGGTTAATACAGTATCAACTTCAAACCCTACGACACCTTTCCTAACCAAATTAGCATCCTCATTGGTGTGAATGTCATGTTATCTAAATATTGCTCGCTCCATAACATCGCCTGGTTGTTGTATGCATGTTGTTGGTCACACATATTAAAAAAGTTCCTAGGCTTTGTAGTAACAATAATATGCCATTCATCCTCCACCGGATCTTGTACATAAAATACTTGTTTTTCTTGAGATGATAGGATGAAAGGTTCATCTGATACTTGTTGTCTAGAATATAACAAATATTTGAAATTCACAAGTGTGAATCAAAAGTCATCTCACTCCATGAGTCCCCAGTGTTTCCAACCCAATCACACTTGAACAACATGAACTTATAGTCTTTATAATAAAACAAATCAATTACATCGGTCATAAATCCGTAAAAATTAACATCTCCCGATACAAGATTCCTATCTCTCGCACTTGCATAACTTTATGTAGTTGCCTTTAACACAACTCCACTATTTTGAGTTATTCTTTTACAATCGCGTGCCTTTGTGTGATAACTAACACCATCAATGATATAGCATGTGAATCTCTTTGATTTCTATTGGGGGCCCATAGCTAATGTTTCAATTTCTTTTGTTATCTCCACATTACAATCCTCAAGTAACTTCCCTAGTTATTTTTGATGATATAAAACATAACATCATATATATCGTACTTAGTCTAATCAAATGTCTTAAATTATGCTATAAAATCCATACGGTCTAAATCATATAGTATAAAACAAGGATTACTCCATTTGATTGACAAACGATGAATACTGCAATAAAAGACATAGTTGTATTATTTTTGTATGAAGTAAAAAATTTGGTAACTTATTTCTAGTAAAATACTTACTCACAAAAAGGAGTTATTGTATAGGTGTTGATAAATACATATCGATGAGCTTGTGTGTATGTTGTGTTATCGAGCACAAATCCCTCAACTTTCCCTAATGCACGACCACCTATTTGATTGATAGAATTGTCTCCACCATCAGAATTCCTTTACGGTCGAGCATCTTTTGTCTCAACATCAGGCAAGTACCTTGAACAAAATGTCAAGCACTCTTCAATTCAGCATCCTTGGACAATTGATCCTTCGAGATGACTTCGCATTTTCACATACTCTTTTAATGTGAATAGACATCTATGAGTGAATATATTCATATTTTTGTCAGTAAAATGCGCTTAGCGGGATAAATAAATAATTTAATAATTAATTCAAACAACATCTTACCTCTTAATAAAAAAATTCCATCGGTAATGTGGAAATCCACCGATATTTGCCTCCTCCGTTAAATGAACCATAAAATGCTCTATGATATCATAAAAGCAAGGAAAAATATTCTCTCAAGATGCTCAATACGAGATTGAGTATGATCTAAATCTATTACATTCATCATTTTTGAGAAAATCTATATGAAAAAATTACTTAATTCCATCAATGGTTCTAGAACAGTATTTGTACAACATTTCTTTGCATAATTAGAAGTAGTTCCTGTATTAAGATGTGGTTGTCATTCATTTTTAGTCCTAAGTTTGTTCGTTATTTAAGGTTAACACAATGTGATATGTTTGAAGCATAATCATTCGGTACTTTTACCTCTTTCAACACTTTACATACTATACATTTATCCTCATTATCTAATGTAAAATAAGTAGCTGGAAAATAGTATTTATTTGCAATCCTTTTCTATGGATGCAATGACTTTTGAATACTTATATCTTCTAGATCAAAACGTTCATTTAGACTATCCTTCCCTTTTCCATCAACATTAAGTAACGTCTGGAGCACATTATCGCACACATTCTGCTCAATGTGCATAATGTCAAGATTATGATGTATTAGATTGTCCTTCTAATAAGGTAACTCAAAGAATATACTACTCTTATACTAATTAGTTGTGCTTCCATTACCATCGTCATCATTATTTATTTTCCTCTTTCGACGTTCTGATTATGTCTCCTTCCCAAACTTATTGTTGAACTTCTTTACTTCCTCGTACACTTCTGCCCCAGATAGTCGAAGGAACTTTGGATCCAATTCAACTATCGCAACAAAAGAAATTTTATCTACTTAGCAGGTAACCATCGACGATGACCCAAATAGAATGTTTCAGCCCTTATATAGACAACGAGAATGAGTGTACTTATGACAATAATTACAAGAAAGTTTACCTTTAGTTCTCCATCCATCAAATTTACAAATGATAGAAAATCTCTTATTCTCTATAGCAACGATGCATGCATTTGGAACATCTGATTACAAGACGAATCATAAGTTCCCACCCCAACCCATAATTTCTTCAACTCATCAATCAAAGGACGAAAATAAACATCAATGTTATTTTTGGGTCCACGTGGACCGTCTATAAGAAATATCAAAATCATATATAGTTGTTTCATACATTGTAATGGGGCTATATTATATATGAACAAAATAATAGGCCACGTGCTATGAGTGATACTCATGCTCCGAAATGGATTGAAACCATCACTAGATAAACCAAGTATAACATTTCATAAATAATTTGTGAAATCTGGATGTGTCTTATCATGTCTTCCAAGTAGAAGAATCAGCAGGATGCCTTAATTTTCCATCATCAGTCCATTCCTCTACATGCCATCTCATGAGTGTTGATGTTTTCGATGACATGAACAACCTTTGAAGCCTTGGTATCAAAGGGAAGTGCCTTACCACCTTTCTAAGAATTTTTCTTTCTAGATTAGTATCTCCATCCGTGTGGCTCTTTAACTTTTTATACCAAGAGGTATGGCATGTTCCACATTCACTCTCCTTTTCGGTCTCATTCCAATAAAACATGGCATCATTAGGGAATGCATGTATCTTTTTGTATTCTAACCCTATATTCCAAATTAACTTTTTCTCTTCATAGAAAAACTTTGACAAAGTTGCTCCCTCAGGGAATGCGTCATTTAACAACTCAAGTAATATCATGAAAGTCTTATTCCTCCATCCACCTAAGCAATTTATATACAAAAATCGAGCAACAAAAGAGCATGAGTAGTACTTCTTACAACCCGGGTATAAATCTTGTTTAGCTTCTTTTACTAAATTAAAGAACTTTTTTGTTACTTCGTCGGGACACACCCATGTGTTGATGCCCCTCGCTGTCATTTATACCATCGAGTGGGATGGAAGGAGGAAATACAAATGCATCATGTATCATTTCTCGCATCTTATTGCCAGTGATTAGTTCTAAATTTGGACCAGAGGACGATGAAGACTCCCTAAAAAATTCAACATGTGTAGCTTCGTAGAAAGTTGCCTACTATTATATGTTCCGCCATATCATCTTTCTTAACAAATCTCATATTTTTTCCTTTTTTACACGAATATAATATTTCTGTAGCCTTTGGCCGATTAGCAGACGCGACCTTTAAAATGTCATCTGATCTTATCAAATATGAGGGATGAAATCTATTTTTACTAATCCAAATTTTATCCATAGATCTGTATAACTTCAGACTAATGTATGCCAAACAACAAGACAATGTTATTTTCAATGTGTATATTCAATGGAGAATTAGTAATCATTTGACATTAGGCAAATCTTCCCATGAAATCAAAATATTTATTTTTGTTAAGAAACCTTTCTAGTAATACTAATTGATATAACGAAAAAATATTGAAAACATTATATCTACCTTAATATATAAATCACAATTAATATTTTCATATAATTTGTACTAACAACTTCTAGAATAGAAGACACGATATACTTAAAAGAAAAAGAAAAAATTCATTAATATCCACACACACATAGAAATTGAAACCACTTGACAAGATCCACACACCTACACCAGAAGGCAACAGATATACAATGCACACATCCATGTAAACAACAAACATGTGAGTATAGTTACATATTGATTATGACCATCATTTATTTTACTCAAATAAACACATTCCTAGAAACTTGCCGTATTTTTTAAAATTCAGAACATGAATGAAGAGGGGATCTTTACTACATTCAGAATTTAAAATGTCGAAGTTTCTTTTTGCTAGTTTTCCTTGTTTTAAGGTGTAGAATGCTTATAATCCAAATAAAACTCATCCCTTTATCTCGATCATACGGGATTGCGGCAAACTAGCATACAAATAGAGTTAAGAGTATAAAAAAATTATGGTCCAAATAACCCAAGTGATTAATTACATGCATTTTATTATGCGACCTATAATGCACCTTATTATGCACACCTTCAAAAAACAAAAAAAAAAACTACATAAATTATGAGTGCAAAGTCCCAACAAAAGCCGTCAAAATAGAATCAAATTAAAGACATGAAGACAAACAAAGACATTCAATACAATCACTAGATTCTCAATTCAAAGGAACCCCTCCACTTTAGATTATAGCAAAAATCACTAAAAAAATGGTGATTTTAAATTGTAATAATTAATTACAAAATTTATGAACCTAGTACCCATCAATTTAAATTAAACACAAATAACACATTCACCATCAAATTCAAAGTCAAGAACCCATTAGTTGCGCATATTTACACCTATCTAAAAGAAATCTATGAACCCGTCGTACATCACTTCTCGTATATCTATAACTACAAATCAATAGCATCACAAATTGACGTATCGTTTTCAAATTTAATTTCTTCCAAGATAAAGCACTTTTCCCAAAATTTAATGCAAAAGCTATCATTGTGTGAGAGCATAACAGGGAGCGTAAAGAAGATTAAGGATTAGATATCTTAAATACTCACTTGGTATAATAAATATACATGTTACCCACAAGGAAACTTAAATATGTAATTGTTTTCTCTCCTGTCAAGAACCAAAATACAAATGTGAGCAACATTAGATATGACCTTTTAAGAATAATCGTTGAAGTTACATATAGTGTTAATCATGTAAGTTTTTACTTTATTACATATTGAAAAGTTGACGATATGAAGAAAATTTTGGAGAGTGCGTGAGAAAAAAGATTGATCAACTAACGCCTAGTAACAAGGTTCTGATACCCCGCTAACTAAATTACCAGGTGGCTAGCCCGTGTTCAAAATAAAATGTGGGTCTCATATGGCTCATTCTTAGCATCACTTTTTTTTAAAGTTACTAAAAACCTAATAATTTAATTAGACTGGTGCCAATTTTATCTTTCATTAATTAACAATATGCAGAAATAAATAATAATTAAACCATCAACACAAACTGATAATTGAATTTAACATTGATAAATAATATAAATAAATCAAAGTGACTGAATCAACTCTCGGTTCAAAATACAATCCAACAATAATTAAGAAAAATACACAGAGTCCAATAAATAACTGAATACTAAATCTGAGGGTGACATGCCCATATGAGTACTGAAGTAAAGATCCTACACTATGAATAAATGAACGAATGAAGCGTTTATAGCAAAGTTCTGCAACTTCCACATGAGCTGCAGCTGCGTATCCCTAGATAGAATCCTTAAAATGGCGTCCCAGTGGCTAGACACTTAAAATGTTTTGGAAAAGATTTTAACACGGGTCAGAGCCCGAGTAAAATATTTTTGAAAATATTTAGTAAGCAGTTAAATTGTAATAATTAAATATGCATGCACATTCTTTATATTTAAGCTAGTATCCCACTCACTTGAGGTATAGCTCACCCCTCATCCAATTTGCACACCTAACGTTTTTCTGCTAACCATCCTAGTTAAGCTACCCCACATAACTAGTCGTATCACACCTCTTGCCATAACACTACTCTAACCCGAGTATTCTTACTTTGATTATTAAGTTATCTACTCACTAACTCATTAATCATTTCAGCTATTTTAAATCATATAATATTCACACTAGTTATATAAGCAATCCCCATTTTAAATCATATAACTTACACACTAGTTATATAAGAAATACATTTACACTTAATTATTAATCCCGTATATAATTATTTACTAATATTATATATCTACTAATATACTACAATATTTACACATATGCCGCGTATAATAACCATCCATTCCTGAGTCATAACTCACCGGATGCTTTCTTTAAAATGCTATCATGTCCTAGGCATGCTCACTCTATCCCGTCCACCTCAAATCAGACTAGCTTGTGACACCCTAACTAATTAAATACCGGGTCGCTACTTCTTTATGAAATTAATACATAATATCAAGCTGGTTAAGTCTTAGCATCACTATCGAAACATTTAATTGATTACTAGCCACCTAATATTTAAAAAAAAAAAAAGATGTCAAAATTTACTAATTAAGTTAACAATTAACTAAAAATTAAATCATCACCCATCAATTGCATAAACAATCTCATATGAATAACCAATGTAGAGAAATAAACTGAGTCTGGAATAAACACTCCGATAATAATACCATATTAAAATAAAGTCCTAATACAAGAGTCTGAATAAATAAACCAATATTTGAAATAATGATAGTCTGTATCTACAACCTCTGTATAAGAATGGGTAACATGCCCTAACTGATATGAATGACCCTGAAGGAATCAAAGATAAATGTGGAGGCTTCTAATACCGAGATCCTATAGCTTCCACAACAGCTACAGCACGTCCTCAAAATGAAACTTCTATGCTTGGCGACCCTGTGGCTGGGCACCTAAAAGGTTTTACAAGAAACATAGATTTGAAAGCAAACGTGTCAGAGCCCGAAGTGAAAACAGTTTAAAAATATAGCAAGTGTTTACTTGCATTAAACAGTAAATATTATATGCATGGTAGTTGTGTACTCTCACATGAGTTTCTCACCTCTCAACTAATGTGCACGCTTCATGTATACCCTTAACCCGTCCTAGTTATGCCACTATCTAACTAGTCTGTACTAACCCCTTACTTTCACATTCTAATATGAGGTGTCTACTCATATTATAGAAACAATTTATCTTTATATCTCACATTCACTTTCATTAAATTACTTATCACAACTGTTAATTAAATTCTCATATTCGTAGCCCATTCAAATACCTTAGTTATTCACATCTACTAAGCAACAGTGAACCAGTCACAAGTATATATATAAATCACTCAATACATATATACATATATGGAACCCTAGGCTAAGTTGCGATGCACGCAAAGTCTGCTATTAAATCCATGTACATCACGTACGTAAGAACCACGCGTTCTGAATCACTCAAGAACCGTCTTAATATAAATCACACATATTGGAGGCAAACATAGTTCACATACCCATAGGTCACGCACATACCTATGCTTCCATGGTCAACTGACTTATCAACTCATAAATTAGTCATTCACAGTCCTATGTCCTTAAGGTACCAATCTAAATCCCCCCTAAGGTACACAAAGATAAGATGGTCCTTTTCCGAAATCCAACCTCACGTGATAGCAAGTATGGTAGGTATGTCATACACATAATAAATCCATACACTAGGCATTCACACAACCCAAGTAATCATATATCAATATAGGTATTCTCACGTTCCATCTTATAAGTCTCATACGTATCATAGTGTCATCCCAAATATTCTACGTAATATGTTTAGCGCAACAACTCTCGTCGTATAAGTCTGAATACTTAAACCTACCTCATAGGTTACTAAGTCTCCCACTAGTCTCTAAAGTTATCTCAGGAATTCCAAGTCCCTCTTCTACTGGTCCTAACCTTAAAATTAACACTCATCCACTTTAAATCCAAATGTTTATAAAACTTCTAACCGTATCTCACTCGGTAAACACTCGAAAGTACTTTATCCAATCACATAATGTATAACATATTACGGGCATTAAATACAACCCTACTGACCTTAACCAAGTCCCCCAACATTCTATTAAATCCCCTAAGAGTTCTTACAAGCTTGGGATTTGCCGAACCTTAACGGGAAAATAATCTACAAAAATCAGGGGGAGTCGATCGATCAATGAAAAGGGTCGATCGATCGACACTCATGGGTCGATCGATCGATCAAACAGGTATTACGAATCTGCATAATTTTGCCTACGGGTTTCATCAAACTTAACCCTCAAATCCTCTACTATAATGTCTCAAACTCCAAAATATATATTCCTAACATCATATCAACATAAATACATAACTTCAAACATTTGAGAATCATCAAATCAAAATGGGAACTCAATTTCTTGGATCAATTCACAAAATTTTCATTTAAAAACCCTAGTTCTCTAATTTTCTTCAAGAACACTATATAATTCATTACAAATTCATAATTCTCTATGCATGGATAATAATTTCATGGATGCTATAATCCCAGAAGTTAACTACATGTAAAACCTACCCATATTACAATTTTAATTCTTAAAATCCATTCAATTATCATAATTCAAGGTTATTCTCCAATTATAACCTAACATGGATGATATATGCACTGAATTATTGCAAGTTAAATCACTTTCCTGGAATTGAAGATTTTTATCCTTTAAAGACGATAAAGGTTGGTTCTTTTTCTATTTGCGGTCACAAATCTGGCGATAGTGGTGGTGTGTGGTGGTTATGGCCATGGAAACCCTTTGGAACTTCTCCTCTCTATTCACGTTACCCACTCTTTGGTTTTGACAGATAATGACCCTAGTGGCACAAAGGTCGGTTGATAAATAACACTTAATTTTCGTAGATCACTTTTCATTAAAAATTAAAATGACTAAAATACCCTCTCGGGTTGTCGGTTAGGCCTAAAAATGCCCCGGGACCTAAATTAATCCCCCGTCTAGTATTTTTGGAGTATTTCGACCCATCCGGATGCGTTGGCACACTCAAAATGACATACGGATGATAGAAATATAATTTACTTACAATTTCGTTTAAATAGATTCTTGGCGCGACTGACACGCACGTCCAAGGTTAATTTTCGAATTGTCGTATTTATAACTCGCGACAATATTAATGAATTCAATAATCACATATTACCATATTCACTTAGTAATATTCAACATTATTATCATAATCAAATACCGACTCTCCTCTCTCTAGTATCTAAATCCGGATTAATTTCCAATTAATTATCTCAAATTAATTTAATTAATCCCATAATTAAAAGAAATTTTATTTAATTAATCTCATAGTTAAAAGCCATAAAAATACGGGGCATTACATAGCTCACACAAAAAGTGAAACCGAATAATACCCAAAGTGGTTCACCTTTAAAAATAAATCACACAATAAAAATCATGGACGATATGACTTGGGGACTATACTCTCCTGCTCCTCAAGCCAAGGGATTCACCCACATCGCGCAACCTCCAATAATAGCACTAGAGGGGTATGGTTTCACATAAATATCATTCAAACCAATATTTATAAATCATACAACTATATATATATATATATATATATATATATATATATATATATATAGTATCACACTAACCGTATACATATATTTAAATTAAAGTCCGGCTAATCCGTTCCTAACACCCGAAGCACTAGCCCAAGTATAACTAAGTCTATATATCGGCTTATAATTTGATTAATCTCACATTAATTATTTTATTAAAGTAGTATCACCCAACTATCGTATCCCGACTCACTCATTCGATATGTATTTCACCTTTTAGAATATGTTACAAAAAATCCCACTGTTAAGTTTGACACCCGTCATTAGATTTTATATTCGATCATTTATTAATATCTCTATAATAGATTAAATCGGATACCCCATTCCTAACTCCCGTGGCATAAACCTGTAAAATATCAGACTTAAATCCTCGACCCTTAATTTAATTAATATCACCTCAATTAATTTTATCCAACTGGTGTCACTCAACCATAATGCCCAGACTCCCTTTATTAGTCCGTATTTTAACCGTTTAGAATTTATTTCACCAAATTCCATTAATAAGTTTGACACCCTTATTAAATTTAATATTCCTTAATACTCATCCCATAAGACTCTAAGTATTAGGTTCCATTTAATTTCTATCAATTAAATTCCACCTTAAGATACCAGCCCGTATGCTAAATTCATCTAAAATTCCCATTCGAATACGTTCATATATTTTTTAGTGGCGTTCATTATAAATACTCCTAAATCCATATTACGGATTCATCCCTATCTAATCCAAGGATAAAATAATGTTCCTTAATATTTTTTTCAAAATCCTTCACTCATCTACGGACATCTCCACATAATCCGAATTTATTTCTTCCTAAAGATGTCGGTCTCACGCACCCTTTCGTAGAAAAATCATAACTAATTAAAAAAAATCAAAAAAATACGGGGTCGGATCCCATGCGACCATGACGAAAAGATCTATAATATCATATTTTACAATAACTGAAGGGGTAGTCGATCAATCGACGAATGTGGTTGATCAATCGATCGATCGGATATCAGCCTTCTTCACCAACTGTTTTTCCACTATTGTTAAACCTTCAAGGTTTGAATCTTTAAACCCAGACCTCAAAGCATCTCTCCTATCATATACTTATCCTTAATACAAGGTCCAAACATCCTAATAATCTTCAAAGATCATTAATTTATAACTTTTCCGATATTTTTCGAATCGCATTTATCACAGTTTATCCAAATCTCTTCCTATATTCAATTATATTAATCCAAATTCCATAAGTTCAACTGTTGCGTTTTGAATAAAAATCATATTCTAGAAATATTATATAATAATCCATCATTAATTGAGTAATTAATCTACACGATTTGCTCCAATTACCAAAAATCCATTTCATATCAATTCCCACCCAAAAACGAATTTGGTTTACACCCACCATGATATGAATCACAATACTGCAATTTAAAATGAAAGAAAGTTTAACCACTTGCCTGAATAATTCGTAGGGTCTGATTTTCTTTGATGTAGGCGGTATTTGACTAAGAACAAACCCAAATATTTGACGAAGAACACACCCCTCTTCTTGGTTTGGCTCCCCAAATCTCTCCCAATTGTCCCTCTTTTCTCCTCGGCAAAGCTAGGGTTTTCTTAATGAATTATTTTTGCCACAAACTCCCTACCTTATTTCTTATATCATCAATCCCGAAATTAATCTTTTGGGCCAAATTAAAATAATCCAAACACCCCCATGTGGGCCCGATTATGCCTAAAAATGCCCTGAGACCCAATTACTACCCCCCGAGTACTCTATTCAACTATCTCAACCTATTTTGAATGAACCGTGCACTCAAAATCGCCATCCGAGTCACTTTACTAAAATTCTCCAATCTCGACCTTAAATTACGACACATGAACTTTTAAAAATAATCTCAATTAATTAAACCTTAATTCACTAAATTACTTAAATTCTCCAAATTAAAATAAATTCTCTAATTTAAATAAATTCTTCAATTCACCAATTTAATTATATTATATAACCTTTGAATTACGGGCTATTACATTTTTCTCCCGTTACAAATGAATTTCCTCCTCGAAATTCGGATAAGTCTAGTACTCCAAGCATCGAATGTTTCCCTAATCACATGCCCCTAAGATCGCTACACATATCCCTACCCCTTCAAATTGGGAATTATATTAAAATAATTATTTACCCAGGGCTCCCATACACCCTGTACCCATGCTTAACTGCATAGATGTTACCCGGATATACTAGCCTTAAACCATAATATAACTTTAAATTCATAGATATAACCGCATATATGTGTCATATTCAAGGTACCAAACCCATGTCCTAATGACCACACAGCTCCCACTTCCAACGTTGTGCTAAGTTTCATGCGTGGGACATCTCGCCAAGAGAAATCCAAACAAGGAACCCCCCCCCCCCCCCGATACACTACTATCTAACATTGCCGGTCGTTGAGATCTATTAGGCCCTAGGTTCATAGCATGTACCCCCAAATTCTCGTCTCCTGGCATGAAAGTATGCTCGTTCATTCTCATGTTACCAAAGACATCATACAATATAGCACCCCTTACTATCACTAGTTTCTTAGTGCGAATCAATCACGAGTTATATCTCCCCACTCGATAATAAACATATACACCTTAAACCCAATCAGTAATCGTCCCTACTCCCCGGGATCAAATACAAGAATAAAAACACTTTCTCATAAGGCTATTATGCAACACACAATAACATATATACACGAATACATAGACTAGACCCTCTTTCATGTGATAGCTAGCATAATTAAATCATATCTCTGAACATCGAACACAAGTTCTCACTATACTATATACTATAGCCCAAATATCTCGGCATAAATATAACTAATGTCTTGTATGTAACATACTTATCTCAAGCTCAACCCCAAACTCTCAGCGTGGCTATATCATACAGGTATTCTCGATTACCCCCACAAATTGCAATTTATTTCTTGTCAATATTGTCCCACCCATTAACTTGTGGTGCAAAAGTTTTCTCAATGCCTCCTTCGCAGCACGACCCGGCTCCACTCGCCATATATTATAATAGCTCTCAGCTTAATGTGTTTCTTCTACAAGTTCAATAATTTATCATTTAAAATCGAATCACTAGCATCCAATAACGCCTCGCTTCTCCCAATGTTTATTAAGATCCATGCATGTAACATCTTGCAACGAAGTTCAAAATAACTTTCCCCAATGCACTATCCCCTAGCATTGTCGATCATCGAAATACATGGTTCCAAAACACACGACTATGATATCACAAATTCTGTCTCGCACCACATAAATCAAATCGTTTATTCCCATGTCTCTCAAGGCGTCACACGATACGATGCTCCCACTATCACTAAATTCTCAGCATGTAAACAATAATGAGTTAAATCTCTATGCTCAATAGTAAACTCGATATACCATGAATCACATTAGTAAAATTCCCTACGCACCGGGATCCAACATAAATAGACATTGTACTCTCTGAAGTCTACTTCCTAAAATATCACTGCGATCTTGACCCTCTTTCAAGTGAGACATCGCAAAAATATATATCTTGCACCGGAATAACAAACACGACTGTGTTGCTTTAATCTCCCACCATCGCTTAATAGTCCGTACATAAGAAAAAAATCATATCTCGAATATCACCTCTCAAAATGAGCTAACCTCATAAAATATATATCCTCTCAGTGTCCACACCCGCTCCCTTGAAGATGGAACTAAAGAGAGCCCCGCTACACAATAATAAATATATATAACTATAGTAATATTAACGATACCTCTACTAAACCCGTTTCTCATGCGAATCTAGTACTAATAAATTACTATGACTCACTCATGTCATACAAAATAGACCTCAATCATCCTGGGATAAAACTCACACTTTCAAATGGTTCTTTGCCCTAATACCCCCGTCCCAACCGAATAAAAAAAACTTCTTATAATTATGCCCCTACTGGGCATCCCACTCCTGTCCCCCAATTCACTACGGACAATATCCACACGTGTGCTCCTACACTTTGCATATAAGATACCTCTCTATTAAAATAATTGATGAGAGGATTTGTGGTAAAACCACACCCCAACTTCTTCATTATTCATGGTATCACTCCATTGTTATGGTAAATGACTCCCATCACTACAACACAACTCCTTTGAGCCAAAAATTTCGCCCAAAATTTAATCATGGGTGCCACTGCACACCAGCCTACATAATTGCATTTGGGTTATCTCCTTCCATTGACCCATTACACTCCCTCTATTCCTCGAATCCTTATGGATGGCTCTTCGAAAGAGTTCCTCTGACTCCACCACGTTATCGACTACTTGTGTGAGTATGAATTTGTACCACCGCTTTTTACGACAATGCTTAGGGAACTACATCGCCCTAGTGATTATCCCAACGCCTCCTGCCTGAATAATAACCATGGTGACTTTTATCGTGGTCACCGTTCTCAGGATATTCCATGGCTTTTGCTGCCCCTCTCCTCATATAGTCCTTTCAACAGCCCTCGTTGGTCGTCCAAAGTAGTTCGGTGTACGAAACCCCATCGAACTCATATATGAATTGCACCAACTATACTTAATAGAAGGAGAATATAATTCGCATATGTAGAGAAATACAAAAATCCTATAATAAGGCTCTATATTAAGGAACGCTACGCTGAAATATAATAAGCCGCACAGATCCTAAGGACTCTAGAACCTAAAGCTCTGATACCATTTGTGACACCCCGCCTACTAAAATACTGGGTGGCCAGCCCGTGATCAAAATAAAATGTTGGTCTCATATGACTCATTCTTAGCATCACACTATCGAAAACATTTTAAAGTTACTAGCCACCTAGTAATTTAATTAGATTGGTGTTAATTTTATCTTTCATTAATTAACAACATTCGAAAATAAATAATAATTAAACCATCAACACAAACTGATAATTGAATTTAACACAAATAAATAATATAAATAAATCGAAGTGAACGAATCAACTATCGGTTCAAAATACAATCCAAAAATAATTGAGACAATAACCTGGATACACGGGTCCATTAAATAACAGAATACTGGATCTGAGGGCAACATTCCCATATGAGTACTAAAGTAATGATCTTACACTAGGAATAAATGAATGAATGAATGAATGAATGAATGAATAAATGAATGAATGAATGAAGCGTTTACAGAAAAGTCTTGTAACTTCCACATGAGTTACAGCTGCGTATCCCTGGATAGAATCCTCAAATTGGCGTCCCTGTGGCTGGACACCTAAAATGTTTTGGAAAAGATTTTGACACGCGTTAGAGCCCAAGGAAAACCTTTTTGAAAAATATTTAGCATGCAGTTATATTGTAATAATTAAATATGCATGCACACTCTTCATATTTATGCTAGTGCCGCACTCACTTGAGGTATAGATCACCCCTCATCTAATGTACAAACCTAAATCTTGCCTTCTAACCTTCCTAGTTAAGCTAGCACACCTAACTAGCCATATCACACTTATTGCCACAACACTACTCTAACCCGAGCATTCTTACTTTGATTATTAAGTTGTCTACTCATCAACTCATTAATTGTTTCAACTATTTTAAATCATATAACATTAACACTAGTTATATAAGAAATCCCCTTTTTAGATCATATAACTTACATACTAGTTATATAAGAAATATATTTACACATGTACTAATCCCGTATATAATTATCTACTCATATTATATACGTACTAGTATACTAAAACATTTACACACATGTCGCGTATAATAACCATTCAGTCCTGAGTAATAACTCCCCGAATGCTTTCTCTAAAATGATATCACGTCCCATTCATGCTCACTCTAACTCAGCCACCTCAAAATGGACTAGCTCACACCGAACTTGGGCAAAAATATCGCAAACGTAGTAGAGGCGGTCATATTTTCCTCACCGAAAGTGAAACCGAATCATATCCAAAGAGGTTCACCACTGAAAATAAATCACACAATAAAATCCTGGACGATATGACATGGGGACTATACTCTCCTTCTCCTCAAGCTAAGGGATTCACCCACATTATGCAACCTCCGATAATAGCACTAGAGGGATATGCTTTCGCATAAATATATATATATATATATACACACTATCACACTAACCGTATACATATATTTAAATAAAAGTTCAGCCAACCCGTGCCTAATAACCGTAGCACTAGCCCAAGTATACCCAAGTCTATATACTAATTTGTAATTTAATTAATCTCACATTAATTATTTTATTAAAGTACTGTCACCCAACTACCATATCTTGACTCACTCATTCGGTCCGTATTTCACCCATTGGAATTTGTTACACAACATCCCACTATAATGTTTAACACCCCTCATTAGATTTAATATTCGACCATTTAGTATATATCTCTATAAAAAATTAAACTAGCTACCCCATTCCTAACTCCCATAGCACTAGACTGAGAAATATCATAGTCAAATCCTTTACCCTTAATTTAATTAATATCACCCTAATGAATTTTATCCAAGTGGTGTCACTCAACCTTAATGCCCGGACTCCCTTTATTGGTCCTTATTTTAACCATTTAGAATTTATTTCGCCATATTCCATTAATAAGTTTGACACCCTTATTAAATTCAATATTCCTTAATACTCATCCCATAAGACTCTAGTTATTAGGTTCCATTTAATTTCTATCAATTACATTCCACCTTAAGATACTAGCCTGTATGTTAATTTCATCCAAAATTTCCATTCGAATACGTTCATATATTTTTTACATATATTTTCGAGTGTCGTTCATTATAAATACTTCTAAATCCATATTACGGATTCATCCCTATCTAATCCAAGGATAAAATAATGTTCCTTAATATTTTTTTTCAAAATCCTTCACTCATCTACGGACATCTCCAAATAACCCGAATTTATTTCTTCCTAAAGATGTCGGTGTCACGCACCCTTTCGTAGAAAAATCACAACTAACTAAAAAAAATCAGAAAAATACGATGTCAACCCCCATGAGACTGTGACGAAGAGATCTAAATCTCATATTTTACAATAACTAAAGGCGTCGATCGATCGACCAGATATTAGCCTTCTTCTCCGACTTCTTTTTCCACGATTGTTAAACTTTAAAGGTTTAAAACTTCAAACCAAGACCTCAAAATGCCTCTCCTATCATATAATTATCCGTAAGACAAGTTCCAAACATCCTAACAATATTCAAACATGATTAATTTATAACTTTCCCCGATATTTCTCGAATCGAGTTTATCACGGTTTATACAAATCTCTTCCTATATTCAATCCTATTGATCCAAATTACACAACTTTTAGGTTTTGAATAAAAATTATATGCTAGCAATCTTATATAATAATCTATCATCAATTTAGTAATTAATCTACACGGTTTACTCCAATTACCAAAAACCCATTTCATATATATGAGTACCCGAATTTTCCATCACAAGCCCAGACGAGTAGCCCAATAGAAGCAGCGTAAAGCCTGGGCCCCTCGCATCGCAATTGAATTCAGTTATGACTCAGTCCTCTCCTAAAATCTCACAGGGAAATATTCTAGGAGTAAAAAATGGATGTGAGGGAGTCCAACACCCCCACTTCCAAAGAACAAATATGTATATAAAAAATCTTAAGTCTGGGGCAAAAGTCACGATTGTATTCTCTTAAAACACTCCCCGGAGTACATTGAAATAATACTGACTGCACCACCGTGGACGTAGGCATTCTCGTTGAACCACGTATATACTGTGTTGTGTGATTGCCATCTTTTACATTCTTTACATGCTTTGGTGATTGCGCTTTTCTTATTTATTTGTGTTGAATATAATTGTCACTATAATTGGCGCCGTCTATGGGAAACGTTTGTCTTCCTTGAGAAAGCCCTCACCAACGAAGAATTTGAAATGTCTGGTCACAGCAGTAATGCCCCTCAAGCAGGGGATATCCAAGAGCTGCCTGCCCCCCGCAGGATACATTCGGATTAAAGGGCTCGCCCTGAGTGACCAACCTCAAAGGAGAGCCAGGGACCAACGAGGTCCACACAAATCTCAAGATTAATTGATGCCTATGAGGCAAGGCTCCAAGAGTAAAAAGATTTCGCTCACAAACAAGAGGCTGAAAACGCTCCCCTCAAAAGGAAATTAAAACAAATGGAAAATAACTCCATCGCAACACTAGGCGACATCCATACCGCACTCCTAGCCCTCAAGCGAGCAAGTCTCACAGCCGAGGAAGGATCCCTAGACGTGGATCCCAGAAGGGTGAGAAGCACGAGTTAAATAATGACTCGCTCGAGTAATAGTGACCAGCTCACCATTATAGGAGCCCAGCTCGTGGTGATGAGGATATAAGAAATTTGGACCGAAGAGACCAGCACCCAGCACATCGGGTTGCTAGATCAACCAGAGAGCTTGCTCGTCGAGCTCTCCAAACGCAGATGAATCCCTTTTCTCAAGAGAAATAGTAGAAGAAGCCCCCAAAAAGTTTGCAATTCTGAGATTTAAGATCTATGAAGGAAAGATCGTCCCTATCAATCACGTTAGGAAGTACCGATAAGTCATGACTCTCTGGAACCATTGAGATGCACTAATGTGCTGGATTTTCCCCTCGATCCTGCATGATGTGGCCTAGAAGTGGTTTGAGAGGCTCCTTCACAGGTCCATCAGAAATTTTGAGTCCTTTATCAAGCTCTTCACGACTCGCTTCATCATTAGCAGCTCCCATCCTAAGAGGATGGATGCTTTGCTAACAATGAAGAAGACGTCACAGGAGAGCCTATGGGACTATACAAAGAGGTACTGATAATTGTTCAACGAGTTCGAGGACTTCTTGGAGCAAGTAGCAGTGGATTCTTTTAATATCGCCCTGCCAAACTCTTGTCTTTTGCACCAATCCCTAACAAAGAAAGAGGTCACAACCATTGATGAACTTATGGCTTGCATCTAGAAGTATGCCAAATTGGAGGATGTGACATGCCTCAATATAGGGGAGAACGGTCGAACTAAGCTCGTTGCCAAGGGAAATAACAAAGCTGAGAACCAGAAGAAAGGAGGCAAGAATGGGGGCAATAATGGCTCTAAGAACGTAGGCAAGAGCGATGTTTTGAAAGCATTTCAAGCAGTGAACACTGTCTTCAAAGAACCAATCTACAAGATCCCGGTGAAGATCAAAGACGATCCATTTGTTAAGTGGCACAGAAAGATGGGAGGAGATCCCTCGAAGAGAAACAACGCACTGAGATGCACTTTTCATAAAGAGGGAGGACATAAGACTAAGCATTGCAAAGCTCTTAAGTCTTACCTCGAAGAACTGGCCCAGACTGGGCATTTGAACGAGTTTATGGAGAAGAAGGCAGAGAAAGTTACTGACAATGGAGAGATGAGGCCCGATAACATACTCGAGGATGATGTTGGCCATGAATTCGCAGTAGTTCATGGGGCATCTGATATGAAGCAGATTCAAGGGAATTCAGCTCGGATGGAGGTAAAAAAGGTTACAGTGGTAATGCAACCTTTTCAGATTGATCCAGCAAAGACATAATCAGGAAAGTGTCGACGAGCAGGTGACTTCGACTATAGCAAACATATTGTGTTCATAGAGGAAGATATGGTGGGAGTAAGAACACCACATCATGACGCATTGATCATTATGCTCAGGATAGCCAACTATGACGTCGATAAGTTGCTTGTCGACCTGGGATACTCATTCGAGGTAATGTATCTCGACCTCTTCTGAAAATTGAAGCTAAGCATTGTCGACCTGAAGGTTTTCCACTGTCCCTCTAGTCGGCTTTGCTAGAAAAGTGACTATTCTATTGGCAAAGATCGTACTGCCAGTAAGGGTAGGAAGTGTCTCCAAGATGATCGAATTTTTGGTAGTAGACATCGACTTGCCATATCAAGTTATCCTTGGCAGGGTATGGCTACATGCAATGAAGGCAGTCCCTTCGACCTACCATCAGAAACTTAAATACGTAACTCAGCGAGAAGTAATGGAGATTCACGGGGATCAAGCAGTGGCAAGAAGGTGCTTCATAGATTCCATCCACCCGAAACCAAAGAAGAAGGTCGATAAGGCCAAGGAGAAGGTCGAGGAAAAATTAGGTTTGGTACCTTCAAAATAGAAATTAAAATATGGAAGGCTCGGAGGGGAGGAGACCAGGCTCCCCCTCCCCCTCTGAACGGGTCGTTGAAAACCTGGATGAAATTGCAGCTTGTCGGGACAAGAAAGATAGGATGTTCTTAATTGGAGCTTCTCTCACATATCAAGAAAAAAATGAACTGATAGTATTGTTGAGAGGTAGTCTCGATGTTTTCGCGTGGGAACCATACGAGCTGCCTGGCATCGATCCCAATGTGGTTTGACATCAGTTACATGTAGACCCCACCTCCAGACCTATCACCCAGAAAGCACGGTGAACCACGCCAGAAAAGGCTAAAGCCGTAGAGAAAGAAGTTGAAAAACTAATGGATGCAAGATCCATAAGGGAAGTTCAATTCCTTAAATGGTTATCCAACCCAGTAGTAGTTCCACAGAGCAATGGTAAATGGAGAGTCTGCATTGACTTCACTAACCTTAACAGGGCATGCCCTAAGGACAGTTTCCCTCTTCCAAAAATCGACCAGTTGGTGGACGCCACAGCAGCTCACGAGAGAATGAGTTTTCTGAACGCATATTCAGGGTATCATCAGATCCCCCTGCATGCACTAGACCAAGATAAGATAGCGTCCATCACTATTATTGGATTATACTGCTACAAAGTTATGCCCTTTGGGCTCAAGAATGCAGGAGCAACTTACCAGAGGCTAGTCGCTAAGATGTTCAAAGATCAAATGGGAAATACCATGGAGGTCTACATTGACGATATGCTCGTCAAAAAGCAAGTGCAAAAAGGACCATCTCTTAGACCTATCAAATACCTTCGAGATCCTCAGGAAATACCGAATGAAACTCAACGCCGACAAGTGTTCTTTCGGTGTATAGTCAGGAAAATTCCTCAGATATTTGGTTAGCAAGAGAGGCATTGAGGCCATCCCTGATCAGATCGATGCGATCAACAGGGTACAATCGCCTCGCACGATACGGGACGTGCAGAAGCTCACAGGCATGCTCGCCGCTTTGAACTATTTCATTTCAAGATCCTCTAAGAAGTACAAACCATTTTTCAACCTCTTGAAAGGAAACAAAACAGTAGATTGGAATCAATATTTCTCGAAAGCATTGGAGGAGCTCAAGTCCTATCTTAGTAAGCCACCTTTGCTCGTCATACCTCAGGAAGATGATCACCTCTACTTATACCTCGCCGTCTCCAGCCAGGCCATCAGTTCTGCACTAGTGTGCGAGGAAGCAGGAATTCAACATCCAGTATACTACGCAAGCAAGATGTAATACCCCGTACTTTTAAAGGTATTTAAATTGCATGGTGGATTTAATTTGACAATTTGAGGAATTATTGTAAATAGTAATTTTGGGATTAATGAGTGCAATTAAATAATTTTAATGTTATAAAGTGAATAGGAAATATTAGTTTTCGAGTGTCCGATTAATATTTACATGGATTATATTTTCTTACGAGACTAAGTATATGAGTGGATTATTTTTAATTACATGTCGCAAGTTGGGTAAAGAGACAAAGGAAATATTTTAAATTGAAAAATACGCGTATTGAACATGCTGGGTCAAAATAGTGAATTTTAGTTAAGTGACTCGGATGGAGATTTTGACTGCACCATTGGGTTCAGAATGGCCGAGATTGTCAAAATAGAGTACCCGGGGGTAGTATTTGGGTTTCGGACATTTTTCGACTAGTAGGAACTCGTAAATGAGTACACGAGTCGTTTAACAATTGGGTATATGTCCAATTTCAAATTTAAAGAGGTGGAAGCCCTCATTTCCCCCAAATATCAGCCCTAAGAGAGGGAGAGAGAAGAGAGAAAGAAGAGAAGAAGAAGAAGAAGAAGAAGAAGAAGAAGAAGAAGGAGAAGAAGAAGAAGAAGAAGAAGAAGAAGAAGAAGAAGAAGAAGAAGAAGAAGAAGAAGAAGAAGAAGAAGAAGAAAGAAAGAAAAGAGAAGCAAAGAAGAACTTTTTGGCCAAAATTCACGGGATTCGACTCATGGTCGTCGGATTTAATCCACGGGGCAAGTGTTTAACTTTATTTATGATTTAGTGTGTTTAATTTTTCATATTGTAGTTGGTATAAAACTAAAGATTTTTGGGGTGAAATTTTGTGGATCAAACGAGTTTTCGAATGATTAAAACGGATATAACTCGATTAATACCCAATTTGAAAAACATGGAATTTATTGAAATTAATTGTTGAATATGGGTTCTAGGATGATTAGAACCCTTTCTATATGTGTATTTATGGTTGTTTGAGGTTAGTTGATGATGAGAGAGGAGATAAAAAGCTTGAGGTGTTTTAATGGAGGTTTGGATTTTTGGAGAAGAAGGTGAAGAGTGACCAGCATCACTTCCGGACTCTTTCGGACAGTAAGACATCTGATTCAACTCTCGGTCAAAACACAAAAGTTGTAAATATTTTTGATACGGTTGCGTGGGCACTGACCGCGTATTTTTTTTATTTTTCTTCGAATTGTTATGATTTTTATAAGATAGCAGTTCCGGGGTGAAATCACCAACTCGGAAATGCACTTGGATTTTGGAAAAATAAAAGCTAGAATTCTTTGGAGATAAATATTTGGGGTTCCTAAAAATAGTGTGGGGACTTCTAAATATTTTTTTTAAGTAAGCTATGTATCTTGGTTTAGATGATAGTAAACTCCAAGATTTACCCAAATAGGGGTGTTTGGGAGGAGTAACACTCGAGGTGATATTTCGGTGAGCAAAATTTTATATAAGTAATTGGATGCGTAGAAAACACACTTATATGCCAATTTTGGTTGAGTAAAATCCTATGAGGTTACTAGGATGAAATTTAGGATACGAGCTAAAGAGAATTGAGTAGTCATCCTATACGTATATTTATGACAATTATTATAGGTGAGAGGAATGTCTATCGTTATTTATGGGACGGATAAATATATTGGTATTGTTGGTATTGTCATCGTGCGGTGAGAAAAGCTCGGAAATAATATATTGAGGATTATTCAAAATTGATAAATGCGTAGGATATTCAAGAGATAAATATACTACGTAGGAAATTTATTATACGGATGGTGCGTATGCCCGAATGTTATTACATACGTGGGTTAAATAATTACCTATGGGGAATTATGTATAGGTGAGAGAAATACCTATAATTATAATACGGTTGTGTGAATACCAAATTGATGATATATTTATATAGGTGGAATGTGTACCTATATGATTGTTTATTATGTGTATGACATACCTACCATACTTGCTATCACGAGAGGTTGGCGTTCGTGTGAGGACAATCTTATCATGTGTTGCCTTCGGGGGGATTTTAGATTTGGCACCTCAAGAACATAGAACTGTGAAGGGCTTATTTGTGAGTCAATAAGTCTGCTGACTATGGGAGCGTAGGTATGTGCGTGACCCATGGGTATGTGAACTATGTTCACCTCCAATATGTGTGGTTTGTATTGATACGGTTCCTGAGTGATGCGGAACGCATGATCCTTATGTCCCTGATGTACAGGGATTTGATAGCAGAGTATGAGTTCACCGCAGCTGATCCTTGGGGTGCCATATATGTATATATGTATTATGATTAACATATATGTGTACTTGAGATAATCCACGGATGCTTAGTAAATGAGAATGACTAAGCCACTTATATTATAATTCGGTGGATGATTAATATACTTGTTACGTATAGTATATTGTTTATATATATGCGATGAGATATCATATAACCTAACTTTGTATAAAGTGAAAAGAATAAATAAAATTTCATATTACTTCCGGTAAATGAATATCCGGATTTATATGAATATGAATCTTAGGTTCTAATGAGAACTATTGATAAATACGGGATGGTATAAATATGGTATGTACTGAAGGCATAATGGATCCCGATGATCAACATTATCACGTAGTAGTGTATCGGGGGGATTCCTTGTTTGGATTTTGCTTCGCGAGACCCCCCATGCACGAACGTAACGTAATGTTAGGAATGGGGAGAAGTTTAGTCCTTATTACTCGAAATGATGAGGATTATTAGAAGGTGGGTAATTACATTAGTTAGGCAGGGTAGATTAACCAGGTTGTTTAAAAAGGTATGAGATAGTTGTGCACAGTTAGAAGAGAGGTGAGGTGTATCTCATGTGAGAGCGATACCAGTTTAAATATGAGAAATAACATATTTTAAAATATGGATTTTAAGCACTTGCTAAAAAATTTGCAAAACTCGGGCTCTGACCCGTTTCTCTATTTTCCCCTCTCTTGCTATATTTATATATATATATAGGTGTCCAGACATAGGGACACCTGGATGATAATTCTTTCGAGTCAAACGTTTGCTGCAGCAGCTCTGGATGCAAGCAGGTTTATATTATACACTTCTATCATTGAGATCTAGATAGGAGGTATTGTAGAAACATTCGGGCTTATGGCCCAACTTTACTCATTTATTCTTTTATCGCCTTTTAGTGCGGTATTCGATTTGGTTGTCTTATTGTACCGAGTGTTCAGTTATTTTATTTTAGTTCATTTCAGTTGCTGCATGTAAACTGTTGTAATTATTTTATTTGAATGGTTTGGTTAAAAGGAATAGTTAATTAAAATTTTGACGCCGGCGTAATAGGATATTAGTAATTAAATTGGTTTTCCACAGTGATGCTAAGAATTAGCCATATGAGACTCATGTTTTAATTTTATATAGGAGTGATCGCCCGGTATTTTATTAGGCGGGGTTTCACATGTGGTATCAGAGCATCAGGTTCTTGTGTCCTTAGGAATCTGTACGGACGTACTACGCTTTCAGCGTTGCTTTTGATTTGATATAGAGCCTTATGATTAGGATTGTTGATATCCTCTTGTGAGATTTCATTCTCCTGCCATTATGTAAGATTATAGTAAATATTTTTCGCGCTCGTTCAGGATTCGTGTGATGATCGACGAAGGGAGACCATGGAAGACCGTGGTGAGGGAAGCAGGAGGCGAGGCTTAGTTAGAGCTATAAGTTGATGTTAGAAATGAGGATCGTGGTAAAGGTCATTTTCCTTGTGGCATTATCATGGGTTGCTGCAACGACTACTAAAATATAGTAGTTAAAATTATCAAGAATCATTGTACTTGAGAATGGTGCTAAACTTGAATTAACAAGTAGAAGGCTCGGAAGCTCTTGCTTATAGTTGGGTATGGAATTACCCATATGTGAAAATTTGAGGAAATTTTTTTCACTCGTTGGAGCAATGTGAAATGGTGGTAACGATGGTCACCATATTTAGAGGAGCATGATATTTTGATCATAAATTAATCTTACAGATGGTTTTAAACTGTAAATTCCCTTTATTTAGAATTAAGTGAATGCAATTTCTAGGTTATTCACATAAGAATCGGTCAGAGACCGACGGTGAATAAAGAGTGGCATGGTTAAGTGAACTTAGTACCGGAGTAAGGTAGGTACAATGGAGAAAGAGGCTTCTCCAGTGGAATAATAGACTCACTAGTAAATTGGACTTACGTAAAGTGAGTTATAGTTGGTTTAGTGCAAGGTGTGAAATCTGCAATGAAAAATTAAAGTTGTGAGACTTTGTGATTTTTAAGAGTCTAATGGGATAAAGACTCTTGGGCTTCGAATTGGAATTTTGGATGTAATTGGGATACGAGCTAGTTGTGATAAGCTTAATATTATGAATTTAAAAGAGATGATATAGTTATATTACCAAAGATATACACGATTAGCCGGATTATACTATATATATATATATATATATATATATATATATATATATATATATATATATATATATATATATATACACACACACACACGAGCATATTGAGAATATATATATGATATCAATAAATATATATGTATGTGATTGGTATATTTGTATGAAACATACCCCTCGAGTGCTATCATGGGAAGTTATGTATTTTAGGTGAGGCCCCTGGCTTCAGGAGCAGGGAGCGTATAGTCCCCAGGTCATAGTGTCCATTTTATATTGTGTGAATTTTATCAGGAATGAGACATAGTGGGTATGTTGTGACACCCCGCCTAATTAATCCCCGGTGATCAGTCCTAAATCAAGTTAGAAAAGGTTTCTCAGTTGGTCCATTCTTAGCATCACTGTCGTCTTTTTTTTTTAAATACTAACCACCTAAGTGAGAAAAGTAGACTAGTGCTAATTTTTTTATCTTTCAATTAATTAAATAAAACTCATGCGGAACATACAACAATACACAATCACAGTTAATTAAAATAACCATCCACAAATAAAACTCCTAACTGAATAAACCATCGGTTCAAATACCCAATACAAGTAAATATCAGAAAAACATCTCAACAAGTCTACTACTGATAAATGAAACTGTGAGCGACAAGCTCAGATAACTACTAGAGAGTCTCTACAAGAATGAAAGAAGGAGGCATCTATCAAAACCCCGCAACATCCACATGTTCTGCAGCAAGGATACCTGGAATAGAGTCAAGCTTGGCGCCCTTGTGGTTGGACACCTAAAAGTTTTTAAAAAAATTTATAGCAAGGGTTAGTACCCAAAAATATTTGAAAACATTTAACAAATGATTAACTTATAGTAATAAATAAATATGCATGCTCTTCATATTTTAGTTAGTGTCGCACTCTCTTGAGGACTTACTCACCCCTCCTCTAATGTGCACTACTAACACTTCCATTTAATTTACTAGGTCCTACGCTCCTGACCCAATACTTATTTTTAACCCTCGAATGTTACCTACTCTAACCGAGTATGCCTTAATTTATGATTTTTAAGTTATTATAAACGTCAAACTTAATTGAATCATTACTCCTTTTAATTTCATATAACATTCACCACTTGTTATGCACATAATACATTTTTCACTATGCATTGATTATCCCATATATAATTATTTACCTAATTATATAATTCATCGTATTACCGTATTCACAAGCATACTGGAATAACATTTAATACAAACTCTCGACCGAGAAATAATACTCATGAAATATAAATTTTCCCAAGTGCTATCCCACTAGGTGTATTCACGTAACCTAGTTATCCAAGTTAGATTCGCTCACTAACTTAGTTTAACATATGAATTGGAGGCGGTCATATTCCTTTCCTGAAAAAGAGATGCCCCTCACCCATATAACGGACGCTATGACCTGGGATTATACTCGCCCTATTCCTCAAGCTAGGGGATTAATCCACTACGCGCAACCTCCCCCTATAGCACTAGAGTATATAATATTAATATTCAATCTCTGATATTAATGCACACACTATATATATATATACTATCACACACCGTATATATATATATAAATATAAAATGTCCCGGCTACACCATGTACTGAATCCGTAACACAAGCCTATTTAATTATTAAGAGCTTATGGTCCAACCCTAATTATTAATTAATTTGCACATTAATTAATTTAGTCACCTCTGCTGTCGCCCCCACCATAAATTTGGACTTACTCTCGTAGCTTGAAATAACCTGACTCGAGTCTAAATTCCCGACTCCCGAATTTATAATCATGACGTGTCACCCAAAAATTTCCTCGAATCCTAATTAACTTTACTCATGATTAATTAGGTTTAAACTCATGTGTTAATTTCCCATAATTAATTACATAAGGATTTATTATATCGATTTTTCTTTTATACACATAACTGGGCAGAATTGCCGAAATCTGCCGACCTTCTATCGATTGACCCCAGACCTTCGATCGATCGATCGAACAGGTCTTCGTCTTCTTCGCGAAGACATAATCAGCCATGGACGAAAATTCTCAAACCCTAATTCCTTCTACCAGTAACCTCAAGACCTCTTAGCATTAATACATGTTAGAAACCTTATTAGGGACCTCCAGAATGTCCACCAACATCATTAATTCGTCCATTAACTACAATTTCTGGATTTGGGGAAATATTCATCTTTAACTCTTAACCCATTTACATCCCAAATCCCTTCACCAAATTCGTTTCTAATTATCCAGATATCATCCTACCAGATATGTATCAGTTTATAATATCAGATTTCTACCAGAATTTTCATTCAAATTCGTAAATCAAATTATTACTTTTCAAAACCTCATGTTTATGCCATGAACACCCAAAACGAATTTTTTGATCAAACACATCACATGAATATGAATTTCAAAACAGATTTAATACTATTGCAAGTTATCCACTTGCCTTAGGTTTCGTAGTGTCTGATTCGGATATGAATTCCAAGGTTGAAGATGGTCCTTGTTGGCTCTCTAATGATCCCAATATTCCCTTTAACTGCTATTAGGGTTCCTTAATCCACTTAGTCTTTTTCTAAAACTCTATCAGCCATTTTCTTATTCCTTCTAATTCCTTAATTTACCTAAATCCCGTTTTTTTCCTAATGGGCCAAGCCCAAGTGACCCAAATGCCCCCGTGTGGGCCCGGCTATGTCTAAAAACGCCCCGTGACCCGTTTATAACCCCCGGGTACACTTTTCCGACTATCTCGGCCCATCCAGACTCAACCGTACACTCAGAATTGGCATCCAAATTAATTTATAAAAATGTTTATCCCCTCACCCCTTTAGTCTATACCGACTCCCGGTTGAAATAAGTGCATACCCTGTCATTAATACTCGAAATGACTTAAATAAATAATTACTACTCACTTAGTAAATAACTTCCCGTAAATATTAACCCTTTACTCCTCGATTAATATTTAAATAAAATTTTCCTTAATTAATTCAATTAAATTATGACTCACAAGTAATTTTCAATTCCCGAATTAATTAAATATTTAATGCATGAAAATGCGGGGTGTTACATACTCCCCCCCCTTACAAAGGAATTTCGTCCCCGAAATTAGGTCATACCTGTGATAAACAGCTTTGGATATTGCTCCCGCATATCCTCCTCCTGCTCCCAGGTAGACTCATCAATGTTGTGATGACCCCATTGTACTCTAACTAGTGGAACAACCTTGAATCGTAATTTTTGCTCTCTACGATCTAGGATAGCCACCGGCCTCTCCTCATATGAGATGTCTGGCTGTAAATCAATTTCTTCGAGTGGAATGTGCCAGAAGGCCCTCTCACTTCTGCGATATTTCTTTAGCGATGCTACATGGAACACGTCGTGTATCTGATGAAGATGCTCCGCTAATCCCAGCCTGTAGGCTACAGGCCCCACCCTATCGATAATAGGGAAAGGTCCCACATACCTCAGTGCTAGCATACCCTTCTTGCCGAATCTCATCACCCCTTTTATGGGAGACACCCTGACCAATACCTGATCCCCAACCTCTAACTCTACGTGTCTCCGTGAAGCATCAGCGTAACTTTTCTGCCTATCCTGAGCTATCCGAATCCTCCCTCGGATCATCTCTATCTTGGAAGATGTCTCCTGAACAATATCCGGCCCCAATAGTTTGTTGTCCCTCACTTCTAACCAACAAGCGGGTGAACGACAAGGTCTCCCGTATAATGCCTCGAATGGTGCCATGCCGATCGTGAATTGGTAAGAGTTATTATACGCAAACTCTACCAGAGGAAGATATTTCTCCCAACCTCCCCCAAAGTTTAGTATACACATTCTGAGCATATCTTCCAACATCTGATTGACTCTCTCGGTCTGCCCGTCAGTCTGTGGGTGATAGGCGGTACTCAAACGTAACTCTGTGCCCATGGCCTCCTAAAAACTATGCCAAAAATGGGCCACAAAGATTTTGTCCCTATCCGACACAATATTAATCGGTACCCCGTACAGTTTAACAATCTCCGCTATGAATAGCTGTGCATAACGCATCGACTCAAAGTCTGTGCGAACCGGTAGGAAGTGGGCCACTTTGGTTAACCGATCCACAATAACCCATATGGAATCGTGACCCTTCTGTGATGTTGGTAATCCTGTAATGAAGTCCATAGATATGCTCTCCCACTTTCACACAGGAATTTCAAGTGGCTGCATCATCCCTGATGGTCTCTGATGGTCAACTTTCACAAGCTGACACGTGGCACATTTCGAAACAAATTCTGCTATGTCCCGTTTCATCTCTGCCCACCAATACTGCCTCCTCATATCTTGATACATTTTATCCCCACCGGGATGTATCGCGAATCTTGACCCATGAGACTCTGTCATGACAGCGTGCCTCAACTCCGCATCCTCTGGCACAATCAACCTCCCATTATGGCGTAAGCCTCCCTCCGAGCTGATCGAGTACCCCTCTGCTCCCTCAGCTAGCAACTGGCTCACCCTATCCCGGCAGGTCTGATCCTCTGCCTGAGCCCCCACAACCCGCATAATGATCTCGAGTGTGATGGATAATGCTGACATGCAAGCCCTGGCTACATCATCCTCATATTGAAGTTCTCTCCACTTCGCTTTCCAGACTTCTGATATTTCCCCAGTCGGTCTCCGACTCAATGCATCTTCCACCACATTAGCCTTACCAGGATGATACTGAATATCAAACTGATAGTCTTTCACAAATTCTAGCCATCGCCTCTGTCTCATATTCAAATCCTTCTGAGTGAATAGATACTGAAGTGATTTGTGATCCGTGAATAGCGTGAACTGCTCCCCCAGAAGATAATGTCTCCATATCCTCAAAGAAAAAATGACTTCTGCTAACTCCAGGTCGTGAGTGGGGTAATTCTTCTCGTGGGTATTTAGCTTCCTGGACGCATAAGCTATAGCCCTTTCCTCCTGCTAAAGCACACCGCCAAGTCCTTGTAAGGATGCGTCAGTGTAAACCCGATACTCTAATCCTCCTTTCGACAATGCAAGCACGGGTGCAGATGTCAACCTGTCCTTTAACTCGTCGAAGGCTAATTGATAGTGATCATCCCAAGTGAAAGGTACCCCTTTCCGAGTAAGATTCGTCAAAGGGCCCTCAATCTTTGAGAATCCTTTGATGAACCGTCTGTAATAACCGGCCAACCCCAGAAAACTGCACACTTCTGTCGGTGTTGTGAGCTGTCCCCACACCCTCACCGTCGATAATTTACTTGGATCCACCGCAATACCCTGGTCTGACACCACGTGGCCAAGGAACTGGACCTCCCGTAGCCAAAATCCACACTTACCAAATTTGGCATAGAGTTGGTGATCTCGTAATGTCTGTAACACTATATGCAGGTGCTCTGCGTGCTCCTCCTCGGTACGAGAGTAGATCAGGATGTCATCAATAAACATGATAACAAACTGATCGAGAAACTCCCTAATTACTCTGTTCATGAGATCCATGAACACTGCTGGTGCATTGGTGAGTCCGAATGGCATCACCTTGAACTCGTAAGACCCATACCGCGACAGGAAAGCGGTCTTCGGAACATCTTCCTCCCGGATACGTAATTGATGATATCCTGACCTTAAGTCAACCTTAGAGAAATACGACGCCCCTCTCAACTGGTCAAATAGGTCGTCAATCCTAGGCAACGGATACTTATTCTGTATTGTGGCCTTATTCAGCTCTCTATAGTCCACGCATAACCGTAGTGAGCCATCTCGCTTTTTCACAAATAACATCGGTGCACCCCACGGTGATATACTCCTTCGTATGAAACCCTGACCCAGAAGCTGCTGAATCTGCTCCCTTAGCTCATGCATCTCTGAATGGGACATACGGTATGGGGCCTGAGCAATTGGCCTCGTCCCCGGTGCTAAATCGATCACAAATTCGATTTCCCTGCTAGGTGGTAACCCTGGTATTTCCTGAAACACATCCTCAAAGTCTCTCACCACTGGGATTGAATCCAACGGAATAGCCACCTCCTGTGAGGTTTCCTCCTCAATGTAATATAAGTGTGTGCGTGACCCTCCCTCGGGTAGTGGCATTGCTATTAAGAACATCTCCTGCCCCGGAATGGAGAACACGATAGTCCTTTCGTATCAATGCACCGTCGCCCGATAACCTGCCAACCAATCCATACCCAAGATGATATCGTACCCCTCCATATCTAACACTAGTAGGTCCGCTGCTAAACTAAGTCTCCCAATCAAAATGTCCACACCCCGACAATCGAGTGAATCGTGGCCCCGCTGCCAACTGGTGACTCTACACACATCCAAAGACCTCCCGTGGTCTCTAGTAGTCCGTCCCGTTTAGCAAAATTTAATTTAATGAATGAATGTGATGCTCCTCTATCAAAGAGAATAATACCCTCATAACCATGAATGACAAACATACCCTCAATTGCTGGCTGTGCTTGCTGCGCCGGGGGATTAGGAACATCCCGGACGTTATACACACGTCCGTAGTGCATCTGCCCCTGTTGAGGTGGGGCGGGTGGGGCTGGTACTGCTGGTGGTAATTGTCCCCGTTGCCCCTATTGGGAATCTTGTTGTTGACCTCTGACCCTCTGTGGTCATTCCCTCTTGAAGTGTCCTAGCTGGCCACACACAAAGCAGCGTCTCTGTCCATCCCCCTGTCGTTGGCCCTGTTGGCCCTTACGCGGCTGGGCCTGGCCCTGCTGGCCTCCCCCATTGTTCCCTTGGCCTACCGGCCCTGAGGAACCTGCTGCTGCTGATTCGGGCCCGGCTGCCCCTGCCTGAACCCCTGTCCCCCCTGTCGGAAACCACCAGGCTTAAACTTCTTAGCCTGATTCCCTTGCTGACTACTCGCCTGCTGCTGATCACCACAAGTGTCACTACTAATAATAGCCTTGCCTTGTTGGCTTGGCTCCCCTATTCGCTTGCTCCCCTTCGCATGGAAGCGATGGTCCTGGCAATGTACAAGTACAGCATTAACGACGTTTGTATACGTCACTAACGCCGGATTCCCAATCAAGTGTTGCCTGATCCTCCAGGCTAAACCATCCATAAACCTCGATTTCTTCCGCTCCTCATCGCTCACCTCATTTGGCACAAAGTTTGCCAAACGGGTGAACTCTTCCTCGTAGTCTGCCACTGATCGGTCACCCTGAACTAAATCACTGAATTTCTTCCTCATCTCAGTCTCTACTACTGGAGGAAAGTATTTACGGTCGAATCGCACCCAAAATTCTGCTATCGGCATCAAGTCTCACTCCCCGGTGGTGGTAACTGACTCCCACCATTGTAAGGCAGCCCCTGACAGACAAAAGGTAGCAAGCATCTGCTTCTATACCTCGGTACACTCTAGCATGCGCAGATGGCGCTGAATGTTCTTCTTCCAGTCACAAGCCTCTATCACATCTGTACTACCCCGAAAATCAAGTGGGTGACCCTTCTGAAAGGTCTCCCTAACTCTCTGCCAAGACGGTGGCCCCACTGGACCCTGAACTGCTGGTGCCACTGGAGGCGGTGCCTGGGGCTGTGGAAAGTGAGCTTCCATAGCTCTCATTGTTGTTTCGACCACCTGGGCCACTATCACTGCCACTTGAGTAGTGGAAATCAACTCGGGTGGGGGTGGTGGTAGCGGTACCTGTAGCTCCTGATGAGCCTCCCTGATTTCATCCCTAGCCTCAGCCCTCTCGGCTCTCAGTCTCCTCGGTGGCATCTGAAATAGATCGAATTGTATAAGTACACAATTTACACAAAAATATACAAAGCTGAAATACGATATCTCACAAGCGGAAAATGAATCAACAGTCCTAATAATAGGGCTCTATAACAACGAGTGCTACACTGAAACTTAGAAAGCCGCACAGATCCTAAGGACCCTAAAACCTGATGCTCTGATACCATCTATGACACCCCGCCGAATTAATCCCGGGTGATCATTCCTAAATCAAGTTAGAAAAGGTTTCTCAGTTGGTCCATTCTTAGCATCACTGTCGTCTTTTTTTTTTTTAAATACTAACCACCTAAGTGAGAAAAGTAGACCGGTGCCAATTTTTTTATCTTTCAATTAATTAAATAAAACTCATGCCAAACATACAATAATACACAATCACAATTAATTAAAATAACCATCCACAAATAAAACTCCTAACCGAATAAACCATCAGTTCAAATACCCAATACAAGTAAATATCAGAAAAACATCTCAACAAGTCTACTACTGATAAATGAAACTATGAGCGGCAAGCTCAGATAACTACTAGAGAGTCTCTATAAGAATGGAAGAAGGAGGCGTCTATCAAAACCCCGCAACATCCACATGTGCTGCAGCAAGGATACCTGGAATAGAGTCAAGCTTGGCGCCCTTGTGGTTGGACACCTAAAAGTTTTTAAAAAAAAACTATAGCAAGGGTTAGTACCCAAAAACATTTGAAAACATTTAACAAATGATTAACTTGCAGTAATAAATAAATATGCATGCTCTTCATATTTTAGTTAGTGCCGCACTCTCTTGAGGACTTTCTCACCCCTCCTCTAATGTGCACTACTAACGCTTCCATTTAATTTACTAGGTCCTACGCTCCTAACCCAATACTTATTTTTAACCCTTGAATGTTACCTACTCTAACCGAGTATGCCTTAATTCATGATTTTTAAGTTATTATAAACGTCGAACTTAATTGAATCATTACTCCTTTTAATTTCATATAACATTCACACCTGTTATGCACATAATACATTTTTCACCATGCATTGATTATCCCATATATAATTATTTACCTAATTATATAATTAATCATATTACCGTATTCACAAACATACTGGAATAACATTTAATACTAACTCTCGACCGAGTAAGAATACTCACAAAATATAAATTTTCCCAAGTGCTATCCCACTAGGTGTATTCATGTAACCTAGTTATCCAAGTTAGATTCGCTCACTAACTTAGTTTAACATACGAATTGGAGGCAGTCATATTCCTTTCCTGAAAGTGAGATGCCCCTCACCCATATAACGGACGCTATGACCTGGGATTATACTCGCCCTACTCCTCAAGCTAGGGGATTCATCCACTACGCGCAACCTCCCCCTATAGCACTAGAGTATACAATAGTAATATTCAATCTCTGATATTAATGCACACACTATATATATATACTATCACACACTGTATATATATATAAATATAAAACGTCCCGGCTACACCATGTACTGAATCCGTAACACAAGCCAATTTAATTATTAAGAGTTTATGGTCCAACCCTAATTATTAATTAATTTGCACATTAATTAATTTAGTCACCTCTGGTGTCGCCCCCACCATAAATTTGGACTTACTCTCGTAGCCCGAAATAACCTGACTCGAGTCTAAATTCTCGACTCCCGAATTTATAATCATGACATGTCACCCAAAAATTTCCTCAAATCCTAATTAACTTTACTCATGATTAATTAGGTTTAAACTCATGTATTAATTTCCCTATAATTAATTACATAAGGATTTATTATATAATTTTTTCTTTTATACACATAACTGGGAAGAATTGCCGAAATCTGCCGACCTTCGATCGATCGACCCCAGACCTTCGATCGATCGATCGAACAGGTCTTCGTCTTCTTCAGGAAGATAGAATCAGCCATGGACGAAAATTCTCAAACCCTAATTCCTTCTACCAGTAACCTCAAGACCTCTTAGCATTAATACATGTTAGAAACCTTATTAGGGACCTCCAGAATGTCCACTAACATCATTAATTCGTCCATTAACTACAATTTCTAGATTTGGGGAAAAATTCATCTTTAACCCTTAACCCATTTACATACCAAATCCCTTCACCAAATTCATTTCTAATTATCCTGATATCATCCTACCAGATATGTATCAGTTTATAATATCAGATTTCTACCAGAATTTTCATTCAAATTCGTAAATCAGATTATTACTTTTCAAAACCTCATGTTTATGCCATGAGCACCCAAAACGAATTTTTTGATCAAACACATCACATGAATATGAATTTCAAAACAGATTTAATACTATTTCAAGTTATCCACTTGCCTTAGGTTTTGTAGTGTCTGATTCGGAGATGAATTCCAAGGTTGAAGATGGTCCTTGTTGGCTCTCTAGTGATCCCAATATTGCCTTTAACTGCTATTAGGGTTCCTTAATCCACTTAGCCTTTTTCTAAAACTCTATCAGCCATTTTCTTATTCCTTCTAATTCCTTATTTTACTTAAATCCCATTTTTTGCCTAATGGGCCAAGCCCAAGTCACCCAAATGTCCCCGTGTGGGCCCGGCTATGTCTAAAAACGCCCCGTGACCCGTTTACAACCCCCGGGTACACTTTTATGACTATCTCTGCCCATTCGGACTCAACTGTACACTTAGAATTGGCATTCGAATTAATTTATAAAAATGTTTATCCCCTCACCCCTTTAGTCTATACCGACTCCTGGTTGAGATAAGTGCATACCCTGTCATTAATACTCGAAATGACTTAAATAAATAATTACTACTCACTTAGTAAATAACTTCCCGTAAATATTAAACCTTTACTCCTCGATTAATATTTGAATAAAATTTTCCTTAATTAATTCAATTAAATTACGACTCACAAGTAATTTTCAATTCCCGAATTAATTAAATATTTAATGCATGAAAATGCGGGGTGTTACATTTCATTCTCATTTCTGGGGAGGAACTATGATTACTTCCCATTCGTTGTGATTTGGTTTTTACCAAGTCGGTGTGATAGTCCTACCACCGGTACCCAGGATGATGTGTAATTAATTTTCTGGAAGATGATATCATTGACAGACTGCATCCATTGAGTTATAGCTTTAAGGGATGGTTATTATACTTATATAGTATATGATATATAAGTATGGATATACTTCATGTGTATAGTATATATATATATATATATATATATATATATATATATATATATATGAGATATGAAACATATATATACGGACATATTAAATAATGGAATGCGAGATAAATTTTTGATGAGCTCGCCTTGATTATATGTTTAGATGCAACTTCGATGAGGAGATGTTTCATTTGCATGATTTGAGTGCATGTGGACCTTATATATATAATTTAAGGTATACAGGAATTATAGTTAAGTTGGGAGTTTAAGCTTGTTGTTGTTCGCACGAAGGACTTACTGTTAGTGCAAGCGCTTGTGGTATGGCTCCTTGACAGAATTGAGAGTTCTGACCATATTTTATTGATAGATGGGATGGGGTTATCTTGGTTGCATATTTGAAGCTACCAATACACTCCACATACGAACCTTAACAACGTCGAGAGTGGATAGATGTTATAAAATGCAAGGATGTTGGTTTTAACGATAAGTCACTATTGAGTGAGAACCATTTGATGACTGTATAATTATATATAGATATAAGTGCTATGAAGAAGCACTGAAATTTTCCTCTCACCGCAACTATGTGGGTGAGGTATGATAAAGAAAGCGAATTTGAGACTTATAACCATACTTTGAATATAAGGGAAATTGAGAGGAAATACATTTTGGGTATGATGTTCATAATGCTTATGCAGAGAGTAGGTGCCCTAATTAGTTGAACTTTCCATTTGGACAAGATGGAAGGATATAGTGGTAGAAGTACATTAGTAGGTTAACGAGGTAGGAGTTAGAATGACCTGTTGGTGTCCCTTAGACCGCTATATCTTGATGACCGACGAAGCGAGGTAGTAGTGTATCGAGAAGGTTCCTTATTTGGATTTCTCTTTGCGAGACGTCCCACGCACGAAACCAAGAAAATATCGGAAGTCAAGAGAAGTCTTGGGCAGTAGGGATATAGTTAGGATAGTACTCATATTATGTATGTTAGAAACACCTTAATCTTAGGACTACCACGAAGTTAGGGCAATAATACTATCGACACTGATATAAGAAGGCTATTGTGAGTTAACCACAAGAAGATCGATGAGATAATCTTGATAAGGATTGAATTTCCAGGTATCGGGAGAATTAAATTTTGAATTATTCAGGTTAAGGGATACCCAGGTGTTAGTACCAGGCCGATGAAATGATGCCCATTATTTAGAGTAAGCATAATGTATCAAAACGTTTACAATGGTGGTTCATATATGCGCGAATGATAGGGGGTATGGGTACCCTGGTTAGTTAATTCCAAAAATGTTCGAGATAGAAGGACATAAAAAAAATGTGTAGAATATATGCTTGAGGGACAACTACAAACAAGGTTAAATGGTATGACGTATTGAATGTCGTGTGAGAATGACGATAATTCAAGCATTTATGTGCAATGAGAGCTAGCACACCCGAGATGGGTTGAAAGGTTGTGGAAAGTCATTTAAAAGATACCTCTTAATGAAAAGGATACCAAATTATTGTGAGAAAATAGAGTGGAATATTACTCGAACGAGTGTTGAAGAGTGGCTTGCACATGATGGTATTGTTAGAATACTCCAAGAAAAGACGGAGTATATGTGGTACCAAATTCCGGAAGAGTATGTGAGAATTAATACTTTAATTATTCGGTATAGGGAATATACCTTGGAGATTATGAGAGAGATAGTAATCTGAATATTTATACAATATGTAGCGATGAGAATAAAAATATGTATGGTAAGTATGCAAATAAGTTGGGAGAATACCTATAAATTTGTAATAGAATGTGTGTATGCCTATTATGTGATATGATTATTAAGAGCACTAATGGGTGTTAATCCGGGGGTGCAGGATTAGTATATATATGAATAGCGATGATGAGAATATATATATATGCAAGCATACGCCTTTAGATGGCTGGAATATAGTGGGAGACCATTGTGTTAGGCTTTATCTAAATTTTGTTAAGCTAGGATGTAATGTATATACCGATCCTAGAGTAGTGGTACAGGCTATATCTGAATTTCGAGGAAGAAATTCTATTGCAAGGGGGAAAGTATGCAATGCCCCGTACTTTAAAGGTATTTAAATTGCACGGTGGATGTAATTTGACAATTTGAGGAATTATTGTAAATAGAAATTTTGGAATTAATGAGTGAAATTAAATAGTTTTAATGTTATAAAGTGAATAGTAAATATTAGTTTTCGAATTTACATGGATTATATTTTCTTACGAGTCTAAGTATATGAGTGGATTGTTTTTAATTACATGTCGTAAGTTGGATAAAGCGACAAAGGAAATATTTTAAATTGAAAAATATGCGTATTGAGCGTGTTGAGTCAAATTAGTGAATTTCATATACGTGACTCAGATGGAGATTTCGACTGCGCCATTGGGTTCAAAATGGTCGAGATAGTCAAAATAGAGTACCCGAGGGTAGTATTTTGGTTCCGAACATTTTTGGACTGGTAGGGACTCGTAAATGAGTACACGAGTCATTTAACAATTGGGTATATATCCAATTTCGAATTTAAAGAGGTGGCAGCTCTCATTTACCACAAATATCAGCCCTAAGAGAGAGAGAGAGAGAGAGAGAGAGAGAGAGAAGAGAGAAAGAAGATAATAAAAAAAAGAAAGAAAAGAGAAGAAAATAAGAAATTTCCGACCAAAATTCGCGAGATTCGACTCGTGGTCATCGGATTTAATCCACGAGGGAAGTGTTTAACTTACTTTATGATTTAGTGTGTTTAATTTCTCATATTGTAGTTGGTATAAAACTAAAGATTTTGGGTTGAAATTTCGTGGATCAAACGGGTTTTCCGAAGATTAAAATGGATATAACTCGATTAATACCCAATTTGAGAAACTTGGAATTTATTGAAATTAATTATTGAATATGGGTTCTAGGATGATTAGAACCCTTTCTATATGTGTATTTATGGTTTTTTGAGGTTGGTTGATGATGAGAGAGGAGATAAAAAGCTTGAAGGTGTTTTAATGGAGGTTTGGATTTTTGGAGCAGAAGATGAATAGTGACCAGTGTCACTTCCGGACTGTTTCGGACAGCAAGACAGCTGATTCAACGCTCAGTCAAAACATGAAAGTTGTAGATCTTTTCGATATGATCACGTGGGCGCTGACTGCATATTTTTTTTTATTTTTCTTTGAATTGTTATGATTTTTATAAGATGGCAGTTCCGGGATGAAATCACCAACTCGGAAATGCACTCGGATTTTGGAAAAATAAAAGATAGAATTCTTTGGTGATAAATATTTGGGGTTCCTGAAAATAGTGTGGGTACTTCTAAATATTTTTTTAAGTAAGGTACGTATCTTGCATTAGATGATAGTAAACTCCAAAATTTACCCAAATAGGGGTGTTTGGGAGGAGTAACACTCGAGGTGATATTTCGGTGAGCAAAATTTTATATAAGTAATTGTGCGCGTAGAAAACACACTTATATGCCAATTTTGGTTGAGTAAAATCCTATGAGGTGACTAGGATAAAATTTAGGATACGGGCTAAAGAGAATTGAGCAGTCATCCGATACGTCTATTTATGACAATTATTATAGGTGAGAGGAATGTCTATCGTTATTTATGGTACGAATAAATATATCAATATTGTTGGTATTGTCATCTTGCGGTGAGAAAAGCGGAAATAATATATTGAGGATTAGCCAAAATTGATAAATGCGTAGGATATTCAAGAGATAAATATACTACGTAGGAAATTTATTATACGGATGGTGCGTATGCCCGAATGTTATTATATACGTGGGTTAAATAATTACCTATGGGGAATTATGTATAGGTGAGAGAAATACCTATAATTATAATACGGTTGTGTGAATACCAAATTGATGATATATTTATAGGTGGAATGTGTACCTATATGATTGTTTATTATGTGTATGACATACCTAATATACTTGCTATCGCGAGAGGTTGGCGTTCGTGTGAGGACAATCTTATCATGTGTTGCCTTCGGGGGATTTTTGATTTGGTACCTCAAGAACATAGGACTGTGAAGGTCTTATTTGTGAGTCGATAAGTCTGCTGACTATAGGAGCGTAGGTATGTGGGTGACCCATGGGTATGTGAACTATGTTCGCCTCCAATATGTGTGATTTGTATTGATACGGTTCCTGAGTGATGCGAAAGACGTGATCCTTATGTGCGTGATGTACAGGGATTTGATAGCAGAGTATGAGTTCACCGCAGCTGAGCCTTGGGGTGCTATATATGTATATATGTATTATGATTAACATATATGTGTACTTGAGATAATCCACAGATGCTTAGTAAATGAGAATGACTAAGCCACTTATATTATAGTTCGGTGGATGATTAATATACTTGTTACGTATAGTATATTGTTTATATATATGCGATGAGATGTCATATAACCTAACCTTGTATAAAGTGAAAAGAATGAATAAAGTGTGATATTACTTACGGTAAATGAATATCCGGATTTATATGAATATGAATCTTTGGTTCTAATGAGAACTATTAATAAATACGGGATGGTATAAATATGGTATGTACTGAAGGCCTAATGGATACCGATGATCAACATTGTCACATAGTAGTGTATTGGGGGGTTCCTTATTTGGATTTCGCTTCGCGAGACCCCATATGCACGAACGTAACGTAATTGTGGGAATGAGGAGAAGTTTAGTCCTTATTACTCGAATTAATGAGGATTATTAGAAGGTGGGTAATTACATTAGTTAGGCAGGGTAGCTTAACTAGGTTGTTTAAAAAGGTATGTGATAATTGTGCATTGTTAGAAGAGGGGTGAGGTGTATCTCATGTGAAAGCGATACCGGTTTAAATATGAGAAATAACATATTTTAAAATATGAATTTTAAGCACTTGCTAAAATGTTTTCAAAACTCGTCCTCTGACCCGTTTCTCTATTTTCTCCTCTCTTGCTATATATATATATATATATATAGGTGTCCAGACACAGGGACGCCTGGATGATAATTCTTTCGAGTAAGACGTTTGCTGCAGCAGCTGTGGATGCAAGCAGGTTTATATTAGACGCTTCTATCATTGAGATCTAGCTAGGAGGTATTGTAGAAACATTCGGGTTTATGAACCAACTTTATTCATTTATTCTTTTATCTTCCTTTAGTGCGGCATTCGATTTGGTTGTATTATTGTACTGAGTGTTCGGTTATTTTATTTTAGTTCATTTCAGTTGCTGCATGTAAAATGTTGTAATTGTTTTATTTGAATGGTTTGGTTAAAAAGATTAGTTAATTAAAATTTTGACGCCGGCCTAATAGGATATTATTAATTTAATTGGTTTTCGACAGTGATGCTAAGAATGAACCATATGAGACTCCTATTTTAATTTGATATAGGAGTGATCGCCCGGTATTTTTTTAGGCGGGGTGTCACACAAGACGTTATTGGACGCCGAGCAGCGGTACCTACCACTGGAAATGCTCGCCTTTGCACTAGTAATAACTTAGCGAAAGCTAAAACACTACATCAAAGCTCACACTATCGTCGTCCTTACATTACACCCTCTTAAAGCGGTCCTGCAGAAAGCGGATCTGTCTGGCAGACTGTCCAAATGGTCAGTCGAACTCGGACGATTTGATATCTAATTTTAGCCCAGGAATGTAATGAAAGGACAGGTCCTCACTGATTTCATCGTAGAATTCACAGGTGACCAGCCTTTTGACGAGCCTCAACCCATAAAGCAAATGGAAGATCACCCACCAGTTGGAGTCTGGCAACTGTTTGTCGATGGGGACTCCAACTCAAAGGGGACAGGAGTAGGTATTGTGCTCATTACTCTAAAAAAACATAATCCTCGAGCAAGGAATCAGGATTGGATTTGAAGCCTCCAATAATGAGGCAGAATATGAAGCTTTGATAGTCGGCCTATAGAAGGCACGGGCGCTCGGGAAAAAATAGTTACAGGTGTTTGGTGACTCGAAATTAGTCTCAAACCAGATAAGTGGGGACTTTAACACAATAGACGAAAGAATGGAAGCCTACCTCACCTTAGCAAAGAAGCTAATGACCAACTTCGAGGAAGTCAGTGTCCAACATTTTCCCGGAGGACAGAACAGCCACGTCGATGCCCTGGCAGCCCTAAGTTCTGCAATCAATTCCAACTTAAAGAGAACGATCCCCATCGACTTTTTTGTCTGTCCAAGCATAAACCAAAGCGAAGAGCTGCCAAATGTGGAATATATGCTCCAGATCGAGTCAGAACCCAGTTGGATGGACCCTTTGAGAGACTACTTGAAAGATGGTGCACTTTCAGATGACAAAAAGTCCGCTCATCAGATAAGAGTCAAAGTTGCTCGCTTTCACTTATCTCCTGAGGGCAAACTATACAAAAGATCATTCACCGGCCCTTACCATCAATGTGTCCACTCAAAAGACGTCGATCAAGTCCTACACGAGCTTCATGAAGGAATATGTGGAAGCTATATTGGAGGGAGGTCACTGGCTTTTCGAGCAATGAAAGAAGGATACTGGTGGCCATATATGCAAAGAGATTCAGCAGTGTATGCTCGCAAATACGAGAAATGTCAACTATATGCTCCTATGGTCCACCAACCCACCAGCGACCTAAGATCACTAACCATACCATGGCCCTTCGCTCAGTGGGGAATGGATATCATAAGCCCCCTCCCTACTGCCGCCGACAATCGCAAGTATCTGTTGGTTGCAACAGATTACTTCACCAAATGGATCGAGGCAGAACCACTGGCGAACATCAGAGATGGAGATATGATGAGATTCATATGGAAAAAACATAATTACCCATTTCGGAATCCCTAGAACCATCATCACTGACAATGGAACACAGTTCGAAAGCAGCCCTTTCTAAAACTTCTGCAGAGAACACGGGATCAGGCACTATTTCAGCTCAGTGGCCTACCCCTAGATCAATGGCCAAGTCGAGGCTTCCAATAAAACGGTAATCGATGGGTTGAATAAACGACTAGAACGAGCCAAAGGCACATGGGTGAATGAGCTGCCACATATTTTGTGAGCTTACCACACTACCCCACGACGAGCAACTGAGGAAACCCCATTCTCACTAACGTATGGAATGGAAGCAATCATCTCCTTGGAAGCTGGTCTACCTATAATGAGAACCACCCTTATCGACCAAGGCCAGAACGATGTAGCATTACCCGCTGAACTTGACCTAGCTGACGAATGCAGAGAGCTAGCCCTAGTAAAGTTGGCGAGCTATCAGCAACAGCTCGCAAAATAATATAACCAGAAGGCTAATCCAAGGACATTCCAAGTTGGGAACTACGTCCTAAGGAAATTCCTTGGCAGCGCATTAAAACCATCAGAGGGAAAGCTAGGGCCGAACTGGGAGGGACCATTCAAGATAATAAGAGATGATATACAAGGAGCCTGTCACTTAAAAATGCTGGAGGACAGAGCAATACCCCAAGCATAGAACGCAACCAACCTAAAGAAATTATATTTCATGTTTTTCTTAGCCCTTTTATCAAATTTTTGGAATAGGCGAATCATTTTTTATTTAATCGTGAATTAATGAAAGATGTTTGGCAGTTGCATTCTATAAAGTGTTAATTCTGTATTGAGAACTTTATAACTTTCACACCCTTTCCAAGTAACAGGCACCTTACTCAAAGCATAAAAGTAGGGTATCACCCTCCTCAGGTATTCGTTATGAAACACGAACAACTCCTAGCATTGCCCCGGAAATATATGAAGCCCTACAGGGGATCCTTAGGCAATTAGACCAAAAATGAATTGGTCACCAAACTATATTTGGATAAAAAAACCTGCTCGGATAGAACATCCAATGCAAGGTGTGTCCTCGCCATTGCCACACTTAGACCTAAGGGAGTGTGACGACACGACCTAAAAGTTAAAGTGAGGCAAAATGGTGTCTTGTAAGAATACTGGACTGGAATGACACTTACTCAACATTGAAACCCTACTAATCTAGTCGGCCATCAAGGGCCCAAGATAATTAAGTGAGAGATAAATGATGAACACATGTTTAGTCGGCGAGATCGCCCAAAACATAGATATTATATTACTTCATCACATTTACAACAAGAATGTACAACCCATGTTTAGTCGGTGAGATCACCCAAAGCATCAATATTGCATTACTTCATTACATGTATACAAAGAGTTACAACTGCTAAAATCCTAATGAGGCTGAGGCCTCTGAATAAGATAGTCAACCACTTGTGATCTTTGGCCATCGTCCAGATGAGGAGATAATTCCTTCTCGACATCATTGGTGGTTGGCTCTAACAGCTGCCTGGGGATAGCATCGATAGGGATCCATTGGTCATCCCTCCTGAAAGGATTAGGCCTCAAAGTTGAAGGAGAGATCTCATGACGGTACCAGAGTACAGAGTTCCTCGGGAACCGCATCTCCCTGAGGGAACTTAACCATCCCCTAATAAAGTCAAGCTCTTCAAACTCTGTCAAACTCGTCGGAGCATCTGTCCAACCTTGATCATAACCATCAGCCCAAACTCGTCGAGGTCCTTTCTTGAACAGATTCCTCAGCGTGTGACATCCCTTTAAAGCCCGATAGAAATCATGTACGATCGACGGATGTCTTCTCGAGGAGCCACCGATGAGGTAAAACCTCATAAAACTGGGGGAGTACCACTCGACTATGTGTCAGTTTGCAAAACAGCTGATAAAGAGTAACCTCGTAGAACACGAGGTGCGATGCTCAGTGCATGCTCCCTGAGTCGCGACACCTCCCTCCTCAGAGTCTCATTCTCCTGTTGAAGAATTTCTCCGACTTGATTCATTTCAGAGTCATCTAGGAGCCTAGCTCTCAAACTGTTAACTTCTTCTTGGACTGAGGCACCAACTTCTTCCATCTCCTGAAGTTTGTCCTTCAGCTTGGCGACAAGCTCAGACTCGTCCTTAAAGCTCTTATTCCTTGACCTGAGAGATTTATAGATCCTAACGAAGGCCAGACAAACTTGGGTGCTCACATTAGGTCCAAGGATCCTTCCCAGCTGAGAGGTGGTGGGTATATACTCGTCTACATCAATCGACTACAAGCCATACAACAAGCAGTAAAAAGTAGAAGAATCAATGCATTAAAAAGAAAAGAACTTTCATTTCATTAAAATAAAAAGATACAGTTACATTGGATTGTTCAAAAGAAGTATAAGCAAAGTAAAAATACAGAGAAGTCCTAAAAGAAGACTAACTAGCAACCTCGGTTGGTTCAGAAGAGGCTGGTTGCTTCCCCTTATCAGTAGTAGTAGGAGCATCTCCCTCATAAGGGACAACTTCTATCCCCTGAGAAGAAAGGGCATCAACAAGAACTTTTTGGGAGGCGAGAGAAATACCCTCAACGGTTGGGGTAGGGGATTCGTCTATAACAAGCTTGGGTCCTGGATCATGCTCGTTGAACAAGGGTAAATCGACATTAACCCCAGTAGCCAGGAGAGCTTTATTCCAGCCCTTTTTGAAGTTCAGCCGGCTGATGTAACCTATCTGAGCATCAGTTTCCTCATAGGCAGTTGCCCACCTAAAGTTGTACGAGCTCTCCTTAATGGTAGCAGCCTCAGACTCCACCTTCTTAACCTGCTCTGATAACACCATGTTCTCCTCTACCATGACCATCTTTCTCGTACAAACCAAATCATAGGACTGCCTCAACTCATTCATCTCTTTGATCTCCATTTCCTTCGCCCCTGTTGGCTTCAGCAAGGGAAAGATCAGAGGACTTCTAGGCCTAGCTAGAAGCTTTCAGATTGGCTGCCAGCTCAGCAACCTTCCCCTTCAGATTGATGTTCCGCTTCTCCAAATCTGCATTCCTACTCACTAGCTCGTCGAGAGTACGGTAGAGAAAAGAAAATTCGGTCATAAACTACAAATAAAAAGGAAGCATTAGGTAAAAGCATGGAACAGAATATTACAAGTATTAGAGTATAAAAATAGGCTTACCAAGGCTAGCTTCTGGCTCACTTGCAGGGCTAACTGGTCAGTCCCCATTGCCCTCTATCGATTAGTGGGCAAAACTGCTTGCTCGAGCAAAGCAGGAGCCAGTTGGGGAGAGGTGGAGACCGAGGCCCCCTCAGGTAAAGCAGACACGGGCACCAGAGCATGCCCGACCTTCATCCTCACCTCATCTCTCCTTCTCTCCTCTTCTCTCTCCTTCTCCCTTTCAGCCCTCTTCCTCTCCTCCACCTTACTTCTCTCTTCAGTTTTCTTCCTCTCCTCTTCTTTTTTTCTCTCTCTCTCAACTGTTCTTCCTATTTTATCTTCTTCTCCTATTCGATGGCATTATATTGAGAGACAATGGCAACTTCTCCACCAACACACTTTTGCTTCTTCGATCTCCTCGAGAGAAGCATATCATCTTCATCATCATCCCTGATCAAATTTCTCCTAGGAGGAGTCATTTCCTCGCTGGAACTGCTGGATGTACTTGAAGACTCTTGAGCCTCAGAAACCTCTTCCGAGCTAGAAGAACCTTCGCTACCAGAGATCACCTCACTAGAACCACCTTCAGCACCTCCTCCAATATCACTTTCAGAGCTTCTCTCCTCCTCGTCTAACTGGATGGGGTCAGTAGCAGCCTCTTCAGTAATATCTAAGACAGGAATGTTGTCTATAGGCTGCGCAATGAAATTAGACTCGATGTTCTTGTACTCTAGGATAAAAGCAGCCGATCGGGGATGCTCACCTTCAACTAAAGGCTCTCTGATATTCTAAGGTTTAATCATCTCGGCAGCTCGAACCTCACTAAGATCAGATTCCAAGTTCTTTATCCTCGCTGAAAAGATAACAGAAGAGTATCAGAAGAATTAAACATTAACAGGAAGACCAATGAGCAGAGCAAAGATTACCTATGTACTCTTCCCCATAAAAGGGGACTGTGAATCTATTAGACCTCAACCCCTCAATATGAGGGGCAAACAGCCAATTTCTAGCAAGAAAACCCTATTTTCAGTAATCCTTATGGGAATTAGGTAGGTTTATAACCAATACCCTATCAGGACTCCTGGTCTTAAGATAAAGAAATCCATACCTAGTTCGAGAGAAGGAATAATAAAAACAAATTTCAGCAAGCCCTAATTTAGTGTCATAAAGTTGATTTATTCTATGGAAACCATTAACTATCTTCCAGACGTTGGGCGAGCATTGTGCAGAAACAATATTAAAGTAGCCGAAGAAGTGCAAAAACAAATTGCTTGGGGGAAAGGTGATCCCCCCTATGGATGGCAACAAAACGTGAATCCAATGAGCACCCTCTATCTCTCTAACATTTTTAGGGATAGAGGCGCACACGATTTCTACCCAGTCTGGGATATTATAGAACTTCCTAAACTCTAACACATGTCTATTACCTATATTCGCCATTTATAAGCCCTAATTATGAATTCGAAGTAAATTCAACAGAAAGAGAAGGCAGAAAGAGAAGGATGAGGAGGCCAATCTGGTGATGGCCTATGATGAGGAGGCAGAAAGAGAAGGATGAGGGTTGACGATAAAGCAGAAGGAGCTCGAAGAAGCTCTAGAACATTGCACCACCGGAATGGCTAACGTAGTTTTAGCCTACGATTAAGCAAGCACTAAAGACGTGGAAGACGTATACAGCGTTAAAGGTGAGGAAATAGACCCGGTCATAGAGTACAGTGCAATTTCAAAATCTCCAAAGTTCACTTGGTTCTTCGATCAAGTGGGGATCCCAAAGGAGAGCAGAATGAAGATAGCTCAGGCGATTTTGTACATTGCAAAGAGGAACGCAATCCCCTCGCTAAGGTGGAGGGGACCCATGGCTAGGCTGGTGAAGAAGTTTCTATCAGAAGTAACCTTCAGCGATGCAGATAGAGCTGTAAGGTTCCCTCATAATAGGCCTCTGTATGTAACCACTAGCGTCAACGCGGTTAGCTTTTCAAGGACTCTTATGTATGGAGGTCCTTCCATCAATATTATGTTGATCAACTCCTTCCACGAGGCTAATATTTCGGAAGAAAGGTTGGTTCCCATGCCTTTGGTAATTTCGGGGTATGACAACCAATCTTCCAAGTCCATCGGGTATGTGAATGTTGGGATTGTGATGGGAAATATGAGTTCCCACATCAAGTTCCATGTAATAGAAAGTGAAACTTCCTATCATTTACTAATAGGGAGAGTGTGGATGCACAACCAAGGGTTAGTCCCTTCAACCTATCATCAGTGCACCAAGGCAAATATCAAGGGAATAGAAGTGACCATTAGGGATACGAAGAGGCCTTTCGCTATCGAAAAAGCACACTTGGTGGATGCGGCATTTTATACAGAGCTGGAGGAGGATGTGCGGGTCCCGACAAGGAGAATTGAGGGAGCATGGGTTCCCTCGATTAGAGAGATAATGGGGACCTTGAACGAGCAAAGTAAAGAGGGTGCAAGTAGAGAAGGGGTGAGGGCTGAAGAAGCCCATCAGGTGATCCCTCGACCCCAAAATATCTCGAAGAAGCTCAAAGACAGGATGAGGCCTAGAACAGAACAGGTGGAGCATGAGGTCTAATGGCAAAGCGTGTTGAGTCTCTTTTCAGGGGAAAGAATCGCCGAGGCTTCTAGTGAGAAGAAAAGGAAGACCTTGGCAACAGCTACCAGTAGGAAATGCAAGAAAATTGTCACTAAAGAGGGAAAAGTGGTGTACCTCTTATAATGGTGTGAACGGGCGATCGAAGAGACTAAGGATGAGGTTGACCCGATATATGAGTGTTTCTTGGTGGATCAACAGGGGCATTGTATGTTGATAGACAACTCCAATATATAGGAGTTCGTAGAAGATGTTGTCGAAGAACCAGACTACATGGCAGATCAACCGAAGCCCCGGGCACAAGAGTTGGAGCAGCTGAACCTAGCAAGAGAAGGGGAAGATCCAAGGCCTATCTTTATCTCGAAAGATCTCGGTAAGGAGAAATGAGAGCCCTTGGTTGAGCTGATTCAGGAATTCATAGACGTCTTTGCATGGAAATACACTGAAATGGAAGGGCTGGATGAGGAAGTGAGCTGCCACAAACTGAACGTGATGCCTTCAGCTATTCTGGTGAAGCAGGCAACGAGGACTTACAAACCTGAACTAGACTTGAAGATTAAGGAAGAGGTCCAACGTTTGTTAGCAGAAGGATTCATCAAGCCAATATAACATCCTCTTTGGCTATCTAGCATTCTGCCAGTGGGGAAGAAAGATAAAAAATAAATAAGGATCTGTGTGGAATTCAGAGATTTGAATAGGGCTTGCCCTAAGGATGAGTTTCCCTTACCCTCCATCGAAAGTTTGATAGATGCCACGACTGGTCATGAGATGTATAACTTCATGGATAGGTATGTAGGGTACAACCAGATCAAGATGGACCCCACGGACGCAGAGAAAATGACATTCAGAACTCCGTTGGGCAATTTCATGTACAAGTGATGCCGTTTGGACTCAAGAACACCGGGGCCACTTACCAGAGGACAATGATTGATATTTTTCATGACTTCTTCCACAAATTTATAGAGTTCTACGTGGACGACTTGGCCATCAAATCGAAGAAGGAGGAGTCCCATCTGATGATTTAAGGAAGGTGTTTATTCGGTGCAGGAGGTATAAATTGAGGATGAACCCATTAAAGTGTCTTCGGAGTAACGAGCGGAAAGTTTCTAGGATTCGTGGTTGATCGACAAGGGGTGCAGATGGACCAGGATAAACAAAGGGCGATCTTGGAGATGCCATGTCTAAGAACGGCGAAGGAGCTGAAGAGTTTTCTCGATAAAGTCTCCTACCTTAGAAGATTTGTGCCTAGATTGGCCGAAATAACACACCCACGGATGCAGCTGTTGTGAAAGAACATAAAATTCAGGTGGGAGGAGGTTCACCAGGACTCTCTTGTTGGGATTAAGAAACTGCTTATTTCACCATAAATCATGGTTCCTCCCCAGGCAGGAGTACCGTTGCAGATATACCTTACGTCTACCACGAGGTCCGTTGGAGCTCTGCTGGCATAAGAAGTGGACGGGCAAGAACGGTCGATTTACTACCTCAGCAGAATCATACATGACCCAGAGATTAGATATAGTAGCTTAGAAAGGCATTATTTAGCCTTAGTCTTTGTAGCACAAAAACTTAGACATTATATGTTGTCTTTTACAATTCATATTGTAACTAGATGTGATCCTATTAAGCATTTATTGGCAAGGACTATATTGATTGGCAGGGCAGCCAGATGGTTCCTCATCCTCTTAGAATATGACTTGAAGTGTTTTGTTCCTCGTGCGATCAAGATCCAGGCATATGCCGATCTATTGGCAATCCTTCCATCAGGAACGTTTGAACCTCCTAAAGAAGACATTCCAGGAGATGACTTACAGGCTAATTATCTGGATACAACTGATGAGGAATGGACGATGCAGTTCGATGGATCTTCGATAGAAAAGAAGGGACGAGAAGGGGTTATTCTTTCAAAAGGGATGGAGGAGATTTGCCTTTCCTATAAGATAAGATAGATTTCCCTTATTCTAATAACGAAGCAGAGTATGAGGCGTTGGTACTGGGGCTGCTGGAGACTCTTCTAAGGGGAATTCGTTCACTCTGCATTAAGGGTGACTCGAACTTAGTGATTTAGCAGGTAAACGGAGAATATGAGTTGAAGCACATGAGCCTGGCGCCATAAAGAACAATCATTCACAGGCTTCTCAACTAGTTCCATCGGACCAAGTTCAGAAGACATCCCAGAACGATGAACCACCATCCAGACGCCTATGCCACTATCGCCCAGAAAATGGTCATGAGGAATGATAAGACTATCGTTGTGATCCAATGAAGGACAACTCCTTTGGTGGTACAGTCAATACTACCGATGGAGGAGGACGCGGACTGGAGAGGAGAGATTAGGAAGCAACTGGAGTCTGGCAAAGGAGCTATGGGACTAAGAGAGTTATCCCAATACTTTACGAACCAGGGAAATCTTTACTACAGAAATGCTGGGGGGTGGTTGTCAATATGTATCAGCCCAAAGGAAGCAGAGCGAAGGTTGAAAAAAATGCATGAGGAGCACTACGAAATGACTGAGATATCTCTATATAGGAGAATTAAAAGAGAGGGGTATTATTGGCCTAGAATGAAGCAAGATACAACAGAGCTGCAACGGAAGTGCGATAAGTGTCAGTTATTCTTTGAAGAAGCTGAGTGCCATTTCATTGAAACTCAAATGGACTGAAGGCACCCTATATCGACTTCATTCAGGATGGACTTGTCCTAACAGAGAAAATGGATGTAATGGGCCTGAGGCAAAGGGCCCCAAGGTTCTATGTTCAGGAGGGGCAACTTTATCAAAGGGGGTACTTCAACAGGCCATTACATTGCATCACGAAGGAAGAAGCAGCTAAAGTCCTCAAACAAGCTCCTGATCCAGCCTATATAATAGGGGCCAAGTTGTATGATCAGCTAATGACGTTGGGGTATTACTGGACAATAATGGAGAAAGACTCTGCTGAGTTTGTCTGAAAATGCAAATCTTTCCAACTTTATGGGAATATGATCCATGTCCCATCGGTATACTTACACTCTTTGGCAACACCCTATCCGTTTCACTCTTGGGCTTTCGACCTAGTAGGGGCAGTACATCCTTCTTCGAAGGGCAAGATATGGATACTGGTAGCAACGGAGTGTTTTATAAAATGGGCCGAAGCGATACCACTCAGAAGAGCAACGACTGGGGTGGTGAGCAACTTCATCACAGAATATGTCATTTGTCATTTTGGGATCCCAAAGGTTATTCTTTCAGATAACAGGACTCCCTTCATCAATTTATAAGTAACAATGCTCATAGAAAAGTACTCGATTGTTCATCACACTTTAACAGTGGCGTACCTAAAGGTAAATGGTCAAGCTGAAGCGACTAACAAAACCTTGGTTAAAATTTTGGCCAAGATGATGGAGGACTTTCCAGGGTCGTGGGATGACAAGATACCAGCTATATTGTGGGTCTATCGAACAACTAGGCAGAAACCCATAGGATACACTCCGTTCTCTTTTATTTATGGGGCTGAGGCAATCCTTCCAGTGGAGTTGGAAGTTCTCTCTACTCGATATGCCTTGCGAAGTAGCATGCTCCCTCAGAATAGACATGTGCAGTTTGAAGCGTTGGATGAACACAGAGATAATGCGATGGAACACTTCCAAATGTATACGAAACAACTCTTCAGGGCATACGATAACTTGGTGAGACCAAGGAAGTTCATGGAGAGAGACCTCATTTTGAAATCAGAAGTGAAGCACATCAGGGGGCTTCCTCTACCAAAGTTTGTAGCCAACTATGAGGGACCTTTCGTTGCAAAGGAAGCTCATAATTCAGGTTATTATTTAATTTCGAAGTTGGAGGAAGATAAGCCATTTAATATTAATAATAAATGGTTGAAGATTTATCATGTGTAAACAATCAAGTTTGAAACATTGTTGTAACTAGCTGTTGTTATGAATATACAAGTTTTAGTTATGACTTCAATATAATGAAAGAATTATAGAAATGTAGAAATTTATAACATACAAAAGCAATCACAACACATGGAAGAATTGGAAAATATACTTTCTTCATTCATAAAGAATGGAGCATTACAAAATTGGGAGCTATCGCCCAAGAATTACATAGATAGAAGCGGATGGAGGATATATACAAAAAGCCATTAGCCTTAGCCTAAGAGAAACCATAGATCCGAAGAAGAGAAAAAATCTCTAGGAAGGCCTGAAGAAGCTGCTGTGAAAGACCGTTGGGCGTTGATAGAAACCTCCAGCCTCATTTGCACTTGTGTACATTCGATGAGGAGTCTCTCTCGTTTTAACTTGACCAGAAGTAAAGATTCTTCGGTATCCTTTACCTCTTTATCCATTGCTTCTAAAAGGGGTGCTAATGCGGCTAATTTAGCTTCCTTAGCCCGCTGGTCCTCCTGATGCTTTCACAATACTTCCCTCTGGCCGATCAGTTGTTGGTTCTTCAAAGTCTTTAAATGTGTTATAATCCAGTCAAAATGGAAACCATCACGACCCAACTCCCTCATAAAACCCAGAAATTGGTTAAGGAGGGATCTGGTAATGCTTACAGTATGAGTACTGGCAATTTCAGCAACAACGATAGCCATGCCTTGAAGTCTGTGACTCATCACGTGAATATTGGAACATAGGAAATCCACTGTGAAGTTCTCAGGGTGATGATTCACCAGTTGTTCAATCACTAAGCAATGGTTGACGGGCATTTGAGGAGAATGTCGAAGAACCATCAGGCAGAAAGCGTGAGGAGCCAAGTTAGGAAGAGGAAGCTCGCACCTAGATTCTCTCTCTGCTGCAGCATCGGTCGTGGAACCTTGATCATCATGGCTAGAGTTTTCCAAAATAGCAGGTTCCCGATGGGGTGAGCCCATAGGCGAAAGAACTGGGGGAGAATTTTCCTGAGAAACCTGAGAAGAGATAGAGGGCATAATAAGTTTATGAAAAAAATATTAACAAGCGTATTCGTTGTTAAGTCTCCGTTATAAGGTGAAGTTTATGAAAAAAATATTAACAAGCATTTTCGTTGTTAAGTCACCGTTATAAGGTGGAGTTTATGAAAAATCTTAACAAGCATTTTCGTTGTTAAGTCACCGATATAGGTGGAGTTTACGAAAAATCTTAGCAAGCGTTTTCGTTATTAAGTCAGCGTTATAAGGTGGAGTTTGTGGAAAATCTTAACAAGCATTTTCGTTGTTAAGTCACTGTTATAAGGTGGGGTTTATGAAAAATCTCAACAAGCGTTTTCGTTGTTAAGTCACCGTTATAAGGTGGAGTTTATGAAAAATCTTAACAAGCATTTTTGTTGTTAAGTCACCGTTATAGGTGGAGTTTATGGAAAATCTTAACAAGCATTTTCGTTGTTAAGTCACCGTTATAAGGTGGAAATTATGAGAAGTAGCAAAAATACCTCAGTCACAGCAGGGGCAAGAACGGGAGTCATCGTGGCAGCCGCAGGGACAGGAACCGTTGGGGGCGAGCTCATTACCTCATAAGCCACAGCGGGTTCCCTGGTCACAGAAGCCTCAACGGTCGGCAAAACTCCCTCAACAACATAAGGCACCAAGGCCAGCATAGGAGTTTCATCGGGAGAAGATAATGGACTCCCAAATGAAGCCCCAACACGGAGGAGTGAAGAAGAGCCACTATGCTGGGTAAAATCACCAACCTTGGCCTTGTGCGCATGAAGACCACCAAGAGAAGTAGGTGGTACAAGAATAGGAGAAAGCTGCAACATGAACACAAGTGTTACAAAAGAGGAATAAGTACAGAAAAAAGGAGAAGTATCTCTAGGTGTTACTTACCTCAACTATGGAACTGAAAATGGGAATTACGGACAAAGGTCTCGTCAGCATCGTTGGAAGAAGAATGTTAGCTAACAACGAGGACACTTCAACCTGGGGCACCCAAAACCTCAAGGTTCAGCATGATAAATAAATAAAGGGGTGAGACTGAAAGGACGTTATACCAAATAAATTATAGAGAAAATCATACCTCGGGCTCATTTTCTTCAGCCAGAATGATGGGCAGAAGAAGCTCGGATGGAGGGGATAAACTAGAAGGGATGGGGAGAGTTGTCTCTAATTGCGAAGAGATGCCCATAGCAACTTCCCTCGCATCACCCATAGCAACTTCCCTCGTATATTGGGAGGCCGAACGGCGAGAATAAGTAAGCCCCTTCATGAGGGAACGGGGAGGAGTCACATCAGTTCAAAAAACACCAAAATGTCACCCCACAAAAGGGCTCACGGGAGGACTAGGGGGATTGGGTTTTTCCTCTTCAACCCCCTGCACCACAGTTGTCAAAAAAAAAATAAGAAAATGTAGCTTGCCTTAAGAAAATAGTAAATGAGTAAAATAAGTATACATACCTCAGATTGGGAAGGAGAACGAGAAGGTATAACCATGGGCGAAGAAGGAGGGGAGGCAACCAAAGAAGGGGCAAGAGAGAGATGCACCTCAGGAGTTTGATGCACCTCAAGAGTTTGCTTTCTATGAGACTTGGTACCCAGAGTCTTTTTCCTTGTTCCCGTTGCATTTGTGCCAACAGCTCAAAGAACCCTTGAACTCTTTCTCCTCCTTGTCATTAGCTCCATGGGATCAAACACGACCGTGGGAAAAGCAACCAAAGGAGGAACAACGATAGCGTGCCGTTGATACTCAGCATTTATCCGAGCTATCTATGCCTGGGCTTCCTTCCTTAACCACTCAGCCATTTCGACAGACATGGGAGGAGGAACGAAGGCTATGGGGAGGGCTGTCACGGGATTTTGGGACTTCTGGGACTTAGATTTTGACTTTGACACCCCACTTTTGATCGTTTTTGCCTTCTTAGCAGGTGGTTGAGAAGGCCCCTCGCCGGTGGCAGTTTCAGTTGAAGGGGCAGGTTTCTTCAGGGCTGCAACGGTTTTGGGTTTGGGCGTAGCAGCGGGGATCATGGAACAGAGTGGTGGAAGCTCAGTAGGAGGTGACTTGGGGTTCGTACTTATAGGGAATTCAATCCCAATAACGGAGTTGCCTTTTAACCCCAACTCTAAGGAAGAAAATGAAGAAATATGAGGATACACTAGATCTCCCTCAACGAACTCAGTAATTTCACGGAGTTGTTTCGGCCAGTATTTTGTGGCAAACAGAGGGGTCACGTCCCCTCGCTTAGTGATGCTGGGAATGGTGACTCGCCTTGCCATTGTAGAGCTTATTCCCCACGCAGCGGTTGAAGAAAATAGAGAACACGCCTCGCTAAAGGAAACCTTGGGGCTTGACGATTAAAACACTGGACGAGGAGCCCCCAGGTCAAACCCAAACTGGTGACTGTATCAGTTGGGATTATAGTGCTCACTAGTATATCCCCATTCAGTGTAAAAAGGCAGATATCCTGGGGAGAACAGAAGGACCACAGCCAGCGAGGGATCTTCAATATCCACGTTAGGGGCCTGTACCACCCTCACTTCATATTAAAAAAATCCACAAGTGTGGAAGAAGATATCCTCGTGGTAGGGCCTCATCATGAAGTTCTCAAAGCGATCAATCATGGATATCAACTTCTTCCGGCTTTGTCTCTTATGATAAATAAAGGACCGTGGTGGCAGAATTGTTTCCCCCGAATGAGGGCGATCAGTTTTGGCCGCTACACCAGGGAAACAAAAGTAAAGGAAACCGGTTAGAAGGACGCAGTTGGCAAAATTGGCCAAGTTATAACGAAAAAGTGATCGTTCCATATCGAGCAAAGTCCTATCCATCTAGGTGTAGAGGTATCCCAAGGCAATTGCAGCCAAGGGAAGTTTGATGCCTCGAGCTAAACGAAGGGATAATTGATAAGGTCCCTTCGGGGCTGGTCATTGGGTCTTCCCGTTAAAAGGAAACGGGAGAGAATCACAAGAATATAGGTAGAAAGTTCCAATGGTGTACCTTGACCATGAGCATCTGTTGAAGAACTGCCTCCACCAGAACCCTTTAATAAATAATTAATTAGAGGAGAGAACGTAGCCTTGTTGGACGAATCGATGCAGCTTCGGCATATACGATCTAACTCCAAACGGTCGGCAGCCTCTTGGGCATCTAGAGCCTCATCAGTATAGGGCTCATGACCTATTGCATCGAGGCCCAGGAGCATTCACACGTCTTCCAAAGTTATGGTGAACTCATCCCACGCAGTGATGAATGCATGAGTAGTAACATCCCATCGAGAGACCAGGATAGGAAGGGCAGCATTATTCTTCAAGAGAGTGAACTCACCAAACCATTTTGCTCGCTACAACCCAAGCTTGGTGAGAATATCAGCATGGGAACTTTGCATATGGGAGTTCTAGGCAGCGAAGTGGGCAGAAGATCCCCCGGGTGATTTGAAATCAATATGGGACCATGGGAAGTCCCCTCGCTCCAGGCGAAATCGAAGAGTCCCCTCTGAAGGAAGAAAGCCCCACTCAAAAGAATCTTCATCTTCGTTACCCAATAATAAGGTGTCAAACTTAGAAGAAAAATGGACAGTCTTACAAGCTACAGCAAAATCATCACCTTCTCCAAAAATAGGTGATCGACGATAAAACCTTATCTGTTCCTGGAGGGCAGCATCCAGGGTAGTGGCAATAGTAGAGGCAGTGGGCGGAGCACTAGCAGTAGATGCGGTGGGTTGCTTGAGGATGCCATGGAAAATAATGATAAAGTAATAGGAAAGCTTCGAGAAAGAAGGGTTTGAAGAACGAGAATGGAAGATCACAACCACAGGCGGTGGTTTAGAAGATGAGAGAGGAAGAAGGTAAGTAAGAGCTTAACAACAATGGATTTCTCACAAGCTTTCTCTCTCTAAAGCAAATGGAAGTTTGAAGAAGACGGTGACAAAGTAAGAGAAAAAAGGGTTTAAGTGTTTGTGTATAGCCGTTTGAAATTTTGGAGTTCGTCGTTTAAGTTTCCCACCATCGCACGTGCAAGGTTGCATGCAATCATTTCAAATGAACACGTGGCACTTTGCGAAGTGTTTTGACAGTTGAAAAGACAGCGCCACATCATTAATGAAGTGACACCTGGGGAACACAAACCGTTTCCTTCCTAAGCAAGATTGAGTTTTGGTGCCAAAATTTTTGTCAGACATATCCAATTAACTCCTAACGAAGAAGATGTCCCAGTGGTTCCAAAAAGCTACGATGTTCCCTCGTCATAAGTTAAAATGTTGTTTAGTTATGACTCGGCTACATCGGGGAGAATTTTCACTTTTCTGAACATGATGAAACGTTCCAAGGGAGAATTTCACAAGTCACAATGGTATTTACAGTCCCAACGAAATTTGAGAATATTAGCAGGTCTTTCGAGAGAATTTCAGATATTGAAGCTAGAACGGTCGAAGCTCATCATAAGGAAAAAGTAGCGATGTTCCTCAACGGAAGCATCAACAAACGGCAGTGCCTCGGCTCAGGTACATCGGGGAGAATATTATGATGTACCTCGGCTCAGGTACATCGGTTTGAGACGTTTTGTACAGACATTTCTTGTTCCAATAAATCTCTCCACGAGGGGGCAAATGTAGAGGGGGCTTGAAGGTAATCTTGAGATTAAGGACAAATCCCTAATTGACAACAGTGTTTGAGATTAAGCAACCAAGGCAACTCAGCGAGGCTGCTTGGCGTGGCAGCTCACATTTTAGCTTGTTATATTAGTCATATTATATTTTTTTTGTTGACTGTAAGCTATAACGGTTGTAATGATGAAACGATAATAATAAATGAGTTTGTGTGAGGTCAAACGGTACTTGAGAGAGACCAGGCTTGGCAGGGGCTGGGAGAGCTTTCATGCTCTATCGAATGACCTCACCATGGGAACTTTAGAGGGACTTGATTTGGAGGATTAAGAAGTGAGGCACCATTAGGGCTTGTCCTGACCATATTAGATACACCTAGTAAAATACCGAAGGACCTTAACCGTGGAACCTCGGGCGGAGCAGCTTGGATTTCCATCGGCCGTTAGGCTGTGAACCAAACAATCCTCTACTTAATGTCACATCTACTGTAGGTGATGTCACTAGCCAGCTAAATAATGTCAGACATGCACTTGAGTAAACCACCATGGTATTCGGGACTGTCAGGCAGTTGGTGAGCCACCTCTGTGACAATAGCCCCCTCCCCTAACACACAGTGGTCAGGAAAAAGGCATGTCTTGGCATTTAATGTTTATGACGTGGAGCCAACTAGTGCATCAGGCATTTAATGTTATGACATAAAGTATGAGGGATGTCTTTCATAGTTTTAATGACTGAGTTGCCTCGGGGATGGTGGGGGGGGGGGGGCTATAAGGACCCCAACCATCCATGAGGAGAGATATGATCTTTTTGGAGAACTCTGGAGTTATTACTAGAGATACACATCAGAGAGAGAGTTATTGCAAAACCAGAGGGTTTATCCACTCACCATTGTTATTTATTGCGAAGCTTTTAATAATTGACAAAGATTCTTGAAGGTGTATGGTGTGTTTCTACCTACCTACCAAGGTGTATCTAGGGTGCTTACTTCTCTCTCCCTCTACCTAGGTTACTTCTAAAAAGTTCATTACTATCTCCTGAGTTATAGACGAGAGACTTGTGAGTTTAAACTGAGTTCGTATTCATTGGGTTTGCGTTTGTATGTTCTATCATTAATCCAAGGTCTTAGGCTAATTAACTTATCATTACCATACTCAAAAGGGGTTATGCCTCCATTTATAATCTAAATTACCCTCTTACAACATGAATCACAATACTGCAATTTATATTGAAAGAAAGTTTAACCACTTGCCTGAATAATTTGTAGGGTCTGATTTCCTTTGATGTCGATAATATTCGACGAAGAACACACTCGAATATTTGACGAAGAACACACCCCTCTTCTTGGGTTGGCTCCCCAAAGCTCTCCCAATTGTCCCTCTTTTCTCCTTTGCAAAGCTAGGGTTTTCTTAATGATTTATGTGTGCCATAAACTCCCTAAAGTAGGTATTATATCATCAATTCCGAACTTAATCTTATGGGCCAAATTTAAATGATCCAAACACCCACGTGTGGGTCCGGTTATGCCTAAAAATACCCTAAGACCCAATTACTACTCTCGGGTACTCTTTTTCAGCTATCTCGGCCTATTCGGAATCAACCGTGCAATCAGAATCGCCATCTGAGTCACTTTACTAAAATTCTCCAACCTCGACCTTAAATTACAACACGTGAAGTTTTAAAAATAATCCGAAATAAATAAACTTTAATTCACTAAATTAATTAAATTCTCCAAATTAAAATAAATTCTCCGATTTAAATAAATTCTCCAATTTAAATAAATTCTCCAATTCACAAATTTAATTAAATTATATAACCTTATAATTACGAGGTATTACAAAGGTGATTCTTAATTTGAGATGGGGAAGTTTGTAACACTGGCAACTTGACACAACTTGTTTCTGTTAAATTGAAACCTACCGGAACTTTCTACTATGCTAATTTTAATCAATAATACTAATTTATTTTTTTTGGTTTGTACCAAAACACTCAATTATACGCAATTTAACATATAATATATACACATAAATGTAGAACATCTATGCCTTTATAATTTTTACAAAAGAAATTGTCAGATTACTCTGATCTGGTAAGATGTCGCATTTTAGAAAACAAATTGGTACATTAACAAAGTTGTGGGAGTGAAATTAATTCCACCTAAAACACTTGTCTATGTGTAGTATAATTCGAAAGAAAATAATAAATTAACAACATAAGAAACACAGCATCAAGCTCTTTTACAATTGGTTTAGCAAATTACTTGCTAGATATAGATTTAATCATAGGCAGTAAAAAAGTATGTTCCATTATTAAATAGAAAGACAACGACTAACATGATACATAGAAGAAAATTATAAAATTAATTGAAAACAAGTAGCGAACATATATGGCATCTCAACTGATGCGTTATAGCTCAGTATGATTAGCCATTTGAGGTTGATTGGCCTTTAATTTTCAAGTAGGGATATTTTAAATATGATTCACTTGATTTCTTTAACTTTAGAGTTAATTACAAATAAGGTTTCAACTACTTGAGTTTTCATTTAAGTCTAATAACCCAAATTTAGATATCACTAGTTTGTTTTGTAACCCCTTTCCTATAATTCTATAAAAAAAATCTTATGTTTTTAATACTCTAACAAATATATTAATCTCAAAGTTAACATAACCCTAGGCTAACATTCAAAAATACAAAAAGATAAAATAGGGTATATACTAATAAACCTCATAATATTACCTACTAACTAATATAAATGAAAGGGAATATGGGAGTAAACAACTGCAAAAAGAGCAATGAAAATTGCAAGCATGCCATGCATTATTACTAATTATGTCACTCTCCCCCAGAATAGATTGACCATCAAATTTACACATCACACTAGTGATATACTTTAATCGAAAACCATTTATATTCCAATAAACATAGAATATAAAAGGGATTATATATTTTTATTACTAAACATGGAATGTCAACACGAATGTTCCCATGCAAAGTTCAGTCCATAATACGCGAATGTTCCAATTGTTGCATCAGCATCGGCGGAAGCGTCAACCAAACTCAATACACAAGTCATCAAGAACAACAATTTCCCTCTTGCAATTGGTAGTCCTACACCCTATATTTTCATGGAACATAAAGGGGTTCTATGATGTTACTAACCATGGTACAACTTGTCTTAATGTCCATCCTCACTCATGATTGATAGTAATTGTCATCATAAAGAAAACATCCCATGAGTGGTGCTCAACTATCTTCTTTTGCAAAAAAAAAATCACATAATAAATTACTCATTTTCTTTTAAGAGACGCAACTCTAATGAACCCGACCTCAACTGTGGAACCCTCTTTGTCACCTCTTCCCCTCCTCCATCCATCCATCCCTAAAATCACCCTTGTTGATCTCTAAAGATTATGTTGCTCTTATCAGTATAGGCTAATTTGAAGCATTCGATGTTGCTTGGTGTTTAATAATTTCCTAAGGCTGTGAGGCCTTTAATTTCAACGACATCAGTATGTGGGTTCCGATGTGAGGCCTTTAATTTCCAGGTAGGGATCTTTCACATATGATTGTCTTGATTTATTCAACTTTCAAATTAATTTCAAACAAGATTTCAACTACTTGAGTTTTCATTTGGGTTTAATATTTTACAAGTTTTAATAATCAAACTCCATAACTATGTGAACTTTAATATATGTGTAACAGTCAAACTCTACTGGAATATCGCTGATATTGATAGTTTCTACCACAATATTACAGATATGAGCTGATTCTACTGAGATCATTGACATGGTTTGGTTCACACTAATAATATAAAACCCAACTCATAACTCGGAATTGGATCGACTTGTACCGATACCTATTCAACTCTGACGTATCGTTACCATATCGGCCTAGACTTTGAACCATGGATAAGTTCATTTATTTATTTATGTATCTTATTCAGATAATGTTGATTGAATTATTATTGTATCTTTCCTTTTTAATGCCACCAATTTATTCATATATAATTATTCAATTCTTTAACTTTTCCCATGTAAATGGGCTATATGTTTTAAACAAATCATATATGCTACATAAGGAAAAAAATGTTAAATAGAAAACAATATCATTAGTTTTTATGAACTTCATATATATTAAAGAAATTTCATGATACAACAAGAAATAATCCAAGCAAATAACTTTCAAAATACCAAGTCAAAACTCAATCTAAAAAATTAAAAATAGCATAGCATAAAAAGACTTACAAAGTAATAATACAAAAACTTTATCCACAAATAAAGTTTAGAATATAATAAACCTAATTACAATTTGTCTAGCAAACAAAGTCACAAAAATATATACTTAACTAAACTGCCATTTTACATACTAAAAAAAAGTATAATATATACCTCAAAAAAGAACTTCAATTCTTTGCCAAGTGGTTGAGTTTTAATTTCTGTTAACAAATAAACTAGATCCATTAATTGATTTATTACACATAACTACCTTTCACAAACCCTGATAATTTGAGAAGATACATTTATTAATCACAGAGTCACTTAGAGTTAATAGCTTTCAAACAAATAACACTAAAAAATATCAAACCTAAACATAATTATAACAAAATTACCTCTTTTTATCAAACCCTTAACTCAGATATGATTAAAAGGCCCATGACAATTGTAGGATCAAATCTCAATCGGATATTTGATCAAAATCAAATTTTTAGCATATAATATGATGTGTATTGTGATGTAAATCGACCGGGATATCTAAGAGAGATAGTTGGATATCTGAGAGAGAGAAAGGGAGAGAATGCGCTTACAAAATCGATTTGGAACTATAAAAATAGAAGATAAGCCGAGTTATACATGAAATCGATTTGGAGCTACAAAATGGAAAAGAAAAGTGTAGTTGGTCTCGGTGAAAAAAAAGAGGGAAATAGTAGATTTTCAAAATCCCGCCAAATAATATAGATAAATGACATCAAATAACCGTTGTTTATAATTAAATATGTCGGTATTTGGCGACATTTAAATTAAATGTTGCTATTTTTCGTCATTTGTTACAAAATATCACTTCTTTTCTGATTAAATATGGATTTCACAACATTTACAAAATATGTTAGTAATAAAATGTCGTCATATATATACTTTCTTATAGTTCAAGTTGTATAATTCACTATTGGAGTTTGAGTGTGGGATGAGAAAATATTATTCCCATTTTTGTGAAGAGGTCTAGAGAGAGAGGACCATATCTCACTCAAAAGTAAGAGTTTTCTTCTTCAAAGGTGGCCCCACATATACCTAGCTTTAGGAGGATCATATACTAGACTATCCAAGAATATCGAAGGATTAAAGCAAGATTTTGGAGATCCAAAAAACGCATCTCCTCAGATTTATTAAATAACTTTCTCCATACTGGATTGCAATCGGATGTACAAAAGTATTATATTATTATCCATAGGTTTGTTTTTCTAACCTAGTTTTTTGGGTTTTGTTCTTTTTATTTCATAACCATTTGGATATTCTAGGGCTGAAATATTTCTACTACACATATCGATCCCTAACAAGAGAAACCTTACCTGGAAAGGGGTTCCATTTATATGTGATGATTTGCCAAAGATCTTTTGAGGAGTTACATGAGAGGATCACGACCGCATCCGTAATTTCCTTACCTCGCGACGGCGTGGAGTATATGGTATAAACTGACGAATCGCTACAAGGTTTAGGAGGGGACCTTATGCAGGAGGATATGCCCACACTACACCAAAATGGGCAAATTGTCACCTTTCAGCCGGCCAGCCTTGTCAAGGTCATTGACCGTGACAAAAAAACAAGCGTTTTATGTCACGGTCATTGACCTTGACACGACCGTGACAACGAATTGTCACGGTCATTGACCGTGACAAGCCCGTGACAAATTGAATTGTCACGGGCTTGTCACGGTCAATGACCGTGACAATTCGTGTCACGGTCAATGACCTTGACACGACCGTGACAACTTTTCCAGCAAAATCACTTTCCCCCTTCTTTTTTCCCTCCCACCGTTCCCTCCCTCTCTCTCTCTCTCTCTCTCGACTCGACGCTGCTCTCTCTCTCTCTCTCTCTCTCTCTCTCATGTCCAATTTCTCTCTCTCTCTCTCTCTTCCATTTATATATATCTTTGTTTGTATATTTATGTGTGTATATATATGTGTGTGTGTATGTGTGTGCGTGTGTGGGGGGTGGGGCGGGATGGGGCAGGGTGGGGGAGGGGGTGGTGGAGGGGGGCAGGGGGTGGGGCGGGGTGGGGCAGGGTGGGGGTGGGGGCGGTGGAGGGGGCAGGGGGTGGGGTGGGGTGCAGTGTGTGTGTGTGTGTGGTGGTGTGTTTTGGGGGAGGGGGAGGGGGTGGTGGAGGGGGGCAGGGGGTGGGGTAGAGTGGTGTGTGTGTGTGTGTGTGGTGGTGTGTGGTGGGGGAGGGGGTGGTGGAGGAGGGCAGGGGGAGGGGGTGGGGTGGGGTGGGGTGGGTGTGTGTGTGTGTGTGGTGGTGTGTGTGGTGGTGTGTGGTGGGGGTGGGGCGGGATGGGGCAGGGTGGGGGAGGGGGTAGTGGAGGGGGGGAGGGCCCAAGTCAATTTTATTTGACTTGCCTTATTGGAAGAAAAACCCGGTGCGCCATGTATTGGATGTGATGCATGCAGAGAAGAACTTCGCTGAACATATTGTGGGTACTTGCCTTGGGGGGAGTCATTCGAAGGATGGAGAAAATGCACGAAAAGACCTTAAAACGTTAAAACTTAAACCACAACTATGGTTGAAAGAAGATAGTAGGGGAAGGACAATAATTCCCCCTGGTGTGTTTACTTTGACGAGTGAGGAAAGGAAGGTGCTTCTAGACACAATATATAATTTGAAGGGCCCATCTACTTTTTCGTCCAACTTGCAAAGGATTGTGAATTATGCTACTCATGATTTACATAAGTGTAAGTCCCACGATTGGCATGTGATCATTCAATTGGTTCCTCTATTGTTTAAGCACTGTTTCTCCAAGCACAAGGATTTGCGTAGGGCTATTATGCAAATTAGTATTACCTTTTCCCTCTTGTGTGAGAAGGTAGTGAATCGAGAACACATAGTGGCCGCAAAATTGGCTGTGAACGAAGCGATTTGTGTATTGGATAAGTACTTTCCCCCAGCATTCTTTGACATAAGTGTTCACTTGTTGGTACACCTATGCGACGAGGCACTTCTTTGTCGTCCAGTTAGATATCGGTGGATGTATCCGTTTGAAAGATTGATGAAAGTTTTTAAAGATTACATCAAGAATACGCGATACATTGCAGGATCAATTGCAGAGGAATACATCACCGTGGAGTCATCAATATATACTCGGGAATATATGACTGACTCTACCAGCGTTGATGACACTGATGAATTCCTCGATGACGACCACGTGAGCGATGAGCCGTTTGTTTGTGCATTTCAAAAGGTTAAGCAAGTGTTTTACTCGGAGTATATCAACAATGAGCCGTGGTCAATTGTCCAACACGCGCCAAGGCGTCTAAATAGTAGTGTGGATGACTTGGCTGCTCCTACCGAATATCAATCCATTTTTTATGATAACCCGAATTTGAAACAATTTTTCAATTTGTAATAATTATTTCAATTTGTACCGAAACATCCATTTTTAATGCTTTTACTTGATCTGCACTTTATCATTTTCACTCTTGTGTAGTGTGCGTGTGTGGAGAGGAGATTAATACATAAATATTCCAACTACATCTAAGTTTTGTTTATACTAATCCATGAATATACGCTTCTTACCTTTAATAGGTGATTAGTACATAGTTATTTGGGGTGCCCTATTTGTGGAGAGGAGACAGAATCTCTTCGTCTATCCGAACACTAAGAAATACCATAATCCTATGGAGCGATGCTCTGCAAATTCCTCCCAACCGTTACGTAGCCAAACATCACCGGTTGAAGTTGTCAATTCCACTTTCCATACCCCACCACTTTCCATACCCCATTCAAAGGTGGAGTTGACAACTTCAACTGCTGATTTTTGGCTACACAGCGATTGGAAGGAATTTGCAACGCATACCTCCATAGGATTATGGTATTTCTTAGTGTTTAGATATGAAGAGAATTATAATTGACACGATTGCCCGGGGTACATTAGTTGGAAGGAGGTGCCATATGAGCTCAAGTTAGCTGTTTGAGTGACACTACAGGTAATGTATTTATATTTATATGTCAATTTCGATTTCGATTTCAATTACAATTTATATTTATCTATATTTGAGGGGCGGATACTAATTTTACTTTATTTCAATTCAGGGGACAGGGAGTGGCCCTAAGGGTAGGCCACATATGCTCTATACTTATGTGGCTACTCGGACGAGAAGGGAAGGATAAGGAGGTGTTCCCGAGCGTCGCGGTACAAAATCTCTTTTCCATGCAAATAGTTTGTAGATTTGAGATAAAATGATGGTGATGTTGTTTCTTTTTAAATAGTTTCTTATTTGAATATATATTTGCATTATCTTTAGTTTGTTCGGATATATGATGTGTGGAACAGGTACAACGTTGCTATAACAGGTACAAATATACTGCTGGGCAGTGGCAGTGGCCATACTGCCCAGCAGTTTTTTTTTAATTTTGCCCAGAATTGTCACAGTCATTGACCGTGACAAGTCCGTGACAATATTGTCACGGCCTTGTCACGGTCAATGACCGTGACAATTTTTTTACAAAGGGTCACGTCTTAGTCACGGTCATTGACCGTAACAAACGTGTCACGGTCATTGACCTTGACACGACCATGACACAAAACGCGAGTTTTATGTCAAGGTCAATGACCGTGACACGACCGTGACAAAAAAAGTTGTCTCGCCTCGAAATGTCACGGTCATTGACCTTGACAAGGTGAATTTGTCAAGGTCAATGACCTTGACAAATGGGCAGATTTGGTGTAGTGCCATAGCTTAAGCTTCCCATAAGCTTAAGTCGCATGAGGGAAACTGCCTCACCCGTGACTTGGAGTTAGGGGTGGTTATTTTTGCGCTTTGCATTTGGAGGCATTGTTTATTTGGAGAGGGATTCACATTATTATCGAACCATTAGAAACTTCACTATTTCTTAACTCATTGCGGGTTAAACATGCGTCAGAGAACGGGGTAGATGAACATGGTAGCTAAGTCATCAACCAATAGTCAGTTTATCATTTTTATAGGCAGAGCAAGGGGGATAGTTTATTGACTATGTGTGCTCAGTTGATGCATCCTAGGCATTTATAGTTGTAGAAGTAATTATTATGTCAGATACGGTGTCACGGGCGATTCAGGTCCAAGTGTTATATTCCTATTATCAGGAGAATGTAATGGAGTTATTGTTTAAGGGAAACTGTCTTGAATATTGTAGTTCAAGGGAAGTTGGAATCAACACTAGTCGCTTTTAGAGTTTGATTATAATAATAGTCATCAGCAGACTATTGGTATGGCACCATACGAGGCTTTATACGGTCATCCTTACCGTTGTACGAGTTGTTGGTTAGAGACGAGGGAAATTTAGAAAATTAAAATGAATTATGTACGGGACACCTCAAAGAAGGTGGTGCTCATCTGAGAGCATATAAGGATTTCCCAAAACAGGCAGAAGAGCTATACAGACATAATGTGATAAAGATTGGAGTTTTAAGTGGGGGACCAGGTGCTTCTAAGGGTATGCCCGATGAAGGGGGCTATGAGTTTCGAATCCAAGGGGGAGTTGATGCCCCGATATATAAGTCCTTTCACTATCTTGGATAGGGTGGGGCCGGTGGCGTATCATTTTGACTTACTCGATCGCCTGAAATGTGTTCTCGACATCTTCCACGTGTCCATCCTAAGGAAGTTATTAAAGGGCTTGTTGACGTATCAACATATAGATCTTGATAGGATTGAGCTGCAGTTGGATACAACTTATGAGGAGAGCGCACAATGTATCTTAGATCGGAGAGATAACATTTTGCGCTCAAAGGTAATTCATTTAGTTCGTGTTAAATGAGGACATCATAGCGAGGCATAGTCTACATAGGAGGCATGCGAGAGAAATATCTAGATAAAAGAATTATTCAACATCAACGGGTGAGTTTAAAATCCTACAACAAGAGTCTTCATGATGGAATCGTATAATAAGAGTCTTTATGATGGAATCCCGATCTAGTTGACTAGAAATCCCATGATTCAAGTAAAGTGAGATAAAAATGTTATGGATGACTCTCTAATTTAACTTTAAAGATGACATCTCCTATCGATTCTAATGATGCAAGAAGTGCTACCTGATGTACGCTAAGGTTAAGAAATAATCTTAATGATCCTTATAAATTATTAATCTAATAGGGTACTATAGGGTACTGTTTATGGCAAATCACTCACATTAGTGTGAATTGGGGTTGCCCCTATAATAATCAAATAATGGATTCTCTAACGTATTCATGAGACCTAATAATGTTCGCGAAGAAAATTAACATAACCGTGAGAACCAACTATATGCAGGAATGATTTAAATTTCTCATATTGTCTTATTTTACGATAATAGTGTACAGTTCAAAATATCTCGTTCACTATTTAGCTGGTAAGTCTAATAGACTCTCATTATAGAAACTTTAAAGTGTAAAGGCATACAGTCCCATGCGATTATTTTAAATTGAAATATCTTTAGTGTGTGCATATGTTTTTCCAAACATTTTTTTTTCAGTTTCATTCTTGGGGAGGATTGTTAGAAAATGGAAATTAAACATCTCATAATTAGTTAACTTTGGAACTGCATAAAAGTGGGATCCACATATTATTTTGGTTAGTTTAAATAATTCACATGTTTAAAATTATTAAGTGGTGAAGGGGAGATTATCCTTAAGGTTACTCACCTCAAGTGGGAAAAGTAGTATATGTTGGATGAAACGGGTTCATCTCACATAAATTATTAGAAGGAATGTGAGGAGTATATATACTCCTAAAATGGATTAAGAAATTGGTTCCCTTGAGGTATCTCAACTCTTTGAAGGGGATATGACCTACATGATATAGTTTGTGCTTTGATCCAAAATACCACGCGCACCCACCGTCACCCGCTCGTCCAGTTTGACCAGTGCCAATCTACGGGTCGGAGTCTATGGGTCGTGGGCTAGGGACTAGGATAATGTTTTGGGCCAAATTTTATTTAATTTTCTTTAAAAACTTTCTAAAAAATTGGGCCTCCCTATAAAGGTTTTAGACTCAAATGGGATTCCTTTTTCAACCAATCACATTTATCAAACCTGACTCGTTTTGAAGAATTTTCCGTCATTGTTGTTAACATTTTGGCAGTTATTTGTCCTAAGTATTGTGTTTATTTATTGGTGTCTTTCCACCAAATATATGAAAATGAATATGGAATGTAAACAATGACAGAGGTATCATTTGGAAAAAAAATTGTAGAGACTAAATAATGATTTTAAAAGTAAATAACATTAGAAATGAATTTAGTTCCAATGGTGATTTGGAATTAGTAAATGTAAACGCCATACAAGATGCCAATATTATATTGTTTTACCCTTTATGTGGAAGATCAATATTTAAACCCATTGAGGCCATCTTTTATTCAAAACTTCAAGCTGAACATGATATTTTCCTTTACATTGTGGCTAATCAAGATGTTTCTTTAAGGAGAACGTGTTATGAAGTTATGGTAGCAAATAGAAAATTTGAGAAGAATAGTAAACCAAAATATATACTTAAAATTAGAAAATTATCATTTCTGAAAATAATGGCATGATGAATTGTTATTTTAGAAACTAGCATACAACCCGTGCAATGCACGAGAGATATTTAACAAACAAATACAATGATATTTATAAAATTAGTATTTATCATAAGTTCAATATCTTATCTTAAAGCCATCATAAAAGGTTGATTTTTTCATAAATAAAACTTGTCTATTATTTTTATTATATAAATACTATTTTTCAATAATAAAAACTTCAAAACAATTACACGTTAAAGTTTCTTTGATAAATAAAACGTTAAAATTATTTTTATAACCAATTTTTTCTTTATATTAAAAATAATTTCAAAATTTTGAAAACTTTTTTTAACATAAAAACTATTTTTTATAAATAGAAACTTCAAAAAGTTGTACATATTTTATATAAAAAAAATTGTACATATTTTAATTTGTTTTTAGTTTAAAAAACTTTATGTCAGTTATAAATAAAAACTTAATTTTTTTCTATAAATACAACGTTAAAAATGTTTTTACAACCAAAGATCTTTTTTATTTATATAAAAATAATTTTGAACTTTTTTTTGTCTTTTTATTTAGAAATAAAATGTTATATAGATATAGTAGTATTAGTAGCATAGTGTAATGCAATTTGAGTAAAGAATGATGAAAAGAGATTAAATCAATTTAGATTGTATTGGATCAAGACATTAATTAATGGAGTCTAGAATGTATCATCTTTTTAGTTTTCAAGAGACTTTTGATTTATTCAATTTTTTTTATTTTAAAGAGATTTTTATTAATCCATTTAGATGAAAGGGGGTATTAATTTTTGAAGGAAAATGCTATGTGTCCCAAACAACTCCCCCAAATCATCCCCCAAATAGCTTTAATTGTTATACCTTATGGTATGGGTCCCGCCAGGGCACAACTCATCAATGCTATTTTGGGGAGATTTGGGGGAGTTATTTGGTACCCATAGCACCACTCATTTTTGAAAGAGGGAAACCTACCTAGTCTAGGTAGAGGATATTAATTATTATTTATACCTCTAATACTACGATATTAGAGGTATAATACAGATAAGTTAAAGCTCATTTAGAAGAATATTTATCAACATTTGTTCGGACACAAGAGTGATCTCCGCTAGAAGTACAAGTAGGAGCCTTGGAAATGAAGTTGATTCACTAATAAAGAAAGATTAGGGTTTGGGTGGTTTCTTTGAGATGATATTTTATAAATACATAAATGAACATATAGGATAGATAACTTTAAAGACCTTCCTCCTTGTGTGTTCAATGATAACAAAGTTGATTGTGGCGAACTTGGATCAAGATTTGTAATTGACAAGATATTGGAGCTAAGGTGTAAACTGGTCGGGTCTGGATCGGGTAAGGGTATATTCATATGCGATACGGGTATTTTTTTAACGGATCGGGTCTTACCTGATTACCCGTCGAGTCTCAGGAAATGGATCCAGACCCGAATCCATTAAGGACCCGAGGACCCGATCCGAATACTTGTAACTATATATATAAACTAACTTACTATATATATATATATGTAATATAGTTACATATAGTAAGTTAGTTAGTTATATATGTAATATAGTTACATTTTATATTTACATATATAGTAAGTTAGTTAGTTATATATGTAATATAGTTACAGTTTATATTTACGTATAGTAAGTTAGTTAACTTAGTTATATATATACACACATTCGAGTCGAGTCCTTATCGGAGTCATGTATATCTAGATCTGGTCCATTAACTAATCGGGTAATCAGATAATCGGGTCTATAAAATTTTCTTAGATCCGTTAATTCGGATCGGATCCGGATCGGGTCCGAGTCTAGACCCGATCCATTGACAGTCCTAATTGGAGCCAAATATAGCCATGTGGTAACGATGTATCAAAAAAAGTTTATAATGGTAATGAAAGGTTTGAAATCAGTTTGTTTAAAAGGTTGGGTCTAGTTATAGGCAGGGTAGGACAATGCCTAGGGTCCACAAATCCAAAAAAATTACAAGTAAAAAAACTCAAACAGGAGATTGAAGATTCAACGTAGGTTTCTTTCTTGCGAAAGACTATCATTACACGAGATAGTCATCCCTGAAAAATTACAAGGTGCATTTGATTCAAAAGTTTATAAAAATGGGAATGACAAAAAAATTTATAGGTATTATCCAGTTTTCTCATATGAGGTCATCAAATAATTAATTAGGCGAAATTAAAATGAGTCCAATTAGTTTATTTAAACATTTTTTAAAACAATTTTTAAAACATTTTTATAAAACATTTTTAAAACAATTTTTATAAAACATTATTAAAACAGTTTTTGTACAACATTTTTATAAAACAATTTTTACAATATTCGAAATAATTTTTTAGTTATTCAAAATAGTTTTTAAAACAATTTTGAAACATTTTTTTAAACATTTTTTTGAAAGAATTGTTTTATTTAAAACATTTTTAACAGTTTATAAAACAGCAAAGCAAATATTTCCCACACAAATAGGAGGACAAAATTTTCAAACATTTGTAGCAATTTTATGCGTAAGAAGTGTTGTACATTGAAAAATAGCTTGTACGTAGACTTTTGTATTAAACACACCAAATTATAGGCAAATACCCCTTTTACCAACTTATTTGCCATTTGCCATGACAAATTTGACTATCAAACGGATCCTAATTTTGAAGTGAAAAAAACAAACACGAGATTTAATTTGATATCCAGATCATGGGTTGAAACAAGAATTGTAATGACATGAGTCGTAGAAGATTTGATATCAAGTGTGTTTAACATGAAATCTATGACACACACACACACACACACACACACATATATATATATATATATATATAGAGAGAGAGAGAGAGAGAGAGAGAGAGACGAAGTGTAGAGTGAGAGATAAGTTGACTAATTGATGAATATACAATAAATGAATTGCGAGTTTTTTTACTAATTCGTCTCATTTACGAAGTATGCTCCTGTCATCTTTTTTTTGCTCCAACGAGTCCTATGAAAAAAAAATTGGTCCAATAGCTTTTATTTGTAAGCATATAGTGAATTCACTATATACATAAATATGATCTATTAAACAAAATATTATGATAGAACTTACTAAGAAATGTTTTATATAAATAGGACTTATTTGTCGAGCTCCTTTGAATTATTGGGTTGACAAGCCTATCATTTGTGGTTTAAATAGTACAATGAAATGCCTACTTAAGTAAGTGTTGGTATAGTCCGTTAATAGTGGGCTGCTATGTTATATCAATCCCAATAAGGTTGGCTTGGGCATTTATGCAATGCCTTACATGGTCCCCCACTTCATGAGTTCTTCTAGGGCTCCCAAAATGTCAGTGCAATCTTGTTTATTCATGATATTAATCAATGGGGATAGTTGGAAAATTATATGACTATGTTTGGTTTTAACTATATTATCATATGTTCAAAACGAGTTAACTACATGATTTAATGGCCCGTTTGGAAATCCGACTTCAAGGCTTGGAATTGGAATTGGAATTGAAATTGAAAGGCCAATTTCAATTCCGTGGAATTAAAATTGACCTTCCAATTCCATTTTCATAGCTTGAAATTGGATTGCAAAACAGGCTCTAAGAGTAATTTATGAGGTGTCATCACTGTATCAATTGTGTAATGAATTAGGTTCAAAGGTTACCAACATCCGTTTAATATGGATCAAACTCAGATAAATTGGATAAATTTTATTATGCGTTGTAATAACGCGAGACAAAGAAAATTAGCCAATTGTGGTTTAGTTTTATGAGCATGGTATCAAAGTACAAATTATTTGGTTTTTTGTCAGACAAATTCACTTGAGTATTACCAAATTAAAATACTCATTTTTGTGTACACATCAATTATTAATCACAAGTGTAAATAAAAGCTTGAGTAAACTACCCCATTGGTTCCTTACCCTTCCATTTGTTTCAATTACGTCCCTAACTCTTTTTTGTTTCAATTTCATCCCCAACCTTTCATTTTATCGCAATTTCGTCCCTATCCTTTTTTTCAATCTAATCCTCAAACTTTCATTTTGTCTCAATTTAATCCTTCTGTTAATTATTTTGGATACAATTGACTATTATACCCCTCTTTATTAAAAAATAATAAAATGGATGTTATAAATATTGAAAAATAAACTATTCTATTATTATTTGGGGATAAAAAAAATATTTTTTTATCCAAGAATAATAATTAAAAAATTATAATTTTTTATTTTATCTCAGTTGTTTTTTAATTTTAAAAAAAAATTGAAATAACAATTTTAATAGTCAACATGGTTTTTTTATTTATAAAAAAATTCTTTTTTTAATTTTAATTAAAAAAGTTTAACTTGGTTTCTTAGATTCACGATTGTTTAGTACCGATGGCGCCGACCGACATCACAAGAAATTTTTTATTTATCAAATATATTACATAGATGGGGAAAAATAATTGATGCCTTATATTCGCAATTGGTTAATTCGCTGGGTCGGAGCCACATTAGTTAAATGATGTGGGTCCGAGCCAGCGGCAATAATCAATCGTGAATCTAAGGCATCAAATTAAATATTTTTAATTAAAATTAAAAATAGTTTTTTATAAATAAAAAACTATGTTGACTATTAAAAATTTTATTTCATTTTTTTTTAAAAATTAAAAATAAAAAATTTTAAAAATATTTTTTTTCTAGGATAAAAAAAATATTTTTTTATCCCTAAATAGTAATAAAATAGTTTATTTTTCAATTTTTATACCATCCATTATATTATTTTTCAATAAAGAGGGGTAAAATAATTAACAGATGACTAAATTGAGACATAATGAAAGGTTGAGTACTAAATTGAAATTAAAAAAAAAAGGACATGGACGAAATTGAGACAAAATGAAAGGTTGAGGATGAAATTGAAACAAAAAAAAAGGATAAGGACGAAATTGAAACAAGTGGAAAGGTAAGGGACCTATGGAACAACTTACTCTAAAAGCTTTAATGGAATTAACAAGAAAAAATCCTTACAATGATAAAAAGCTATTCAAAGTACATTTGTTTGGTGATAATGGGTATTCTAGAAGTTAAAAGGTATTGCAAGAGATCTTATTTAATATATTTCCATAAAAATAGAGTCTCCTCATCCTCTTGTTATTGTGTCACCTATTCACACTAAATACAAAGAGTTATGTTAAAAATAGTATCTCCTCATATAAGTTTTTTTATGAAACGTCATTTTCCTCAATTAATAAATGTTAACATATATATGATAAATAATTTTTTATATATAACTCAAAAAATATATTTTATAAAAAAATGTACAGTTTTCTAAAACAGTTTATAAATTATGGACGATAACACTGCTTTATAAAAATATTTTTTTCTTAAAAAATTTATATTTATATTTATATAACAACCTTTTAAAACACAATTTATATAAATAAATAAAGTTAAAAACTATAGTTTTTAGAAAATTATTTTGTAAAAATACAATTTTTATATATAATAATATATTTTATACTTATCTTTATAAAATTAGATTTTATTAGAAGAATTATAAAAAAAAGCATTAACACTATATTTTTATTTAAAAATGATTATATATTTATATTTTTATAAAAACAGTGGTGTTTAAAGCCTTTGAAAACATAATTTATATAAATAAATGAAATTAAAAAGTACAGTTTTTAGAAGACTACTTTATAAAAGCACAATTTTTATATATAATAAAATATTTTATACTTTCCTTATAACGTTAGGTTTTATTAAAAAAAATTATAAAAATAGTATTAACATTATAGTTTTATAAAAATGATTATATATTAATATTTTTATAAAAATAGTATTGTTTTAAAAAATAATATGTGTGTGTGTGTGTGTGTATTCTATTCTTTTAGTTTTTTTTAATTTCCCTTACTTCATCATTAAATATTCTCATTTTTGCATTTCAATTTTATATACAAGTATTTGTTTGGCATCAAACATTCTATTAATGAAATACATATATTTGTTATCTGCTTATAAATTTTTCTATATTAACAACATGTATCACACAAGTGTGAAATAGATATTTTAATGTTATATATTTTACTTCTATATTTGTAAGTATGTTTGCATTGCATTGCATAATTATGAAAAATAGAAAATACAAACTGTTTTAATACTCATGACAAATAGAAGGTAAATTAATACTGTTTCAACGAATTATGAAGAAACAGAAAATATAAATTGTTTTAATAGTAATGAAAAATTGATAATTTACAGCAGTTTATCAACAATTATAGGACGATTCATACATAACCTATTTTATGAACAATCATGTGTTCCTAAACATCAGCTCTGATACCATATATAAAACAGTTTATTTATGTCGTGAACATCGTGATAATCACCTAATAGGTATGTGTAAATAGAGATAATGTAATACATCATTTCATCGTCATGGATATGATGTCGTTGTTTGTCGCCGCTGATTGTCGCCCGCCGATCACCTTAGCAGTTTTTCAACGGAGAATTTTGGCTTCTCTCTCGTTGCCTATAAACCTTTATATGTGTATTTCGTGGAGACCTTTTAGATGGAAGAAAGGCATCTATTTATAGGTGGAGAGAGGGCCTAAATTCCAAAGTCAATTAATCTCAATTGTCCATCAATGTAGAAATTTAATTGGAATTTTAACTCCATTTAATATCCATTTCGTTTTTGAAATATGAATCATTTTGTTAGGAAATAACATATTCTAATTAAAAATCAGAATATCAATGACCATATTTCGAGAAAGAAAATAAAACTATTAAGGAATCCAAAGGTTAATTAATAATTTTCTTACAAATAGTTCAAAAATAATATACTTGGGCTTGAATGGGCCTCAAAAGGTTAATAACATATTGAAGAACGTCACAAATTTAAATAAAACTGATGTGGAGTTGTATTTAGTATAATTCAAATTATGAGTTAGAGAATGAAATAAGGAACGCATCATCCATAGCTACTTTATAAGCAGGGGGTTTAAAGGGGGTGTATGATCTATATTTCACAAAGGTGGTGATCATAAACCATAAGACAAAGACAAATAGTGTTGTCATTGGTTGGGCCCCCCCAAGGAAATGGTCAAGGTTTAGTATGGGTATCAAGTTTAACCATTTTCCTTTCCCAAATAGAATCAGAATTAAAAAAAATTCAAGTAGAATAATAGGTAGGATCACTAAGGATTTAGGTACAAAATTCCAAGCCTAAGTCATCACATCAAATGCCAGTGTGCTATGTTTTGGGGATTCAGCCTTAACATTTTAGTCATAGCCAGTGACAAAGAATTTCAAGGTGGGATACTTAGTGGTAGGAATAATATTAAGGATACAAGATCATAAAGAGATAAATAGATTATGGAGTCAAGTTCATTGTATTTTTATATTTTTTTTACACTAAGAAGACTAATGCCATTTAGGATTGCAATGTGAAGGAGTGGGAGAAAATAAGTTCCTGTCACACTTACAGGTTAGAAGAGAAGTATAAAATGACGAAGGGATGATGAGATGCGATGAAACTAGGGAATGAGTCTTAAATACGTCATATCACGATGGTCTTGTCCAACTTCTATGATTTCCTTATACTAGAAAAAATAACTATCATAACTATCAACGTTATTTATTTGTGGGATTTGTTGCGCTAAAACAGTCCTATGTTAAGCAACCAAGATCATAAAACTCACTTCGAAATTTTACCAAACACTTGGTGTGCGGAAAACACCCAAGACCTTGTTCCTAATGAAAATTAAGTGTGCGAACTCGAAACGAATCCAATCAACAATCAACAAGTAGGATAACAAGAACACACAAGCAATCAAAGCAAAGAAACGATAACAATATATCGTGGTTCACCCAAACAAGGGTTACATCCACAATGGTAGGATTTCTTCTTTCTTTGATGAATGGAGGAACCACAAGGTTACACACTCACACTCTTTATCTCTCTTAGAAAGTCACTCACAAACCAAGAACAAGAACAAGAACTAATCTTTAAACAAGAAGCTCTCACTCACTTTTCTCTTTGAAAACTCACAAAATATTCACTCTAAAGCTGAAAAACAGCACTGCACAAAAAACATAAAATAAGCTTCTATTTGTAGATTTTCCTCAAAATGGAAATTTTGTAAATATCGAGAAAATTTTATTTTTTTTCGAAAACAGCCGTGAACCAATGAGAAGCCACCGGAGAACCAAAATACAACACAAACTCCACCTTGGCGATCCGAATGATCCAACCAAAAACCCGGAATGAAAACCATTGAACCCGATTGAAGATCACCCCGAAATCTACCAAGCTCAGTGCGGCTCCACCTAACCGAGGAGCCTTTCCTCGAACTTCAACAAGAAGTGAGATTTAGAAGATTTAGGCAATGCCTAAACTTCTCCGTGGTCACAGGTTTGGTGAGAAAATCTACTGCATTCTCATCCGTGTGCACCTTCTCAATCAAAACCTCGCCTGAATTAACCCAATCCCAAACTCTATGATGCCGCACATCAATATGCTTTGTGAGGGCATGCTACACTTAATTCTTGGCCAAACGCATAGCACTTTTACTATTGCAATGAAGATGAACACTCTCTTGATTCATCCTTAATTCACTCACCAAACTCTTTAACCAAACCACCTCCTTTGATGATTCTGTAAGTGCCATATACTTCGCCATCGTGGTAGACAAAGCACTTGTCACTTATAACACGGATCTCCAAGATATCGGTCCGTTAGCAATAGTGAATACATACCCCGATGTAGATCTCCGATTATCAGGATCTGCCGCATAATCCGAATCAACATACCCCGCAACAAACTTGGCCCCTTTCTTCCGCTCAAACATAATGCCCATAGACTTGGATCCCTTTAGATACCGAAGAATCCATTTCACTGCTTTCCAATGCTCTTTTCCAGGATTCCACATGTACTTACTAACCACACCCACGGCTTGGGTGATATCCGGCCTCATGCAAACCATAGCATACATAAGGCACCCCACGGCACAAGCATACGTCTGTGATCTCCTCTAACTCATCATCTATAGAGGGACATTGCTTTGCAAACAAAACGAAATTTGAAGCTAACGGGGTAGAAGTGGCCTTGGCATCCAGCATGACAAATTTCCCGATGATATGCGAAATATAATTTTTCTGAGATAACACAACTTGCCAACTTTTCTATCTCGTCTAATCTCCATACTAAGAATCTTTTACGCCTCACCAAGATCCTTCATGTCAAACTCCCAGCTCAATTCCACCTTGAGCTCCGTTATCCGTGACATGTTCCGACACGCAATGAGCATGTCATCCACATAGAGCATTAACAAAATAAACGAACCATCATCAAGAACCCAAAAATATGCACAATGGTCATGATCACATCTCTTGTAACCAAGTCGCAACATGAAGGTATCAAACCGTAGGTACCATTATCGTGGCGACTGTTTAAGCCCATACAATGACTTCTTAAGCCGGCACACATGATCTTACTTTCCCGATTCCTTGAACCCTTCCGGTTGCATCATGTAAATAAGATCCTTCAAATCACCGTGAAGAAAATCCATTTTCACATCCATTTGCTCCAATTCCATATCGAACTGAGCAACCATTGCCAACAACACCCGTATCGAAGTATGCCTCACCACCGGGGAGAAGATCTCATCATAGTCAATCCCCTCCTTTTGTGAAAACCCCTTCACTAATAGCCTTGCCTTGTACTTCGGTTCTTCTATTTTGTTAATTGCCTCTTTCTTCCTATACACACTTAGAGCCAACAATGTGTTGCCCCTTGGGTTTAGGAACCAACTCCCACACAGAGTTATTTCGTAGAGCTTTCATCTCTTTCGACATAGCACCCATCCAACTCGCCTTGACATCACAATTAATATCATCTTTGTATGTCATTGGATCACCCTCACTAGAAATGAGAACGTAATTGACCTCTTCCCAACCAAGCTTAGATGGTGGCTTGATCTCCCTACGCTCTATGTCACGTGCTATGGATGGCACTTGCTCCACCCGTTGTGTGTCCTCCACCTCAACCGACTCCTTTCCTAAATCATCCTCATTCGACTCCACCTCAATCGTGTCATCACTCGGTTGAGAATCACGTGAACCACTAGTAGATGCACCATCACTATCGGTGGTTGATGATCTTGGAAATACCAAAGGAATCTCGACAGTTCTAACACCACTATCATCGGTGACTTTCAGGAACTCCTTGGACTTCAACATGGACATCTCGTCAAATCTCACATCCTGGCTAACAACTAGCTTCCTCGTAGACGGATCCCAAAGCTTGAACCCCTTTGTCCCTTTTCCATAGCCTAGGAAAATACACCGGTGAGTTCTCGAGTCATTTTTGGTCCTCTCGTCACTAGGAATGTGAGCATACCCCGGACATCCGAACACCCTCAAAGTAAAGTAGTCGACCTCGTGCCCCGCCCATACTTCCTCAGGACACTTCAAACCAAGAGTCGAATTTGGTAACCGATTCACCAAATACACGGCGTGATCAAGAGCTGCTGCCCAAAATGATTTCTGTAACCTAGCATGAAACCTCATGCACCTTGCCCTTTCTATAATGGTGTGGTTCATCCTCTCCGCCACCCCAATCAAGTTTGTAAATAAGCTTCTATTTATAGATTTTCCTCAAAGTAGCAATTTTGTAAATATTGAGAAAAATCTATTTTTCTTCGAAAACAGCCGTGAACTAACGGGAAGCCACCGGAGAGCCAAAATACACCATAGGATTTACTTTTTCACCACTTGGATGGTGGTTTGAGGATCATCTTTCATTATAGTTAGAGGAAACACTACTTTTACTCTAGCGTCAAGAGAAGCGTGGATCGATAGTGTCCCATGGACATCCTCGTAAAATCATTCTCTCTCAACGTTTGGCTATGAAAAATGTTTGGAAGAGTGTTCGAGTTACAAGATAGTAGAAGAGTAAGCATTGTATAACATAACTCTAAAACTGCTATAAATTCAAAGCATGTGATTTAGTTTATTAAGGTAAAGTGCAATACAAATGATAAGCTTACAGTTAGGAAAAAATAAAGTATCAAATCAATGCATGCAGTTGCCAAGTATGTGAATATATTGAGAAGTCTGCAGGGAAAATGCGTGGTTGAGAATACGAGCGCGGGACTAATATGACTCCCTAGAATGATGAAAAATTTGAATAAACTTGGTTCCATGTCCAGCAATCTAAGCTTGTGTGCCACATTTAACTGTTGTAGTGGGAGGAAGGCATGTGTTTACACCATGACCAATCAGGTGAATATATGTGGAGATCACATGGAATAAACACTAAATTAAATCATCCCATTGTCTTAAGCTCCGTTTGGTTGTCTTAAAATTGTAAATTGGCTCATTAGTAAATTGATCCATTTACATATTGACCCATTAATTATGTTTGGTTTCATTAATGAAATGATTTATTAATTGCCTCATTTTAACTCATGTCTAAAATCTGAAATTGGATCATTTAAAAAAAATGTGAAATGCATCCATTTGAAATAGGAGTCATATAAAGTGCATTATCCTCTCTCTCTCTCTCTTTTCCCTCCATTCCCCCCTTACCCCCTCTCTTAGTTAATTTTTTTTTCTTATAGAACCTTAACATCAATTTCAGATTACCAAACATTACGTGAAAATGGATTTAAACTCATTTCAAATCCACTCATTCACAATTCATAATGAACCAATTTACATAATCAAATAATTTGTGCAACCAAACAGGGCTTAGGCCCCGTTTGATTTCTCCAAAATTGTAAATTGGATCATTAATAAATTATCCCATTTACAAATTGACCCATTAATTGTGTTTGGTTTCTTTAATGAAAGGATTCATTAATTGCCCCATTTTAGCTCATGTGCAAAATCTGAAATTGGATCATTTCACAAAAAATGTGAAATGAATCCATTTGAAATAGGAGTCACATTAAGTGCATGTCTCCTCTCCCACTTCCCCTCCCCCTCTCCCTTTCTATTTCCCTCCTCCTCTCTCTCTTGATTTGTTTTTATCTTTTTTTCATAGAACCTTAACATCAATTTCAAATTACCAAATATTGTATTAAATTGGATTGAACTCATTTCAAATTAACTCATTTATAATTCACTAATTCACAATGAACTAATTTACATAATCAAATAATTTGCACAATCAAATTGGGCGGTATAAGATGCCTTAATTCAACATGCCATGTAGGGAAGTTTAAAAAGGATACACATGCAAATCAATTGATCAAGATCAAAGGGAACGCGTGTCAACTTGTAGAAATTTTGAGCAAGTATATATAATTCAAATTGAATATGGTTTGTAACGGTTATACACGGTAGGTCTACGACATGCACTTGCTCAAATACACGAATTGTCCATTGAAGAAATTAGATCGACTACAAAATCAACTATAACCCCCATTTAAATTTTTTTCCTTTTCTATAAATACATTTTTAAAGCAGTTCATTACTTCTAACAACATTCCGAAATTTGAAGTTTATTCATTGATATTTATTATTCTCTTTACCCTTGTAGTTTAGTTTATTTCCTTCACAATTTCTTAGTTTAGTTTAATGTCTAGCAAATTAGGATGTATTTGATAACACTCATTTTTTATGGAAAATACAATATATAGAGGTATTTTCTATCTTTTCATTGTTTGAAAAATAAATTTTTCTATGAAATTAGATTTCACAAAACAAGTCACATGACCACTTTTTTCACAAAAAAATGGAATTAAAAAACCTCCTCCCACCTTGTTATTCATTTTCCAAGAAAAAAAACTCCCACATCAAAAAAACTGATAAAAAAATGCAAAAATGAATAAAAAAACTCAAAATAATGAAAAAAATACAAAAAGTGAATAAAAAGATAGAAAATAAATATTAACCCCAGAATTAATTTTTAAAAAACCCTAAAAATTTATTAAAAAGTCAAAAATTTATTAAATAGGAAAATAAATAACAAAAAATTAAAAAAAGAACGGAAAATTATAAAAAAAATAAAGACAAAAAATATAGAAAATGAATACTAACTCCATAATTAATTTAAAAAACACCAAGCAATTTATTAATAAAAAAGAAATAACAAAGAATTAAAAAAATGCGAGAAATTATAAAAAACAAAGAAAGAAAAAAATGAATAAAATGAATAAAAAATAGAAAATAATTGCAAACCCCAGAATTAATTTAAAAAAACACCGAGAAATACATTAAAAAGTAATAAATTTATTAATTAAGAAAGAAATAACAGAAAATTAAAAACAAAAGCTGAGAAAATTAAAAAAAATAAAAAATGCAGAAAAAAATACGAAAAATGAATAAAAAACAAAAAATAAATATTAACCACGGAATTAGTTTTAAAAAAACCCATAAATTTATTAAAAAGTCATAAATTTATTAATTAAAAAAAATAACAAAAAACAAAAAAAATTGCCGAAATTTTTTTTAAAAAAAGAAATCTGTAAAAGCCAAAAATAATGAAAAGAACACATAAAATGAATAAAAAAATAGAAATAAATATTAATCCAATAATTAATTTTAAAAAACACCCAGAAATTTATTAAAAAGTTAGAAATTTATTAATTAAGAAAAAAATAAGGAAAAATCATAAAATTAAAAAAAATCAATAAAAACCCAAAAATAATGAAAAATATACAAAAAATGAATAAAAACTAGAAAATAAATACGGACCCCATAATTAATTTAAAAAACCCACAAATTTATTAATTCTTTCTCGTATTAATATTTATTTTCAATAATTTTATTCATTTTTTGTGTTTTTTTAAATTTTTTTAGTAATTTTATTAATTTTTTGGGATTTTTATTATTTTTCTGCTTTTTATATTTATTTTCTACTTTTTAATTTATTTCCTATTTTTAAATATTATCTGTGTGTTTTAATTTATAACTTGTATATTGTGTTTTTATTGAATTTTTTGTTTTCTTTTTTACATTTTCGGGTTTTTAAATAATTTTCTAGATTTTGTTTATTATTTTTTATTCATTTTCTAGACTTTTTAAAATAATTTTCGTTGTTTTTTTAATGCATTTTCTGTTTTTAGTTTTCATTTTCTGGGTGTTTTAATTATTGGGACAATTCTCGAATAGTCATTAACATAAATACATATTTTTTTAAAAAGGACACCTATTATTTAATTAAGGGAATATTTGGTATATGTCCCTTAATTATTTGGGGTGAAATATAATTAACACTTACGAGTGAGCCTATCAATCCACTGAAGGACTCTCTCTTTGTTGTACCTACCTTAATTTGGTACAAAGTTCACTTAACCATATCACTTTTTATTCACTGTCAGCCTCTGATCGATCCTCATGTGAATAATTGAGAAACTGCGTTCTCTTCATTTCTGATAAATCAAAGGAACTCGTAGTTAAAACCGTCCGTGAGATTCCTTGATGAGCAAAACATTTTGCTCCCCCAAACATGGTGACTACCGTTCCCGCCATCTCGACATTGCTCCAACGAGTGAAAAATTTTCCTCCAATTTTTACATCTGGGCATTTCCATACCCTGCTCTAAGCCAAAGCTTCTGAGCCTTCTACTTCCACAGGATAGCGTTAAACGGACTACGTATAACTTAAACTTCAACATATGGTCCTTATCGATGACCTTCCAAACTTTTTCGCCATTTAACTTCATTGGGTAAATCAAGTTTAGCACCACTCTCTACTGCAGTGGTACATAGATAATTATAACTACAATACTTAGTAATTGTTGCAGTAATTCATAACAATGACGCGAAGGGAGTGACCTCTTCTGCGGTCCTCGTCCCCGACCTCAACCCACATCTCCCACCAAGCCTCGCCTCATGTGGCCCTCATAACTGCCTTCCATGGTCGCCCTTCCTCGATAAGCACACGAGTCTTGAACGAGCGCGCAAAACATTTACTATAATCTTACATAATGGAAGGAGAACAAAATCTCTCAAGAGGAATCAATAATTCTAATCATAAGGCTCTATATCAAATAGAAAACAACGCTGAAAGCGTAGTACGCCCACAAATATTCCTAAGGACACTAGAACCTGATGCTCTGATACCATTTGTGACACCCCGCTTAATAAAATACCGAGTGATCAATCCTATACCAAATTAAAATAGGAGTCTCATATGGTTTATTATTAACATCACAGTCGAAAACCAATTTAATTACTAATAAGTTATTAGGCTGGCATCAAAATTTTATTTAACTAATCTTTTTAATCAAACCAACCAAGTAAAACAATCATAACAGTTTATATGCGACAACAGAAATGAAATAAAATAACCAAACTCTCGGTACAACAATATACAACAAAATAGAATCCGCAAACTAAAATGTAGTAAAAGAATAAATGAATACAGTTGGGCTATCGGCCCGAGTGTTTCTACAGTACCTCCTATCTCGATTACATGGATAGAAGTGTTTATAGTAAACCTACTTGCATCCACAGCTGCTGCAGTAAACGTCTGACTCGAATGAATTATCATCCAGGCATCCCTGTGTCTGGATGCCTATATAGATATACATATATAGCAAGAGAGGCGAAAAATAGAGAAACGGGTCAGAGCCCGAGTTTGAAAATATTTAGTAAGTGCATAAATGCCATATTTTAAAATTTGAAATCTCTCATATTTAAACTGGCATCGCACTCTCATGAGATATACCTCACCCATCTTCTAATAGTGCGCACCTATCGCATACCTTTAAAACAACCTAGTTAAGCTACCCTGCCTAACTATTCTTTATCACCGAACTTCTAAATCCTTATTACTATCACCTACCTTGCGTGATATACTATGTTATATCGTAATCAAATGTAGAAGCTTTAATGGATATAATTCTCGATTAGATATATGTATATATATAGTCCTCGTTATATATATATATATATATATATATATATATATATATATATATATATATATATATATATATATATATATATATATATATATATATATATAACTATACCGTTCATATTCCGTAACTTTCACTAGTTTGAAATACCATTCTCACTTAAACATATAATATCCCTTATTATATAGTTCCCACTTGAACCTACGATTCACATTTGTATTACTCCGGACATAAAACTACTGGAAGAAGAATAACCTTTAATTCATTTTACACTTTACACCAATTAAGGTTATGTGATGTCTCATCTTCATAGACAAGCAATATACTGTAAATAACACGTATATTTATACCTACTTTTCAATCATAAGTATAATAACCATCCCACCGAGCTACAACTCATGGATGCAGTCTCAAAGTACCAATCCAAATCCGGGTTTGCTCAAATTAATCCTAATACCCAGTCAGACTCTCTCATGAACATGGTAGAAATACAAAACGGTGGAGGCAGTCACACTCCCTCCTGAAAATGGGATAATAATATCGCACCCATATGCGGGACGATATGACCCGGGGATATACTCTCCCTACTCCGCAGGCCAGGGGATTCACCCTCATCGTACAACCTCCCTCGATAGTAATAGAGATATAAACATACATAAATATATCATTTTCATACCAACATATTCGTAAACAAGTCGTATATATATACTATAACAATACCCGCATATATAACATATAACGTTCCTCAATATGCTCTGGCTATAATTGTCGAACTTTTATAGCGATAGCCAATAGCCCGAATGTTGCCATCAGTAATAGTATATAAGTATTCATACACTTAATACTCTAATACCACAAGTATTCTTTTACTTAGAATATAACTCGCACCTTAGTAAATTTTAAGGATTATAATATAAACTCGAATATACAAATTCGTAATAATTAAATAAGTATACATATATACTCGTCAAAGACTTTTCTCCAATGTTATTCATCCTAAACATTCTTTGAGTCCATACCCCGGATTGTACACTCAACTAAATTAAGGTTAATATACAATTCCTCAAGTCCTTTAGAAGTACTAATACTTAATTTAGAATTCCCTAATAATTGTCTCCCCGGAACTATTTTTCTTCCATCTTTAACACCAAGAAAAATCTCAAAAATATGACAGGGTCGAATCGATTCGCCTGGCACCAAATACCACCTGACTATCCTAAGATATCACTCTCTTGATATTAGGTAATAACCATCAATAATAAATTAATTAAAAAAGTCCCTAACCTTTAAACCCAAAAAGAAAAAGGAGTAGAAAAATCCTTATCTTGGGTAGAAAATAATGTACCGGTCGACCAGGCCCTGACCCCCGATCGACCGTGAAATGGGATTTCACCTTACGAGACAACTAGTCACCTTTTCTCTTTTGCCATCGATCGGTTACCTGGCCGCGATCGACCGGTCAAATAAGATATTTTGGCCATTCTTCATTTCTTACAAAACCTAAATCTCCAAAAATACCAAATATCATCCCAACCTCCACTTTTATGGTTTATAATCGCAACCAACAAAACTACAATCATCTAAACACTGATTTCTAACTAATACATTCATTAATTTGTGTTATTAAACCATTTGTCTTAGATTTGAACCCTAAAACCATTAAAGCCCTAATTTTATCATTTTCTCCCATTTCTACTCATTTATCTACACCATTAACATGGGTTTAACACTTGAAATCATTAAGAGTTTACAATACATCAATTTGTAAACTCATACTCAAATTTCCTAAATTTATTTTAAGGGTTTCAACCCAAAATTATATAGTTTACCAACTAGAATATGAGATATACACACTCAAATGAATAAAGCAAGTAAACACTTACCTCGTGGATAAAATCTGACGACCTCGAGTCGAATCCCGCGGAGTTTGGGCCGGAATCCCCTTTTTCTTCCTTTTTTTCCTTCCTTTCTTCTCTTCTCGCTTTTCTTTCTGTCTCTTTCTCTCTCTCTCTCTCTCTCTCTCTCTCATGCCTTTATAAGAGAGGATAAGGGTTTGTCCCTTATAAACCCAAAAATGACTCGTTTACTCAATTGCGAGTCCCTACTATTCCGAAAGTCCCCGGAACCTAAACATTACCCCGGATACTCTATTGAGACTATCTCGTCCATTCTGAAACCAACTGTGAACTCGAAATCTCCATCCGAGTTACTTAACTAAAAATCACTAATTGGACCTAACACTTCTCGACACGCGTGTTATCCAATTAAAATATTATACTTTGTCTCTTTACCCAACTACGACATGTAATACAAATAATCCAACTCATATACTTAGTCCCGTAAGAAAAAATAATCCATGTAAATATTAATCCGACACTTGCAAAGTAATATTTACTACTTACTTTAAATTCTCAGTTTATCAAATTATACTTATAAATTCCAAAATGACTATTTACCGAAATTCCTCAAATTCCAAATTACACCCATTTATGTAATTTAAATATCCATAAAAGTGCGGGGTATAACATCAACTTTTATGTCATTGGATACACTAATTTTTCCCTGAAAATCAATTCTCAATAAACTATCACGTGAACCATTTTGCCCGATTTTTATAGAATTCGTTTCTTCCCCCCCCCCCCCCCCCAAGAAACGAATGGCTTGAAAAAATTTGCCCGCTCTAACGTTCCAACCGAGGTGATTTGATGGGAGTAGATTGCCATATACAGTTGATGGGAGCAGAAGTTCACAGTGGATTAATGGGAGAGGAGAGAATATTTTTCTTTATAAACCCTGCATTTACACCAGAATCTACCTCATCTTCAATAGAAGCATCTGGTTTTGAAGATGTAACGTCCCAACCATCTCTCTTTTTCTTGTTTTCCATTAAATTTGAATTTATGGTGCGTTTTTGTTGCATTGTTGCTGTGTTTTTCATTATAGCAGATGCATATATTTTTTTGTGAGTTTTCTAGTGGTATATGTTTTTTTAATGCCTTTTTGTTGCCTTTTTTGGTGCGTTGTAGTGTCATTTATGCCACAACCTGAATGGATGTGTTTTTTTGTGCATTTTTTGGTGTGTTTTCTTTTGGTGCATTTTCTTTTTTTCTTCATGAACAACCTGTGGTGAATATTAGCAAATGTATTTATATTTTACATCAATAGACCCTTGTTCAGTACATTTTTTTTTTCAAAATATTTCGTTTTACCTTGTATATTAGGGTGAATAAATATTTGCAAATGTATATTTATTGTACATCAATAGACTTTAGGGTGATCGCAAATAGATGATTCCATGTATTTTTCCCTTTTTCTTCTTCTTGTTCAATAAATTTATATATTTTATTTTCATATTTTTGTTTTTTCCCTGTATACTTTAGATGACCCGAAATAGAAGTGTTGATCCAAAAACCCTAGTTATAAAAGTTGCATTGCATATTTTTGTTATGGTGATTAATATGATTATAATTTAATTTTGTAAATTATTTACCAAATAACAGGTTTGTTCGGAAACAAATTCTTCAGAAACCTTCTTAGTAGGTATATTACTTTCCTTCTATGTATTTGTTTTTATATATGAAGCATTTGATTATTGAACAAATGAGACTATAGTTTTGGTGAAGTTGGATCTTATAAAAAGTTTTATTATCAAACATATGGTTTTGGTAAAAAAGTAGACGTTGTTAACTAAAATGGTCGTAAAGCATTATTTAATTTTGATTAGAATAGGATTTTAAAACCTCAATGCCGAGAAATGTCTCAAAGCGGTTGTGACACCAACGAGGGTTGTTCTGAACCTGGTGATGCGAGCAATTGCAATTTTTCAATATAAAAAGAGTCTTGTCCATCTCCTTCCTAGGGCTCCCCACAGAAACTGGGATGCTGATCGCGAAACTACATTATATAGTTTATTTAAAATGAATGATCGGGTATGCTACACATAACTTCGAATGAACATAGCCTCATCGAAATACTTTGTACTAGACTACGCGCATATGGACTAAGTGGAAATCGATCAGTTAAGGCCGAGGAACATGTTACCATGTTCCTTAACACTGTGGGACATGAAGAGCGATATGTTTCCGAGTCATTGACTTTCTTCACATCTGGTCAAACCATTTATTACTACTTTCATAAAGTTTTACAATCATGTCTTCATTTGTCCCATGATGTCGTTACTAATGACACCCCCATTGAATTACACTTATGACAATGGGAATGACCTACCGTGAAATCATTACTTTGAGGTTAGGATAGTTTCATTAATTAATTTGATCTACTAACCAATGACTTTCCCCGTACTAAATTCATTTCAACCAGTTTAGGATGTCAAAGGTACAATTAATGATACACATAAATCTGCTTTGGTTCCTACTGCTAACCAAGAAAGGTATTGCAATAGGAAAGGGGCAATTTCTCAAAATGTTTTGGTCGCATGTACATTTGACATGCGATTCTCCTATGTCATCATTGGTTGGGAGGGATCAGTGCATGATGGTCGCTTACTTTGAAGTGCGATACAACGTCAAGGTCATAAGTTGACCGTTCCATTGGGTGTGTTGAATCATAATATTGACTTTCATTGACGTTTTTAGTAAATATAAAAAAAGGTATTAGTAACATTTATTTATAAATTATGCATAAGTAAATACTATCTCGCAGATGTTGGTTTCCCATTGGTACTTGGTTTTCTTTCCCCGTATCGAAAAACTCATTATCATTGTAGGGATGTTGATGGACAATGTCCCGAGAATAGTAAGGAGTTGTTTAATTTTAGGCATTTATCTCTTCGAAATGCAGTGGAGAGATCAATTGGGTTATTAAAAAAAAATATTTGTGTATTATAGGCATCAACCATTCCACGAGATTGAAATTCAAGCAAAGATTGTTGTAGCTTGTTGTGCCCTTCATAATTTCTTGAGGATTGTTGATGTTGAGGATGAATGCATGGGGGATGAGGAAGGTGATGATGATGATGACATTACTCATCCTCCCCTAAATGTGCCAGAAACACCAATGAATAAGCATGTGACGTTCACAACTGAGAGTGCATGGACTGAGAAAATAAATGCAATCGCTAATTTGATGTGGGAAGGATACGATGCCAATCACGCTGATACTTTATACTATGACGACTGAGTTTAGGTAGGTGGCTATTTCACGATGAAAATTTTTACTACTCTTATAATGTCTATGTTTTAGAATTTTAGGTAAGTGGATATTTCAAATATTTCGTCATCAAATTAAAGTGAACTTATCCTTCTACGGTATGAAATAAAGAAATGCTCATGTGGCGTTGTATCGAAAGTGAAGGTTACATTGATTGATAAAAATCACAACCAGTGTGGATTGTATTACACTTATCCCCAATATCACAAATTTTTGGGATGGATAAAGCCATCCATTGAAGGAATGGATAGTAACTACGCAACCTTTCATCCTCATAGCGAACAACCTGCATCGAGTATATCCGTTCAATCGCCACTTCTGATACGAGAACCCCATAGTGGAAATGAACGTGACGTTATGTCTACCTTAGTGACCATGAAGAAACTTCAATTTTTAACTATGTTGTTGCTCATTCCTTCTTATATTTTTATTACTTTTGTTGTAATGGATTACGTAATGTTGCTTATAGTACTTCAAGTTCGAGTAATGTAAAGGTGTGTAATTTTCAGGGATATTTTTAGAATTTAATTTGGATATATATTTATGCTATTATGATTCTAGATATCATAAGTTTATGTTTATGTCATTAGGATTCTGAAATGTTTGTGGTTTTCACTCGTATATGTATCTGGTATGTTGTGCTAAAATGCTACTGATCTAATAACTTATTTGATCTAACTGATCTGGTATATGATGCTAATCTGATATGTATATGGTACAAGAATATTGTTGCTATAGACACCCCATTCTGTTACCACCTAAACTCTACTAAGGTCCCTAGCACCTCCCTTCATCACTACAAACCTAGGTCATACCCCGAGTACTGACCTAGAAGCCATCGGGCACTCCCAAGCTTCGTTGACCAAAAGTCAAATTCTTAAACTCGATCGAGATTGAATGAATATTCTAAAGGCACTAAAAACCCTTTCCAAAGGTCCATCCCATGCGCGATTCTGACTTACGATACGAATGAACGATCTGTTTTACTCCGAGAGGTCACCGAATGCTTCCAAGGCACAATTGACCAAAGTCAACTTCCCGAACAGGATCAAACTCTTCAGAATGTCAAATTAAATCTCCTAACATTTCTAACGGTTCACCCTGTGCGTGATTCGGACTTACCATGCGGACGAATGATCCGTTTGTGTCCAATAATTCCCCCTCTAATGGACCAACGAATGCTTCCGAGCCATATTTGACCCAAAGTCAACTCCCGAACCTAGGAGAAGCCCAAAGGACTTTCAAAGGTCTCTGAATTAGATTTCCAACATTTCACCTTATGCGTGATTCTGATCATTGGTTTGTGTTATGCGACCTATTTTCTAAAAAGGCCTGAAAGATCCTGCCAAATGGTAGGTCCCAGACCCTTCCTATCGGTAGTGTGCCTAAACTCACCTGCCGATTGGCTGGAATAGTGCTATGCCGATCGGCAATTCCCTGTGCCTATAAAAAGTAGGTCTAACCTCACTTGCAAAGGGAGCCCATATCTGACAGATATCACTCTCAGCAGATCTAGAAAATCTCTCTCGAAGTCAGCGTGATTTCCACACCCAAATCCCTTTCCAACCTTCACTTTTCATCATCCTTTTCATCAAACTTAGTGAATTCACTACCTTCCATCATCATCCAATTCTAAGGGTTGCTCTCCATCATTCAAGATCTTCAAGAAGGTCCAATTTTCTCAACTCTCTTTAAATTCTCATAAATTCACAATAACTTGTTTTATTACTTAGCACTTTTATTTTCTCATCTCACCCATCCTAATATACTTTTTATTTAGTATTATTGTACATCTCTTATTTTCATATAAATAAAAATCCAAAAAATAAGAAAAAGAGGGTTTGCTCATAAATTTCAAATGAAAATTCTCATACTTTTCTTACACTTTTCTCATAACTAAAACACTTTTTCTCCACACACACACACACACACACAAATAAGAGAATACATCGGTTGGATTTATGGGATAAACCCCACCCCTCATTTTTTATGTGAACTACGTGGACTTTGACGCCCCTATAGGCTATGTAGGCGTCTCGGAGTAAAACCCGAGTCTCGAGTCCTATTTTTTACTTTTTCTATCATTTGATATTCTCCAAACATTACTTTATTATATAATATATATACACATATAATTGTTCTTAGTAGCGTATTATTTCACATGCATTATCGTTCCATCATAACTGTCAACGTAAGGATAATCGCGTAAATCCTATTTTCTAATATTTTTATATCTTCCTATGGATGACTCGTTTTACCTCTTCCATGGTACAAGTCGATAATTCCTATCTCCACTATATATACACATGCACACATATCATGGGGAAAGTAAAAGAAAATAACAAAATCCCATGAGAGACCGACAGGGCGGAATGGGTGCCTAATACCTTCCCATTTCGTAGCTTAGCCTCCGGACCCTTTTCGAATCATTTTGGTTTCGTATGCATCAGTATGTCTTTGGATGTTGTCCTTCGGGATGGCTTCCCTTTTTCTTTTATCTGTTTTGAATAAAATAGACTTGCGACTCTAATCTCTCTACATCTTTCACCTCACTCGAATGACGTCGACTGAAGAGCTCCCAAGAGGGACGCACGGGACCTAAGATCCATCCATCGCATGCCCGCCCACCGCGAGGACCCGAGATCGGGGATGGCCACAGTGGAGACTCTGCTAGGGACATTTATCTTTTGAGGTCTAGAATCTATTTACATAGATGTTATGTTTGCTTACATTTTCCCCCAATTTTGCATGTTCCCCCTTTATTACTCATGTGTACCCCCATGCTTATGCTTCTATTCATCGACTTGTAGAAAATTATCTATGTACACTTCACACCACATGCACCTAGGGTCACATATATCCATATGTTTCATGCATCACCCATCCATACTTGGTGTACCATTGGTACTTGTACTTTGCTCCCTGTTTGGCATAATCAGAAAATACATTCTCATAAGATACTAATAAGAGGATCATGCATGATTCACACGACATCACCAAAGAGCATTGTTATTGACCAAATTTTACCCAGTAACTGGAGGGTCACTTCGTGATGGGCATTGATCCGGCAGGGAACAGTTAGCCTAAGCGATATGATTCTTACCTTCCATTTCCCAAGTACCTTTGACGTATATCAAACGGTTCCCCCCGCATCATACCACTAGACCGAAGTCATGAAGGGAGGTATATCACAGGGAACTCATTTACGTACACCGAGTATATCGAATTCTCTCTCACACGTATCGTCCTCACGAGGTATATAGTGAGGCAATTCACGTACACTCAGGTATATCAAATGTCTTGTCCACACGTACCGATTGCCCACAAGAGCAAGACGTATATCGTAGAAGTCACGCTAAAGGGGGAAACCCTTTTCGATTCACCCAACCAACTGCATACCCGCATATAGGTGTCAAGCCTAGGACACACATGTTAGATTTCCGGTTTCAACCCGAAACTCTGCCAAAATTTCAGGTCGGCCTGCCACCCGAATTCTCGCACATTTTTAAAATGGGACCCTGTCCGTGAGCCTGGTCTCAAGTCCAGCCATAACTTTGCATATATTACAAACCCAATTTTTACACGATCGGGTCCCATCCGGCATTTCATTTTGCATTTAGGATAATTAATACAAGTGAAAATATAATAATTATAATAATCATGCTGGGACCGTCTCCAAAGGGAAAAATCCTTTTTTTTTAAATCCAAAATCCAAAAACATTTCTCCTCTCTTTATCAAAAATCCAAAAATATTTTGTCTTCTAATCTCGAAAAAAAATGTAAAAAAAAAAATCATCCCTTTTCCTAAAAAATAAACCCCATTTTACGACTTCTCAGGTCGATCGCAAACCCTTGGCCTGGCTCCTTATTGGCTTCGATCTTCAGTCAAATCACCTTGGAGTTCTGTCCGTCCCCCTATTACTTCTTTTGAGTTCAGAATCCATCCGCCTTACATGGAGAACCCAGATCAAGTACCCATTGTGTAGCCGAATCTGACAGCAGTCCTAGCTCATCTTGTGTCCAAGATTGATAACCTTCAAATCGAGTTTCGAGATATGCAACGAAATTAGGTTCTCGTTCCTTAAGAACCCGAGGCCCTATTCCCTCATGTTATGAATCCACCCGAGCCCATTTGGGTTCCCAAAGAGTATCAACATGCTCTACGTGTCCCTCCTGTTAATGGGCCGCTGCCTACCCAGCTTCCGATGCCGAACCTTGCCCAGCATGGGGCTAACTTGCCTATGATCATTGATCCAAAGGAAGAAGAGCTGAACAAAGTCAAAGAGGACCTCAAGATGCTCACTAAGAAGTTCAACCAAGTCATAATATCAGGAAATTACATGGACTACACCCATATGTCTCCTTATCCCAAAGCGAGGTTACCCGAGAAGTTCAAGATACCAAATATCGAGAAATTTGGAGGAAGTGGAACCCCAATTTTTTATCTCCGAAGTTATCACCATTCCATGACTCTACTAGGGGCTTCTGAAGAAGTGATGGCCCAATTATTTCAGCAAACTTTGAAGGATAGCGCCCTCTGATGGTTTTTGTCTCTCGAAGAATCCAGGATTCGTAGCTGGGAGGATGTAGCCTGGGAATTCATGATACAGTAAAAATACAATGAAGAGCTTGAGGTCACCCGCCGTGAATTAGAGCTTCTCAAACAAAACCCTGGAGAATTAGTCAGTAACTTCATCGCTCGATGGATGGAAAGAGCAGTAACATGACTAATCGGCCTTCCGAGGAAGAACAAATCAGCATAGTGAAGAAGAACTTCTTACCCCGTGTCTGAACAACGATGGGAGGTAAATATTATCCCCACTTCCGAGCTCTCAGAGAAGTAAGAGTAGAAATAGAGGAGGGTCTTGCCAAGACAGATGTCGAACCGAAGAAGGTGTTCGAACAGTTCACCCCCAAAAAATATGACAAGCCTGCCAGTGCTACAGTCTCAACCATCAATAACATCTCTCAACCAACCACCTCATGGGCACCAGAAAGTCACCGTGTCCCAGTCCGAAAGGAATACACCGAGCTCCATGCTCCTCTCTCCAAGGTTTATCAAGCCTTACTAAGCTGAAACCTTGTCAAACCTTTGGATCCTCGTCCATTGCCAAATCCACTCCCAAGAAACTTTAAGGAAAATGTCCATTGTGCCTTTCACCAAACTGCTGGCCATACCACCGACCAATGCCTTCACCTCCAAAACATAATCCAAGGTCTAATTGACCGGGGCACCATCGCCCTACCAGCCAATCCTAAGCCAAACACTACTCACAACCGACTTCCAAATCATACTAATGCCATCTTTCTAGAAGAGAACCTAAAATTCGATCCCTCAACATAAATCACACCCATATACTCTCCTAAACCTCTCTAAATTTGCCCATATTTCCTCCTACACCCTACTAGCCTCACTGGTCAAGCACTGTCACTCCTTACCAGAGCATGCATCGCTGTCCGTACCCATTCTAAAAATGGAGGCATGGAATTATCAGAAGTCTTAAACCAACTCCTAGAGTTCGGGCTAAAATTGCCCTCATAGATGATCATTGATTGCTAAAGGTTCAGTACTTTGTTCTTGGAAGCATGAAAATGGACCAAGAGTTCCCAACACTATGTACAACCGCTCATCAAAGATACCGAAGAGACTGAGGAAAGTGACTCCGAATTTCCTTCAACTTACAGACACTAGGACTGACATTCTGCATGGTTCACTCAAGCACTACATCACCGGATCCGTCCCAACTGATTAAAGTTACTGATACACCTCTCCTGGCATGCTGCGCCAGTTCTACCTGTTGAATTCTCCCCTAATCCCAATGTTTACCCCATTTCTTCTTCTGTTTTTTATCCTTGTTCAAATGTAATCGAGTCCTCTTTTGATGAGGTTCTTAATGTTGTTTTTCCTATCAATGAAATAAATGAAGATTTTGAATATCTTGTTCTGCCTTACATTAACTGTTTAGATTCTAATCAAACTTTTGATGATGATGATTTTGCAAATGAACATTTCTTAACTGATCAAAATAAGGTGAATAATAAACACCATAACTGCGTTCAAGTTAATGAAGAAGAGACTATTATTATTGACCTCGGTTCGAGTAGCCAACTATGCGAGATTAGGATAGGGGTGCGACACCCCGCCTAATTAAATACCGGGTGATCAGTCTTTATTAAATTATAACCAAGGTGAACGGTCGGTTCATTCTTAGCATCAGTGTCGCAAAAATAACTTTTCAAATTAAACACCCTAAATAATTAAGCTAAGTGACAGAACCATTTTTAATACATAAATTCCAAATTTATGTTTAAAACCACATTTAAGACCTTTCATAATCCATAGTTTAAGAATCACACAATAACTATACTCGAAAATATAATCCAAGCAATTTAAGCATCAAACTAATTAATTCCAACGTTAAAAGTTCAAAGGAAAACATCCTGGCAGTAACAATCCCAAAGTATAAATGCCGGAAATAAACGAATCACAATCTCTGATAAAACCAACTGAATAATGGAAAAGGGCGATACATGCCCAACTAGATAAAATAGAGCTAGAAATGGAATCAATAATGAGGTCGTCTAATCAAGAGTCCTGCAACTCCCACCTAAGCTGTAGCACGTTCCTTCCAAACGATCCTATGATAGACACCCCTGTGGCTGGGCACCTGTAATATATACATATATATACAAGAGAGAAGAGAAAATAGGAAACGGCTCAGAGCCCGATTGTAAAACAGTTTAAAATTTAGTTTAACAAGTATTTAAAATTCTTACCGGGTAATGCAACAATCTTATTAGTGTGCGACACTCTCTTGAGAAATTCTCACCTCTCTTCTAATGTGCACACCTACCGCACTACTACTCCCAATAGTTTAGCTTATCTTAAGTTACTCACAAGGTTTCATGCCGACAGTTTCTAGTGTTAAGAAGATTAATTTATAAAAGCAAAGTTCTCACATAAACCTCATTTGATTATAAAGTTTCTCAGTATTGCCCCAAACTTTTCAAACACTTATATCCAAGTTGAAGTAATTATTCATTACTTACCTACCTTTAGTTACAGTAGATAGTTCCCAAATTTCAAGTTTATATATATATATATATATAGATATATATATATACTATAGGCTCCCCACATAACAATTATGGTGTTGGCTTACTCTGCTATCAAGTCCCCGTATCACTAGTACTAAGGGAAATACTAGTATGGAATCACTCTCGAACTGTATTAACACAAAACACATACAAATTGAGGCGAATCATAGTTCCAAGTCACTAAGAGGTCAGTAATACCCTCACGTCTCTTAGGACCGTCCGACTATCGATCCGATATCCTATACCAAGGATTCCTATGTTATGGGGTACACGTCAATATCCCCCATAAAGGTTCTATCGAGATAAGACTGTCCCAGCGCAGTAAACTCAGTGATAGCAAGTAGCGCAGGCATGATTTTTACACGTATATAGTATATGCATAAACACAGTCATATATGTATACTACCATTCCCATTTCAAATTTAGGTACACCCAAGACCCATACTTATGATATTTATTCTTATTGCACATTACTAGATTATCCCGTATAACGGTTCGTCTCTTATTCTTATTTATGGGATTATTCCATACCTTCTTCGTAACACTAGTGAAATCCTATCTCCCTAAGTGTAATTTCAGTAGGTAATCTTTAACTTTACGACGTAACTTCCTTACGAGTCTCACCCTTCAGACACACGTTCCCATTGTTCCTTAAGTGTAAAACACCTCCGTTAAATGTTAATCTCGTCTTACATTAAAGGTTCCATTTTTGTAAAGTCCTACTGGTCTTCTTTATATCCCAAAATATTCTAACAATAATGTCCAAGAATTTCTATACATTTAAGTTGGAACAACCTATTTAAAAAGGGGAATTTGAGTTTTCCAGGAGGGGTCAATCGATCGATGTCAGGTGCTCGATCAATCGATGCGTCAATCGATCGATCAAGCAGGTATGTCGAAACTGCAGAATTTCCAATTACAGGAATGCTATTCCAAAATTGTTCAAATCATCATATTTGATTTCCAAACTTCAAACAAATTTTACCACAAGTGTTATATCCCCAAATAATGAATATTCTACGTATGACATGCGAATTTTCATCAATTATAACGAATTAAAAGGGTTAAAATCCAGAAAAATTACAAGAACCCTAATATTTTCTTTGTTTAGTTTCTTCCCATTCCTTTCCCAGATTTTATACTCCTAACTTAACGCAAATTCGTGTTTCAACCTCTACATGTGAATTTGATTTTCAGAATACGTCTTTTACCTATACATCATGCAAATTCGAGTCTCTAAAATAGATTTTTCTTTCACAAACTAGTCCTAATCAACCCTAGACTAATATCATTGAAGCATTAACTGAAATAGAGCAAGATAAATACTTGCCTGGAAATATTTGGCTCAGATTTTTGGAGAATATTGGTGTGGTTGTGATCCTCGTTGCGCGATCTAAAGTTTTGCGGCGACGGCGGTGCAAACGGTGGAGTTCTTGGCCTAGAACTCCTTGGAAAGCTTCTCCTCTTCCTCTCCAATGGTCGTCTATGGTTTATGGTTCTTCTAACCCTAGAAGATGACTCCTACCATGTGATATAACCTTAGAAAAATCGTGGGTTTCCATGCCCAAAAATATAAAATGTCTAAAATGCCCTCCCGGGATGTTAATTAGGCCTAAAAACGCTCTGAGACCCAAACTAAACCCCCGGGTACATTGTTTTGACTATCTCGACCCTTCCGGACACATTAACGCACTCAAAATGACCATACGGGTGACTTATAATTTATTCACTTTTAATAATTTGAATTTAATCCCGACACGACACAAGCGCGTCCCGATAAATTTCCAAAATTATCAAATTATATTCTCGTGATAATTTTACTAATTTCAATTACACCACTTAATTTACCCATAAAGTAACTTGCAACAAAATTCCAATAATTACTAACTCTCATCACGCTAGTAAGTATTTAAATAATTTTCTGGATTAATTTTAAATTAATATCTCTAATTAAATTTAATAAATCCCCAAAATTAAAAGTCATAGGGGTATTACATACTTCCCCCCTAATAACGGAATTTCGTCCCGAAATTTGAAAAAATTTAAGGTATACCTGGTAAGAATAACTCTGGGTACTTCTCACGCATGTCTGCCTCACGCTCCCAAGTGGATTCCTCCATATTATGATGCTCCCACTAAACCCGTACAAGTGGAACTACTTTTTACCTCAATCTCCTTTCGCTATGGCCTAGAATAGCCACTGGTCTCTCCTCATAAGAGCTATCGGGTTGTAAGTCAATCTCCTCAATCGCGATGTGGGTTTGGGCCATGTCATCCCTAAGGTATCGTCTCAACGACGAGATATGGAATACATCGTGAATGCGGTGTAAATGTTCTAGCAGTCCTAATCGGTATGCTACCGGCCCAACCCTCTCGATAATGGGAAATGGTGCCACGTACCTAGGGGACAGTTTCCCTTTCTTCCCAAACCTCATCACTCCTTTCTTAGGAGATACAAGTATTAATACTTGGTCTCCCATATTAAATTCTCGGAAGAACCGTTTAGCATCGGTGTAGATTTTCTGCCTGTCCTGGGCTACCCGAATGCGAATGCGAATCCTCATAATCTCAATCGTAGCGGAGGCTTCCTGAATCACCTCTGGTCCGAGAAGCTTATTGTCCCACACCTCTAACCAATAAGTGGGAGAACGATAAGGCCTGCCATATAATGCCTCAAACGGAGCCATGCCAATCATGAACTGAAAAGAGTTATTATACGCAAACTCCACCAGTGGAAGATGTGGCTCCCAACCTCCCCCAAAATTAAAGACACACGTGCGTAGCATATCCTCCAACATCTGATTGGTATGCTCTATTTGTCCATCTGTCTGGGGGTGATAAGTTGAACTCAACCTCAACTCTGTACCCATGGCCTCCTGAAAACTCTCCCAGAAATGCGACACGAAAATCTTGTCTCTATCTGACACAATATCCAGGGGCACCCCATGTAGTCTAACAATCTCAGCAATAAACAACTGAGCATACTGGCCCGTGGTATAGTCTGTTCGTACTAGAAGAAAATGAGCCACCTTGGTTAAACGGTCCACAATCACCCAGATGGAGTCGTGGCCCCGCTGTGATGTAGGCAACCCAGTAACAAAATCCATGGAGATACTCTCCCACTTCCACGTGGGTATTTCTAACGGCTGAAGCAACCCCGACGATTTCTGGTGGTCCACCTTTACCATATGGCAAGTAGAACACTTGGACACGAACTCAGTAATATCCTTCTTCATCCCCCTCCACCAGTATTACAGTCTCATATCCTGGTACATCTTATCTCCCCAGGGATGCACCGCAGATCGGGACCCGTGAGACTGGGTCATCACTGCATAACATAAGTCTGCTCCTTCTGGGACCACCAATATCCCATTAAACCTTAAACCTCCATCAGAACTAATTGAATAGGAATCAGTACCCTCGGCTAAAATCCGTATAATTTGCTCCAGGAAAAATGAGTCTGATGTTTGTGCCTGTATTACCCTCGTAATAATCTCGGGTGTCACTGTCATGACAGATATGAAGGAACGGGCTACCGCATCTTGGTGACCCAACTCTTTCCACTTTGCTTTCTAGACGTTCGCTATATCGTCTACCGGAATGCGGCTCAATGCATCAACAACTATGTTGGCCTTCCCCGGATGGTATTGTATGTCGAACACATAGTCTTTCACAAATTCTAACCACCTGCGCTGACGCATATTCAGTTCTCACCGAGTGAACAGGTACTACAGTGACTTGTGGTCTGTGAACAAGCGGAATTTATCCCCTAATAAATAGTGTCTCCATATCCTCAATGCAAAGACGACCGCTGCTAACTCTAGGTCGTGAGTGGGGTAATTCCTTTCGCGCGGCTTAAGCTTGATGTAGGTAAAAGCTATAGCCTTCTCTTCCTGCTGAAGTAATCCCCCGAGTCCCCATAAGGAGGCGTCGGTATAAACCAGATACTCCATTCCCGGCTTGGGTAAATCAAGGACTGGTACCGAAGTCAGCTTCTCTTTCAGCTCATCGAAAGATAATTGACAAGTATCGTCCCAAACATATAGTACCCACTTGTGAGTTAGGTTCGTTAATGGACCCGCTATCTTGGAGAACCCTCGAATGAATCTCCGGCAGTACCCGGCTAACCCCAAGAAACTACGCACTTCCATCCGTGTCGTGGGTTGTCCCCACTCCCTCACTACTGACACTTTACCCAGGTCAACCGCTATCCCCAGTTCAGAAACAACATGTCCCAAGAATTGCACTTCCCGTAACCAGAATCTCCACTTCTCATACTTAGCATACAGCTGATGCTCTCGTAGAGTCTGAAGGACCTGCCTCAAGTGCTCAACATGCTCTTACTGAGTGTGTGAATATATCAGGATGTCATCAATGAAGACGATAACAAATTGATCCAAGAACTCTCTGAATACTCAGTTCATCAAGTCCATGAATACGGATGGAGCATTTGTGAGTCCAAATGGCATCACTCTGAACTCATAGGACCCATATCTCGTCAAGAAAGCAGTCTTCGAAACATCCTGCTCCCTAATACGTAGCTGATGGTATCCTGACCTCAAATCTATCTTCGAAAAAAAAGTTTCTCCCCTCAGCTGGTCGAACAGATCATCGATTTGAGGTAACGAATATTTGTTCCGTATCGTGACCTTGTTCAGTCCCCAGTAGTCCACACATAGCCTCAGTGAACCATCTCTCTTTTTCACAAACAACACTGGAGCGCCCCAAGGTGAGGTACTCCTACGAATGAAGCCCTGACCTAACAGCTGCTCTATCTGATCTCATAACTCTTGTATTTCCATCGGAGCCATACGGTATGGAGCGCGTGCTATCGATCGAGTATTCGGTAACAAATCTATGACAAAGTCTATCTCTCGACTGGTGGGTAGGCCTGGTATCTCTTGAAATACATCAGAATACTCACGAATGATAGGGATTGAATCTAAGGGAGTCACGACCTCCTTAGAGGTATCCTCCTCTATGTAATACAAATGAGCGGTAGAGCCCCCTCTGGGCGAGGCATCGCCACTACAAACATCCCCTACTCCAGAATGGCTAAGACAATACTCCCACCGAAACAATCTATCATGGCTCTATATGCTGCGAGCCAATCCATGCCAATAATAACGTCGTTCTCATGCATATCTAAGACTAACATGTCTGTTGGTAAGATTAAGCTACCAATCTCTACTCCCACACCCCGGCATATAAAGAAAATTAACGATCCATTTCCTAGTGGTGAGTCTATGCATGTCACAGTTCTCTCTGCTGTGGCTAATAACCCTAAGGCCTTCATAAAATGAGTAGCTATAAAATAGTGTGTCGCCCCAGTATAAAATAAAACCCGACCCATAGTACCATGGATAGGAAATGTACCCTCAATCGTTGGTGGTCCCTGAGGAGCTGCTGTCTGGTGGACGTTATAGACACGTCCGTACTGTAACTGCCCCTGCTTCACTGGAGCTGCTGGAATGGCTGGTAGGGCGGCTGGAAAAAGTGGCCTCTGTGGCTCATTACAGGCATTCTGCTGCTGTGGGGCCCTATCTCCCTCTGGACAATCATGGCGCCTATGGCCATTTTTACCACACCCGAAGCATCGGCCCCTAAAATTCCCTCCCCTCTATCCCTGCTGATTACAACCCTGCTGGCCGTTACCACCCCTCCATTGGCCCTGCTGGCCCTACTAAAAATGTTATTGGCCCTAATGGACCTGCTGCTGACCCTGCGGCTGACGATATTGGCCCTGTTGGCCTTGATAATTAGACTGGCCCTGCTGGCCCTACCTAAATCCCCCAAATCCCTGCCTGGAGTCACTTGATCGAAATCGCTTGGCAGGGTCCCCCTAATGGGAACTCTGCTCCTGCTGATGGGTCTGCCCCTGAGATGTCGGTGCTCCACTAGTACCACTACCCCCTGTCTTGCCCTGCTGGCTAGACTCTCCTGCTCGCTTGCTTCCCTGCAGATGGAAGCGGTGATCCTGGTAGTGTAACAAAGCAGCATTGAGTACATCTGTGTAGGTACTCAGTGACAGATTACCTATGAGGTGTTGACGGATCCTCCAGGCAAACCCATCCACAAACAACAATACTTTCTTTCCTTCAGTGGGTGCCTCATCTAGCACTATAGTGAGAAGGCTTGTGAACTCCTCTTCGTACTCAGCAACAATCAAATTCCCCTGTTTCAAATTCAATAACTTTGGCCTCATCTCAGTCTGTACGGCGGATGAAAAGTATTTGTTGTCGAATCGCGCCCAAAATGACTGAATAGTAATAGTATTCCTCTCCTCTAAAGTGGTGGTGGATTCCCACCAATGCAAAGAGGCCCCACTAGCTTGAAGGAAGCCAATAACTATTTCTGCATGTCCGTGCACTCGTACATGCGCAGATGCCTCTGGATATCTTTCTTCCATTGGCTGGCTAGAATGATATCCGAACGACCCGCAAACTCTGTAGGATGTGCATTCTGGAAGGCATACATAACTCACTCCCATACAGAAGGAAGATGTGTCGGTACTGGATCCACTGCCTGAACCTGGGGTGGAGCTTGTTGTACTACCACTAGCACGGCATTCACCGCCTGAGCAACGATAGCGGCTACCTCGGTTGCCTTCATTGTTCCCTGAGTCGGAACTGCTGGCTGCTCGGCTTGGGCACGCCTATCCTTGGGTGCACATCTCGTAGGCATCTAAAACATAAAGAAATTTTATTAGTATACAGTTATTATCAAATTTCAAATAGCTGAAAACGTAATCGTAAAAGTAAGAATACAACAATCCTAAAAATAGGGTTCTATAGCAAGAATGCTAAGCTGAAAGCGAAATAAGCCATACAGATCCTAAAGGACACTAGAACCTGATGCTCTGATACCACCTATGACACCGCGCCTAATTAAATATTGAGTGATCAGTCCTTTATTAAATTATAACCAAGGTGAACGGTTGGTTCATTCTTAGCATCACTGTCGCAAAAATAACTTTTCAAATTAAACACCCTAAATAATTAAACTAAGTGACAAAACCATTTTTAAGACATCAATTCCAAATTTATGTTTAAAACCACATTTAAGACCTTTCATAATCCATAGTTTAATAATCACACAACAACTATAATAGAAAATATAATCCAAGAAATTTAAGCGTCCAACTAATTAATTCCAACGTTAAAACTTCAAAGGAAAACATCCAGACAGTAACAATCACAAAGTATAAATACTGGAAATAAACGAATCACAATCTCTGATAAAACCAACTGAATAATGGAAAAGGGCGACACATACCCAACTAGATAAAATAGAACTAGAAATGGAATCAATAATGAGGTCGTCTAATCAAGAGGCCTGTAACTCCCACCTAAGCTGCAGCACGTTCCTTCCAAAGGATCCTATGTAAGATGCCCCTGTGGCTGGGCAAGGATAATATATACATACATATACAATAGAGAAGAGAAAATAGGAAACGGGCCAGAGCCCGATTGTAAAATACTTTAAAATTTAGTTTATCAAGTATTTAAAATGCTTACCGACTAATGCAACAATCATATTAGTGTGAGACACTCTCTTGAGAAATTCTCACCTCTCTTCTAATGTGCACACCTACTGCACTACTACTCCCAATAGTTTAACTTATCTTAAGTTACTCACAAGGTTTCATGCCGACAGTTTCTAGTGTTAAGAAGATTAATTTATAAAAGCAAAGTTCTCACATAAACCTCATTTGATTATAAAGCTTCTCAAATATTTCCCCAAACTTTTCAAACACTTATATCCAAGTTGAAATAATTATTCATTACTTACCTACCTTTAGTCACAGTAGATAGTTCCCAAATTTCAAGTTTATATATATATATATACTATCGATAGCCCACATAAAATTTATAGTGTTGGCATACTCTGCTATCAAGTCCCCGTATCACTCGTACTAAGCGAAATACTAGTTCGAAATCACTCACGAACTTTATTAGCACAAAACACATACAAATTGAGGCGAATCATAGTTTCAAGTCACTAAGAGGTCACCACATATCCTCACGTCTCATAGGACCGTCTGACTATCGATTCGATAGCCTATACCAAGGAATCCTATGTTCTAGGGTACAAGTCAATATCCCCCATAAAGGTTCCATCGAGATAAGACTGTCCCAGTGAGGTAACCTCAGTGATAGCAAGTAGCGCGGGCATGATTTTTACACGTATATAGTATATGCATAAACACAGTCATATATGTATACTACCATTACCATTTCAAACTTAGGTACACCCATACTTATGATATTTATTTTTATTGCACATTACTAGATTATCCCGTATAACGGTTCGTCTCTTATTTTTATTTATGGGATTATTCCAAACCTTCTTCGTAACACTAGTGAAATCCTATCTCCCTAAGTGTAATTTCAATAGGTAATCTTTTACTTTACGACGTAACTTCCTTACGAGTCTCTCCCTTTAGATACACATTCCCATTGTTCCTTAAGTGTAAAACACCTCCGTTAAATGTTAATCTCGTCTTACATTAAAGGTTCCATTTTTGTAAAGTCCTACTCGTCTTCTTTATATCCTAAAATGTTCTAACAATAATGTCCAAGAATTTCTATACATTTACGTTAGAACAACCTATTTAAAAAGGCGAATTTAAGTTTTCCAGGAGGGGTCGATCGATCGATGGCAGGTGCTCAATTGATCAATGCGTCGATCGATCGATACTCTTAGGTCGATCGATCGATCAAGCAGGTATGGCGAAACTGCAGAATTTCCAGTTACGGGAATGCTATTCCAAAATTGCTCAAATCATCATATTTGATTTCCAAACCTCCAACAAATTATACCACGAGTGTTATATCCCCAAATAATGAATATTCTACGTAAGACATGCGAGTTTTCATCAATTATAATGAATTAAAAGGGTTAAAATCCAGAAAAATTACAAGAACCCTAATATTTTCTTTGTTTAGTTTCTTCCCATTCCTTTCCCAGATTTTATACTCCTAACTTAATGCAAATTCATGGTTCAAGCTCTACATGTGAATTTGATTTCTAGAATACGTCTTTTACCTATACATCATGCAAATTCGAGTCTCCAAAATAGGTTTTTCTTTCACAAACTAGTCCTAATCAACCCTAGACTATTATCATTGAAGCATTAACTGAAATAGAGCAAGACAGATACTTGCCTGGAAATATTTGGCTCAGATTTGTAAAGAATATTGTTGTGGTTATGATCCACGTTGCGCGATCTAAAGTTTGGCGGCGACGGCGGTGCAAACGGTGGAGTTCTTGGCCTAGAATTCCTTGGAAAGCTTCTCCTCTTCCTCTCCAATGGCCGTCTATGGTTTATGGTTCTTCTAACCCTAGAAGATGACTCCTACCATGTGATATAACCTTAGAAAAATCGTGGGTTTCCATGCCCAAGAATATAAAATGTCTAAAACGCCCTCCCGGGATGTTAATTAGGCCTAAAAACGTTCCGAGACCCAAACTAAACCCACGGGTACATTATTTTAACTATCTCGATCCTTCCGGACACATTGACGCACTCAAAATGACCATACGGGTGACTTATAATTTATTCACTTTTAATAATTTGAATTTAATCCCAACATGACACAAGCGCGTCTCGATAAATTTCCAAAATTATCAAATTAGATTCTCGTGATAATTTTACTAATTTCAATTACACCACTTACTTTACCCATAAAGTAACTTATAAAAAAATTCCAATAATTACTAACTCTCGTCACGCTAGTAAGTATTTAAATAATTTTTCGGATTAATATTAAATTAATATCTCTAATTAAATTTAATAAATCCCCAAAATTAAAAGTCATAAAAATACGGGGTATTACAAGGGGCTACCCTTAACGAGCATGAGCGTGCACAAATCAAAAAATTGCTAAAAGAATTCGTGGATGTCTTTGCATGGTCCTACGATAATATGCCTGGCATTGATCCTAAAATAGCTCAGCGCGAGATCCCCACTCTCCCAGATTACAAGCCGGTCAAACAAAAGTTGAGAAAACTCCGCACCGAATGGTCGCTCAAGGTAAAAAAAGAGGTGGTCAAATAGTTGAACGTAGGCTTCATTCTTGTGATGGAATATCCCACATGACTAGCCAACATAGTGCCCATTCCGAAATCAGGAGGAAATGTTCGGATGTGTGTAAACTATCGAGATTTGAACAAAGCCTCTCCAAAGTATGATTATCCGTTACCCAATATCGACATGATCGTAGACAACACAGCCAGTCATGCTCTCAAGTCATTCGTCGACGGGTTTGTTGGATATAACCAAATCAAAATGCACCCAGACCACCAAGAAAAAACCGCATTCATCACCCCATGGGGAACCTTTTGCTACACCGTTATGCCATTTAGTCTCAAGAACGTTGGGGCTACCTACCAAAGGGCTGCCATAACCATCCTGCATGATCTGATTCACAAAGAAGTTGGGGTTTATGTGGATGATATGATTATCAAGTCCAAAACTAGATAAGGTCATGTTTCTTCTATACAAAAGTTCTTTGAACGACTGTAACAGTATTAGATGAGACTTAATCAGCAGAAATGCGTCTTCGGCATTACAAAGGGAAAACTATTAGGATTCATGGTCAGTGAGAAGGGGATAGAAGAAGATCCCGCCAAGATGAAAGCCATACTTGAGATGCCACCTCCCCGAACAGATAAAGAAGTCGGAGGTTTCCTTGGGAAATTGTAATACATCAGTCGGTTCATCAGCCAGCTAACCTCCATCTGCGAACCTATCTTCAAACTCCTCTGAAAGGATTCAACCAAGGTTTGGAATGAGGCCTGCCAAGAAGCCTTTGACCAAATCAAATAATATCTGACCCAACCCCCAGTACTCATGCCACCACAGCCTGGTCTCCCCTTACTCATATACCTAACCATAACCGACACTGTAGTTGGGTCTTTGCTAGCCCAATACCTTGAAAATTCCCACAAAGAAAGAGCCATCTATTATACGAGTCGTAAATTGGCCGGGTATGAGGTTAACTACACCACTTTGGAAAAGGCGTGTATCGAACTTATTTAGGTCACCCAAAAGCTGCGGCACTACATGCTCGCCTTCCCCATCAAACTTGTATCCCGAATGGACCCCATCAAATACTTGCTTGAGAAACCCGCCTTATCCACTCGAATGGTCGGATAATTGATGTTCCTAAGCGAGTTCGATATCATGTACATCACGGAGAAATCCATGAAAGGAAGAGCCATCTCTGACTACCTCGCTGATTACCCTATAGAAGAAACTGATGTTTGGATCTTTGAATTCCTAGATGAAAACATCCTTTGCACTTATCAAGACAACCTTCGATGGAAAATGTTCTTCGACGGCACTTCCAACAAAAAAGGATATGGCATTGGGATACTTCTAATCGCCCTAGATGACTCCCACACTCCCATCGCCATCAAATTGGATTTCCCCTGCACCAATAACATAACTGAATACGAGGCATGCACGGTAGGCCTCAAGGTTGCTCTCAAAAAAGATATTCAATGCCTAGACGTCTATGGGGATTCCGCCCTCATCATCGGTCAATTTCTCAAAAGTGGAAAGTCAAGGACGAGAAACTCCAACTCTTTCATGCCCACTTAGAAGAACTAGCCTCCCAATTCCAAGATATCACCTTCCATTACCTACCTCGAGCAAAGAATAACCTAGCCGATGCCCTTGCTACCCTGGCCCCCATGGTTGACATGCCCGAAGTAATAGCTATGACGCCCTTCCTAGTTCAAAAGAAAGACAAACTAACACACTGTTACCACATTGAGCTCGTCACCACAGAAGATCCCGAGCTAGCCAATTGCTGGTACTATGATATCTGGAACCTCCTCAAGCATGGTAAGTATCCCGAGGGTTCCAATAATAAAGATCAAGCAACTCTTAGAAGACTGGCTGCCCAGTACATCATATATCACAAAGCACTGCTCAAAAGAAACTTCGATTGAACATTGAAAAGATAATGCAGAAGATCAAAAGCGGGGAATGCGTACCCCACATGAACGACCCCTACATTGTCAAGAAGATCTTGTCTGGTGGTGCCGCCATACTCACCGACTTAGATAGAGAAGAGATGGCTCATCCAGTCAACTTGGAACGTCTCAAGAAGTTCTACCCCTAGTCTAAAATCTCGACGCTCTACGACTCTTCTCATCTCCCTTCTATTCAAAAAAAATCTCTTCATGTCCTTTTACCCATAACTACGTGGGCTTGATCCTCTACAAAAAAAACATTTTCAAACAAAATTAAAACTTTTCAAAAACCCCATAGGTACGTAGGCAGCTCATACACCTTACATGAGCATGGCCTTTTCTTTTCATAAAATACTGTTATTTTCTTATCTTCGAGAACAACATTCAATTCCAACATATATTTGAACAAAAGGATTATATATGCCTTAGCGATCGGTATAGATAATTCAAAAATACAAAACTCATCGAAAGGCACAACTAGATGATTAAAAACTTATTTATTTCATTAATAACAAATTTCGATACAAATTACATAAGAAAAGGAACAGATAACTCTCTTCGCCCCCTACCTTCCTAAAAAGCCAAATAAAATCCCCACATTTATCCCCCATTACACAAAAAACTCTCTAGGAGTCCTACCCACAGCTACCAGAGGAGCCCTCTCCATCATCATCATCATCTGCATCCTTGGGTCCCCAAGTTTCCCCTGCCTGAACAGAGTGTCGCAGACACTCCATGGATCGATAAGCTAGAACCAACTTTGAAAAAACCACAACACCTCCTTCGTTGGTGTCAAAAGAGACAAGCCACTTTTGTCCAGTATCCACTGCCAACGTCTTCCTAACTACTCTCCTCCACAACCACTTCATATAATCCCCAGGGATATGCCAAACTCTCCCAACAGATTGAGAGGGATAGGTCATCGGACGCCGATTCTCCCACATGGAGCCAAGCCGCATGCACAGATGCTTGATCAAATCCTCTACCGAAAATAAATTTAGTGTCCGAGGTGGCACAACCTGTGCCCAGCCAAATTGGCATAGAAGCCACCAAGGGAAATAAAAAGAGGTCTGTCTGAGACCAACCAGCCGCACATACTGGTATTCTCCTGGCTCTAGAATAGGGAGCAACTTTCCCCACCAAGGCACTGACCAGTACATATTCTGAGCCCCATGATCTACAAACTAATTCTCCTAGCTCTCAATATCCAAGCCAAAACTGAAGAAGTGGCACGAAAATAAGTTGGGTACAACCGATAAAGGATATCCTGGAAGAGTCAACATGCGGAGTCTTTCAGACAACCAGATGAACAGCATCATGGGGCTACCTCGTAGGAAGTCATAATGACCTTCTCGCTAGGCATCCAGACTGTTCAGGGTCTTCGCCAAGTATCACCACCGCAGGATTACGACGGTATGACATCCATGAAGTAATGGCTGTAAGTTGTGGATCTACCATCAGTTCCCCGATCAACAGCAACAATTTTGAAATCAGGCCCAGAGTAACGGCTCCAGCATAGCCAGCATCACCTACCTCCCGTAAATGCACGTATTGCAACACCGCCGGGAGGGAGATCATTCCTCTAGTAACCAATGGTCTGACTACCGAAGGCAAAATACGAAGATTCCCGGTCGGCAAATCCCTGGGAGGACGGGAAAATTTGGGTAAAGTCGCAGCAACACTGGGATTTATCCCTAGCAAGGAAGAAAAGTCCTCATAGGTAGGACAAACTTCATCCAATCCAAAGCGGAATACATGGTCTTCGGGGTACCAAAATTGTACCGTCTCCATCAGCATGTTCCACTCAATGGACCGACTGCGCCATAAAGAGACCCGACGCATGTTGAAAGAATCATAGTCGACATTATAAGAGCACATCGCTTCCAAGGCTTCGAGGTAGTTAGAAAACTCAATGCTACCAGGGAGAGCCATCTTGCAGGACTAAGAGATAGTAGGCAAGTAAGTCAGAATATGAAGGTGTGATGGAAACACTCCACCCCTACCCCTTTTTATACTTGAAACCCCTCACAAAAGACATAATCCCTACAGAAATCAGAGGGAATCCTACCCACAAAGTACCAAAAAGGCTGAAGAGGGCACTAATCAAAGCTTTGAATTGATGGGACTGGACTTGACTGTCAATAGGCAGGGCAAGGGGCTTGCCGATCGGCAACCCCCCATTTTTGGAAATTTTTCTTTTTCCTCTTGTGTCAAAATCGAAAGATCAATAAAAAATAAATTGATATTCTTAACAAAATCTCAAAAATCCTCTTCCATCCCTATATAATTTACCATTTTTTTAAACTTTCCTTAAAAAAAATCCTAAAAATATCTCTTTTTACAGTCTCAGCAGCAAAGTAAAAAGCGCATGTGCATGCATTCATCCATCATTAACAAGAGATAATAAAAAAATCCCATTGCATTGCATATATATATATATATATATATATATATATATATATATATATATATATATATATATTCTTCTGTGTTACATCAAATTTTGCAGGAAATAAAAGAAAAGCAAACGACAACGAGACTCAGCCCGAACCCACATTTTCTCTCTCTCTCTCTTACCTACCCTTCACCCCACTCCCTAAGAGCTTACACCCCTGCGACGTGCTCTTTTTCCCCTACGATGAGATGGCACACCACCACTACCCGAGCCAGAGTCCTCCCCAGATAAAGCAGACGTCACCAAACAGGAAGGAACCGGGATCGCATCCCGAATATGGGCAGTCACCGAAGATATCCAGTCTCTGATGTCCCTCAGCCAAGTGGTCGACACACGGACTTGCTGTAAGTAAAAGTCCAAATCAGTATCAAATAGGGATCAAAATAGAAAAGGAACCAAAAAGAGGAAAAATATATACCGCAGGACGAAGGACCTCCTCTTTCAAACCCATCTCCTTCGGATCCATCGCATGAGGACGGTGCAACATAGGAACCATCCCTCCATCAACCCGCCAAATGTTGTATGAAGGGGTATGAAACCGCACAAAGGGAACCTCTGAAGTCTCCGTCGTCGCAGACGCCGACGGACCACCGTCGCTATGGGAAGACCCCATCGCCTGAATCGAACTCGCAGGAGGGAAAGGCAAGGCATCATATATACTGGGTGCCATTAACCAAGTCATCAAAAAGTCCATATAGTCATACGATGCGGCCGTATAAGTATACAACAAGTAGGACTCGCCGATCATCACAGCGATCCTCACATCCTTTGGCAGCAGTCGCTCCCGCCTCATAAATGTAGGAGGTTGTGCAGGTGGCACCACCACCTCCTCCTCAGCAATCTGCTAAACCACCCGCTCCCTCAGATACCAGGAATGGCTGAATTCATGTGTCAGCAAATGCCTCATCTACGCATTCATCCCAGTCGCCCCCGTATCCTGAATGGTTGTCCCCCAAGGGTAAAAGGTCACCTCAAAATCCCCAGCAGGCTTAAGTTAATACAAAATCAGAACATGCCAAAAACCAAGGCTAAAAAAGGAAAGAGTCGTACCCTACCACTGGTCAGTCCATTCAGGACCAGACGCACCTCCTCCAAAGAGAGAGATCCCTTCGATTGTCGATTGTCCTTGCGCCATCGATACAATCGGCAGAAGTCCCCAACAGTATTGTCCTTCAGGGCAATCAGGTGGGCATTACACCCAATCACCTCATAGAACCACGTCTGCCAAAGACACGAATTCACAATCAAAAAGAGACGCATAAGGAAAATGCGAATGCATGAAAGGAAAATGCGCAAAATTAAAGAATACCTTGAGAAGATACCTGTCTCCGATAAAAGTTTGCCGGCAGCACCAGCTGAATGCATCCAAAGAAAAATAAAGGGTCACCAAAGTCAGACTCCCCCAATCATAAAGAGGGATGTTCGAGAACATCCTCAAATACGGTAAGAACCACAAATGGACTATGTCGCTGCTCAATGCCACCATGAAACCTCCCAGCACTAGCAAAATGAACAACCGGGCCATCTGCCTCACCTGCAGCCCGTCCTCTACATCAACCACCCTACTCAACAAGACATCCTTTAGCAAGGAAAGACGGATAGAATCCCCAGACACTATCCTCCCTACATCGCCAAGCGTCGCCCGCACCGCCTTCGACCTCACCCTCAGAGAGCGATCCACCTTTATCTGCTCCCCATCACAATCCAGCCCCAGCAACTGCTGCATGCCTGTGGGAGTCATGGTTATCTCCTCGAAATCAAAATGGAAGGTGTGGGTAGTATCCCACTACCTCTCCTCTAAAGCGCACAGGACCGTTGTCGAATGAAGCGTCTCATCTAGTGCAGACGCCAACCTCCCAAAACCCGTTGATGATACCACCCAATGCACCACAGGTGGAAGATGCTCCCAGACGTCCTTAAGCCCGTCGTCCCACGGGAATGCATGTTCTTCAAAGAGATATCAGATTGTCAAAAGAAGAAACCTTGTCAAAATTCAAGAAGGAAGGAAAAATCACCAAAAAAAGGAGAATGCCAAAAGTCAGGTTACTTCCATAATCGCCAGGGCTCATCACCCTCGAAGAGGGATGACGTGACAGCTCCCGTAGCAAGGTCCTCTCATCCACAACCTGCTCGAACGCATCAAAGGAGTTCTCATTCCCCAAAGCAAGAGGCGTCCTGTCCCTCCACTCCATATTCGCCCAGTCATTAACAGTCAATCATTCCCTATGTGTTGTAGTGCTCACAAAGGCGGCCATTTCTTAGAGATCGGAATGCTAGAATGATTTGCATAGGAAAATTGCAAAAAGGAAGAAAGCAAGAAGCTGTGAAAAATGAAGGGAATTCGCCCCCTTTATATAGTATACCAAGGGTCATGCCGATCGGCATTAACTCCCCACCCACCGATCGGCACTAACCCCCTACCTTCCTGAGGCAATCCAAGAGACCATGACACTACTAAATGGCACCCTCTGCATCATGCCGACCGTCACCCCCTTAAAATTTTGTACAAAAATTCCCAGAAAATACTAGAAAGCCCTGAAAAATTCTCAGAAAATTCCTAAAAATCCCAAGAAGGATTTAGAACATTTTCACCAAGAAAATTTCACACTCCCTCAAGTATAACCCCCATTGCCCCAGCGAAACTCCCAAAAATCAAGTAAAATTCCTCCCGGCAACGTCCCCGGAGGATCTCTAAAGATCACCCCCTATCCCCCAAAGGTCTCAAGAAATACATCCAAACCCTGGACCACCTAATCACTTCCTTAATGGAGTTTACGGCATCAAACTTGCCTTTCCCTCACAAAATCCCCAAAATTACAAGGATTTCCCCAGCAGAACTCTGGGGGACACTAAATTTTCCCCAGCTCATTCGTTATTCCCAACGGAATCCAAGAGTCTAATCTCTACCCCCAGCAAAATCCCTGATTATCCTAAAGGAAATGTATGTCAGAATTAACCTCGGTCTTGGATCGTCACCTTAGTTAGGTCAGAATTGACCTCGGTCCTCAATTGTCACCTCTCTTAGGTCATAATTGACCTCGGTCTTGGATCATCACCTTAATTAGGCCAGTATTGACCTCGGTCCTCAATCGTCACCTCTCTTAGGTCAGAATTGACCTGGTCTTAGATCGTCACCTTAGTTAGGTCATAATTGACCTCGGTCCTCATTCGTCACCTCTCTTAGGTCAGAATTGACCTTGGTCTTAGATCATCACCTTAGTTAGGTCAGAATTTACCTCGGTCCTCGGTCGTCACCTCTATTAGGTCATAATTGACCTCGGTCTTGGATCATCACCTTAGTTAGGTCAGAATTGACCTCTGTCCTTGGTCGTCACCTCTCTTAGGTTAGAATTAACCTCGGCCTTAGATCATCACCTTAGTTAGGTCAGAATTGACCTCAGTCCTCGATCGTCACCTCTCTTAGGTTAGAATTGACCTCAGCCTTGGATTATCACCTTAGTTAGGTCAGAATTGACCTCAGTCCTATTCGTCACCTCTCTAAGGTCACAATTGACCTCGATCTTGGATCATCACCTTAGTTAGGTCAGAATTGATCTCAATCCTCGGTTGTTACCTCTCTTAAGTCAGAATTGATATCGGTCTTGGATCATCACCTTAGTTAGGTTAGAATTGACCTCAATCCTTGGTCGCCACCTCTCTTAGGTCAGAATTGACCTCAGTCTTGGATCGTCACCTCAATCCCTCAGAATTGGCTTCGACCCGTAGAATCAGTCACTTTTAACTTAAGCCCGCAGAATTGGATTCGACCCGCATAATCGGTCACCCTCATCTTCAAGCCCTCAGAATTGGCTTCGACCCGCAGAATCAGTAACCCTCATCTTCAAGCCCATAGAATTAGCTTCGACCCGTAAAATAGGTCACCCTCATCTTCAAGCCCTCAGAATTGGCTTCGACCCGCAGAATCGATCACTCTCTACTTAAGCCCTCAGAATTGGCTTTGACCCGCAGAATCAGTCACCCTCGTCTTCAAGCCCGCAGAATTGGCTTCGACCCGCAGAATCGGTCACCCTCATCTTCAAGCCCTTTGAATTGGCTTCAACCCACAGAATTGGTCACCCTCATCTTCAAGCCCACAAAATTAGCTTCGACTCGTAGAATCGGTCACCTCATCCTTAAGCCCTCAAAATTGGCTTCGACCCACAGAATCGGTCTTCCCCATCACCTCCTCAGGAATTCGCCTAAACATTTCCTCCAAACCATCCCTTAGGTCCTCAAAATTGATCTCGACCCTCTGAATTGGTCGTCCTCTCTCCCTTAGGTCCTCAGAATTGGCCTCGACCCTCTGAATTGGTCATCTATGTGGTGTTTATTCGATGACTATCATTTGTTCTAAACTCATCCATCAAGGGTATCTATAAACACCCCATTATGTTACCCCCTAAACTCTCCTGAGGTCCCTAGCACCTCCCTTCATCATTACAAACCCAGGTCATACCCTGAGTACTGACCTAGAAGCCATCGGGAACTCCCAAGCTCTATTTGACCAAAATTCAAAGTCTTCAACTCGACCGAGACTGAATGAATCTTTAAAGGGAAGAAACCCCTTTCCAACGGTCCGTCCCGTGCGCGATTTTGACTTACGATACAAACGAACGATCCATTTTACTCCGAGAGGTCACCGAATGCTTCCAAGGCCCAATTGACCAAAGTTAACTCCCCGAACCGGATCAAACTCTTTATAATGTCTAATTACATCTCCTAAGCTTTCCAACGGTCTACCCTATGCACGATTCGGACTTACCATGCGGACAAACGATCCATTTGCATCCGACAATTCCCTGTCTAATGGACCGACGAATGCTTTTGAGCCATATTTGACCCAAAGTTAACTCCCGAACTCGGGATAAGTCCAAGGAATTTTGATCAACGGTTTGCGTTCTGTGACCGATTCTGATCAACAGTTTGCGTTCTGCGACCGATTTTTCGAAAAGGCCTCAAAGATACTGCCAAACGGCAAGTCCCAGACCCTGCCTATCTGAAGTGTGCCTAAACGCACCTGTCGATTGGCAGGAACATGGCTATGTCGATCGGTAATGCCCTGGGCCTATAAAAAGGAGGCCTGACCTCACTTGCAAAGGGAGCCCAAATCTGACAGATATCACTCTCAGCAGATCCAGAAAACCTCTCTCGAAGTCAGCGTGATTTCCACAGCCAAATCCCTTTCCAACCTTCACTTTTCATCATCATTTTCATCAAAATTGGTGAATTTACTACCTTCCATCATCATCCAAGTCTAAGGGCTGCTCTCTAACATTCAAGATCAAGTTCAAGATCTTCAAGAATGTCCAATTTTCTCAACTCTCTTTAAATTCTCATAAATTCACAATAACTTGTTTTATTACTTAGCACTTTTATTATCTCATCTCACACATCCTGATATACTTTTTATTTAGTATTATTGCACATATCTTATTTTGATATAAATAAAAACCCAAAAAACAAGAAAAAGAGGGTTTGCTCATAAATTCCAAACGGGAATTCTCATACTTTTCTCACAACTAAAACACTTTTTCTACACACACACACACAAACAAATAAGATAATCCCCCAATTGGCTTTGTGGGATAAACCCCACCCCTCATTTTGCATGCGAACTACGTGAACTTTGATGCCTCTATAGTCTACGTAGGCGTCTCGGGGTAAAACCCGAGACTTGAGTTCTATTTTTTATTTTTTCTCTCATTTGTCATTCTCCAAACTCCACTTTCTTATATAATATATATATACATATATTTGTTCTTAGTAGCGTATTATTCTGAATGCGTTATCGTTCCATCATAACAGTCAATGTAAGGATAATCGCGTAAATCCTATTTTTAATATTTTTATATCTTCTTACGGATGACTCGCTTTACCTCTTCCATGGTACAAGTTGATAATTCCTATCTCCACTATATATACACATGCACACATATCACGGGGAAAATAAAGGAAAATAACAAAAACCCATGAGAGACCAAAAGGGCGGAATGGGTGCCTAACACCTTCCCATTTCATAACTTAGTCTCCGGACCCTTTTTGAATCATTTTGGTTTCGTATGCATCAGTATGTCTTTGGATACTATCCTTCGGGATGGCTTCCCTTTTTCTTTTGTCTGTTTTGAGTAAAATAGACTGGCGACTCTAATCTTTCTACATCTTTCACCTCACTCAAATGACGCCGGCCGAAGCGCTCCCGAGAGGGACGCGCGTGACCTAGGATCCATCCATCGCATGCCCGCTCGCCGCGAGGACTCGGGGTTCGGGGATGGCCACAGTTGCTGATCTATAATATGAGATATTATAGAAATGTATATGATCATGATATTATAGAAATACATATGATCTGATATCATAAAAATGCATATGATTTTGGACTTGATCTGAAATGTGCATTTCTGTAATACATATTTGATTTGTATATGATATCATAAAAATTCATATGCATATGAAGATAATTCATATGCCTACTGATATTCTATAACTGATTACTGATTTGCATATGATCAACTACTGATATTCTATAATTTATCAGAAAAATGCATATGATCAGCTACTGATATTCTATAACTGATTACTGATTTGCATATGATCAGCTATTAAATGAAAATGTTACCAACTTAATTGTTTGAAGCCTAATTCTTTATTTATCACGACTTTTAAACCCATGGAAAACTAGTATGCAGAGTATCTCATGGATTTTAAACCTGGGAAAAAAGATCCCGGAGCTACTGATATTCTTTATGGCCTTTTAATACTGTGGCTTTTAATAATGATATTCTATAACTAATTCATTATGCTAGTGATATTCCTTATGTCTTTTTAATACTGTGGCTTTTAATACTATGGTGCTGAATTTTCAATAATATTCGGCTGTACAGAAATGCATATGATCCTACACATTATGCTACTGATATTCCTACTGATATGCATAATAAAATCCTCCTACACTTGCTACACATTATTCTACTGATAAGTGAAATGTGACAACTAATTACTGATGAAATATGATCCACTACACCAAAATGGTAAAATTGTCACCTTTTTAGCGGCCAGGCTTATCACGGTCAATGACCGTGACAAATCCGTGACAAGTGAAGCTTGTCACGGACGTGTCACGTTCAATGACCGTCACACGTCCATGATAATTTTGTTAGTAAAAAAACCTCTTCCTTCTTTTTTTTCCCACCGAATTTGTTCCCTCCATTTCTCTCTCTCTAGCAGCTTCTCTCTCTCTCTACAACTTTGGTATGTTTTCTCTCTATTTCTCCCCCATTTATGTATATGTGTATGTGTGTATATATGTGTGTAAATGTGCATGCGTGTGTGGGTGGGGGGGGGGGAGGAGGCAACAGGGCTGGGGGGAGGGAAGGGGGTATGTGCATGTGTGTGTGTGTGTGTGTGTGTGTGTGTGTGTGTGCACGCGTATATGTGCGTGTGTGTGTATATATGCATGTGTATATATGTGTGTGTGTGTGTGCGCGTGTGGTGGGCAGGGGCAGACGGGGGGCAGGGGGTGTATATATGCGTGTGTGTGTTTTTTAATTAAATTTTTATTGGTTTATTAGATATTGCCCCTCATATTGTAGTGCCCTCTGTAAAAAAAATGATTGATTTAATATTGATTGGTTGTTAATTTTTTTTAAAATTAATAATTAGTGCCCTTTTCATATGCAAGTAGGATTGCCCCTCATTGTAAATTAGTAAATTAATAATTGTATACTTTAATTGTTAGTTTAATTGATGAAAAGAATTAATTGAGTAGATGAATTAGAAGGAGTACGGAATACACATTTGTTGTTGCCATTGCGGTTGGATTATAGTGGATCGATGTTGGGTTGTTTAATTTTAAAAGTGGCATGACCACTGGATTGTTGTCCATATGTGTAGATGCTGTTGTTTTGGAATTCAGAATTGAGATGTTAAATAGTAACAATTCATTTGGATATGTAGTAATTGTACATATTTGCATGTCTTCTCCTAATTCATTTTGATTTGTACTAATAACAACATTTTTTTACAGCAAATGTCTCCTTCAGTTATTAAGGCGATGATGATGGTGCTGATTGTGATGATGTCGTCTGGGATTGGTGGTAGCGGAGGCAAGGAGGGCTCCTCGGCCCCTAGGCTCCCCAAATATGGAAAATTAGGGATGTCCATCAAGAACAAGAGGGGGGGGAGGAGGCAACAGGGCTGGGGGGAGGGGAGGGGGTATGTGCATGTGTGTGTGTGTGTGTGCGCGCGCGTATATGTGCGTGTGTGTGTATATGTGCATGTGTATATATGTGTGTGTGTGCGCGCGTGTGGTGGGCAGGGGCAGACGGGGGGCAGGGGGTGTATATATGCGTGTGTGTTTTTTTAATTAAATTTTTATTGGTTAATTAGATATTTCCCCTCATATTGTAGTGCCCCTTGTAAAAAAATTGATTGATTTAATATTGATTGGTTGTTAATTTTTTTTAAAATTAATAATTAGTGCCCCTTTCATATGCAAGTAGGATTGCCCCTCATTGTAAATTAGTAAATTAATAATTGTATACTTTAATTGTTAGTTTAATTGATGAAAAGAATTAATTGAGTAGATGAATTAGAAGGAGTACGGAATACACATTTGTTGTTGCCATTGCGGTTGGATTATAGTGGATCGATGTTGGGTTGTTTAATTTTAAAAGTGGCATGACCACTGGATTGTTGTCCATATGTGTAGATGCTGTTGTTTTGGAATTCAGAATTGAGATGTTAAATAGTAACAATTCATTTGGATATGTAGTAATTGTACATATTTGCATGTCTTCTCCTAATTCATTTTGATTTGTACTAATAACAACATTTTTTTACAGCAAATGTCTCCTTCAGTTATTAAGGCGATGATGATGGTGCTGATTGTGATGATGTCGTCTGGGATTGGTGGTAGCGGAGGCAAGGAGGGCTCCTCGGCCCCTAGGCTCCCCAAATATGGAAAATTAGGGATGTCCATCAAGAACAAGAGGGGGGGAGGAGGCAACAGGGCTGGGGGGAGGGGAGGGGGTATGTGCATGTGTGTGTGTGTGTGTGCGCGCGCGTATATGTGCGTGTGTGTGTATATGTGCATGTGTATATATGTGTGTGTGTGCGCGCGTGTGATGGGCAGGGGCAGACGGGGGGCAGGGGGTGTATATATGCGTGTGTGTGTTTTTTAATTAAATTTTTATTGGTTTATTAGATATTTCCCCTCATATTGTAGTGCCCCTTGTAAAAAAATTGATTGATTTAATATTGATTGGTTGTTAATTTTTTTTAAAATTAATAATTAGTGCCACTTTCATATGCAAGTAGGATTGCCCCTCATTGTAAATTAGTAAATTAATAATTGTATACTTTAATTGTTAGTTTAATTGATGAAAAGAATTAATTGAGTAGATGAATTAGAAGGAGTACGGAATACACATTTGTTGTTGCCATTGCGGTTCGGAATACACATTTGTTTTTGCCATTGCGGTTGGATTATAGTGGATCGATGTTGGGTTGTTTAATTTTAAAAGTGGCATGACCACTGGATTGTTGCCCATATGTGTAGATGCTGTTGTTTTGGAATTCAGAATTGAGATGTTAAATAGTAACAATTCATTTATATATGTAGTAATTGTACATATTTGCATGTCTTCTCCTAATTCATTTTGATTTGTACTAATAACAACATTTTTTACAGCAAATGTCTCCTTCAGTTATTAAGGCGATGATGATGGTGCTGATTGTGATGATGTCGTCTGGGATTGGTGGTAGCGGAGGCAAGGAGGGCTCCTCGGCCCCTAGGCTCCCCAAATATGGAAAATTAGGGATGTCCATCAAGAACAAGAGGGGGCCATTAGCGAGATCCCTCGAGGTGATAAAGACGATCATCGGCCCAGGGTACACTAGTTGGAGGGAGGTGCCAAATGAGCCCAAGTTAGCTATTTGGGTGGCACTATAGGTAATGAATTTATATGAATATTTATATGAATATTTCAATTTCAATTTCGATTTCATTTTATATTTATATTTATATTTATTCGCAACTAACACTGTATTTGTTAGACAGGAACAATTTAGCCTGGATCCAAAGCTACGTGATTCCGTCTTGGGGCAGTTGAGGGAGCAACACAAGACATGGAAGAAAAATATGTGGACCCGGTACTTTGGAAAAACACGAGAGTCCATTATCCAATGGCATGGATCCGTCCCGCCCAAGGAGACGATCTCATTGGCACAATGGCAAAAATTCATTAACAATGAGATCGAGGATTGACAATTGGCATCTCGCCAATCGGGGAGGGAAAATCCGGCAAAAAAGATGAACATGCACTACTCCAGCCGGACGTCTTACACCGAGATGGAGCATAGGATGAAGGTAAGATTTAATTTTTCTATAACTACAGATTATTCTGCATTATTTTACTTTGCGAGGTCAATACTAATTTTACTTTATTTTATTTCAGGGGACAAGGAGTGGCCCTGAGGCTCGATACTTATGTGGCTATTTGGACGAAGAAGGGGAAGGATAAGGAGGTGTCCCCGAGCGTCGCATCCACGATTATAGGTAATATGACAGTTTACTTTTTGTTAATTACGTCATAATTTTTTTATTTACTTATTTTACTAATCATGTGCTTTTTATCATTTCAGGCAAATCTTAAGGAAGTGCATGAGTCGCAGTTTGATGCCGACAAGGCATCTTTGTCCATAGACGCACTCAGTTAAGTGCTTGGCGCTGATCGCAAGAGGAGGACAAGGAGTGAGCTCGCGGGTGGCCAAATCTAGAATCATCGGATTGGAGATGAGCGACATCAGGTTTGATCGAACGGTGAACTCGCATGATGTGAACCTGTCCCGTTTGGAGGCGACGGTCCAAGATATGTTCTCATTTATGAAGCATTCGTTGGGCGGAAACCGTAAGGGTAAAGGGAAGGAGAAGGTGGTGGAGGATGAGGTGCAGGATGACGAGGATGTGGACCTCGCTGCTTCATCGTTGATACGTGCAGACTTTGATGATCCACTCCCCTATTTGGCTCCCTTCAACCGACCGATGTCGACATTTGGTTGGACGAGCGTGTTTATACTGGACTTATTTGATGTCCAGCAAATAGGGCGAGGGTTGAGGGACTCGAATACCGTCCAGGGTATGCCAGTTCATGGACGTTTGCTTCAAAACATTGAGTACAGGATACTCGTCACGCATGTGATACCTGGGAAAAAGAACTCCACCTTGTGGTTGAGCGAACAATGCGTCACGATGTATATTGCTGGGTGTGTCAATTCGTATATCGTGTGGCCTACTCACCTCTTCAGAGCTAACCTTACCCCAGACATGTAGTGACATTATTTGAATTGAATTATTTTAAATGGTTACATTTGAATTATATTTGGATTATATCATTATGCATATTGTTTTGAATGTATATTTGCATTATCTCTATTTTATTTGGATATATAATGTTTGAACAGGTATAATGTTGTTATAACAGGTACAAATATACTGTTGGGCAATGGCAGTGGCCATATTCCCCAACAGATTTTTTTTAAATTCTACCCAGAATTGTTACGGTCATTGACCGTGATAAGTTCGTGACAAATAAAACTTGTAACAGACGTGTCACGATCAATGACCGTTACACGTTTGTGATAAAAAAAGTTGTCACCCCCAGAATGTCACGGTCATTGACCTTGACAGGTCCAACTTATCAAGGTTAATGACCGTGATAATTCGAAAGATTTGGTGTAGTGATCAGATATGAAATGATGATCATATTGCTTACAACTGTTTAAGTGGTGCTGAATTTTCAAATGTTTATGATGATCATATTGTTTACAACTACGGGGCTGAATTTTCAATTGTGGTGCTGAATTTTCAATAATTATCAATAGTTTTGATAACTGGTTATGATTATGGTTTACAACTATTTAAGTGGTGCTGAATTTAAAACTTTTTATGATGCTCATATTGTTTATAACTGATTATGATTATGATTTACAACTGTGGCGCTGAATTTTCAATAATTTTCATTTGAATTATGCTTAATAGGCATACAAAATCGAGATTTCCCTCTGCTCCGCCCACCGAAACCATATAGGACCAATGTGGACCAAGTTGATGTGCAATCTCATCAAGTCGAAGGAAATCAAAAGAAAACTCATCTGCGATGGAGCGAGCTAATGGATGGGTTCTTAATCCATTCTCTTTGTGCCCAGGTGCTAGGGGCATCAGAGGGTTGATAATGGATTCACTATTGCCCAGATAAAAGTCGTACTAGATATTGTTGAAGACGGATGTCATATTCACGTGGCAGAAAAGAATGTTAGATCTAGATTGAAAACATTGAAAAAGGATTATGTTGAATTTCATGAGCTGTTACAGGTCAGTGGTTTCGGTTACAATGCAAATAGCATAGGCGTAACGACTGATGCAAGTGTATGGACTGACTACATTGCGGTAAGTACAACACTTTTCCATGTTATTTACTCCTCAAAAATACTTCTCATATATCAAACAATTACTTAGAAAATATGGTTATTGTAGGGTAGACCAAGTACTGGAAGGATGAGAGGAAATAAATATATGTACTACGACGAGCTCCAAACGTCTACGAGTGATAATGCTATATCGGGCGCAAATCAGTTCTCTCGCATGAATGGTACACATAATTTTACATTACTATGTGTAGTTTATCTAGTTAAGTTGAAGTTTTATTGATATTTTATTAATGATCATTTTCTTTTTCAGTGACAGAAGAAGTGGATGTAAATGACGAATCATACATGGAGACCAAGACTTAAATAATGCCTGGACAGGAGACCGATGCATAAACAACCGCTCGACAAGATAATGACACCCAAACATCAGTTGGGAACACTATGAAGAGCAAGGGTCATACACCTAAAACAAAGTCTCGTCGTCGTCGTGTAAACCAACAGGACGAGTGTGCCCAATCACTCACTGTTATTGCCGAATCTTCGAAGCAAATTGTCACGGCAATGGAGCTTCAAGTTATTGTGGACTCTCAGTCTCACATGAACTGGAAGGTTATTCTTGAAAGACTAGTATGTATGGATATGGACAATGAGAATATCATACGCATGATGTCAATGTTTGAGCCCGACAATGAACTAGGCCGAGTCTTCATGGGTTTCTTTGTTTTCACGTACATGGGCTTGCAACAAGCTCCATAATCTTCCTTGATCACTTCAGTTCATAACTAATGTAATTTTTGCGTAAAAATTGCGGGTAGTTACTATCAGCTCAAATGTTGTATAAACATCCTTTCTGTAGGTGGTGGCCTTTATGTAGTTGGTGGTGACCCTTTTGTTAATTGGCTCATTATGTATTTTGGATTTAAACTTAATGGACTCGCACATTACGTCTTTTTATGTAGTCGTAATGTTAATTATGGTATTAATGGTATTTTGGTATTTTTGTCTATATCTCAAAATACGTCATGATGGGATTTGACAACACAATCTTACCTTCACACTGTATTAGCCATATCTTTGTCAATCAATACTTTACAGAAAATCAGATACGATTTGACCATACACTATCTTCTACAGTTGTCACTTTACAGCCAGAAAATTTGTTGCTATTTGATCTCACACTAACCGATAATATTTTTAAACATTTATTCATCCATTTTCTACCCTATAAATAACACTATACCAAAATGACAAAATTTTCACCTTTCAGTCGGCCACACTTGTCAAGGTCATTAACCGTGACAAAAAATACGTGTTTTTGGTCACGATCATTGATCTTGATATGTCCGTGACAAATAATTGTCACAGTCATTGACCGTGACAAGTCCGTGTCAAATTTACTTGTCACGGACTTGTCACAGTCAATGACCGTGACAATTCTTTAAATAATTGTCACGGTCAAGGACCTTTATACGACCGTGACAACTTCTTTAGCAAAAACCCTTTCCCCTTCTTCCCACTCCCTCCGTTCCCTCCTTTTTACAACTCTCTCTCTCTCTCTACGCTGCTCTCTCTCTCTCTCTCTAGTTTCAGGTTAATTTCTCTATCTCTCTCTCTCTTCCATTTATATATATGTTTGTGTGTATATATATGTGTGTATGTATATATATATATGTGTGTGTGTGTGTGTGTGTATGTGGTGGGTGAGTATGTGGAAAATAGGGGATTGTTATATTAGAGCCAAAACATTGATGATACTGTATATAATATTAGCCTTGTATGGGTATAAGCTAATTTAGATTAATATTGATGAGTAAGTATATAAAGATTAACTCATTTTCATTCGAATTAGACAATTCACATGTTATTATGTTGTTGCTAATTTAGATTAATTTGTGTCTAATTTCAATTTCAAAGGGAAGATTACGATATTTTGACTATGGTTAAAATTAAAAAATAATTCGTTGTGATTTTATTTCTAAGTGCTTCTAGAATTTTTATTCTTGGAGTTAAAGAAATCAATGCAATCTTTCTGTTGAAAGATATTTATTTTTTAATAATGCAGGTTATTTTGAACTTTCCTTCACCATTAAAACATTAAATTGGTAGCATTTTTCTCCTACCAATTTTTTTTCATCGTGGATGTTGCCAAATTCTTAGTAGATTAGTATTTAACAAATAAAAGCGAAAGAACCATTATTGTTCACTAAATGTTGGAAAAGTCTTACTGAAAATGTAAACATTTGTATTATATATAAATTGGCTCTCTCATGTATCAAAACATTTGAGTCTATCAAGTTAAATAGACTTGGTTCGTTATGAGTGAGACACAATCTATAGTTTAAGTCAGATGAACCTTAAGGACTAAAGATTGATATATCCTTTCGAGTAGTTTGATATAATATTGGCTAATTGCACACACTAAGATGTTTTTTAAATTGAGAGAATTTTTTCATAAAATGTGTTTTAAAAACCTTTTGAAGTATTGAAGAATTTTTTTTAGTTGTGTATTTACCTTTTCAAGTATTGGGATCTAGGAACAAGTTTTAAAAATAATTTTGGAATTTTTATTTTGAGGCATTCGAACGGACATAATATATAACATCTATTCCATGCTTTACATCTATTCCGACATATATAATATATATAATAATAATTCCATGCTTTACATCTATTCCACGTTAGATGTTTTCAACTAATTTAGACATATTTATGTGTGTATGGGTATATGTGTGTGTATGTGTGTGTATATATGTGTGTGGTGGGGGAGGGGGGCACGGGGTGTGGTGGGGAAGGGGGGTATGTGTACGTGTGTGTGGTGGGGGTGGGGTGAGGGGGGAAGGGGTGGGGGCAGGGGCAGGGGTGGTGGGGGGTGTACGTGTACGTGTATGTGTGCGTGTGTGTGGTGGGGGTGGGGGGAGGGGGGAGGGGGTGGAGGCAGGGATGGGGGGTGGGGTAGGGGTAGGGGTGTGTGTCTATGTGTACTAATAATTTCATGCTTTACATCTATTCCGTGCATATGTAATATATATAATAATAATTCCATGCTTTACATCTATTCCACGTTAGATGTTTTCAACTAATTTAGACATATTTATGTGTATGTGTATATGTGTGTGTATATATGTGTGTGGTGGTGGGTGGTGGGGGAGGGGGGCAGGGGGTGGGGTGGGGGGAGGGTGGTGGGGGAGTGTACGTGTACGTTTACGTGTGCGTGTGTGTGGTGGGGGTGGGGTAGGGGTGTGTGTCTATGGGTACTAATAACATTTTTTTTATCTGTACTAATAACATTTTTTTACAGCAAATGTCTCCTTCAGGTATTAAGGCGAAGATGATGATGTTGTTTATGATGATGTCGTCTGGGCTCGGTGGTAGCGGAGGCGACGAGGGCTCCTCGGCCCCTAGGTTCCCCAAATATGGAAAATTTGGGATTACCATCGAGAACAAATCGGAGCGATTAGCGAGATCCCTCGAGCTGCTAAAGACGGCCATCGGCCCGGGGTTTATGAGTTGGAAGGAGGTGACATATGAGCTCAAGTTAGCTATTTGGGCGGCACTACAGGTAATATATTTATATTTATATGAATATTTCAATTTCAATTTCAATTTTAGTTTCATTTTATATTTATATTTATATTTATATTTATATTTATATTTATATTTATATTTATATTTATATTTATATTTATATTTATATTTATATTTATATTTATATTTATTCGCAACTAACATTGTATTTGTTGGACAGGAACAATTCAACTTGGATCCAAAGCTACGCGATTCCTTCTTGGAGCAGTTGAGGGAGCAACACAAGACGTGGAAGAAAAATATGCAAACACGGTACTTTGGAAAAACACGAGAGTCCATTATCCAATGGCGTGGATCCGTCCCGCCCAAGGAACCGATCTCATTGGCACAATGGCAAAAATTCATTGACAATGAGATCGAGGATTGACAATTGGCATCTCGCCAATCGGGGAGGGAAAATTAGGCAAAAAAGACGGACGTGCACTACTCCGACCGGACGTCTTACACCGAGATGGAGCATAGGATGAAGGTAAGATTTAATTTTTCTATAACTACAAAAATATATTATTCTTCATTATTTTACTTTGCGGGCCTGATACTAATTTTACTTTATTTTAATTCAGGGGGTAGGGAGTGGCCCAGGGGGTAAGCCACATAGGCTCGATACTTATGTGGCTCTTCGGACGAAGAAGGGGAAGGAAAATGAGGTGTCCCCGAGCATAGCGGCCACGATTGTAAGTAATCCGACAGTTTAATTTTTGTTAATTACGTTATAATTTTTTAGTTTACTTATTTTACTAATTATGTGCTTTTTGTCGTTTCAGGCAAAGCTTAAGGAAGTGCATGAGTCGCAGTCTGATGCCGACAAGGCATCTTTGTCCACAAACGCACTCAGCCAAGTGCTTGGCTCTGATCGCAAGGGGAGGACAAGGGGGTGAGCTCGCGGGTGGCCAAATCTAGGATCATCGGATTGGAGACGGCGACACCGAGTTGGCTCGAACGGTGGATTCACATGACGCGAAGCTGTCCCGTTTGGAGGCGACGGTCCAAGATATGTACTCATTCATGAAGCGTACATTAAGTAGAGACCGGGGAAAGGGAAGGAGAAGGCGATGGAGGAGGAGGAGGAGGAGGAGGTATGGGAGAACGAGGCGCGGGATGACGAGGATGTGGACATCGCTGCTTCATCACCGACACGTGTGTACTTCGATGCTCCACTTCCTTATTTGGCTCCCTTCCCCAGACCGATGTCGACAATTGGTTGGCCGAGCATGTTCATATTGGACTTATTTGATGGCCAGCGGATAGGGCGGGGGTTGAGGGACCCGAATATCGTCCAGTGTGGAATAGTTCATGGATGTGCGCTTCAAGAGATCGAGTCCAAAGTGCTCGTCACGCATGTGATACCCGGGAAGGAGAACTCCCTATTGTGGTTGCGCGAACAATGCGGCACGATGTATATTAGTGGGTGTGTCAATTCGTATATCGTGTGGCCTACTCACCTCCTCACATTTACCCCAGACATGTAGTGACATTATTTTTAAGTTGGTACATTTTAATTATATTTGGATTATATCCTCATGTATACTGTTTCTATTTTGAATATATATTTGCATTATCTTTAGTTTGTTTGGATATATGATGTTTAAACAGGTACAACGTTGCTATAACATGTACAAATATACTGCTGGGCAGTGGCAGTGGCCATACTGCCCAGCAGATTTTTTTCCAATTCTGCCCAGAATTATCACGGTCAATGACCGTGATAATATTTTTAAAAAGGGTCAAGACTTTGTCACGGTTATGAACCGTGACTAAACTTGTCACGGTCATGGCCCATGACATGACCGTGGCAATTCTGACGAACTTGTCACGGTCATTGACCGTGACACGTCCGTGATAAAAAAAGTTGTCTCGCCCCGAATTGTCACGATCAATGACCGTGACAATAGTGCAGATTTGGTGTAGTGTAAATCGTCTCTTTATTAGTTCGAGCACCAGTAACTGATGAGTCCATTTTGTCATACATATATACCACAACACTAGTTATACTTCCTCATATTATAAACTTTAAAATGCATAATCATGTCTACATACCTGATGAAGATTCACCCTTCTTAACCCATATTTCCCTCAAAACTCTGTCTGGGAAAAAACTTATGTATTATTATTGGTCACCACCTAAAAGAGTGGTGCAATGTGATTACCTCTCAGCAGGGGGCTAAGTAGGATGCAACAGGTCAAGAAGACAAAGGGTAAGTCAAAAGCATCAACATCATTTGGTGATGAACATGTTGAGGCAACGCGCAGTAATGTTGAATAAGTGTTGAGTAACCCAGGGATCTACCAAGATCCCCATGGAGGTAGTTGATTTGGCGAGAAAGGAATTTTTAAAAACATCCCTATATGCACACTCCATTCTTTAGGCGATGTCAAGAGGAAATATTCCATGGGATGATCATTTGAAATAGTACAGGTTATTTGATAGACGTTGTGATTTGGAGTACTACTGTCAGTGGCATGGTTTACCCGTGCCATAGATAAAATCGGCAACATATTGCAAAGATCCAAACAAAGATAATGAAAAAATGTATTCGTTTATTGCAAGACGAAATTGCATAAATGGAAAAAAGGCTAGAGCGGTGGCATGCTAAACATTTGATAAATACTAAACTTGACGATCAAATGTATGAATCGGATTCGAAAATCTAGGATTATAAAGGTCTAGATTCAGACATGGATTTGGTACATCATCTACCCAACATGTTGATGGGGGATGGGAATGCCTTATGTTGTGTTCCGTGGTTGCCTAGGAAATATAGACAATAAAATTATGTAACTTTTGTACGTTTTTTTATGTTTCAAATCACGTTTTGAATCAAGATGGGGGATGAGAATGTGATATGGTGTAATGTGTTATGTTTTTAAAGAGGTTTTCAATTATTATTAATAAAGAAAAGTTGGTATTAATGTTATTACGGATTTTTCATCTACATTTTTTTAATATCCATGATTGTAAAATAAATTAGTTAGTGGTATTAACTATTTTATTTGTCATTATTAATAGTAACAAAACTACATAATAAGGCAAATATAGTATGGTAAAGTTTTCATTTATAGCGATCAAACAACATAAGTAGGCAGATAATTGTATTCTCGTAGGTAAAATGTGTTTATCAAACACAAAAAGAAGACAAATATCATATTTTCCAGCATGCAAAAATAGTCAATCAAATAGCATTGAATTATATTTTTCAAGTCAAAATTTTTCTAGACAAATTTTGCCATTCCACCTCAATTCACACTTTTCTACCAATGGACCCTTAGGGTCCGTTTGATAGAAAACTGGGAAAATGCAAATGATTCCAAGACATTTGATTCCAGGACAAACAATTCCAAGGCAAATGAATATTTTCCAACTTGTGTCTGTTTGATACAAGTTGGAAAATCATCAATTTTCCACATTTTCTATCAAACGCAAAAGCTGGAAAATAGATATAAAAGTGGAAAATTTGTTTACAGAATATATATATATATAATAAATATATATTATTAAATATACAAAATATATGAATATATATTATATTATTTGCGAAATATATATATTCCATATATACAAAATATATGAATATATATTATATTATTTGTGGAATATATATATTCCGAAAATTAATATAATTTGCGGAAGATATACATTCCGTAAATTATTATTAATTTTCGGAATATTCATATATTTTGTATATTTTTTCGAAAATTAATAATAATTTACGAAATATATATATATTCCGCAAATAATATAATATATATATTCATATATTCATATATTAAATATAATAATATATTTAATATATGAATATATTTCGTCAATAAAATATTATATTTTCATAGATTTTGTATATAAAAAATCTATGAAAATATAATATATTATTTACGGAATATATGAATATATAGTATATTATATACTGAATATACTAAATATATATTATTTACAAAATATATACATATATATTATGTATTTATGAATATATACATATATATAATATATGTATACATATATTATAAATATATACATATATATAATATACGTATACATATACAGACATATTTATAATATATGTATACGTATATTATATATATGTATATATTCATAAATACATAATATATATGTATATATAATATGTCTGTATATGTATATATACAGACATATTATACAGACATATATTTATAATATATGTATACGTATATTATATATATGTATATATTCATAAATACATAATATATATGTATATATAATATGTCTGTATATGTATATATACAGACATATTATATAGACATATTATACAGAGATATTTATAATATATGTATACGTATATTATATATATGTATATATTCATAAATACATAATATATATGTATATATAATATGTCCGTATATGTATATATACAGACATATTATACAGACATATTATATTGTATATGTATATTATATATATGTATATATACATAATATACATATACATATACATAATATATATGTATATATTTTGTAAATAATATATATTAAATATAAGGAATATATGAATTATACAAAATTTACGAAATATAAATATATATTAAAATATATGAATTATATAAATTATATAAATGTACGAAATATATAAATATATGAAATATATATAAATATACGCAATATACATATATGTGCTAAAATATATAAAATATACGAATATATATTAAAATATACGAAAGATATATTTTTATATATTTATTAACAATATATATATTTATATATTTATGAAATATATAGAGTTATAAAAAAAATTGGTTTCAAGTGATTTGCCACCCAAAGGTGGCAAACAAAAACCTGACCCCCCCCCCCCCCCCCCTCCCCCCTCCAAAGAATTGAATTCCACCCTAGGGTGGTAAATTGTGCTTAAGGAGTGTTATACATAGAAAATAAATTTCAGGGTAAATTAACGCTATCAAACAGCCTAAAAGCCGAAAAATACCAGAATTTTTCAACTTTTGAAAATTTGTCTTGAAATTTTTGTGCTATCAAATGGGCCCTTAGTTGAAGCATTTGAGCTTAACGCAGTCATCTGATTATCGTTGAAAATTTAGCCATTTTTTTATGAGTATGGTCTTTTTTCGTTTACACATAAATTCATTAGAAAATTAGTCTTTGGTCCTATTTGTCATGTTTAGAGAGTTTCCCATCCCATGCATTATCACTTTTAGTATCCAATCCCATCCCATGAAAGGCGCTCGTGTATAGAATGTGTTTCCGTGTTAAACCGTCAAAAAGAACCTAAAACAAGAAAAAATGAATGTCAGATCAGGCTCAAAAATATATATTAAAAGGGGACTAATGCCCGAAGCTCCCTTCATATTCAAGCTTAATCTATCACAAAGAGGAGGGGCCAATGTCGGGTGGTGTCGGAGAAATACAAATTTTGTGGAAATCCTTACAATATGAGTAGGATGAGAAAATTAAAATACCACGTATAATAATGACAAGGCGGAACAGTTACGGTCCGACTGATTCAGCTGAAAGTGAACCGCCCTGTCAATCCAATTGTGACAAAAGAAAAGACATGTTTGAACCATTAAACCCTAGACATGAGACAATGACCTAACGAATATCCATTGATGACAATGGAAAAAGAGGCCCACTTATTAAAACAGATCAGGCCCAAAGCAGTTAATAGCATCAATAGTGCATGGCCATGGAATCAAACTACATTCGACAAAACACAAAAAAGGTGGAGACCACCTCTCAAAACTATCCAAAACAGTGTTAGACCCATCAATGCATTGTATTACTTAATGCAGCGTCTAAAAACAAGAGGTCATCTTGAAAATCAAAATATCAGATCTAAAACATTCAAATAAATTGAAACTATTTATACTGTAAAATGAGTCATTTCAGCACTGAAAAGATGCGTCTAACATGGGAGCATTTGTATAGACCTGATTTGAGTCCATTTCAAAGAGTATAACATGTGTGTGTGTGTGTGGATATGTTTATTCTATCATATAATAATGCTTTTAGCCTTTTATAGTTTTATTTATTTCTATAATTGTGCATATTTATCACAACAAAAAGTATAATTCACCACAGTAAGCTGTTACAAAAAAACTGGCAAAACTATTTTCATTTATCATATTATTTAGTTGATAAAGTCAAAATAAAAATCTAAAATATTATGTTAAATTATGCAAGACGATAGAGCACTTTCGCTCATTGTGGATTAGTAAATTAATATTTGCTTGAACTCTCTTACTTTAGCATGGTATTGATTATATTCGGACCAACAACAAAAACACATCGCATCACCTAATACAACTGTCCACGTGTTAGGCTCGTGCCCTATATGAATGGACAGTGTTAATATTATAATCTCATCGGCAAACTATAACCTTTCATCAAAGCGAATAAGATCACGGGGCTTGTCAATGAGTTGAATTAATGATCTAATACTATGAGGGCTCCTTATGCTTGATGTAACGATTCAAACATATCACACTATCAATATATTACATCTACGTGGTAAAGTTCAAATGACGTCATATTTACGCGAAAAGATATGTTAAAAATATATAATTTAACGTCTAGAAATTATAACCTTGTATCATTATTTTTTTATTAGTTTAAATAATCCATTCACTATCAATTTATTTTGAATTTGATGCTAAACATATATTGAAAGCATACTTGGTCTCAGAGCTAGTTTTGTCATGACACAAGTTTTCATTTGACATTCACATATAACAATGATAATATAATTGCATATATATATATAATAAGTTACAAAACTTATGTATGTCATAAGATGAAAAGATGATGTCATCTATATGAGTTTTTATTACCCTTCCTAGTTTATCCTTGAAAATTTTGATTTCCCCCTCTTTTAATGCACTCTAATTTGTTTCCCCCTTTTCTTCAAAATTCAAACATAAGGGTATAATAGTACTTGTACCTATTCTCACACTTTACTCCCCTGTTTCTCCCTGCCCGTCTTCACAATTAACTCTAGCAACGAACAACAACTCTGGCATATAATCATTCTTTTGTTCCAAGGTAATCGTTGTACCATTTTTCCAACTTGAGGCCTTATAAATCGTTGTACAACAACTACGAACAACAACTTATGTTGGTTGTAAATCGTTGTTCAACAACGAACAACAACAACAACAACAACGAATAACAACTATAATCGTTGTACCATTTTTCCCCTTAAACCAAAGTATTCGTTTATTTGTTGATTGTAATCATTTTGTTGGCTTTTTTTTTAAACCTATACCTGTTTGGCTGTAATCGTTTGGGTCTTTTTGACTGTAATCGTTTTTTATAAAAGTTCAAGTCCCCTGATCTGTACTCATTTGGGTCTTTTTGGCTATAATCATTTGGGTATTTTGTATTCACGTTTGGGTATTCACGTTTTAGATATCCATGTATTCATGTGTTGGAGATATCATGTTTCAGATATCCGTGTATAAGACTTTGGAGGCCAAATCTCGATCAAATTTGATTATGGAGGGTGACTTACGGTCAAATCAGGTATACTATCTCTCTTAAGTTTGAGGTACGATCTTCTTCTTCCCTTACTTTGGATTTATATATGTCAGATCCAAGTTCTTCTCTTACTTTTGAGGTATGTCATATCTCTTAATTTTTTTCCCTCTTCTGCTCTTAAATTGATTTTTTGTAGAATTCTTTTTATGTCCCATATGTCAGAACTGATTTTTTTTCTAGAATACTTTTGATTTATATATGTTAGAATTGATTTTTTCTATGTCCCATATGTTAGTTTTTACTGACTTATTCCTTATAAATTCAGAGTTTCTATGGTTTCATAATGTTTTTGGAGATTTTAAAATCAGTGTGATTTGGGCTTTTATGACAATTTATGATTTTTTACGATTGTTTGGTTTCAATTAGTATTTTTTTAAATTCTAAGATGCATGTAAACCAAACACACAAACCCATACATCCACACACACTCGCACACGAACAAAAACTTACATTTTGTAGTTTATGCATTTTTAGTTTACCAAGACTTCATCATAATTTTATACATACCTTTCAAATTCATTTGCCTATTCTTTAACTAACTAATTTACTACTTTTAGTATATATTGATACTAAACAAGGCTGACGTTTAGGTATCCATAATTTTTTTAATAAAATATTCATGCGAGTTGACCCTACAGGTGTAGGCACATGTATATTGCCTTTTGAACTGCACATTTTCAAACCTATAATACAGACCTGTAAATGTACAATATACACAAATTTGCTACATCTCTTTCTATATATTTATTTATGGTTTGATCTCAGGGATTCAGGATTTCTATTTTGGTCGTCAGACATTTTTAAATGGTATGTTAACTTGGCTTATTTTAATATGTATGGTGTTCGATTTGTTATATTAAGTATATCTAAATGTTCTCAATTTTTTTAGAGCTTGTCGGGATTCTTGGAGGTTGTTCCTCGCTACTTGCCTGCCTTTTTCACAGTTTGTGTGAACTTGACCTCATTGAATTGAGCTACACCCCAAGAATCCACAACAGTGAGCTTACAAAGTTAATTCGACACTGCAAGAAACTACAACGCCTATGGATATTAGATTGTACTGGAGACAAAGGGCTAGGAGTTATGGCTTCTAATTGCAAAGAACTACAGGAATTGAGTCTCTTCCCATCAGATGGTGTTGGCAATGCTGCTGATGGTGAGAAAGGGGATACCAGCAAGTTAAGTCCATAAAACCGTTGTTCTTCGAGCCCCATTAAATCCCTGCCACCTCTCTCACCTAGCATCAAGTTAAGTCTGAAACCATTTTATTTTTCAATTAATGAAGTGGAAAAAAAATAATTTGTAATGTAGCAGAGTTGAACTTTTAATATTCTTTTAA